>JAWHQI010000159.1:4787060-6114341 GCA_033032865.1 Dactylorhiza incarnata | reverse complement strand
CCCCCCCCCCCCCCCCCCCCCCCCCCCCCCCCCCCCCCCCCCCCCCCCCCCCCCCCCCCCCCCCCCCCCCCCCCCCCCCCCCCCCTTCCAAAAGTGCTTTTCTAGGGAGCCCTACCCTCTATTTATAGACGCGGGGCTGCCCAGACGGATAGCTTTTGAAAATACGGGCTGCCCGGAATTTATGAGAAGTTAGACAGAGGTGAGAGGGTTACCTGTTATGCGAAGAAGTGAAATCAGACCGTGCGAGCTTAGGATTGATTGTCGAACCAGAATGACGAGATTCATAAGACGATCTTGTTAGCCAGGCCGCGCGGTCTAATTAAATCGGTCTCAATTGTTAGACCGTGCGGTCTACTTAAGACAATTTGATGCCGCGATCTTCCGGGTGAACAAGTTCCAAGTCTTCAATTCCGTGCAAACGAACGGGCGCTTATATAACTACCAATGGGCTATTTATTTGCCTAGCCAATTGCTAAATTTAAGACAAGGTAATAAATGAAATTTAAACGCACTTAAATAATATTTACGATTAAAATTTAAAACCTAAATATTTACAAGTGGGACTTGCAAATGCCGCGCACAAAATGATTTGTTCCCCAGGCAACCTTTATTGTCTACTACTTAGAGTGTTCCGACGGAATAGTTTAAGACATTTTGAATCCTGTCCAATCCAAGGACGACAACTGCAGAGCTGGGGAGTGGTGGGTTTGATTTGGTGGTGGGCTTGGTCAAATGGGGGCTGACCCGGAGGTACAAGTGATGGTACCACGAACTTTTGTACCCTTCTCTTTTTTTAGTTAAACAATAAAAAGATATATCTATACTATATATACGAGCAGCTTCGTACGGGCTACGCCCGTGCTCGTTGCTCTCGGGCGGCCTTCGGCCGCATCAATGCGGGCTTCGGCCGCATCAATGCGGGCTTCACCCGCTTGTCATTCAAGGCGGGCTTCGCCCGCCCCCTCAGCGCCGGCGGGCTTCGCCCGCCCCTCGCCGGTATTCGCCCGCCCCTCGCCGGTCTTCGCCCCCGTCACCTATTTAAAATTTTAAATAATTTTACATTCATTAAATAGTAAAATAGAAAATAAAGTAAAAATAATAAAAAATTTAATGTAACCCTCTAAAATCCCGCGGCAGTACCCAGCTGCTTGCGGCGGGCTTCGCCCGCCCCCCGGCGGCTTCACCCCGCCCACAAAAACTGAGGGTTGTCCGGTCGCGAGCAATGCAAAACAATAATTTTTTTCTTATTTATAACGGCGGGCTTTGCCCGCCCCCACCCCCTTGGCGATTGTTTCTTAGTTATAACGGCGGGGCTTCGCCCGCCCCACCCCCTTGGCGAACCCACTGGGGGTTGTCCGGTCGCGAGTAATGCCCACCAATTATTGTTATTATTTATCAAGAAGTAAATAAACCCCAACCCCCTTGGCGATTTATTATTATTTATAACGGCGGACTGCCCGGACACCACCGGCGGGTTCGCCGGACGCCGGCGAACGCGCCGGGATATGTACGCCGGCTCACGGGCAGGGCCGCCGCCGGCGGTGGCCCTGCCCCCGCGCCACCGGACAACTGCCTGCGAGTTCGCCGGCGGCCGGCGAACCCGCCGGTGGGGGCCGGGCAGGCCGCCGGCGGCGGCATTGGGAGGCAGCGGGCGATGTTTTGGCGGAAGAGGGCATCGGGAATTCCTGGGGTTGGAAACAGTAATTGTTTGGAGGATTAGCTATACGCAGCCCTCCCAACCTGCATCCGACGGCCAGATTTTGATCATGCTTGGATTGGACGGTTCCGATGGGATCTATGGTGTTAGCAGAATATGCATACTTCCTTTATAGTATAGATATATATATATATATAAATATATATATATATAAATACATGGAGTTCTTTCTTAGGCTTTTTGACACTTTGCATTCTCGAATTATGGAGTTTTGATACTTTACACACTGAAAGTTTAAAATTGGCATTTTGCACCCCCAAAAATCCTTTTTCTGGCACTTTGCACCCCAATGCCAAAATATCAGGAGAATTTTTTGTTTGTGCTCTATTCATTTTAGAGTAGTATGACACCGATTGAGGTGTTTTATTAACAATTGAAGGGGAGCATTTGCGCACCGGTTGAGGTGTTGTCGTGTGACCTTGAGGAAACGGATTCGAGTCCTGGAAGCAGCATCTTGCAAAAATGATGGTAAGGTTGCCTACATTTCATGTGGTGGGACCCTTCCCCGGACCCTCACTGCACGGGGATGCTTTTGTGCACCGGACTGCTCTTTTTGGTGTTTTATTAACAATTAACTGTTGGGGTGCAATACTTTCTTGGATAATAAGATATACACAATAACTTACGACATACCTTTTTTTTGCGTGCGGGTAACTAGAGGTGGTTGCTCCGGGCATCCACCATATAGATTAGAGACACGGGTAATTCTCCTCATGAGTGTCCAACCATCTAAGACAATGTAATAACCAAGGTGGTGCCCGCCTATTTAAGATAACTGATGCGGCATCATCCGCCGAGTGCCCGCCTATTTAAGATAATTGAGGCGGCACCATCTTTCGGGTGCCCGCCTATTTCAGATAATCGAGCGGCACCATCCGCCGGGTGCCCGCCTATTTAAGATAATCGAGGCGGCACCATCCACCGGGTGATCGCCAATTTAAGATAACTGAGACGGCATCATTCGCCTGTTGCCCGCCTATTTAAGATAACCGAGACGACATCATCGGCCGGATGCCCACCTTTTTAAGATAACCGGGCGACACCATCCGTCGGGTGTGCCCACCTATTTAAGATAGTAGAGGCGGCGCAATCCACCGGTTGCCCACCTATTTAAGATAATCGAGGCGGCACCATGCGCCGGGTGCCCACCTATTTAAGATAACTAAGGTGACATTATCCGCCGGGTGCCCGCCTATTTAATATAACCGAGGTGGCACCATTCTCCGGGTGGCCGCCTATTTGAGATAACCGAGGCGGCACCATCCGCTGGGTGCCCACCTATTTAAGATAACCGAAGCTGCAACATTCATTAGGTGCCCGCCAATTTAAGATAACCGAAGCGGCACCATTCGCCAGGTGCCCGCCTATTTAATATAACCGAGGTGACACCATTCGTCGAGTGCCCACCTATTTAAGATAACTAAGGTGACACTATTCTTCGGGTGCCCGCTTATTTAAAATGAAAACCGACAGGTGGCGCCACTCTTCAAGAGACCGCCCATCCGTGAACGCTTCATGAAATTGCTTCCCCCGAATTGAATGTCCCCTTGGTCCTAAGGGAACGATTGTCAACATATGTGCCACGCTCTGCATGAGCCCCGTACTTACCTACCTTGGGGCATTGCCCTCCACGACGACTGCTTTGGGCGATGGGACAACAACCATGGGGCTTCCCTTCGTCGGAGACATCCAGTGGGGTTATGGGTGTCCGAGTACAGAGCGCTCCTCCGAAAGGACGTCTCAGGGGGGCTATGATACCCACTTCTCATGCCAGGGGGGTCCACTGTCAGAGGTTACGGCGACCGATTGGGCATATGACATCCGCAGTGTTCTCCTCCGCAAACAGTGTCTGAATACACTCTTGGGGGTTGAAGCGCTTGTGGCTTGGAGCGTGTCCTCAGAAGGGTGCCTGTAACGATAGCAATGCCTCTGTTGACGCATGGTTGGCTAACATGTTCTCGTCCTGCCACGTATGTCGGTCGCGAATTCTTCAAGCGAGGGCAATTATAGTGGTCTTAGGGTGATGACTGTGAGAAAGTAGCTCGTGCCTGCAGAGAGGGTCGACACCCCGAAGACCTCCGCTCGAGATGTTTAGATGCGTGCGAGGGGGTTCAAGTGGGGTCCGGTGACTGCCCAAGGAGAATATCCGCGAGCCCATAACTCTTCTACCCAGCCAACCTGTCAGATTATGATGAACAGTTCTTAATATATTACCGAAACTATCGTAGCGTGTTCGCAAAGATTTGCGAATTATGTCTACCACAGAAAAATAGAGCGTTAGCACTTCGTTTGAAGGTTATAATAAGATATTTTGATAACATAGAAATCTAAAGAAAAAAGCTCAAAAAACAAAATAAAAATTATGACCCAAGTGTCACTCGGAGGTTTCCTCACCGCCTCCCGTTAGAGAGTCAGTCCCTTCTCGATGATGCTCCCAACTCGGGGGGGGGGGGGGGGGGGGGGGGGGGGGCTCATTGATCGAATTTACCGATTGAATATAACATTCTTGTGTCGTCCCGGGGTTACTACGGACCCTGAACTGTTTACCGCCCATTGATAACTTGAGGACCTTGTAGGATCAAGTGCAACCAACTATCCCAAAATCCCAGACTGATGGGAGAGAATTATCATCCCCCCCGGTCTCGAACCCGCAACCTCCCACTGATATCACTTGTAGGATCAAGTGCAACCAACTGTCCCAAAAGCCCAGACTGATGGGAAGGGCGCTACTTTTTTTTATGGAAGTAGGAAATGGCTCGACGAGTCAAGTGAAGGAACGCTGGACCCAACATACCTGATTATAAGTTGACGATATGGCCTGGAAGTCATCCAGGAGAGGCCTCCCGAATAATGCATTGTAACTACTCGGAGCATCAATCACCAGGAATGATTTCAGTCGTGCTACTTCGCATAGGACAACTGTGAGGTCAATTCCTCCTTCCACTTATTTTCTCTCCCTAGCAAAACCATAAAGGGGTATGTCACAGGCCTTTAAAGCCTTAGACTTCATAGCATCGAAAGCAGGCTTGAAGAGGATGTTCACCGAGCTGCATGTGCCAATGAATTTTCGGTCCACTGTATAGTCGACCAGGATCGCCTTGATTACCACCGCATCGTGAAACAGATTGGTAGTCCGAGGAAGATCCTCCTTCATGAAAGTGACTATCCCCTAAAGCGGCGGAGCGAGGGAAGATTGAGGCTAGGGCTGTTCACAAATAGTATAGTTCGTGAATAGTTTGAGATTCGATTCGTGAAGATTCGATTAAAATTTGTATTTTTCGAATTCGAATCCGAATTCAGATTCAAATAGTTTTCGAATCCGAATCCGAATAATTTTATTTCTGTTCGAAGGATTCGCGAATAGTTCTCGAATAGTAAAATATATAGTTAAATAAATTATATATATGTAATTAAATATTAAATATAATTATATTTAAACATTATATAATTCGAATTCGAATTCGAATCCATGTTCGAATCCGAATTCGAATCTAAATTCGAACCTAAATTCGAATCCAACATTTCCTGCCGAATCCGAATCCGACTTTGAATATTTGAACGAATCCGAATTCGAATCCGAATCTCTGCATTTTATGCCAAATTTGGATTCGATTGAATAGCTATTCGATTCGATTCGTGAACAGACCTAATTGAGGCTACCTCCTCTCACGGAAACTCTTGAAGCTTACCTGTCGGGAGGACTCCGTTACCGCGCCACCGTGGATATAATTGATATTCCCCAACCGTCTGACTCCCTCGACCTTCACACATCATCTTCTTCGACTCCCCGGTCGACATCGCCACCCTGCTCTATATTACCGCACCTTTGAATGCTCGAACCAGCTTCATCTTTTTTCCTTTCCTTTTCCCTTTGCCACAATGGCTTCCATGACATTGTTCGAGAGCAGATACTTCAGCTTCCCCTCCCTCAATAACTTTTCTGCCAAGTCGTGGAGGACTCGATAGTTCTTCGTATCATGCCAGATGTCGCGATGAAACTTACAGTAGAGGCTTTGGTTCTTGCCTCCGTATCCTGCCCTCAGGGGTATCAGGGGCTTAAAGTTCGGTTGCTTCTGGAGGATCTCCACCACCTCATCCATCAGGATGCCAATGTCAACATACTCTTCCTGAGTGTTGTCTCATTGATCGGGGGGAGGTTGTGAGGAAGAGACGAGGATTCTTGTCGTTGTTTTGTTGAGGGTGTGGAGGTCATGCCAGTCTCATCCGTTGAAAGTGGCGGGGGCGATGCTGAGGTCGCTGATGGTGGTTCGTTCCTCATTGAGCTGGAGGCTGAAAGTTTTGGTGAGGCTTGTCGATTTGTTGGGTCGCTATCTGGGGGGGACTGGAGGAGTGTTGAGGGCGGCAGGATCCCAAATCGGAGAGGTTCGCTATGAATTATTCGTTGTTGCGCTCTTCCTCAACGAAAAGGTTGACTCGTTCAATGAGCTCGTCGTAAGTCCTCGGCTTCCCTACACTGATATACAACTTGAAGAGTCCGGGTCTCAGACCGGTAGTGAAGGACACCCGGTACACCTGAGTATCCATGCCAAGAACCTCCATCATCAGTCCCTGGAAGCAATCCAGGTATTGTCCCAAGCTTTCTTTCGGGCCATGTCGGATCTGAAACAGGGCATCTAAGTCAGCCTTCCTTTGCTTCGAGGTGGCGAACCTCTGCAAAAGTTCCTTTCGGAGCTCCCTGAAGGAACAGATCGAACCAAGCGAGAGGCTATAGAACCATTCTCTTGCCTTCCCATCAAACGTGGTGGCTATCAACTTGCAACGGACTCCCTCAGAGAGCGGCTGGAGAGATACTGTGGTGTCGAAGGCTTGCAAATGATAGAAGGGATCCTCTTTCCTCGAGAAGTGAGAAAGTCGAGGTTCCATAAATCCGTGAGGAGCGGTCTCCTCTGCGATGACCATGGTAAACGGCGAATAGTTTTTCGTTCCATCGACATGCTCTGGCTCATCAAAAATTAGAGTCCTGTCGCGGTATTCCGTCACGGTTTCTCTGAAAAACTGCTGACGAGCACTCGCCTCCTCACCACGCGGTTGCAGTGGGGGAAGATACATCGATGGTGGGGGCAACGCGTCCGGCGTCGCAGTCTCTATAGATGTTCGGCGGTTCGAACGTGTTCACCTTGGTTGACCAACTGGGTCACCAATCCAAGCAGGTGATTGAACCGCCGTGAGTGACCGACGCGTCGTCACGGGGGTTGCCTGCCTATTGAGATGGCTCAAGATGTCCGCTAGTCATTGGATGATTTTGTAGGTTGCTTAATCTGAAGGTCACGTATTCAAAATGTCAGTGCAAACTTTGTCACCCAACTTCACACACTCCACGAACACTTCGAGCGACTTGGAGAAAGAGATCGAGAACTGCAAGCAATCGCTTACTAACCCATGGGGTTTTGCGAACAGAGCATAGAGAAACAGAAATCACTAGCAATGGAGGAAACCAGACTTACTCACAGTGGCGAATGCCTCTCTTGTTGTGAGCTATGTAATTTCACAAAGAGTATTGCAAGCTATTACATGATAATCTGCTGGAAAAAGGAAGGCAACTGAGTGACGAGCACTTGTAGCTGCACCCACAACATGGTAGACTGTGGCTTAAGTTCCTTCCCCCTTCAAGCACCTCTGACCCCTTATTTATACTTGAGGGCAGGCTGTCAGGCCGGTGGGGGCATTTAATGCTGCATTAAATAGTTTGTTGCCTAAGAGCGTTAGTTGCGTAAGAGAAAGAACGGGCGGGCAGGCACAACGACCCGTAACCACGCACACTTACTTGCTGAAAGGAGTCCAGGCGAGCTCCATAGATTTCCCGCCGCGACTCCTTTGGGAGGTTGACACTGCTAGCAGGAGGGCACGGGCTCTTCGAGGTGTAACCATGCGTGCGCCCTTGCTGAGGAGAACAATTCTTGGAAAGAGTTCGCGGACACTCTTGGGTGCCCACCCGGGACTTCTGCCGAGGTGAAAATGTTCTTGTCTGGGATGTGACCATGGGTACCACCGGGTGTCCGCCTGGGACTTCTAAAATGGTAGCAGGATTTGGGTTAACAGTAATATATTCTCCTATGGTGTGGATACCCCATAGCTAACAATGTTGGCCTGAGCAACTTCAGGTATTCCCTTCATATAGTACATACCAATATCTTTATAACCTTTGGCCACTACTGGTGACCATTTATCAACTTCCAAAAGTTTCCACCAAAGACACTCAAGTGTCCCTCATCACCAAACTTCATAATTGAAACTAGGTTGAAGCGGATATCAAGTACATGTTAAACATCTCTTAAAATTTGTAAACCTCAAGTACTCTTCTTCAATTGCATGTCTCCTCTTCCGATAACTTTAGACTTGTCATCATTGTCCATATTAAGCACTCCACAGTCGTGTGTGGTATATGTGTCAAATAACTCCATATTGTGAGAGACATGTGCAGAAGTACTAGAATCAACAATCCAGCTTTGATCATCACAAGAGAACACAGTTGCGACGTCATCTCCAAGAATGATGACATCATCCTCATCTGCAGATAGAATAGCTGTAGTGTGACTCTCTTTCTTGTTGTTAGTAAACGCTTATTTTTCTCGTCATTCTTCTTAGACTAACAAAATTTTAGTGTGTGGCCCTTCTTATGGTAGTAATGACATTCTACATTCTGGTAATGAGACTTAGACTTTCCCCTACTCTGGCTTCTCTCATTATGCTTTCCTCTGCTCTTGATCCTACCTCCCCCTTGGGCTCAGTATAAAGGATGTCAGCTCATGGAGAAGAGTTTGATATCCCGTGAGACTTCCTTCTCACCTCCTCATTCAGGATGTCACTCTTGGCAATCTCCATGGTAATAATGCCCGTGGGAGAAGAGTTGATCTGAGAAACTCTAACCATCTCCCAAGAGTCCGGAAGAGACTTTAGTAGCCATAATGCATTTACCCCATCCTCGAAGGTCCCCTTCATAACAGTCAACCGATCAATAATACCTTAAAACTCATTTTCATGATCTAAGATGGGCGAGCCATCTCTATACATGAACTCTCCAAACTTCTTCAACAAATATATCTTGTTGATGTTAGTGCTCTTGGCATACATCAGTAACATGATTATCAGATGGTTCGTAGAACTGAATATCTACAACCATGTTGCAAGTATTACTAATGGTAATTTGTGTCGCTCAATTTCATTATTAGCTCAGAACATGAACTTGAAGTAGACTTCATTGTGCTCTATCAACTGATCGAAATGACCTCAGTTATTTGAGTCAATTGTTTCCAAGAAGGCAATCAAAGAGAATAGGGAGCGGACAAATGGCCGTCACATACTGCACCCGATCATCAACTCAAAATATCTTATTGGCTCGTCTCAAATCTCAAGCAAGTGAGCCAGATAACTGCTCTGACAATAATTTAACTTTGATACCACTTGGGCTAGAGAGAAAACAAGCCTGACCAGAGCACCTACAAATTAGTTCGAGCAAATACATACATGACCACTTGGCGGTATGCCAATACACAACCAAAAACACAACACAATAATAACAACAACAAAAGTGACATAGTTAACTTGAAAACCAAGTATGGTGAAAACCACATGATAATCAGAGTCCAACCCAAAAGCCGTCACTGAAGATATATGAAAAACAAATAGGCAAATATAATGTTTTCCTCCTCGATCCTCACAGGATCTTCATCAACTTCGCACCACACAATATGCAATGCCCTTTCCACCAGCTCGGTGAGCCTGGCCAGGATTACGTTATCGGGCTGCAGCCCAAGCACCCCAAAGCCTCTCCGCGCCTATTTCTCAGCAGCGGCGCATTGTTGAGGTCGGGTCTCGAACCCGCAACCCCCTTGATAAAGAGTTTTCAAACCACTTTTTATTGTAACAGCCTTTCCACCAGCTTGGCGAGCTTGACCAGGATTACGTTACCGGGCTGCAGCCCAAGCACTCCAAAGCTTCTCCGCGCCTATTTCTCAGTAGCGTCGCATTGTTGAGGCTGGGTCTCGAACCCGCAACCCCCTTGATAAGGAGATTTTGGGTTGATGAGGAGTGATTTGAAAACTCCTTATCAAGGGGGTTGCGGGTTCGAGACCCGACCTCAACAATGCGTTGCTGCTGAGAAATAGGCGTTGAGAGGCTCCGCGCCTATTTCTTAGTAGCGTCGCATTGTTGAGGCTGGGTCTCGAACCCGCAACCCCCTTGATAAGGAGTTTTTGGGTTGATGAGGAGTGGTTTGAAAACTCCTTATCAAGGGGGTTGCGGGTTCGAGACCCGACCTCAACAATGCGTCGCTGCTGAGAAATAGGCGTTGAGAGGCTTTGGGGTGCTTGGGTTGCAGCCCGGTAACGTAATCATGGCCAGGCTCGCCGTGCTAGTGGAAAGAGCGTTACACAATATTATATAATAAATCGTAATAGAAATTTGCAAGTTACCGACAGTGGCATGCGAGACAGATTACATAAATCCTATTCAAAATGCCTTCTCAAATCTTTGCTCAAATCTGCTATAGATCTAATCAGTGTAGCGAAATATTCCTCATCACTGTCGCAGAATAACGTCTGAAAGTTCACCCAAACTAAGACTGATTGTCACAAAGACCTCCCAAGAGAAAATCTTCAATACTTGTGTTTGGAGAGAAGTGAATATCGTCACCATCCTCCATCATCACTATTTATAGAGTTAAATCGTTGGAGGTAGCAGTGGTATATGACATGAGGTAGACATGGTAGGTGGGAGTTAAAAATTGGCATGAAACAAATATCAATTTTTATGATCAAATGGTAGCTGACCTCTTTTCATAAGTAGAATCAAATTCCAGATGGTCTCTTTTCACACTTAAGAGAAAAAATACATCATCAGTGAGTGGTAGGGTACTGGTGAGATCCTCCTGTCGCTCGTGTGGGTTCTTCGACAACGATAGTCATACAAGAGCACGAAAGATGCTCGGCCCGATCCCATTTCGAACTGCAATTTATTTGGAGCCAGGTGAAAATTACATAAAGAGGGACTGAAACACGTTTAATATTAAAAACATGATTTTCGGAAATGAAACGCATTATTAGTTAGTTTAAGCTTAAAAGAAGATTAGTTGGGCGAGAAAGCGATTTTAAAGTCGAGGAAAGCTGTTGCACTACAAACTTGCTTATAAAGGAAGCTTTTTGCATGCCCTTAATAATCGATTAGCCCTCTGATTGTGCGATTTATCAATACATCTCCCTATAGATGTTCTTATTTACAGAACTACATCTTCTGCAAATTTTTTCTACTAAAAAAGTTTGGGAAAATTTTTATCTATACTATTACGAGTGACAGGCACGGGGTTATGCACCTTGTCCCAACTGCGATTGTGACTGAGCTCTTTACCTATGAGAGCATGTTTTAAAATTAATGAAAAACATAAAAAATAATTTTAGTTTTTCACATGAAAGAAAAAACATATACATAAAAAAAATTAATAAAGAAAGAGATAAAATTGGAAAGATAAATGTTGCACCAAAGAGTGTTTTCAACTTTTTAATATATTATAAATATAAAGGAAAAATAATATTTCCAATTTTTTGGGAGACGACTGATCTCGAGCAATTATTCTAGCACTTCAATGTAAACGAGTGCTAGTAATTCAAACATATAAAGTAGTATGTTTTTAGTTTAAATTTTTTTTCTTACAATGAAATGCTAGAATAATTACTCGAGATCAGTCATCTCTCTATCATAATTAAAAGAGAGAAGAAGAGAGGGGAAACAGAGAGAGATGGAGAGAGAAGATATAGAAATACCAAATTATTGCACACAAGAAGAAAAGACAAATTATTGTATAGAATCTCTATGCACCCAAGGGAGTATCTGTACGGGCACACCCAGGCACATGTCTGGTCAAAATTTTGGGAAAAATAAAAGTGATTATAGGTTTTGGTCCATATATATATGCATTTTGACTCAAACCCAAGCTAGTCAAATTAGGATTTATAGGTCAAAAGACTCATTTTTGCTGGGTACGAAATAACGTAT
Source organism: Dactylorhiza incarnata (assembly GCA_033032865.1). Lineage (NCBI taxonomy): Eukaryota > Viridiplantae > Streptophyta > Magnoliopsida > Asparagales > Orchidaceae > Dactylorhiza > Dactylorhiza incarnata. The sequence goes on along the minus strand of JAWHQI010000159.1, from coordinate 6,102,616 downwards.
CATGCGCTTTCTCGATTTTCCCTAATTTAACCTTTTCTGCCTCACAAACTATATCGATTCCAAAATAGCCCAAATTCCGCATTTCCTCCTCGAGTCCTCATCGCCAAACACAATCTTCCTGAGTTCCCTTCCCGGCTTCGCAAACTCCCTTCTCTCCCAGTCACCAGCACTGCCCCTTTGAAGCTTCCAGTCGCCGCGAAATTTGAAACCCCCAGTCGCTAGTCGGCCATTCCTTTGAAGGCTTGAAGATCTGAGTTGCTGCGATTTCGTCGTTTCAATCACCATTTAAAACATCGCCCCTTTGAAGATATCTTTCATCTGTCGATGTCTAGCTTTTGTAGTTTGTAGATCGATTTTGGGCACATACATTTTGTTGAATTAGTTTTGAATAGTCAAACCCACATGTTTCATCTTTCCCACCTACCGGACGCTAATGCGGATTTTCTTCAAGCCACACGTGTGCTTTAAATGAGGATGTTTCTTGGAAAGTGGCTAATTAAGACATGTGAATTGGCCCTATAAAAGAAGAGATAGGCAAGCTTGAAGGACACCAAAATCCAAACCAAAGAGAGGTAAAACCTTGAAAAGGAGAGTGGTAGTGCACAACCGAAGGCGACGGTGGGTGTCGATATTAGATTGTGGACTGCATCGACAATGAAGAGCAAAAACATGCGGGAAGCGGCAAGACGCCAGATTCGCGGGTTGTGGCAAGGTGAGCGGTGCTCGGTGGTGGCATGCTCGTAGGCGGTGGTGGTTGTGCACAAGTGGCAACATTGGCGGGCTGAGAGTTCCCGGCAAGGTCAAGTCCTAACTTGGATCTCTTCTCGGTGGTGGTGGCGGAGGTTGGTCGTCTGACAACTATGAAGGTTCATTCTAGTACAAATCTTGTGCGTCCGTATCACGGATTGCAGTCAAATTCATATTACTCATGCGGATTTTCGTAGTCCATTTCTCTGCAGTATATTTTCGGAATTATATCTAGTAATTTGAGTACTTATTTATTTTATTGTTCTAATAAAATTGTGCGAAATATGTTTTTTCTTGTGACTCTGTATTTAGTTGTTCTTGGGGATCGCGCTTCCGTGAATAGAAATCCCAACAAGTGGTATCAGAGAAAAGTTTTGTAGGCGATTGATTGAACATTTGAGGAAAGATTTGACTACGGTGGTGAACGACTAGATCCTCTTCCCATCCTTTTAAATTCGGCCTTGAATTAATCAGGTCTCCTAGTCATATCGGAGAGCAACTATGGTAGGGAAGAATGTGACTTTGTCTCGGTACTCGGTGGAGAAGTCCGATGGTAGCTGAAATTTTAGTCTGTGACAGATTCGTGTCTAAGATATGTTAGGTGAGCAGAGGCTGATGCGGGTTTTGCGGAGACGAGAAAATTAAAATTAGTTGTTGTAGTGAAGGATGAGGAGTGGATTGACTTGGATTTGCGTGTCACTAGCATTATCAAGATGTGTTAACGACAAGGTGCTCTTTAACATTGGCGTCGTGGAGTCTGCAATCAAGCTTTGGGATAAGCTTGAAAGATTGTATCTGGCCAAGTCATTGACCACAAGGTTGTTATTGAAACAACGATTGTATGAGTTGAAGATGCAGAAGGGTGACAACCTGCAGGAGCGCTTTAATGTGTTTAACGACCTAAATAAATTGCATGTGGTTGGTGCGAAGGTGGAGGATGAGGATAAGACCCTATTACTTCTTACCTCTCTCCCGCCGTCCTTTAAACACATGGTGACCACGCTCCTATATGAGAAGGATACGGTAGGGCTAGAGGAGGTCACATCAGCATTACTGTCCATTCAGATGCTTAAGGACCCCACTCCTAGGGGTGAGCATATTTTGGAGATAGATGGACGGAGAAGAGCTTTCGACAGGGGATCGAGGGGTGCACGGGCTCGGTCGACGTCGAAGAAGGGCGTTATTTGTTACCACTGTATACAGAGCGGTCACATTAGGAGGAATTGCCCGCAGTGTGCGCAGAGTTCTCGAGACATCCATGATGCGGGTGTGGTGACGCTAGATCTGGGAGTAGAGAGTGATGGTTTTTATACCATCACTGAGAGCCATGCCGACTCAGACAGTGGATGGATATTAGATTCTAGTGCATCACAACACATATACACGGTTGCATTAATGTTTAGTTATCTGGAGGTGATGATTGGGTCGGTCTATTTGGGTGACGACTTAGGTTATGAGGTTACATGCACAGGGACGGTGGACATACAGATGTATGATGAGGTGGTGCGTAGGCTTGAGAGGGTACATCTAGTGCCCAAGCTGCATAAGAATCTGATATCATTATGTAGTTTAGACTAGGGTGGCTGCAACTTTGCTGCAAGAAAAGGAGTTATGACGGTGACACGTGGGTGTGTCGTGCTCATGAAGGTTGTTGTAACACCCCAGTTTTTGCAGTTTTTCTGAAACGCACGATCGTGCGATTTTCTTGACGCACGATCGACCCGCCCATGCGTTCTCTTCGGCTGGAGAAATGGCGTTCCGAGTTTAATCGTGCGTTTTTACGCACGGTCGTGCGTTCATAACCAGATCCGCAAATAGCGAAATCTGGGCGTCCGTTTGGTTTAATTTTGATCGGACGGCTGTGAGGGGTTTGTGGGAGGACCCTAAGTAGGGCTGAGGAGCTCTCCCCTCCTCATTTTCTTTCATTTGGGTTCTTGAGGGTTTGAGAGAGAGGAAGGGTTTGGAGGAGGAAGAGATCTAGTTCCCGCCATTGGTGGAGCTTCGAAGCTCCGTTCGCCGATCCGAGACCGACAGCGTGTAGGGGACGTTGAGGCGCTTCTTCTCCTCCATTCTTTGCAAGTTTCTCATGGCTAGGAGGAGATCTTAAAAGGTAACGACATTTCTCCTCCCGGTCTTTAGGATGCGTGCATGGCATCCCTTTTTTCTCTCTAATTTCTGCATTTGGGCACCAGATCCGTCGAGTGAGAAGGATCCGGGTCGCCTTGGTTCAAGAGGAACCATCGGGTTGATTGAGTCCGTCACCGACATGATTTGCATTAGAGATCCGCTCCGTTAGTGGATTAGGCATTGTGGTTGAAGCCGGAATCGCGACCGTTAGTCCGATTCGGTGATGTTGATTGACGCGCATTTTAGGGGTTGGTTAGAAATCCGAATACGGCGAATTCGTCATCGTGACGCCCTTGTAGCTTCGTATGGTAACAAATATTGTTTTTTGGGCGGGGAGTAATGTGCGGATTGTGGGGCTTGAGACGCCTAGTGATGTGCGAAGGTGTGATTTGGTCTTTGTGGTCGGATGGCTATCCCGTGAATGCTGGAATTCATGTGTGGAGAGTGTCCCGGCAAGACAAGTCCCTTCAGTGTTAACTGACGAGAACATCTGTGCTAACGGACGAGTCCGGTAACGGTCTCCAGGCGAGGCAGTCGGTGGACGTTGTCCCGATTGTAAGACCAGGGCCTTGAGACGTTTTCTTGGAGTCTAAGCCAGAGTTCTTAGCATCGGTTTTTGTGTGGTTTTGGTGGCAAGAACATGTGAGCTGTCTGACAAGCCCGATGGCATGTGGGCCAGGCGCGGTGGGTCACAGCGTGAGTTCTTGGCCTTGGGCTACGATGCCCTTTGGGGGAAATATCGAGTACCCCGTTTTTGTGCTGTTGATGTATGATGATGTGTTAGATTCATACGTTTTAGGGTGCCTTGGGTGAAACCCGGGTTTGCATTCATGTTGCATTAGTAGGCCCCTTTATTATCTGCTCAACATAGAAACGTGGATGATGCTTGTGACACTCATGCCTGTTATTTATGTTGTTGTTTTTTTTCTTTATGTACATTTGCATACGAAGTGCTGACTTGCAGGGTGAAGTAGTTCCTCGGGGTCTGCTAGGACGGCCGGGAGGAGGGATGTTGTTATACCGTTTGTGGTCAGCCATAGCTGACCCTCGTTTACCGCTCTTTGTGATTTGGATGCAGGCCAGGGATCGCAGGCTGGATCGAGCTCGCCGGTCAAAAAGGCCTAAGCCTCACGAAGTGTTTACTTTTGTTTTCCTGCATTTCTGTACTTTCATTTTGATGTTCCGGCTTGCATGCCGATGTAGCTTAGGGAAGCTAGTTTTCTCCTTCTTGGGATTTCATTTGTGTGCTGAATGGTTGATGACTTGGACTTTGTTTTGTAAGGCCTTAAGGCTGGTATTACTCATATGTAGTTGTGGACAATCTCTGTGTTTCTTAGTTTTGTTTCCGCTGTGTTATCTGAGTTATGAGTTGGGTAGTTATATCATCTTTTAATACTAAAGCTGTGGCGGTTATATGCTGTGGGGTCCCGACCGGACCTATATTATATAGTCATTACAGGGGAGGTGTTACAATTTGGTATCAGAGCCAGGTTGAGTATTCTTGCGAGGTCTAGCGTTTTCGGATCGCGTAAAGAGGTTGTCCACATAGGAGTATTGCTCGGGATCATGAGTATCCCTGTGTTCGAGTCTTACGAATAGAGCTTGATGAGCCTTTTTCCTTGCTTGTGCTAGGATGTTGGCGACGATGTGGGGATGTCGAGGAGGCAAGAGGAGCCTTCGGGAAGCAGTGCTTCTGCTCCGGGCCTCATGAATGTGGGCATGTCCCCGGCTGATTTCTGTCGCATGCTAGCAGAAGCAATGGTAGCGGCTCAAGCTGGAGCGATGCCATGGGTTTCGACGCCGGTGGTGCAAGCTGCGACTCCTGTTACTCCGGCGGCTACGCCGGATACACCGTTGGTTGAAGTGAAGCAAGCAGAGCCTTTAGCGGAGAGAGCTATCGTGTTGGGCGATCGATTTATGAAGTACTTCCTGAGTTTCCATCCTCCGACATTCAAGGGAGCTGGTACTCCAACGGATGCCGAAGATTGGCTTTATAGGATCCAGGAGCTTTTGAAGGCAGCAGAGACCCCAACGGATAGGCAGTCTCACTTCGCGAGCTTTATGTTAGAGGGCGATGCGAAGCTGTGGTGGGTGAATCATCGCGGTCGCTTTTTCGTTGGGCGTGATCCGTCCATGGAGGAATTCGGGAATGCTTTCCTCAAGCGTTATATTCCATCTTCGACGAGGTTAGCACTGCAGCGGCAGTTCTTGCATTTGGTGCAGCGTGAGAAGACAGTGGACGAGTATTTGCAGGAGTTCACTCGGTTGGGTCGTTATGCGGGGACGACAATGGCAGACGATGAAGAGAGGGACAATCTCTTTTATCAAGGTCTGAGAGAGAGCCTAAGGCAACCACTAATAGCCTTAAAGAACGCAGGATTTAATGAGTTGGTCGAAGCCGCTCGCATGCTGGAAAGCGACATGGAGCGAACCCAGCGGCGAAAGGGTTTTGTGGCAAAGCAGGGAGAAGGAAAGCCTTCTCAGTCTCAGTCTCAGTGGAGGTCCGAGGGCAACCGATGGATGAAGAAGCCCCGTCCTAGTAGGCCTGGGGAGAGAAGTGGTGCACCTTCGGGAGATTTTTGCTCCAAAGGTCCGTTTACTTGTTACAAGTGTGGCAAGGCGGGTCACATAATTCGGTTTTGTACCGAGGGCGGAGCTGAGCCAGAGCCGAGGCAGGAACAATCGGTGCGTTCCGGCCCTAGTGTTGCGGAGAAAGGGAAAGCGGCAGAGTCGAGTGCTTCGCGGTTCCCTCCGGTGCAGCCTAGAGCGTATAGTCTTGGGCAGCAGGAAGCGATTCGTCAACCCGATGTGGTGACAGGTACGAAAAGTTTAAGTTTTCGTTCGTTACTGTAATGTAGGTTGCGACCTTTTATGTTTGTTATGCACGTGGTTAGGTTTCGTGCTAGTTTCGGGCTACCCCTCTCGAGTGTTGTTCGACACTGGAGCATCACACTCTTTTCTCGTGGAGAATTTTATCCGGAGGATTGGCGCTGAGTCCGTCGAGGCAGAGGTGGAGCTGAGCGTGCGCATGCCGAATGGGTCTTTCATGACTACCATGAGGAAAGGACGCATTGTGTTGCAAATTGGAAATTGTGATTTTGTGTTGGTAGCTGCGATTCTGCCACTAGCCGAATTCGACGTTATCTTAGGGAGGACTGGCTTGCAGAGCAGCGAGCTAGTATCGATTGCCAGTTGAAGGTGGTAACCCTGAGATGCGAGGGTAGAGCAGAGGTCAAGTTTGAAGGCCTAAGCGGAGTGGCTTGCTCCCTGATTTCCGCCGTGCAAGTGAGGCATGCGGTAAACTAAGGAGGCGAGGCGTTTTTAGCTTTGTTGGAGACTCACTCCACAAAGTTGGATATTGGAGATGTTTCAGTGGTGGAAGGGTTTGAGGATGTATTCCCCGAGGAGCTTCCGGGAGCACCTCCTCAGCGTGAAATCGATTTTTCGATAGAGTTAGTGCCGGGTGCGAGGCCGGTGTCACGTCCTCCATTTAGGATGGCACCGAAGGAACTGTCCGAGCTTAAGGTTCAGTTGTAAGAATTGTTAGAGCAAGGGTACATTAGGCCCAGCTCTTCGCCGTGGAGCGCGCCGGTTTTGTTCGTAAAGAAAAAGGACGGAAGTATGCGGTTGTGCATTGATTACCGTGAGCTAAATAAGTTGACCGTCAAGAATAAATACCTGATTCCCCGAATTGATGATTTGTTCGACCAGTTAGTGGGGTCGGTGGTGTACTCCAAGTTGGACTTGAAGTCGGGGTACTACCAGTTGAAGATTCGAGAAGAGGACATTGCTAAGACAGCATTTGGGACTCGGTATGGCCACTATGAGTTTTCGGTGATGCCGTTCGGACTGACGAACGCGCCTTCTGTGTTCATGGATTTGATGAACCGGGTTTTTCGACCGTTTTTGGATTTGTTTGTGGTGGTGTTCATAGATGATATCTTGGTATATTCAAAATCGGAAGCGGAGCATGAATCTCACTTGAGGCTAGTATTGCAGACTCTAAGGGAGAACCAGCTTTATGCTAAGTTCTCGAAGTGCGAGTTTTGGATCGAGAAGGTGGCATTTTTGGGTCACGTGATCAGTGGAGATGGGGTGGCGGTGGATCCGACGAAGATTGAAGCCATTCGAGATTGGCCTGTATTGAGAACCGTGGCGGAAGTTCGGAGTTTCCTTGGACTAGCCGGTTATTACAGGAGGTTTGTGGAGAACTTCTCGCGGGTGGCTTTGCCCCTCACCACTCTTACTCGCAAGGACCAAAAGTTCGTGTGGACGCCGGAGTGCGCCCGTGCGTTTGAGATTTTGAAGGAAAGGTTGATGTCTGCTCCAATCCTTAGTCTTCTTAGTGGGACGGAAGGATTTCAGATTTTCAGTGACGCGTCAGGTTGCGGTTTGAGTTGCGTGCTGGTGCAGCACGACAAAGTGATAGCTTATGGGTCAAGGCAGTTAAAGACACGTGAGAGGAATTAGCCCGTCCATTATCTGGAATTGGCGGCGGTAATCTTTGCGTTAAAATTGTGGCGGCACTATGTTTATGGTGCAAAGGTGGAGATCTTCACGGATCACAAAAGCCTGAGGTATCTCCTTGATCAAAAGGATCTGAATATGCGGCAGCGTAGGTGGGTCGAGTTCCTTGGGGACTACGACGTGGAGATTCAGTATACGACAGGCAAAGCCAACGTGGTGGCGGATGCCTTGAGTAGGAAGTACTCCGGGCAAGGTAATTGGATTGAGGTGCATGACGAGCGATTGATACGAGACTTGGAGTCTCTTGACATTGCTTGTGTGGCTAGAGGTGAGTCTAGTGTGGCTCGGTTGAACTGGATTGAAATGCAGTGTGATATAACAGATCAAATCCGAGAGGCGACTAGTGCAGACGAAGAGTGCCAACAGTTGGTGTTGGAGGCTCAGCAAAGCGAAGGCAATGCTTTGGAGATGGTTGGTGGGATCTTGAAGAGAGACGGAAGGGTTTGTGTTCCACGTTTTGGCAAGCTTCGCGAGGAGTTGATGTTTGAGGCTCACTTTACGAAGTACTCCGTTCATCCAGGTAGTACAAAAATGTACGCGGATATGAAGAAATCTTTTTGGTGGTCTGGGATGAAGCGGGATGTAGTTGAGTATGTAAGCCGATGTCAGACTTGTGCATTGGTGAAGGCTGAGTGCCAAAGGCCCGGTGGGTTCTTGAAGCCTCTTCCTATCCCCGAATGGAAGTTCGACGACATCTCCATGGATTTTGTACATGGTTTGCCTCGATCGCAGTAAGGTAACGATGCGATTTGGGTGATAGTGGATCGCCTGACCAAGGTGGCTCACTTCATTCCGAATCAGAAGGGCGATGGCGTGGAGAAGCTCGTGGAGCTTTATGTTCGAAATATTGTGCGATTGCACGGGATTCCTAAGAGCATCGTTAGTGATCGCGATGGGCGGTTCACTTCAAAGGACTGGAGGTTAGTGCAGAAAAGTTTAGGCACCAAACTCAAGTTTAGTACCGCGTTCCATCCGCAGACCGATGGCAGACGGAGCGAACGAACCGTACGTTGGAGGATGTGTGCTCTTGACTTTGGTAAAGGTTGGGAAGACTACCTTTTCTTGGTGGAGTTCGCTTATAATAATAGCTTCCATGCGAGTATCAAGATGTCGCCATACGAAGCATTGTATGGAAGGAGGTGTAGAACGCCGATGTCGTGGGCAGAGGCGGGAGACACTAAGATTTTGGGAAAGCAGGTGGTGGAAGATGCTTGCGAGATCGTGCAGATGATTCAGGAGCGCATGAAGGTCGCTCAGGATCGCCAAGCGAAGTATTATAACGCGCGCCATATAAATGTGGAGTTTGCAGTGGGCGACATGGTCTACCTGAAGATCAAGCCGTTCAAAGGCGTTTCGCGTGTGCGGCGACTCAAAAAGTTGAGTCCGAGATATTTGGGTTCGTTCAAGGTTACGGAGCGGATAGGCGAAGCAGCCTATCGTTTGGCTCTGTCCGCTGAGCTGAGTGGATTACATGATGTTTTCCATGTCTTTGTGCTGAGGAAAGCTTTGGTAGAGCCAAACGTCGTAGTTGAAGCAGCGGCGGTGCCGGTGATGGAGGATTTGAGGACGAGGGTTCGTCCGATCTGCGTGGAGGACTCGGAAGTCCGACAGTTGCGTAGCAAGGAAGTCAGGTTTGTAAAGGTGCGATGGGACAATTGCGGGCGAGACGAATTCTCTTGGGAGCGTGAGCAAGAGATGCGGGAGGACTTCCTGGAACTTTTTGCATCAGGTATGCATCGTTGTTTTCTGTTTCAGTTTTGAAATTTCGAGGACGAAATTCTTTTAAGGGGGGTGGAGTTGTAACACCCCAGTTTTTGCAGTTTTTCTGAAACGCACGATCGTGCGATTTTCTTGACGCACGATCGACCCGCCCGTGCGTTCTCTTCGGCTGGAGAAACGGTGTTCCGAGTTTAATCGTGCGTTTTTACGCACGGTCGTGCGTTCGACCGTGCGTTCGTAACCAGATTCGCAAATAGCGAAATCTGGGCGTCCGTTTGGTTTAATTTTGATCGGACGGCTGTGAGGGGTTCGTGGGAGGACCCTAAGTAGGGCTGAGGAGCTCTCCCCTCCTCATTTTCTTTCATTTGGGTTCTTGAGGGTTTGAGAGAGAGGAAGGGTTTGGAGGAGGAAGAGATCTAGTTCCCGCCATTGGTGGAGCTTCGGAGCTCCGTTCGCCGATCCGAGACCGGCAGCGCGTAGGGGACGTCGAGGCGCTTCTTCTCCTCCATTCTTTGCAAGTTTCTCATGGCTAGGAGGAGATCTCAAAAGGTAACGACATTTCTCCTCCCGGTCTTTAGGATGCGTGCATGGCATCCCTTTTTTTCTCTCTAATTTCTGCATTTAGGCACCGGATCCGTCGAGTGAGAAGGATCTGGGTCGCCTTGGTTCAAGAGGAACCATCGGGTTGATTGAGTCCATCCCCGACATGATTTGCATTAGAGATCCGCTCCGTTAGCGGATTAGGCATTGTGGTTGAAGCCGGAATCGCGACCGTTAGTCCGATTCGGTGATGTTGATTGACGCGCATTTTAGGGGTTTTGTTAGAAATCCGAATACGGAGAATTCATCGTCGTGACGCCCTTGTAGCTTCGTATGGTAACGAATATTGTTTTTTGGGCGGGGAGTAATGTGCGGGTTGTGGGGCTTGAGACACCTAGTGATGTGCGAAGGTGTGATTTGGTCTTTGTGGTCGGCTGGCTATCCCGTGAATGCTGGAATTCATGTGTAGAGAGTGTCCCGGCAAGACAAGTCCCTTCAGTGTTAACTGACGAGAACGTCTGTGCTGACGGACGAGTCCGGTAACGGTCGCCAGGCGAGGCAGTCGGTGGACGTTGTCCCGATTATAAGACCAGGGCCTTGGGACGTTTGCTTGGAGTCCAAGTCAGAGTTCTTAGCATCGATTTTTGTGTGGTTTTGGTGGCAAGAACATGTGAGCTGTCTGACAAGCCTGATGGCATGTGGGCCAGGCGCGGTGGGTCACAACGTGAGTTCTTGGCCTTGGGCTACGATGCCCTTTGGGGGAAATGTCGAGTACCCCGTGTTTGTGTTGTTGATGTATGATGATGTGTTAGATTCATACGCTTTAGGGTGCCTTGGGTGAAACCCGGGTTTGCATTCATGTTGCATTAGTAGGCCCCTTTATTATCTGCTCAACTTAGAAACGTGGATGATGCTTGTGACACTCATGCCTGTTATTTATGTTGTTGTTTTTTTCTTTATGTACATTTGCATACGAATTGCTGACTTGCAGGGTGAATTAGTTCCCCGGGGTCCGCTAGGACGGCCTGGAGGAGGGATGTTGTTACACCGTTTGTGGTCAGCCATAGCTGACCCTCGTTTACCGCTCTTTGTGATTTGGATGCAGGCCAGGGATCGCAGGCTGGACCGAGCTCGTCGGTCAAAAAGGCCTAAGCCTCACGAAGTGTTTACTTTGGTTTTCCTGCACTTCTGTATTTTCATTTTGATGTTCCGGCTTGCATGCCGAGGTAGCTTAGGGAAGCTAGCTTTCTCCTTCTTGGGATTTCATTTGTGTGCTAAATGGTTGATGACTTGGACTTTGTTTTGTAAGGCCTTAAGGATGGTATTACTCCTATGTAGTTGTGGACAATCTCTGTGTTTCTTAGTTTTGTTTCCGCTGTGTTATCTGAGTTATGAGTTGGGTAGTTATATCATCTTTTAATACTAAAGCTGTGGCGGTTATATGCTGTGGGGTCCCAGTCGGACCTATATTATATAGTCATTACAGGGGAGGTGTTACAGTTGTGCAGTTTGGTTGTCTGTATCGACTGATGAGGACCACAATGCGAGGTGGTACGCCCATGATTTTTGCAGTTGATATGGTGGATGGTCGAGGTGGTGCAGTGGATCACCCTTCTGTGAGTCGTGTTCAGCGAGTCAGCTTTTGGATCTAGGTGCGTCGACATTCCACAGGTGAACAAGAGCAGAGATGAAGTTCGACTTCCGACAAGTCGGCTGACGCGTCTGACATGAGGTGGTGCTTCGTGCAGATTGGTGCTTTGTGCATATATTGCTTCGTGAATACAGTGCTTCATACATATATTGCTTCGTGCAGATTGGTGTTTTGTGCAGATATTGCTTCATGCAGACAGTGCTTCATACAGATAATGTTATGTGCAAAATGTGGTGTTTAAAATTCAAACCAAGGTGGTGATTGTTGAGTTGGTTTTGAATAGTCAAACTCATATATTTCATCTTGCCCACCTACTGACCGCCAATGCGAACTTTTCTTCAAGTCGCCAATGTGTTTTTGTTGGGTATTATGTCTTCAATGTCTCTAGATTTGAAGAAGGAATACAAGTATAGATAAACTAAGTTGTTTTTGATGTTATGTTTAAGTTCATGTTATGACAGATACATCAAGACTACATCTCTAGTATCTAGACGATAATAGTAATAAAAATCACTAAGTAAAATATCGTCTCAAGACTCAGTAGATGAATCATTGAGAAATATATCATATCGTTGAATAAGTTTCGACGATATTGTCTTGAAGAAAGCTCATCGTTGATAAAGCTAAGTTCAGATATCTCGACGATATTGTCTTGAAGAAACATATAGTCTTGAAGGTTGAAGAAAACTTATAGCTGAGAAAGACTAAGTCTAGATGACTCGGTGACATCGTCTTGAAGAAACTATATAGTCCTGAAGATTGAAGAAAAGCTTATCGTGGATAAAGCAAAGTCGTCTCGATGATATCGTCTTGAAGTAGAGGTATAGTCATGAAGGATAAAAAACATAACTCTTTAATTAATGAAGACAAAGATCAGTGTGAAGACCTTATATCGTCTTGAAGATCAAGACGATATCGTCCCGAAGAAAGGCTATCAACTTGAAGATAGGTCTAAGTCATATCTCGACGATGTCGTTAAGAAGTAGTAATATCGTTGAGATACCATGTAAAGTCTTGAAGAAGCATGCTTGTCGACGATACCGTCTTGAAGAAGACATATCGCCTTGAAGATTGAAGATATATTGTATCTAAGGAAACATCTCGACGATATCGTTTTGAAGAAGTAATATCGTTGAGATATCAAATAAAGTATTGAAGAAAGAAGTATGTCGACGATATCGCCGTAAAGAATATCTGTCCTTTACATCGATCAAGACGATATCGTCTTGAAAGAATAATGTCGTCTTGACAGTTACAGAGCAACATTTAATGCGCATACATTCTTGAAAATTGATATTCAGGAAATGTACACGACGTCTATCTTGCGCACAAATCAAGGAGCAATATATGATATATTCTCTACAGAATATAGCCGTTGCACAATATTTAATGAAGAAATTTATTATTTCTATATTCTGCAAGTTCCAAGAACGGCCAGTAATTATGATGAAATATTGCCAATTCTGCAAGACATTTTAAAACGGAAAAATTGATTATTGAATGATCAACAAGGAGTTATATGCAAAATTGCAGAGCAATATAAAAGGAGATATTTTTATCTACAGAAATACGCTTGCTCAGTATTCTCAAAAGTTGTATTTTTCTACATACTTCCTGAAGAAAAAGAAAAGAATCAACAAAAAGAAGAAGACTTCACTACTGCTGTGTTGTGAAGGTCTACCGAAGATTCTAAAGAAAGGTTCATTGATTCACAAGATCTCTGAGTTTATTGTGACAAGAAGAAGAAGATCTGTGATTCAAAGCTTTCATCCTGAAGTCTTCTCTTCTACAACAACATCTCTGTATTACTTTTTAGGGTTCTTTGTGAGCCTGAGCTGGTAGGATCTAGTGATAGATCTGAGTTGGTAGGGTTCTTAATGAGCTTGAGTTTAGTAGGATCTTATTGAAGATCTGAGTTATTGTAAGACTTATAAAGTCTGAGCCTTGTGGGGTTCTGTGTGAACATGAGTTATAAGATCTGTTTATAGTGAAAAGATCTGAATTGGAGAAGTTACCTACTCTAGCACACTACTAGATAGGTGGGAGGGACAGTGAACTACCTCTAGACACATTGTCTTGTAGGGAACCATAATAAAACTTGTGTGTTTTCAGTGATTGCTTTTATGCTGTGATAGTTAAATTAAAAGTACCAAATAATCCTGAAAACACCTAATCACCCCCCTCTAGGTGTAGTTTATAGACAACCCATATCTTTCAATTGGTATTAGAGGCAGGTTAAGTTCAAAGGCTTAACAACTTAGAACAAGATCTTCAAATTTAGTGGGTTGTGCTAAGTCAATGGCTGGTGAGCATCATAAGGAAATGAGCTCAATGAAGTTGCCCATCTGCACCAAGGAGAACTTTACTATCTGGAAACAGAGAGTCAAGTTGTACATGGAAGCCTCAGACCCTAGAGTCTATCTGCAGTGGAAGAGGGACCCTATGTTCTCATGAACATTCCTGTGGATCCAATAACAACTCCTACACTTAAGACCTTGTCTCAGTTCACCAAGGATGATGTTGCCTTGGTTATTATGGACAAAAGGGCTAAGAACATCATTGTGAATGCAATTAATGATTTAACATTTCAAAATCTTATTCACTGCAAAATAACTAATGAAATGTGGGATTCATTGGTTGTTTACATGGAAGGAACTTGAAAGTGCACAGTTAACCTCACTAGAATTCTCTAGAGGGGGGTGAATAGAAATTTAAAATATTTTGTGCAAATATATATATATTTATATGTGGTGATCACAGATTAAGGCTTCCCACACACCAACAAGAATTAACCAAGTAAAGAAAATAAATGCAAGAAAAGAAATCACAGCACAACACAAGGAAATATAGTGGTTCCCCAAACTTTGGGTAGTCCACTCTTTTACCCCCCTTGGTAGGAAATTCACTATCTTGCACTGAGTCCTTTGATAAGGAGACTCTTAGAACCACCATGAGTCTTTTGACAAGGAGACTCTTAGAACCAACTGAGTCTTTTGAAAAGGAGACTCTTAGAACCAGTACAGCTGAATTTTTTGAAGAGAGATTCTAAAAACTCTTTTACAATATTTGAAAGTGAAAATAAGGTAAAGAAGAAAGAGAGATAATAAAAAGACAAGAAAGAGAGATAATGCGAAGATTGGAAGCACAAGAAGTAGTGAATAAAATCTCTCTTCTATAGTGAGAAGGAGATTGTAGCCCTTTTTTTCTCTTTTGTGAGAGCTATCAGAGTATGCAGCAGAGTGGCTTCAGAAGCAGGAGAAGATGGAAGCTTGATCTTTGCTGCAGCACTATCTCTCAATTTTCTCTTTTTACTTGGGAGCTCTTCCTCTTTTTCAAATGTAAAAATGGTGGATCACTTCTTATGCTCTCTGCCGACCACCTTGTTATTTATAGCTCTGTTCATTAAAATAACACTATAGGAGAGTAATCAATTAGCAGGCAGAGTATTAGAAAGAAAAAGAAATTTCCATAACAGTTATATCCATAGAAGGAAAGTATTCAATCTGATTTCAAATAACGTCCATAAATGATTTAATCAATTTAGCCAAGAATTTATTAGAGGAAAGAATGATTCAGAACGGCTATAAATAATAAATTGATTCCATATAAATCAGATCTATGAAAGAAGGAAAGAGATCTGGCGATTTTTGAATTAATCATAGGAATCGACGTGCGTCGATTACTATTCGACGTAGGCGTCGAATTCGTCCTGACAGAGCGTCGAGAGGAGAATAAGGAAGGTGCGTCGACTAGGGTGCATCGACTTCTCAAGATACGTCGACTAGAAGTTAGAGCTACGTCGACATAGGATACGTCGAATTCTGCTTGGAGCTACTTCGACTCATTCTGATAGAAACGTCGACACAAATTCGACGTTGCGTCGAATACTATTCGACGCATATTTACTTACCTTGATTTTCCTTTCTTGGAATTCATATTTAACTCATTTTCAGGGTTAAGAGAAATCATTTTCCCAACAGAACTGAAGAAGTCAGAGATGACAGAAAATCCCTCCTGAATCAGGAGTATGAATCCTTCAGGCAGGATAAGAAGGATGACATAACTACCTGCTATGAGAAGTTCTTCAGGATTGTCAATGGGCTCAGAACCTATGAAAGAGAATTCACCAACTATAAGCTGAATGACAAATTCTTAAGATCCCTAAACAAGGAATGAGACATGAAGCTGTGTGCAATAAGAGAAGTTGGCAATTTCAGAGCAATGGAGCCTAGATAGCTGTATGGCAAGCTCCTATCATATGAGCTGCAGCTAAATACCAGAAAGGCTGAGGAGGAAAACTCTAAGGCTTACAACAGAGAAAAGGCAGTGGCCTTGAAAGCTGAAGCTTCCAGAAAGCACAAGACAGTGGAGCATGTTTATGTCTCAGAGGAAGAGACCTCCATCAACTCCAGCTCATAACTATCTCATGAAGATATCTCACTATTCACTAAGCAGTTTAAGAAACTGCTAGGAAACAGAAGAAGAGGGAACAAAAGATACAAAGCTTCACCCTCTAGCTCCAGGAGAGAAGACAAGTCTGGGAGGAAGCACAGATCAGACAGGTATGACTCTAAATCTAAAAAATATAATTCTTCTAACATTGTTTGTTACAACTGTAAAAAGCCTGGAGAAGGCATTGTTGAATGTCCATTTAAAAGACAAGAGAAGAGTGAAGAAAGAAAGCACTCAAAGAACAGGAAATCAGAGAAAAGCTTTGTGGCAAATAAAGTGAAGACACTCAGTGACAGTGACACTGAATGCTCTTCATCAGAATCAGATAGCCACATAGCGGCCATGACTTTCTCAGATGAAGAATATTGTAATGAAACTCATCACAAATAGGTAATTCCCAAAGCTTCTCCTACCATCTATGACACAGATTCAGATGACAGCTCCTCTTCAACAATAAGAGAAGTAGTTGACACTGATTATATTGAAAAATTTGATGCACAACTTGATGCCCTTAAGAAAGCAAAAGCTCTCTGTAAGGCACAAGCTGCAGAGATCATCTCCTTGTGTGACAAGAGAGATGAACTACTTGAGAAAGTAACTGGGCTGGCTCAAGAGAAAACCAAATTATCAATCCCTCCACTGAGCACTAGCACTTTGACTGAAGTCATCAATCATAAGAATTTTAGAATCAAAGAGCTGGAGGATATGCTCTTAAAGGAAAAGAAAATTATGGGTAGTTATTCTAAGCCACAAATAGTTTTTCCCTTGATTGATAGTTTTTCACAAACAAATAAGCAAGGTTTGGGCTACACTCAAGGTGAAGGCAATGAGAAATCTACCCAAGGAAAGACAATCTTTAGAAAAGTGATCATACCCACAAATTCATATGATCACAGTAGCAACTATGGATGCAAAGAAAGCCAGAAGATAGACTGTGGTCTTAAGCTTCCTTCTATCTGGCTAAGCAAGAGACAAACTTTCCTTTGAAAGAGTGCATTATCTGCACCCCAAAAGAATCCTCCAGTGAAGGCCTTCAAAAATTGCCATGTTGGGGAAAACCCTTCAGCCCCCAAGAAGGGAAGGTTAGCTGTCAAGCAACAGCCTAACCTAGTGAGTCCAAACACCACAAGAAAATCTAGATACAATAGATTTGAATGCTGGTGTTGTGGAAAAGTAGGGCATTATGACACGCGGTATTGACACGCGCAATTCATTTGGGGGAAGAACCCCACCTTCCACTCGAGATCCAAGTATATTGGCATGGGGTATCATTGGATACGCAATACTCTAGATTAGAGAGAGCTGGATTTGCAGAAGATGCACACAGATGAAAATGGAGTAGATATGCTTACGAAAGTCGTGTCGAGGGGAAAGTTCGAGCATTGTGTGAGGATCGCTGACATGGCGATTTCTTCCACATAAAAGCAAAGATGATAAATTATTGGGTACAGTTCCCGTCCTTTGTGGAGAGAACAATGGATTTGAGTTCTACTAACTCGAATTTGGTGGTGCTTAGTCTACTGATCAAAGAGAAGATATGTTGATGGAGGCCATAGTAGAAGGCAAACTGGAGATTTGATGGAAGATTGTCAGAATACAAGTTTCTTCACTTAGTCGGAAAGAGGGAGATTTAATGAGATAATTTTCTCTTATGTGTGAAAGAGGGTAGCCACCTTTGACCATGCTTTTCAAGCATGTGTTTCATGTCATGTGTGAAAAGAGGTAGCCGTCTTTGACTATAAAATCAATATGTGCTCTTGAAGGAAGCTTCTAGGAAAATGCCCAGATGAAGCATCATGACATGTGTTTTTGAGCGAGGGAAGCTTCATGAAAGCTTCATACACATGTCATCTACGACCTACATCCCTTAGTTTTGGCCTTATAAATAAGCACAAAGGAGAAGGGGGGGGGGGGGGGGGGGGGGGGGGGTGGGTAAGACATCCACTTCTCTCTCATCTCAAGCATTGAAAGAGTTTCTATAGAGGCCTTTGTGGCAAACATCTTAATTTGGGGAGAGATTTCAGACGTCTCTGCTATGTTGACAAGGAATACTTCGCCTACACGGATTGGACCTGGGGCAGACTTGGGCAAAGATTCGAAGAGGCATCTTGGAGAGGATTTGTGTAATCCGTCTCGTCCGCCACTGTCGGTAACTCGTAATTTTTCTGCTACTGTTTATTGTGTATTATTGTGTTGTGCGAAGTTGGTGAAAATTCTCTGTGGATCGAGGGGGGAATGCCTTTCAATTGCCTATTTGTTTTTACACATTTTAGTGACAGCTTTCCGGGCTTAACTCCGATCGTCCCGTGGTTTTCACCCTATTGGGTTTTCACGTTAAATCTGTGTGTCACTTTTATTATTGTTATTTTATACTGTGTTTTGGTTATATATCGGCATACCGCTAAGCGGTCATGCATGTACTTGCTCAAACTAATTTGCAGGTGCTCTGATCTGACTTTTGTGCTCTCTAGCCCAACAGCTTCGTCAATGCTAGAGCTTCGGCGTTCCGATCACAGTCATGTTCTTTTTGGTTAAATCCGACTGTTTTCAAATTTTAAGGGAACTCATCAAAAGTGAAACTAAAAACTTTTTTCCTTTCATGAAAGAATTTTCATTCGAAAAAGTTTGTTTTTTTTCCCGATAATTTGGATCTTTTCACATCAATTGATGTAATTTTGTAGAGGTCTATCACTAAACCCCTAAAAATTTCATTAAATAAATACGAAAAATTAAAAAATATAATAATATTTTTCGTATATATTTGTAATCTCAACTATCGCATTACATTCAATTCAAGGCTTCGTTGGTTTCTGTTTGGGCTCCTGTTGGTGATGCAGCACGCCCAGGGCCGCCCTATCTGAAACTGGAGTCTCACCAAACCAGAAGGAGCATGTTCTGGCGCACACCGTCGGGCTGCAACCCAAGCACTCAACCCATCTCCGCACCTGTTCTCAGCGCGACAGGATGTTGAGGCGGGGTCTCGAACCCCAGCCCCCTTGATGAGAACCTCTCCCAACATGCCTCATCACCAACTGACCTGCAGTTTTAAAAAAAATTATTGTGTTTAAAAAAATTTATGTGCATACACATTTATAATTTTTTGGATCCGCCACTACTTGGAGGAGAGTTTTGCAAAAACCCCGTTTAAAAAAAATGAGGCCCTAGTTCAAAAATGATCCGTAGCTCATATCACTTTTTCCTGCGGTCCAGACGCGCGTCTAGGCGGAAGGAGAAAGGGTGCTGGGCGGACGGACTCGAAGAACTCTCCCCTCCTCCTCATCTCTCACTCATATTTCTGGTGCTCTGGTAGTTCTTCGAGATTCCTTCTCGTCCTTGGATCTGTCCTTCGCTTCGTCTCTCGATTCGCCGTCCGAATATGTAGCATTGCAAACAGAGTTTCACTCGTCTTTCCCAAACTTCTTTTTCAAACTCCATTTCTGACAGCTCTTTTTCAATTAGCAACAGTCAAAATAAACACGCACTAAGTAAACAGTTCCGCAATAATTTGGGGGAAGAAAGCGAGAGGTCGAAGACGGCGAAATACGCTCCTCTCGACATCGATTCAAAAATCAAGAGCACAATGCTTTTTAGAAAGCACCAAACACTAGCTAAGAAAACAGTTCTATCGTTTTCGGAATCCACTTCTCTCTCCCTCTCTCTACACTCTCTCTCTCTCTACACTCTCTCTCTAATCTCTCTCTCTCTAAACACACACATACACAGTGACACAGCCTGACAAAATGTAGTGGCATTTCTTCTCTTAGCCCTCCATACCCCCAACATTTATATGTAGCACCATAATCTCTTCCATATAGACATTATTAATATGGTTAATTAAAATCAAATTACATTAATATATTTATAGGCCCTCAAATTTAAAATAAGCGTGTTTATATTGGCACCCCTCAAATGACTATTGACGGCCTCAATAAACTAAAAAAACACATAAAATCTAATTTGTCTATTCTCTAATAGCAGTCTCACTTAAAGGCTCTTTATTTTCGCACATTTTTTCTTGTTCTCGCCGAAATCCCCCGAAAACTTATGATTTCTCGCCGCCGGCCGCCCACAACGACCAGTGAAGAACCCTTCAACATCTTTGAACTCCTCTGGATATTTTTTGGCAACACCGACGAACAATTCCAAAATCTGAAATATTTTCTCTTATTTTTTTTCTACTTTAGATTTTTTTTTTGTATCTCTTAAATAATGTTTTTCATTTACTTTAGCTTTACCAGTTAGTGAGAAAATAGATGAACTTTTTTCACTAAATGTGGTTTGTTCGGCTTAAATTTTATTTTTATTTGGGACTGCAAATATCCATCGGTCTGACAATACCGCTGTGCTGAGTTGCTATTATCGTTGGGTTGTCAATAGCCATTCCCGAGCTGCAAATATAAACACCCGGAAATAATTCATTCTTCATCACATATCTCGTCCTAAATTGGCTAGCTAGTAGCATCCCAACAATTTAGAAAATAAATATATTTTCTTATCCCCCTCATTTTTTTACTGCAAATCAGTAAAAACCCAACACGCCCTTGCTTATCCTGTCCCCAGTCTCGGCTGCCCTTGTCGATGTCGCGCGTCTGCTCGCCCGATGCCGCCGTCTTATCCCAATGTCGCCGCCCTTCTTAATTCTAGCCCGAAGCCGACATCATCCTTCTCATCGTCCGACGCACCCCGAGTTATACCGCCACTAGTCACATCCGACGCCCCCTTGCCGCCGTCTCAGGTCTGCTCGAACTCCGTCCAACTTCTGCTAGCCGGAAGCCGCCATCGTCCATCTTCTGCTTTGATTTCTCCGCTCAACGATTTTGTGATCTTCTAGTATTAATCTAAAGGATAATTTTTAGGATTTAGGATTTTTAAACCATATGAACTATGAGGAGTTTCCGCATACATAAATATACCTATAGGGCTCCGTTCGTTTGGTAGGTTTTGAGAGACAGGAATTGGTTTTGGCCGAAAACCTATTTTGAAAATGGCCAAAAAAAAATTCTTGTGTTTGTTTGGAGAAGGTTTTGAGAGAAAATGATGATAAAAAGTGTCAAAATGATGATGAACTCCGGTCAAAATGATGATAAACTCCGACTACAATGATGATGGACAGTGTCAAAATTGTCTCAAAATCTATCTAAATAGGTAAATTTTGTGCATAGAAGGATTTTTCAAAAAACAAAACCAAAACTAATCCCCTCTTTTAAAATAAGCAAATGAACACTAGAATTGGTTTTGGTTAAACACCTTCTTCCGAAATCATAGTTTTTCTGTGAATGTCAATTCCTTCCCAAAAAACGTCAAACGAATAAAAAAATAATTTTGATATACCCAAAACCAACTCCTTTCTCTCAAGACCCGCGAAACGAACGCATCCTTGACGTTTTGAGTTTTTAAGCACATATTGAAGGCTTGCTCCTGTTATTGATAAATGATTGATTTTGGAAAATTTATTTGCCTTCAATACTATTACATATAAATCGAAAAAATGATTTATATGGTTTAAAAAAAAAAGTAGAATGCGTTTGAAATTTCTCATTGCTTATAAATTTTTTAAATTTTTTCTAATTTCGGATTACAATTAACAATCACCCAAGAAAACACCTAAATTTTGAAGGAGAGAGGAGAGATAAAGAGAGAGCCGTCGTCTTTTTGGTTTTATAAAGAGAGAGCCTTAGGCTTTGGCTTCATTTGGTAACGATTTTGGAACCGCTCGTTTCCTCGAAACGCAACTGCCGGCCTAAATTCCCGTTTGTTTTGCCGCCTCCGTTTCCAATAGCCGGCGTTTAGCGCGTGAAGAAATTTCTGCCTTTCTAATCGGCGCCCCGAGCTTCAGTTCTCACCGTTTTCATTTTTTTTTATTCTCTGCCGATCTCACCCTCCGGTGCCCCGTGCAGGAATCGCCGCTCCAGGCGGCTTTTTTTTTGGGCTGCCGCTGGCGGCGGAGCCGCCGCCGGCCTGACCGGAGCTCTCCGGCAGGTTCGCCGGACTCCGGCGAACCCGCCAGGTGTAGTCCGGCTGGGCTCCGCCAGGGCTACCGCCGGCGGTGGCCCTGACCGTGAGCCCAGGGCCACCGCCGGCGGTGGCCCTGCCGGAGCCCAGCCGGACTACCCCCGGCGGGTTCGCCGGAGTCCGGTGACCCCGCCGGTGGGCTCCGGTCAGGCCGGCGGCGGCTCCGCCGCCGGCGGCAACTCTACCAAAATCGAGCCCGGGCAGACGGAGGGAGGCGGAGCGAGGCGGAGACACCAAAAGAATTGCAAAAAAAATAAAAATTACAATTCTATACAAACCTATAGTTTGAATAGTAAATTAAATTACAAAAAAAAATTCTAATATATTCTAATATATATATATATAACAAAATTTATAAATTTATATAATTTTTTAAAAAAAATTTATAATAAAAAATATTTATAAAACGTTACTGCTGTTTTGCCAAATAGTTCTCTGTTCTGAACAGCTCTGCAAACAAAGACTACCCAAACAGATTTCCGTTTCCAGCATCCAGTTTCCACCAGCTCCATTTACAAACCTCTCATTACAACAACTCCCTTTACAACCGCAACCGCTAAACCAAATGAAGCCTTTATTTGGCGCGGCGGTGGCGGGCGGAAGGGGCGGGTGGAGCCGCGGGATTGGGAACGGAGGGGAGGAGACGGGGCTCGAAACGGAGCTTTTTGCTCTGTTTCATAGGGCGCGGCAGGTGCAACCGCGGCAAACGCCACCGCCGGGCGTTTGTTTACCCGCCTTGCAGTGGCGTTTGCCGCAAACGCCACCCGCCACCGCCGCGCCAAATGAAGCCTAAGCCTTATATGACCCGTAAAGCACGCTAAATTACATGTAAATCCCTATAATTTGTTATAAACTTATAATCACAAAAACTTCCAACAAGGACTATGTAAACATTCAACTACCCCCACGCGACAATACCTCGGTCACGACACTCGCAAACACCTGAGCGTACGTTATGCTCCACGAGTCGCTCAATTTTGTCGTGCGCACGGGATTTGCGAGCGGAGGAAATGTCGTCGCGTCGAGGCAATGTCATGGTACTGTCGCGTGGGCCACGAGGGGCACCCCGTGCACTGTCACTCATATCAATAGTTTTATGAGGCATTACACCATCAAGTTAATGCAGACTTTTCATTTCTAATCCCAAAGATCTCACCCCCCCCGGTCGGGCCTCACTCCCGTAAACTTAATTTGACTGAATTTGTGCGATCCCTAAAATGCCCCCAGCCTCTCTCCCATTCCTTCCGCAGCCTCTCGCGATTTCCTTCCGCTCGCGATTTCCTCCCGCAGCCTCTCGCTCGCGATTCGCTCCAGCCGCCGCAGGATCGTCTTCCTCACACAGCACCCGCCCGATTCCTCTCTCTCCCGCAACCCCTCTCTCGCACGCGAGATCGTCTTCCTCACGCTTAACGCCGCCTGAATCCTCTCTCTCCCGCAACCTCTCTCTCGCACGCGAGGTCCTCGACTGCCGCTGCAGCGACTATTTCCTCTTCCCTCTCGACGACGTCTTCCTCCTCTTCCCTCTTCGATTCTCCTCTTCCCTCTCTCTCTCTCTCGACGATTTCTCCTATTCCAGGCGACTCCAGCAGCGAGTCCAGCAGCGGCTATCCCAATTCAGCTCTTATCGGCTATCATGCTCGACCTAGATTGCGTCCCTCGTCGATGATAAGAGCATAAACAGGTATCATCTTCTGACCATCTCCATTCTACTCGCTTTTGAGATGTTGTGGAAGCAGACCTTCTATTGGTATGTGCTTAATTACTCCAAGTTATTTCCATACAAAACTTTGCTCAATTTTTTTTCGCTTGCATTGGTATGTTAGTGTTTAGCTGCTAATTTGTTGAGATGTGACCACCGTTTGTTGTATCTTCCAACATGGTTCATTAGTGTAGTGGGGTTTTTGATAGGATCACACCAAGCTCAAATAGTTTTCCAATTATTACATGATACAATTAATCCATAGTCTTTATCTTGGTTTAAAAGGCATCAAATTGTTGTGGGTTTGGGGATGTAGTTCAGATGAAAGAACATAAATTAGACTAAGTAGGTAAGCTATCACTTTCGATTTCTATTTTTCGTGGCTTGAACTCATGTCCTCCGGATCACCAAGAAAGCAATCTAAGCACTGCTACATGAGGATATTTGATTTTGAAGGAAATAATTGGAAAATAAATTCATAGGAAATTGATTTTACCCATGAAATTAGAATATATGCAACAATTGGTTGTTATGATTCTCTACATGGACCGGTGAAAAACTAAAGTAAAACTCAGATATGAATAGCATAAAATTATGTATGATCACTAAATAGAGAGCTATTGACTTGTTTTTGTGAAGGGAGGTGACACACGGGCATCACAAAAGCAGTGTTGTATCCATAAGGTTCGTATCCATTTCAGAACTTCCTAAAAAAATGTGGTATTTTTGGTGGTTTGAAGAACTGGATACAAATTGCAGAAAATAGTTAGTCAGAAAATTGCAGACGTAGGAGTTGTTGGAGAAATTACAGTTAGCTGTGGTAACTAATGGGGACGATGCTTCTTGGTTTATACTTCGGATTTGAATTAATGTTTCTGTTCATGATTCCCGTACCCTGCGTTTTGTGGAATTTTTTTTTGCTCTGATGTCTAATTCATCTTGTTTTCGAAATGAAGATTAGTATTTGCTACATCCCATTCATAAATCTGGCTTAATGCTTATAGTTGTCTGCCGATCTAAATCCAACTCTCAAAAAATTTCTGGTCAGAGCTTGCACTGTTAACTAAGGTTTTAAAAGAGCCGCAATTGTAGAAAGATAAGATAATGCAAAATGTGGCAGAAGTTGGCTATTAAGACGATTATTCAGAGGTAATCTGGAAGTATTATGATGGAAATATGATGGAAATGTGATGGATTATAAAAAATATGGGCAGTGCATAGCCTAGTTGGCTTCTAAATATGCGTGTCGACGGTGGTGCTGGTGTGCGATAAAATTTCCCTGGTCCGTGTCAGTTTTCGAGGGGGGCTCTTACATGCTGTGCATGATTCTGGACTGCAATTCAGTGCAAAAATATGCACTGCAATTCAGTGCAGGATTATGCACTAGTTCAGAAATATGCACTGTAGTGCATTGCAGAACACTATATTGCACCGCATTCCGCATTGCAGTGCAGAAATTTGCACTCTATGCAGCGCAGAAATTTGCACTCTATGCAGTGCAGTTCTACCACTGCCCCTTTTTCTCGCCTCCGCCTTCGTTGACGCTGCTCCGCCGACGTCGCTCTTGAGTGAAAGTTTTAATGCATTATATGAGACATATGTGATAAATTGACCTCTTTAATGTGGAATAGCTTGTTTCTATTGAGCTCAAAACCTTAAACTCTAGAATGTTCAGAAAATTAGATAGAAGACATGTTGTCATTAAATATGTAACAAAGTTTGTTTGCACTTAGACGAAAAGATGTATTAATGTGAAATTCTTCTGTTTGAAGATAAAAAGGCTTCAATTTTATTTTAAGTGCTAATGTGGCTAGAAGTGATATTTAGTAGATTTTGACTGATCAACCTCAATGTAAAATTAGAATTTTTAATTTAGTCTCAGGTGAGTTTGAGTGGAGTTGGAAATTTGCTGAGACGAAGCTACTAGAGCAGCTTAGGAATATTGTAATAGTTTTTATTTACAATATTGAAGTAGATTTGATCAAGTATAATTTTTTAGATTCATGTGACATGAATTTTAAAATTTTCAATCAGAGGCAATTCATTTTCTCTTGCATCTTCCTATGAATTTATTTTCTTGAACAAAAAAAATTTGTATTGAAAAATAATTTCCTAAGAAGGTTAATTTGTGTTTTATGCAGGCTAATTCTTTAACTATATTAGTGGAAGATGTCTTCATAGAATAATCTGAAACTCTGAAAGATGGTGTAGGTCTCACAGAATCTTCTTCCAAACCTAAAGATGTTAATGATTCACTTTATAGTTAATGATGGTCGCTCTGTTTTATTTGCAGAGTTTTGAGGTCTCATTGCATATATATAGAAGATTGAGCATGCTGTGCTCCAATCTTTTCACATCTATAGATGCCGATCTTGAGAAAGTGAAAGAGAAGATTTTACCCCAATTTTGAAGGATGTGGGGACTATATGGGTTCTGTTGTTGTTGTTGTTTGAAGGATGTGGGGATGCTACATAAATTATTGTTTTTACAATATCAATTTTGGATTGGGAGAGCAGTTGCAATCAAAAAGTTGGAGGGAATGAGAGGTTAAGTGAATAGAAATTCAAGGATCCATGCTATGCTTGCGGTATATTTTGTTACACTATATAACATTCCTTGGCGTGTGGCTTAATTACTATATGAAATATTGTATTTGAAATGGTGCTCGAAGCATCCGAGTGAACATCAAGTTTGGAATGAACTACCCGTTGCCCCCAGCGGGGTATTTATAGGCGTAACCCTAAATCCCCGACGACCCGTTAACGGACCTGTTAGGGTTCCGTTTAACATATGATACACGTGCTAAATATACCTTAACATTCTCCTCCTATATTGTAGCAATTGTATCATATAACAGGTTAAACAAAACATATTAGTTAGATAACGACAGAATGAGTTTCAGATTAAAAGCAACAAGAGTTTTAGATCAAACATCTAAACTCAAACAGGTTCCAAACATGCAAAAGCTAAAGCAGAAGCAAGAACAGTAATCTGAAAAACAGAACTCAAACAGGTGACGGGTCGGTCTACTCAAATAGCAGATCATCTCCATCCATGTCGAAATCCACTTTCTCTCCTCCAGACTCCAATTGATCTGCATTTAAACATTTGAATGTCATGAGAACAAAACTCAATGAATCCATACATATGCATATCAAAGGTAAAGTTATTAGTTCTTACAAGTTTGAACATAATACTCTAACTAGGAAGAAAGACTCACAGGTCCGCATCTCTTATCTAATTTACACAAAATTAGAAATTTGGTTTCATAGAACCAAGCTATGTTCCTTCGATTATTAAGATTATTACCAAACGTTTCACAATTATATTATATCATCAAGTTTGGAATGATACAACAAGCTGTGACCAATATATCATCAAGTTTGGAATGATATAAGTAATGATCATAATATCATGACGCATATCAGCAACTTTAGTACTCGTTTTTGGAATGATACCCAATTCAGCCTTTGAAAAGAAGTAGTTGTGTAAGTCATCAAGTTTGGAATGACTAGCAACTAAACAATCTCAGGCTTCATCAAGTAACATATGTAATACTTCAGTGTACTCAGTCTAGCTGCGTGAATGTAGACAGACTTGGTTCTAAAAATCTTAAACAAATATAAGTATTAAGTCCCACTAAATAGACTTTAATCCCATATCCCCCGATGTTTTAGATGTAAGAACCTTGCATAAGCCCTTGGTAAGGACATCTGCTACATTATCTTTTGATCTCATGTCCAAGAGGGAAATGATCCCTTGACTGGTGAGATATGTCAACCAGGCCTGTTTCATCCGTAGTTGCCTTCGCTTACCATTGAACAGGGAATTAGTTGCAATGGTTTTTGTGGCTTGATTGTCACAAAATATCGAGATAGAGTTCATTTTCAGACTTGTCATTGGAATATCCATAACCAAATCTCTGACCCACTCTGCTTCTTCGGCAGCTGAAGCAAGAGCATAGAGTTCGGATTCCATAGAGGATAGTGCTATACACGTTTGCCTCTTAGATTTCCAAGCTACTGCGGCTCCTCCTAGGGTAAACACATAACCACTAGTGGACCTACTATCACCAACGTCTGAGCACCAGGAGGCGTCAGAGTACCCTTCAAGCACAGGAGGGTGTCCACTATAACATAAAGCATACTGCTCAGTATACTTTAAGTATCGCATTAGCCTTTCCAAGGCGTCCCAGTGGTCCTTTCCAGGGTTACTAGTGAATCTACTCAACATGCCGACCGTAAAGGCTATGTCGGGTCTAGTGCAGGTAGTAGCATACATGAGACTACCAATGAGTTTGGAGTAATCCAACTGGCGAATAGGTGAACCGTCATGAGGTTTCAGTCTATTATTATAGTCGTATGGAGTCTCAATCTTCCTGCACTTATCATAACCCCACTTTTCTAGTAGAGTCCGGATGTAGTGACTCTGGCTGAGGGTGATTCCCTTATCCGTAAAGTTCACGTCCATGCCTAGGATGGTCTTCACCACACCTAAGTCAGTCATGCTAAATTTTGACTTCAAGGTAACCTTAACGTCTTCCACCTCAGACTGATCAGTACCCAGTATTAGCATGTCATCAACATACAAGCAGATTATAGCGACGGAGTGAGTACTTGTCCGTATGTACAGACATTTATCTGAAAGGCTGGATTTAAAATTCAGGCCTTTTACGCAAGTGTCAAACTTCTCGTGCCATAGCTTTGGTGCTTGCTTCAATCCGTAGAGTGACTTAATCAACTTACAGACCTTGGTTTCGAGACCTTGTACGACGAACCCTTCAGGTTGACACATGTAGATCTCTTCAGTTAGATCTCCATTTAAAAATGCAGTCTTAACGTACATCTGATGAACGACGAAACGTTCAATAGATGCAATAGCGAGAAGAACCCTGATCGTTGCAATGTGACAAACGGGTGAGTATGTATCAAAGTAGTCAACTCCACTCACTTGAGTGAAGCCTTTGGCGACTAGACGGGCTTTGTACTTGGCGATACTCCCATCTGGATTCAGTTTCTTCTTAAGAACCCACTTGCTCTCAATGGTCTTAGCTCCTTTGGGTAGGTCAACTAACGTCCAAGTGTGGTTTTCCATGAGAGAGTGCATCTCATCATCAATGGCTTCTTTCCATAACAGGGAATCCCTGGATCGCATCGCTTCCGTATAGGTGGATGGATCAGCTTCAACGTGGTAAGTCACAAAATCTGTACTGAAGCTTTTAGGAACACGTTCCCTATTAGATAGCCTAGTGGACTCTAGGGCACTAGTGTGAACTGGCTCAGTGTCAGGGAGTCGTAGTTCCGTCCCAACGAGGGTATCAGAACTGGTGTCTGGCAGACCGGGAAGAGTCAAGTTCTTATCTCTAAGAAACTTATCCTCAAAGAACACAGCATCTCTAGACTCAATGACCGAGCTGGTAGAGAGATCTAGAAATCGGTCTGCAGCACTATCCACCGCACATCCTAAGTAGACACAAGTGTTCGTCTTAGGTCCTAACTTAGATCTCCTTATGTCAGGTATCCTAACATAGGCGAGACAACCCCAGGTTTTGAGGTGATCAAATCTGGGAGGTCTCTTAAACCAAAGCTCATACGGGGTTTGCTTCAATTTAGCATGAGGAACCAAATTTAAGATGTGATTCGATGCGAGGGCGGCTTCGCCCCAATAAGCGGCAGGCATACCGGCAGTTAACAACATAGAATTTAACATTTCTGTGAGAGTTCTATTTTTCCGCTCGGCAATACCGTTTGACTGGGGCGAATAAGGGGAAGTGGTTTCAGGTATTATGCCATGGCTGACAAGAAAATCCCTAAACTCACCCGAGACGTACTCACCTCCTCGATCACTCCTAAGGCATTTAATTTTCAAATCCAACTGGTTCTCAACCCTATTTTTGAAAATTTGAAATTTTTCAAAAGCTTCATCCTTTGATTTTAAGAGATAGATGTGAGTATATCTAGAGAAGTCGTCGATAAACGTTATCAGGTACTTCCGACCACCACGTGTGACAAAAGTTTTGTAGTCACAAATGTCGGAGTGTATCAACTCTAGTAAACGTGTACTCCTAGACACCTGACTGAATGGTGTTCTAGTGATCTTAGTTTGAGCACATATCTCACATTTGTCGAATTTGGTTTTAGTGTCTAAGGGGATGTTATGAGTTCTAGCTAGCAGGAGTAGTTTTCTATAATTGACATGTCCTAGTCTTGCGTGTAAAGTCTTAGGATCTATCAAAGTAGAACTAACCTGATTGACTACTTCGTTTGCTAGACTCAAACGATACATTCCGTTGACGACGTACGCACAACCAAAATAATGTGAGTTAACCATTAAGGTCACCCTACCACCACTAATGTTAAAGGACATACCCGCATCGCTTAACAAACTAATCGATATTAAATTAGCAGCTAATGTAGGAATGTATTTAACATCTTTCAAAATTAAATGCGTACCTGAAGAGAGGAGCAGATCCACGGTCCCGGTCTGGAGTACCGCAGTAGTGGCTCCATTTTCCACGGTAACTGTCTCAGAGGCTGGAGTGGCATCCTTCAGCAGTGCGGAGTTGTTGCAGACGTGGCAGGTCGCCCCCAAATCCAACCACCAGTCAGTACTGGCCTGAACGTTCCCAACTTTGGCAACAAAGTGGGAGGGCGCAGTCTGATGGAGCATGTGTGCTCTGTTATCAGGCTTTGGTGGGTTAGCATCGGGCTTCTTTGGTTGCCTGCACTCAGAAGCGCAGTGACCCCACTTGTTGCAGTTGTAGCACTTGCCTTTGAACTTCTTGATCTTCTTGCTGGTGTTTACTACTGCGGGTACACTGGGGGGAGGTCGAGTCCGATCAGATCTAGGCTTCCTCTTCGGGTGTGTGACCATATTAGCAGCAGATTGCTGCTTGCTCACCACCTCCTTAACATGCCTTGTCCGATTCTCATCCTCAATGCAGATGAACCGCTTGAGTTCTTTCAGACTGACCTGAGTCTTCTTGCGATACAACTCCGTCTTGAAAGAGTACCATGCTGAGGGGAGCTTGTAGATGATGACACCAGCAACGAACCCATCTGGCAGAGTGATACTTTCACTGTTGAGCTTGGCCACCAAATTCTCCAGGTCTGCGATCTGGGGAAGGATTTCCCTGTCCTCTGTGAAGGTGAATCCCATGAACCTGTCCACCAGGTGCGTCTTGGACATGTTCTCCTCCTCCTTGAACTGATCTTCCAGCGCAGTCCAGATCTCTTTCGCTGTCTTCAGTTTCCCAAATGTCTCGGCCAGTGAATTGGAGAGACAATTCAGGAGATAATCGCGACAGAAGTCTTCGTCGCTGATCCACTGAGCAACGTCGTCTTCACCTTTGAAATCTGCGAGGTCAGTCTGCAGCGTATAAAATATATTCAGATATTTCATACCGAAATGGGTATTCCTCTTCCAGGCACTGAACTCCGAATGGGAGAATTTCTCCAGCTTTATCAACGGCACAGGAGAGGACAGACTGCTGCTCTTCGAAAGCGAGGCCATCTGGAGGTGGCGGCTGAAACACGGAAGAACGGATCTCCACAAGCAAAAAGGCTATCGCCTGGCGGTAGCCCGGGCGGTAGCTCTGGCGGTAGCAGCAGGGGAGGTTATCGCCTGGCGTTACCGCTAACGCCCGGCGATAGCGGTTCGAATCCCACGAAACAGCGGCAGTTACGCGGCACGATCCACGCGATCGTCTCCTCCGGAGGCGGGATTGCGGGCGCGATCTCCTCGGCGACGGCAGAGGGCGGCGCTTCACTGCTTCCGGCGAACTCCAAAAGCGGCGGTGGGAGAGCGGCAGCGCTGGCGTCAACACCGACTTCTGAAAACGGCAGCGGCACTGGCGGCAGTTACTTCTCTTTGCGCAGGAGCGGCGGTCTTCCACGCGTAGAAGATGCACAGGAGAAGTGGGCTTCAACACCGTCGATCGGGAAGAAGACGCCGGGAGCAAACTAGGGCACGGCGAGGAGCAGCGCAGGGAGCGACCTGTCCTTCAACGGCAGTCCGCGATTCTTCCTTCTGCGCTCGTCCGGAACCAGAGGGGTAGACGTCGACGATGGCTTCAGTGACTGCCGATCGACGAGTCCTACAGTTACTGGGAGAGCGACGAACGAAGAGAAATCGATCGGTGTTTTTTGCAGACGACAACGATCGAAGAATAAACCGCAAGAGAGAAAGGGCGGTTACAGGCTTCTTCGTCCTTGCGATCGGCGAAGACAAAACAGCGAATCCACACAGGAAAAACACGACTTGCAGGCGACGATCGACGAACTTCTTCTCTACACACAGACGGGGATCGGCCACAACGTCGTCTCCTTCCTTCCGTCGAACGATAGGGATGAAGCACAGCAGGCGTCCTCTTGCGATCGTGAGCAGCGGTTACGGGAGAGGAGAAACCGCGGGAGAGGGGGGGGGGGGGGGGGGGGGGGGGGGGGGGGGCTAAGGGTTCACGAGAGAAACACTTCGAGAATGAAACGGTGCTCGAAGCATCCGAGTGAACATCAAGTTTTGAATGAACTACCCGTTGCCCCCAGCGGGGTATTTATAGGCGTAACCCTAAATCCCCGACGACCCGTTAACGGACCCGTTAGGGTTCCGTTTAACATATGATACACGTGCTAAATATACCTTAACAGTATTAGGGTTCATGATTTAGAAGATAGAGTTTACTAGATGAAATTATGTGCTCATGAAAATAGAGTTCACCATGAAATGAACTTCCATTTGGGGTCCCAAAAGGAGAGGACGAGGATCCATTTTTTGCTCATGTTGGGTTGCTTTGTTGTTTAGGTATTTTTGTATTGTTTTGTATTATTTTAAATGATTTTTTTATGCCCCAGTTTGCTGCTATCAATGTCTTCTCCCTTTCTCAATAATCTAGTTGGAGGGTCAATTATCAATGTATGTGGTTCAAGTAAAATGTGTGATGATGTTTGTTTGAAAGGGTATGCATCATGTGTTTGTCACTTTCAGATGTGTTTTTCTTGTGTTTAATTAGTTCTTCTCTCCATTGTTTTTTTTACATTTTAATACTCCATGACTATAACCAAAATCATAATCAAGGTGAATTCAATGGAATAGATATAATTATCATGTTTATTTGTTCTCTGCATTATTAATATCTTAAATCAATATTACTTCCTCAAAGTGATTTCGGACGAAGTGTTATCAGTGAATGTGAAAAAAATTTATTTATAATTTATTTTTATTAGGGCCCGGGTTATACAAAAATTCTGGGTCCGCCAAGTTCTACTTACTCCCGAACACCAACCACCATCACGAAGTCATGGAGGATATCAAAGACTTCGTCAAGTCTAATTTAATTGTTGGCAGCGACGCTGCCGATTGATCCCCATCACCTACAGTGAGTATCCATATCCATTCTTCCTGTAAAAATGTGATCTTTTTGCAAAACTGTAACGAAGATTGTTGTGATTTTTATAGGTAACGTGGAGTGGTGGAAGAAGCTTCTTAGACGATGAGAGGGAAGAAGCTGGTAACTGTGTTCATCCATGGCGTCCCATTGTAGGTTTACTGGTAGTGCTTTATTCTTGCTCCATGTAGAAAGCTTTTTTCGGAGAGGAATTTAGATGCCCAGCCATTGTTGTTATGACTGCTAATTACAGCCATGACATGATTCATATTTCTCTTATTTTTATAATATATATTGCATGTCAATGTGCTACTTTAGTTGCTCCTTTTTTTATTTGGTTTTGTGGATAGAGTGAGCCTTTGTTTGGGACTGTGGTGCTGGCGGCGGTGAGAAAAGTTCACTTTTTCTTGTTTTCATGCTTCTCTTCCCATAGTTCAGCATTCCCTTCTCCCACGACTTTTCTTACCGCTGGTTTTAAGACGACCCAAATGCTACCACTGATTTTTCATCACTGTTTTTCCTGCCGCCACAATTGTCCCTAACAAAGAGTATGAGTATATGCTTTAGAAGTGAGGATTTCATTTGAATTCACCACTTTTATTGTATTTGAAGGTGTTTTTAGTGTTCAAAGATCATTAATATAGGCTCTTTCCGGGATTGTTGTGGTGTTTGAACAATGATGCTATAATACTATGTTAGTAAATATAATGGTAATGATTTATCTTCACTTGAATCTTTATAAATTTTTTATTGCGGAAATTTCACTTTTGGGGACCCGGGGGCCCGCTCACGCTTGGCCGCGTCTTTCAAGTCGTTTTGAGTAAACAATGCTTGTGACCTGCCCAAATATTACCTGCATTTTTCATAACTGCCACATCTCGTCCGAAAATTCATGTAACCTAATGCATTTAATATGGATTTCGGTCATTTAACGTACTACACCAAATCGGTTTTTGTTTTCGGATGCGAAGTATGCATGTTAAAGATCAAAGACCCGCACTTGGGAATGTTCGTGTAATCTTGTGCACTTATTATAGATCCCGAGCCATTGAAAGCAAGCTTAGGTTATAACTGTTGGGCGCCGAGGCCGCGGGAATTGCGGATATGTAGTGTGCCCGAACGATCACGGCGAATTCTTCGGAATGCCCGACGCCGTATCGACAACCCGCTGCAGCGCGGAGCTGCCGGACAACCGCGGGGCCATTAAAACAGGGTTCTTCCTGCCCTGCTGTCGTTTATTGGGCGTCGATGAGGAGGAATCGACCCAGCATTTGGAGGTTATGGTGGGGAAATGATTTTAATATTAATTTGGTGGCAATGTCTCAGGTGGAGCATCCTTCTTCCCCGCAGCACGATGGCTTATTTTTTTCTTTAACTTAGTTTATTACCCCATCCTGGAGATAGCTCAACATAAGTGGAAAATGTTGTCTCCTGAAGACTTTTTTTTTTATCCGAAGACATTTTTTTCTTCCTTTCCCTTTTTTTCTCTTCCTCTCTCCCCCTTTCCTTCTCATCCCCCTCTTTTTTCTCCTCCCCCTCTTTTTCTTTCTCTTCCCTCCCCCTCCCCCCCTTTTCCCCCCTCATACAAGAGTGGAACCCGGCGGCCTCCCCTCCCCCCCTCAAAATTCCGATACCCAGATCTGTTGCAGTAAGGAGGATAACGAACCACACAAGAAGAGAAGAACAACATACTTCTGCATTCATATTTCATTCAAAGATCCCGTACATATATATATAGAGAGTTGATTACATTGATGCAGGAAATACATAGCAGTTACATTGGAAATAATCAAAAACGTTTTGAAAAAGGCAATTCAGTTATAATCAGGCGCGCTTTGTCTTTCGCTCAAGGTAAGCCTCCTTTTCAACGTAGCTCTTCGTCTTCTCCACTTCTTCATTCTGGTCAACTACTTCTTTATCGTCATTAATGTCTTCAGCACTGGACTCTTCTTCAATGTCATTGGAGATGAATTAATTGCAGTATGTCATGAATTCTTCTCCAATGAATTCATCTCCACGATCAGTTCTCATCCTTTTTTATGACGTATCCACTCTCCTTCTCAGCTTGACTTCTGAACTCTTTAAATTTTGAGAAAACCTCTGACTTCTGCTGCAAAAAAAGACCCAGGAAAACCTGGAGTAATCATCAATAATACATAAGAAATACCTCATTCCTCCCAATGTGGGTGTAGAGGTCGGTCCCCATAAGTCATCATGAACCAATTCAAATGGTTGTTGGGCTATCCATGTAGTGGAAGTTGGAAAAGGTTGTCGATGAATCTTTCATGACATGATGCAGTCTTCACACAATGTGATGTCCTCTTTTAGCTTTAGGTAAACCAAGTACCATATCGTTTTGCTGAAGGTTTTGTAGGTCTCTGAAGTTCAGATGTGCATATATATGGCGCCATAGAGTTGTGGGGGATCCACAAACAAAGGTCTGCTCACTAAGAATTTGTAAATCAAGAGGAAACATCTTGTTAGGAGTCATTTTAATTGATGCAATATACACATTTTGTTGTTTGTGGAGTATGTTACAGTATGTGCTTTCAAATGTGATTGTATAGTCATTTCTCAAGAGCTGCCTGATGAGTCCCATATATATATATATATATTTTGGACTCATTTGGGCTGATATTCTAGTGTTTGCATCACATTTTAGGCACGTTTTCATTTATATATACTATTCCATGCTATGTGCACTATTAAGCCCATTTCGGTGTGCAATTGCATTCCTTGTTGTTGGGGGTAAGCACATTGTGCTCCCCTTCCCTTCTTTTATGTGTTTCTGTGCTGGACGTGTATTCCCAGCTGGTATATCTTGTTTGCAGGTGACCTGATCGCCCCGTTTTCCCCAAAAGTAATTTCTGTGCATATCGCACGGTCGTGCGTTTCCTTGACGCACGGTCCGTGCGGTCGTGCGTTTGTGTCTGGGAAGAAAGTGGAGCGTCGGAGTTTACTCGTGCGTTTTAACGCACGGGCGAATTCGCCCGTGCGTGAGTAAAACGCACGGTCGACCTGTATCTTTGTGATTTCAGAGCGTGAACAAATCGCACGGGCGGCGCAGCGTCTTCTCCAAGCCATATTTTATCCGTTAATATTGCACGGTCTGCGCACGACCGTGCGTGACCAATTTTCAGCCTGTTTCCTATAAAGCAGGAATCGAGGCAGTCAACGGGGGGGACAGAGGACGATCGGGAGCGATTCAGAGGGCGGGAAATCTCTTCCTTCCCGCTGCTCTTGAGAGCTGAAAGCTTCCCCTTCATCTCCTCCACCATCAAGGCCATTTCCGGTGATTTCCACCTCCATCCTTCCATCCAGGAGCATTAGGAAGCTTCATCCACCATTAGCTCAAGTATTCCTCGCCAAGGAGACCAAGGAAGCGCTGAAGATCGTAGGAGCGGTGACAGCCTCCTTCGAGCCAAGCTCACCATCTGAGGGCCGAGTCCGGAGAGAGCCCGACAACCTCTCATTCCGGGCGTGAACCCAAGACGTGACTTCTTCTTTGTGGTCCTCTCTAACCTTGAAAGCTTATACTTCGTTTTTGTGTTGTATGAATACTTGTTAAGTTAATCTTAAGGATTATTGCTTTCGTTCATATGCACTGATGTTGTAGTGGCATGAATAGCCCCTTGTTCCTAGTGATTTTCTGAGTTACGTTGTGGGTGAAGCCACTAGCAATTGCTAGTGGTGATGTTTTGAGAAGAGGTGTGTGCGACCCTCAACCGTCATAGTGATTTCCCGTCCACGCGCCTTCCGAAGCACGACATCGTGGCCGTTGCACCCATCTCGCCGTGCGAAGCGGAGTTTTGACCCGCATCTTTCTTCATTTTGCAATAGCGTAGGAAACCAAATCAAATCCCCCCGTTGTTACTTAATAACCCTTTTTACTGATTTCCTGGTTTGAGCAAATCGTACTACCCAACTTGCGGTCCTTTGAGAACGATATTCGGGGAGTCCCTCCCTATTTTATTACTTGAGCGACCGGTGCACTGTCGTCGTATCGCATTACGTGCCTGCTAATTAGCAGTGCCGAAATAGCGCATCACTGCCCTACACTCAATAAGCTCTAGGTCAGCAGGGGCACATAATGCACATCTTATATGTGTCTTGTTTCCCCATCTCTTGTTGTCACAGCAACAGTTCCTACTCCCTCTATCATCAGCTTCTTCCCATCTCCTAGTCTCACATGGGATTTGTAGGTCTCATCTATTTAACAAAGAAGTGCTTGCAAGATGTCATGTGACTTGAGCATCCGCTATCTATAAAACAAATATTATGGTTTACAGAACAAGAATCTGTTTTTGGAAATTAGCACATTTTTAGTGGTGTCAATAAACTTTGCATCTTCTTTCTTCTCCTCTTTATCTTTAGACCAACAGTCCTTTTGCATGTGAGTAAGTTTTTTTACATGCACCTTTTGCACTTGTAAAAGCAATCGATTGCATTGTGATTGGTTCAATTGATCTACCTCTACCTCGCATGGATGCTTTTGTGTTTCTGGGAGGGACTTTTTCAGTGGATGTTAGCTTTGTTTTTACTTGAAACGCATGCTCTAAATCTCCACTAGATCTCTTCAACCTTTCCTCATGAGCTTGGAAAGATCCCATAAGCTCTATGATTGAAAGGGTCTTGAGGTTTTTAGTTTCCTCAATGGTAGCGACAACTGGGTCAAACTTGGGAGGTAAGCACCTCAGGATTTTGGGGGCAATTTTCTTATCCTTAAGTTTGTCCTCAAGACTTCTAATCTGATTCACAATTTCCATCATTCGTGACACAAAATCCTTTATAGATTCTGTCTCTTTCATGGCTATATTTTCAAATAATTTCCACTAATGTTGAAGTTTAATGGAGAATGCCTTTTCTGAGCCTTGAAATTCATTGAAAAGGATGTCCTTGGCCTCCTTCAAAGTGGCTGCCCCCATTATTCTTGGATAGATGTCTTTTCTTACCCCTTAATGCAGTACGAAGAGAGCCTTCGCTTCTAGCTTGGCTTCTTTCGTAACTGCTTTGCGA
This sequence comes from Dactylorhiza incarnata, assembly GCA_033032865.1. Classification (NCBI taxonomy): domain Eukaryota; kingdom Viridiplantae; phylum Streptophyta; class Magnoliopsida; order Asparagales; family Orchidaceae; genus Dactylorhiza; species Dactylorhiza incarnata. The sequence goes on along the minus strand of JAWHQI010000159.1, from coordinate 6,064,744 downwards.
GTAACAACATCATCTTGCACCTTTCCTTTGGATGTAGCAGCAACTTGTTCTTCCTTCCCATTTTTTACTAGCTCCCAGAGCCCTTGGGCTTGAAGGAACATACGAATGTGGGTAGACCAGAAGTCATAATGTTCTCCATCAAAGATGGGAACTCCAGTCTGTGTAAACTGGAACATATGAGATGAATTCAAAACCGCCATATGATGAGACAATGATATCAAGATGATGATATGGATATCAATTCATATACTCACACATCCTTCCTCTGATGGCCTCTTCCAAACTACAAACACGCCATGATACCACTGTTGCAGTAAGGAGCTGGATGACAAACCACACAAGAAAGGAAAAACAACATACTTCTGCATTCATATTTCATTCGAAGTTTCCAGTACATATATATAGAGTTGATTACATTGATGCAGGAAATAGATAGCAGTTACATTGGAAATAATCAAAAATGTTTTGAAATAGGCAATGCAGTTAATCAGGTGCGCTTTGTCTTCCGCTTAAGGTAAGCCTCCTTTTCAACGTAGCTCTTCGTCTTCTCCACTTCTTCATTCTGGTCAACTGCCTCTTTATCTTCATTAATGTCTTCAACACTAAACTTTTCAACATATATCAACTTCAGGCAGGCCGACACTGGCCTACGAGTCCTCCCCCGCGCCCTTTCGCGCGAAACCACCAAACTTCCAAGGGATGGAAGAAAAGGGAGGCCGACGAAGTGGGACTCACCATCATTGTCGCTCTCAAAAACTCATGACCAATATATTTTACCTTCCATCAAAGATCGTTATCACTGAGTAGAAGTCATCTCTGTCAGAATCTGTTGCATCTCAGTGTGTGAATTCCTCCGCCGCCGCTGAAGATTCTCAGAGCGGATTTAGGGTTTTTCGGTCACTTATGGATTCCACTCCATGAGTATTGCTCTGTTTATTGTTAGTGTATATGCCTAGCTTAAATTGTTAGTGAGAAACAAGGTGCACATCCTTGCTTTTCCTTTATCATATTTGTTCCATTAATTAGTCTTATTTTGTTGCTCGAATTTATCATTTTAGTGCAAGAGGAAGATTTTCCGCATCCCCGACAGCCCGCTCGACAGTCAGTACTCGCTTCGCGGCACTCAAAAGATTTCTCCTTTATCTCTAAAGTACTGATAACTTCGCAAAAAGAAGTTATCTTATCCTTGTTTTTATCCTTTTAGCCTCGTTATATGATATTTTTATATGAAAATTAGTTAAAAATCCAATTGCCGCATGATTTGAAGTCAAAATGGTTGTTACTCTCATTTCTATATCTTTTTATGATAGGATTCGGAGAGAATATAAGTCAAGGATTGAAGGCTAAGTATTGTGAAAAATCTGGGAAAAATGTTGCAACATATTCTCAACAAAGCTGGCAGGTCAAATTGTGCAGAAATGCAGATCCAGAAAAATGTTGCAACATTTTCATAACAAATCTGACGGTTACAGAAATTTAAACCCGAATTTATCAAGTTTTCAACAGTTGCAATCTATGTTTTTGGCATCCATTCAGCAATTAATTATGCCAACAAGTGGGGCCCACGAAAGGAGGAGGAGAGGGAGTTTAAAAAGGAAACTTTCGGCCATTTGAAGGATCTTTCATCATATTTCGGCCAAGAAAAGAGGAGGAGAAAATCTGAGAGGAAATTCTGCCAAGGGAAGAACCAGTCCAGATCTGGCATTTTGGGCTGAAGGAAACATTTCTACGTCGCTGGAGAAGGGAAGATTCGCATTTCTTTCGAAATGTTTAGTAAGATCTCTTCAGTTTTGTGTTATTTTTCCGCAATCATGAACTAAAACTCTCTAGTCTTGCATGATGAGAGTAGTATGTGTATTTTGATGATGAACATCTTTGATTTCGAATTTGTTTTGTGATTATCTTTATTGATCTTGTGATTTTTATGGTGAAATTGTTGGATCATGTTTTTTTATTATATTGCGTTGCGAGAATCGAGAGATGAGCGTCGTAATATTAATTTAAGGGCTAGTTTATCGCAGTGCGAGAATCGAGAGATGAGCAGTGTGAATCATTAACCAACATTTCTATATTTTTACCGCGTTTCGAGAATCGAGAGAGGAGAAACGTACGTGTATCGCAAGATCTCTTTAGTTTTGAAAAGTGGAAGAGATTTCCTTTTCATGCTAGCGAACTTGATTTTTGCACTTCATAATATTTTCGTTTCACCTAAGTTAGAGATAACTAGGGTTGCGTAGATATTAAGACTCCTTGTATCGAGAGATAAAGGTATCTTCTTTTAAAATCATCGCAAGATAATTCAAAATTCAATCGAATGAAATATTTATTTTATCATCATCATAGTATACATATGAAATCAGAAATGCAAGACTACTTTCTCTAATTGCTAAAAAGTACTTTAAGATCTAGTTAAATTAGTCTAATATTTATCTAAAAGTTTTAATCTATTTTCAAAAAATCAACTACACCATTTTGCTTGGATTCATAGAAACGGTGTAGCTAGTAATTGTAAGCTCTAAACTAGTCACTTCTCCGTGGGAACAATCTCACTCACTCTGTATTACTTGTACGACACGTATACTTGCGTTTTCAAGCTCTATTTTGCGCGTATCAAGTTTTTGGCGCCGTTGCCGGGGAGGTGCAACGGATTTAGTGTTTTTCTTACAATATTAGTGAACCTTAGTACTTGGAGGTCAAGTTTTATCTTCACTTGTTATTTTCTTGTATTTGTGTTATCATCTTTATTATCTGATAGTGTATGTCCAGGTATCGATCCGTTGAATTAATTCCTCTAAATTCTGAAATCGAACGAACCTGTAGACGAAATCGAAAGTCAACTAGGCTAGAACAACTTAATCAACTAGCAATGGATAATCAGAATCAAGACGATGAGCCTCACCAAAACGGGCAGGATTTAGGTGGTCAAGTAGAACAAAATGGACACCCAAATGAACCAAGACGAACTTGCCGGGATTATAATATGCCTTTTAGGGGAGGGGTACAGTTTAGTATTGCTAGACCCGCGATAGAGGCCAATAACTTTAAGATAGATTCCATGGCAATGCAACTTGTTCAAAACAACAAGTTTGGGGGTCTTAATCATGAAGACCCTAAGTCTCACCTTAGGACTTTCATAGAGATATGTGACACGTTTAAGATTAACGGTGCATCTGATGAAGCCATTAAGCTACGCTTGTTTCCTTTCTCCTTAGAAGGGAAAGCTAAGGACTGGTTGAACTCATTACCTCATGAGTCCATTACTACTTGGGCTATTTTAACCGAAAATTTTTTATCCAAATATTTCCCTCCATCTAAAACTGCTAAGTTAATGCGCGATATCTCTACATTCATGCAAGTAAATGGAGAAACCTTATATGATGCGTGGGAACGATTTAAGGAATTGTTACGTAGATGTCCCCACCATGGGTTAGCCATTCACCAACAAGTATGGACGTTTTATAACGGTCTTCAGACATCTACAATGATCCAAGTAGATGGAGTTGCAGGAGGTTCACTGATGAACAAGTATCCTGAAGATGCCTACGGTATTTTAGAAGATCTATCTTCTAATAATTATCACACGATTGAACGTCAAGTACATCCTCCCACTACGACAGGATTGTATCAAGTTGACCAATTAACGTCATTTGCAGCCCAAATGACGTCCCAATTTAATACCATTAACAAGAGGTTAGATGCTTTGACGTTGAACCAAAATCAAATGAATCCTCAAGTTAATAGCATTATTACTCCCATGGTTTCTCCTAACCCCGCCTTAACAATTGAACAACTCGTAGGGGGTAATGAAGAAGTTAATTATTTAGGAGGGCATTATAAACAAAATACGAACCCTTATCCGAACCAGTATAATCCCGAATGGAGAAACCACCCTAATTTCTCTTGGAAGAACAACTCCGGTCCTACTCCACCACACTTATTTAATTTTAATGCTAATCCTCATCATCAAAATAATAATTCCAACCAAGCAGGACCATCTTGAAAGGTAACGGATGACTTCATCATAGAATCAATGCAAAAGAATGAAGCTCGTTTCTCTAGTTTAGAAGGGTCAATGAGAATGCATTCGACTAGGACAAATCGTCAACGCTTTAAGTATTCGACCGCAAGGCACACTCCCTGCGGATACCACACCTAATCCTAAGGGAGATAATCATCATTGTAAGGCCGTCACATTACGAAGTGGGCGTGAGTTGATAGTTGGTCAAGACACTAATCCACATGAACAAAATAAAAGTCAAGACCAAGAAGAGGCCAAGAATCCTAGTGAGCAAGTAATAATAGGAAGAGATGAGGGTGATAAGAGTGAAGAGGAAGAAGTAATAATAGGAAGAACTGATAAGGACATAGAAAGAGAAAAAGAGGAAAGAAGGAAGAAGAACCCAAGAACTTATCCACCACCACCGTTCCCCCAAAGATTAAAAAAAAAAAAAACTAGATCAACAGTTTCAGAAATTCTTAGAAATTTTTAAGAAGTTGCAAATTAATATACCCTTTGCCGAAGCTTTAGAACAAATGTCAAGCTATGTTAAATTCATGAAAGATATCTTAAACAAGAAAAGAAAATTTGGCGCAAATGAGACGGTAGCACTCACACATGAGTGTAGTGCGATCCTCCAAAAGAAATTACCGCCAAAATTGAAAGATCCCGGAAGTTTCACAATTCCGTGTTCTATTGGGTATCAATTTGAGGGAAAGGCTTTTTGCGATCTAGGGGCAAGCATAAATCTCATGCCCTTGTCAATTTATAAAAAGTTGGGTTTGGGAGAGATTTCCAAAACATCGCTTACATTACAATTGGCTGACAAATCTCTTACTTTTCCAAAAGGAATTGTAGAAGATGTATTGGTCAAGGTAGAAAAGTTCATTTTTCCCGCGGACTTCGTAGTTTTGGATATGGAAGAAGACAAAGAGGTACCTATAATTGTAGGGAGACCTTTCTTAGCAACCGGGAAAACTTTGATTGATGTTCATAAGGGAGAGTTAACCATGAGAGTTAACGACGAGCAAGTTACATTCAATGTACTCAAAGCGATGAAATTCCCTCATAAAGAAGAGGATGTTATGGAAGAAGTAAAATGCATTACTCTTTATGACTACGGTCTTAGCAAAAATCCTGATTTTGAAGATGATGCATTAACGGATATATCAACCAATGAAGAAAAATCTGTTAACAACGATGAAATTCAGGACTGTTTGGAAGAATTTACATTTCAATCCGCATTTATCCGTAATCCTGAACCATTAGACATACAAGAGCGGTCTTGTGTGTTGAAACCTTCTATTATCAATCCACCCGTTCTTGAGTTAAAACCACTTCCTGAGCACTTATCATATGCATACCTAGGAGAGAATGATACGTTGCCGGTCATAGTTAATTCTAAATTGATACCGGAACAACATCAAGAATTATTAAATCTTTTAAAGAGACATAAACTTGCCATAGGATGGACTATTGCGGACATTAAGGGAATTAGCCCTTCACTTTGTATGCACAAAATCCTTTTAGAGGAAACCTTCAAGGGGTCTATAGAGCATCAACGACGTCTTAGTCCACCTATGAAAGAGGTAGTAAAAAAAGAGATTATTAAATGGCTAGATGCAGGAATAATTTACCCCATCTCGGATAGTTCATGGGTCTCCCCGGTCCAATGTGTTCCTAAGAAAGGGGGGATGACCGTAGTAAAGAATGACAAAAATGAATTAATTTCTACTAGAACGGTCACGGGATGGCGTATATGTATGGACTACCGGAAATTGAATAAGGTTACAAGGAAAGATCACTTTCCTTTGCTTTTTATAGATCAAGTCTTAGATAAATTAGCCGGAAATGATTTCTTTTGTTTCCTTGACGGGTATTCGGGTTATAATCAGATAACGGTAGATCCGGAGGACCAAGAAAAGACAACGTTCACGTGTCCTTACGGAACATTTGCTTTTAGGAGAATGCCGTTCGGCTTGTTCAATGCACCGGCCACTTTTCAACGTTGTATGATTGCTATATTTTCGGATATTATGGATTATGGCATAGAAATCTTCATGGATGATTTTTCCATTTTTGGGAAATCGTTTAATGAATGTTTGAGGTGTTTAGAAAGAGTGCTTTTACGGTGTATTGAAACTAACCTCGTTTTAAATTGGGAAAAATGTCACTTCATGGTGCGGGAAGGCATAGTACTTGGGCATCATGTATCAAAAAATGGATTAGAGGTAGATAAGGCGAAAATAGAGGTGATTGAGAAATTACCTCCTCCTAAAAATGTAAAAGCATTGCGAAGTTTCTTGGGGCATGCAGGATTTTATAGGAGATTCATCAAAGATTTTGCAAAGATTGCAAAGCCTTTGAGTAGTTTGCTTGAGAAGGACATAAAGTTTTATTTTGATGAAAATTGTTTAGAGGCATTTAATGAATTGAAAACCCGATTAATTACAGCACCTATTGTAGTAGCCCCTGATTGGGAAGAGCCGTTTGTTCTCATGTGTGATGCTAGTGATTACACTGTTGGAATAGTTCTAGGACAAAAGCGAGAGAAGGTCTTTCATACCATTGCATATGCTAGTAAAACTCTAATTGAAGCCCAAATTAATTATACCACGACTGAAAAGGAATTACTTGCTGTGGTTTTTGCATTTGAAAAATTTAGATCTTATCTTTTATGCACAAGAGTTATAGTATTTACCGATCATGCAGCTATCCGTTATCTAATGAAAAAGAAAGATGCTAAACCTAGGCTAATTCGTTGGGTTTTACTACTACAAGAATTTGAGTTAGAAATCAAAGATAGAAAGGGTGTTGATAATCCGGTTGCCGACCATCTTTTTAGGATTGAATCCCCAAGTGCACTAGTCCCGTCTGAGATTAATGAAAGATTCCCGGATGAACGTATTTTAGCTATTTCTGATAATTCCTTGCCATGGTATGCCGATTACGTCAATTACCTTGTTAGTAACATCTTACCTTCATATTTTAATTACCAACAACGAAAGAGGTTTTTACACCAAGTGCGGTCTTATCTTTGGGACCCACCTTATCTGTTTAAAATTGGTGCAGATGGAGTAGTAAGGCGATGTATCCCGGAAGTGGAAATGCATCCTATTTTAGAAAGTTGTCATAGTTCTCCCTACGGAGGACACTTTAAGGGGGATAAGACAGCTATGAAAGTTTTAGAGGCCGGTTTCTTTTGGCCTACATTATTTCATGATTCTAGGGAACATGTAAAAAGGTGTGACCGATGTCAAAAGGAAGAAAATATTAAGAAGAACGAAGCTATGCCTATGAACCCAATTCTAGAAGTTGAGCTTTTTGATGTCTGGGGTATAGACTTCATGGGACCATTCGTTAATTCGAATGGTAATTTATATATCCTCTTAGCTGTAGATTATGTATCGAAATGGGTTGAAGCCATAGCCACGACCAAAAATGATGCAAAGGTGGTGTTATACTTCTTGAAAATTTTTATATTTAGTCGATTTGGAACACCCAAGGCTATTATAAGCGATGGTGGAAGTCATTTCTGTAATCACCAATTTGCCGCGTTGCTGAAAAAGTACGGGGTTAGGCATAAGGTAGCATTGGCATACCACCCCCAAACAAATGGGTTAGCGGAAGTATCTAATAGAGAGATCAAGAAAATCTTGGCTAAAACGGTTAGTGTAAATTGTAAGGATTGGTCTCAAAAGCTTAACGATGCCTTATGGGCATATAGAACCGCTTTCAAGACCCCGATTGGTGTTACCCCATATCGTTTAGTTTATGGCAAGGCTTGTCACTTACCGTTAGAGTTGGAGTATCGGGCATACTGGGCCGTTAAGAAAATCAATTTTGATTTTCAAGAAGCCGGCAAATCTAGATTACTACAGTTAAATGAATTGGAAGAGATCCGGACGCAAGCATATGAAAGTGCAAGGGTTTACAAGGACCGCACTAAAATGTGGCACGACCGCCATCTTACGGAGAAACATTTGCAACCAGGGCAACTAGTTTTATTATTCAACTCACGACTAAAAATTTTTCCTGGCAAATTAAAGTCTAGGTGGTCGGGCCCGTTTCGGGTTAAGGAAGTGCTTTCTTATGGGGTCGTTACGATCATCAATGAAAAAGATCATTCGGAGTTTAAGGTCAATGGCGGACGTCTTAAGGCTTATTTAGGAAACGAAAATGAACGAGTAATATCGTTCATACACTTGAAATAAAAATTTTCAAACCGCCGAATGTCCAGCCGGGACATTAACTAAGGCGCTTTAGGGGAGGCAACCTCACTTTTTAATGATAAGTTTTTTTTATCGTTGTTATTGTTCTTGTTTTCCTTTGTTTTATTTGGTTTTGTTTCTCTCAAAACCATGAAGGACTGAAATCTTATTATCTTAAGCACTTAAAAAGTCAATTTTCCCTTCGTTTGGTTCAGGCACAAGCTAAAATAGGTTCAGAAAAACATGTTACAACATTTCCTTGAAATGTTGCAACACTTTTATCTCTGTCTTTTTACACTGCAAAAGTTCAATTATTAAGGAACTAGCCGGTTCAATTGAACCAGCTATTTCTATTCGCCCGGAGTGAACGTGAACCGCGCTTGGAGGGCTGAAATCTTATTTCAATTGAATCTTTATCGCTGAGAGGAGTTGAACCGCAGGCGCGCGCCTGGAGTGAACCGTGCTTGGGAGTAAACCGCTATTTACTAAATAAAAATTAAAACTGTCATCCCTCATCCTTCCTCAAAATCCCGACCTCTCGAAACCCTACCTCGCCGACTCTCCGCTCGAAACCCTACCTCGCCGACTCTCCGCTCGAAACCCTACCGCACCCTGTCGATTCATCCACCGGTGGAAACAAACAACAGGCGGTCGACGTTCTCCTCCTTAATCGTCTGGAAGTGGTAAGTACTAAGCTTGTCCTCTCCCTTCGTGCATTTGTGCGATCTCCTTCCATCACTTACTCGAACTCTCTTCAGACATGGCTCCAAAGAAAAATAGACAAAAGGAGGTGGCTCATAAGCCCTTCATCAATGAAGACGCTGAAGCTCGCTACGAATTGCTGAAGGCAAAGCCCTTCATCAACGAACGAGGGTTTCAACTCGAAATTCGAGGTTGGAGTCGCACATATGTGCAGCAAATGGAGAAACTCGGCTGGAGTTCCTTCTGTCACCCCCGCACTGAGGCAGTCCAACAATGGGTCTACGAATTCTACGCTAACGCCAAGTTCCATAGGAATGGAAAAATTCGTGTACGAGGGAGGGAGGTCGATTTCTCTCCGGAAGGTATAAATTCCTATTTTGATTTAACAAATTTGGACAAAGATGTGTACGAATCTGTTCGGACTACAAACCCATTTGATATTGCCACAACATTGTGCCTAACTAGAGACATAACCTGGGTCCATGAATCCTCCCATGTTCTGAATGCAACCCTTTTTACTCGTGAAGCTAAGGTTTGGCTTCTTTTTGTCAACTCAAGCATCATGCCAACCAAACACCCAAACTGTACAACCCACATATTTCTCGAATCGGTGTGACCCGACCCGGACGAAGCCTGGGTAGCGAGCGAGCAAAACCCTAAACCGCGAAAGAGGCCACGGAAGGAGTGGGAGAATTTCTCCCACTCATCCGGGCGAGTGGGAGGGGCCTCCCACTCGCCGGGCGAGTGGGAGCAGCCCTCCCACTCACCGAGCGAGTGGGAGGGGCCTCCCACTCGCCGAGCGAGTGGGAGAGGCCTCCCACTCGCCGCCCCCTTTGGGCGAGTGGGAGGGATCCTCCCACTCGCCCGGTGTAGGTAGGGAGGTCAGTATGACCTCCCGCGAGGGGGGGGGGGGGGGATGGACACCTCGAGTCCCACTCGCCCCCCCCCCCCCCCCCCCCCCCCCCCCCCCCCCCCCCCCTCACGCGTGATCGATGGCGGTCGTGGTTGGACTGCGGATAGCAGGATTTTTGCTATTCGCAGTCCATTTTTGGGAAGGTCTATAAATAGACCCCCATGGGCACCTTGTGAAGGGTTGGTTACTACCCCCTCCCTCACGTGGTCTTGTGAGCAAGCACCCCCCCCCCCCCTCCCTTGTCATCCTTCAGCTGACAGTGAGGTGGTTCTTAGTGCCCTCCAAGGTGCCCAGGCTCAGCATTGGCTTGGGAGGGGAAGCGCTCTAAGATCTTCCGGGTATGTGGTGGGACCTCCGCGCTGTAGCTTAAGGGGTCCATTTGTGGATTCAAGTGTTCAATAAGTCCAAGTCTTTCAGTTCTTAGTGACCGGTCAAGGGTCTAGGCTTAGAACAAGTAAGGGTTAGTCGCAACCCCCTTTCGAACGCTGAGACCGGGAAACTGGTTTCAACATTCTGGTGCGGTGAGCGTGGAAGCGACTAGTTCGGAAAACTCTGAGCCAAGTCCCATGGCTGGAAGCGATGAGTTGGGAGACCCGCCTCCACCTTGCGAGTATGTGAAGAAGAGCGACTTCGACGAATTCAGCAAGAAGATCCTGGAGTTCATGCAGGCCGCATCCTCCACTCGCGGCGAATGCTCAACACCGCCTGCACCTAGGATCCCCTCACTCCCCCTAGTAGAAGTAAGGAACAGCCAGCAAGGGAGGGAACCAGCCTCGGAGGAAGGCTTAAGTCTCCAAGCACGGGTGCTTTTCAATAGTTCACCCCGGACCAGCTGCCCAGGCGGGGAGGCGATGGGAGCACCCCCCCTCAACCAAGAAGAATATTGAAACCAGTTTCCCGGTCTCAGCGTTCGAAAGGGGGTTGCGACTAACCCTTACTTGTTCTAAGCCTAGACCCTTGACCGGTCACTAAGAACTGAAAGACTTGGACTTATTGAACACTTGAATCCACAAATGGACCCCTTAAGCTGCAGCGCGGGGGTCCCACCACATACCCGGAAGATCTTAGAGCGCTTCCCCTCCCAAGCCAATGCTGAGCCTGGGCACCTTGGAGGGCACTAAGAACCACCTCACTGTCAGCTGAAGGATGACAAGGGAGGGGGGGTGCTTGCTCACAAGACCACGTGAGGGAGGGGGTAGTAACCAACCCTTCCCAAGGTGCCCATGGGGGTCTATTTATAGACTTTCCCAAAAATGGACTGCGAATAGCAAAAATCCTGCTATCCGCAGTCCAACCACGACCGCCATCGATCACGCGTGAGGGGGGCGAGTGGGACTCGAGGTGTCCATCCCCCCCCCCCCCCCCCCTTGCGGGAGGTCATACTGACCTCCCTACCTACACCGGGCGAGTGGGAGGATCCCTCCCACTCGCCCAAAGGGGGCGGCGAGGCCCCTCCCACTCGCTCGGCGAGTGGGAGGGCTGCTCCCACTCGCCCGACGAGTGGGAGGGCTGCTCCCACTCGCTTGCTCCCACTCGCTCGGCGAGTGGGAGGGCTGCTCCCACTCGCCCGGCGAGTGGGAGACCCCTCCCACTCGCTCGGCGAGTGGGAGGGCTGCTCCCACTCGCCCGGCAAGTGGGAGGGCCCCTCCCACTCGCCCGGATGAGTGGGAGAAATTCTCCCACTCCTTCCGTGGCCTCTTTCGCGGTTTAGGGTTTTGCTCGCTCGCTACCCAGGCTTCGTCCAGGTCGGGTCACACCGATTCGAGAAATATGAGGGTTGTACACAAACCATGTCTCCTTCGATAGGGCTTGCATAATTTATAGTATTCTAAAAGGGATTCCCATTGACATTGGGCATATCATCTCTAGCCAACTCCAAAAGATGGTCAAAACTGATGGGGGCTCTCAGTTATGGTTTCCTACACTCATCACTACGTTATGTCGTTACGCCGGGGTACCAACCGCCGACACGGACACTACCACCATTGTAGGTAAGCCAATAACATGTTCGGTTATTACCTCTTATGTTAAGGTACCATTAGAGAAGCCTCCCCCCAAAGCCGGTAAGAAACAACACCCTCCTCCATCTTCGAGCAAAAACCACCCAAGTTCCGAATCCTCTGCCACTCTCTCCTAACCCTCCGGATTGGCCGATCATATTTAAATACTTACAAACCAGCGCTAAATATCAGCGTCAACAACATCGTCATGTCATCTCTTATTTAGATGTTGTATATCATAATCAAGTCGAGCTTCTCCGTCACTTGAATGTGCCGGAAGAAAGAATAGCTGTGCGGGAAGTGAATCCCGCCTGGTTTGACCCTCCACCGTCTAGCTCTAATGCAAGGGAGGCGGCCTCTTCTCCTGCACCACATGCTCAAGCGGAAGCAGCTATGGACGATGCAGCCATGGACGACGATTTAGACGAATTTTTAGCCGAGGACGACTCCGACGAGAGCGAAGATGTTGACGACGACGAGGCGGATGATTGACCATTTTAGCATTTTAATGCTGTTCAATTTTTCTTAAGTTAGAAGATGGCTTACACATATTCTCAATTGTGGACTTTAACTGCTAACTGATTGATTTCATGTTGATGCTAGGAATTTATGTTTGCTTAATTAATTTACCCTGCCATGTTGTGAATTATGCCATGTTGTGAATTATGCCATGTTGTGAATTATGCCATGTTGTCAAATGCTGCTGGGCTACTGTGTGCTTTCAATTGCTTAAGCAATCCATTGATTACCCATTGATTTTCATGGCAGTGTGGTCTTCGTTTTGTTGTCTCCACTAGGTTCTTGCAGGTCACTTCTGAGACACTTGTTCCTGTTGTTGTATGACGAATTCAATGAAACTGGGAATTTCTGCAAAAGGCCACTAAGTTTAGGGGAGTATTCTTCTTTTCATTAAAAATTTAAACATTTTCATTTTCGAATACTCCGAGTTCATGAATCAATTTAATTTTATAAATTTGCTCGGGTCTAGCAAAGAACTTGGTGTGGGGGTGATAGCAATGCGAAGTGCAATGCTAAGTTCCTTCATCATTTGAGTGGCGAGCATCTTATTAAAATATTAATATCAATTCCTTACTATTTCTTGTTGGCATCTAAAATCTTTTTATTTGGTACGAAGTGTCTATCACAAAATTTCTGACTTTACCTTGATGTTAGTACGATGTAGTAGCACTTCATGTCGACTTTCCTCTTGCACTGTATTCCTGAATTTTTCTTTGTTTCCTACAATATATTTCATTAACTGCTAAAAAAACATAGAGGGGGAGAGATGTACGTTAACTGAGTTTTTGTTGTTTGCCAACACTTTGAGATTATATAGTTATTCGATATGCTTATCCTTAGTCTATTGTCTTGAATTTTGTCTTTGCCGATTCAAAGTGACCACCACAAAAATTTGTTTTTCCTCACTTTCTAGTCAATTCTTAATGACTTTTCTTACCTTGGGTGTTTAACTTATCTTTAAAAGAAAAATAATAGTGTAAAAATGTCGTAGTGATATGTGGCCTGAGTATGTATATACCCACTTGGAACGATCCCTACTATTGACCAAAAAAATTTAGATTTATTTGCAAGAATGCCATAGTGATATGCGGCCTAGGTATGCGTATGCATATTCTGGAATGATCCCAATTATGTGCATAAAAATAAAAAAAAAGGAAAAGAACAAAGTGTTAAGGTCATAGTGATATGTGGCCCAAGTGTGTATATACCCACTCGGAATGATCCCTACTATGGACATTCAATTCTTATATGAACTTGGAAGGTAAACCCCACGGTAGGAAGAAGACTTAAGAGCATTGACTAGAGAGTCTTATTGTTACCATGAATTTCGAAACTATCTACCATGTCAAAATTCATTTCTTTGCTTATCCTCATGATATTCCTTGCACTACTTAATCCTGTGTGGAAGTAAGCTCATGGCTTAGTATATTCGTCATCATCCCCTAGCTATGTAGTGAGTTAAGAAATTGTGTTGTTTGGGAATAGATAGTTCTAAGGAATACGCACACACATCATCATGAAAGTGACATGGAGCTTTAACTATTATCAAACTAATCAATGGTCATGTTTGAAATTTTTTTATGAGCATGATGGTTATAATCTATGAGTAAGGACATTTCAAAAACTTACATCGATAAATGCTCGCCCACTCATTGGAGCGCATCGATCTATCTTTGCTAGGGACTAGCAAAGAACTAAGCATGGGGGTATGATAACTTCGCAAAAAGAAGTTATCTTTATCCTTGTTTTTATCCTTTTAGCCTCGTTATATGATATATTTATATGAAAATTAGTTAAAAATCCAATTGCCGCATGATTTGAAGTCAAAATGGTTGTTACTCTCATTTCTATATCTTTTTATGATAGGATTCGGAGAGAATATAAGTCAAGGATTGAAGGCTAAGTATTGTGAAAAATCTGGGAAAAATGTTGCAACATGTTCTCAACAAAGCTGGCAGGTCAAATTGTGCAGAAATGCAGATCCAGAAAAATGTTGCAACATTTTCATAACAAATCTGACGGTTACAGAAATTTAAACCCGAATTTATCAAGTTTTCAACAGTTGCAATCTATGTTTTTTGGCATCCATTCAGCAATTAATTATGCCAACAAGTGGGGCCCACGAAAGGAGGAGGAGAGGGAGTTTAAAAAGGAAACTTTCGGCCATTTGAAGGATCTTTCATCATATTTCGGCCAAGAAAAGAGGAGGAGAAAATCTGAGAGGAAATTCTGCCAAGGGAAGAACCAGTCCAGATCTGGCATTTTGGGCTGAAGGAAACATTTCTACGTCGCTGGAGAAGGGAAGATTCGCATTTCTTTCGAAATGTTTAGTAAGATCTCTTCAGTTTTGTGTTATTTTCCCGCAATCATGAACTAAAACTCTCTAGTCTTGCATGATGAGAGTAGTATGTGTATTTTGATGATGAACATCTTTGATTTCGAATTTGTTTTGTGATTATCTTTATTGATCTTGTGATTTTTATGGTGAAATTGTTGGATCATGTCTTTTTATTATATTGCGTTGCGAGAATCGAGAGATGAGCGTCGTAATATTAATTTAAGGGCTAGTTTATCGCAGTGCGAGAATCGAGAGATGAGCAGTGTGAATCATTAACCAACATTTCTATATTTTTACCGTGTTTCGAGAATCGAGAGAGGAGAAACGTACGTGTATCACAAGATCTCTTTAGTTTTGAAAAGTGAAAGAGATTTCCTTTTCATGCTAGCGAACTTGATTTTTGCACTTCATAATATTTTCGTTTCACCTAAGTTAGAGATAACTAGGGTTGCGTAGATATTAAGACTCCTTGTATCGAGAGATAAAGGTATCTTCTTTTAAAATCATCGCAAGATAATTCAAAACTCAATCGAATGAAATATTTATTTTATCATCATCATAGTATACATATGAAATCAGAAATGCAAGGCTACTTTCTCTAATTGCTAAAAAGTACTTTAAGATCTAGTTAAATTAGTCTAATATTTATCTAAAAGTTTTAATCTATTTTCAAAAAATCAACTACACCATTTTGCTTGGATTCATAAAAACGGTGTAGCTAGTAATTGTAAGCTCTAAACTAGTCACTTCTCCGTGGGAACGATCTCACTCACTCTGTATTACTTGTACGACACGTATACTTGCGTTTTCAAGCTCTATTTTGCGCGTATCAAGTACCTCTACTCGAGCAATCTCACGCTCAGACCAATCATGGATCAGATTTTGTTAACATTAAACCATCTTTATTTTGAAATACATTCTAGCTTATGGGAAGAGTTGGTTTTAACAAGCATATATATTACATATTGTTGCGGTCAGACTCGATGCTCCGGTCGGGCCGAAATAAACTTAGGCCGTCTCAGCTCTTGGAGCGGTCGAGTGCGCACACAGTCAATGAGATATGAAAAGAACACAGATTTTATCGTGGAAAAACCCCTGAATTTGGTAAAAAACCACGTTGACCTGGCTCGCTTGGTTGGAATCCACTAGCTGCTTGCGGTTACAAATACCTTGGAGAATCGAGGGCGACAGGCCGCTCCTCGTTACAATTTAGTGGAGAGAGAGAGAGAAAGCTCTCGGTGGGCAACAGGCTGCTCACCGCGAGGCTTAATGTTTGCTGCGTCTTTGAGGCTGTAGACGTCCCAGAATATCACGGGGAGTTGGTCTTCGCGGCTCTTTGGTTGCGGTGAGCGAGCGTAAGCTTGACGACGGCGGCGAGGCGGAGGCTTACCGGCGGCGAAGTGGTGGCTCGCGGGCTAATGCCGACAGAGCTTCGGCTCGCCAAAGAAGGAAGAAGGAGAAGTAGGAGGAAGATGGAGGAAGTAGAGAAAAGTCCCCCCCCCCCTTTAAATGAGGAGTCTTGGGGGCTTATTTATAGGCCTCGGGAGGTGGTTACGGCGGTTATGCGGTTATCCGCACACCGTAACCACCTTCATATTTAATAATTAACTATAACTAATATATTAATATATTATTAATATATTATTATGATTATTCCCATAATTATTGCCCCACTAACCATGATGGTTAGTGGGTAGTTGTTGTGGGAGGTGGTTACGGTGGTCATGCGGCTATCCGCACACCGTAACCATCATCATCATATATATTTTATAATACACGAAATATATATTATTTATATTAAATGTAATAATAATAATAATATTATTATTATTATATTATTCCCTACAAACTCTCCCTCCGATAACCATGATGGTTAGTGGGTGGTTTCCCCCCAAACGGATGGAGGAGAGCGTGTGGGAGGAGAAGGAGATGAAGAAAATGGGATCGGCGTGTGCGGGATCGCACGCGCTGATCCCACACGCATGCGATCCCATGATCTCCACCAAAATGGTGGGGATCACGAGGTGCGTGGCTATTTGCACCCCCTCATTATAAATAAGAGGGGGTGAGAGAGTGTCGTATCACATATTTTTGTCAACTTTAAATTAAAATAATATACAAGCTTGCACGTGATAATTATGGAAATACAGTTATATACCTGTATGCATATGTAGAAACACATACCTGACAATTGGTGTACTGCCGCCCTTTTATTGGTGGGCTCGGGGGACTGTGAGCGGTGGAAGTCCCGTTGTGCAAAATGTAGAAAAACGGGGGTGTCGAGAAGAGAGATTCGAACGAAAAACAAAGACAAAAAACACAGAGAACACACAAATTTAAGAGGTTCACCCAAAATCGGGCTACGTCTCCTATCCCGCCTCCGCTTCACCTTCTTGTATTCACCAAAAAAAATTTACAAAACACACAAGGTTACAAGGATCAAAACCGATCCTACCTCACACCCCTCTCTTTGGACAAGAAACGAAGGAACCACCGCCGGAAACGCCTCTCCACGAAACTCCTCGTAGACGCCTCCAAAACCCTCAGCCGAAAACCGTTGAGAAGAACCTTAACCCTAGAACCGGGTTACACGCCTTTAAATAGGCCCCGGAACCAAAACCCGGATATCCGCACACCCGGATATCACAATCCGAAATTTGGCTCGGGTACTTCAGTCATCGGAGAGAGTCACGCTCTGACGTCTCTAAGCTCACGTGGGCTAACCCGGTGTGAGAAACAAGAGGGTCGGAAGTGTTCCCCAACTCCAACACAAAACCCATAGGCCCGACAACATATGCGAGTATAGGTAGTGTCGTGGCAGCAAGGGGAGACCCCACCGCATTATCACTTGGATGAGTGTGAGTGTGTGTGCGCACGGGAAAGCATGCGAGTACGGGCGAAAATATTGTCATGCTGTGGAGGCCGTGCACTATCACTTGTGTAATTTACCGTTTTTATTTACTATCCAATTTATGTATACTATTAAATAAATGAGTTATGCGCACCGCTAGTAAACCAAATACCTCCAAAACAGCGGTAACCATAAACATTAAACTTGTTCTACGGCGAAATTGTCTTAAACTTACCCAATATTTCTCTATAATCTACGTGCATGGCATGAGTCATACATAGGGCTGTTCGCAAACCAAATAGCTCGTGAATGATTCGGGAATCGATTCAAAAGTTTCAATTAAAAATCGAATTTTTTGAATTCATATTCGATTCTGAATAATATTATCTCTATTAAAAAGATTCATGAACAGTTCGCGAATAGCAGAAAATTATAATTTAATAAATTTTATATAACAAATTAAACTTCTCGTAAGGTTTAATATAATTTTTATACACAAATCAAACTTCTCCAAGCACAAATCCTAATCTGAACCCAAGATTTCAGAACGAATCCGAATCCGAATTCTCGAATGAAACCTAATTTGAATCTCTGCATTCTATTCCAATTTTGGATTCGATCGATCTTTTATTCGATTCGGTTCGTAAACACCGCTTGCCGTACATGTATCTATCTACAGTTCTACATGTATCTATCTACAGTTCTACACACATTGAAATGATAATATATATATATATATTTTTTGAATAACTGAAATAATAATAAAAATTTCATTTATATAGAAGAGATGCCATGCATTCATGGGAGGCCATTGGGCAATAAAAGAGTGCTATAAAATTCTATCCACAAATCCAAACCTGATGACATCAGCATCAGCAGCTGCAATGGTGGTGGTTTCTACTGTTTTGGCCACCAATGACATCATCATCCCCTTCTTCTTTTCCTATATAACCCTTCTTCCATTCAATGCCCCCTCTCTCTCCTAGCCCTCTTCTCAGACATTTCATCCATCTCCGGCAATGTTCTCCGGCGAGATCGCCGGCATCCATGTCCCCGCCTTCGACTTGGCCCGGCTATTCGAATCTTACTCTGCTCCGCCCTGCTTTGTAAGCTACAATAACTATACCTCGGATGAGGCGGAGGACCGCCTCCCGGCGGCCGCCGACCAGCGGCGGAAGAGGCGGATGATCTCAAACAGGGAGTCGGCGAGACGGTCGAGGATGCGGAAGCAGAGGCACCTCGACGAGCTGGCGGCGCAGGTGGCGCGGCTGCGCTCCGCCAACCGGAATCTGCTCGACGAGCTCAATAAGACGGGGAGGGACCAGGAGGAGATTTTGGAGGAGAACCGGAGACTCCGGGAGACGGCGACCGGCCTCCGAATGTGTCTGAGAGAACTGGAAACAAACCGCCGCGACGGCGGCGACGGGATCGGCGAGTACTCCTGTAATGCCGCCCATTTTAGAACGTTGACCCAGACGCCGTGCTGTTCCGGCGAAGTAGACTTGCTTCCGTAGAGGAGAGAGATCGAAGCTTCTGGAATCAGAATCTTCATTGAAGCCTGAACTATATATCTATGTTCTATGTTATATATTCTAGCAATTTATATATTTCTTCGAAATTTCTCTCTCCCTATTTTAGCCCTCCTATTTTCTCCTAATTACATCATTTACCTCTCCATTCAATTCTCTATATTATATTTAATTAAGAGTAACCACACAACTTTACAAGTATAAATAATCAGAAAAAAATGCTAAAACCTCCTTAAAATGAATATTAGTGTTGCGGGCCCCACACAAAAAATTCTCATCAATATTAACGTACCTATTTTAATTTATTTTCATTAAATTTTTTTATTCATTTTAAAATAATTTAAATTTTACTGTCAAGTCAAAATTTCATTATTTTTCTAATTATTATATTATTTAATTATAACTGTCAAATCAAATAAATAAACTCTATTTTAAAAGGAGAGTGGATAAAGAAGAAAAGAGAGACAGTGGAGAGAGAAGGGCAGTGACGAAACTAGGATTTTAACTCAGCCCAGACACAAACTAAAATTCAAAACAATGTATTCTGAGTGACATATTCACGAGTCAGTACAATAAAAAAAAATGGCAACGCAAATGGCTTCGTCATTCCGGAAAATTCCATCAAGTTAGGAGTTGAGTAGTGGATTTTATTTTGTCGATTTTTCTTGTCAAATTTAGGACAAATTATAGGTTTCATGACATTAAAAAATTATGTCAAGACTAAGGCCTAGCGATAACCTTCGTTAGTTGAAAATTTTCATCAAGTCTAAGGTTGAGTTTTTTATATACCACAGAACATGTCGAGGTACTTGAACACAAGTGGGAGGCGATCTGAAAATATTGTATAATTAATGATAATGATAACAATAAATAAAATCATTTAAAATTTGTTGCATAGATCATCAACATTATTACAAAGCAAACAAAATTCCCCTAATAAGAGACCGTAACATAAAAAGGTGATTGTAGTGATCATCGAGTGGAAAAATAGTAAAAGATTCCCGAATAGCCCAATTTATTTTTAGAAATTCTTTAAATAGTCTCCACAAGTCTAATGATGGTGATGATTATTTGATACGATCAGAACTCAAAAAATCAGTTCATGAAGATTAATTGGCAAAATTAAGAAATCAGTCCCTATATTTTGCATGCTTTATGAAATCAGTCACATAACTTTTTTTTGATTGAATTTGGTCCATAAAGTTCTTAAAATATTTGAAATCAGTCCCTACTTTAACTCTTAATATAATTAACGGAGAAGAAGCATGAGACCTACGCAAACTCGCCGTCAACCGTTGTCATCTTCTCCGCCACCAACCAGGATCAGATTTTTGAATATTCTGCTCCTCCAGAAAATTTTCGATGAGCATATATAAATATTTTTTGGCGATCACACGACGACTACGTCTCGTTTCTCTGGATATCAATTTTTCGGCAATTTTTTCGGCGTCGCCGTCAAGCTCAACCAAGGTAACCATATCACCATTATTTGGCCTGGAGGTCTGCATCATGACAAAAAATGCGTGGCCTCTGGGTTTTGCTGCGACATAGTTCTTGCCATACTCTAGCTCCTTAAGAAGCACGAGGTGAGAGCAAGTTTGATCTTTCCCTTGTTTTTTTAAACTCTGTTCAATTTCTTTCTCTAACTAGATAGTGTCGTCTTTCTAGCTCAGAGCGAGTCAACTAATGATCGCAGTACATACTCCGCCACTCCCCCCTCCGTCATTTTTTCATGGCAGAAAGCAGAGATTTATTTTACATGAGCTTAACGATCGTGGCGGCGTAGAGGGCACGAGTGCTTCCTCGCCATGACCCTGCATCGCCAATGCCGAAATCATCCATGCACAGGAATCTTTGCATACTGGTCGAGCCATTTCTATGTTTAGATTTAAAAAAAAATTGGAGGAGCAGAATATTTGTAAATCTGATCCCGCTTGGTGGAAGAGAAGATGGCAACGGTTGACGGCGAGTTTGCGTAATTCTCAGGCTTCTTTTCCGTTAATTATATTAACATAGTTAAAGTAGGGACTTATTTCAAATATTTTAAGAACTTTAGGGACCAAATTCAATCAAAACAAAGTTACGAAACTGATTTCATAAAACATGTAAAATATAGGGACATATTTCATAGTACAAAAATGAAGCAACATCAAACTTAGACTGAGTACTTCACAAGTCCAATTGTGATGATTACTCCATTAAAATCATATATTTAGTACTCTATTTTATGTGTTTTTTTTAGAGAAATTCAACCCAACTTTCAAATTTGATTTTATTTACAGGGCTAAAGAGAAATCGACTTTTAATGTTTTATAATTTATATGAGCCAAGAAAATCTACATTTGTTTCGCCAAAAATTGAACCTGGTGATGTAAAACCGTCCATAATAAGAAGGGTTCTACCCTCCGATTTCTTTGCGGAATTTTCACGAACAGTTGGCGTGCACAAATACAATCAACTACAAGTTATAATAACGGCTCAAAACTAACATCATATATCTAACCACACAATCCGACAAGGTCACAACGCGAGTTAAGCACATCACACCATAGTTACCTTACAACCTCAAAACAAACGTCGTCAAACATTCATACACAACGAGTTATACATTAAACGGAACTTCCACCTTAATGGAGGGGTTCAATTAGAGAGATTCTCCCAAACTTGCCCTAAACGTTAATCCCCAAAGACAGAGAAAGGTTAAGAGACAAGCGGGTGCGTCACTTAGAGACTAACACGATTGTCTTCACCGATGTCGTTTCCAACATTCCGAAGAAACCTCACAGAAGAACTTGCGGAACGGTGGAAGAAGAAGCACACACAAACGAAGAGAGAGGAGCGAAGTTACCCAAGCGTCGCACAAGGGAGCGGAAGGAATCACTCCGACCACGAGGCGGAAGGCGTCGCACCAACCAATGCCACCGTGTCGCACCGAAGCAAAATCACCGAGCTCCACAGAGAGGAGGAGGACCGTCGATCTCTCATGAGAGAGAGAGAGAGAGAGGTGGTTGTTCACCTTCCCAGAACTCCTTTTTTTTTTATCTTGTCCAGCCCCGATGGTTGGTCTTCATCACCCGGGCACGTGCCCGTGTATGCCCGTGAATAGTTCTGCCCCTGGAGAAGGGGATGTCAGACGTGAGGCTACGAGCCACGGGGATGTCAGACGTTGAGGCTTATTTTCCTTAATAAATTTGATATTTTTAATATTTTAATTAGCAAAAAAACACACTGAAATAATAATAATAATAATAATAATAATAATAATAATAATAATAATAAAAGAAAATTATCGATAATGGTGCTGTGCGGCGAGGGAAAGGTGGCGACAAGTATAGTGGTAAGAGTTGGGTGAGTGACGATTTAATTTTTAGCTGGAATTAATAATTAGAAGAGAAAAAAAAAGCTTTTAGTTTCCACTAGAACCAAGAGATCAGTGCGGATGTAGCTTTTCGGTGGATCGTGTGGCCGACGATTCTACCGCTTTATTTTTATACTTCAGTTCACGTATTTGCTTTTTCCTCCGGCGGCTGACGCCCGACGGGCGGCGGCGGCCGCTGACATATGGATCAATATTTTTTTCATTTTTTGCACGCACACAAAAAGTAGTAACTTTATATTTATTTAATTATTGTTGTTGTAAATTAATAAAATTTGCATACAATGATTACTATCTATAATATGGTATTAAGACTTCATTTGGTTTAACGGTTGCGGTTGTAAAAGGAGTTGTTGTAAAGGGAGGTTTGTAAATGGAGCTGGTGGAAACTGGTTGCTGGAAACGGAGATCTATTTGGGTAGTCAGTGTTTGCAAAGCTGTTCAGAACTGAGATCCGTTTGGAAAAACTCCGGTGGCGTTTTATAAATTTTTTTAATTATTAAATATTATTTATTAAAGTAATTATTATATATTATTTATTAAAGTAATTTTTTTAATTAATTATATATATATATATATTTCAATAAATTGTTGAAAATAATATATATATTTATTTTAACAAGCATCTTTCTCCTGCTCCGGCAGCCTAGACAGCCTCAAAGCTCGATCTTCCACCTCTCCGCCAATGCCAACAGCGCAATCGAGGACGACCCTTCCTCCGGCAACCTCTGGCTGGAACTCTCTCAGGGAGAGAACTCCCTCCTTCTTCCCTCTCCATCGCATGATTGGTTATCTGAAGCATCCGTTGCGGTGGAGGAAGAGAACACGCCCACTACCCCACTGCGCGCCGTCCATGTAGCAGGTTCTTCTGATGATTTACCAGAGGACTGGTCACCGACGACGACGATGGTGGGGAGCTCGATGCCCTCCTGTGTTGTGCGGTGGACGTCGTCGAGGAGGGGCGGAGTTTGTAGAGCACGGAGACACAGCGTGCGGCAAAACAAAATTTTCCTCCCCCTAAACGCGGAGAACTGGAGGTCTCCCGCAGGGTTTCGTCCCGCGATATTTTTGCCTGAGCTAAACGCGGCGCTGTTCGAAATCTAGGCGGAAAAACAAATGGATTTCGGGAGTTGCGTTTTGGCCAAACGAAAAGCTGTTAAAACGCCCAAACATGGCCACATATGTAGGCCCCGCCCCGATCATCATAATTTGCCTTTATTTATAGTTGCGCGGACCCACATGGCCACATATGTAGGCCCCGCCCCGATCATCATAATTTGCCTTTATTTATTTATTTTTACAAAAAACTTCTTTAAGAAATGTAGATATTAGCTCATTAAAATAGGTAAAATACCTAAATCATTCACATGGTTTGGGGGTTATTTGAAATAATTTCTTAAAGTTTGGTTTGTTTTATATTGGTCATTAAGTTTTCTAACTAGTTTTAAATTAGGACCACTTAATATTTCGTTATCTTTTTTAATTGTTTTTGCTAACTAGCCGACCGCATGACGTTGTTCTGAATTTTATAATTATTATTATTTTAAATTTATTATCGGGTAATTGTTAGCGACTGTATGACGAGTTGTGCAAAAATCATCTGATTACTGCTTGATATTTCTTGCAAATTTATTATTTAATGCGCCTTCGCGAGATATTGAATACAATAGGTGTAAATGCCATGCATGAATTTTGGGTTTTTGATTATTGTTGTACACCCGTAAAGGCCTCAGGGCGCGCTCAAAGAAAGCCTCGCAGAAGAGAGGTGGGGGCAACGATTGAAGCACGCACGAACCCCAGGTATGTACGTAACCGCGCGCAAAGGTGCGCGGCAGCGCGCGGGCTACACCCCTCGCCGCAAGGAGATAGCCCGAACGCGTCCCGACCGCACCACCTTGGGGGACCCGGCTCACTCGCACCCCCCAAGGAGAGCGGTCGGCCGAGCCGCACCCCCCAAGGGGGTGCGGGCCGGCCACACCCCCCAAGGGGGGGGGGGGGGGGGGGGGGGGGGGGGGGGGGGGGGGGGGGGGGGGGGCGGGCCGGCCGCACCACCCCCCCCCCCCCCCCCCCCCCCCCCCCCCCCCCCCCCCCCCCCCCCCCCCCCCCCCCCCCCCCTCCCGCAAGGGAGTGCGGCCAAGCCGCACCCCCTGGCCAAGCCGCACCCCCCCTTTTTGGGGTGCGGCCGGGCCGCACCCCCCCCTTTGGGGTGCGGCCAAGCCGCACCCCTCTTGGGGTGCGGCCAGTCCGCACCCTCCCTGCTCGAGGGTGCGCGGTCGTACCCACTCCTCCTAGGGGTGCGGTCCGGCGCCCTCTCCCCGTCGGAAGACTTCAACCGCTCGCTAGGGAGCAGCTCCTCGATTCACCGTCCGCCCGAGGCATCTCCCGTGGCCCATCGCGCATTCGGGGAGCTTCAACGCTAACCCGCGCTCAGAACGTTTCTGAGCGCAGTGGGGAAGACTTCTCACTTTTTGTCTTTCCGGCTTCTCACTTTTTGTCTTTCCGGCTTCTCACATTTTGGGTTTCAGGCTTCTCACTTTTCAGGAACAGTTAGTCGCCTTTTTCGCCTCCAACGGAACTGCCCGAACTGCCCGAGCTGCCCAAGCTGCCCGAGGGGCAAGGTGGTCATTTACGAAAAATGGCGATCCGAGGGCCCCGAACCGGAGAATATGATTCGTCCACCAAACATTTATGGAAACTGCAAACGGCGAGATTACCGGACTACCCCCGGCCAAAGCTATAAAAAGGGCCCTGGGGCTTCATTTGAAAGGACCTTGACTTCTGGACCCGGGAGAGCTCCTTGCAGACTTTTGCGGAATTCTCCTTCAGCGCATGAAGATCTCCTTCGGGACTTGAAGATCTCCATCCTCCAGAAAGGCGACCAGTCGTTCTCAGAAGAGAAAGGCGACTGACCTTCTCACTTCCAGAAAGGCGACCAGCGTTCTCAGAAGAGAAAGGCGTCTGGTCTTCTCACTTCCAGAAAGGCGACCAACGTTCTCAGAAGAGAAAGGCGACTGGCCTTCCCACTTCCAGAAAGGCGACCAGCGTTCTCAAAAGAGAAAGGCGACTGACCTTCTCACTTCCAGAAAGGCGCCCATCGTTCTCAGAAGAGAAAGACGTCTGGTCTTCTCACTTCCAGAAAGGCGACCAGCGTTCTCAGGAGAGAAAGGCGTCTGACCTTCTCACTCCCAGAAAGGCGACCAGCGTTCTCAGAAGAGAAAGGCGACTGGCCTTCTCACTTCCAGAAAGGCGACCAGCATTCTCAGAAGGGAAAATGACTTAGTTTTTCCGAGAGGTGGCCTGTCACTCTCGGAGCTCTCTCACTCTCCAAGTATTGTAACGAGCAGCGGTCTGTCGCGCTCGAGCTCTAGTTTCCAAGTTGTAACCCCCCAGAAGATAGTGGAATTTGGTCGGCACAGCTCCGACCACGTGGTTTTTTACCCTTTCCGGGTTTTCCACGTTAAAAAGTCCCTGTGTACTCAGCAAATCTCTAATTGACTGTTTGCACGCTTAGTTCGCTCACGAGCTAAGGTGGTTCAAGTGAACCGGTCTACCAAGAGCCCTAAGCGTTCCGCAACAGTTTGGCGCCGTCTGTGGGAACATTCCCAGAACTTTTTGAAGGCCAACCGCAATGGCAAGGAAGAGTACTCGCACTGCGGAGGGATCAGTGCTGGAGGGACGCGTCGACCCAGCTCCCTCCCCCTCGCAAGTCGATGCACCACCCGGAGAGCAGGCACCGCCTGTACCAGCAGCTGGGCTGGAGGTGCGCATGCAGCGAATCGAAGAACACCAAGCCGAGATGTTGGCTCTCGTAAGGGATCTTGGGGCTCCTCGAGCTCCGGTCCAGCCGCCAGCTCCGAACGCACCGCCGCCCCCAGTTCTAAACCTTGTCCTGAACCAAGAAGCCGTCCAGGAGGACGAGGCTTCAGAAGGATTCTCCAACGCGGCGAGTTCCGCTCACCTTGCCCCGCTGGTTGGAGGCCCGGAAGCTGACCACCGTCGCCATCACCCCAGAAGAGCTGCCCCTGAACGGGCAACGAAAAGGACTACGCGCGAAGAAATACGCGATATGATCGAAGAAGAGTATGCCCAAGCAGGACGACGCGCCGCGCTCGCTCGCCGCCCCGCGCATCAGGGCTCCCCCCTGTCACCTCAAGTCCTAGCTCATCCAATCCCGAATGGCTTCAAGCTTCCTAACATCGAGACATTCGACGGGACAGACGACCCTTTGGAACACGTCAATCACTTCACCACCGTCATGAGGATTTACAGCGCTCCTGATCAGCTCCTCTGCCAGGTGTTCCCGGCAACCTTGAAAGGACAAGCGCGCACTTGGTTCCATTCTCTGCGGAATGGGGTCATCAACAACTTCACGGAAATGGCGCAACAGTTCGTGGATCAGTTCATCGCCAACCGCCGAATTGTCCGGGATCCCTCCCATCTCTTAGGGATCCGCCAGAACGACGGAGAGACACTCAAGGACTTCTTCCGACGCTTCACTACTGAGGCACGGCAGATCCCAGGGGTTGACCCCGAACTCTTGCGAGGAGTTTTCTTGGGAGGACTCCGCCCAAGTGGATTCTATTCGGCTCTCATGAGAGAAACCATACCAAGCTATCCCGACCTTGTTCATAGGGTCGAAGCGCAAATAGCTGCAGATGAGGCCATCGAAGCGCACCGTCGGCAGTTCGAAGGAAGCCAAGGCAAGAAAAGGGGAACAGATCAAGCCCCTCGCGAACGAGAAGATCGTCGCGGCGAGGAGCGCCGCGGCGACGGACGTCAGCGTGACCCCCGAAGGGATCTGGGACCGCAGCCGCCCAGGACCTACACCCCGCTGAACACCACCAGAACGAACGTGCTCTACGCCATTCAGAACAACCCCGAACTTCGCATGCCCCGGGTACCCCCGCCAAATTCGAGGGGTGACCAGTCCAGATACTGCGAGTTTCATCGGGGAACCGGACATACCACCGAAGAGTGCACCAGGCTCAAAGACGAAATCGAGCGCCTCATCCGCCAGGGACTCCTGGGAAGATTCTTAAAAGACCAGATTCCCAGTCAGCCCCAACAGCCCAGGGAGGCAGGGGAGCAGCCCCCCCGCCCCCCGAGGCGCAGGTGGAGGAAGGCCGATGGTGGGAGAAATCGAGACGATCGCCGGACCGCCAGTCCTGGCGTCACAAATCCTCTCGATCGCCCAGCCCGTGAGAGACCACGAAGACAAAAAACTCAAGCAGGATATTAAGATAGCTTTCGGAGATGAAGACTTACGAGGGTTGCGGCTTCCACACCAGGATCCACTCGTGATCAGCGCAGGGATCGGGGATCCCTGCTTTAAAGTAAAGAGAATACTAGTCGACAATGGAAGCTCGGTCGATGTCTTGTTCCTCTCCACCTTGCAAAGTATGAAGCTCACCAAAGACCAGCTCAGTCCAGCAGCCGGGCCCGTCTACGGCTTCGACAACAGACCTGTCCCGGTGCAGGGCATGATCATTCTCCCAGTCACATTGGGCGAATTTCCAAGACAGTCAACACACAACATCCAGTTCATGGTGGTAGAGTCCACCTCCGCCTACAATGCCATCCTCGGGAGACCGCTCCAGTCAATCTTCGGGGCAATCCCCTCCATTCCACACCTAGCTATGAAGTTCCCCACTGCTGCAGGAATAGGAGTCGTAAGAGGAGACCAAGAGGCAGCCAGGACATGCTACCTGAAGCAGGCTCAGCCAGCAAGAGCGACCGCTCTCAACATCAATAACTTCGACCTGCGAGACGAAGCAACTCTGCAGCGAGGAGCGCCCGTTGAAGGGCTAGTAGAAATACCGCTCTCCCGATGAGACCCGACTCGAACTGTTCAGGTCGGGTCACTCTTAACATCACAAGAGCAAGAGAAGTTTACCACCTTCCTGCAGGAGAACGAGGACATTTTCGCATGGAGCCCGGAGGACATGCCCGGGGTAGATCCCAACGTCATCTATCACTCGCTAAACATCAACCCCGCCTGCAGACCCGTGATTCAGTAAAAGAGGTGTTGCATCGTATAACGCCCTTAGAGGGGGGGGGGGGGGGGTGAATAAGGGTGTGTTTAAAAATTAAATTTTTACTTAGTAATTTTTTAAAGAGATTTTACTTTACTAAAAAATCACTTCTAAACACTTTCAAACCAATGCAATTTTAGTATTAAATCAAAACACAAATTTCTAAGATAAAGATTATGCCATCAAATATATAATTAAAGAAAGAGACATAATTATATTAATCATGAAATTTGAGTACAATAAAATTGATCTTAACAATGCTTAAGATCAAGGCACAATTATATTTACTAAAAATTCTACAATTTTGGTTTACCAATCCTTCTCCCAAGGATCGGAAGGCTATCGCTTGTCTCTCCCAAGACCAAGCCCAAGCCTATCCTCTAGATCTTCCCAAGATCTAGACGTAGCACACAAGGCCACGATTTCCCACCAAGCCACGCAAGGACTTGGACGCTCCGCACAAGGAAGCGATTTTCCCCTAAGCCGCGCAAGGACTTAGACGCCGCACGCAAGACGACGATTTCTCTACCAATACAAAATGAAAAATATGTGAATGAAAATACAATATGAAAAGAACAACTCCCTAGAAAATCAGATCTCTGAACGGATTGTTGAAGCCTCGAGATGATTGATGATGTAGAAGCGCGCCCGATCTCGTCTTCAATCTTCAATCCTTCTTTGCACAAAAGGGAGTTGAGGAGGTTCTGGAGCTCTCTGGTTCGTATGCACTCAGGAAGGGACTGGAATTCACAAAAGCTTGGAATGCACGAACCAAAGGAACCAATTTATAGAAGGCGACAGTGACTGTCGGAATTTTCCGACAGCGCAAAACTGCCGCTGGAGTGCCGTCGTGGATGGAGTCGTGGGCAGTTGTTGTAACCGCTGAGCTGTCGCCTGGGCGACATCGATGTCGGATTTCCGACAGCGCAAAACTGCCGGTCGTGGGTGGAGTCGTGGGCAGTTGTTGTAACCGCCGAGCTGTCGCCTGGGCGACATCGCTGTCGGATTTCCGACAGCGCAAAACTGCCTTTCGTCGATCTGCCGTGGAGGGAAGTAGTTGTAGCTTCTCTGCTGTCGCCTGGGCGACAGTGGCTGTCGGAATTTTTCGACAGTGAAATTTTCCCACATTCAATTTTAGCTCCAGCAGAAATGTGAACATCTCATACCTGTTATCTGCACACTATTGATAAAAATAGAATCAAATACAAACGGGACTTTGTTATTATCAAACCGGAGGAGTGCGAAACGCATGCTCCAACAATCTCCCCCTTTTGATAATAACAAATCCGTATAAAAAGAAATCATGTCTATTTAGATTTGATTTTAACCTTTGGTGTGTGCACAAAAAATAACATGATATATTTTTCTTAAAAATAAATAACATGATATATTTTTCTTAAAAATAAATAATCTACCTCTAGATGAAAGCTCCCCCTAAATGAATGCTCCCCCTAAATATATGCTCCCCCTAAATATATGCTCCCCCTAAATATATGATGTATGGTGTAGGTGAAATATTTAGGTGTAATAGATTTGTGATTGTTCTTTTTATACTTTTAATTCTCCTCCTTTTGATATTAGCAAAAGTTAATATTAGAGAAAAGAGTTGTTCTTAATGGAATGGATATAGGATATTTAAAGAAAGAGTAAGCAGAAGCACTTTTTTGTGGAAATGATTGAAGTCCATGAAATAATAGGAATATGCCATAGTATGAATAAACTCATGGAGTGACGATAAAGCCATATGAAGTAATGAAAGAAAATAACTGAAACATGAGTAAGATCATTTGAAAGTATCATAGAAAGACACAATAGTGTATAGAATTATGGAATATTTTCGGTCCAATTCTCATGAGATGAATATTTATATAACATAATGATGTGTACATGTGATACTTAGATCAAACATATGAAGTTATTTAATTTACATGATCATTGAAATGTAGAACATAATAAAAGCATATAAAGTCAACTTTGACTTTGAAGATATAGCACAAGATGATTAGAAAACCATTTTTCTTTTGCACAAGACACTTTACAATTCTGTCCAAGGTGCTTAACCTCACAATGCTCATTAAGACTTATCAGGAGGGTAAGTAGTGCTTGGTGGAGTATCCTTGTCTTTATTTTAAATTTTTTGATCACAGATGTGATATCTTAATTTTGATATATTGATATTTTTTTGTAATTGACCAAGGATCTCCGAATTCACTTGAATCGCAAAAGATGGTGTAATTTTGTTGTGCTAACAAATCAAGGGTGAAAGTTGTATTTAAGAAGTGCTATTTTATTATGTTAAAGCAAATATGATCCATGTATATATTAAAGAAGTAGACATATGTATTGATCAAAAGAAGTGAACGTGATAGTTCATTATGATAGATAAATAATTTCTCATACTTAGAGGCATGCGAAAACAATTTCCAATGGTCTAAACAACTAAGTAGAAGTGTCAATACGATGATAACTTGGAAATGCAATCATATAAACATGTAAGTCATTTTTTTTAAATAAATAGCACATGGTTTGTCATCAAGTCATGAGGTGAAGCATTAATAATGACATATAACTATTGTAGATCATCAAAGGGACCTAAAATTGAAGTTTTGTCAAAATGGGAGCTGTCGGAAATTTCCGACAGTCACTGTCGCCTGGGCGACAGTGAAAAATATAAATAGGGCTGGGGACCGAGTCAAAACCTATTGTGCATCATTTCCTGGAGTTAAAAACGAGAGGAAGGCTGTCGGAAGTCGGCGACATCCCTAGATCTAAGGTATGGGTTTTTGATTTTGGTGTATTTAACTCAAAAATTTTTAGGGATTTGTGATTTTGATAGTAGAGAAGAAGGAAAATGTAGTTTTCATGTTGATTTTTGATGAATGGTGTAGGTTTTTGAAGTTTAGTTTTTTTTGTTTAAAAAAAAATGTAGATCTAGTTTAAAAACAAGTGGATCTTGTTGGATCTTTGTTAAAATTTTTGATTTTGTGATTTTTGTGATGAAGGGTTCCATTTGTTCATTCTCTAAAGGGTTTTTGTAGATCTAGTTTAGTGTAGAGGGTTGAAGATGATGAATAGTAAAGGATTTGTAGAATATGTTGATTTGAAAAACAAATATATATTTTTTTGTAAACTTGATGTTGAAATAATATTGATTTTGAGTAGATCTGAAAGTGTATGGAAAAATTTTCGAGAGAAGTTCACTTGGAGAGCTGTCGGAAAATTCCGACAGTCACTGTCGCCTGGGCGACAGTGTGCCAGTCACAATATGATACCATGTTTAATCAAAAATTTTTGTATGTTATTTGCAGAATGGCTTCCAGTTCCAAAGCTCGAAAGAGTACTTCGGAAGATGCACGTAGTTCATATCAAGTTTTTCCTGGGGTGGAGAAGGCTATTGTTGGAATAGCGAAGTATGTGGAATTTGAGTCGCCAAAGCACGATCATATCTATGATCGGCTTGCGAACGCAGGTATAATTTCAATAATCACACCAGAGGGGTTTTCTTCCTTTTTCATTCGTGAATTTTATAACCATTTGGAAGACCCAAATTTAACTGAATTGGATGGAGGAGTGAGATCAAGGATCCAAGGTCAACATGTGGAAATAACACATGTTGATCTACGAGAGGAATTCGGACTAGTGATGAGTGAGAATATGCCTGATATAGTGGAGAATTATCGAAAGGATAGAGATTGGACCCTTGTAAACATGAGTTTACATGGGAATCAAAAGAAGACTCTTACCACTGAAGTTACGTCACTTACTCCGGATGCTTTCTTAGTCCAAGATATATTAAGGAATTCAGTGATGTTGAAGAGTGGAGACACAAGAAGTATTACGGCTCAGTTGACCCTCTTTACATACTATATTATGGAGGATGAGCTTTTTGATGTGGCGGACTTCATACTCTCCCAGATTAGGTATGCGTATAGATTAAAGCATCCAAGATGGGTGAAGGTTCATACGCTGCCAATGGGGGCGGTAATACAGCGTGTACTCTATAAGAAGTATGGATGGATAGTGCAAGGTGCTTATTTGGATGATTGTTATCCGGAAATATATTATACGGGTTCAATGAAGGTGAAGAAGCCGCAGAGAAAAGCTAATCCGGGGATTGAGATTAGAGAGCCGCCATTGCCTAGGGCAGGATCACTACGAGAGTCCATTGATGATTTACGTGATTCACTAGAGGATCACAAGAGGGAAGTGAAGAAGGACCGTAGTCGAATGCAGAAATTTATGAAGTTTCTCGTCAAAGGTCTGAAGTTAAGGCCAACTTCGGAGGAAGAGGCCGAATGGCAAGTTCCGGACGAAGAACCGCCACGCCAATCGGTGAGGCGGACTCGCCGTGGCAAAGCTGTGAGACGAGGACCTCCAGAAGATTGTCCAGAGAGCAGCGGGGCTGGTTATGAAGATTCAGAGTAGTTTTATGTTGCTGCTGCTGCTGGGCGATGTCGGAAATTTCCGACATCCACTGTCGCCTGGGCGACAGTGAAATTCTTTAGATTTCTGCTTTTGTTTAATGAACTTGATCCTTAAGTTGTTTCTACTGTTTTTATTTGAACAATATTGATGTAATATTAATGATGTTGAATTTTTGTTAAGTCTTTTGAAATTTTATGTTTTGATTTTTAAGATTTTGGCTTTTTCTTTGTACATTGTTTATGTTTTGTGATAATAATTTTTTTTAATTTTATAGGCTTTAAATAGTGATATATTCATTGTGAAATGTCTAGAATTCCCAATTCTAGCCTAAGCATAGAAAAACGGGAATCCGGTAACGGCTTAGTGAATATATCCGCTAGTTGATTTTCTGTGCCTATAAAGTTGATTTTTATATTACCCTTCTTAATATGATCCCTTATAAAATGATGTCGGACATCTATATGCTTAGATCTAGAATGTAATACGGGATTGTTAGTTAAGTCCATAGCACTTTTATTGTCACACTTTAATTCTACACTACTTTGTTGCATGCCAAAATCTTCTAATGTTTGTGACATCCAAAGAGCTTGGGCACAACAACTACCTAGTGCAATATATTCGGCCTCGGTAGTAGAGAGGGCAACAGAATTCTGTTTCCTACTCGACCATGAAATAAGTGAAGGGCCGATAAAGTGACAAGTGCCACTAGTGCTTTTCCTATCTAAGGAACATCCCGCATAATCCGAATCCGAAAAACCATATAAAATAAAAGAATCATTATGAGGATACCATAAACCTAATTTTGATGTGCCTATGAGATATCTAAAGATACGTTTCACCGCTTTTAAATGTGATTCTTTAGGATTAGCTTGAAATCTAGCACATAAACAAACGACAAACATAATATCAGGTCTTGATGCGGTTAAATACAATAAAGACCCTATCATACTTCTATAAAGGGTTTGTTCAATTGAAACACCACTTTCATCTTTTCCTAATTTTAGTGAAGTACTCATAGGAGTGTTTGCATGCTTAAGGTTTTCAAATCCAAATCTTTTTAACATATCATGAATATATTTGGTTTGACATATAAAAATTCCATCATGTTTTTGTGTAATTTGAAAACCTAGAAAATATGAAAGTTCTCCAACCATACTCATTTCAAATTCATTTTTCATAATTTGAACTACTTCATTACACAACTCTTCATTAGTGGCTCCAAAAATAATATCATCAACATAAATTTGTAAAATAACTAAATTATGATCAATTTGCTTAATGAAGAGTGTAGAATCAGCACTTCCAATTTTATAATCGTGCTTTAACAAATATTGAGTTAATCGATCATACCAAGCACGAGGCGCTTGTTTTAATCCATAAAGCGCTTTATCTAATTTATAAACATAATTTGATATTTCTCATTTATAAAGCCAGGGGGTTGTTCTACATAAACCTCTTCTTTTATATACCCGTTTAAAAATGCGGTTTTGACATCCATTTGATATAATTTAAATCTTTTAAAACAAGCAAATGCAAGAAATATTCTAACCGCTTCTAATCTTGCTACGGGTGCAAAAGTTTCATCAAAATCTACCCCTTCAATTTGTGCATAACCTTTTGCAACTAATCTGGCTTTATTTCTAACAATTCTAGATTCATTATCCATTTTATTTTTGAAAATCCACTTAACACCAACTACAGGACGATTTTTGGGTCGTTCTACAAGATTCCAAACCTTATTACGTTCAAATTGATTAAGTTCTTCATTCATAGCTAAAAACCAAAATTCATCATTTAAAGCGGTGGAAACATCTTTTGGTTCTATTTCAGAAACAAAACAAAGGTTTGAAAATAAAACATGTAGCGATGAATGAGTACTAACCCCTTTTTGCGGATCTCCAATGATAAGCTCCTTTGGATGATCCTTTGAGAATTTCAAATCACTTGGAGGCACATATCCTTCTCTTTCTTCTTCTTCTCTATCTTCTTCTCCTCTTTCTTCTTCTCTTTCTTCTCCTTTTTCTTCTTCATTTTCTCCAAGTTCTTCTTCATCATTCTCCATCGTGGGAAGGAGTTCATCTTCTTTTCCTGTAATTTTCTTTTCTACACATGAAGCAAACTCATCAAACCTAACATGAATAGATTCTTCAACTATTTTTGTTCTTTTATTAAAAATTCTATAAGCTCTACTAGTTGAAGAATAGCCAATAAAAATACCTTCATCACATTTTTCATCAAATTTTCCTAAGGAATCTTTAGAATTCAAAATAAAACATTTACAACCAAAAACTTTGAAATAAGAAACATTTGGTTGTTTACTAAATATTAATTCATAAGGAGTTAATTTTAAAATAGGGCGAAACATTACTCTATTAATTACATAACAAGCCGTGCTAACCGCTTCAGCCCAAAAAGATTTTAGTAATTTAAATTCAGATAACATTGTACGGGCTAACTCTTGAAGAGTTCTATTTTTCCTTTCCACTACACCATTTTGCTGTGGTGTGCGTGGAGCGGAAAATTCATGTTTAATTCCTAACTCCGTACAAAAAGAAATAAACTTTTCATTTTCAAATTCTCCTCCATGATCCGATCGTATGCGTTTAATTTTTAACTCCAATTCATTTTGAATACGCAAACATAATTTTGAAAATTCTGAAAATGCTTCGGATTTGGAGGTTAGAAATAAAGTCCAACAAAAACGAGAATAATCATCAATCAAAACAAATGTGTATTTTCTACCTCCTAAGCTAGAAATTCCAATTGGCCCAAATAAGTCCATATGTATTAATTGAAGTGGCCTAGTGGTAGAAATAATATTTTTACTTTTGAAAGATGATTTTGAAAATTTTCCTTTTTGGCAAGGCACACATAGTGAAGAAGATAAATTTCCATTTAGCAAAGGTAAACCTTTAATTAATTTATCTTTTGAAGTTTTGAAATTAACTTGGCACTAGCATGTCCAAGTCGCCTATGCCATAAATCTAATTCATCATTTTTTGATAGAAAACATTTCAAAGTAGAATTTGAAAAATCAAGAAATTTAATCATATATACATTATGACATCTAGGTGCGGTAAAAACAATTTCATTTGTTTTGGAATTAATAATTTTGCACAAATTTGTAGAAGATTCAAATAAAACATTTAAACTCTTATCACATAATTAACTAATGGAAATCAAATTATGCTTTAATCCTTCTACAAATAAAACATTTGAAATTGAAAAATTTTCGTTACCCACAACACCGATGCCGATGATTTTTCCTTTTCCATTGTCACCGAATGTAACAACTCCTCCTTTCTTCATCTCCAGGCTAAGGAACTTCTCTTTATTGCCCGTCATGTGCTTTGAACAACCCGAGTCCAAGTACCACACGTCTTCTTTGTCCTTAGCCTGCCAACACACCTAGAAAGAAGAGGTGAGTAAAGATCTGGTTACCCAAGTGGTTCCACCCATAGTATAGGTAGAAGCCTTAGGCACCCAGATTTATTTAATTTTGCTTTTTCCTTCCTTCCAGCAAGAGTCTGTAGTGTGACCAAATCTATTGCATTTGGCACAAGTAATGTATTTAGAAGAGTATAACTTTTCTGGACTTTTACTGGATGAGGATGCAGTATATGATGATTCATTAATTTTAGAATTTTTTAAAACAAATTTTCTGGACTTTTCACTGTCGCTGGCGACAGTGGTTGTCGCTGGGCGACAGCTTCCAGACGTGTATCCGAGTCCAAACCTTCCAGATCCATGGCGTTGGTATCCTAAGATCATATCCAGTGATCTTCGGCCCATTCCAAATTTTTTCATGGCTTGTATTAAGTCATGAATCTGGTTTCTCATTTTTGTATTCTCGGATACTAGATTTACGCATCTACGTTCAAAAGATTTCTTTCTCTCATGGACTTTGGAAATTGAAGATTTCAGATCTCTCTCTAAAATCTCATTCTTTTTAGTAAGTACTTTTATTGTAGAATGAGATTTGGAAAGAGATTCTTCAAGTTCATTAATTCTTCCCAAAAAGTGATCACACTCTTGGCAAGAAATATCTCTTTTTCCAATAGTCTTAATTTCATTTAACAACTTTTTGTTTTCTTTAAGTAAAATTCCATTTTCAGATTTTAGAAGATCATTGTCTTTTAAACTTTTTTCAAAAAATTTGCAAGTCTTTAAAAATTCAGAAAATAATTCATCATAGGTTGGAGGAGTTACCTCAGTGTCGCTTTGGACACTGCATTCGTCATCAGATGTGACGCTCTTTCCCATTAAGCATATGTTGGCCTCCTCCTCTTTACTTGAGTCGGAACTGCTTGCATCCTCAGAAGTAGTATCATCCCAGGTTTCCGCCTTCAATACCTTCTTCGACCCTTTGTGCTTCTTTTCTTTAAGTTCTTTCAAGTACTTTGGACACTTGCTTCGAATGTGTCCTAACTTCTTGCAGTGATAGCACTCCGGTGGCGGTCTCTCTTCCTCCTCATCGCCCTCCTTTTCTTTTTTCTTCCTAAAGGTCTCCTTCTTAAAATACTTCTTAAACGAATTCCTTCTCTCCGGATTTTTCATAAATTTTCTAAATTTTTTAACAAATAAACTTTCCTCATCTTCTTCATCCTCCTCAGAATCACTAGTTTCTTCCTTCTTTGATCTTAGAGCCAATCCCTTCTTCCTTTGCTCCATATACTCTTGTTGTTGAATTTTTAATTCAACTTCATGAGTTTTCAAGTTCCCAATGAGGCTCTCCAATTGTAAGGTCTTAAGATCATGTGACTCGGAAATTGCAGTCACTTTAGGATTGAACTTCGGGGGAAGTGATCTTAAGATTTTCCTTACCAAATCTCTATTTGAGAACACCTTTCCTAGCACCTTTGAGTCATTCACGATTTTTGTAAATCGTGTGTACATTGTATCAATCTCTTTATTTACCTCCATTTTGAACCTTTCAAATTCAGATTCCAGTTGAAATAGCTTTGAGTCCTTTACCTGCGAAGTACCTTCATGAGTGATTTCTAATAAATTCCAAATTTCAAATGCAGAATTACAAGTACAAACTCTATTAAATTCAGTGCGATCTAGTGCGCAAAATAAAGCATTCATGGCTTTTGCATTGTTCTTACATCTTAATTTATCATTATCATCCCACTTATCTTTGGGCTTATCCATAGTTACATCTCCTACAACAATTGTTGGAGAAGTGTAACTAGATTCTACCATATTCCAGACTTCTATATCTAGCGCAATTAGAAAACAACGCATACGTGTTTTCCAATAATTATAGTTTGTGCCCGTAAAAAGTGGTGGCCTACTAATTCCTTGCCCCTCAACGAACGCGTGATCGTTGTGCGCCATTACTCCCGGTGGTAAAACCGTTTTGGAGTAACCTTCCTCTGTTACCACTTGTTGGATCGTATAACACCCTTAGAGGGGGGGGGGGGGGTGAATAAGGGTGTGTTTAAAAAATAAATTTTTACTTAGTAATTTTTTAAAGAGATTTTACTTTACTAAAAAATCACTTCTAAACACTTTCAAACCAATGCAATTTTAGTATTAAATCAAAACACAAATTTCTAAGATAAAGATTATGCCATCAAATATATAATTAAAGAAAGAGACATAATTATATTAATCATGAAATTTGAGTACAATAAAATTGATCTTAACAATGCTTAAGATCAAGGCACAATTATATTTACTAAAAATTCTACAATTTTGGTTTACCAATCCTTCTCCCAAGGATCGGAAGGCTATCGCTTGTCTCTCCCAAGACCAAGCCCAAGCCTATCCTCTAGATCTTCCCAAGATCTAGACGTAGCACACAAGGCCACGATTTCCCACCAAGCCACGCAAGGACTTGGACGCTCCGCACAAGGAAGCGATTTTCCCCTAAGCCGCGCAAGGACTTAGACGCCGCACGCAAGACGACGATTTCTCTACCAATACAAAATGAAAAATATGTGAATGAAAATACAATATGAAAAGAACAACTCCCTAGAAAATCAGATCTCTGAACGGATTGTTGAAGCCTCGAGATGATTGATGATGTAGAAGCGCGCCCGATCTCGTCTTCAATCTTCAATCCTTCTTTGCACAAAAGGGAGTTGAGGAGGTTCTGGAGCTCTCTGGTTCGTATGCACTCAGGAAGGGACTGGAATTCACAAAAGCTTGGAATGCACGAACCAAAGGAACCAATTTATAGAAATTCAATGTCGCCTGGGCGACAGTGACTGTCGGAATTTTCCGACAGCGCAAAACTGCCGCTGGAGTGTCGTCGTGGATGGAGTCATGGGCAGTTGTTGTAACCGCTGAGCTGTCGCCTGAGCAACATCGATGTCGGATTTCCGACAGCGCAAAACTGCCAGTCGTGGGTGGAGTCGTGGGCAGTTGTTGTAACCGCCGAGCTGTCTCCTGGGCGACATCGCTGTCGGATTTCCGACAGCGCAAAACTGCCTTTCGTCGATCTGCCGTGGAGGGAAGTAGTTGTAGCTTCTCTGCTGTCGCCTGGGAGACAGTGGCTGTCAGAATTTTCCGACAGTGAAATTTTCCCACATTCAATTTTAGCTCCAGCAGAAATGTGAACATCTCATACCTGTTATCTGCACACTATTGATAAAAATAGAATCAAATACAAACGGGACTTTGTTATTATCAAACCGGAGGAGTGCGAAACGCATGCTCCAACAAGAGGAACTTCGCCCCCGAGCGCCTAAAAGCAATCGAGGAAGAGGTAGCTAAGCTCCTGGAGGCACGATTCATTCGCGAAGCAGAATATCCCACGTGGCTCGCCAACGTGGTCATGGTCAAGAAGGCCTCGGGGAAGTGGCGAATGTGCGTCGACTACAGCAACCTGAACCAAGCCTGCCCGAAGGATAGTTTCCCCCTGCCACGGATTGACCAGCTCGTCGACGCTACAGCAGGCCACGAGCTACTCAGCTTTATGGATGCTTATTCAGGTTACAACCAGATAAGGATGAACCCCGCAGACGAAGAGCATACCGCCTTCCGCACCGACCGGGGAGTCTACTGCTACAAGGTGATGCCCTTCGGCCTTAAAAACGCCGGAGCCACCTACCAAAGGCTGATGAACAAGGTCTTCAAGGACCTCATCGGAGAGACGATGGAGGTTTACGTGGACGACATGCTAGTAAAGAGCATCCACCGACGCGACCACTTGGAAGACTTGGAAAAGTGCTTCCAGCTTCTCCGTCGCTTCCAGATGCGGCTCAATCCCAGCAAGTGTGCGTTCGGTGTGACGGAGGGGAAGTTTCTAGGTTTCATGGTAACCCATCGGGGAATCGAGGCCAACCCCGAGAAGATCAAGGCGTTGGAGGATATGTCGCCACCTCGCTCAATTAAGGAAGTACAACGCCTAAACGGGAGGATCGCAGCTTTGTCCCGTTTCCTATCACGAACGGGAGACAAGTACCTCCCCTTCTTCAAAATCCTCCGGAGAGCGCGACATTCAGGTTTCCAGTGGACGGACGAGTGCCAAGTGGCCTTCGAGCTTCTCAAGCAGTACCTGGCCTCGCCACCGCTTCTGTCGAAGCCCACCCCCGGGGAAACTCTGTTCTTGTACCTGGCCGTATCGCCTACGGCTCTTAGCTCAGTGCTTGTGAAAGACGAAGGAGGGGTGCAGCGACCGATCTACTATCTCAGCAAAGTCCTCACCGACACCGAAACCAGATATCCGGCAGCAGACAAGACAGCCTTGGCTCTTGTTTTCTCAGCTAGAAAACTCAAACCCTACTTCCAGGCTCACGCAGTCAAGGTATTGACACAACTCCCATTGCGGGCGATCCTCCAGAAGCCGGAAGTCTCGGGGAGACTTGTAAAGTGGGCCGTAGAACTCGGCAAGTTCGACATCCAATTCCTGCCTCGCCCCGACATCAAGTCGCAGGTGCTCGCCGACTTCGTGGTAGAATACACCATCCCGCCAGAAACAACCCTCATCAAAGACACCACTAGCGCCCGGTGGACCCTCTATGTCGACGGCGCCTCGGGAGCTGATGGGGCCGGAGCAGGATTACTCCTCATAAGCCCCGAAGAGATCACCCAGGACTAAGGACTCCGGCTAAAGTTCCCCGCAACAAATAACATCGCGGAATACGAAGCACTGATCACCGGTCTCCGGCTCGCTATCGATTGCAAAGCCGAGAACCTAACGATTTATACAGACTCGCAACTCGTGGTCTCACAGATTGAAGGAGATTATGAGGCTAAGAGCGAGCAGATGGCGAAGTACCTTGCATTCGCAAAGTCACTTCTCCAAAAGATCTCATCATATCAGATTCTACACATCCCCCGAGAGCAGAATACCAGGGCGGATGCTCTATCCAAGCTCGCCGCCTCACCCTCCAGCTACCAGTCTCGAAGACGCCGAATCGAAGAAGTTGTGATCCCAAGCATTCAAGGGCCATGAGAAATCACAACCATCCACCAGGAAGAGTCATCCTGGATGACCCCATTGCGAGCTTACCTCGAGCAAGGGCACCTTCCTGAAGATCGCCTAGAGGCGCAAAGGCTGCGAATGCGGGCAGCATCGTTCACCATTATAGACGGGGAGCTTTACAAACGGGCATTCTCAGGACCATATCTAAAATGCCTGCCGGCAAGCGAGGCGGACTACGTACTCAGGGAAGTACACGGAGGAGTCTGCGGAGAGCACCTAGGCGGGAAGGCATTAGCGCGGAAAATACTGCATCAAGGCTTCTATTGGCCGACAATGAGAAAGGACGCAGCCGACTTTGTCCAGAGGTGCAAAAGCTGTCAGCTACACGCCAACATGCCTCATCAACCCCCGGTCTCACTTACCACGCTGCAGAGTGCGTGGCCATTCACACAATGGGGGATCGACCTCCTCGGTCCCCTACCTCTAGCATCTGGACAGAGGAAGTTCATCATCCTAGCCATCGACTACTTCACCAAATGGGTGGAGGCGGAGCCCTTGGCCAAGATCACCGAAGAAAACGCCAAACAATTCGTCTGGAAGAGCATCGTTTGCCGCTTCGGCATCCCGTGTACAACCCGTATTCGCCGAGTGGGCCCCCCCAGCCAACTGGTGAAACCTGGGTCGTCCGGATCATTCGCCGGGTCACTCGCCCAGGCTAAGGAAGGTAAAAATGCCCCCGGGTTGGTGGGGGTAAGCTGTAGGAGAGAAGGCGCTAGGCGAGTGGTGCCCTCACGGACCACTCGCCCAGAAGCGTGGGCATTCGCCCAGCCAGGCGGGTGCCCAGCGAATGGTGCCCTCACGGACCATTCGCCCAAATGGGTGTGAGGGGAAAATGACCATAATACCCCTGGTGGGCTGCAAATAGCCCTTCGGAACAGCGGAGTTAGGCTATTAGCAGATCAATTTGGGGTGCGGTTAGTAAAATTAAAAGGCGGATTCATGCTATTTACAGACCAGCCTAGGAAAACTATAAATAGACCCTTAAGGGCACCTTGGAGGAGATCCGATTTTAGAGAATCCTCTCCTCTAGGCTAGTTTTGGTTGGCAGTCAGTGCCCTCCAAGGGGCCCGGTTGAGCTTTGGTTTGGGAGGGGAAGCTCTCTAAGATCTTCCGGGTGTGTGGCGGGACCTCCTCGCTTCAGCCTTGGGTCTATTCCGCTTCCAGCATCCACCGTCAAGAGAGTCTAGTGAGGGAGAAATAAGCATCGGCTACACCCCCAGTGGGTCCGAACTCAAGAGACCAGTTGCTGGTTTCAACATTTTTGGTGCGGTGAGCATGGACCGTAGCCGGTGAAAGAAAATCCCAAGCTAGTTTCGATGACGGGAGATGGAGGAAATGGTTCTGACTCAGGTCACTCGCAGCCACCAGCGGCAGGGGAGTGGCTGGAGATGTTTGAGAAGTTCAAGCGAGAGGTTCTGCAGACAGTTCTCGCAGCAAGGACCGAGTGCGAGACCCCGGCGGTCCCAGTGGTCCCGCCTTTGCAGATTGGCGAGAACGCGCCGGGGCAGCGGCCGGGGAAGGAGGTGCCAGCAGAAGGAAGCGCGCGAGATCTCCCCAGACGGCAGTTGTTCA
Source organism: Dactylorhiza incarnata (assembly GCA_033032865.1). Lineage (NCBI taxonomy): Eukaryota > Viridiplantae > Streptophyta > Magnoliopsida > Asparagales > Orchidaceae > Dactylorhiza > Dactylorhiza incarnata. The sequence goes on along the minus strand of JAWHQI010000159.1, from coordinate 6,021,842 downwards.
GCAGTCCGGCGAGTGCTGAGGTGTGTGAGTTGGTCCCGCGTGAGAGGACCACTCGCCGAGCAGGGGAAGGGAGCCCCTTTTGCGAGATGATCCTCTCGGCCCCAGTGCCAGAAGGGTTTCGTGGGACGGAGATGTCCTACTACACCGGCAAGGAGGATCCAGTTGTGCACCTGCAGTGATTCGAGGACATGACATCAATTCTTCCCATGTCGGATTCTTTTCAATGCCGGCTCTTCGCGACACCCTGAAGGAGAAAGCAAGGGACTGGTTCCACCAACTTCCCACAGGTTCCATCTACGCGTTTGATGATCTGCGCCGAAGCTTCCGACTGCGTTTCTCGACGTCAAAAAAGAGGAAGAAGGATGCGGAGGCTCTCTTCAAGATCAGACAAAGGGAGGGGGAATCCCTGGCCAAGTACGTGGACAGGTTCCAGGAGGAGATACACCTAGTGCAGGAGGTGCCGGGATTCGCCCTCCAGATGGCATTCATCGTAGGGCTGCGAGAGGGGTTCTTCAAGATGGACCTGAAGAGAAGACCTCCTGTATCCTTCGAGGAGTTGATGGAGAGAGCCGCGGAGGAGATTGAAGGGGAGGCAGCCAACCCCGAATTCTACAAAAGGTTGGCGAGGATGAGCGAGCCCGAGGCGAGGCAGCCAGAGGGAAGAAGGCGAGAGGAGCCCAGGGGCCAGGGGTTCGAAAGACCACCCCGGGTTTGGAGGAACCAAGAGCCCAACTACAGGTTGGGCTGGAGGAACCAGGAAGGACCAGCGCGAGGTCAGGATGAAAGGTACCAAGGAAGGGAGGCAGGAGGAGTGAATCAGGGGTGGAGGCAGGGTCCCAGACCCCCTCACCCCCCGAGGGAGCAAGCCATGGCGGTAGGCTGAGGGAGAAGAGGTAGAGGAGCAAGAGGAGGAAGAGGAAGAGCGGGAAGAGAGGACAGGGTGGCGTTGCCTTACTGTGACTTTCATCAGGAAGAAGGTCACGCGATCGCCACCTGCCCGGAGTTCTTGGAGATGAGGGAAAGAGGACAACCACGGCGGCAGCAGGCCAGAATTGAGGAAGTGCTCCCAGAGGCAGAAGAGGACCGGTGTGAGGATAGGGCAGATACAGGAACCAGGGGGGAATCAGGGTGATTCACGGTGGGGTTGGGATAGAGGCCTCTCGCAAGAGAAGTTTCCAGGCCATGTTCCGAAGGGACGTCGCGTCGACTTCCCAGACCCCACCCCCCTCTGAGAAGCTCACCTTCTCCTCAGAAGATATGCCAGATTACGAGGACCCATTCTGCGACGCCCTGGTGATCCAGACGGCGATAGAAAACTTCACGGTCTCCCGGATCCTGGTGGACAACGGGAGCTCGGTGAATGTGATCTTCAAAAAAGCTTTCGACGCGATGGAGGTAGAGAAGAAGAGGGTGCAGGCCTCCGACGGACCACTGTTTGGTTTCTCGGGGGAGCGGAAGGAGGTCGAGGGAGGCGTAGGTCTCCAGGTGACGCTAGGAGGAGTCCCAAGAAACTGTCGGTTCGTCATTGTGGACGCTCCGAGCAGCTATAACGCCATCTTTGGACGACCCCTCATCAGCGCCTTCCGGTGCGTGCCCTCATCGTACCATTAGTGCTTAAATCTCCATAGTGGAGGAGTCCAGATCCGCGTCCGAGGAGATGCTAAGGTGGCGAGGCAGTGCTACGTGACTGCCGTCAACACCATTTCATGGATGGCGGATGCCGAGAAGATGGATGAAGAGATGGCGAGGCCGGAGGGGCCAGGAGAAGAAGTGGAGAAGAGAGAAGTAGGGGGAGAGGGCGATGCCCGAGAGGAGAATATGGAGGTCGCTCGTGAGGAGCAGGAGGTCGAGTTGTTGGAGGTCGCTCGTGAAGAGCAGGAGGTCGAGCCGGTGGAGGCGGAAGGAGCTGCAGAGGAAAAGGCCCGAGAGGAGAGGCGAGAAGCAAAAGGCTAGTGGGAAGAGCCAACCCGGCTCGAGGCGGCAGAAGAGGTGATAGAGATGGAGGTTACCACCCAGGCAGGAAGGGTGGAGAAGGTGCGGATCAGCGGGGGCCTCGGCCTGGAAGACCAGAGAAGGATGCTGGAGTGCATCCAGAAGAACGTGGACATCTTCGCATGGAGCGCAGCGGACATGCCAGGCATCGAGGCGAACGTGGCTTGCCATCGTCTCAATCTCGATCCAGAAGCCCGCCCCATCCGGCAGAAGAGAAGGACTATAGCTGACAAGCTCGAAGGACCGATCCGCGAGGAGGTGACGAAACTCCTCGAAGCAGGTTTTGTAACGGAGATCCAGTATCCAAGCTGGGTCTCCAATGTCGTAATGGTAAAAAAGGCCGATGGCCGCTGGCGTATGTGTGTGGACTTTTCATTGTTAAATAAGGCCTGCCCTAAGGATTGTTATCCCTTGCCTCGGATCGACGCGCTGGTTGACTCAGCCGTCGGTTTTTCTGTGATGAGTTTTTTGGATGCTTTTTCAGGTTATCACCAAATAAGAATGCACCCCCCGGACGTCAGAGATGTCTCGTTCATCACCAGGGAGGGATGCTACTGTTATAAGATGATGCCCTTCGGGCTGAAAAACGCAGGAGCAACCTACTAGAAGATGATGGATCGGGTATTTAAGAAGCAAAGGGGAAGGAACCTGGAGGTCTACATGGATGACCTTATGATAAAGAGCAAGTGTGTGAGCTCTCACATCGGGGACCTCGAGGAGACCTTCGCCACCCTACGCAAGTACAAGATGCGCCTGAACCCCCTGAAGTGTGTGTTCGGGGCCAGCAAAGGGAAGTTCCTGGGGCACCTTCTCACCCCCTGTGGGGTAGAACCTAACCCGGACAAGGTTAGGGCTATAATGGAGATGGGGTCGCCACGGAACGCCAAGGAAGTTCAGCGCTTGACCGGAAGACTCGCCAGGCTGAACAGGTTTCTCTCCCGGGTCGGGGAAAGATGCTCCCCCTTCTTCAAAGCGCTACGAGGTAACCAGAAGTTTGAGTGGACGAGAGAATGCGAGGAGGCCTTTCAGGCCTTGAAGAGCCAACTCACCAAGGCTCCGCTACTGCAAAGTCCCAAAGAGGGGGAGGATCTACATCTATATCTCGGGGTCGGGGCGGAGGCCGTAAGCTCCGTCCTGGTTCGGGAGGAAGGCAAGAAGCAGCTGCCAGTCTACTACGTAAGCAGGGTCCTGAGGGAAGCGAAGCTCAGGTACCCAATTTTAGAGAAGTTGGCCTTTGCCCTGGTCATCGCAGCGAGGAAGCTCAGTCCATACTTCCAGGCCCATTCGATCCAAGTAGTGACGGACCATCCTCTCCGCCAGATCTTCGAAGGAGTGGAGCACTCGGGAAGACTCGCAAAATGGCCAATAGAGTTAAGTGAATTCAACATTACCTTTGTCCCTCGATTATCTATGAAGGCGCAGGTGGTGCCTGATTTCATGACAGATTTCATGGCCGAGATGAAAGAAGACGGAGCCCCTCGTCACATTCCGTGGAAGCTGCTGGTGGACGGGGCTTCGGGCAAGAATTCTCTCGGAGGAGGGGTGGTGCTGGAGAGTCCCCACGGAGTAAAGATAGAGCAGACACTAGTGATACACTTCCCAATCACCAACAACCAGGCGGAGTATGAGGCTGTAATCGCCGGTCTGCGGTTGGCCCGGGAGCTCGGGGTCCATGACGTGGAGGTCCTCACTGACTCCATGATAATAGCTTCTCAGATAAGGGGAGAGTTCGAAACAAGGGAACCTGTGCTCATGAGGTACTTAGCAAAAGTCAAAGGTCTCGTGGGGACGTTCAAAACTTTCTCCATCCGGCATGTCCCTCGAGAGGAGAGCACCCCGGCAGATCGGTTGGCAAAATCTGGTCCTCGAGCCGGAGGGACCCTGACGGACCTATTCCGTCCTTCGATTGAAGAGGGAGAGCTCATGGAAGTAGAACAGCGGCCCTCCTGGAAGGATCCCTTCATCACCTTCCTTGCAACGGGAAAATTTCCGGAAGAAGTTTCGGACCAGAGGCGCTTCCGGTATAAGTCTGCCTACTACGTGCTCTATGAGGGTGACTTGTATCGGAAGACCCTCTCAGGCCTCCTGGCCCGATGCATCTCGGAGGAAGAGGTCCCAAAGATCTTGGAAGAAGTTCACTCCGGCGAGTGCGGCAGCCACTCGGGGAGCAGGATGCTGGAAGCAAGGATAATAAGGCAGGGGTACTTCTAGCCGACCCTAAGTAAAGACGCGGCAGCCTTCGCCAAGAGATGCCAGAAGTGCCAAATGTTCGCCCCGCTTCAGCTCATGCCAGCTCAGAGGCTAAAGAGTATCACGGCGCCCTGGCCATTCGCCATATGGGGAATGGATCTGGTAGGACCCTTCCCCCAGGCTAGTGGACAGAGGAAATTTCTCCTAGTCATGATTGACTACTTCACAAAGTGGTTGGAGGTCAAGGCGTTGGCTAAGGTCACCTCCCAGTTAATCCGCAACTTCGTATGGGGGGAGATCATTTGTCGACATGGGCTTCCGCAGGCCATAGTCACGGATAATGGACCGCAGTTCGCAAGCGAGGAATTCATCGGCTTCTGTGGCCAGTTGGGGATAGACCTTAGGTTTGCGTCCGTTCACCATCCCAGGAGCAACGGGTAGGTGGAGGCGGCGAACAAGGTCATCGTGAACTTGCTCAAAAAGAAGGTGGAAAATCTCAAGGGCAATTGGGTGGAGCAGCTCCCCTCAGTCCTTTGGGCTTTAAGAACCACCCCCAACACCGCCACGGGAGAGACCCCTTTCAAGCTCTCTCACGGTTGCGAGGCCGTCATCCCCATAGAGTTCGAGGTTATGACACCACGGGTGAAGGTCGCCACAAATGGTGAGGAAGATTGGAGAGCCGAGAACGAGGAGGAGTTGCGGCTCTCCCTCGACCTCATCGAAGAAGCTCGGGATCGAGCAGCCATCCATCAAGAAGAGGTCAAGCGGCGGATGGCCAAGTATTTCGACAGGCACGTCATGATCAAGCAGTTCGAGAAGGGAGATCTGGTACTCAAGAAGGTCGACGCGGCTGGGAGGTCCGCCGCGGTGGGAAAACTTAACCCCAACTGGGAAGGCCCCTATGTCGTGGAAGAGGCACTAAAGTCCGGGGGGTATCGCCTTCAGAATGTGGAGGGCCAACCCCTCAGCCACACATGGAGCGGCGACGACCTTAAACGTTTTTATCCTTAGTACCATGTAATAATGATGGCTTTTTGAATGAAAACATTTTGTTTAAACTATGTGTATGAAAATGATGCTACAGCTCGCAGGAGAGACCCTGGACGTTCCAGAGGTTGGCCCCGAGCAGACCCGCTGTCCAGGCTCTCATCTAGCTGGCAGGTCCGAAAGCTCACTCGGTGGCAGGTTCTATGTTCCAGAGGTTGTCCCCGAGCAGACCCGCTGTCCAGGCTCTCATCCAGCTGGCAGGTCCGAAGGCTCACTCGGTGGCAGGTTCTACGTTCCAGAGGTTGGCCCCGAGCAGACCCGCTGTCCAGGCTCTCATCTAGCTGGCAGGTCCGAAGGCTCACTCGGTGGCAGGTTCTACGTTCCAGAGGTTGGCCCCGAGCAGACCCGCTGTCCAGGCTCTCATCTAGCTGGCAGGTCCGAAGGCTCACTCGGTGGCAGGTTCTACGTTCCAGAGGTTGGCCCCGAGCAGACCCGCTGTCCAGGCTCTCATCTAGCTGGCAGGTCCGAAGGCTCACTCGGTGGCAGGTTCTATGTTCCAGAGGTTGGCCCCGAGCAGACCCGCTGTCCAGGCTCTCATCTAGCTGGCAGGTCCGAAGGCTCACTCGGTGGCAGGTTCTACGTTCCAGAGGTTGGCCCCGAGCAGACCCGCTGTCCAGGCTCTCATCTAGCTGGCAGGTCCGAAGGCTCACTCGGTGGCAGGTTCTACGTTCCAGAGGTTGGCCCCGAGCAGACCCGCTGTCCAGGCTCTCATCTAGCTGGCAGGTCCGAAGGCTCACTCGGTGGCAGGTTCTATGTTCCAGAGGTTGGCCCCGAGCAGACCCGCTGTCCAGGCTCTCATCTAGCTGGCAGGTCCGAAGGCTCACTCGGTGGCAGGTTCTATGTTCCAGAGGTTGGCCCCGAGCAGACCCGCTGTCCAGGCTCTCATCTAGCTGGCAGGTCCGAAGGCTCACTCGGTGGCAGGTTCTACGTTCCAGAGGTTAGCCCCGAGCAGACCCGCTGTCCAGGCTCTCATCTAGCTGGCAGGTCCGAAGGCTCACTCGGTGGCAGGTTCTATGTTCCAGAGGTTGGCCCCGAGCAGACCCGCTGTCCAGGCTCTCATCTAGCTGGCAGGTCCGAAGGCTCACTCGGTGGAAGGTTCTATGTTCCAGAGGTTGGCCCCGAGCAGACCCGCTGTTCAGGCTCTCATCTAGCTGGCAGGTCCGAAGGCTCACTCGGTGGCAGGTTCTATGTTCCAGAGGTTGGCCCTGAGCAGACCCGCTGTCCAGGCTCTCATCTAGCTGGCAGGTCCGAAGGTTCACTCGGTGGCAGGTTCTATGTTCAAGAGGTTGGCCCCGAGCAGACCCGCTGTCCAGGCTCTCATCTAGCTGGCAGGTCCGAAGGCTCACTCGGTGGCAGGTTCTATGTTCAAGAGGTTGGCCCCGAGCAGACCCGCTGTCCAGGCTCCCATCTAGCTGGCAGGTCCGAAGGCTCACTCGGTGGCAGGCTCAATGTTCCAGAGGTTGGCCCCGAGCAGACCCGCTGTCCAGGCTCCTATCTAGCTGGCAGGTCCGAAGGCTCACCCGGTGGCGGGCTCTAAGTTCTCAAGAGATGATCTCAAGAGCATTCGCATAGACCACGCGCCGGAGAGAGGATCACACCCCTCTCTCTTAACTACCTAAGCGAAACCCCGTGACACGCGAATGGTAAAGTTCATTTGGTAGCAAGAGATCGAAGGGGAACGACCGACCTAAGTCGTCTTCGAGCATTCGCGGGGTGGCCAAGACAGTCGCATCACGACCTAACGTCCTAATGAGCCTAACGAGGTGTGGCGGCGAATAAGAAGAATCAACGTCCTAATGAGCCTAACAAGGTATAGCGGCGAATGAGAGGAAAGCTTAGAATAACACAAATTGTAGTCGATATATACATCTTTTAAAGGCACTCGCCCGTTCAAGATTACAGTCAAAAGGATAAATGCAAAAAGAGAAAATACAAGAGGCCCTTCTCAAGGATCAACAGATTTCTCGCTTGAAGATCCGTCGCTCTCGCCAGAGTCTGTGATGAGGGCGTCTTCTCGCGGCTCGACGTGGTCGTCCTCAGGAAAGGGGATTGGAATGTAAAGCTCGGGGACGAATTGGAGAGCGGAAAGGCGTTCGGCTTCCGCCTTCAGGTATCCCGCTCGCCGCAGCACCTGCAGCGCATGCTTGACGGCATTCTGCGCGTTCTCTTGCATCAGCTGCTCCAACTCGTGATGGGGATAAAAATGGCCCCCGCTCCCAGGGTCGAGTGCTGACGCACCAGCCTCTCGCAATCGCTGGACTTCGGCTTTGGCCAGACGGATTTCATCCTCAAGGCCGGCCACCCGAGCGCGGAGCATCTCGGCAACCGTGGTATCCTAAAAATAATAACAAGGGTAGTAAGAATAAAGTTTGTCAATCGGCAACAAGTCACTCGCGGGAAAGGAGAAAACATACCTCTGCGACAGGGCGGTTGGCGAGAAGAGTCTCCGCAGCCGCCGGCTTAGTCCTAAGCTCCATCGCCTCAGTAGAAGCAACGGACCGGGACTCCTCAACCGCCGCCAAGTCCCGCGCCAGTTTGATGTTCCGGCGCGAAGACATGTGCGCGAGCTCGAGCGCCCGCAGCATGGCCCTGGCACTCTCATGAGCGAGAACCTGGGTCGTCTCGGCATCATAGACTTCGGCGTCTTCTCGGCCATAGAGGGCATATGCGATGGCGTAAGCCTCACCGCTGGCGAGATCGCTCTCTATCCACGACGGATGGAGGGTGGAGAGCGAGACCCGATTAGCATTCCTGTCCCACTTGACCAGGGGAGCCCCCGAGGGGTCCCTGTACTTCTCGCCGCTGGGGAAGTTCCGATGGTCCCTGGGAAGTGGGGGCGGCGGCAACGACAGTCCCGCGCGAGGGGTGGTCTCTCCTGGCGCGCTCGTCCCCAGGGCTTGGATCTGAGCATCCGCCCCTAGGGTCTCGTCCAGGACCCCCTTCCCCTTGGCGGAGGGGGGGGGGGGGGGGGGGGGGGTTGGGCTTCTTGGAAGAAGAAGAGGTCAGCACCGCTGGCTTGCGCTTCTTTCCGCCAGGCTTGGAGGACGAAGGTTCCTCCCGACAGGCATCCGCGGCGGCCTGTGCGAGAGAGAGGGCGGATCCGGAGGGACGCGGCGGATGAAGGGGGAAGTGGCGCACGCCTGCATAATATAACAAATGGTTCTAACGAATGATGTAAAAATCACAAAGCGAAAGCGAATGAAGTCTCGAACACTTACCCTCGCCCTGCGGAATGGGTGGAAGCGAGTTGACGTTTCGCCGGAGATGGACGAGATCCATCCCGTGCTCCAGGATGTATTGGTGGAGTTTGGCCTCGTGCCCCCCAGGGTCGGGGGGGCGGAAGGTTGACTCCTCCTCCTGCACCGGCGCGAGAAGAGTGTTCCCCAGGTTCCCACTTACGAAAATAAAGCGGCGAACCCAGTCATGGTTCTTGTTCGGGAGCCCGTAGTGCTTTAGGGGGCTCAGTCCAGAGAAGAACGAGATACCATGGGTGCAGCGGAAGGTATAGAGCTTGCGGAAGACGGGCAGCGAGAACTCGATTCCCTCCTCTCGCAGGTAGCTCGCGTACCCAACCAACATAGCGATGGAGTTGGGGTTGAGCTGGCCAGGCACGACCTCGTAGTACCTGAAGGTCTGGCGGAGTTTCGGCCAGATCGGGAGGCGAAACCCCACCTCAAAATGCCCTAGCGGGATCGCGAGAGCACAAGGCGAGATGGAATTCAGGCGCTCATCCGGCCTGGGCTTTCGCGCCTCGAAACCCGGCGGGACGTAGTCGGCGACGGCAGTCAGGTAGGCCTCCTCAGAGAGGTCGCAAGAATCGAAGACGTGGTTGGCGAATGCGCTGGCGCACTTGGCCCTGCCTTCCGCATCGCCACCCATTTTTGCGAGTGAAGAAGGAAAGGGGAGCAACAGATAAGGAAGAAGCGCGAGTGCTAGCGCAAGGAAAGAGAGCGGATGGTTAGGTATTTAATATGGTGGTTGAAAGACTTATTTATAGAGGGACTAAACGGCGTTTGGGCTTTCGAGGCCACGGGTGTGCGGATAGCCATCGCGCCTTCCCGACACCTCGAAGCCCGAGCCGGTCCCTCTCGCCCATTAATGGCAAATGCCCTATGTCTATTCATTCCGCGGCTACGCAACAAGGTTGGAAGGGCATCCGGCTATAAGTTATCACTCGGCAATACCCAGGCAAAGCTATGAGATACGAAAAATGAGTAAAGAAGCATTCACAAAGCATAGAGAAATTATTACAGAAAAATAACGTTCAACATTCGCAGCATAAAGTAAGAAAAGAAAACAGTAAGAGGGGTGGACGTTGGGGTAGGTCAGATCTCCTCCCAGATCCACCGACCTCGCTTTCGCGACCCAGCTTCCATGGGCATTCGCGGGCGGTAATAAGCGAGTATATTGGTGATCTCATGGGAAGCCAGTTGGAGTTGGTCCCGGGCTCGCGCGGCGTGTGTTCCGGGAGACAACTCCCCTCCCTCACCCCCTAGCCGCTCCACCTCCGCGAGAAGATGCGAGTGACTTCGTCGAAGGTCCTTCAACTCACGCGCGACTCTCAGCCGCACGTCGTCCACCTGGCCGGCTACGTTTCGCTGGATATGGATGAGCTTCCCCAGGACCTCCGAGATCCGATCCTTCAGGGTCGCGTGATCCGAGGAATCACCCAGGAAGTCAGCGAGATCCCTAGGGGAAGGGAGAGGCGAGAGCATTCCCTCTCCCCCCTCGTAGTAGGAGTCGAGGGGGAGGCTTCTCGATAGCCTGCGGAATCACAACTAGGTTAGTGGTGATAAAATATGCGAGTACGATAGAGGCGGGTGAGTGAACTGACCTGGGGTGGGGTCCGGGTGACCCGAGGGACGAGACGAATGGGGGTGCGTCCCAAACAGCCAGGCGGGAGGTAAGACCTTTCCCTTTCCTGGACGGTAAGGCTGTGAAGAAGGAGTCGGAGCATCCGCACGGTCATCAGCACGGAGATGCTGATCCAGCTCTCGCTCAGGGGAGACCCTCCGTTCATTCGCGGTGATAGAGGGGTTCACCTGAGCAGGGGGACTGGGAGGAATGGAGTCCCGCAGCGGGACGTCAGGGTTGAGGGCTGCGAAAAGGTAATGATTAGTAGCTGACAACATAAAAGGAAAAAGCGAGAAGGTTCACAACTCACGGGATTGGGGTACAGTCTCCCCAGGAGGAGGCGGAGGAGCAAGATCCAGATCAGGAGGAGGTACCTCGTCCGCGGGAGGTGGCACCACTGCACTGCTCAAAACGGCCCCATGGCCGTCCTCAGGTTCCAAAGCCCCCTGCGAATGGTCGGAATAAACGCAGGGTAAGGGACATGAACTAAATGGAGACAGGAAGAATCCTCATACCAGCACCGCGGGGTCCGGAAGGGCATCCGCCAGCGTGTTCGCCGGTGGAGTATCCGCCGGAGACTCCGAGGCAGTCTCGCCTCTCTGACGATTCAGCCGAATCGTCTTGGCTCGACGCGAGACATAGGGGGCGCTCGGATCCCATTTAGACATTAGCCAGGGAGCAAATTTGGATGCCCTGGGGGCAGTCGCAGCTTGGGCCGCAGCTAGGCGGTCGATCATCTCTCGCGAGAGGGGTTTCGCAGAAGGTTTGTGGGAAGACATTAGGAAGTGGAGAAACTCCGAGCCAAGATGAGAGAGTGGTCCAGAGAAACCTGACATGAGGGTATATATATAAGGTGGCGGTGGGACCCACGGAATCTTATGGATCCAGTCAGCAAGCACTCACCGAATACAGGGTTGGACTGTTCTTTACGACCGTAGGAACCGCTCGTAAAGAGCGGGGATTGTGTACAACCCGTATTCGCCGAGTGGGCCCCCCCCCCCCTAGCCAACTGGCGAAACCTGGGTCGTCCGGATCATTCGCCGGGTCACTCGCCCAGGCTAAGGAAGGTAAAAATGCCCCCGGGTTGGTGGGGGTAAGCTGTAGGAGAGAAGGCGCTAGGCGAGTGGTGCCCTCACGGACCACTCGCCCAGAAGCGTGGGCATTCGCCCAGCCAGGCGGGTGCCCAGCGAATGGTGCCCTCACGGACCATTCGCCCAAATGGGTGTGAGGGGAAAATGACCATAATACCCCTGGTAGGCTGCAAATAGCCCTTCGGAACAGCGGAGTTAGGCTATTAGCAGACCAATTTGGGGTGCGGTTAGTAAAATTAAAAGGCGGATTCAGGCTATTTACAGACCAGCCTAGGAAAACTATAAATAGACCCTTAAGGGCACCTTGGAGGAGATCCGATTTTAGAGAATCCTCTCCTCTAGGCTAGTTTTGGTTGGCAGTCAGTGCCCTCCAAGGGGCCCGGTTGAGCTTTGGTTTGGGAGGGGAAGCTCTCTAAGATCTTCCGGGTGTGTGGCGGGACCTCCTCGCTTCAGCCTTGGGTCTATTCCGCTTCCAGCATCCACCGTCAAGAGAATCTAGTGAGGGAGAAATAAGCATCGGCTACACCCCCAGTGGGTCCGAACTCAAGAGACCAGTTGCTGGTTTCAACATCCCGGCTACGATCATTGCCGACAACGGCACTCAATTCACTGGGAAGTCCTTCACCAAGATGTGCGAGGATCTGAAGATCAACCTGCGCCACACGGCCGTGGCGCATCCACAAGCCAACGGACAAGTAGAAGTCACAAACCGCACCATCCTCAAAGGACTGAAAACACGTTTGGAAGAAGCCGGGGGACAGTGGGTAGACGCGCTCCCAAATGTATTGTGGGCGTATCGCACAACAGAAAGAACTCCTACAGGGGAGACACCTTATAACCTCTGTTACGGAACCGAAGCTATCATCCCCGTCGACATCGGCGTTCCGAGTGCTCGAGTACTCGCCTTCGACCCCAACAAGAATGATGGACTGCTCCGAGAAAACCTCGATCTAATCCCCGAAGTCCGGGACAACGCTGCTTACCGTGCTGCACTCTACCAAATGCGTGTAGCCCGGACCTACGACAGGAGGGTGAAGCCCAGACCAATCAACGTAGGAGATCTCGTCCTGCGCAGCATCGAGGCCGCCGGTAAAGGCCCCCAAGGAGACAAGCTCTCAGCGGCCTGGGAAGGCCCGTACGTAGTCACCGCAGTCGTGAAACCTGGGACATACAGACTCAGGACGGCGGAAGGGAAGACTTTGCCACGCACCTGGAACGCTCAAAACCTGCGCCGCTTTTACCAGTGATCCCGGGACCTCTACCATGTACTAAGCCACGAGCTCAAACTCATGCAAACTTATCTTCAATTTCTGTACCAAGCCGCGAGCTCTGACTCGTGCAAATTTATCTTATAATTTATGTAAAAGTCGCGAGCTCAGACTCATGCACCTATCTTATCTTACATAAAGTTGTGCACCGAATGATTTCTTATTGAAAAGCTATGTTTTGACACCTTCACACACTTAAGAAAAACTTTACAACGAGGCCCTGCCTCGGGGGCTTTGCACCGCCGTCGATTGAAGGTTCGCCCTTCTCCTCCGTCGTCGAGTCCCAGCGTCGTAGGGGCCTGCCCCCCTTACGTACGCCCCCGGTTTGAATACACCAGCTATTCACCGGCCACTTCGGGGCCCTGCCCCGGGGACTTTGCACCGCCGTCGATTGAAGGTTCGCCCTTCTCCTCCGCCGTCGAGTCCCGGTGACGTCGGGGCCTGCCCCCCTGCGTTCACCCACGATTTGAATACAAACGCTATTCACTGGCCAAGCCGCGAGCCCGACTCGTGCAAGAAAGCCGCAAGCACAGACTTGCGCAAGCTAAATTTTCTATTGTGAAAAAAGCCGCGGGCTCAGAACCGCGCAAGCTAATCTTTCACTTTGCAGAAACCCCACAGCCCACGCGGATATCAGAACCTGGCAGCAAGCCCACGACAACCTCAGAGAACCAACACCCTCCGACATCAACTCCTACCCCAAAAAAGCGCCACACAGAGGACAAGGGATAAAGCCGCCAAAGAAAAATCAAAACCTTCGAACTCCTCGCTCAGGAACTCGGACTCCGAAGGTTTGGGGGGCTTATGTTGTACACCCGTAAAGGCCTCAGGACGCGCCCAAAGAAAGCCTCGCAGAAGAGAGGTGGGGGCAACGATCGAAGCACGCACGAACCCCAGGTATGTACGTAACCGCGCGCAAAGGCGCGCGGCAGCGCGCGGGCTACACCCCTCGCCGCAAGGAGATAGCCCGAACGCGTCCCGACCGCACCACCTTGGGGGACCCGGCTCACTCGCACCCCCCAAGGAGAGCGGTCGGCCGAGCCGCACCCCCCAAGGGGGTGAGGGCCGGCCACACCCCCCAAGGGGGGGGGGGGGGCCGGCCGCACCCCCCCCCCCCCCCCAAGGGGGTGCGGGCCGGCCGCACCCCCTCCAAGCCGCACCCCCCAGGGGGGGCGGCCCAGCCGCACCCCTTGTGGGGTGCGGCCAAGCCGCACCCCTTGTGGGGTGCGGCCAAGCCGCACCCCCCAGGGGGGGGGGGGGGGGGGGGCGGCCCAGCCGCACCCCTTGTGGGGTGCGGCCAAGCCGCACCCCCCAAGGGGGTGAGGCCAAGCCGCACCCCCCAGGGGGGTGCGGCCCAGCCGCACCCCTTGTGGGGTGCGGCCCAGTCGCACCCCTTGTGGGGTGCGGCCAAGCCGCACCCCCCAAGGAGGTGCGGCCCAGCCGCACCCATCATGGGGTGCGGCCGAGCCGCACCCCCCCTTTTTGGGGTGCGGCCGGGCCGCACCCCCCCCCCCCCCCCTTTGGGGTGCGGCCAAGCCGCACCCCTCTTGGGGTGCGGCCAGTCCGCACCCTCCCTGCTCGAGGGTGCGCGGCCGTACCCACTCCTCCTAGGGGTGCGGTCCGGCGCCCTCTCCCCGTCGGAAGACTTCAACCGCTCGCTAGGGAGCGCCTCCTCGATTCACCGTCCGCCCGAGGCATCTCCCGTGGCCCATCGCGCATTCGGGGAGCTTCAACGCTAACCCGCGCTCAGAACGTTTCTGAGCGCAGTGGGGAAGGCTTCTCACTTTTTGTCTTTCCGGCTTCTCACTTTTTGTCTTTCCGGCTTCTCACTTTTTGTCTTTCCGGCTTCTCACATTTTGGGTTTCAGGCTTCTCACTTTTCAGGAACAGTTAGTCGCCTTTTTCGTCTCCAACGGAACTGCCCGAACTGCCCGAGCTGCACAAGCTGCCCGAGGGGCAAGGTGGTCATTTACGAAAAATGGCGATCCGAGGGCCCCGAACTGGAGAATATGATTCGTCCACCAAACATTTATGGAAACTGCAAATGGCGAGATTACCGGACTACCCCCGGCCAAAGCTATAAAAAGGGCCCTGCGGCTTCATTTGAAAGGACCTTGACTTCTGGACCCGGGAGAGCTCCTTGCAGACTTTTGCGGAATTCTCCTTCAGCGCTTGAAGATCTCCTTCGGGACTTGAAGATCTCCATCCTCCAGAAAGGCGACCAGGCGTTCTCAGAAGAGAAAGGCGACTGGCCTTCTCACTTCCAGAAAGGCGACCAGCGTTCTCAGAAGAGAAAGGCGTCTGGTCTTCTCACTTCCAGAAAGGCGACCAGCGTTCTCAGAAGAGAAAGGCGACTGGCCTTCCCACTTCCAGAAAGACGACCAGCGTTCTCAGAAGAGAAAGGCGACTGACCTTCTCACTTCCAGAAAGGCGCCCAGCGTTCTCAGAAGAGAAAGGCGACTGGTCTTCTCACTTCCAGAAAGGCGACCAGTGTTCTCAGGAGAGAAAGGCGTCTGGCCTTCTCACTCCCAGAAAGGCGACCAACGTTCTCAGAAGAGAAAGGCGACTGGCCTTCTCAATTCCAGAAAGGCGACCAGCATTCTCAGAAGGGAAAATGACTTAGTTTTTCCGAGAGGTGGCCTGTCACTCTCGGAGCTCTCTCACTCTCCAAGTATTGTAACGAGCAGCGGTCTGTCGCGCTCGAGCTCTAGTTTCCAAGTTGTAACCCCCCAGAAGATAGTGGAATTTGGTCGGCACAGCTCCGACCACGTGGTTTTTTACCCTTTCCGGGTTTTCCACGTTAAAAAGTCTCTGTGTACTCAGCAAATCTCTAATTGACTGTTTGCGCGCTTAGTTCGCTCACGAGCTAAGGTGGTTCAAGTGAACCGGTCTACCAAAAGCTCTAAGCGTTTTGCAACAATTATACAAAATATATTATTAATATTTACGTAATTCTAAAATTAATCTTTATTAATATAATTTTGAAATTAATTAGTACTTAATGTAATTATAATATATTTTACAAGAAAAATAGCTGAGGTAAAAGTGAAAAATTGAAGAAAAAAACCATCATGTGGTAAAAAATTATACAAAAAATTACAATTCATTAAAAAAAAATGTCACGTAATAATAGAGTACAATTGCAGTTTATAATATTATATGTCATTTATACTAAACTAATTATTAAATTTATTTGATATCACACATTTAAATTTTATTTTAATACTTTATTTACTTTAAGGGTGCTGTTACAAGCAAATTCATTTTGACTTTTAATAAACCATTACTACTAGCAAATCGGTTTTTTTGAGAATGACTAATTGAAAACTATTTTGTTACTAACAAGTTACCATAAAAATTTAAAAAAAATACATTGTTGAATTGGAGATTGATTTTCATTCACAATAAACAATAAACTTGTTTTAGCATTACAAATGAATAAAAAGTTAATTATGAGCAATGCTACAAAAAGTCTTCAAAATATAGTTCCCAAATAATTGTTCATCTTTTTCCCGCATAGTTCAAGCACCCCAAAATTTGGTGATCATCGTCTACACCAAAAAAAACTGTTGGGTATTGTGTCTACAATCACCTTGATTTGAAGATGTCCCCTAGTAAACTAAAATGAATTGTATTTGTATTTGATGACTTTTGTTTAGATGTGTTATGACAGGTTGTAATGCTAAGTGCACACCAAAGTCAGGTTGCAATGGATCACCAAACACAGTTCTAAACAATGTAATCCCTCATTGAATAGAACAAAGTGTTGGTCCATGTGTAATCTCTCTTTTGGGGTGCACTTCATATACTCATGACTGAAGGTTTTCAAGGTTGAGGAGTGGAGCAGGCTTTCAGAAGAAAAGAAGATTTCTGCCAAGTCCATTCGTCGAGATGACTCGGGTCATTCCGACGAATCCCGACGAATGCTGACAGAAGTCATTCTGACTGGGTTTTGAAGAAATTTCTGAAGCCAAGTCCATTCGTCGAGATGACTCGGGTCATTCCGACGAATCCCGACGAATGCTGACAGAAGTCATTCTGACTGGGTTTTGAAGAAATTTCTGAAGCCAAGTCCATTCGTCGAGATGACTCGGGTCATTCCGACGAATCCCGACGAATGCTGACAGAAGTCATTCTGACTGGGTTTTGAAGAAATTTCTGAAGCCAAGTCCATTCGTCGAGATGACTCGGGTCATTCCGACGAATCCCGACGAATGCTGACAGAGGTCATTCTGACTGGGTTGTGAAGGAAAACTCTGCAGCTAAGTCAATTCGTCGGATGTTCTCGTGTACTCCCGACGAATCCCGACGATTGACGGACAGGCGGATTTCAAATCCTCGTTTCGTTTTTGAAAATTAGGGTTAGCCGACATGAGCAGTACACGTGTCGCCTCTCCCTTCTTTGTCGCAAGAGCCGTTGAAGACCTCCCTATAAATAAATCCTTATTTTAGGGCAAGTGAATCCATTTTTATGAATCGATCTAAAAATCTTCTTCAGCCGACAGTTCAGAAAAGAAAAAGTTAAAAAATTCGATCTCCTTTCTCTTTTGCTGAACAAGAATTCTGAGACCTAACATTTACTGCTCAAGATCCTTTCTCTTTTGTTGTTAGAGATTTCTCAGAAGAAGACCTTTGATCTTATTGCTGCTCTCTTTATTGAAGATTCTTTCAAGTAAGTCAAAGGGCCTATTCAGATCTGGTTAGCCAAGTCTTCTCTCTTCACATCTTTCAAGTGCCAAGATTTCTTTCAAGGTTGAGAAGAAGACTCAGTTTTCAAGATCTGAAGTTATTCTCTTTAGAGGTTAAGAAGAAGTATTGTGTTTCCATATCTCTTCTTTTGTAGGAGTTTTTCACTCCGAGATTGTTTGTAAGAGTTGTTATACTCCGAGTTGTAGGAGTACTCCGAGTTATAGGAGTTGTATACTCCGAGTTGTAGGAGTTTTAACTCTGAGGTGTAAGATTAGTTATAATCTGAGATTGGTGAAGTAGCTGAGTCTAGCCTCGAAGTGCTAGATAGGCGAGGCGGGAAAGAGGACTACCCACATCGGGGAACCTCTATAAAATCCTTGTGTCTGTGATGTGGCTGTTTGTTTGCTTTTCTATGTTAAATTTTTTTTTAATTCCGCTTTAAGACATAGAATCCACCTATTCACCCCCCTCTAGGTGATTTAGGCCGCAACTAGATACTTTCAAAAACAATCATTAGCAAATATATTTGTGAATGAATTAAATAGAGATATTAAAAAAATGTATTAGCCACTTATTATTCATCCCTTTTGGTTGATAATGCCTTCTCATGAGCTTGCAACTTGTGTGTGATATCTCCTCCAAGGAGTGTAGAGTGGTGGAAGTGGACATCCTTCTTTCATGTATAGTCTCACAAAGTGATTGTCATTGACGAATTCATGCACATACAATATATTCTTTCAAAGGTTCAAGCCAAGTTGAACATACATAAGAAACAACATTGGGATATGATGTGGAGTATGTACTTAAAATAACATTGTATCTCATATTGTACTCATTTTCATTTCTTGAATCAACTAATCGTTGTCAAACAACAAGAAATATTTCAAACTGTTTTCCATCCTTAAAATAATTTTTACAGTTAAAAAAAATATTTCTATGCACATGTACTTAACATAAGATATGCTTCGCATTTGGAAAAATATGTTTAATAGCGTTCATTAAAGCTAAATTTCTATCTGTGACGAGTATATTAGACATGAATGTTTTACCTAAAAGACTTTTAAAATGCTCCAAAGCCCATGTATAACTTGTCTCTGATTCATCAGACATAAAAGCAAATGCTGAGAAAAATGTCAAGAAAATGAGGGGCAACATTAAGCATAATTAAGATATTTTGCCGACATTTCTAGCTCATTCAATTAACATGTACTTATGAGAAATTGATTCTTGGTTTGAAAATTGTTTACCCGGAAAACCGCTTCTCGGGTTGGATCACTCTCGGATCGGGCGAACTGCTGGGTCAGGCCGCTGGGTTCCAGGATCAGTGGCTCTCAGCTCAAGGTAAACCAGGTCGGGTGGTTTGATGTCATTTTCGGACCGCCCCCAAGAGTGAAGGTCGTCAAGGGCCAAAGTAAGAAGGCTATCCGCGATCTCAGGAAGGAGACCGCGCGGGTTGTGCCATAGAGATTCAAACCCGGAGAACAAGCCGCGGTTTCAGATCAGAGACTATCCGGGTTACCTCATGAAGATCAGCCAAGCCATGCCCAGAAGACAGACCGCGGTCTCAAGCCAGAGGCCGCTCGGTCTGGATCATTGACTTGGTCCCGGTATCTTCAGCCTCAGGTCGGAGAAGCAAGCCGCCAAGCCGCGCGGCTTCTTTCTTTTTTCTTCTTTGTGCATCCCGTCACCGCCTGCTCGTTTCTCCTGTACCCGGGCAGGTGGTTATTCTATCCCTGCCCATTCGGGCAGGCCCCCAAGCCTATAAATAGGGGGCGGCACTGTTCACAAGGCACGCATTCTCGAATCCAGGAGCTCGCTTGTTTGGGTTGCGGTCTCGAGTTTCACGTCTTGCGGACTGTCTGACCGGCCGGCTTCTCTTTTCCTGCACTTGCAGCCCGCTGTAACCACTTCTTTCTAATCAAAGGAAAGCCCGTCGCAGGAGTGGCATTTGCCGCGGCGGGCGAAGTCTGGCCTTGACCGCTGCCAGCGGTCTCATTCTTCTACACAAAAAGTAACCGGCAACCCGCAGCCTCCGGTTTCCCTCGGAGGTGCGATCTCGGACTCAACAGAAACACGCGACCTTCAGATCGCGGATTGTCGGTGAAATCCTTTTCGCCACAATGTCAGACCGTCAGTTCCCCCTTGGAGACCGCTCCGATCATAGCAAGGACTCTTTGTGGGAAGCCCTGGAACAGTCAAGGAGAGAAGCCGAGCGGGCTCAGAGGGCCACTGATCAGCGACTTGAAGCGATCAGTCAGACTTTAGCAATGCTAACCGAGCGACTAGTTCCGCAACAAGCCGCGGCTAATCAGGCGGTGACCCCGGTCCTTCCTCCACCTCCTCCTTACTCGCTACCGCAAGCCGCTAATTTCCAGCTCCATCAAGAAGACCCTGCGGCTAGGAAAAACTTCTATCAGGAAGCCGCGCACAACATGCCAGCTCGAGTCCTCGACTTCCAGGGGGTGACTTCTCACGCTGCCCATCTTTCCTACCCGCAGGAGGGCGCGGCCCGTCTCTCCTACCCGCCTGAAGTTCCTATTCATCACTCCTACCCGCCAGAAGCTGCCGCCCGGTCTTCTTATCAGGCGGCTTGTCCGCGAATAGCCGCAGCTCCAGCGGCTTATTACTCTGCTCCTCTATATGAAGATATGGAAGAAAAGTCTCCCTTTGTGGACGAAGTCAGAGGGGAGCCTGCCCCTAATAATTTTAGGGAACCTCGCCTGCCAGCGTTCAATGGGGAGACTGATCCCACGGTTCATTTACAAGCTTTCGAGTCAGCCATTGCTCTCAGAACCTTAACTGATGCAACCAAGTGCAAGCTTCTTGTAACCTCCTTTGAAGGACAAGCGAGGGAATGGTTTTACGGTTTGCACCCCAGGTCGATCCGTTGTTTCACGGAGCTGCGAAGAGAATTCCTGCTGAGATTCTCCACCTCAAGGAAGAGAAAGAGCGGCCCGGCGGCCCTTTTCGATATAAAACAACGGGAAGGCGAGACATGGGCTCGTTTTGTGGATCGATTCCAGAGAGAGATCATGGAAGTCCAAAATGTGGACCCGGAGCTGTATAGGGTTGCCCTCATCCATGGCCTAAGGGAGGGCCCCCTAAAGTTCGAAGCAAATATAAGGGAGCGTAAGACTTATCAGGAAATGATAAGTTTGGCAAATATGTTTATCAGAGGAGAGAAGAGCAATCCAGACTACGTCGCGAAGCTGGTAAGCGACAAGGAGCCATCGAATCCATCCTTCCGTCATCCACCATCGAATCAGTCCCACTTCGAACCCCGCTCCCAAAGGGGGAGGAACTACAAAAATAAGCAACCATTTATGGGCCATCAGCGGTTTCAAGATCAGAAACCACCGTTGGCCGTCGCTCCCGCTCCATCTGCTCCCCCTCCGCAAATCATGCCGGTATATTTACAACAGTATGCCGCGCAGCCACCTCCAGTCATTCCATCAACTCAATACGATTATTCGCAAGAGTCATTCACTCCCCTAAACATCACCATGGACGAAGTAGTCCAGATTCTGCAAAAGAGGCCAGATTTCAAAAGACCTGCTCCTCTGAAGTCGGATATTCGCAATCGAAATCCGAACCTTTATTGTGAGTATCATAAAGAGGGGGGACATCTAACTGAAGACTGTCGAGCTCTTCGTCTGCTTATAGAAAGACTCCTGGGAGAAGGAAAGCTCCGGGGTCTAGTTCGGAAAGATAAAATTGCTGAGCCAACTACCGAGAAGAAAAAGGAGAAGGAAACAGTAGAAGTGACCTGGGAATGCGCCGACGTCGAGGACGCCGGCTACTATGGTGACATCCATCCTTCTACCGAATGCGTCGAAGTCAATGATGTGGGCCCCTTAGGGGACATCTATTGTATCCATGGGGGAGCTGGAGCGGAATCATCTCGCAAATCCACCATTGCAAGGGTTCTAAAGCAGGAAGTGGCAGCCACTACAAGTTCTCCTCCCGAAAGCACTATTGTCACGTTTGGTCAGGATGACCTTCCCCCCAATGCTAATCCTTTCGATGATGCGGTGGTTATCAAGGCCATCATCGAAAACTATACAGTCCACAAGATTCTGATTGATACCGGCAGCTCTGTCAATCTCCTTTTTCGTCCGACTTTCGAGGCCCTAAAGACTAGAAAGCATCTGCTCTCCACCGAGGGACCCCTCTACGGTTTTTCTGGGGAGAAGAAGGAAGTAGAGGGTTCAGTGAAGCTCCTGGTCTCTCTTGGAGGAATAATAAAGTTGATCAATTTTGTGGTAGTAGATGCCCCGAGCAACTACTGTGCTATCTTCGGGAGGCCGATTCTCAATGCGTATAGGGCGGTAGTGTCCACCTTTCACCTTGCCCTCAAGTTCGCTGCTGAAGGAAAGCAGTATCGGGTTAGAAGCAACCCAAAAGTAGCTCGGGAGTGCTACGTCCGAACTGTCAACATGATCACTGACGTTCCGCTTCCCAAGATCATGGATGAGGTTCTGGAGGTTGCTGAGTCTCCAGAGGCCGTCGAGGAAGGAAAAGATTGAGAAGGAGCTCACTTGGAACCTGCCCAAGCGACCCAAGAAGTTCCTATCGCTGAGGGGGCAGAAAAGAAGCTGGTCATCAACGCTGAGTTGTCAGAAGAGGAGAAAGTGGAGCTAATCTCCTGTCTGTTGGGGAATCTGGATATCTTCGCTTGGTCAGCGGAGGATATGCCAGGAGTGGATCCAGACGTGGCTTGTCATCATCTAAACGTATCTCCTGAGTTCAAGCCCGTCCAGCAAAAGAAGAGAGAAGTGGCGACCAAGTTGGCGTTGCCCATCAGAGAGGAGGTTTCCAAACTCCTAAAAGCGGGTTTCATTTCTGAGATTCAATATCCCACGTGGATGTCGAATGTTGTAATGGTTAAGAAATCGTGTGGGAAGTGGCGCATGTGCGTGGACTTCACCAAACTTAATAAAGCATGCCCTAAGGATTGTTACCCTTTGCCTCGGATAGATGTCTTAGTTGATTCCGCGGTTGGGTATGGTTTTATGAGTTTCCTCGATGCCTTCTCCGGATACCATCAAATTAAAATGCACAAACCTGACATCCCGCATACCTCATTTATCACAAACGATGGGTGTTACTGCTATCTCGTAATGCCCTTCGGTCTTAAAAACGCGGGTGCAACATACCAAAGAATGATGGATACCGTCTTTAAACATCAAAAGGGCAGGAATCTCGAAGTTTACGTTGATGATCTTCTTCTCAAAAGTAAAACATTCTCATTACACTTGAAAGACCTCGTAGAGACGTTCGCTACTCTACGGAGGTTCAAGTTAAAATTAAACCCATTGAAATGTGTGTTTGGGGCAAGCAAAGGAAAGTTTCTTGGGCATCTCTTAACTCCCGATGGCCTTGCACCAAATCCAGATAAGGTGAAGGCCATCCTTGATATGACCCCTCCTCGAAATACTAAAGAAGTTCAACAACTTGGGGGGAGATTGGCAGGATTGAGCAGGTTTATCTCCAGATCCGGAGATAGAAGTGCCCCATTCTTTAAAACATTGCGAGGGGGATCAAAGTTCGAATGGAGCGAGGAGTGTAACAAGGCTTTCGAGCAGTTGAAGGGACAGTTAACTTCGACTCCACTACTCCAAAGTCCCGGTGAGGGAGAAAAGCTATTCTTATATCTGGGAGTCGGACCAGAAGCGGTGAGTTTCGTCCTCGTTCGGGAAGAAAAGAGGAGGCAGTTTCCAATATACTATGTCAGCCACATCCTTAAGGATGCGGAAACCAGGTATTCGATCCTGGAGAAATTGGCCTTGGCTTTGGTTATGTCTGCGTGAAGGCTTCGCCCTTATTTTCAGGCTCATTCCGTCCAAGTTATTACAAATCATCCTATAAAAAATATTCTTGAAAAGCCAGATCATTCAGGGAGGTTGGCAAAATGGGCTATTGAACTAAGTGAATTTGAGATATCGTACATCCCCCGAACAGCAATCAAAGCACAAATCTTGGCAGACTTCCTGGTAGATACAACAGAGCTTAGTCCAGAACAGGTGGTACGATCTCCTCTGGCTTGGATCATTTATGTGGATGGGGCTTCTGGCAAAAACTCCGTGGGAGCCGGAGTAGTGTTGATCAGCCCAAATGGCATCAGGCTGGAACAAGCTATCAAGTTCTTCTTTCCAGTTACAAATAACCAGGCAGAATACGAAGCACTTCTGGCTGGGCTAAGGCTTGCGAAGGAGTTGGGCATAGAATATATACATGTTAGAACCGATTCACTGGTGATGTCCTCCCAGGTCTTGGGAAATTATGAGACAAGGGAGCCGATTCTGCGAAAATATCTGCTATTAGCCAAAAAGGAAATCGGAGGATTCAAGTCATTTATTATCGAGCACATCCCAAGAATGCAAAATGAGGAGGCAGATGAATTGTCGAAGTTCGGTCTTCCATCAGGGGGAGTGACCTTTGAACTCTTTCATCCGGCAATAGATGAGGCAGAACTCATGCAAATTGATCATAATCCTTCATGGAAGGATCCTTACGAGTTATTCTTATCAAAGGGGGAGTTCCACCATTCCATCAAAGATCGGAGAAGATTCAAAAGGAAGACGACATATTATTATCTAATAGCAGGAGTACTCTACAGAAAAACTTTGATTTCCCCCTCAGCACGATGTGTTTCAGAAGAAGAGATCCCTATCGTACTTCAGGAAGTTCATTCTGGGGAATGTGGTAGCCATTCATGGGCAAAAACCTTAGAAAAGAGGATCCTGCGGCAATGATATTTTTGGCCGACTATGAGAAAGGATGCTGAAGCATTTGCCAAGCGGTGTGTGCAGTGCCAAAAGTTCGCTCCTCTTCAGCATCTGCCCGCTCAGTCGCTTAGGTCAATAACTGCACCCTGGCCCTTTGCAGTTTGGGGGATGGATCTCATCGGACCCTTTCCAATGGCTAGCGGTCAGCGCCGCTTTATCATAGTGATGATTGATTACTTCAGCAAGTGGATCGAGGCTAAGGCACTAGCAAGAACTACTACCCAAATCATCAGAAACTTCATCTGGGGAGAAATAGTCTGCCGACACGGAATTCCGCTGGCAATTGTCACTGATAATGGTCCACAATTCAATAATCCCGAGATGATAAAATTTTGCGATCAGGTTGGAATTGACCTGCGGTTTTCCTCAGTACATCATCCAAGGACCAATGGTCAGGTAGAAGCAGCCAACAGGCGAATCCAGCAGCTCCTGATGAAAAGAGTTTGGAATCAGAAAGGAAACTGGGCAGATCAACTTCCCTCCATCCTTTGGACTCTTCGTACTACTCCATCTTCAGCTACAGGGGAGACACCATTCAAACTGTCTCATGGCTCGGAGGTTGTTGTTCCTGTGGAGTTTGAGGTGGTCACTCCAAGAGTTGTGTACGGAAAAGAAGGAGGAGAAGCGTGGGTAGAATACAATGACGAGGCTGTCAAGTACAGTTTGGATCTAATCGAAGAACTTTAGGATGAGGCAACAATAAGGCAAGAAGAAGTTAAAAGGAGGATGGCAAAGTACTTTGACAAAAATGTTAGGGTAAAGCATTTTGCTGTCGGCGACGTCGTATTAAAAAAGGTTGATGCAGCAGCCCGAACAGGTAATGTCGGGAAGCTAAATCCTAATTGGGCTGGACCTTTCATCGTCAAGGAGGCATTAAAAAGTGGGGCTTATCGCCTCCAAACAAGTGAAGGAGAGGAAATCTCGCGCACCTGGAGTGGCGACGATCTCAAACGGTTCTATCTTTGAAATGTCTTCCTTACTTTCTTGCAGTTTTTTGAGATATTTTAATAAGAAGCTCCATACTGACACTTCTCCATGTCTGATGTTTCTTTTCTGCATTTTCTCATATATCAAACTCACTGAACCACGGAGACATCGCCAAGTTCTGCTCGAACCCCCTCGGATTGTAGTCATTAGCGTAAAACCATGAAGATCATGTGTAGCGGGGAGTTTTCGCACACGTGTAGTGGTAGCTTGCCAATTCCCGTGCGGTGGTCTTCAGAACCTTGGATCCCGGCTGATACCTGACACACCCCTGCATCAAGGGAGGTCTAGGTGAATGTTGGCTCTATCATGCCCCGAGGGGGATATAATTACAGCTTTGATGATCCTTCTGAGGAAAGCAATGTCGGTATAGCCCCCGCGGCATAACCACACCTGCCCAACTGATCATCTTAGTCTGTGACTATCGAATACTCCAAGGTACTCTCGAGCGATGCCTAAGCGGGACCCACAACTGAGTTGATCTCTCTGAGGAAAGCAATGTTCGCCGCCTAGGCCCACCTGCCCAATTGATCAACTCGGCTTGTAGCCCTAGGCAAGAGAGCAGTCGAGTCGCTTACAGCCCTTATGACCACTTGAGGAAAGCAATGTTCGCCGCCTAGGCCCACCTGCCCACCTGGTCATCTGGGTCTGTACTTGTTTCTCTTTATTTCTACAGCTCTTATGACCACTTGAGGAAAGCAATGTTCGCCGCCAAGGCCCACCTGCCCACTTGGTCATCTGAGCCTGTAGATTATCCTTTTTCCCTACAGGAAGGTATTCACCTCTTGTGGTTTTTTGTATAAAACCATTCGGGGAAGATATTATTAAAACAGGTACAGGTGCTCTTCTACCCTAATAAAGGGTTGTGATACTAAGAACGGGCGGTCTGAACTTTTAAACCGAACGGTATGATTGTGTATAATTGGGTATTTCTGGATAATTACATGGTTGCCCGGGTTGTATTCTAACCGGGCGGTCCTGTCAATCTTTTATAGGTTGGGTATTTTTGGACAATTATATGACTGCCCGGATTATATTCTAACCGGGCGGGTTTATCCATCCATTATAAATTGGATATTTATGGAGCTAATTATATGATTGCCCGGATTGTGTTCTGACCGGTCGGGTTTATCTATCCCTCCATTTTGTTGAATTGGATATTTCTGGATCTGAATATATTGCTCGGGTTGTATTCTAACCGGGCGGGCATTACCTATCTTTTACAATTAATTAAGTTGGATATCTCAAGATCTGAATATCTGATCGCCCGGATTATGCTCTAATCGATCGAGTCTGAGCTATTTCTTAAGCAAAAGTTATCTCTAAGATGCAGTGTAATACTTGCCAGGATAGAATTCAAACCGCGCAAAGTTATGATTCGTTATTTACATCGGCAAGGATAAAATATCTCTGAATGATAAGAAGCCGCGCGGTCTAAATTACAGTTGCATGAGTCTATATGTTATGGTTCATATTATCAGAAATCAGACGTCCAGAGACCTAAATGAGTAATCGCACGATTCGAATATAGATCGTCCAAGATCAATCAAATCATCACTTATGTTCAGATCAGGATAACCGCACGGCTAGATCATAAAAGGCAAAAGGTAAAAAGAAAGAAAAGAAACAAGACATCAGCCACAAGTAAGTAATACTAGAAGGTCAATTAAACAGGTAAAATTTCTATTCATTTCTTCAAATGTTTTGACAAAAATTTAACCGCCCGGCTAACAAACAAAAGACCGGCGATTGTACAAAAATAAAGTTAAAAACAAAGGCATTATTCTGCCGACTTCTTCTTCTTCTTCTTGACAGGAGAAATCGAGTCCACATCAACGTCGGGCGAATAACCTTCACTTGACGTGGAAGAATAATCTGATGAATCGCTACCACTGGACCGCCCGGTCTTGCTAGCAGAGCCAGTTGATCCAGAGGACAAGCTGTCCTCATCATCATCATCAGCAGCATCATCATCCGCGTCGACCTCCTCAGCGGCTCCACCACTTCTATCACCTCCTTGATGGAGTACGATCTCCCTGCCCGCATCGGCTTCAGCCTCCTCGCCTACCTTGGCTTTTCCCTTCTGCCTTCGGCTGATCTCATCAAGTTGAACCTTCAGGGCAGGGAAGAGGTCGGAGAAGGTAGTACCCCCGAATCCTTCGCACAGACCGCCCCGGTCTTCCATAAGACCCAAAGCTTTGTTGATCCCTTGGGCCACATGAGGCAACACCTCGTCTTGGAAGGCCGGGTTGGTCATCTCATATTGTTTCTGCAAAAAAGAAAAGAAAAATAATAAATCAGGTCGCTCGGTCTGAATAAAAGAAGCCGCGTCATCATTTGTCAAACTCACCGCCACGACTTCTTGAAGCCGCGCATTCTCTTCTTGAAGCCGCGCATTCTCCGAGACCTGCTCCTCGTACTTCTTCTCCAGAAATTTCTGGACAGAAACCAGCCGCCTGTGCGACAAGGCCATGAAGTGATTGGTCGCGAACCCCCATGCGCCGGCTTGCGCCGCTAGCCGGGGAAGCTCTTCTTCCGGAGTCTTCCTCAGCTTCTTCAAAGTCTTTCGGCCATACATAGCGGCCCCGGCGGCTAGCGCATGGCGGTTAATTTTGTCACTTCCCCATGGGGGAAGTGCAGTGGACACCCGGATGCGGCTCCCATCCCTACGCCAGAGGACAGTCGGGTTGCCCTGCAGGTCGGGCGGGTTTCCGCAGGAACGAAGAAGCTCATATTCATCAGGAGACGCCGGGCCCTCTTCCTCTGATGATGGCGACCTGTTTCGTCGCTGCCTTTTCTCCCTCTGGGTCAGAACCGGGCCGGCCGGAGTGACCGGCTTGTTCGCAGGGACGATGTGGGCAGCTGCAAGGTAAAATAAGAAGTTTAAACAAAGCAGTCCGCGCGGTCATATGCAAGCGGTCTAGAAGAACTTACTGTGCTCGGGAAGGACATCCTCTAGCTCTGAGAACAGCGGGATGTAATGATTGATGTCCAACCGCTCGTTCTCAAGAAACGTGAAGGTGTCCATCTTGATCTTTCCAACCTGGGGGATCTGGAAGGCCTCTTCCCCCCGAACTTGCGGGTTGGTTCGCAACAGCCCGAAGTTGCCTTCGAGCATTACGAACCGCTCCGACCAGTCTGAGACCTTGTTCGCCAGGTTGACGATTTTCAGTCCGTGGCATCCAAAGTAGAGGTGCCCCCTGAAAGTTGAAGTCCCCACGTCGGAGACAGCCCGCACTGAGAAGAACTACCTGAATAGGTCAAGAGAAAAACTGGTTCGCTCGAACCGAAGGTAGGATATGAAACTGTATATGGAGGCGATGGAGTTCGGTGGAAGTTGGCCGGGTACAACCCCGTAATGGTCGAAAATGGCTATGACTTCAAGTGGCAGCGGAAATTTGAAGCCATATTCGAAGTGGTCGACCGGCACGGCTATTTGGTGCGGATTGGAAGAGTTAATCCGCTCGTCGCGCAAAGGAAGCCGCGCGAGCAGGTTACTCCCTGCCATGTGTTTTGCGATGAATTCATCCAGTTCGCTCTGGGTGAGTCGGCACTCTGGGTGGTCCGCCGAATGAAAGGCTAAAGCCGCATCCGCTCGGACGGCTTTAACCTTAACAGGCCGCTGCGACTTGTTCTTAGATCGCGCCATCTGGAAATCGTAAGAATGACTTCGAAGATTCCCTACTTATAGATTTTTACGATCTGCGAATAGTAAAACTATGCCACGGCTATACATTTCTAACCGCGCGGTCAATAGCCTGCATGATTAGATTCACCAGAAAAACAAAAGAAGCAAAGGAAACAGGAGCAAGCATACATCACAGATCGTGCGACCTGAAATCAGTTCGGAGAAAACACAGAAGAAACAGAACACAAACACAACGGCCAAACAAGAGCCCGCACGGGTTATTCAAATAAAAGACATAAAGTAAAAAAGAAGCATTGTTTAAACAAAGGCCGAATCAACAAGCCGCATTCATAATACAAATTGTTCTCAAAAGCCGGTCACGGCTGACGGTGTTCAGGGGAGACATCTTCTCTGTGAAGTCACGCGACCTGGTCGCTGGTGGTGTTCAGAAGGGAATAAATCTGGCTGGTATGATAATGGAGATGGTTGATTGTGCCATGAAGCCGCCCGGCATCCCTTTCAACCCGCGTAGCGGCAATCATGCGGGGGGTTGCGGTGGCCTCATCAATCATAGGATCAGCCGCCCGAACCGGGGGAGGATTTGAACCCGCTCCAACAGTCGGGCGGCTAACAACCTGCATTCCATCATTCATACTTCGCCGGCCCGCAGCGACTTCCCTGGTTAACCGCAGGAATTTATCCTGGTAGTATTTCGAGTCATCCTCGAACTTAGCCGATGTTTTCTTCTCCTTCTCGAGCTGGGCGGTCAGAGTGGTGACTTGCGCCACCTTGGCTCTCTTCTCGGCCTCCACCGTAGCTCGTGCGGCCTCAAGCTGAGTCTCCAGGCCGTTCTCCCTTTCTGTCCTGGATTTTCTGTCAATCTCCACCTGCGCCTTCAGCGCCTCTTCAGCCTTCTTCCTCGCCATTCGCTCGGCCTCCAGAGCAATCCGAGTGTCGGCCTCCCGGTCTTCCACCTCCTTCAAGCGGGCCCTCAGATTTACCAGATCCTCCTCGAGATGCTCGAACAGTTGCGGCCCTTCTTGCGAAGTCGTCGCGCAGGTTAATATCGGGGGGACTAATGGAGGCAGGCTGGCCTCAAGGTCGCCCGGCTTCACAATCTGCTCCTCGCTATCTGCAAGAGGCCGCTCGGGTTATAAGAAGCAAGAGCGTACAACCCCATATACATACAAAATGGACATAAATATAAGATCAATGCCTGGGCGCACAGGCCGCTTAGACCGTTCCGGGTCCATCCTCCGACGTTGCTCACGCCAGAGTCTCTCCGTTTTCTGCCTAGCGGAAGGGGACCAGGCCGCTAAGGGAAAGAAGCTCGGCGGTGGGTTCAGTAATTTATTACGACGTGGCCGCGGGATGAAGAAGCGGACAGCTTTATAATCCATGGGGCGCTTACCTGGCGCAAAAGGATCAGGCCGCAGCGGCTTGTCTGAAACCGGCTCCGCCCTTTCCTTCTTCACCATCATTATCTCCTCCCCGGTCATCACCGAGGGGACCTCCGCCTGCACTTTCAACACTTCTCCGAGTTCCCTCGCTCTTTCTTCGACCTCCAGGGCGGTCCGGGCAGCAGCTTCTCGCTCTTCGGCCTCCGTCTGAGTGGTCTCCTCAGGCTGAGCTGTGTTATCTGTAATGGGGGCAGTTTGCTTTGAAGACATCGGGCTGTCAAGAAGTTTATCTCGCCCCATCAGCTCATCCATATCCTGAAAGATCCCATTAAGTGATAAGCTACTCGCCGAGTCCGGGGGCAGGTCGCCCGGTTTTGCATCAGGGGTAGCAGGCGAGTCATTTACCTTAGCGGATGGAGGAGTCGCTAGGCCAAGCTCCTCTTTTAGTCGCGGATTGGTCTGGAGGAGGGACTCGGCTGGTTTCTTAAAAGCCGCCCTTTCCTTGGAGGCTAGTCTCTTGACCTTCTTGGTTATTCGCTCGGTCACTGACCCGGTCTTCTTCCTTTTCTTCTCTTTCTTACCCGGAGCTGGGCTAGCTTCTTTGGGGGACTGGGGTAGTCGTCCACGGATAAAGGAGTATTCAACTCGCCCGACCTTGGAGAGTTAACCGCCTCCTCCCCCAGATCTCTGACTAGCAAGTGAGGGTTCCCGGATGGGGTGATTTCCATGTCAAACAAGTCGGTCTCGCCGACCTTCTTCGAAGGGCTACTGGAGTCAACTTTTCCAGAAGGGGCGGCCTCCCCTTTGTTCAGCGGGCTAGCAGCCAGTTGGCCAAGATCTCTGGGAGGAATCAACGAGTCGCTGGGGGGAGGCCCCGAACTGTCCGCTGCGGGCTCCGCAGGAGTCTTGGGAGTTGTTGAGTCCACAACGGACCTAGAATTATCCGCCGCGGCTATCTCAGCCCGCTTCCTCTTTTTCCGGTCTTTCCGGTCCTGCTGTTCTTTCTCCTTTTTCGACCTCTCCGTCGATTCGCGCCTTTTACTTTCCACCTTCTTTTGATCTCCGGCGGGATCCACGCGGTCTAACACGGTGTCTAGGAAGTCCATTATTGAAGAATTACCGGTCTTAAAAATTCCAACCGCAGCTGGCGAGCGATATCCCGTGATTTCAGAAAAAACTCTGCAGAATGAATTCTCTGGCTCTCTTATAGAATTCAGGGCAAGTCGGAGCGGTCTCCTGGCTAAAGTTTATATTTTCGAAATCCTCTTGAGATTTGAAAATATGCGGGGATTATGTTTACCCGGAAAACCGCTTCTCGGGTTGGATCACTCTCGGACCGGGCGAACTGCTGGGTCAGGCCGCTGGGTTCCAGGATCAGTGGCTCTCAGCTCAAGGTAAACCAGGCCGAGTGGTTTGATGTCATTTTCGGACCGCCCCCAAGAGTGAAGGTCGTCAAGGGCCAAAGTAAGAAGGCTATCCGCGGTCTCAGGAAGGAGACCGCGCGGGTTGTGCCATAGAGATTCAAACCCGGAGAACAAGCCGCGGTTTCAGATCAGAGACTATCCGGGTTACCTCATGAAGATCAGCCAAGCCATGCCCAGAAGACAGACCGCGGTCTCAAGCCAGAGGCCGCTCGGTCTGGATCATTGACTTGGTCCCGGTATCTTCAGCCTCAGGTCGGAGAAGCAAGCCGCCAAGCCGCGCGGCTTCTTTCTTTTTTCTTCTTTGTGCATCCCGTCACCGCCTGCCCGTTTCTCCTGTACCCGGGCAGGTGGTTATTCTATCCCTGCCCATTCGGGCAGGCCCCCAAGCCTATAAATAGGGGGCGGCACTGTTCACAAGGCACGCATTCTCGAATCCAGGAGCTCGCTTGTTTGGGCTGCGGTCTCGAGTTTCACGTCTTGCGGACTGTCTGACCGGCCGGCTTCTCTTTTCCTGCACTTGCAGCCCGCTGTAACCACTTCTTTCTAATCAAAGGAAAGCCCGTCGCAGGAGTGACATTTGCCGCGGCGGGCGAAGTCTGGCCTTGACCGCTGCCAGCGGTCTCATTCTTCTACACAAAAAGTAACCGGCAACCCGCAGCCTCTGGTTTCCCTCGGAGGTGCGATCTCGGACTCAACAAAAATGACAACCAACATCCACTTTAACCTCATATTCACCACAATATTAATGATAAACACAACAAATTTCAAATCAATATCTCATAATTAAATCATCTCATTACTTCATTGTATAGTATTAGGTTTTAGAGTACCTTTGAGACGATGAGTTCCGGAGTACCATTTACATTTAGGAATCTGAAAAAAAGATATATTAGGGCAACATTAGATAGTTGCTGATAGGTTTGAGTGCTCTTATGCTTGTTGATAACTCTATCCAGAGAAATAGTTGTTGCTCTTATGCTTGGGATGAAACCAAAAAAGGGAGAAGATGGGGAACCTCTTACCGGAGATGAAGAAACAAAATCGGAATGGAGCAAAAAATGCTGCTTCAGGAGCGGAAGAACCACCAAATGGCCGGGTAAGGAGCGAGGAGGTGATCTCGAGCCTCGATGGGGAGAAAAAATGAGGTCTCCTGTGCCGGAAGGGGGGGGGGGGGGGGGGGACGATGGATTCGCGAAATGCTAGTAGTCAATTTAATTTAGGGCTTTGAAAAATTAGAAAATAATATCATTAATGGTTTGCTAACTGCTAAATTAGGTTTGCTTATAATACTACCCTATTATAATGTCTATATAATTTCATTATTTATTTTTATTATCATATATATATTATAGATTAAATTGAAGTGTAAGTAAAATATATAATTTAGAGGAAATGATAATGCAATTGAAAAGGAAAAATCAATTTAATATTTTGTTGATTTATATAGTTTATGTATATAAGAATGGTATGAGTATATTATCAGTACTATATTAATTATGTATATTCTGGCTAGATCACTTATCTTAATATATATTTAGGTGGAGAGAGCAGAAAAGAGGAACTAATTAAAGACAGGTTATTAATTTTATATATGAGTGGGATCATCAATTTAATTAGAAGGCGATCAAATTTAATTTTAAATAATTTTCACTTTTGAAAAGTTTATGACATGAAATTAACGCTCCGTTTGGCACGGCTGTGGCGGTCATGAACGCGATGATTATGAAAATTCGTTCGAGCCCGCCCAAACCTCAACTAAGGAATTTCGTACTAGTTTTCTTTTTTTGGCGACGGTCATAACCATTGTCTTGCCAAATATGCATTTATAGTGGTGGATTTTTTGTTCAAACTCGCCGGAGCACAGTGACGGATTCAGGAATTAGAAATGAGGGTGTATAATTTTTTTTTTAAAATATAATAGTACATAAAATATTTCAAATTAATTTTGGGGGTGCACATAGCTGAGTTCGTTCTACGAATAACCAAATTTGATTTGCAAATAATCAAATTTGGTTTGCGAATAGCTAAACTTTTGTCTGCTTATAACAAATCGCAAAAAATAGGGGATGTCAGTGTTCCTTTGGCCCCCCTCTGAATTCGCCCATGATAATTTTTTTCCCTCTGAATTCGCCCCTGATAATATATGCTAATTAAAATTTCAAATATTTTTTATGAAAATATATATTAAATGATGCATTATCTATAGAAAATAATGTAAGTGACGTCATCATAAGTGGTTAGGTTAATTTACTCCATACTGACTAGTGGATGTGGGGATAACTATGCTGGGACAACATAATGTTGTCTTTGACATTATTTTAATGCATATATTTGTACTTCCCTCAAAGGCAACTCTATAGTTAGATCTTACCTTGATGAGTAAGATGCGACCAAGTTCATATAAATTATGACAATTGTTATTCGCAAATCATAAATGTCTATCCGCAGACCAACTTTCTCATTTTATTTGAGTTTTGCAAATTGATATCCGCAGACCAATTTTAAACGTGAGTTGTCGGTGTCTTCGTTCTCCTGAGCAGGGTCTGAGAACGAAGGAACATCTTCGACGACCTTCTGAACACTTCAATGTGTGCACGGATCGTGATTCATAGAATGAATGTGTGGATAGAGACCGAGTTGAAGAAGAAATTAAGATGATTTCTTCGTTGTTGAAGCGATTTTGATTTGTTTGGGAAGATTTAGATGGCTAGGGTTTGTTTGAGAAGATTTAGAAAACTAGGGTTACTCTCTTCCTGTGGTAAGAAAGGCGAAGAAGAAGACCGAAGTTCTTTTTTTTTTCTTTACTAATCCGTGGATAGCAAAAATATTTGTGAATAATGTTGGAATTAGGGTTGCTCAAGATAGTCTATTGTACCCATCTAGTTTGGAATGAGGTTATATAGTATCTCCAGCGTAAGGACCAAGTCCTAGACCGACACGCAACCCATTAAGCTTACCGTGTCGGTTCAGACACGCAGACATATTATTTAAAATACTTAACATTCTCCTCCTATGTCCGCGGTAAACCCGACGACGGTTAGGGTGGGTTGTGTAAATTCAACCAGTCGTGAAAGGTACACAATCGTGTCCAACAACTGCAAAAAACTGATTAGACTCAACAAAAATTGTACGCACGCATA
The DNA here is from genome assembly GCA_033032865.1 of Dactylorhiza incarnata. NCBI lineage: Eukaryota > Viridiplantae > Streptophyta > Magnoliopsida > Asparagales > Orchidaceae > Dactylorhiza > Dactylorhiza incarnata. The sequence goes on along the minus strand of JAWHQI010000159.1, from coordinate 5,987,348 downwards.
AAGATAAAAATAAATCTCAGTTGCAACACAGAACAGTCCAAAGTACAATCATAACACAAGTCCAACAAACATGATGGCTAGAATCAACAAAAGAGCATAGAAGTCCAAATAAACAGGTGTATCAAAGAAAGAGCTAAATAGTGCTCTAAGAGAGATAAAACAAATTGTTGCGGAACGCTTAGGGCTCTTGGTAGAACGGTCCAATTGAACCACCTTAGCTTGTGAGCGAACTAAGCGCGCAAACAGTCAATTCGAGATTCGCTGAGTACACCGGGACTTTTTAACGTTGAAAACCTGGAAAGGTTAAAAAACCACGCGGCTGGAGCTGTGCCGACCAAACTTCACTATCTTCTGGGGGTTACAATTTGGTAGTTAGAACTCGAGCACGACAGGCCGCCGCTCGTTACAATAAGAGAGAGAGAGAGAGAGAGAGAGAGAGAGAGAGAGAGAGAGAGAGAGAGAGAGAGAGAGAGAGAGAGAGAGAGGGTTCTGGAGGTGACAGACCACCTTTCAGAAAACTAAGTATTTTTCCCTTCTGAGAATCTTGGAGAACAAAAGTGAGAAGGCTCCGGGGAACGAAAGTGAGAAGCCCCGGAGAACAAGAGTGAGAAGCTGCGTCGCCTTTCGGGATGAAGGAAAACCTCAAGTCCCGCAGGAGATCTTCAAACGCCGAAGGAGAATTCCGCAAAAGTCTGCAAGGAGCTCTCCCGGGTCTCCTAAGCAAGCTCCCCTCCAATGAAGCCTTGGGGCTCCTTTTATAGCTTTGGCCGAGGGCAGTCCGGTAACTTCGCCGTTTGCAGTTTCCTATTTTCTGGTTCGGGGCACACAGATCGCCATTTTTCGTAAATGGCCAACTTACCCTTCGGGCAGTTCGGGCAGTTCTGTTGGAGGCGAAAAAGGCGACAGGTTGTTCCTGAAATCTGAGAAACTGGAAAGATAAAAAGTGAGAAGCGGGAAAGACAAAAAGTGAGAAAGCTGAGTCGGAAAAGTGAGAACGCTTCCAAACGTGTTCGGAAGCGTTCTGAGCGCGCGCGAGCACTAAAGGGTTCTGAGCATGTAGTGGATCACGGAGGCGCCCTAGGCGGACGGCGGAGCGGGGAGTTGCGCCCTAAGGAGAAATTGGGACCTGATGCTCCTGACGAAGAGCATGCCTGGAAGGGCTCCTCGCAAGCACCCCTGCCTAAGAGGAAAGAGGGGAAGGCGACCGCACCCTGCGCGGGGTGGGGCACGGCCGCACCCCGCGCGGGGTGCGGCTTAGTCGCACCCCAAGGGGGTGCGGCCATGGCCGCACCCCGCATGGGGTGCGGCTTGGCCGCACCTCCCGCGGGTGCGGCCATGGCCGCACCCCAAGGGGGTGCGGCCCGACCGCACCCCGCATGGGGTGCGGCTCGACCGCCCCCCAAGGGGGGGGGCCTGGCCGTGCTTCGGGGCGCGCGGCTCGGGCGCGCCCCTTGCGGGACGCGGCTTTGTTGTGCCCCTTGCGGGGCGCGGTTGTGGGGATCGCTCCCGCGAGGGGAGGGGGTGCCGCCGTCGTGCTTGTCGCGGCTTCGAGCATCTATTTTTCCCGCCAAATTGGTGGGGGAGTGATTTTGGAAATAAACGCCGCTTTTGGAAACGACTGCTGTCTTTGGAAATAATTGTCGCCCTTATTTCTTATAAATTAGAGCCTATGACATGAGCCCCTATCACAAATGAAACAAATAACACTCTAATTGTCGCCAGCCTCAGACGTCCAGCAAATCATCCTGTTCAGGATCCCATCATGCCGGTGCTCCTCCATCAACATCAACTCCTGTAATTTCCAACAGAGAATTTCATTAGAGATGAATTCATCCTTTGAAAATGTACAAGTATCTAGTTCAACAAAAAAGAACGTAGTACTTAATTAACAGCTAGAATGAGACCTACTTAGAGTATTATATGTTCAACCTCAGAATCCAACATCAGTTTCAAACGAAGCGATTTATGGACATCTGGACACCGCATCAATATTTGTATTCCAATATGGAATGTCAGAGTTACTGTTCTTATAAAGTTAAGTGGAAATCATCAAGTTTGGAATGAAACTCATTGACAGAAGAAGAGTCAAACCGGATTGTGTTATCAAACTTGAAATAATACTCTCCTCCAAGATAAGAAAAGATGAATCAAGGTAAAGTATTAACTTCGAATTTGGAATGAAATAACTCACCAGATTCGTACTCAGCAACAAAAATATCAATGGAGCACAACATGTTTTCTTTGACAAAGGAAATCAGGGAAAATTAAAACATCTATGTATACTAAGGTGATCTAAATCGTCTTTAGTCTCATTTCCCCCGCTGTTTTGATGAACCGGTCTTTGGGCATTCCTTTCGTCAATGGATCTGCTAGATTATTTTTCGATCGCACATCGATCAAAGAGTTGATTCTTTGTTCTTTCAAATAATTTAGCAGAGCGTGTCTCAGTCGTACATGTCTCCTCTTAGCATTGTAGAGAGCATACTTAACGAATTGAGCTGCTACTTGGTTATCACAATACAAGCTCAATTAGTTGACTTGTAACCTAGATAAGGGAATATCTAGTATCAGATTTTTGATCTAGTCTGCCTTTTCACCAGCCGAAGCTAAGACAAACAACTCGACTTTCATAGAAGACAATGTTATACATGTTTGTCTTTTGGATTTCCAAGTGATGACAGCTCCACCCAGAGTGAATATGTATCCACTGATAGATTTGTTGTTACTGACTTTTGAACACCATGATGCATCAAAATATCCATCCACAGTATGCGGGTAAATAGTGTAGCACAATGCGTGATTTGTAGTACCAGACAGGTATCTCATCAGCCTATCGAGAGCATCCCAATGGTCTTTGCTCGGACTACGGTAAAGTGACTTAGCATGCTAACAGAGAAGACAATGTCTGGTCGAGTACAACTTGCGGCGTACATGAGACTACCAATTAATTTGGAAAATTTTACTTGATCAATGATAGTCTCAACATTTGGGCTCAATTTGACATTATGATCGAAGGGTGTCTCTACAGGCCTACAATTTTTGTATCCCCAGGTTGAAAGAATTAAGTTGCTCAATATAGTGAGTCTGACTAAGAGTAACCATACCCTTATCAACTCTAACTTTTATACCTAAAAGGGTATCGACGGTACCGAGGTCCTTCATGTCAAATTCTTTTGCAAGTGTGAATTTGATATCCTTTACTGCAACAAGATCCGAACCCAGAATCAACATGTCATCCACATATAGACATATGATGATTGTTTTATTTGACATAGAGCAGTGATAAAGGCATTTGTAAGAAAGACTGGACTGAAAGCCAAAACTATTTTTCACTTGGTCAAATTTTATGTGCCACATCTTAGGCGTTTGTTTAAGCCCGTAGATGGACTTGTCTAATTTGCAGACTTTATCCTTTAGATCTGGATGGATATACCTTTTAGGTTGTGTCATGTAGATCTTTTCATCAAGATCTCAATTCAAGAAAGCTGTTTTCGCATCCATCTGATGAACTATAAAGTTCTCGATATAGGCCAAAACAAGAAGAATCCTAATAGTGGATAAGGGACACACATGTGAATAGATGTCAAAGTAGTCAATCCCCCAAGTTGCTTATATCCTTTAGCGACTAGACGTGTTTTATATCTAGCTATAGATCCATCACTATGCAATTTCTTCTTCAGCATCCACTTACATGCAAGGATTTTGGCTCCTTTAGGGAGGTCCATTATATGTCAGGTGTTATTTCGTAGCTGCGAGCCCATTTCATCATCTAAGGTTTCTGCCCACGTCAACGAATCTCTAGATCGCATTGCTTTATGGTAGGAGAATGGATCTTCCTCTAAGTGATAAGTGACAAATTTTCACCAAAATTCTTAGGGACTCTATCTCTTGTAGAAACTCTAACTGGGATAAGATTATCCTCTACAGTTGGGAAGCAGTGCCAGAGGGGCCAGCTTCAGATGCTACAGGGGATTCAAAAATCATCTCAGTAGACCTAGAGACGTTTAAACCATGATCTCTTATAAACTTATTTTCAAAGAAAATAACATCTCTAGATTCTATCACAGTATTAGTGGACAGATCTAGAAATTTATCTGTTGCACTATCTTGTTCTTCCCTCTTTCTTGTTCAGAAAATTCAAACGGAATGCAGAGAGCGAGACCAGGAAACCTTAGAGGCGTTACTCCTCTTTCTTCTTCTTCCTTCTTGAACGGCAGCCAAATCAAAAAGAAAACGTAGCAAGCCGACGAGATTCAAACAGACGACGAGATGGCGATCTTCTTCTTCTCCAAACAGGCGGCTCTTCTTCCAGAGATCGACGTCAAAGACGGATCTGCAACAAAGATGGCGATTCCTTTTTCTCGAAGGTCATCTGACGCTGGGAACGAGCGATAGAAGGTTTCCTTCTCGATTATCTAGCGGCGACTTCTTCGCTTGCGATCTAGCAGCGACTTAGAGAAGATGGACGACGGGATCTGGAGCAGAACCGAGAGAAAACGCGAGAGACACAACAAAAATCGTGAGCGGAAAAATGCGAGGGAACACCATACGGGAGAGCGAAAACCTAATGATATCTTGAGAATGTTGGAATTAGGGTTGCTCAAGATAGTCCATTGTACCCATCTAGTTTAGAATGAGGTTATATAGTATCTACAGCGTAGGAACCGAGCCCTAGATCGACACGCAACCCATTAAGCGTACCGTGTCGGTTCAGACACGCGGACATATTATTTAAAATACTTTACAAATAATAAATTTGACATTCTTTAGTGCTGCGATTAAATAATGCCTTATTGATTATGAGATAGAATACAACGGTAATTTTAGATTATGGGTCTGTTTGGCACGACGGTGAACACAACATCATTTGAGGAACTGCATCAAACTGACCCTATATTAGCTCTTATTCTCGTGCATTTCACAGCGTAATTTGCACCACGCGCGGTTGTTGGGGAAAATAAAATTGTATGCCGGAGATCTCGGAGACGTCGACGACGGCATGTGTGCGGTGATCATCCTAAGATCTTTAGGTGGCTCTTGAGTACATAGAATCATTTGTTTACGATTGTCGTCGATAGCTTGTCGTTCCCGCCGCTGTTTGCGATTTCCTTGCAGATCGAAAAAGGAGGCGCTTGCCGTCCAAGATCAAGAAAAGGAGGCGCTGCCCTAGATCGCCAAAGGAGGCGAGCTATTGATTCCAGATCTTCCGCGTCTAGCGATTCCAGATCTGTTTTCTGGTGCCCGGAAGAGAGATCCGCCGCCGCTGCCTAGATCTTGTCGTCGATAGCTTGCCATTTGTTGATCGTGAAGTTCTTCTACCGATCCAAAAGATCTCGCCGAAAATAGCCACAGATCCTTGAAGTTCCACTGCCGGATCTCTTCCAGTCTGGATCGTGCCAGTTCGTGAAGACGTCCGATCCTCTGGATCGTGCCACTGAAAACTTCTGGATCGTGATTTCCAGTGATTGCAGATCGTGTTTTCACAGTTCGTTTTCGTGAAGAATTCCAGATCGCGATTCCAGATCGTGATTGTCGGCGATTCCAGAGATCAGAAGATCTGTGTCATTCTGTGCCGCTCACGTCACTCCTGATTTGAGGTTTTCCGGCCGCCAATGCTTCTGCTGATCGCCAAATCTGTCCAACATAGTTTTCTTTCATCTACCGATCTGGTGTTCTTCAGGTCGAGGCTTGTTCCAGTTATTGAGATCTCTCGTGGTTCCTGATCCAGATCTTGCCGATCTTCTTATTGAGATCATCTTCCCTGTTGATGTTGAATCCTGATTCAAGATTCAGTAGCTGCCTTTGCAAAGCTGTCGTGGAGCAACAGATTTAGAAAAGGTTCTTTGGAGGAATCTTTGTGCTGACTGGAGAGGAGCTAATTATTTTCTGGATTGGATCCGAAGTTTCCCGGTCGTCTTCGCGCGAATCAGGTGACCTTGTTACAATTTTTCTGTTTAAACTCTACTGCGATGTCAAAGAAAAGCGCGCTCGACGTCACCAAGCTGCAGTCGTTCGACGCCTCCGATTTCCTCAGTTGGAAAATTCAAGTCCAACTAGGAATGAAGGAACGCGACATCTTCTACACTGTCCAGAGCGATTTTGCGTCTTCTGGCGAGGGAGTAGACGAATATCAGTGGACCAAGGATGAGGATTTCTGCAGGGATTACCTGTTGAATTCTCTCAATCCTCGTCTCGCACTGACCTACCACGCCTACAAGACCGCAAAGGAGATCTGGGATCGTCTCAACGCGCATTTCCAGAAGGAGGAGGTGTTGTCCAAATCGCTCATTGGGGAGAAGTTCTTCAACTTCCGCCTCAAAGCGAATCTGCCGATCACCTCCCAGATCATAGAGCTGGAGAATCTGCACAACAAGCTGGAGGACGATCGGTCGAGGATGGACGATAATCTGTTCGTGTACCTGAATCTGAGCAAGCTACCTGCGGAGTGGCTGACATTCAAGACAGAGATGCACAGGAGCAAGGAGAAGATTACTCTGGATGAACTCAAAAGGTTCATTCACATCGAGGACCAGAACATCGCTGGAAAGAGCGCGGAGCAGGTTGCTCAGCCCCCACAGGCTGTCAACTTCATTTCTCGACCTAATAAGCCTCCTCGGAATCCCCCGGTACCTAAAGTTGACCCTCCTGCCCAGTTGGCTGTCAAGAAGCCTTCTCTCAAAAGGAAGAAGGGTAAATGCAACAACTGCGGCAAGTGGGGTCACTGGGCTGCTGACTGTAGGGGTCCGAAGAAGCAAAAGGATGAAGCTCCACCTCAGGCGGCAAACATGGTGGTCGATACTTCTGATCCCAAGTCCTTTGTGGCTATGATCGGGAGCAATCACCGCAGTGCGTCTTCTGAGTGGTGGATGGACAGCGGTGCTACCTGTCACGTCACAAATGATAGAGGTCTACTCTCCGACGTCATAGCAGTCTGGGATAGAGTAGAGAATTGCAATGGAGGAGAGACAGTCGTCACTCATGCTGGGACGGCAAAGCTCGCCCTCTCTTCAGGTAAAATTTTATTTTTGCAAAATGTTAAATTAGTTCCTAATTTAACCAAAAATTTAATTTCTATGAGCTTGTTAGATAAGTCCAGAATGTCCTTCGCAACCATTAGCGGTAGAATAACATTGTCTGTTAATTCACATTATTTTGGTTGCGCTTACTTAATCAATGGAATGTATAGACTTAGCTTAGAAAATGAGTGCATAAATCAAGTGAGTTCGTCTTTGTTAGATCCAAAGCTACTTCACAATAGACTTGGACACGTTCACTACAAAAAGATGCGCGATCTAGCTAAGAGTCACAACATTCCATTAGATTTCTCTATTCGATTTGATAGGTGCGAGGTTTGTGCCCAAACTAAAATAACTAGAAACCCTTACAAGACCATTTCTAGGAGCACACAACTTTTGGAATTAATTCATTCCGACCTCTGTGACTTTCGGAGTCATGCCACTAGAGGGGGAAGGAAGTATCTAATTACCTTCATTGACGATTTCTCCAGATTTTGTCATGTCTACCTATTGAAATCAAAAGACGAGACATTCGAGACCTTCAAAATCTTCAAATCTCGGGTAGAAAACCAGTTAAATCTGAAGATTAAGAGACATAGAAGTGATCGAGGAGGAGAATACACTGCAACTGGGTTTAGGGAGATTTGTACCACTGAGGGCATAATCCTTGAAACTACAGCTCCCTACTCACCCCAATCAAATGTCGTTGCTGAGCGTAAGAATAGAACTTTAACAGAGATGTTAAATTATATGCTCCTGACCGCTGGCATGCCCAATTCCTTCTGGGGGAAGCAGTCCTTACTGCAAATCACATTCTGAATAGAGTGCCTCACTCAAAGCTCAGTTTTACTCCTTATGAGCTGTGGCACGACCATCATTGTAGATATGACACTCTTAAGACTTGGGGTTGTATCGCCTATGTGCGTATACAAGACCTTAAAAGACCTAAGGTGGGACCTAGAACGAAAACCTGCGTCTGTCTAAGCAGTGCAGAAGATAGTGCGGCTGACCGGTTTCTGGATCTATCCACTAATTCAGTGATAGAGTCCAGAGATGCTATCTTCTTTGAACATAAATTTATCAAAGATCATGGCCTGACCGTTCCTGGATCTACTGACATGATCTCAGAGTCTACGGTAGAACCCGAAGCTAGCCCCTCTGGCACTGCTCCCCAACCTCTAGAGGTCGAACCTGTTCCTCTTAGAGTATCTACAAGAGATAGAATCCCTAAGGATTTTGGTGAGAATTTCGTCACCTACCACTTAGAGGATGATCTATTTTCCTATCAGGAAGCGATGAGATTGAGAGATGCGTTAATGTGGGCAGAAGCCATCGACGATGAGATGAACTCGCTGCTACAAAATAATACCTGGCATCTAGTAGACCTACCGAAAGGAGCTAAAGTCCTGGGATGCAAGTGGGTACTGAAGAAGAAGTTGCATAGTGATGGGTCTATAGCCAGATACAAAGCACGTCTAGTAGCTAAGGGTTATAAACAACAAGGGGGAATTGACTACTTTGATGTTTACTCACCTGTATGTCACATATCTACTATTAGAATTCTTCTAGCCTTAGCCTCTATCGAGAATTTCATCGTCCATCAGATGGACGTGAAAACAGCCTTTCTGAATGGAGAGCTAAATGAAGAGATCTACATGGCACAACCTGAAGGTTATGTCCATACAGATCTAAAGGATAAAGTGTGCAAACTTGATAAATCTATCTATGGGCTTAAACAAGCACCTAAGATGTGGCACATGAAGTTTGATCAAGTGGTAAAGAGCTTTGGATTTCAGTCCAGTCTCTCAGACAAGTGTCTCTATTACCGCTCGATGTCAAACCAAACAGTCATCATATGCCTATATGTGGATGATATGTTGATCCTGGGGTCAGACCTAGCTGTCGTGAGGGATATTAAGTCCGTTCTCGCCAAAGCGTTTGATATGAAGGACCTTGGTCCTGTCGATACCCTACTAGGTATGAAAGTAAGAGTAGACAAGGGATGTGTCACTCTGAGTCAAGCTCACTACATAGAGCAGATTCTTAATATCTGGGGTTATAAAGATTGTAGGTCTGTTGAAACACCAACTGATCCGAACGTCAAGCTGAGTCCGAATGAAGGAATAAGCGTTGATCAAGTCAAGTACTCAAAGATCATTGGAAGTCTCATGTACGCCACAAGATGCACTAGACTTGACATTGCTTTCTCCGTAAGTATTCTAAGTCGCTTTACCAGTAGTCCAGGCAAAGAGCATTGGGATGCCCTAGATAGGCTGATGAAGTATCTCAAAGGTACTAAAGACCACGCTCTGTGCTACACTGGTCACCCTCCTACTTTGGAAGGTTCCTCTAATGCCTCCTGGTGTTCAGAAGTTGCAAACAGCAAGTCCACAAGTGGATTTATATTCACATTGGGTAACACTGCAGTTACTTGGAAGTCCAAGAGACAGACTTGCATAGCTTTGTCGTCGATGGAAGCCGAGTGTTGACGCCAGGAAAATCCTGACCTCAAGATTCGGACCGATGCAGCCCGAGGTTACTGATCCTGCGGTTCAGCTCCACGGCTCGGATAGCTAAATAGGAGAGAGAAAATGAATACAAGCACACCCCAGGTGCTCCAGCAGGGAGGTCCCACCACGTACCCGGAAGTTTGGGAGAAACTTCCCCTCCGCAACCAAAAGCTGGGCGAGGTACTAGACGGGCATGGATTTGGCGAGTATCCAACTTGGGGGGACCTCGACCACTTCCAAAAGTCTGCCTTTTCTAGTACCCCTGGGGGTCTATTTATAGAGAAATCTTAGGGGGGGTACAGGTGAGTATACTGCCTCTGCTCGCGAGTTACAAGGGCTACTCGCCCACACTCGCGAGATACTCACCCATACTCGCGAGATACTCGCCCAAGCTCGCCTCTGCTCGCCCCTTGCTCGCCATACTCGCCCCTTGCTCGCCATACTCGCCCCTTGCTCGCCATACTCGCCCCTTGCTCGCCATACTCGCCCCTTGCTCGCCATACTCGCCCCTTGCTCGCCATACTCGCCCCTTGCTCGCCATACTCGCCCCTTGCTCGCCATACTCGCCCCTTGCTCGCCATACTCGCCCCTTGCTCCTGCTAGCTGAGTTGCCTTATGTCTTGGACTGCCGGCTTCTGTGCTGACCTTTTGACCTTGACTTCAGCCTATGTGGCTTTGAATGGGCCTACCCTCGGAGAATGAGGATTGTACACCGAGTTGTTTGTCTTAGCTTCAGCTAGTGAAGAGGCAGAGACTGGATCAGGAATTTGATCTTAGACATTCCCTTGTCTAGACTTCATATCAACTCTTTAAGCCTGTACTGTGATAATCAGGCAGCAGTCCAAGTTGTTAAGAATGCCTTCTTTAACACTAAGAGACGACATGTACGATTGAGACACGCTTTTTTGAATTATTTTAAAGAACAAGGCATTATTACTTTGGTCGTTGTGCGATTGAAGAATAATCTAGCTGATCCACTTACAAAAGGAATGCCCCGAGACCGCTCAATCAAAACTGTGGGGGAAATGAGACTCAAAGCGGTTTGAAACCAGCCTAAGTCCGAAAGTTTTGATTCCTTTGTCAAATCTAGCATATTGTGCTCCGTTGGTGCTTTGGTTGCTGAGTACGAATCTGGTTGGTTGTTTCATTCCACATTTGATCTTAACAACCTCATCCGGATTCGTCTTCCTTGGAGGAGAGTGTTATTCCATATTTGATAACACGATCTGACTTGTTTTTGGACCTTCTCCTGTTGATTGGTTCCATTCCACATTTGATGAGTTCCAATTAACCCTAGAAGAACAGTAACCAGAATATCACACATGGGAACACAGATATAGCTGCGTTGTCCAGAAGTCTGAAATCGTTTCATTTGGAAACAGTTAATAGATTCTGCGGTTTAACCTGAAATACTCTACCTATATCCTCTAAGCATGTTTAAAGTACTACGTTCTTATATACAGAACTAGATACATGTACATTTTCCATAGTTGAATTCATTCTGAATGAATTTCTCTACTGGAAATTACAAGAAATACTGCTGCAGGAGGAGCACATGCACACTGGGATCCTGAAAAGGATGATCTGCTGGATGATGGTTTTTAGAGTATCTGTTTGGTTTTCTTTCTCTGACTTAGAGCACTGTTTAGCTCTCTTTACCTGTTTTGTTTGGACTATTTCCTACTCCTTGTTAGTCATGAGACATTAAGTCTTCTGGTACCTATCTCTTTGACTGTACTTGGATTCTAATGTGATGCTGCTTAGTCTATGTTCTATGCTTATGCATGCATACATACTCATGTTTCTTTCACTCCAATATATTATAACAGGTACTTGCGGACACGGTTGTGTAATGAGTCGAACTGGTTGAACACTACACACACCAACCCCTTTTCCAACGTCGGTATACCGCGGACATAGGAGGAGATTGTTAGTTTTATTATTATTAATATGTCAGCGTGTATCAGGACCGACTCGGAACGACCCAATGGGTTCCGTGTCACTAGGGTTAAGGGCTCTACGCTGGAGATACTATATAATGCCATTCCACACTTGATGAGCCTTAGTGGACTATCTTGAGCGGAGCCTCAACATCATTGTCATTGTGCGAGGAGTCCATGGGCTTGATTTTGCCACAATAGTTGTTTTTAAATTCAGATTATTGACTCTCGGGCAATGTCGGCTTAATTTCTTGAGACTAAAATGGGCTCACCGGTTCAAGAGCTATAGTGGGTTAGCCCGGGAGACTCGCTCCTCAGACCGGTTCATGTCATCCTAGGCAAGATTTTGGGACCGGTTCAGCCAAGTCAGCACCAAAACAACATATAGATTATAAATAAGTCCCTATGGTTGTAATAAGGAAGCCTGCGTGTGGGTCATTAAGTCTTTTGTTAGTCTCTCGCGATTCCTTATCCATTCGTCGCATTTGAATACATTCGTTAAAACAACGACAATCATCGACAAATATGGAGAATTATCGGACTGTTCCACATATTTGGGTGTTGATGGCTGCCATGTGATATATTGAATACTCAGATATTATGGTTGTATCAAAGATGTATTGAAGGTGGCACTACACAATATCATGCATTTGGTAACGCTTAATTTGTAGCGGTTTAGTACACGCTACCAAAAGATATTTATGGTAGTGTTTTTAAGCGCAACTGTAAATAAATGAACGCTACTACTACATGTCATACCAAAACTGGTGTGCAAATAGACAAAACTGGTGTGCTAATAACAATTGCCTTAAATTTCTGCCCTTACTAATACCCGACTACTCCCTTTTCCCTCTTTCTCTCGCTACCGAAAACGCCGCTCCGATCCTGACCTACTCGCGAAAACCTTCCATCGCCAACGGATTCAGGCTCGTCACCGACGCTCCGGACCCCGCTTTCATCGCCGACGCTTCCATCGTTGACGGGCATCACAGGTATCTTCCGTCTCCTCACTATCGAGAAACTAGGGCATTCCAAAAGTCGTAGGTTTACGGGTATTTTGCCACTTACCTCTTGCAGATCCTCCATCTGAATCCCAAGTTTTTCCTCTTGATCTGCATTCTTCAGCATTTCGAAGTCTCCTCCGGCATTTCAAAGCCATCTCCTGTCTTCCACAAGTAAGAAATCCAAATCCTAGAAAACCTAGAAAATGCATTGTGCGTTTTCTCTTATTTTTTAGGCCGATTGTTTTAAGTAGATTGTTTTTTAGGGTTTAGGGAAGATTTTTTTAGGCAGATTGTTTTAAGTAGTTTTTTTAGGTAGATTGTTTTAGGTAGATTATATCTTGACCATCAAAGAATCTGCCATGATCCATTGTTCATGATGGTAGATTATTTCTTTGACCTAAAGAATATGTCATGCTAGATTCTTTGACTTAAAACAATCTGCCACGATGCTTTGACCTAAAAAATATGATAAAGAGGGGGCTTTGTACTTGTTTTTTCCAAACAGCTGTAATTAGGGACTCATCATATTTTTTTTATAACTCTCAAAGCCCCCTCTTTATCAATTGTTAAATTTTCAAGTCCTTATATATATATATTTTTCTGTCATTCAAGATCTTGAATTTGAGCTTCTTTGATTATATCGGGAAGTATCGTGTCTATAGATAGATACTCACAGTCTACAAATGGCCATAATATCAACTTGTTAACGTCAGCTGAGTTCCAAAGCCTGTCCAACTAATGTCTGATTTCATACGCCGGAAATACTAGAGATTCAGGTTGAATGATCTTGTATAATTCTTTTTTGAATAATTTTAATTTGTTTTCTTCTTTGTGATTGAACTAAAGTTTATTACGGTGGCTAACTCTCGTGTATAACTCGTGAACTAAAGTTTCTATAGTTTTTTTAATCAATATAGTTTCCTCCCCTCTATAATTTTTACTGAATTTTTTTATGCCCATCTTCATTCTTTAATCACTATCACTATGCATTTTTGTCTTCTTTAGAAATACATTTGTGATCTTGCTAATGGATGGAGATAAGAGTTGGATGACCCTTCCTAGATGGCATCATGATTACGTTGAAGGGGTTGATCATTTCCTTCAAACAGCATTTGTCCAAAAAACTCAAGGGGAAGAAATTTGTTGTCCATGCATCAAATGTGTTTTTCGTTATTATCATACCAAGGATATCGTGAGAGATCACTTGATTGTTGATGGCTTTATTGATGGTTACGATGACTGGGTTTTCCATGGGGAAAGTGATGAGATGAGTGTTGACAATCGAATTGATGATGGTGGGTTCATCCATGATGACATCGATGGTATGTTGCATGACATGTATAGAAATGTTGAACAAGATTCTCCTACACCTCAAGAAGTTGGGGGAGAAGCAAGGGCAGAGTTAAATGAAGACGCCAAAAAATTCTATAGGTTAGTGGAGGAAGGCCAAGAACAGCTGTATCCTGGGTGTACTAGCTTTTCTAAGCTATCATTTACCATTCGTTTGTATATCAGCATGTGTGTCCATGGAATGAGCAATGAAGCTTTTGATGATCTTTTAAGTCTGCTAAGAGAAGCATTCCCAAATGCAAAACTTCTCGTTTCTTTCAATGATGCAAAAAAGATGGTGAAGGATTTAGGTCTTCATTATCAAAAAGTACATGCATGCCAAAATGATTGTATGTTGTACTGGAAGGAGCACATTGATGCTTCATCTTGTCATATTTGTGGATCTTCTAGGTGGAAATCTGAAGGAGATAATAAAGAAAAAGAAGCTGATTCATTAGCTAAGAAGACTCGTCAAATTCCAACAAAAGTTTTGTGGCATTTCCCATTGAAGCCTAGGCTTCAAAGGTGACTTGGCATGCTAATAAATTGCCAAAGGATGGAAATTTAAGGCATCCAGCTGATGGTGAAGCTTGGAGGACTCTTGATGCCTTAGATCTTGATTTTGCTACAGACCCTAGGAATGTAAGGTTCGGCCTTTCTAGTGACGGATTCAATCCATATCGAACAATGAGTAGTGTCTACAGCACATGGCCTGTGGTGTTGATCAATTATAATTTACCACCATGGCTAAGCATAAAGCCAGAGTTTCTGATATTGTCTCTTCTAATTCAAGGACCCCAATCTCCTGGAAATAATATTGATGTTTATCTGCAACCATTGGTTGAGGAATTAAAGGAGTTGTGGGAGTTCGGTTTGGAAGTATATGATGCTTCAAAGAATCAAACATTTCAAATGCGTGCAGCTTTATTGTGGACAATCAGCGACTTTCCAGCATATGCCATGTTATCAGGGTGGAGCACCAATGGAAAATTTGCATGCCCTTCCTGCAATTATGAAACATCTTCTCAATACCTAAAGTATAGTAGGAAGTTTTGTTATCTGTCCTCTAGGTTGTTCTTAGAGGAAGACCACCCTTGGAGATTTGATACAAGATCATTCAATGGGAAAGTGGAAGTAAGGACCACTCCTACCCCCTTATCAGGACAAGAAGTGATGGAGTTGATGAATTTTAAAACAGTGTTTGGAAAAAAACAGAAGAGGAAGTCGGACAGCGACACCCCATGGAAGAAAAGATCAATATTTTTCCAGTTGCCCTATTGGGAGCATAATCCTTGTCGTCATTGCCTTGACGTTATGCACATTGAAAAGAATATATGTGAGAATGTGCTTGGAACTTTGCTAGACATTCCAGGAAAGACAAAAGATCATGCAAAGGCTCGCTATGACCTTAAAGAGATGAGTATCAGAAAGGAACTTCAACCTTTTTTTTGTAAGAAACGTAAAAAACCCATCTTCAGGGCAGCAACTTTCTCTATGACAGATGCTGAAAAGAGAACCTTTTGTAGTGTCTTAAAGGATGCTAAGTTGCCATATGCTTGCTCATCCAATATATCCCGCTTTGTGCAAGACAAAAAGCTTTCTGGCGGATATAAGAGTTGTGATGCACATATTTTAATGCAGTACTTGCTTCAAGTTGCTGTTAGGAAGGCATTACCAAAATAGGTTGCACTTACTTTAATGAGACTAGGAGCTTTTTTCAAGTCCATATGCAGTAAAGTTATCAAAGTTCACGACCTTGATCAATTGCAGAGAGAAATTGTTGAAATACTCTGTTAACTTGAAAAGATTTTTCCTCCAAGTTTTTTTGACATAATGATGCACTTGCCTATTCAGCTCATTCATCAAATTAGACTGGGTGGACCAGTGCATTTCCAATGGATGTATTTGATGGAAAGATATCTTTGTAGATTGAAATCATATGTTCGTAATCGGAGTCGTCCAGAAGGATCTATTGCAGAAGCATACTTGGCTGATGAATGTTTAACATTTTGTTCAAGGTATATGAATGACGGGGTGAAAACAAGATTGAATAGGTATTCTGGGGGTCAGAACTCAGGTGAAACACATTCCACTCTTCCCTTTGTACAAAAGGGTTATCCGCTAGGGGGAAAGAAGAAAAAAGAAAAAGGGAAGAAAAAGCTAAAGGGTGTGGCTATTATGCTAGATAATCTTACTTTAACACTAGCCCATCGATATGCTATCTTCAATTGTGGAGACGAAACAGTTGAGAAATACATAACGTAAGATAATAATTACTTTGACTTTTTTCCAATTAATACACATGCTTTAATTTGATTCAATATCATCAGATTATTCTTCCTAACTTTATTTTATGTAAATGCAGAGAGCATAAAAAATTGATTGATAGTAGACGTAGATCGAGTAAATGGGCTAAAGAAAAGATGCATAGTCAAGAATTTGTGCATTGGTTTGAGGCTAGAGTAACTAATGAAGAAGTTCCTGATTACATAAGCTGGCTTTCCAAATTTCCTAATCCAGTGGCAAGGAGATACAAAGACTATTGTATCTCTGGTTATAAATTTTATACCCGGGAACGAGATGTGAAATGCAAGACTCAAAATAGTGGAGTTACTCTAATAGCAACAACTCCAAGTTTTGCTAGCTCAAGGGACCAAAACTCTATTGTCGGTAATGTAGAATATTATGGGGCAATAGATGACATAATTAAGATAGATTATTGGGGAACATCTAGTGTTGTGATATTTAGATGTGTCTGGTTTGATGTTCTGAAAGATGAATTCGGGCTTACATGTGTTAACTTCATGAAGCTCTGCTACATGGATGATCCTTTTGTGTTGGCTTCTCAAGTCCATCAATTTTTTTATGTTCAAGATCCTTTAGAAGAAGAACGTCACTATGTCCTACAAAACATTCCTAGAGATTTGTTAGATCTTGACCAATCTCTAGTAGCCAGTGAAGAATCATATTGGGCAGATGCGTGTAATGTTGGGGTTGATATGAGTCCAGCTATTGCGGATGATGATGATACTTGGTGTAGACGTGATGTGGCTCTTGAAATGCCTTTTAGTGCCGGTGATCTTGATAGACAAGAAATTCAAGATGATTCTGAATGATTTTGGATGTGTATTTACATTATAACTTCCATGTTGGCCTGGTTGAAAATTGGTTCTTGTACTTTCATATTATAACTTCCATGTTTACTTTTAGTGCCTTAATTAAATTAACCTCTTTTGTAGATTTTCTTACTAATTAGTTAATGTGTTGTGCTATTAGCTTATTTTCTTGACCTCTTTTGGATGTTTACTTTTAGTGTCTTAATTAAATTAACCTCTTTTGTAGATTTTCATACTAATTAGTTAATGTGTTGTGCTATTAGCTTATTTTCTTGACCTCTTTTGGATGTTTACTTTTAATGCCTTAATTAAATTAATCTCTTTTAAGCTTCTAAGGCACAATGCAAGGAAAAAATCAGACCAAACAACCGGTGAAATATTGTAAACCGGGCTCCATGGTCCATTATCTACGAATGAGAAAGAGAAAAAATGTGATTGATGATTTGTTAGAAATACATGAACCTCATCGTGATGGTGAAATTGCTGATGGTGAACAAGATCTTCATGTTGTTGTGGATGATGATGCAAATTTACTTCCGGATAATTGGGAAGATATAGTTCCAGAGGAGCCAGAACTTAATAATAATGAGGAGGATCGACATGAAAAAAGTTTGCCTGATATAGAGATAGGGGAAGAGACAAATCCAGAGTCAGAGAAAGGTACGTATGTGTGTGTGGAGTGTTTTCTTACTCTTTTGGTGTTGTCCTCTGTAATCAACATGTATTTTAACATATTTTTGATATTCTTTGATTTTTGTCGCAGTTGAAGCAAAAATGTGCAGGGGGCGAACCATGATGAAAGAGATACACAGTAGAAAGTTTGAGCAGCGTGTTGCCATTATGTTAAATGAGTACAACCAGCCAATAGGCCCTGATAAAGCAACAGTGAACCAATTTTCAAGCTTTTTGGGTACATTGGCTCGAATTCCAAGTCTTTGTCGTATAGATTGTGCAGATTGGAGGTTGATGAAGACTAAAGAAAAGATGTGGAGTTATGCACAAGTAAATTGCTGCTACTTCTATTTTGTTCTGTTCATTTGGATATATATATATAAGTTGCACAAGTAAATTGCTTTTTTTTTGTAGAAAAAGTGGATAATGCCGGATGAAGGAAAGAAGTGGGTTCTTGCAACAATTAATTGTAGCTGGCGAAGATATAAAACGATAATCAAACAAAAGTTTTATAAACCATATGACAATGATAAGGAGAGACTCTCCAATCGACCAAAAGGCATTCCTGAAGATCAATTCAAGGGATATCTGGAGATGGTAGGATCCAAGCCATATAAGGTATGCTATTTTGATTTTATATAATTCCAAGGTTATTAAAAGTAATTATAATTAGATGTTTTACCTTTCCTTTTTTTAATTTGCTAAGTTTATAAATTTTGATAATTAATGTGTAGAAATTGGCTAGAATAAATAAGCGATGCCGTAAAAAGCAAAAAAAATATTCACACAACTGGCCGAACAAGTTTTGCATGCGTAAGAAATGACCTGGTATGTGATTTAATTTTGTGATTAATTAATTGGTGTCTTCTAAAGAATATAGCTTAATTATATTTAATTCTGTTGCCATTTACAGCAAAAGGCAGATCAAAAAAAAGAACCTCCCACCGCAGTGCAGATGTTTACCGAGACCCGCAAAAGAGTTGTTACCCGAGAGTACAAGAAATCCTACGAAGATACCCAAAGAAAAATTATAATTATGCAAGCTATCTTGATTAAGTCTTTGGCTTTTGTTTTAGTAATTACTAAAATGTCTAATTAAGTTGTAATATAATATAGGCTGAAATGGAGCAATTGCAAGCGCAACAGGGAATAAGTAATCCGTTCAATGTTGTGATGCCGACGGATCATATGGGTCGTGTTAGGCTAGTAGGAAAGGGTGTCACTAAGTCTGATCTTAAGGCATCATCATCAAGTAATAGTAGTACATTGGTTGATGGCATCAGTGTAAAAGTTCCGGTAGAGCTTGTGAAGTCTATCACAGCAAGGGTTAAGGATGAGTTGACGTAGGAGATTCTTTCAACAGTCTTAATCAACCTCCAACGTGTCATTCCTAATCTTGATTCGGATTCTATTCTTGCTGGATTGGCTGCAGGGGTCCAATCTCCAGGAGAAGCCGTTAGTGGACATGGGACGACAAGGAATGCAAGCAGCTCATCTTATGTTCATTTGGAGTAATATCTTATAGTATATGTCTTGTTTGCAGGATGGATGCATGCTTCTTTTATCTTATGTACCCGCACTGCTTCTTTTATCTTTTTGGACATTTTGATGATGATATTGGTCGTGTTAGGCTAGTAGGAAAATCAATTTGCTGAAACAGCTGACCTGCTGCAGGACTGGAAAATCAATTTGCTGATATTGGCCGTGTTATCCTAATGAGTAGATACTTTCATATTTTTGTTCAAGCATATTGCTCTAATATAATTTCAGATTTTATTCAAGTATATAATGCTCTGTTGACAGCCTAACTGGCATCCCTTTTTTCTCATAAAATGCCTATATATGGGTTGTCCATTATTCAAGCTACTCGCATTTGTTGATTGCTATTACTTTCTCTCCATCATGCATGAGTGTGATGTCATTACAAAAACTTGAAGTACTCAATTCCCAGTTCTTAATCAGGTACTACTCAACAGTTGAATGTGTTGAGGTTAAGCTATATGAAATTACTGAACAGTTGAATGTTATTGATGAGATATGATATATATACATATATATATATAGTTATTGATCTTATGTACCAGGCAACAACTATTTGCTCTATTTGTTCAAGCAACAGGGAACTACTACCTGGATGGGATACCCTCATGAAAGTTGGGTAAGTGGTTAACTATTTGCTCATGTCAATTCTAGGTTGGAAGCTTTTTCATCTTGCTTGCTGAAATTAGGAAGGTTTAAGTCCGCATTGTCCGCTATCTCACCTACACATTGATCTTGAACTCACTTCGTGGGTGGGACATTTGCATAGCTTGTTTCAGGTATAATCTCTAGATGACTTTATTGAGTCCTCTATATTATCTATGTGCTATATATAGTTTCACTTTGGTTTTTTTCCTTTTAGTTGTGTGATATAGCTATGTTCCCGCATTCTGCGCAAAATGAAGTAGAGACTGGTTGTGATTATGGGGATAAATTCCCTGTCAGCTACATTGACAACGAATATCTTTGAACAAAGGAAAACTCCACACGTGTATTAATATTTTGTCAGATTTATGCTGTCAAATTTATGCAGAGTGAGGGGACTGCAGGCCTTAGTATGTGCTAATGAACTTCCAGTATACAAAATATAACCTGCGCTTTGAAATCTTATTGACTACTGCTGAAGTGCTTACTAATGATCTTCAATACTGGATGTATCGTGAGTTCTAAGAGCTATTTGACTATTGCTTGCTGATAACATTTTGAATAAGATCAAGGCCTAACTAGCATTCGATTAAAGGCTTCTAATAGCTCATATTGCTGCTTTGTTTCAGTTAAATGCCCATTCACTCAGCGCTTTGTAATGATATCTTCTCAATTTGGTTAAGTTTCCAATCATCTACTTGTAAATAGATAAAGTGTAGGTAGACATGGGAACCCTTTAGAATCAGCAATATATTGTTTTAGAAAATTGTACTAAAACTCATCTAAGCTATAGGGACTTATTTGTTGTAAATCTGAAAATAGTGTAACCACATACTATTTGAGCTAATCTAAGGACCTAGATTTAATTTATTCTAGACCTAATTGATGATTCTATTGGCACTGGATTTAGTTATCTATATGCTTGCAGGATCTATTTACTGGAGTTTATTCAACATCATCTGCTTCATATCCAGCCTGGCGCATGGGACCTCACCATGGTATGGTCTACAGAATGCAATATCCTGTCATGATGGTGTGTTATCTTGCATTTGTCTCTATAAGATTGTTTGTTAAAATACAATCCAGTTGTTCTTGTTCTCTAATATGTTGTGCGCCTGTGCCTATGATACTAGCAGCAGCCCGCGACATATGGTGCTGTTAAGCAGTCTGCACCAACATTTCATACTCCGGTTTCGACAAATCCATTTGGGCAGACGGAGTTTCATCACGAGCAACAGGTGATCGTGGGCAGCTTATACTATTGAACCTTCAAAACGAGCAGCAGGTGATCGTGAGCAGCAGGTGATCGTGATCAGCAGGTGATCGTGATCGTGATCCTTCAAAACGAGCAGCAGGTTATACTATTGAACCTCATTTTTTTTTGTTCTGTTTGTAGGAGGAGGATGTTCCCAAAGTTTTTGTTACCACTCTCTTCCATAATGTTTTTGGCTTGTGCGAACTGCATGTGCAGGTGATCGTGGGCAGCTTTATGTATTGCGGAAGCAAATTAAATCAAAGAGCAAGGCCATGACGAATCAATAAGGGGGGTGGAGGCCGAGCAAGCCGAGGGTGACGAGCAGCATGCTTGTGCCATCGATCAGTATCCCGAGCCAAGGCCACACTTCATCGATGATGGGGGAATGGGTGAGCGCCCGCAATGCTCACATGGATATCGACTTGATGTGCGGATAAATGATATTTATCTACGGCGACATCATCACTAGGGGGGAGAGAGAGAGAGAGAGAGAGAAATGGTTGATGCTTGTATGTTCTGATGGGGGAGGAATAGATATATTGATTGTATTCCTGAAGGGTTTGGGCTATCTCCCACCTTCTTTTTATTATTAATAAAAAAAATTTATTTGAATTCTTTTACAAAAATAGCTATATTATCTCCATTATTATATTATTCAATTTAATAGAAAATAATTGAATTTATTAAACGTCTGACGATGAAGAATAAATGTTGCCTAATATAAGAATAAACGTCTGGCAATGAAGAATAGTAGTGTGGTTGAGATATTAGAGAGTTCTAATAGATATTGTAGAAATATTTGAGATATTTAAGATTTCACTCAGATATTACAGAAATATCTGATAGCTTTTTCTCTGATATTTCAGTTATCTCCTATATATTGTTGTAATAACTGCGATAACAGTCATATATTGAGCATTTTTCTGATCGTCTTCCCGAAACACTACTCAAATAGTTAACTGTTTATATTTTTTGCAAGTCTCGTTTTTTTGGTCTTAACTACAAAATACAAATGATGGCGGATAAAAGAAGATAGACTGATCTCTTCCATCTTCGACAACGACTCCACCACACAAGCACGAATGATTCTGTGTGATTAATCGTGCAGTCGATCGCCGGGGAAAACGAGCAGCTCCGGTCAAGCAAGAATGCTTAGATAGCACTATCGAAGAAGACGGTCTCTGGTAATATTCGTTATGCTTTTTCCAATGCAGTATGAAAATTTTCTGGTACTATGTGTTGCCCGCAACATTTTACGCAATATTGTTACTCTATGTTGTTTCTTTTGGTGTCGCTCGAAGCATCCGGGTGTGGATCAAAGTAGAATCCACTAACCGTTGCCCCCGGTCAGGTATTTATAGTGAAACCCAGCTAGGTTCCATACGGGAATCAGATGTCCCAGTATCTGAACCGACCCGTTAAGCCTCCGAGCCCGTTATAAGTCCAAATATACATTAACAGTTTCTTCTCGATCGGCGATTGACGATCGTTCCTCCCGGTCGCCGATCGATGATCGCTCCTCCATGTCTGCGCTCAGCGATCACAACCCTCAGACAGCGATCAGCAACTGCCAAGCCCAAGGTCCAGCACATAGCTACTCCCAGCCAGCGATCGACAATCACTACCCTAGTCGGGATTCAGCACCACTACTCCCAGCCAGCGATATTTTCTTGACAACTTAAATTTTTACCCTAAATCATATATAACTAAAATTTTGACTTTTATGCGAAGAACATGCCTGATACATGGCTCAATTATTCTTTTAACAACTTAAATTTTTAGATTAACACGTATATAACTAGATATCTATGCACTATGAGTCATTTATAAGTAATGGAACATATGTAAAATTTATAATTATAGGAGCAGTTTGGGAAAACCCCCGTGCAAGCGTACTCGCGCCGCTCTCCTTCTCTAGTGCACAACGAAGGTGACGCTAAAGAAGGCAACGAGGGGCGCAGGGATTTTTCCGCGCTAGATTGTTGTATATCTATATATATTAATAGAAATTACGTCCGGACTTTGTATACATTATGTAGTATATTTATAGTGCAAGAGTTCTCATAATTATACATATAAAATTTCAATCACCAACCAGATTAAGCAAAAGTTATTGACAAGTGGATGTTCATAGTCTAATCAAGATCTCCATGGGAGTTTTATATCCGGCGTCACGACAAATGTATCGGCAGAGCTGCTCGTTGGACGCCAGAGATGGTGAATTTGTATTTCAGTTGCAAAGGCAGTGAATTTTGACTACTTACACGTCAGAAATTATAGCTGAATGAAAGAGAAATGGCTCTGATAAGATTTTGGGACGTTCAAATTTTTGTTTAATTAGCCGAAGGAAGATGATTTTTGACCAACGCGAGCTTCAACGCCGACGGCACATGATACATTTGCCCTGACTAAATTTTGATGGTGAACAGCTGTTAACGGGACTTGATCCATACTGTTATCATTTGTGTTTATTTTCTCGGATCACTCTCAGAAGAAAATGATCGAACCTGCAACACGCGATAAACACATCTCCACGAGGGGAACACGAGAATGATCACAAGTTGCATCCTAAAAGTTTTTCGCACATTCAAACACGGATCACCTCGACGAATAGAAAATTAAGGCGGCGAAGAATGTTTATATGGATTATCGCCACAATAATTACTAAGACAAGATGATGTGCACCTATCCAAACAATCTTTCTCGGCCAATTATTTAAAAATACATGTGTCCCAATTTCATAATTATGATTTAATGAAAGTATTACTAGATGAAGATCGAGACTCTTTTTGGCGCGTCTTATGACCGCCGCCGAGAAAAGAAAACGAGTTATAAACATGAAAGTGGATGAAGTTCCTTAGGTGTGTTCAGACGTTCACGAGCGACAGTTCATAATCACCGCGTTCACGACCGTCACCGCCGTGCCAAACGGAGTCTAAATCTCATTCAATAATTATCGTAATTATTCCATTCAGCAAATTAAATACCAAAATATCTCCAAACTTGTAATTATAAGATTGTTTACCATTTTAGAAATATTTTGCATATATTCAGGAGCACTGTAGCTCATAGATCGAGCTCCATCAAACCTTAATGAACTGGGTTAAAAACCACGGAAAAAATCTCGACAACGACGAAACTTAAGGTCCCCAGCAGCGGCGTTAAAAATATGATGGGTTGTTTTCAACAACAAATCGATGAGGGATGCAGCCCGATCGCTTATAGTATACTATGAAAAGTACGAGTGTCATATTGCAGGAAATTTCCAAGTCTAAACTTGGAGACGGGGCGTTGCGATGCTGCCACTTGGTGTATTATAATCGTGCCCTCTGCTATCGTAAAATATTTCTTTCCCGCTCAGGTTTTTCGTATGAGCAGAAGAGGCATCAGACGGGTGAAGGAGACAACGATGCTCGACATTGGAGGTCAGTATACTATGAAAAGTATATGAGTGTCCCTTGTGTGTTGTGCGCGCGTCCGTTGCCCGCACGCCACTGCGCACGAGCGCGGGCAGACGCTCGCGCCACACGCTGTGCGTGGGCGCGCACGCCCTTCAACCAGGCATGGCGCGTCTGTGGGCGCGCGTGCCCTTCACCCAGGCATGGCACGTCTTGAGCGCACATGCAGTTTGCGCTCCCATGCCCCCGCGTGTTCCGACGTTCGTTTGAGGGATCAAATGGACTCGAAATTGTGCGAGAATGAATCTGCTAGAATCGTCTTGGCGAGTCGTCCGAGGATGTGGACAAAAACTTCGATTTGATTACTTGGACTCTTAAGGGAGTCATATCAATTTTAATGAATAAAAAGTTTAAAGAGCTATAAAGATAAGTGAAAATAAATTTAGCGAAAATATCAAAGAAGAAAATATGAGAGAAAAAAGTGTTTAATCTAGAATCGCAAAATAAAAATAGATCGAGACTCCCGAGATTTCTCGATTATGATTGTCTCTCCCTCTCTCTAGAGATGATTGTAGTCTAACCTTGGGTTAATCGACCTAATCAATCTGTGAGCCCTGCTATTAGATTTAGAGCGATGTTAAATGCAGGCCGGTTTTGGCTATATACAGGCCGTGGATATATGTAGGCCAAAAAATTATTCATGCATGCCAAATTTCATATTTAAATATCATATTCAAAAATTAAATTAATATTTTCCTAAATAAATCACCAAGCAAAATAGCATTCATAAAATAAGTAAATATCATACGTGCGAGGTTACGTTGAATGTCATTGTTTCGTCAGTAAATCTGAGAGAGCTATTGATGGAGTATCCCTAAAGGCGCTAACCGCACCCCATTCATGGGGGTGCGGTTATCCAAAGAACCCCCACTAGCGACGTAACTACCCGAAGTATAACCATCGCCGCCATCCCTGCCATCGCCGTCAACGTCGCGATCGTCGCCATCGCCGCAGTCACCATCGCCGTAGCAAATACCCATGAATAGCTTTAGGCCAGTTGTAATTTAAAAACACATCGGACTCGGACAAACGAGTAAATTCCTTGGGGGCACGGTTGCATGGAAAGAAAAAACACATAATACACGAAGCATTAAACTGCTCGAATCATTTTTCCTGGAGTTTTAACAGGATAAATGATATCTTTTTTTTAAATTGTGGCCTGCATATAGCTAAAATCGGTCTGCGTTTAACATCGCTCTTTTTAAAAAACTGTGGCCTGCATGTAGCCAAAACTGGCCTGCGTTTAACATCGCTCTAGATTTAATTCTAATCCAAAAAAAAATGGGTTGACTTTTATGAGCAAGAAAATTGATATGCACCCAGAAAGTTATAAGGTGCTTCAAGGGGTGCGATTAGCAAAAGCCCTGCTATGAGAAAGCAAAGGCAACAGAGCCAAGTTAAACCCCATGACAATGTGAGTGGGGAGAAAACCGCTCCAACTATCATTCGACGTTGCACGCATGGGCGGCAGCAGGTCCACACCCCGCCATCATCGGGCCCAGCCAAGTCGCATAGTCACACCCCACCAAGGGGGTGCGGCTAAGCACGACCCCCGCTAAGGGAGAGCGGCCCGCACCCCACTTAGGGAGTGCGGCCCGCACCCCACGGGTGCGCCTTCCCGTCTTGGGGGCACAGTCTCAAGCAGGCGCGCCCTCCCTCTTGTCGCTTGGGATCACATCCTTGGCTTTCCGCTCGCAAAACAAGTTAAGTGCGTCTGTATTCATCTCGCGCTCAGAACGCTTCCGCGTTCGTCGCGCGCTCAGAACGTACGCTTTCATGTTCGTTGCGCGCTCAGGACGCTTTCGTGTTCCTTACGCGCCCAGAACACTTTCATGTTCGCGATGCGCGCGGCAGTTAACCTTTCCTAATTTCCTAGATTGCAGGTCTTATTCGATGTGCTCAACGCCATCAACAAAACTACAATAAAACTAGTCTACCGCCGCGTTTTTTTTACTTTCTGCGGCGCTTTAAAAACGTAGCGATAGATTTTGCGGCGTTTTAATAAACGCCGCAAAAGCGTCGTCGTTGCGAGCGTAGCCGTAGAGTTTTGCGGCACTTTTTAACGCTGCGGTAGCCTGAAGGGTATTCGCCACGTTTTTTATAAAAGCGTTGCGGTAGCCTGAAGGTATTCGCCACGCGTTTTATAAAAGCGCTGCTGTAGCCTGAAGGTATTCGCAACGCTTTTTCTGGAAAGCGCCGCAGTAGGGTCCATGTATTCACCACGCTTTTCTTGGAAAGCGATGCAATATATGCTATTCATTGGCGACGCCTTTTACATAAACGCCGCAAAATCTTATGTTTTAAAAAAAAATTTATAGTGAGCCAGTTAGATTTATAGACTTGTACATTATCATAAATAATCTTAGGAGTAGAAATAAAGCAACAAAGCACATGAAGTAAATTCTACATATAATTCAAAAAAGCTAGATAGCCTCAATTAAGTGTTGTACATCAAATTGATAGCAACATTCCATTGCAATAAAATTAAAATGTTTCATGTTGAACTATCACAAAAGTTTACAAAATTAATTGTATACACAAAAAAAGTCATTTGATGTTGTTTTCTGGATGAACAACTGTGTTAAATAGTTGTTGTGTACAAGGCTAATCCATTTGTCAAAATTTTTGAAACTATTTGGCTTCGATTGTACCTAAAACCTGCAATAATTGCATTCAAGTCAATCAAGCAGGAATGAAAAAAACAACAATACGTTATGAACTATGATGCTTGGTAAATAATGATATGAAGTACCTCACTAGACAATTGAAGTAGGAGATAAGCAAATAAATCAAACATCAAACTCAGTTATACCCAAGGTTGATAATATAGCATATTGAAATTAAAAGTCAAAAACAGAAATATCTGACTGGGTAATAATTGAGGTAAGGAGATCAGTAAATAAATCAAACTCAAACTCAGTTATCTCGACGATTATGACGGCACCAAGAAAATAAAACTAGTTTTGAACACAAAAGTGGATGAAGTTCCTTTAATGAGGTCGGGCGTTCACGAATGATTGTCCATAATTAGATCGCAACATAATTGTTGGGTGCTATATATAAATTTAAGGATGACAAGTTCAATAAAAATAATAATATGGCTACAAACTTCTAAATTTATTACGAAATAAAAATAGGCGAATGATTGAGTAATATATGAAAAAAACCTAATGAACATTTGCATCAACCAGACACGGAGCCTAAGAGGACAAGTTCATAAAACAGACACTTTATAGAAGGGAAATAAGTTCTTTAGGTGAGGTCGGGCGTTCATGAACGATGGTTCATAACCACCACAAACGGAGCCTAAGAGGATTTTTTTTTCTATTGTAGACTATAACAATAAACTCTAATACTGAGCAACTTTAATAGGAGAAGGAAGATCTTTAACATACTAAAAGAGCTAATGATATCTTGGCACTAGAAGTTGTAGACACATAATATGATAAGACTCCTCCCACTAAAACAATAATAAAGTTAAAGCTAAGTTTTTTATATGACCAAATGCTCTTAAGAAATCTTCTGGTTGCTGCTGCATTAGTCAAGTTTCCAGCGAAAAAAAATGGAGAAAGGAACTAAGGCGGCGCCGGAACCCTAGATAGAAGAATGGCCTTACCGCCGCAAAAGCCGCAAAAACGAGCCGCAAAATCGATCTTCCACTTACTCCCAGCGAGACGGAAGAATGACCTTACCGGAGAGCTTCGCCGGCCTTCCAATCGTGGCGGCCACCTGGAAATGAAGGGTTAGGGCAGGAGAGAAGTAAAGGCCTGAATATTAAAAAGTGACAGGGGGAGAGGAAGTAAACAGCGCCAAAATCTGAATATTAAATAGCGCTGCATTAATTAAATAGCGTCAGGGGGAGAGGAAGTAAACAGCGCCGAATTAAACAGCGACAAAACCCAAAAAACGAGCGTGCTGTCGTCTGTGTTAAGATTTCAAGCTATAACGGCGATTGGGAAAAAACCGCCGCAGATATTAAAATTAATGCCACGTTTTTTTCGGAAACGCCGCAAAAGCCTCAAAAGGCAGAAAATTATAGCGACGTTTTTAAAAACGCCGCAAAAAAACGTGGCCATAGAACTTAAATGTTGTAGTGAAGCTGCCCAAACTGCCCGAACATACCAAATTGGGGGGGGGGGGGACGGGAATATCCAAAAAGTTGCTATCTGTGTGCTCCAAATTAACAAGCGTGATTCGCTCGTCATGTGGTTACGGTGGTTACAACAGCAAAATAATCGGGCTACCCCTACCCAAGGCTATAAAAGGAGTCCAGGACCTTCATTTCAAGATACCTTGTTTTCTACTCCCGAAAGAGCTCCTTTGAAGATTTCCTCTGAGTTCTCCTCCGACGCTTGAAGATCTTTTTCGATCTTCAAAGATCTTCTTCGAATCTTCGAAGATCTCCTTCGAGCCGTTGAAGATTTTCTTCGCTTCAGAAGACAATCTTCTTAAGCGAGTTGAGAATCCTCTGGGCACCAAAAGATAACTCGAGAATCACACTTTAGTTCCCAGAAAAGTACTTAGTCTCTCGAGAGGTGGTCTGCCACCATCGAAGTTTTTTGTATACTACCATTGTAACTAGCAGCGGTCTGTCGCGCTCGAGTTTTCAACTTTCAATTGTAACGAACTAACACATAGTGGAATTTGGTCGGCACAGCTCCCACCGCGTGATTTTTACCCTTTCCGGGTTTTTCACGATAAAAAACCTTCTTATCATTGTTAGGGAGTGACGTCTACCAATTAACTCTCCCAAAACCCCGAGTGTTAGGAAAGACGCTACCAACTCCTTTATTATTATCAAGCAGGACTGGTCAAATTGTTCTCATGGCTCCCTCGCACAAAATCGTGCCCGGAACTACCCTGTACTCATGCCCGAAGCCAACCCGACTCCCTTGCACTAAACCGTTCGAGTGACCTGCAACAAAAATGAAGATTTCAATTGTAAAACAATTATTTGTCAACGACTAGAGCTCTGTTTGTTTCGACAGTGCCGTTTTGGGGCAGTGGGAATTGAGAGAGAAGGGTGCGATGACGTTGAAAGTCAAAAATGACGTTTTGAAGCGTTGAGAATGAAGTTAGAGATTTACCAAACAGATTCCGTTTGGCACGGCGGCGGTGATCCTAACCGTCGTGAACACGGTGGTCATGAACTATCGTTTGTGAACGCCCGAACTCACTTATGGAACTTCATCCTCTTTCATGTTCAAGACTAGTTCTCTTTTCTTGGTGGCGGTCCTAACCGCTGTCACGCCAAACATGCATTCTATGACGATGGTGTTTTCGTCTAAACTTACCGGAGCAAAAAAGCGAAAACAAACAGATCCTAAATCACCTAAACCACCTAGATAATGCGGCCGGCTTAAAGTTGAAACAGCAACGTATATCGCGGCTAATGTGAGTGAGATGAATGCGACGGAAGCAGAAATGGGGAGACCCGGATCCCCTGGAGTTCTTAGGGGAACTCCAGGGGGTGGAGTTCGCGATTCGAGCCCGATTCGTGTTGAATCTTAAAAAGTGGTTGACACGAAAGTTGTAGATCTTCCCGAGACGAATAACTTTCATGTTGAACATTTTTTGATATGAAGTCGTTTAGGCCCCCGATTTGGACCCCAAAAAAACTGACCCCGAAAAATATTAATTTAATATTTTTCGGGGTCAGTTTTTTCGGGGTCCAAATCGGGGGCCTAAACGACTTCATATCAAAAAATGTTCAACATGAAAGTTATTCGTCTCGGGAAGATTTACAACTTTCGTGTTAACCATTTTTTACGATTCAACACGAATCGGGCTCGAATCGCGAACTCCACCCCCTGGAGTTCAGGGGATCCGGATCCGACAAATACACATGCAGCAGTCCCCATGAACTGCCTTTTTCATGCGTTTCAATGATTTCCAGCCTTCTTCCTCCGCCTTCCTTCCTTGACCGCCCCGCCGCCATTAATGCCCAGCGCATTCAAAGCTTCCAGTACAGTGTGCAGTCATGTAAGACTTTTGGGAATTCGGATCATAGATTGCCGACCGGGTTTGAATTAATTTGTATCTCATGGAGCGGACGAAATATAATTCGAGGCTCTGTTTCCAGCGCAGGCTGAGCTCCGGCGAGGCAGCCAATGCCGCCGGAAGGCGAAAAAACAAACGCCCGCTGACGAGCTCCGGCTGCGTTTGCTCCCGCGATCAAGAGCAAAAGCCTCCGAAAAACTCAGTCTCCAACCCGGACCTCTTCCCTCCTGTCGCGGGCTGCGGCTCGTCTGCTGCTGCACCGGAGCGCGGAAGCCGACCCAAAAAGAAGGCTACAAGAATTACCAACTAAAATTACTCGAAATAGATGCGTAAAAAATAACATTATGAAAGTTGTAAGACTCCTAGGATTCCGGCAGAGGCTTTTTTTATGGCGATGTTATTAGCAGTCCTAAAAACACTTAAGAGGGCTATTCACGGTTTAAAAAACACTTAAATTCATTGAACTACGAATATCAAAGGACTACGTTTAGCTGTTATAGGACTGCTTATAACATTGCCATTTTATCACGTTTCTTATTACATTTGATTTGTCACTCTCCGGCGTACTCATTAATGTGATGATGATCCTAAACATTCGAGCTATCCTTCTGGACATTAGAGTTAACATTTCGCTCTTTATAAATAAAGTACACCATATACAATATGATGTAAATGTGTTGCAATGTATGCACAATGATGAGCAAGATATACAAAGTTCATGCGCATAGCACTAAACTTAGCACATGCATAAAAAAAACAAGTTAATTTAATGACTGTTTGAGTGTGTGCGTGTGTGCGCACGTGTGCGCTCGCCAGAGTGTGTGTATGGTGTGCGGGCCCCCTTACTCCAACTAGTTTCACCATGAGTCCATGACACATCAAAACTATCAAATGTGACGAAAATTATTTGAGCTCCACCCAATGTAGTAATAGTCATGATTTTGGCAGCACCAGCACTCAACTTTTAGAGTCCATTTGAGCGGAGCGAGTTTGAACTAAAACATTGCCGCAATAAGACTTGTGCTTGATGAGACAATAGTTATGAGCGCCGCCGGAAATAAAAACTATTTTTGAATATAGGCAAAACTATGAAATCAATCCACAAAGTTTTCCTGCTTTATGAAATTGGTCCCAGACAGTTTTAAGAGTTGAAAATAGGTCCCTTTTATTTAATTTCAAGTTCATTTCAGTCCATTTCAATGATTCCTTTCAAAATCTTTAGAGCAAAACAGTAAATTTATGTTTATTTTAAGGGCAATGTTATACGCAGTCCTATTCTCGCTATTCGCAGCCCAATTTCTATAAATTTTTACACGATTTTTGAAAATACGCTCCGTACATGCATATTTAGGAAAAGTATTCAACACGAAACTTGTAGATCTCGTCGATATCTACAACTTTCGTGTTCAACACTTTTCCTAAAAATGCATGTACAGGACGTATTTACAAAAATTACGCCCATGTTTCAATCAGGGTGGCAATACGTCTTGTGCGTACATTTTTAGGAAAAGTGTTCAACACGAAAGTTGTAGACATCGACGAGATCTACAACTTTCATGTTAAACACTTTTCCTAAAAATGCATGTACAGAGTGTATTGTCAAAAAACGCGTAAAAATTCATAGAAATTGGACTGCGAATAACGAGAATAGGACTGTGTATAACATTGCCCTATTTTAAAAGCAACCTAACTAAAAGCCTAACCCTCAAACTGAAACCCTCGACTCTTTTTGCGAGAGCTGCTACACACGACCGTTTCTTTTCCCTGTGCGCCGGGCTGCCGGCGATGAGATCTTCATGTGTGCCCAAGATCTTCTGCGAGAAGGGCTCTTACGGGTCAGGAGCGAGCAGAAGGGCTCTTACTGGTCAGGAGCGAGCGGAAGCGCTCTTACGGCGCAGGAGCGAGAGGAAGCGCTCTTACGGAGCAGGAGCGAGCCGAAGTGCTCTTACGGAGCATGAGCGAGCGGAAGCGCTCTTACGAGGCAGAAGCGAGCGGAATCGCTCTTACGGCGCAGGAGCGAGCGGAAGCGCTCTTACGGGGCAGGAGCGAGCGGAAGCGCTCTTACGGGTCAGGAGCGAGCGGAAGCGCTCTTACGGAGCATGAGCGGGCAGAAGCGCTCTTACGGACCATGAGAGAGCGGAAGCGCTCTTATGGAGCATGAGCGGGCGGAAGCGCTCTTACGGAGCATGAGCAGGCGGAAGCGCTCTTACGGATCATGAGCGCGCGGAAGCGCTCTTACGGGGCAGGAGCGAGCAAAAGCGCTCTTACGGAACATGAGCGAGCGGAAGCGCTCTTGAGCGATTCTTAAGGAACAAGTGGAAGAGCGAAGCTGCTTAGCTGCGGGATTAAGATCGGACATAAAATTGGGGCTGTCAAGCGGGTCCGGGCGAGGTTGTGATGAGAAACACTTGGTCTGACTCAACCCGAACCGTTTTAGGGAGACCCCAACAATAATAATATATATATTTCTAATATATATATATATATATAAATTACTGTTTATCTCCTTCGCTCGTCTCAGCGCCCGAATCTTCGAGCCCTCTACCCGTCTCAGCGCCACCGCCTTCGCCGCCTGCACCATCATTGCCTCCTCCCTCTCCTCCGTCATCCCCTTCCCCCGCCACTCTGTCGTCGCCTCCCCCATCATCGCCGCCGCCACTGCTTCCGTCCACCCTGCCCAAGGATCTCCTCCCCCCTCACCGACCCTGCCTCTACGGTCACCTTCCCCTCCAACGCAAATGAGGCCTCCAGCTCATGCTTCTCGATTTTTTTCTCTCCTCACAAAACGCCGCAAACTGGAGCTCGCGGGGAGGGTTTCGGCCCGCGTGATTTTTGCGCCTGAAATGAAACGCGGCTGTTCAAAATTGCAGCGGGTAAACAAAGAAAAAAGCTTGGCGGTGTTACGTTTTATCAAAACGTACTGTCCATACATAAACGCTGAGCCAACGAAGCCTTTCAACTGAACCGTAATTATATAATAAATATAAAAATATTCGAAACTATTAATTTTTATATCATATTCAAATGCCCTATTTCACCCATATAATATATTAATATGGATTATATAATATAAAATACATTAGTTTTAAATGATTTTTGAACTCCTCATTACACTTAATAATTCATCCCAACTCAAGCTTTAAGTACATGCCACATGCATTTCGTCCTCTGGCAAATTAATTCATCCGTTTTCTCCAAACTATATATCTGATCTCTTTATTAATACCACCATTTTCTAAGCATCCATTTTATATATATCTAATTCTAAGTCAATGCCATAAATATAAATGCATTGGGCATAAATATTAAACAAAAAAATCATAAATAAAGCTATAAAATATTTTAAAGATATTTTGTTTCTTTAAGATCTAACTAAATTAGGTCAGATGTGCCAACAAACAAATTAATGATCAATCCAAAATAGTACACACTTGGGTAATGAAAATTATATAATCAATTAGACTTGTTTGGCTGAGCATTCGCCACGGTTGCTTCCATTGCCCCGCCAAACCGGAGCAATTAAAGGAGTCGTGTGAAAATTCACCGCGGTAAATTAATACGTGGAATATTTAACAATAATGTTAATAAAATTGCATGAAGTAGATGAGAAATAAATAAGAGATCAATATATGGTTTAGAATCGAGTCTGGGTAAGACGTGTGATCATTGTCCTAAAGAAATTGCACCACCCTCCGGCAGAGCTTTCACCGATGCTCACTCCTCCAAGGTACAACACCCGACTAGATCCCAAAAGCTCTGATGTGCGCGGACACCGAAGAAGCACAGAGCACCCGAACACCCACTTGATAAAGCAAACGTAAAGAAAAGAAAGCACGTAGAAGATCGTCGCAAGAACAGAGAGCACGAGAGCAGATTTTCGAAAGCACTAAAACGTCTATCAAGAAACGATTCAGAAAATCTCATATATTGGAGTCTCGTAATAATAACACGTAATTAATTCCATCGGTTATAATTGGAAGACGATAATCGTGCAGAGAGACGTTGAATATTTCCAACGTAAGGAAGTAATGGCGAGAAACAAGCGTAAAGGAGCGGTTAGAAAAAATGCGTAATAATGGTAAGAGAAAATGCCAATGGACAGAGGTCACGTCGAGTTCTATTCGACGTTGCATCGAAATCATATCGACGCTACTCGACACTACGTCGAGTTATTATCAACGCAAGTTAAAACGACGGAGTTCTATTCGATGCAACTCGACGCTACGTCGAGTTCTTATCGACGCATGTCAAGCTGACGGAGAACTTGTCGACGCGAGTCGACGCTACGTCGAGTTCTTATCGACGCGGGTTGGGTGCATCGAGATCCATTCGACGCAACTTCAATTTCAAGCGAGCCAGTCGAAGCCACTTCGAGTTCTACTCGACGCAGCTCCGACTTCTATTCGACGCAATTCCGAATAAAAATACTAAAACTATTTTGTACAAAAAATATAATTCAATTCAATTATTCCTCAAACCCCAAATCCTAAATCCTAAATCCCAAATCGGGATCCGGTGCGGTGCATGCGCGTGTGTGTGGTTCATAATTTCTCCTTACGTTCTTTTGAACAAATAAGAAGGCGTGAACTAATATATATACTCACCATCAAGAATGGAAATAGGCATGGTGGGACTAAATGGTTCATCCTTTCCTTCATGAAATGTTTTCCTCCAAATAATTTGGAATCCCTCCATCTTTTGGTTTTGGAGCTTTTCATCAAATATGAATAGCCATACACCAAACACCATAAGGGCTCCAATAAAAAATTATAAATAAATGTTTTATTTACAAAAATTTTAACAATCCCCCACAAAAGCGAAAAACCAAAAGCGAACTTCATAAGTTATGATATTAGTAATAATAAATAAAATCAAATAAAAATTTGCTTCATCAAGTTGTATCAATTGCAATGGGTATAGGTGGAATGATTACCTTGAATCTTTACTTAGTCCTTATTTCCTCTACCGAAGAATATAATGTGTCAGAGACTTTGAATTATAAACTTTTGATCGGTAAATTAGATAAGCACACAAAAGATTAGTTGTTCTTGGGTTATGGCGGTGGGCACGTTAATGGTCATGCGCATTCCTTGATTTTTCATGAGAGTTATTTTGGGTTCAGCCTGAATCCCAAAGTTGCGGCCTCACAACAACCCCCACATAGGTGGTGCCTCAAGAGATATTTCGTAACTAATATCTGGCAAAGATATATGCCTTTGGCAACCATTAAGAACTTAAACGTTCATCCTAAACTGTTACGTAGAGCACAACATCATAGGAATGAGGAGAAGGTTTTCTCAACCTTTTAAATTTGGGCTCCCAACTACGCTACATCAACGACTTCGTTTCTACCACATTGAACCCACTTCATGGGATCTCCAATCATATGGGTTGGGTATCCACCGTTGGCAGCGAATTATATGGGCTTAAGCCGCATTCCCATCAATGACAATAAAATCTCCCTTCGGGACTGTTGAAACCAGTAACCCGGTTTCGACGTTCACAAGGGGGATGCAGCTAACCCTCACTTGACCTGAGCGAGACCCTTGACCAGTCACTAAGAACCAAAGAACTTTGCCCTTAAAGAACACCTAAGTCCACGAATGGACCCTTAAGCTGCAGCGTGGAGGTCCCACCACACCGGAAGCTCACTCAGAACTTCCCCTCCCAAACCAATGCTGAGCTTGGGCACCTTGGAGGGCACTAAGGATCACCTCACCGACCACCTTCAACGACAAGGGGAGGGGGAGGGGTAGTGCTTACTCACGCGTGAGGGAGGGGGTAGAGTCCAACCCTTCCCAAGGTGCCCATGGGGGTCTATTTATAGACTTTCCTAAAAATGGACTGCGGATAGCCAAGATCCTGCTATCCGCAGTCCAACCATGACCACGAACGATCAACGCTTGAGGGGGGGGGGGGGGGGGGGGGTGAGTGGGACTCGAGATGCCCACTTCCCCCCACACGGGAGGCCATACCGGCCTCCCCCCAATGTGCCAGGCGAGTGGGAGAATTCCTCCCACTCGCCCAAAGGGGGTGGCGAGTGGGAGGGCCCCCTCCCACTCGCCCCCAAGGTGGCCGGCGAGTGGGAGTGCCTCTCCCACTCGCCTGGCGAGTGGGAGGGTCCCTCCCACTCGCCCGGGTGAGTGGGAGAGATCCTCCCACTCCCACCACAAAGGGCCGGTGAGTGGGAGGTCCCTCCCACTCACCCAAAGGTGATTGGCGAGTGGGAGGCTCCTCCCACTCGCCCGAAGGGAGTCGGGGGAGCGGGTGCTCCCCCCGCGGCCTCTTTTTGCCTTGATCGGTCTCGACCGCTTATGCGTGGTTGTTTTGCCCGTCTCGACCACCTTCACTGTCTTGGTCTCATCCGGGTCGGGTCACACCGACTCGGGAAATATGAGGGTTGTACATAATTCCCGCTCTTTTCGAGCTTGTCTCAAGCTCGGAAAGAAAGTCCAACCCACCTATTTGACGAGTAGGTGGGACCTGAGGGGGATCCGCGAAGGGACCTGCCAATGGGATACCCCTGCCGAGTCCTTCGGCTGAACCTGACTTGAGGCGGAAGGCGAACCTTTCTCCACTAAACACCCCTCCTGTGAGCCGAGCTCAACAGGGGGTAGAGAAAGCTCAACACCTTTAGGTCGAGCTAAACTCGACCGAAGGTGGAGGGAGACTCAACACCTCTAGTTGAGCTGAACTTGACATGAGGTGAGGAACGAACCTTTCTCTACTAGACACCCCTCCTGTGAGCCGAGCTCAACAGGAGGTGGAGAAAGCTCCACCTTTAGGTCGAGCTAAACTCGGCCGAAGGTGGAGGGAGACTCAACACCTCTAGTCGAGCTGAACTTGACATGAGGTGAGGAACGAACCTTTCTCCACTAGACACCCCTTCTGCGAGCCGAGCTCAACAGGAGGTGGAGAAAGCTCAACACCTTTAGGTCGAGCTAAACTCGGCCGAAGGTGGAGGGAGACTCACCTCTAGTCGAGCTGAACTTGACATGAGGTGAGGAACGGACCTTTCTCCACTAGAAACCCCTCCTGTGAGCCGAGCTCAACAGGAGGTGGAGAAAGCTCAACACCTTTAGGTCGAGCTAAACTCGGCCGAAGGTGGAGGGAGACTCAACACCTCTAGTCGAGCTGAACTTGACATGAGGTGAGGAACAAACCTTTCTCCACTAGACACCCCTCCTGTGAGACGAGTTCAACAGGAGGTGGAGAAAGCTCAAAACCTTTAGGTCGAGCTAAACTCGGCCGAAGGTGGAGGGAGACTCAACACCTCTAGTCGAGCTGAACTTGACATGAGGTGAGGAACAGACCTTTCTCCACTAGACACCCCTCCTGTGAGACGAGTTCAACAGGAGGTGGAGAAAGCTCAAAACCTTTAGGTCGAGCTAAACTCGGCCGAAGGTGGAGGGAGACTCAACACCTCTAGTCGAGCTGAACTTGACATGAGGTGAGGAACGAACCTTTCTCCACTAAACACCCCTCCTGTGAGCCGAGCTCAACAGGAGGTGGGGAAAGCTCAACATCTTTAGGTCGAGCTAAACTCGGTCGAATGTGGAGGGAGACTCAACACCTCTAGTCGAGCTGAACTTGACATGAAGTGAGGAACGGACCTTTCTCTATTAAACACCCCTCCTGTGAGCCGAGCTCAACAGGAGGTGGAGAAAGCTCAACACCTTTAGGTCGAATGGAACTTGACCTTAGGTGGAAAAGAACTCAACACCTCTAGTCGAGCCGAGCTCGATCTGATGTGGAAGGCAAACCTTTCTCCACTTAACAACCCTCCTATGAGCCGAGCTCAACTGGAGGTGGAGAAAACTCAACACCTTAGGTCGAATGGAACTTGACCTTAGGTGGAAAAGAACTCAACACCTCTAGTCGAGCCGAGCTCGACCTGAGGTGGAAGGCAAACCTTTCTCCACTTAACAACCCTCCTATGAGCCGAGCTCAACTGGAGGTGGAGAAAGCTCAACACCTTGGGTCGAATTGAACTTGACCTTAGCTGGAAAAGAACTCAACACCTCTAGTCGAGCCGAGCTCGACCTGAGGTGGAAGACAAACCTTTCTCCACTTAACAACCCTCCTATGAGCCGAGCTCAACTGGAGGTGGAGAAAGCTCAACACCTTAGGTCGAATTGAACTTGACCTTAGGTGGAAAAGAACTCAACACCTCTAGTCGAGCCGAGCTCGACCTGAGGTGGAAGGCAAACCTTTCTCCACTTAACAACCCTCCTATGAGCCGAGCTCAACAGGAGGTGGAGAAAGCTCAACACCTGAGGTCGGACTAAGCTCGACCGAAGGTGGAGGGAAACTCAACACCTCTAGTCGAGCTGAACTCGACCCGAGGCGGGGGACGAACCTTTCTCCACTAAACACCCCTCCTGCGAGCCGAGCTCAACAGGAGGTGGAGAAAGCTCAACACCTGAGGTCGGACTAAGCTCGACCGAAGGTGGAGGGAAACTCAACACCTCTAGTCGAGCTGAACTCGACCCGAGGTGGGGGACGAACCTTTCTCCACTAAATACCCCTCCGGCGAGCCGAGCTCAACAGGAGGTGGAGAAAGCTCAACACATGAGGTCGGACTAAGCTCGACCGAAGGTGGAGGGAAACTCAACACCTCTAGTCGAGCTGAACTCGACCCGAGGTGGGGGACGAACCTTTCTCCACTAAACACCCCTCCGGCGAGCCGAGCTCAACAGGAGGTGGAGAAAGCTCAACACCTGAGGTCGGACTAAGCTCGACCGAAGGTGGAGGGAAACTCAATACCTCTAGTCGAGCTGAACTCGGCCTGAGGTGGAAAAGAACTCAACACCTCTAGTCGAGCCGAGCTCGACCTGAGGTGGAAGGCAAACCTTTCTCCACTTAACAACCCTCCTATGAGCCGAGCTCAACAGGAGGTGGAGAAAGCTCAACACCTGAGGTCGGACTAAGCTGGACCGAAGGTGGAGGGAAACTCAACATCTCTAGTCGAGCTGAACTCGACCCGAGGTGGGGGACGAACCTTTCTCCACTAAACACCCCTCCGGCGAGCCGAGCTCAACAGGAGGTGGAGAAAGCTCAACACCTGAGGTCGGACTAAGCTCGACCGAAGGTGGAGGGAAACTCAACACCTCTAGTCGAGCTGAACTCGACCCGAGGTGGGGGACGAACCTTTCTCCACTAAACACCCCTCCGGCGAGCCGAGCTCAACAGGAGGTGGAGAAAGCTCAACACCTGAGGTCGGACTAAGCTCGGCCGAAGGTGGAGGGAAACTCAACACCTCTAGTCGAGCTGAACTCGACCCGAGGTGGGGGACGAACCTTTCTCCACTAAACACCCCTCCGGCGAGCCGAGCTCAACAGGAGGTGGAGAAAGCTCAACACCTGAGGTCGGACTAAGCTCGACCGAAGGTGGAGGGAAACTCAATACCTCTAGTCGAGCTGAACTCGGCCTGAGGTGGAAGGTGGGAAGTCCACACCTACCAAGGAGCCGAGCTCACCTGGAGGGGGGAGGGAACTCCACACCTACCAGGGAGCCGAGCTCACCTGGAGGGGGAGGGAACTCCACACCTACCAGGGAGCCGAGCTCACCTGGAGGGGGAGGGAACTCCACACCTACCAGGGAGCCGAGCTCACCTGGAGGGGGGAGGGGACTCCACACCTACCAGGGAGCCGAGCTCACCTGGAGGGGGAGGGAACTCCACACCTACCAGGGAGCCGAGCTCACCTGGAGGGGGAGGAAACTCCACACCTACCAGGGAGCCGAGCTCACCTGGAGGGGGAGGGGACTCCACACCTACCAGGGAGCCGAGCTCACCTGGAGGGGGAGGGAACTCCATGCCTACCAGGGAGCCGAGCTCACCTGGAGGGGGAGGAAAATCAACACTTTCCCGAACTACTGGGGGCGGAGAACCAGTTCACGTCCCAGGCACTTACCTTCACCGAGGGGCAGAGGGATTCAACCATCTTACCAAACCGATCGTCCTTCCTGAAATCTTACCTGCCGCGAGTCAACCCGATGAAACTCCCATTTGTCGGCATGACTGAGCCTGGAGAATGGTCTATAGTCAGGGATCTTACCGATTGGAGGCGGAAGTACCCGTCCGCGTCCTAGGTGCTTACCTTCACCTGGAGGCAGAGGAACTCAACGCCTTCCCAACCTGACTGGAGGTGGAAGTACCCATCCACGTCCTAGGGGCTTAGCTCACCTGGATGTAGAGGAACTCAATGCCTTCCCAATCCAATTGGAGGCGGAAGTACCCATCCACATCCTAGGGGCCCAGCCTACCTGGAGGTAGAGGAACTCAACGCCTTCCCAGTCCGACTGGAGGTGGAAGTACCCATCCACGTCCTAGGTGCTTACCTTCACCTGGAGGTAGAGGAACTCAACGCCTTCCCAGTCCGACTGGAGGTGGAAGTACCCATCCACGTCCTAGGGGCTTAGCTCACCTGGATGCAGAGGAACTCAACGCCTTCCCAATCCAATTGGAGGCGGAAGTACCCATCCACGTCCTAGGGGCCTAGCCTACCTGGAGGTAGAGGAACTCAACGCCTTCCCTGTCCAGCTACCAAGTAGCGAGTCGACCCGATGAGCCTCCCATCTGCCGGCATGATTGAGCCCGGAGAATGGTCTCTAGTCGGGGA
This sequence comes from Dactylorhiza incarnata, assembly GCA_033032865.1. NCBI lineage: Eukaryota > Viridiplantae > Streptophyta > Magnoliopsida > Asparagales > Orchidaceae > Dactylorhiza > Dactylorhiza incarnata. Next base: position 5,946,242 of record JAWHQI010000159.1, on the reverse strand, counting down.
TCTTACCGATCGGAGGTGGAAGTACCCGCCTGCGTCCTAGGTGCTTACCTTCACCTAGAGGCAAAGGAACTCAACGCCTTCCCGATCTGACTGGAGGTGGAAGTACCCATCCGCATCCTAGGTGCTTACCTTCACCTGGAGGCAGAGGAACTCAACGCCTTCCCAGTCCGACTGGAGGTGGAAGTACCCATCCACGTCCTAGGGGCTTAGCTCACCTGGATGCAGAGGAACTCAACGCCTTCCCAGTCCAGCTACCAAGTAGCGAGTCGACCCGATGAGCCTCCCATCTGCCGGCATGACTGAGCCCGGAGAATGGTCTCTAGTCGGGGATACTACCAAATGGGAGCGGAGTACCCGTCCACGTCCTAGGTGCTTACCTTCACCTGGAGGCAGAGGAACTCAACACTTACCCCAAGCCACTTAGTCAAGGCGTTACCTGAAACCTCTTCATTCATCGTCGAGGAGCTACCCGCTTTTACAACGCGCCCCTCTGGGCCTACTTGGTCACATGCACCTTGACCATCTCTTTCATCATCTCCTCCACTTTCTCTGTCTTCTCATTCCTTTCCTTTCTCCTGGTCCTTCCTGCTTCCCTGGTCAACCTGCAGGTGGGAGACTTGCCTCTGGAACAAATCTGCGTAGCTTCCTTACGTCTTCCCGTGCTTTTATTGAATCAGGAACAGGGACTACGCCCCCTTCCTGGTGAGACGGAGGCATCCTCTCTGTCCCCTCACTCGGGGCAGCCGGCCCCAGGAGAGCTGTTGAAGAGCGCTTGCGCTTGGAGGCCCAAGCCCTCCTCCGAGGCTGGCCAGGTGTTGGCGATGCCGAGCACTCGCCCTGAGGGGGGAGTGCGACCCGCAAAACTTCCTGGATTGCCTACTCCTCGAAGTCATCTTTCTTCACGCACTAACCGACAGGGATGAGTCCCCCAACTCATCGCTTCCAGCCATGAGACTTGCCCAGAGCTTTCCGAACTAGCTGCTTCCACGCTCACCGCACCATAATGTTGAAACCAGTAACCCGGTTTCGACGTTCGCAAGGGGGATGCAGCTAACCCTTACTTGACCTGAGCGAGACCCTTGACCAGTCACTAAGAACCAAAGAACCTTGCCCTTAAAGAACACTTAAGTCCACGAACGGACCCTTAAGCTGCAGCGTGGAGGTCCTACCACATACCCGGAAGCTCACTCAGAACTTCCCCTCCCAAGCCAATGCTGAGCTTGGGCACCTTGGAGGGCACTAAGGATCACCTCACCGACCACCTTCAGCGACAAGGGGAGGGGAAGGGGTAGTGCTTGCTCACGCGTGAGGGAGGGGGTAGAGTCCAACCCTTCCCAAGGTGCCCATGGGGGTCTATTTATAGACTTTCCCAAAAATGGACTGCGGATAGCCAAGATCCTGATATCCGCAGTCCAACCATGACCACGAACGATCAATGCATGAGGGGGGGGGGAGTGGGACTCGAGATTCCCACTTCCCCCCACACGTGAGGCCATACCGGCCTCCCCCCAATGTGTCGGGCGAGTGGGAGAATTCCTCCCACTCGCCCAAAGGGGGTGGCGAGTGGGAGGGCCCCCTCCCACTCGCCCCCAAGGTGGCCGGCGAGTGGGAGTAACTCTCCCACTCGCCTGGCGAGTGGGAGGGTCCCTCCCACTCGCCCGAGTGAGTGGGAGAGATCCTCCCACTCCCACCACAAAGGGTCGGTGAGTGGGAGGGTCCCTCCCACTCGCCCGAAGGGAGTCGGGGGAGCGGGTGCTCCCCCCGCTTCCCCCGCGGCCTCTCTTTGCCTTGATCGGTCTCGACCGCTTATGCATGGTTGTTTTGCCCGTCTCGGCCACCTTCACTGTCTTGGTCTCATCCAGGTCGGGTCACACCGACTCGGGAAATATGAGGGTTGTACAGGGACAATCCCTTGGTAAGATTATCAATCAGATTTAATTCTGACTTTACATAATTTAGTGATATCACTTCTTTTCTTCTTTGCTTCACAGACTTGTACCTGATTCTCATGAACTTATTCATTTTTGCATTAGTATTATTTGAAGCAGTTAAATCAATCATAGATTTATTATCACAATGCAAAGAAATAGCAGGTATAGGTTTTCTAACTAAAGGAATTTCAGTAAGTAATTTTGTAAGCCATTCGGCTTCGGCACATGTGGTGTCTAAAGCTATAAGCTCAGATTCCATGGTGTTTCTTGAAATCACGGTTTGTTTGGTTGAAGCCCATGAAATGGCGGCTCCTCCAAGGAGGAATACATATCCTGTAGTGGACTTAACATCTAAGGAATCAGTTATCCAATTGGCATCTGAATAACCTTCTAGTACTTCGGGAAAACCTGTATATACTAAACTATAATCGATAGTTCTGCGAAGGTATTTAAAAATTCTAATTAATGCTATCCAGTTATCATCACTTGGATTACTAGTATATCTACTAAGCCTGCCTACGACATAGGAAATGTCGGGTCTAGTGCGATTAGCAATATAAAGTAGTGACCCTATCATTTGTAACATCCCAATCCTGGAGGAGCAGATATGGCTGTTGCTGATGAAAATTCTAGGCTAGCAGCTTCCGTTCGACGAATTCGTCGAATTCGTCGAACGCAAGCTGCTCCCGTTCGTCGCTCGACGAACGGGGAGCGCTCCCGTTCGACGAATGTCGAACGGGGAGCGTTCAGCAAAAAGGGCTCCCGTTCGACGAATGTCGAACGGGGAGCGTTCAGCGAAAAGGACTCCCGTTCGTCGATCGACGAACGGGGAGCGCTCCCGTTCGACGAATGTCGAACGGGGAGCGTTCAGCGAAAAGGGCTCCCGTTCGTCGATCGACGAACGGGGAGCGCTCCCGTTCGACGAATGTCGAACGGGGAGCATTCAGCGAAAAGGGCTCCCGTTCGTCGATCGACGAACGGGGAGCGATCCCGTTCGACGAATGTCGGACGGGGAGCGCTCAGCTAAGATCATCCGGTTCGTCGTTCGACGAACGGGGAGCTGCTCCCGTTCGACGAATGTCAAACGGGGAGCGCTCAGCTAGAGAAGCTCCCGTTCGTCGATCGACGAACGGGGAGCTGCTCCCGTTCGACGAATGTCGAACGGGGAGCGCTAAGCTAGAAAAGCTCCCGTTCAACGATCGACGAACGGGGAGCTGCTCCCGTTCGACGAACGTCGAACGGGAAAGCTTAACACATTCCCGAGAAAAAAATAGCCTGGCTGCTATTTGTTTATTTTATCTTGGGGAGCCAGTGGAATAAAGTCCAATAAGGAGATGACACCTATGTTTGGAGTCCCAAGGCCTATTAATGCAAACCAAAATGAAAGGGCCGAGCCATCTCATTTTCTCTTCTTCTTCTTCATCATCTTCTTCCCAGAGCTCCATCTTCCTCCCTCTCTTTCTCATTCTCTGTCTCCACCTCTCCCCCACCCCACTTAGGGTTTTGGCCAAGAAAATTCGTGGAGAAGCTCGTACGTCCGTTCGAAGAAGAGCTAGCTTGGAAAGAGTTGAGTTCGTCCAAGCGCCGTCATGCCGCCGCGATCGTCGGCCCGGATTCAGGTGACTTCCGACCCCTCTCCCTTGGTGCTAGTATCTTAGACCCCCCCCTAGGCGAGATATCGAACTCAATTGAGTCGATTTGGGAGCGAAATGAAGTTCCGTAGGTTGAGGCCGCGTTAGGGTTTTCGCCGTAGGGCGTCGTTCGCCGCGAAAATGCCCCCAATCGACTCCCCGCTTCAATACGAACGTGGGACGTTGGTTTCGTGAGACGTGGTGGCCTTGTGAGGGTGCATGGGAGGAGAGGTGGTGGCTGCCTAAATTTCATATGAGATTTCCTTTATTAGTTCCCTGTCAGGGGAGTTCAATATATATATACTTATATATATATGATCATTAATGCTTGGAATGAGAAACAGATCCCTGTTAGGGGAATTTTAATTATACATGTGATCATTGATGCTTGAAATGATCTAATCTCCATTTGGGGGAGATGGTAAATAATCCTCTGTTATAGGATTGCTGATTAATTACGACCGATGGTGGAAGTCCAGTAGCTTGGCTTGAATAGATTCCATAGTTAAATAATATGTTATGCCATCATGTGCGCAAGTAGTCCATAGTCCTATGGATTGGTTTAATAGTGTCCATGTTATGTGCACACCACTGCACACGAGTAATCAACTCGGAACGGGCGGCACTGTTAACTTAGTGCGGGTCACAAGTTATAGTTATAACCGGTGGTGAAAAGGAAAGGACCCAGTTGTTGGGGGACTTGGATGCGAATTAGCATCGATTATTGCTGCGCGAGGCGGAAGGTGGTAAGGCTCGTGGAGCTAGTCCTTGGTGCTCGATAGCACGCATGGTGTGTTCAAACTACGTAGGTAAACATAATTGCGCATGGTGGTATAGATCCTCGTGGGAGGATAGGGTGTGGCGGGTCTACGGGCTCGCTAGTCGTGACACCGACAGAAGCTGGCAGTTAGACTCAGACCGGTTGGGTTGGAATGTCTTGGTGTCCATCTACCCAATAGATCCCCTCCGCGTCTTGAAGACCCCGCATGAATGCGGGTAGTACGCAGGGACTCCGCTATGAGCAAGAGCGTCGAGGCGTACATAGGCCTAGGACCGGTAGTGTTCATACTCTCCTAGTAGTGGCGAAGCTCGTGCCACTGCCACCGTCTGGCCACGACGGGGGGCACCTGAGTGGTTAGCTACCCTCGAAAAGTGGGAACTAAATGTCTATGTCGACATAGCAATCGTACATGAGTCAGTCCTTATATCATAATCATTGCATTGCACCGCATTCATATCATAATCATTGCATTGCACCGCATTGGAACCTCATCATATAAACTTGTATGGGCATCCTTATATGATGAGTTACCTTTATACGCAGACCCTTGACTTATAAGCTTGTATGGGCATCCTTATAAGTTAAGTTTAAATCAGTTTTCTAATACTCTGCTTATGTCTGTTGCTACTTATACTTGCAAATATATATAACCACTGCTACTTTTATGCTTACGAACATATTGGATAGTGACATGGAAAGTGCGTGGGCACTTAAACAACCGACACATATGAACAACTATTACCTGTCACCTGCTTGGTTATTATTGCTAATATTGCAGCTCCTTTTCTTTCTTTCGGCCCGGTGCCTTGGAGTCGCCGGGGGAGCGGATGTGAAGCCACTTAGTCTTTATGACTAACGGTTGCTACGTCCCCTTTTTAGGAGCGCATCCTGGAGCGGCAGCGCAACCTGGAGCAGCAGCGCACGGCGCTGGAGACGGATAGTCCGGCCGGGACGATAGGGCAGGATACCATGATACCATCGCAGCCGTCAGTGACAGATGTGAGCGAGATTTGTTGTAGCCCTTGAGGCCTTTTCTTTTGTTACTCTGATATTATACACTCGTTTGGTGTGTATGTGGACTGTACTTATGCGGATATATATATCTGGTGGCTTCTTGTTTTATTTTATATGATGGGTTGGCATTGATGACATTTATTAGCCGGCAGGATAGGCGTCTTATGGAGCAGGCTAGCCCGTGAGCTGACGCTTCGGCAAGGCGGCTGTCCTGGGCATAAGACTTCCCTCGGCCGTGTTTTGTGTTCCGGAGGGGGGGGGGGGGGTCTTACAAATGGTATCAGCTTGCAACGATCCTGAGGTCAAGAAGTCCACTTCCGCATGGTGCACCCCTCTCACCTCTTCAGTTTGAGGACAAACTGAATGAGCGGAAGCAGTGGTGTGTCCATGTGTAATTCGCATTAAGTATGTCTATTACCTTCTCTCGAATAGCCAACCTAACCCCAACATCTATCTTGCATGTAGATTCCGGTACATTCAGAACCGGCGACGGCCACTCTCGTGCCTCCAGTACCTACTCCTTTTCAACAATCAGAGCTAGGCCAGACTCTGACGGCAATCCTGGATGCCTTCAGGTCTCAGCAGATGCCGGTGCAGCCGCAGGCCCCAAGCTCCAATTGGTTGACCACCTTCCGTGCTCTCTCCCCTCCCACCTACCATGGGACGGAGTCCGCAGTTCAGACAGAGGAGTGGCTGGATACAGTGCAGGAGTTACTGGCAGGGATCCGCTGCCCGAGCAACATGGCAGTCACATTGGCAGTCACGGCCTTGGATCTACATGCGAAGAGGTGGTGGAAGTCCTTGATGGGCTCCACCTTCGAAGGACGCAACCACCTGGACATAAGCAGGGACGAGTTTGCGGACGCGTTCCTGGAGCACTTTGTCTCTTCTACGGCCAGGGACGAGCTTGAGGAGAGATTTCTGCAGCTGAAGCAGGGGTCGAGATCGGTGGTCGAGTACCAGCGGGAATTTCAGCACTTAGCCAGATTCGCAGACTCTTATGATTTAGATGATCGCGGGTACGCGAAGCGGTTCTACAAGGGCCTGCGAGATCCTCTGAGGCAGGCTCTCCTCTTCGTCGCCGATTCGAGCCTCGCGCAGATTATAGAGACGGCACAGAAGTTGGAGGCGGACCACTTGGGGGTCCAGGCCAGGAATAAGAGGCCCGCAGAGGAAGTGATGGAGGCGGGGCCCAACTTCAGGAGGAGGCAGAACACCAGGCGCAGAGACAGAGGCCAGCGGAGAGATGGCGGGCGTCTTCGCCCAAACTTCAGGTTGGAGCAGCCAGCGCGACCGCTACCATTGCCCCCACCACATCAGGGTCAGGCGCTTCAGCCGCCGAGAGAGCACTTTCGAGTGGTGTGTTATCATTGCAACCAGCCCGGCCACATTTGGAGATACTGCCCGCAGCTGCAAGGAAATGCTCCGAATCGCCCCATGGCTCCTCTGACAGCGCAGCGAGGAAGAGGCCGAGGTCGAGGCTAGGGTCAGCAGGGTAGGAACCCCAGACCTGCTCGGGAGCAGGTATACGCTTTGGATCTAGCTCAGGAGCGAGACCCGCAGGAGGTCATCACAGGTAATTATGTTTGTATTTTCCTCGTTTCATAACTAAGGTGCTTAAGTTCGCATGATTTTAACACCAGGTACCGTGCTCGTTTGCGGTAAACCCGCTCTTACTCTTTTTGACACGGGTGCCACTCATTCGTTCGTATCAGAAGAATTTGTGAATGAACTGGATGCAGTACAGTGCTTCAGGGGAGCCCTCAGGAGGGTGCGCCTTCCGGATGGCTCGGAGATACGATCTACCTCCAGGTGCAGCTTGGTAATATCCATCGGTGGGAAGCAATTTGAGACACCGGCAACAGTGTTGCGGATGCCCGACCTTGATCTAATATTGGGCATGACGTGGTTGCACCGGAATCACGCGAAGATCGACTGTGTGGCGAAGCGGATCACGCTGAGGCATGATGACTCAGAGGTGGTAATTCAAGGTATAAGACCCGTATCACGAAACTTGTTGTCTTCTCTACAGGTTGTGAAGGCTCACGAGCAAGGCGATGAGGTGTTCGTGATCTGTTTTGAGATGAAGGAGATAGGGCCTGAATTGAAGGATGTACCGGTAGTCCGGGATTTTCCAGATGTTTTCCCCGAAAAACTACCCGGATTACCCCCACCTAGGTAGGTAGACTTCCAAATTAAGCTGGTACCGGGAGCTAAGCCTGTTTCACGGGCCCCGTACAGAATGGCGCCCAAGGAGCTAGCAGAGTTCCGTGTATAACTGCAAGAATTGGTGGACTCAGGGTTCGTTCGTCTTAGCTTGTCACCCTGGGGAGCCCCGGTTCTGTTCGTGAAGAAGAAGGACGGTTCGCTCCGCTTGTGCATAGATTATCAGGAGCTCAACCGACTGACGGTCCGGAACACTTATCCTCTGCCGCGAATCGACGAACTCTTTGATCAGTTGGAAGGAGCGCAATGGTTCTCCAAGCTCGACTTGCGCTCTGGCTATTATCAGTTGAGGATTCAGGAGGAGGATATCCAGAAGACTGCTTTCAGCTCGAGGTACGGGTTGTATGAATTTACGGTTATGCCCTTTGGGCTCACTAATGCACCCTCTGCGTTCATGAGCCTGATGAACAGGGTGTTTGCGCCTTATCTGGACGACTTCGTGATCGTATTCATCGACGACATCTTGGTTTATTCGAAGTCATTACTGGACCATTGGAAGCATCTAGAGCTGGTGTTGGCAAAACTGAGGGAGCATCAGCTGTTCGCAAAATTTGGCAAGTGCGAGTTCTGGCTCCACAAGGTGGCTTTCTTGGGTCATGTTATCAGCGGTGCGGGATTGGCCGTAGATCCTGCTAAGGTTCGTGCTGTGAAGGAATGGCAGCCGTTGAAGTCAGCCGCAGATGTACGCAGCCTTTTGGGGCTTGCCGGGTACTACCGCAAATTTGTCGAGGGGTTCTCGAAGATTACTCTCCCGCTCACTAAGCTGACCAGAAAGGAGGTGCCGTTTGTGTGGTCGCCTGAGTGTGAGGCCGCATTTCAGGAGCTGAAGGATCGCCTCACCTCAGCCCCGGTCCTTACTCTTCCGTCTGGTAGAGAAGGATTTCAAATTTACACGGATGCGTCCTTGCAAGGGATGGGTGCCGTACTGATGCAGTACGACCACGTGATTGCTTATGCGTCGAGGCAGCTTAAGAAGCACGAGGTAAACTATCCGGTGCATGATCTGGAGCTGGGTGCAGTGATATTTGCTTTGAAGATTTGGAGACACTATCTATATGGGGTCCACTGCGAGATATTCACCGATCACAAGAATTTGAAGTACATACACACCCAGAAGGATCTGAATTTGAGGCAGCGACGGTGGATCGAGTTCCTGTGTGACTATGATTACACGCTAAACTATCACCCAGGGAAGGAAAATTCGGTGGCCGATGCTTTGAGCAGGAGGACATCCAGTCCGGAGTCACGGCTGATGGCCATGGAGTTGGTAAGGATGCTCGAGGAAATGCAGATCACGCTCGTGTCTAAAGCCGATCCAGAGGTTTTCGCCGAGTACCTGCCCGCGATGAGCATAGTTTGTGATATCCGAGATCGCATTCGAGCATAGCAGAGGAAAGATGTTGCCCTGGAACCTATTCTTCAAGCAGTGCATGCTTATTTGGGTTCCCGTTTGACCTTTAGCACGGCCTTCCACCCTCAGACGGATGGTCAATCTGAGCGGACGATCAGGACCCTGGAAGATTTGTTGCGCCTTTGTGTTTTAGATCGAGGAGAGCCATGGGAGAGACTCCTGTCGTTGGTGGAGTTCTCGTATAATAACAGTCACCAGGCGAGCATTGACATGGCTCCTTATGCGGCATTGTATGGAAGAAGGTGTAGGACACCTTTGTCTTGGGTCCAAGATGAGGACCCGAAGGCGCTAGGGGTGAAATTCATCGATGATACCGACGAGATGGTCAGAATGATACGAGACCACATGCTTGAAGCGCAGAGCCGGCAGGCAAAATATTATGACAAAAAGCACAGGGCTGCGGAGTTCCATGTTGGGGACAAAGTGTTCTTGAAGATCAGGCCGATGCACGGTGTGTCTCGGGTTCGGGGAAGGAAAAAGCTCAGCCCTCGTTATATGGGGCCTTATACCATCCTGGAGCGGATTGGCCCCTTAGCTTATCGATTGATGTTACCGCCAGAATTGGAGAATTTACACGACGTCTTCTATGTGTCCTCCCTTCGGAGGGCCTTGCTTCGCCCTGATCAGCATGTGGTAGCTACGTCTGGTCCTGTGGAGACCGACAGGTCTGTCCGGCTGGAGCCATTGCGGATAGTAGACACCGAGACCAGAGTGCTGCGGAGAAAGAGGGTTCCGTTGGTGAAAGTGTTGTGGTCCAACCATGGACGGGAGGAATACACTTGGGAGCCGATGGACCTTATGCGGCAGCATTACCCGGGATTGTTTTCCCCAGGTATGGCCTAAACTTGTTTGCCATACCTTGATTTAATACCATAACCTAAACTTAGTATCATATGAATATGCGCTAAACCCAAGTAGAAGCCTTGTAGGCTTATCCATCCCCTTCTTGGTTTTGCTATGCCCTACAGGTTTGGGATTAAACATATCTATACACATATAGGTAAGAGTTATTAGTTGTAACTGCTAATCTCTTCTGTAGTTATGCTGGGTTGGATGGATGGGTTTGGAGCATACATATGTGTACATATACACATATATACGTGAAATTTTGTTACCTGGGCTCTCTCTTTTATTGATTTTCAAAATGGTATTGTGTGTTGAGGTTATGCTCCAGGAAAGGATTTGGTTTTTCTTTTCCTTCTTATTAACTTTACTGATGGGGCTGTTTTGAGGTTATGCCCCAGGAAAAGTTTTGGTTTATAAACTAAGAAATCTATGGTTATTAGTAACCCCATTATAGTGTTGTTTGGGGGTTTGCACTCCAGGAAAGTTAGGCTAGCACTTTATTTTGTGTTCAGAATAGACCTGCTGCTATGGTCTATGGGTGGTTCTCTACTGTGCTGCTGCTATGGTTTATGTGACCCTCGTGACCCCAACCTAAATTTCATGGGCGAAATTATTTTTTTTCGTTTATAGGATTTGTAACATCCCAATCCTGGAGGAGCAGATATGGCTGTTGCTGATGAAAATTCTAGGCTAGCAGCTTCCGTTCGACGAATTCGTCGAATTCGTCGAACGCAAGCTGCTCCCGTTCGTCGCTCGACGAACGGGGAGCGCTCCCGTTCGACGAATGTCGAACGGGGAGCGTTCAGCAAAAAAGGCTTCCGTTCGTCGATCGACGAACGGGGAGCGCTCCCGTTCGACGAATGTCAAATGGGGAGCGTTCAGCGAAAAGGGCTCCCGTTCGTCGATCGACGAACGGGAAGCGCTCCCGTTCGACGAATGTCAAACGGGGAGCGTTCAGCGAAAAGGGATCCCGTTCGTCGATCGACGAACGGGGAGCGCTCCCGTTCGACGAATGTCGAACGGGGAGCGTTCAGCGAAAAGGGCTCCCGTTCGTCGATCGACGAACGGGGAGCGCTCCCGTTCGACGAATGTCGGACGGGGAGCGCTCAGCTAAGATCATCCCGTTCGTCGTTCGACGAACGGGGAGCTGCTCCCGTTCGACGAATGTCGAACGGGGAGCGCTCAGCTAGAGAAGCTCCCGTTCGTCGATCGACGAACGGGGAGCTGCTCCCGTTCGACGAATGTCGAACGGGGAGCGCTAAGCTAGAAAAGCTCCCGTTCAACGATCGACGAACGGGGAGCTGCTCCCGTTCGACGAACGTCGAACGGGAAAGCTTAACACATTCCCGAGAGAAAAATAGCCTGGCTGCTATTTGTTTATTTTATCTTGGGGAGCCAGTGGAATAAAGTCCAATAAGGAGATGACACCTATGTTTGGAGTCCCAAGGCCTATTAATGCAAACCAAAATGAAAGGGCCGAGCCATCTCATTTTCTCTTCTTCTTCTTCATCATCTTCTTCCCAGAGCTCCATCTTCCTCCCTCTCTTTCTCATTCTCTGTCTCCACCTCTCCCCCACCCCACTTAGGGTTTTGGCCAAGAAAATTCGTGGAGAAGCTCGTACGTCCGTTCGAAGAAGAGCTAGCTTGGAAAGAGTTGAGTTCGTCCAAGCGCCGTCATGCCGCCACGATCGTCGGCCCGGATTCAGGTGACTTCCGACCCCTCTCCCTTGGTGCTAGTATCTTAGACCCCCCCCCCTAGGCGAGATATCGAACTCAATTGAGTCGATTTGGGAGCGAAATGAAGTTCCGTAGGTTGAGGCCGCGTTAGGGTTTTCGCCGTAGGGCGTCGTTCACCGCAAAAATGCCCCCAATCGACTCCCCGCTTCAATACGAACGTGGGACGTTGGTTTCGTGAGACGTGGTGGCCTTGTGAGGGTGCATGGGAGGAGAGGTGGTGGCTGCCTAAATTTCATATGGGATTTCCTTTATTAGTTCCCTGTCAGGGGAGTTCAATATATATATATATTTATATATATATGATCATTAATGCTTGGAATGAGAAACAGATCCCTGTTAGGGGAATTTTAATTATACATGTGATCATTGATGCAAATGATCTAATCTCCATTTGGGGGAGATGGTAAATAATCCTCTGTTATAGGATTGCTGATTAATTACGACCGATGGTGGAAGTCCAGTAGCTTGGCTTGAATAGATTCCATAGTTAAATAATATGTTATGCCATCATGTGCGCAAGTAGTCCATAGTCCTATGGATTGGTTTAATAATGTCCATGTTATGCGCACACCACTGCACACGAGTAATCAACTCGGAACGGGCGGCACGGTTAACTTAGTGCGGGTCACAAGTTATAGTTATAGCCGGTGGTGAAAAGGAAAGGACCCAGTTGTTGGGGGACTTGGATGCGAATTAGCATCGATTATTGCCGCGCGAGGCGGAAGGTGGTAAGGCTCGTGGAGCGAGTCCTTGGTGCTCGATAGCACGCATGGTGTGTTCAAACTACGTAGGTAAACATAATTGCGCATGGTGGTATAGATCCTCGTGGGAGGATAGGGTGTGGCGGGTCTACGGGCTCGCTAGTCGTGACACCGACAGAAGCTGGCAGTTAGACTCAGACCGGTTGGGTTGGAATGTCTTGGTGTCCATCTACCCAATAGATCCCCTCCGCGTATTGAAGACCCCGCATGAATGCGGGTAGTACGCAGGGACTCCGCTATGAGCAAGAGCGTCGAGGCGTACATAGGCCTAGGACCGGTAGTGTTCATACCCTCCTAGTAGCTAGTGGCGAAGCCCGTGCCACTGCCACCGTCTGGCCACGACGGGGGGCGCCTGAGTGGTTAGCTACCCTCGAAAAGTGGGAACTAAATGTCTATGTCGACATAGCAATCGTACATGAGTCAGTTCTTATATCATAATCATTGCATTGCACCGCATTCATATCATAATCATTGCATTGCACCGCATTGGAACCTCATCATATAAACTTGTATGGGCATCCTTATATGATGAGTTACCTTTATACGCAGACCCTTGACTTATAAGCTTGTATGGGCATCCTTATAAGTTAAGTTTAAATCAGTTTTCTAATACTCTGCTTATGTCTGTTGCTACTTATACTTGCAAATATATATAACTACTGCTACTTTTATGCTTACGAACATATTGGATAGTGATATGGAAAGTGCGTGGGCACTTAAACAACCGACACATATGAACAACTATTACCTGTCACCTGCTTGGTTATTATTGCTAATATTGCAGCTCCTTTTCTTTCTTTCCGCCCGGTGCCTTGGAGTCGTCGGGGGAGTGGATGTGAAGCCACTTAGTCTTTATGACTAACGGTTGCTACGTCCCCTTTTTAGGAGCGCATCCTGGAGCGGCAGCGCAACCTGGAGCAGCAGTGCACGGCGCTGGAGACGGATAGTCCGGCCGGGACGACAGGGCAGGATACCACGATACCATCGCAGCCGTCAGTGACAGATGTGAGCGAGTTTTGTTGTAGCCCTTGAGGCCTTTTCTTTTGTTACTCTGATATTATACACTCGTTTGGTGTGTATGTGGACTGTACTTATGCGGATATATATATCTGGTGGCTTCTTGTTTTATTTTATATGATGGGTTGGCATTGATGATATTTGTTAGCCGGCAGGATAGGCGTCTTGTGGAGCAGGCTAGCCCGTGAGCTGGCGCTTCGGCAAGGTGGCTGTCCTGGGCATGAGACTTCCCTCGGCCGTGTTTTGTGTTCCGGAGGGGGGGGGGGGGGGGGGGTCTTACATCATTTGTGTATGTACCTATATTGGTCAATTGGTTCACCTAAATTTTTACACAGTTTTATGCTAGCGTCATAAGGAGTAGAAGCAGGTGCAGAATCAAATAAATTAAATTTATGTAACATTTTCTAAATCAAGTGAGAAAGAGATAATGAAACACTAGAAACAGATTTGGCTAATTTCATTCCCAAAATGACATTAGTTTCTCCTAAATCTTTCATATCAAATTTTGATGATAAATTAATTTTGATATTATTAATTATTTTAATTGAACTTCCAAAAATTAAGATGTCATCTACATAGAGACATAATAAAACATATTCATTTCCTTCTTGTTTTGCATAAATGCACTTATCATATTCATAGGTTATAAATCAAAAAGATAATACTACTGAATCAAATTTTTGATGTCATTGTTTAGGAGCTTGTTTTAATCCATAAAGGGATTTAATTAGTTTACATACTTTGGTTTCTTGTCATTTAACTACAAAACCTTCGGGTTGAGTCATATAAGCTTCTTCATCTAAGTTTCCATGAAGAAAGACGATTTTTACATCCATTGAATGATCAATTTATGGACTGACGCTAAGGCTACTAGTACACGAAGGGATGTAATCCTAGCCACGAGAGCATAGGTATCCAAATAATATATCCGTTGTTTTTGCGCATAGCCTTTAGCAACAAGACGAGCCTTATATTTTTTATGGATCCATCCGGATTTAATTTCTTTCTAAAGATCCATCTACAACCTATGCCTTTTTGGTACCAGATGGAAGATCGGTTATAATTCAAGTTTTATTTTCCAGAATGGAATTAATTTCGGCATTTATGGCTTCTTTCCAAAATGGGGAATCAAATGAGGTCAAAGCTTCCTCATATGAATTTGGATCTCCTTCAACTAGGTAAGTGAAGTAATCCTCTCCAAATGTTCTTTCGGTTCTAACTCTTTTGCTTCTTCTAGGTTCATCAATTTCTAATGGATCTACAACAGGTGAAGGTTGAACTGAGCTAGAAGATGGTTGAGATGAGTTGTTTAATTTATATGAGAATTTATCTTCAAAATAAACGACATTTCTAGCTTCTATAATAGTGTTATTTGAGATTTCACTAATTAGAGAGTTGGTTATAAGAAACTTATTAGCACTACTATCGGAAGCATAACCTATAAACATGGAGTCTAATGTTTTAGGTCATATTTTCTTTCTTTTAGGTTCAGGAATTGCCCCTTAGGTTATATGTTTGCCTTTAAGGGGTTTAATTTTTTCATATTTTTCGCTTGGTCGTGCGTGTTCTCTCCTGGACGTGTATTTTTTCCCGGGTACTTTATTTCCACTCACATTGACACATAATTTTATTTTTATTTGTGTTCGTATGATTTTCTTTACGTTCAATTCTTGAAAGACAATGTCTTCAATCCGAACAAAAAAAAGATCAATGTCACTTCCTGTGATAGAAAATTATCATTTGGCGAACAACAACATTAGAATTAAACTCAATGTCAATTCTTGCATGTATTGACATTGGATTGAAATCCAATTCTTGAAAACTAATGCCTTCCAAATAAACGCACCCTGATAGTTCCCTGTAAAATGAAATGGATTTTTCAGAAAGGCAATAACTATATGCAGACCGACTTCAGCTAAGTGCATGCCGTGCAATTTGAAAATGGCTATATGCAAGCCAATTCCTGAACGGGTTCACACTTCCTATAGTTTATAATTTGGCATGTATTTATTCCTTGACTGTATACAACTTAAACTGGCCTGCATATAACATGACCCATTCAAAATATGTTTATTTTTTAGTTTTTTTCATCTCTATACAATCCTTGGTTTCTATAAAAACTTTGATGGTTTCACTGCAAATTCTCTGAAATAAACCGTGTCAAACGAAGCCTAAATTACTGTGGATTTCTCTGAAATTTACCTTCTTCCTGATCAATTATCAAACATTCTCTCATCTATCTGCATGCACACACAGAGAGAATACAAATACTGCTACTTATCCTGTTTGTAGCACATTTGAAGGAACGCGAGCTACTGAAATATCCGCTATCAATTACTGCAGTGTTGATCAATTGATGAAATATCACAGTTATGTTAGAAATTATGTAAATAAAACATTTATTTTATAATGTTTTATTGGAGCCTTTAAGGTGTTTGGTGTATGGCTATTCATACTTGATGAAAAGCTCCAAAACCAAATTAGAGGGAATCCAAATTTTTAGAGGGAACCTTTCATATATGAAAGGATGAACCCATTAGTCCCACCATGCTCCTATGTTTTCTGGTTTGCAAGTATATATATGTATTCACTCTTTCTTACTTGTTCAAAAGAACATAAGGAGAAACTATGAACCACACGCGCGCGCGCACGCACCGCACCGGATCCGGATGTGGATTTGGATTTGGGGAAAAATTGAATTGTATTTTTTGTTCAAAATAGTTTCAAAGCTTTTATTCGGAGTTGCGTCGAATAGATGTCGGAGTTGCGTCGATAAGAATTCGAAGCAACTTTCTTGCGTCGATAAGTTGTCGACGCATGCGTCGACAAGTTTTCCGTCGTTTCAGTCTGCGTTGATAAGAACTCGACGTTGCGTCGAGTTACTCTGTTCAGATTTCGACGTTACGTCGATATGTACTCGACGTAACCTTTTCCGTTCGCGTTTTCTCTTGCAATTATTACGCGTGTTTTCTAACCGCTCATATATGCGTGTTCCTTGCCTTTATTTACGTTGGAAATATGCATCGTTTCTCTTCCCGATTATGTGCCTTCCAATTATAACCGTTAATATTTATTATGGTTTTAATATTGCCGTTTTCGAGATCCTTTTTCCGGCGATTTACTGCCTTCATTTTAAATATTCTCGTTCTGCTCAGAAAGACTGGCTCTCCGCTGCTCTCTCTGTTTTGTGACGTTCTTCTACGTGCTTTCTTTGCTTTTACATTTGCTTCATCAAGTGAGAGTTCGGGTGCTCTGTGCTTCTTCGGTGTCCGCGCACATCGGAGCTTTCAGAATCTAGCCGGGTGTTGTACCTTGGAGGAGTGAGCATCGGTGAAAGCCCTGCCGGAGGGTGGTGCAACTTCTTTAGGGCAGTGATCACACGCCTTACCCAGACTCGATTCTAAACTATAGATTACTCTCTTATTTATTTCTCACCCCTTCATGCAATCTTATTAATATTGTAATATTGCTGCTCTGTAAAAGTTTTTAATACCGAAAAAATTATATTATCTTGTATATTAATATAGGAATATAGAATAATACTTCCTTCAATCTAAAGAAGTTGGTAATTCCACATCAACAAAATAATCAAAATATTTCTGTCTGCTTTCGTTTCATATGTATAGCAATTTATTGTTTATATTTAAATTTCAGAAATCACTAATGGCTTCTAGATCTGAGGATTCTGCCGGGATCAAACCCGAGAAATTCAACGGTAACGGTTTTCGTCGTTGGCAAGCACAAGTCGAATATTGGTTAAATACCTTAGGTCTTTTGTCTGCCATCTTCGATGCTCCTTCAAAAACTAAAATCCATAGCGCTGCAAATGCAGTTGCTTCGACTCTACCATCGTCTTCATCCTCAAATGCAAATACCACTAGGACGTATGTTAGACGTATCCCTTATAGAGATCCGATAGATATAGAATATCATTGTCGTAACCGAATCCTAAGTGCTTTGTCCGATAATCTTTACGATGTCTTTCTTCAATATCGTACGGCTAAGGAATTGTGGTATGCAATTGAAGCGCGCTATAACCTTGACAATGCAGGTATAGAACGCTACAATGTTTCCAATCTCCACAAATTCAAGATTGATGCTTCCAAGCCCATCAATCCGCAACTCCATCAACTAGATGAGATGTTGTCCAAGATCCGAGCCGATGGCTCAATTCTTTCCGAAAATTATTTGGTGTCTTGTCTGATTGATTCCCTTCCCGACTCTTGGTCCGGCTTTAGCACTAGACTAAGGCATGACCAATCAAACCTTACTTATGTTCAAATCCAAAATGCAATCTGCATAGAGGAGGAACATAAGAGTAAAAATTCTAAAAAACCCAAAGACCTTGCTCTTAAAGTAAATCTCACTGAATCGCAAGGCAATCTGTCTTCCCGCCATCACTTCAAAGCCAAAGTAAATAATCACAAGAAACCTTTTCGTCAAAATTCCCGTCATCTAAAATCCAATCAATCCAAACCTAGTTCCTCAAACCAAAATCTAGGTAAAGGGAAATGGTGCTTTATTTGCGGCCGCACTAACCACTTGTCAACCAACTGCTTCTACAAGAAGACTGAACCGGTGGTCGGCAAATCCCATGGCTCCAAGCCACATGCAAATATGATTCAAGCACCGATCAACCTATCTTCATGTTAGATTTTTCTCCTAGTCTTCATCTCACTTGTTCATCAGATTGGTGGCTTGATTCCGGAGCAAATGTTCATACTTGTTTTGATCGTTCTTGCTTTGCCACCTTTCAGGACATCAGTGGAGGAAGCGTGATCTTAGGAGATGCCTCTTCGGCACAAATTCTTGGACGCGGGTGAGTGGATCTTAGGTTGACATCCGGGAAGACACTAGCCTTGCATAATGTGCTCTATGTGCCGAGAGTTAGGAAGAATCTTGTTAGCGGCTCTCTATTAGTAAAGAAAGGCTACAAGATTGTTTTAGAATCTAATAAAGTTGTAATAACAATGAAAGATTTATTTATTGGCAAAGGCTATGTTTGTGATGGGTTATTTAAATTAAATATTGCTGATTTAGAAGTTAATCAAATTTCCTCTTCTTTAGCTCAAAGTTCTTCTCCTGATTTTTGGCATGCTAAATTAGGACATGTGAATTATGATTGTATTAAAAGAATGATGTCCTTGAATTTAATTCCTAAAATTAATATTGGACCAAGTGCCAAGTGCGAAATTTGCGTGTAAGCAAAATTTTCTAGGAAGCCGTTTAAATCAGTCGATAGAACTTCTAAACCTCTAGAATTAATTCATTCGGATGTATGTGATTCAAACCGCCAACCTACTAGAGGTGGAAATAAATATTTGTAACATTCATAGATGATTTCACCAAATTTTGTTATGTATATTTATTAAAAACTAAAGATGAAGTGTTCTCGTATTTTAAGATTTTTAAAGCTGAGGTAGAAAATCAATTAGTAACCTCTATCAAAATACTTAGATCCGACCGAGGTGGAGAATACACTTCGAATGAACTAACCCAATTTTGCCAAGAACATGAGATAATTCATCAAGTGACTGTTCCATATTCACCTCAATCTAATGTGGTAGCTGAACGTAAAAATCGGACTTTGATGAATATGTTCAATGCCATATTAGCCGAGTCCAGTGCACCTGAAAATCTTTGGGGAGAAGCGTTGCTCACCTCCTCCTTTGTCCTTAATAGGATTCCTTCAAAGCATATTGAAAAAACACCTTTCGAACTATTTAAATTAAGGAAACCTAACCTCCAAATTCTTCGAGTGTGGATGTGTTTAGCTAACGTAGCAATCCCTGAACCAAAGAGAAAGAAAATAGGACCTAAAACTTTAGACTCTATCTTTATAGGTTATGCGTCAGATAGTAGTGCTAATAGATTTCTAATTACTAATTCCCAAATTAGTGAAATCTCTAATAACTCTATTATAGAAGCTAGAGATGCAGCCTACTTTGAGGATAAATTTCCTTTCAAATTTAACTTCGCATCTCAACCTTCAACAAGCTCATATCAACCTTCCTCTTCTTCTTTAGAACCATTAGAAAATGATGAATCTAGAAGAAGCAAAAGAGTTAGAACCGAAAGAACCTTTGGGGAGGACTACTTCACCTATCTAGTTGAATGAGATCCTAATACTTTTGAGGATGCTATGACCTCATCCGATTATCCCTTTTGGAAAGAAGCCATAAATATAGAAATTAATTCTATCCTGGAAAATAAAACATGGATTCTAACTGATTTACCTCCTGGTGCTAAAGCCATAGGTTGTAAATGGATTTTTAAGAAGAAATTAAAACCAGATGGCTCCATAGATAAATATAAGGCTCGCCTTGTAGCTAAAGACAAGCTCAAAAACAAGGAATAGACTTTTTAGATACATACACTCCAGTAGCTAGAATAACCTCTATTCGTATTCTAGTCGCCTTAGCATCGATCTTTAAGTTGCTTATCCATCAAATGGACGTCAAGACCGCCTTCTTACATGGAGACTTGGAAGAAGAAGTTTACATGTCTCAACCCGAAGGTTTTGTAGTCAAAGGTCAAGAATCTAAAGTATGCAAATTAATTAAATCTCTTTATGGATTAAATCAAGCTCCTAAGCAATGGTATCAAAAATTCGACTCCGTAGTCTCTCATCTTGGTTTCAAATCAAATGAATTTGACAAATGCATATATGCTAAACAAGACGGAAATGAAATTATCTTGTTATGCCTTTATATAGATGATATATTAATTTTTGGAAACAAAATTGAATTAATAAATGAAACTAAAAATAATCTATCTTCTAAATTTGATATGAAAGATTTAGGAGTGGCAAATATAATATTAGGAATGAAACTAGTTAAAACTGATTCTAGTGTTTCATTATCCCTCTCTTATTCGATTGAGAAAATGTTAAATAAATTTAATTTATTTGACTCCGCTCCCGCCTCTACCCCTTTTGACGCTAACTCAAAACTCTGTAAAAATATGGGTGAACCGGTTGATCAACATAGGTATGCACAAATGATAGGATCACTTCTATACATAGCTAACCGCACTAGGCCCAATATTTCTTATGCCGTAGGCCGACTTAGTAGATATACTAGTAATCCTAGTGATGATCATTGGATAGCATTAAATAGAATATTTAAATACCTTCGTGGAACTATAGATTATAGTTTAGTGTACACAAGATTTCCCGAAGTACTAGAAAGATATTCAGATGCCAATTAGGTAACTGATTTGTTAGACGTTAAGTCAACGTCTGGATATGTATTCCTCCTTGGAGGAGCCGCCATTTCATGGGCTTCTACAAAACAAACAGTCATTTCTAGAAGCACCATGGAATCAGAGCTTATAGCTTTAGACACAACATGTGTCGAAGCAGAATGGATTAAAAATTTACTTTCAGAAATTCCTTTACTTGCAAAACCTATACCTGCTATTTCGTTGCATTGTGATAATAAATCTGTATTGATTTAACTGCTAATAATATCACTAATTCCAAAATGAATAAGTTTATGAGAATCAGGTACAAATCAGTGAAGCAAAGAAGAAAAGAAGTGATATCACTCAATTATGTAAAGTCAGAATTGAATCTGGCTGATAATCTTACCAAGGGATTGTCCCGAAGGGAGATTTTATTGTCATCGAGGTGAATGAGGCTTAAGCCCACATGATTTGCTACCAACGGTGGACACCCAACCCATGTGATTGGAGATCCCATGAATTGGGTTCAATGCGGTAGAAACGAAACCGTTGATGTAGCGTAGTTGGGAGCACAAATTTTAAGGTTGAGAAAACCTTCTCCCCATTCCTATGATGTTGTGCTCTACGTAACAAGATAGGATGAACGTAAAGTTCTTAATGGTTGCCAAAGTCATATACCTTTGCGAGATATGGTTACGAATATCTCTTGAGGCACCACCTATGTGGGGGTTGTTGTGAGGCCGCAACTTTGGGATCCGGGCTGAACCCAAAATAACTCTCATGAAAAATCAAGGAATGCGCATGGCCATTAACGCGCCCACCGCCATAACCCAAGAACAACCAATCTTTTGTGTACTTATCTAAATTTATCGGTCAAAGTTTATAATTCAAAGCCTCTGACATATTATATTCTTCGGTAGAGGAAATAAGTACTAAGTATAGGTCCAAGGTAACCACTCCACATATACTCATTACATTAGATACAACTTGATGAAGCAAATTTGTATTTGATTTTATTTATTATTTCTAATATCATAACTTATGAAGTTCGCTTTTGGTTTTTCGCTTTTGTGGGGGATTGTTAGAAATTATGTAAATAAAACATTTATTTTATAATATTTTATTGGAGCCTTTAAGGTGTTTGGTGTATGACTATTCATACTTGATGAAAAACTCCAAAACCAAATTGGAGGGAATCCAAATTTTTAGAGAGAACCTTAAGGATGAACCCATTAGTCCCACCATGCTCCTATGTTTTCTAGTTTGCAAGTATATATATGTATTCACTCTTTCTTACTTGTTCAAAAGAACATAAGGAGAAACTATGAACCACACACGCGCGCACGCACCGCACCGGATCCGGATTTGGGGAATAATTGAATTGAATTGTATTTTTTGTTCAAAATAGTTTCAAAGCTTTTATTCGGAGTTGCGTCGATAAGAATTCGAAGCAACTTTCTTGCGTCGATAAGTTGTCGACGCATGCGTCGACAAGTTTTCCCTTCGTTTCAGTCTGCGTTGATAAGAACTCGACGTTGCGTCGAGTTACTCCGTTCAGATTTCGACGTTATGTCAATATGTACTCGGCGTAACCTTTTCCGTTCGCGTTTTCTCTTGCAATTATTACGCGTGTTTTCTAACCGCTCATATATGCGTGTTCATTGCCTTTATTTACGTTGGAAATATGCATCGTTTCTCTTCCCGATTATGTGTCTTCCAATTATAACCGTTAATATTTATTATGGTTTTAATATTGCCGTTTTCGAGATCATTTTTCCGGCGATTTACTGCCTTCGTTTTAAATATTCTCGTTCTGCTCAGAAAGACTGGCTCTCCGCTGCTCTCTCTGTTTTGTGACGTTCTTCTACGTGCTTTCTTTGCTTTTACATTTGCTTCATCAAGTGGGAGTTTGGATGCTCTGTGCTTCTTCGGTGTCCGCGCACATCGGAGCTTTCGGAATCTAGCCGGGTGTTGTACCTTGGAGGAGTGAGCATCGGTGAAAGCCCTGCCGGAGGGTGGTGCAACTTCTTTAGGACAGTGATCACACGCTTTACCCAGGCTCGATTCTAAACTATATATTACTCTCTTATTTATTTCTCACCCATTCATGCAATCTTATTAATATTGCAATATTGCTGCTCTGTAAAAGTTTTTAATACTGAAATAATTATATTATTTTGTATATTAATATAGGAATATAGAATAACACTTCCTTCAAATTATAATAAATTAAGCCGATCAATACTGTAAACATAAATATATATTTCGTTAACTATATATATTATATAGTTAGCATTCGATTGCGTTAGAGACTCGGAAGATACGTTACATGTTCACTATGGAGCATCCTTACGAGTATATTTTGAAAAAAAATATATATATATTTGATATGTCTATTATTTTAATTTATAATATTTTGGACTACTAAAAAATCATATGGAGTTATCTGATATGTTTTTTTACTGTAATTTTTTTAATTAAAAAATTTGTACTACTATACGACTGATGAGTGTCGTCGTCACGCCGTCAGCCGCAGGGATAATACGGCACGAGATATTGTAAAAAAAAAAAAATTCATGATAGCCACCAAATATTATCCAATATTATACAATAATAAGAACAATAGTCAATGCCGCCGGTACATTTAAACGTGTCCATCTAATCGGCAACCATACACGCAAAAATCTGCCGCATAATAAATGCCCCCCAAAGACTACATAAAATTTTACTGAACCGCTCCTTTCTATTCTAACCTAAATCTAGATGTATATTTTATTTTAGATTTAGATTTAGGCTCTGTTTGGCAGGACGGCCGCGCGGTGGTCATGAACCGTCGTTCGTGAACGCTCGACCTCACCTAAAAAAATCATGCATTTTATGCTCAATACTAGTTCATTTTCTTAGGTATCGGTCATAACCTTTGTCTTGCCAAACATAAATTCTATGATAATAATGTTTTTGACTAAACTCATCAAAGCAAATAAGCCGCGCCAAACGCTTGACACGACTGTACCAGTGATGAGCAAGGTAGAGTGTAGCCAGTTGTTATGAACTTTGATCTTGAACGCCTGATCTCACCTAAATAACTTGATCCAATTTTATATGTTCAAGTTTTATTTTCTCGGCGAAGGTCATAATCATTGTCATGTCAAAAATAAATTCTACGACGCAATGTTTTTGTCCAGGTTCATCGGAGCAAATCAAAAACATGGAACGTGGTTTTTTAGAACGAATAAAATGAGGCTCCGTTCATTTGGTAGGTTTTGAGAGACAGGAATTGGTTTTGGCCGAAAACCTATGACGCAGAGGTTTTGAAAATGGGCAAAAAATAAATTATTATGTTCGTTTGGAGAAAGTTTTGAGAGAAAATGATGATGAACAATGTCAAAATGATGATGAACTCCGACCAAAAGGACGATGAACTTCGGCCACAATGATGATGAACAATGTCAAAACTATCCCAAAATACATCTAAATAGGTAAGTTTTGAGCATTGAAGGATTTTTCAAAAAGCAAAACTCATGGGATTTGGGCCAAAACCAATCCCCTCTTTTAAAATAAGAAGAACACTAGAATTAGTTTTGGTCAAACACCTTCTTCCAAAACCAATAGGTTTTCTGTAAAAACGTCAAACGAACAAAAAAATTGATTTTGATATACTCAAAGCCAATTCCTTCCTATCAAATTATGCGAAACGAACGCAGCTGGAGAGATTTTAAGTTTATTCTCGAAAATAAAATAGACATATTTGAGTACTACTTATAACATTATACATTACCCACAAATAAATAATTAAGGGAATTGTTAAGTGCACTACTATTTTGGCTATGTGCACTTATTTGTTAAATGCACCGCACTGCGATAAGTGCACACAAAATTGTTAGGGGCACCGCATTATTGTTAATAGCAAACCAATAAAAAATTTGATATATCAATGAACCACAACCTGATTTCATTCATTTGAGGTTTAGCTTTTCATTAGTTTTTTAATAAGCATAAATGGAATACAAAATAAGCCATGAATTATAATGAGAGCCATGAATTACAACATAAAACATGGAATACAAAATTAAACATGAATCACAACAAAACAGAAAAACCCAAAAGTAACAGCATAAAACACCACTGTTTCATGCGTAGCCCCAACATTTGCCGCTTCCGTGAATTTCAACCCTGCACCAAATGGAATATGCAGGTTAATTTCTATAAAATGCTCTACTTTATATAAAATGTAGGGAAATATTGACTACCTTCTAAACTCATCACCAAGCAGCAACTTCATTGCTATAAAATGCCAAGCCACAAAAATATCATATATCAAAAAATTGCCATCACCGCATAATCACTAAAAAATAAACATTTGTCAGTATACTGCTTAGTACAAATAATGCATTGGAAAATAGTAATATGGATCACTAACCTTTCACATATCCTCCAAACCAATAACTACACTGCCCATCGTGTTCGTTTGTGGAAGTGTAATCCTTGACATATATATAGATGCCCATGTGTCAACATTTGGCTCGTGAAATCTACTCCATGGAGAGAATATCGGTGGCAGTGGAGAATTTTCACTTAGGAGTATAAGAACAAAGTGATTTCCATTTATGAACCCAATGGAAATTAATTTTGGCACTGATGGTGGCACAGAATGCAGTGGAAGAAATGTAAAACATTGATCACTTGAGAGCTCCACTACCGCCACATTGTAGCAAGATGCGATTATAAGACCCATATCGGGTAATGACATCCACTTCTCAACCGGTGCGGGAGTCACCGTGCAATCGAGACTTTGCAACATTTGGGTTCTTCTAATGACGCCATACATCTCATCATATAAAGATCTGTGATTTTCAAGTTCCATGTAGAGATCTTTTCGCACTTGCACCCAATCTGTACCTTTTCCCAAAGCTTGACCAACAACTCGAAATCCACAATGGCCGTCACCAAGCACATCTACGACATCTGTAATATGTTCGGAGAACAAAATTGGCAAATGTTGACGAATTTCTGTACCCAAATGTATATTAATAGATGGAGTTCTAAATTGATAGTTTGTCATTTTTCTAGCATTCAACTTGCATCTTGATTTTAACTCTTTTGCCTCATTTTTGTGATCTTCCATGGAGAGAATATATTCGAAATGTGATGGATCACGCCTAGTTGATTTGAAATCATCTTTAAATTTTTTTAGGCTTCCTTTGGGTCTTCCTCTCAACCGCATAGGAATCATAGGCTCAACTGTTCGGCTAGATGATGGCTCAACTAATTCTCGCAGTTTCCTTTTAATTTCTTTCTTTTGTTCCATAGTCGAAGTAGTAAATTTTTGAACAATTGCATCCATTTCATTGCTAATATCAATGTCTTCGGGAGCTTCTTTTTTGGTTTCTTGTAAGGATAATTGCTTCCAATGCCTATGTATAAACCATAGAGGAAAAGGTTTTGATTGAGCTATGTATGGCAAAAGCTCATGTGAACATGGTAATCCCATGGTGAACCTCTTCTTATGGGTGCAATCTTGACCTTTCCCAACCAAATTTTCTTCTTCTCGGATGTACTCCAATGCTTTTAAAGATACATGCCCCAATATATCCGCATATAAAGATCCACAATACTCTTGGCTAACCTGTATACAACTTTGCCCAAAAGACCTCTTAATGTCTGTATGTTGTATGTTGATCATTTGATCAAATGTTTTCCATATAGTATTCAAATTCCCAATACTAACTTCTAGAAATTTTTTTAACTGACTATGCCCACTTTCAACTCGATTTGTACTAGAGCAACCCAAATGCATGTACTTATCAATCCATGTAGACACGAAATATTCCTTGTATGGTTCAAGCCAAGATGTGGTGACATAGGCCAATGCATCAGAATATTCTGTTGAATACTCAGCCACTAACATGTTAAAAGTAGAATTGAATTCATTCAAAGTTGATGCTTCAATCAAATTTTGCCATGCATACATAAACTGCTCAAATTCTTTTCCCTTTCTAAAAAATTTCTTGCAATTAGCCAATACATTCCTATTTATGTGTACCCGACACAAAATATTCTTGGAACTTGGAAAAACATTTTTAACTGCATTCATTAAAGCAAGCTCTCGATCGGTTACCAACACCACCGGTTCCACATTTGGATCAAATATGGATTTGAAACATTTCAATGCCCAACAATAACTTTCTTCGGTTTCATCTGAAATAAAGGTGAAACAAGAAAAAAGGATTGGTGGGTTGATGTTACTCCTACAATGCATAACAATGGCATGCGATATCTGTTAGTCTTATAAGTGCAATCCAACTGAAACATAGTAGGGAACATATTACTGAGTTTGATGCAGACTGGATGAGCAAAAAATAAACTGTGCAGCCGGTTTGTACTTTCAACCACTTTGTTGTAACTGACATAGCCCCCCAAATTAATGCACTTGTAGAGAAACTGTATCGGGGTACAACCATCTAGTTGTTTTTTCTGCAAACGGACTCTTTCATTATAAATAGTTCTTATAGTAGTTGTATTAGTAGAACTGCTTTTCTTCACAGAAGCTAAAATTTTGCGCGGCTTAACTCCAGAAGCATACATATTCTCGACTATCTTTACTTCTTCCTCAATTAGGCGACCAGCATATGCATGCGCTTCCATATGAACCTGCTCATGGTTATGCTTCCCACATACTACAGTTACCTTCCACTCATCAACATTAGCAGTTTTTTGGCCTTTAATGAAAAAAGGACAACCACACCTTTTGCTAGAAGATTTACGAAGACCTTTTTTTTCATGACCTTTATTGCGTTGATTGGCTCGATAATGACCTCCTCTATCACAACCAAGGAGCACACGAGGTGTCAACCGACCCACTACCTTATCCGAACAACTGATTGTGACAACAAAACCCAAAGTACGACCAACATTTCGAACCCACTCAATTAGGGATTCTCTTGTCTCAAAACATTGATCAGTCTCAAAATGACAACCCACTTCAAATTCAATTTTCTTATCATCAGTATTACAAATTACTATATCAGTACTTCCCTCCATACTGTAAAAATCAACATATTTGTACAAAAATAAATTACAACCCTAAACAAACAAAATAATCGAAATGGAAAATACATTCACTAAGCAAAATCACAAGACAAAGAAGTGATACCTTCGAAGGTGAGAGTGATCGGAATGAAGATGTTAGATCGATGGAAACACCGTCCAAGCTGTAAACATTTAATTCCTCCTGCACGCTGAATAATTGAGGGAATATTACTAAGATTACTATGTTCTAATTCTCAAAAAATCCTAGCATTTCTATATCTATGAATCTAACATTTCTTACATTTTAGAGAGAAAAAATCAACCTGGACGGGAACTGAGATTGGCGAGCGAAACAGAGGGGAATGGCAGAAAAAATCAACCAGAACAGGGCCCTGACGGCGACCAAACTGCAAATGGCGACAGATCTGGGAAATGGAGCAGCGAACGGCGAGCGACCGGGAGAACTGCGATGGAGAAGACGATGAACAGCGCCTCGGGCGAAGACGAGGACCAGCGGCTCGGGCGAAGAGGAAGACCAGCGGCTGAAACCCTAACTATCGGGCGAGAACGAAGAAGATCGCTCGAAACCCTAGCTATCGGGCGAAGAAGAACAGCGGGAGATCCAGTTTTCGGGCGTGCGCAGAAGACTAAAAGTGCTGTGCACTTAGGCGTTTTGGGGAAAGAAAATAAGTGGGGGATTTAGTAATATTTGAAGTGCACCTAGCCAATTTAGGTGTGCACTTAACAATTCCCATAATTAACTAATCCCTCTCTCTCGCTCTTTCTATATATACACGCATTCGTACACAAAAAATATATATACCACAATCATCATCGTCATCTGATAAGAGCCATGGGTTTCCTCCCACAAACTCTCCCATCTCTCCTCCTCCTCCTCCTCCTCCTCTCCTCCGCCGCCGCCACCTCCGCTCAACCTTCCAGCAACGGCAACCTCCAAAGGTTCATGCTAACGGACACCACCTCCGGCCCCGAGAGCGTGGCCTTCGACCGCTCCGGCGAGGGCCCGTACGTCGGAGTAGCCGACGGCCGCATACTCAAACGGCAGGTCAACGGCGGTGGATGGCAAAGATTCGCCTTCCCGTCTCAGTGGTATGAGCAAAGCTGACCATCGGCATTAACTGCTATATATTTTTTTGGTTTGAAAATATTTTAATTTTTTATTTTTGCAAAAAACTAAATAAATAAATGGGAGCGGTGGCAGGGCCGACGTGGCATGCCATAGCGACGAGATGCATTCGGAGTCGGAGTGCGGCCGGCCGTTGGGGCTGCGGTTCAACGAGAAGACCGGTGAGCTGTACATCGCCGACGCCTATTTCGGGCTGATGGTGGTCCCGCCGGAGGGCGGCTGGGCGCGGACGGTGGCGGCGGAGGCCGACGGCGTGCCGTTTGTCTTCACTAACGGCGTCGACGTGGATCAGGAGACCGGGCTGGTTTATTTCACGGACAGCAGCCTTCGGTTCCAAAGATGGTGAGAATATTAATTAACCCTCCTTAATTTTATTTATTAAATATATTAAGAAATTTTATTTGCTATGTTGGTTGACGGATCACCGTCCATCGGTAGAGGAGTATGTGCGGTGATCCGCACATGGTAGTAAACCACGCTCAAGGTTATGTTTGGTGGTGAGCTCTATCCCGGTGTCCATGTATCCTGGTTATAATCGGGACTCGGACACAAGAATTTCTCGCTCTATAGAGATTTTTTATGTACGGGTAGCGTGCGGTAGAATCGTGCGGGTGAGATATTATTCGTACGATCTCCTATCGGATCAAATTCAGGTAAAAAATAAAGCGTGATGTCTGATCAAATTTTAACAAAACGCGATGTCCGATAGATCGGCCGCCTCTTCTATACCTTTTTCTCGTATTCTGCATATAGCCTATTAAGGCCTACATAAAAAAGAGATGGGCTTGCATATAGCCTATTACTGTCTATATATATAAAAAGAGGATTTTATTTTGACTTTTTTACATGTAATATACCAATTTAAAAAAAAAAACAAATCTTTAATAATTCTGTTGTTTCAATTATGGTGAGACCCACAAAAGTGGCCATTAACGATCATATTGTTCAAACCATTAATTGTCTTCCATTCTTGTTCATGAAACCATTAATGATCTGTTCGGCGCGCAGATATCGACTTTCTGGAATTGGCTTTGGGTTCCAGAAAGCCAATTCCATTTTTGGGGCACCAGAATTAAAACGGTATTGGCTTTCATAATCAAAACCACGGGTATTCGCTTGTACCTAATTAATTGTCTTCCATTCTTGTTAATGGTCTTCCATTCTTGTTCAACACACACACACACATGTAAAAAAATTATATATCAATATTACAAGTGTCAAAAATATACGCATTTGAATGGGCCGCGCCCGCATTCGACAGTACTCGACCGACGACGGCGGGCTTTCCCCGCAACTTATACATAAAAGTACTCAAAATGACCGTACAAAAATATACATCAATATTTTATAATTATTTTTTTTTCCAAAAACATTTATATTTTAACAAAAAAATCATTTTAAAATAAGCCTTTATATTTCAAAATTAGTTTTTGGAGGCATAAAAATTACCTATCATAGTAGGTGTAGGAGATTTACTAAAAAGTTTTCGGATTTATGAATATTCATAATTATTTTTATTATAGGGATATTGTGTAATTACACAAATATCCATTTGAATTTCCATATTTTTCATAATATATGTTAAGTCATTGTTATAAAAGAATGAGACTATATATTTGACACTTTTGAATGTTGCACCAAATGCAACTTGTATATAGTAGTTAAAGATATATGCACACTCACACACACACTGCACCATTTTAAAGAGTTATGTTATATGCAGGCCAATTTTGATTGTATGCGGTCTAAGGATAAATGCAGGTCAAACTATGAACCTATAGGAAGTGTCAAGTGTGAACACGTTCAGGAATTGACCTGCATATAGCCATTTTCAAATTGCATGGTCTGCATATAGTTGAAGTTGAATTGCATATATTTATTGTCATATTAAATCATACAATATACCGTCGTGAGTTAGTGCCACGCACGCCATATATAGGGTCAGGAATTTAGCATAATATTGTATATAGGCAAAAATAATATTCAGTGTTTATCCATGGAACACTGTTTTGTTGTTATTTTATTTTTTTCATGTATTTGATAAAATTTTGACTTGTATTTGATTTATGAGTCTAGAATATGAAATAGCTCATCAAAAAATTTAATATAATCTTGAGCTCTTAATATGAAATATAAAATCTTGGTTTAAAAGATTGAGATGCATAAGATGCCAAAGTTTTTCGCTCGGCCTAGAGCGAAAATAAGATTTTGATAATTATATATGAAAGAAACTTTATAAATCATGATATTAATATAAATCCTTAGAATAACATTTCATCATACAATCAATTAATTTTAGTCTAATTAATGTTTTGGTTCTAAGAAAATGTCTCCCATCAATTTGAAGCTACCACCATCACTTACAAGGTGGTTGAGGCAGTAGTACTAAAATATATGTTACTGATTAATTCAGAAAATGCATATTTATTATATAATGCTACAACTTAATAGGATGTTGATGTGTCAGAAAATCATGACATACATAGATTTATTTTTACAACTAAGTTCTTATAGGATTAAATTGTAAGAAATTAATGATTTAAAATTATATATAAGTTATATATATATATATATATATTAAACTCTCCTAACCATAATATAAGTTTTGTATGCCAAGATTTTGGGAGGAATTCAAGCCCGAATCTGAATTCAAATTTTTGAACGAATTAGAATCGGAATCTCTGCATTCTTTCACAATTTTGAATTCGATTGATATGTTATTCGATTCGTGAACAGTCTAGTCCACTAGACTTATGACCGCCACCAAGAAAAGAAACTAATTTTGATCATAAAGATTGATGATGTTCTGCAGGTGAGGTCGGACGTTCACGAGCGACAGTTCATAATCGTCGCGTTACGTGACTGCTACCCCCACGAAACCTCAATGGATGAGGGTTCGAAAAATCGACAAACAATTTATCCAAACATAACAAGGCCGAGAAGGGAATTAATTAAGTCAATTGTTAACAGCATCTTAGTTTTGGCTCTCCGCAACTCTTTTATATGAATTATTACACGTTTTTTTGGAAATACGCCTTGTACAAGCATTTTTAGGAAAAATGTTCAACACGAAAGTTGTAGATATCTCAACTTTCGTGTTAGAACACTTTTGCAGGGATATATCACGACCTGATGGTGATCCCACTTTACTCATTTATGTATTATATTCCATTTCTCATTATTCGTAGTCTGAATCATTGCAGGGATCACGACCTGGTGGTGATCACCGGCGACGCCACCGGCCGATTCATGAAGTACGA
Organism: Dactylorhiza incarnata; assembly: GCA_033032865.1. Classification (NCBI taxonomy): domain Eukaryota; kingdom Viridiplantae; phylum Streptophyta; class Magnoliopsida; order Asparagales; family Orchidaceae; genus Dactylorhiza; species Dactylorhiza incarnata. The sequence continues at coordinate 5,914,266 of JAWHQI010000159.1, read as the reverse complement.
TCCGGCAACAAAGGAAGTGACCGTCCTCCTCAGCGGCCTCAAATTCCCCAACGGAGTCGCCGTCAGCCTCGACCGTACATTCGTCCTCGTCGCCAGCACCACCGAGTGCCTGGTCTGGAGATACTGGCTGCAGGGACCGAAAGCCGGTCAATTGGAAACATTCGCCGAGCTACCCGGCTACCCGGATAACATAAAGAGGACCGCCGACGGAGAGTTCTGGGTCGCCATCAACATGGACCGGCTCCGGCTCGGCGACGTAACCGGCCGGACTAACAAGGTGGCGGCGGTGAAGTTGAGCCGCCTCGGGGTGGCGCTGGAGACGCTGGACGGGGCGGTGATGAGCCCGTTGAGCGAGGTGGAGGAGAGGAACGGGACGCTGTGGCTGGGCTCCGTGGAATTGCCTTACGTTGGCTTCTATTCTAAATGATATTAAAAATATATATATGATTTTATTTTCAAGGGATTTAATTATTTCTAAATATAAATGAGTAAAGTGGGTCGTAGTGGGTCGCAGTGGGTCAACTGACACGTATTTTTAGTTGGGGGAATTAAAACGGGAAGTTTGAAATGTTGTCTTAATTGGTTTTTTTTTTTAAATTTTTATGTTATGAAATTATTGATGATGTCATATTAAAATGATTTTTTTTTAAATAATTGTGTAGATTAGTATATTGTCTCACACCATCAAAATGATACCATCAAAATGAATTTGTTAATGTAGAACAAATTGAATTTGTTAATGACTGTTGCGATACGGTGAGGTAGTGTCTTAACGCATACAATTTTCTAGGAGAAAAGAGGCGCGCGAATGAACTGAGGGTTCATTTGGCACGATGGTGACGATCATGAATGCTGTGGTTCGCGAACCGTTGTTCGCGAACGACCGAGCTCGTGAAACTTCATCCACTTTTATGTTCAAAATCAATTCTTTTCTTGGTGACGGTCATGACCTCGTGTCAAACACATGTTTTATGACTGTCGTATAAAAACACCTTGTGCGCTGCTCTCCAGAACACGCCCCGCATGCTGCTCTCCGGGATGCACCCCGTTGAGCACAAATGCACAACGGCCGAAAGACTCTTTGCCACGACTGAGAATATTACCACTGGGTTAAAAAAAATTACTTGACTGTAATATGTGTGTAATTTTAAAATAAACCAAGCTGGCACCATAATGACCGCATAAAATAAGCTTACATCGATTTTTAATTAGTATTTTGTTGCATTGTGCTGTCGAATTAAATGCGGGTCTTATCATATTAATGTTGGGCTCACCCCTCTATCCGCACCTTTTTAGTATTAGGTGGGAGATTAATTACAGCCGTATGATCTGGCATCGTACGCCGGATCTGTTTTCAAGGAATACTGACAGTATTTTTAATTGACAAATACGACAGTATTTCGATCAATCGGAGAACCAACGGTTTGATGCGCGCGATCGTAGGTGGGGTAACGCACCCAGAGTCCCAGAGTATAAGTGTGTTAGCATCTCTTCGGTCCGATCAATGATCGAACCGTAGGCCAAAATTCATTTAAAAAAACACATGCGCGTCTTGCTTGATCGGACGGCTGATAGTTGGATAGGATGGCTAAGGTGGGGCTAACGCACCTTATTCTAGGTGCGTTACCCCCACCTTAAAATTTTTCTCAAAAATGGGGGAGCCAATCCCCTCTGGAGTCTCTCCCCCCGCACCGACAGCCACAACAGATTGCCAGCGAAGAAAAAATGCACAGAGAAACCGATGGCCTACCTCAGAAGACTGAGCAACGTCTTCAAATACCAAACTGGGTGCGGTTTAGTGTGATCTTTGTATCGTGAACCAACAACTAGCTTATAAATTTGTAAGAGATAAGCTTACTAAAATGCATCGATCACACAAAATAATTATTCGCGAATTTCGTGTTCAGGTACCGATACTTAGGCTTCGTTTGGCACGACAGTTGCGGTCGTGAACGCGGTAGTTATGAACTGTCGTTCGTGAACGTCCGACCTCACCTAAGGAACTTCATCCACTTTTATGTTCAAAACTAGCTCTCTTTTCTTGGTAGTGGTCATAACCGCTGTCATGCCAAACATGCATTCTATGACGGTTGCGTTTTTGTCCAAACTCATTGGAGCAAAAACACTGCGCCAAACGGAGCCTTTATCGTCTAACTGTAATTTTTTTCCGCAAAATTATCGCATAGATTCTAATTGCTCATAAGCTTGACCTCGGATTTTACTGGCCGGATGGAATTTGAGTTCACTGAGACAACAACAGAACTTGAACATCCAACCTAAAACGAATTGGTTATTTGTGGACCAAAATAATTAAGGGAATAATATTCTAAGAATTTCGCAATATGCGGACTATATTTTCAAACGCGTGCAGAATTCCTGGCCTCTAACATTTACATATTTTTAGGCAAAATAACTAAATTAGTCCCTAATGTTTAAAGTGAATTTGAAATAGGTTGCTAAAAATTTAGATTGTTTGAAATAAGTCCGTAAAGTTTCTAACATTTTGGAAATAAGTCTCGTTTAACTTTTCGTCCTTTTTTTAAAGAATTTTGCAATGGTAGCGATGATGATGCGCCCATGTGGCGCTGACGTAAATTTAACTACATTTGTAAATTAAAAAAAAAAGAATAGAACAGCTTATTGATGAAAATGAATCTACAAACATGCGATTTATTATATAGAACCCTAATTTATTTCAACTATTACTAACTTAATAGTGTGGCTGAATATGATTTTGATCAGTTTTCTCACAATCTTGGCATGCAATTTTGATCATAATTTACTCATGATAGAAATTCCTAGCAACAAAATAGATATAAATTATTCTAACTTCTTCCCAAACGGTTCCAACTTCCAACGTTATAATTCCTTCAATGGCTGCCCAGCTTACCTACTACTCCACAGTTTTCAGCAGCATCTCCCCTGCCTCGCTTAAAACCGTGTTCTCCGTCTTCAATCGTTGGTGGGGCTGCCACATTCTCACAAGCGCCTCAAAAACATCAGCTCCCCGTTCGCTCTACACCGTCTTCAAAAGCTCGATCAACATCTCCACGCCCTTGACAGCCTTGATAATTTCGTGCTTCAGGACCCAAATCCTTCCATTACTTTTACCGATCACCGCATCATCATCTTCATATAACCTTTCCACATATAGAAATCCATGAAAATCTCCAATGTTTTCGAGTTCAGCCTTCCGTCTCGCTTCTTCAGCTAGACATCATATATCTTAGTTAGCATCCCACTCAACACCCAAATTTGCAGAAACCACTAATAAAGTGGACCTAAAAGTTAAATGATGCTTATTTCAAGAAAATAAAAACCTATAGATTTGTTTAATTTACCTGTTTTTAATTGGATGATATGAAATTGGGACATATTCTCAATAATAATATTCAAATATATGTGGAGAAGGTTATACTCATGAATTTTCATATATTAGAAGGGGCATTTACTGGAACCTCCCCTCTAAGTCTGCAAAATTACAGATTGCACCACACTTATTATTGAAATTAGAAAAAACTCCCCTCATTGTTGCATAACATAACATTTACCTTCCCTGAAGTTCACATTTCATAACATTCATACTTTTATAATAAAATACTCCCTTCGGGGTACATTTTCAGGGGAAATATTGTGTGCAGAATGTTATGAAATATGAACTTCATGGGAGGTAAATGTTACTTTTATAATATTCAGGAGAGCTTTTTGTAATTTCAATAATGCGGGGTGCAATCTGTAATTATGCTATCTTCCAGGGGAAGTTTTGGTAATTCTTGACTATATATATTCTCAATAATAATAATAATAATAAGTAGATGAGATTAAGAGTAGCTTAAAAGAACATAATAAAAAACAAAGCATGCTAAATAATTCAAGATAATACAAATTACAAGTATGCAAATTTCCCCTTCAAATTGCAATCTCTCCAAAATTTCTAGCTCGAAAAAAATGTTCCATACACAACCAATTACCAAAATCTGGTTACACAAATCTCTTCTTTTTCAGAAGAGAAGCCCGTCTCTGGACCTCTCTTTCTGCCGTCTGCACATAAAATTCCGCTCCCAGCATGTCCTTTATGTCGACGTTCGACGATTTGCTCGCTTCGGCCGTATCCACGATGGCTTCGACGGATAGGGAGAAGCCCAAAGCCGAGAGGAGGCGCACGGAATTGGAAATCCGACAAATGTTTCGCCGAACTTCAAGCGGAGTATCACGCTGTTTATCTTTCGGGATTTTGTCCCGGTCTTCCAATATTTCACTGTCAATGGGTTCGGCATGCTCGCCGATCCATACGAAACCATTACATCCGAGGATCAGATCAATGCCATACTGCTCAAGATGATGGAAATGCTGCTTGCGGCGCTTTACCAAATATGCCGCGATTCTCAGCAACTGTCCCCTTTCAAGCTGTGACGAAAATCAGAACATCAGTTGATGAAATTGCTTTATTCCAAGCAGCCCAACTGGACTAGGGGTTAAAACAGATGATATAAGCAGTTCAAAGAAGGGATTCTAATCTACAGGCACACACTAGCGGCTGTGCACGGTCCCCCGTGCGCAGTGTGCGAGGGAACAGTACCCGACCATCACTCAAAGTGACGGTCGGGTACCTTTGCCGTCGAACATTGCGCACTGAGGGACTCTATGCGAAGGAACAGTGCCCCAGCCTAAATGCATTTAACCATAACAGAAAGAACCCTATCTGGGCAGGAGAGGAAGCGGTCGGAACTTGGGACTGTAGTTTGTGAACGTCCAACCTCAACTAACGAACTCCATCCACTTTAAGGTTCAAAATTAGTGTTTCTTTCTTGTGACGGTCGTAACCGTTGTCATGCTAAACATATATTTTATGACGGTGCTTTTTGTCCAAACTCGCCGGAGGAAAAACTCCACGCAAAAAGGACACAATCTACATCAAGAAGAAAATTACATTATCTCAAGGAAGGGTGCAGTTCCCAATCAAATAGTGGCTAAAGGATCAATACGTTAAGTTAATGGTTGGAGATCATATATATGGTTAATTACCGGGACCTCACCTCAGAGTTTGCATAATTACAGGTTGCACCCCTTTATCTTTCAAAATTACATTTACCTCCCCCTCTAAGTTTCCCCAGTTTACAAAAATACCCCTTCCGTTGGAAATATGGATGGAAAATGATAAAATCAGCCAATATGATATTCAATTTTAATCTTTGTAATGACTCTACATTGAAAAGTGTGACATTTTCCTTTAGAAATATAGATGGAAAGTGATCAAATATGTCAAATTATTTTATGATATTCCAATTTTACTCTCTCTAGTAACTCTACATTGAAAAGGGTGAGTTACATTATGCCTTTTGCAATGAATCTAGAATCATTATAAAAGGATAAAATTAAAATATCATGAAATAATTTGGCTGATTTTATCATTTTTCATCCATATTTATAAAGGAACATTTTTGTAAACTGGGGAAATTTAGAGGGGGAGGTAAATGTAATTTCAAAAGATAGAGGGGTGCAACCTGTAATTATGCAAAAACTCCCAGGGGAGGTCCCGGTAATTAACCATTTATATATATATATAGGCGTGATTAGGTGAGAATGCATATATCCGTGCGAAGGTGCGAATAGCCTAAATTGGGCATTAAAATAGACATAATATATGAAAATTGTGTAGATCGACGAGACCTGCAACTTTCATGTTGAACACTTTTCCTAATTTTGCATGTATGAGCCGGATTTTCGCCCCGAAAATACCCCAGGCATCCTTATCTAGTTTTTACAGTATTTTCGGGGCGAAAATCCGCCCCATAAATGCAAAATTAGAAAAAGTGTTTGACATGAAAGTTGTAGGTCTTGTTGAGCTACACAATTTTCATATATTATATATCTATTTTGATGCCCAATTTAGGTTATTCACACCTTCGCACGGATATATGCATTCTCACCTGATTATGTATATATATATATAAATAATTACCCAAACCTCCCCTGTAAGTTAGCATAATCACTGAGAGCACCCCTCTTGTTTTCCAAATTACAAAAATCTCCCCTTAAGTTTTCATTTCATTACAAAAACCTCCCATGGACTTTTCATTTCCTAACATCCATGAACAAAAATACCCCCTGGGAGTACACCGAGGGGGATATTTTTGTGCATAGATATTATGAAGTGAAAACTTCGGGGGAGGTTTTTGTAATGAAATGAAAACTTTTGGGAAAGTTTTTGTAATTTCGATAATAAGGGGGTGTTGTCAGTAATTTAGCAAAGTTAGAGGGGAGGTCCCGGTAAATGGCCCAATATATATATATATATATATACACACCCAACAAAATAACTGCAGCCAACAGCCAATTTGGAAACGAGCAAGCGCTTCATGCTCATCCACAGATCCAATAACAGTTTCCAACCTTTCTCCTGTCATGAAGATCTACTGAGTTGTTAAATCCCTATCAGCTAGTAAACTCTGCACAACCATCTTCAGCTCTCGTCCTCTCTCCATATGAACATTGAACCTCTGTTCCAACCTACTTCGCACATTAGTTATTGCACACAAATTTTTGAGATAATGGATTTGCATTTAAGCATATAATGGAGAGAGACACATTTGGAGGCATAGAAAGCTATGGGGTATCAGCTATGTTGCAGCCAACAATCATTTAAGTATAATGGGATAAGATACCAAATATGATATGGATACGGGATTTGTTATCTCCAAAAAAAAGAAATTTAAGATGTCATAGGCTTTTCAATTTTTTCACACATATATATCAAATATTAAATGACGACAATATTTATCTGTCTCAAAAAATACATTTCCTCTTTCACATGTCTTTCTTCGTATTATCATCACAATAAACACAATTTTGAGTATTCTCATACATGCTCGGGTGCATCGGGGAGTATCCGGATTATCCGGGAGTATCCGGGGCTTAATTAAAAATAAAATAAAAAAGTTTCAAGGAGTTTCAGAGACGGGTTTCCGAGAGTTTTCCAACTTACGAAACGTTTTGAATATGATACATAAGATCGTCGTAAGTATCCATACTTCCTAGGTTATCAATTGTCTTGACTCTAGCTGGTAAAAGGCTAACCATCAAGTAATGTATTTGGAAGAAACAGATGATTACAGTGGTGCATAGCTATAAGCAAAGTGTGTTTGACGAATATGTAAAACCCATGCTCCACCCCACATTAATATTTCTATATCCTAGAAATACCACCATTGATATGCTAATATAATGCATCATGAATAGTAAGGAAAGCAAAAAAATAAAGTACCTTTCCATACTTCTGACTCCTTGCCTGCAAGTGTAAACTTCCATCATGCTGGAAACCACGTACTTCAGCCTAAAAACGTTGAAGGAGCAAACACTTAATTTCAGTAAAGCTACAATTATAAGAAGAGCAATTCAAGGGGTAAGAAGAAAACTAAACATGATCATGAACTGACATTCTGAACTAATCCTCAATAAAGATTCAGGACCACAAAATGAAGGGCAATCCACATTGGTTTGAATTTTAAAAATTCTGAACCTGGGATTCTCTTTGATGAAAGCGACATAATGAATAAAGAAACAAAATTAGCTGTTATGAACCATTTTCCTTCATAAATTTTGCCGGAGCGGGGAGGTTGGGAATAAACGGAGTCTTACCGCAACATCCAAGGTGGGAGGTCAATGAAAGCACCAAACACAACTAAATTAGGATATAGATTAAAGGGAGAACTGTGTAATGCCCTAAATTCCAATAGCATGACCTGGAGCTTCTGGAGGTTTCATATGGGGAATTGAAGTTTCAATAATTGCGGTGTGATGCGCTGACCAGAGCATACCGGCTTGTCCATACAATGTATTGTTGAGGCCTGTGGGCTATTAAATGTACCAACATGTTGATGCAATGTATCGGTGGAGTCGGTAGGTTTCCAGAAAAAAAACCGGTGATACCATGTATCAGCGAAGCGGATAGGCCAACCAGGTGTATGAGAATCGCGATACAACTGTATCTACATGCTGATACAGTTGTTTCTGCAAGGGAGGGGTCTATTGCTGTGCCGATAGACCTATCAGCATGCTAATAAATGAGAGACGGATTTTATCATTCCCGTGCATCCAGTTCAATGTAAGCAGTTGAAACCCTCTTGTATCGGCTCGCATAGCCGGAAGTTGTAGACACCCAGGAGCATAGCCTGGAGGCAAGGTAATAATGACCCATTGACCCCTATCCCTTGGGCGTAGTTTTGTTTCATGAAAATGGTAGGAATAAGAGCATTGTTTCTTCGAATCCAGTCCATACACTAGATCTGGGGCTTTTTGACCAAACGATCGAGGATAGGTTTCAATCTCATCCTTAGTACTTGGTGCTCGGCGTTGAAGCCTAAGCGCTATGACATTTTGTGTTGAAACCGATTATACTGTTTCAACCGAGATCGACGATGATGTTTGTGGCACCTATGCATGTTATGGTTTATGAATGTGTTTGTGTATGATCAAAGCTAATGAGATAGTAAATTAGTCCTCCGTGGATTTGAGAAGGCTAATGAGATAGTAAATTAGTCCTTCGTGCATTTTGGTCATTGTAAGTCGGTGACAAGGCTAGTGAGATAGCACTTGGTCCATCATGGACTAATGATCATTATATATTAGAGTTCCCGGGAGGAATCGGACATGGGGAATGGGACGGCAGTGGTGTGGGAGAAGAAAGGGGATTGTGGTTGAGAGGAAACTTAGGGAGCAGCCCTAATTTCTTACATTCATCCAAGATAGAATCAAAATAACTCATACAACTCCCCTTATAACAGCGGGGTGCAAATAACCAAATGTTTTGGAGTGCAAATAGTAAAAACACAAATAAACTCGAAACATGAATATTCAAATAGAAGTATATCCCGCGGTTTCCGCCTACATCGTTAGGCTACGGCCCGATGCCTTCTTGCGCGTGTAGACCCACCACGGCATTGCCTCTTCATGCGCGTCCGTATCAATACCTTCGTCTGGAAAATTGACCTTGTCCTCAAGGAACTAATCGGCGAATTGCCGGCGAAAGTCATCCCGGGGAAGCCAAGCAGCGTCGGTTTCTGTGCGTTTGAGCCAAGCAACTAGGATGTCCTCGGAAGCGACGTCGCCCGGAAGGTGGTGGTGGAGGCCAAGGATCTCGGCCGGTTAGTAGGGCGCTTCACCGGCGAGGTCGACGTTGGCCAGAATGTGGTCCATGGTGAGGCGCTCTCCCACCACTCAGCGTAGTTGAGAGACATGGAAAACCGTGTGGACGCGACATCCGTTAGGGAGGCGAAGTCGGTACGCAACGACATCAATGCGAGCGATGACTTCGAAAGGCCCGAAGAACCGAGGGGACAACTTTGGACAAGGACGTCGGGCCATCGAAAGTTGACGGTAAGGGTGGAGCTCCATGAACACCTTCTCACCCACTTGAAAGGAAAGGTCGGGCCTTTTCTTGTTCGCAAAGGAGGTCATTTTCTCGAGCCCGACGTAGATGGTGTTTAAGTTGGTCGAGGATGGAGTCCCGATCTTGAAGATAGTTGCAAGCCACTTGGCATTCCCCAGGAAGATGGCAGACGATTGATGGAGGTGTCCAACCGTAGACGGTTTCGAAAGAAGTGGTGTCGTCCGTTTGATGGTACGCCATGTTGTAGGAGTATTCAACCCAACTTAGCCACTTGGCCCACCCATGGGGTTGCTCCACAATGTAGCAACGGAGGTAAGTTTCCAAACACCGATTGAGAAATTCGTATTGGTCGTTCGTTTGATGGTGATACGCGGTGCTCATGCGGAGACGGTTGATGAAGCTCTCCGCCACGGTAGCGATCGTGTAAGGATGACGGAGTGGGAGGAAGTGAGTGTATTTGGAAAGGGGGTCCACCACCACCAAGATACAATTGCGAGCGCGGCAATCGAGTGATGAAATCCATGGTAACATCTTCCTAAATCATTTCCAAAATCGGGAGCGGTTGAAGGAGGCCGCCCGGGAATATGTCTTCATATTTTGTCTTTTGGCAAGTGAGGCATGCAACCACAAAGGACTTAAATTGGCGAAATATGTGTGGCCAATAGAGAGACGTTGCCAAGCAGCGATAAGTGTGGAAGGCTCCGGCCTGCCCCCCGGAGGGGTAAGCATGGAGCTCGGCGAGGAATGCTAGGCGACGACGGCGCGAGGACTAGGCTGCCTTTGAAGAATAAACAACCCCCCAGAAGTGAATACGGTTGGGCCGCGGCGTCAAAGATGAGGGCCGTCTGGATGCGTTCAAGTGGGGGTCGGCCTCAACTTTATGTTGGATGGTAGCCGCTTCTTCCCAAATGGGCCGAGAGACGACCGAGAGTTCTGGGGACTGAATTTGGCGGGAGAGAGTGTCGGTTGCCCAATTTGCCTTGCCCAGGCGAAACTCAATGGTGAAATCATAGTCAAGAAGCTTGGCGACCAATACATGTTGCGCCGGCGTCGCAATTTTTTGTTGTAGGAGGTAACGGAGGCTATGGTGGTCGGTGCAGATCAAAAAGGGACGGCCGAGGAGATATGATCGTCAATGTTGCACTGCCAACACGAGGCCCATGAGTTCGTTTTCATACACGTAGCGGCTCCGAATTGTTCTCGAGAAAGCTTGACTAAAGTACGCCACCGGTCGTCTGGATGAAAACGACTCCGACACCGGTGTCGGACGAGTCGCACTCTACGAGAAACGAAAACAAAAAATCCGGCATTGCCAAGACCGATCCTTGCACAAGAGCTTGTTTGAGAGCGTCGAAGAAGGCGATCGCCGCGGCCGACCACAAAAATGGACCCTCTTCCGATTTCTTCAAGAGTTATGTGGCGGTCGTGCCATAGCCACGCAGCCTTGGATGAAGCGGCGGTAGAGCCGGTCAAGCCCAAAAATCCGCAAACCTCCCGGAGTGAAGTGGGGGTTGGCCAATGGAAGACTGATGCAATTTTCTCCTCATCCATAGCCACCACCCCCACCCCTTCCCCTGGGCCAAGATGATGTGGCCCAAGTAGCTCATCGGTCACGCCAAAGGAGCATTTCTTCGAGTTGAGATGAAGATGAAGGCGTCGGATAGTGGTCAGATGAGGCAAACGTGCCGCATATGATCCTGCCAAGAAGAGTTGTACAACAAAATGTCATTGAAATAAACGAGAACGTGATTGCGAAGTACCACCCGGAAGATGTCGTTCATCATTGCTTGGAAGGTGGCGAGAGCATTGGTCAATCCAAATGGCATGACGAGAAACATGTAGTGGCCATCGTGGGTCAGGAATGCGGTCTTGGCAATGTCCTCCAGCCTGACCCGAATTTAATGATAACCCGCCCGGAGGTCCAATTTGGTGAAGAAGGCCGCCCTGCGAAGCTCGTCAAGCAGCTCCTGGATGACCGGAATGGGGTACTTGTCCGACACTGTTGCTTTGTTGAGCTCGCGGTAGTTAACTTAGAAGCGCCAACTGCCGTCCTTCCGCATCAGAAGGATCGGGCTAGAGAAGGGGCTCGCACTGAGGCGGATGAGGCCCCCCAAAGACATCTATTGCACAAGGCACTCGATTTCATCTTTTTGCACATTACCATATCAATAGGGCCACAACGAGACCACCGCGGAGGTCCCAGGATAAATGGGGATGGAGTGGTCGGTCAACCGCACTGGAGGCAACCCTGTCGGAGTCTGAAATACGTCGGCGAACTCGATGAGAAGCTCTTGTAGATCGGCTGGGTGAGAGGGAGGGACTGCCAAGCCACACCAAAAATGACATCGATGTCGCCCAAGCCAAACACATAGAAGCTCACTGTCACAGAGCAGGGGCCCACCGAAAGAGTCACGGAGGGGCAACGACCTTTGGTCATCTAGCGTCGCCCACGCAAAGGCAGACCGTGAAGTCCGCCACTAGCCATCTTGTCCGATTTGGGAGTGAGATTGAGGTCAAAGTATTGTTCCACCTTAGTGATCCATCCCATCTGGTCAACGGTGACGAAAGACGGAATGTCGAGGGTAGGGAAGTGCGGAACGGCCCAGGGAGGGGGGGTGGTGCGGTTCCGGTGGTTGTCGGGTCGACAGTGCGCCGAGAAGGAAGTCCCCTTCGCGGGTGTGCCGGAGCCGGAGGCTGATGCTTGGAGGTGGTCAAGCTTGGAGTTGGATCCATCCCATCTGGTCAACGGTGACGAAAGACGGAATGTCGAGGGTAGGGAAGTGCGGAACGGCCCAGGGAGGGGGGGGTGGTGCGGTTCCGGTGGTTGTCGGGTCGACAGTGCGCCGAGAAGGAAGTCCCCTTCGCGGGTGTGCCGGAGCCGGAGGCTGATGCTTGGAGGTGGTCAAGCTTGGAGTTGATGGTGAGGAGTGATGCTTGCATGGAGGCGAAAAGCTGGTTGTGTGCATCCAAGCGGCAGCTAAGGGCATCAACGACGTCCGGGGAGGGATCAGGAAGGAGCCATGAACGAAGTCGGCAACAGCGGTGCAACGTGAGTGCAAAAGCAACGGTAGAACTGGCGGCTTCAGAGGGCGGTAGGGCAAGTCGGATGTAACGGATGTGGATCTGTAATACTAATAAAACACAAGAATGGCCGAGGGGAGGTGGCCGGAGATGAGGGAGAAGACGAATGGCCGGGAGGTGGCCAGAGATGGGAGAGAAGAAGGGGCACGGGAACAGAGAAGACAAAACAACTTTATTATTAAACTTTTCATAATCCATATTACAAGCAATGACCCCTATTTATAACACTAATTACAAGTAATGACCCATAATATTTGGACACGTGGTATAATCCTATGATGTACTCTATTATACTTGTTACATAGCCTTCACCTTTTAAAAACGACGTCCTCGTCGTTTGTTCATCTAAAAAAAAATTTCTTTAGTTTGACCCTCAATTTGAGCCGCTTCAATTAATTCTGCCGGGATCGAAGACAAAAATTCTGAAAGGTAAGCCATAATAGTTGCGAACAAACTCTGCGGAAGCCATCATTGATAATGTTTTCAAAGCATATTTGTGAGAACTAATTCTTGCAAGATTATTTCCGCCAGGATTGAACACTTGAATTCTTGTTGTTTCTTGATTGTTCAAAACGAATTCTGTCCGAGATATCATGGGCAAAAATTTCAAAAAATAATGCTCTTCAAACACATCCTCGTAATCGTTCTTGATTGCGGCGATGCTAGATGGCAACACGAAATCATATTCCGCTTGTATCGGTGGCTCGTTGATTTGTGCAAGATCTTTATGGTGAACTTCTTTAGTTATCGTTGGCGATGAAGTGATGAATGTTGGAAGGCGCTCCTCAAGAAGTATGGGAAGAGAATCTTGTTTCTCTTCCTCAACAAGAACAACACTTATATCATTAAGCTTTTGCAAATCATTTTGAGTCGGCATAGTTGATTCGGTGGTAACATTGCTTTGTTCAAGAGATGTATTGTGAACATCCTCTATTCTTACTGACGACGAGTTGATGACTGTTGGAATTTGTTCCTCAAGAATTATAGGAAGATAATCTTGTTCCTCTTCCTCAATAAGATCAAGTCTTAAATTCTCAAGTTTTTGCAAAGTTTGATTTATCGCCCCCTCATGATTTCTTTTGCAGGCCACGACCTTGGTCAAGGAAGAGTGTCGTTGTTGTGCGGTATTAATGAGACGTTGAAAATTATTGTTCATGCACTGCTGAAAAGCATCAAAGCTGCGTTCCATATTTTGCTTGAAAGTCTCAAAAATATCGACTAAGTCATCCACCATTGTAGAAAATGGCGTTAATGTTTTTTTTATCAAGCTTTCAAGGTGATGCAGACCAATCTTCTGCAAATTGAAACTAACTTTTTAACTAACTCTTCAAGCTGTAATCAGGGCTCTCTTTTTTCTTTTTCTTTTTTAGCAATTTGATCAACAGGTTCGTATCACCGACGTCTAGGATCAACCAATGGACATCTTCTCGAGTCTGAAATCCATCGTGCTGGAAGGAATGGAGATGGCTGTTGGATGTAAGTGCCAAAGATGTTGATAAGTTGTAGTGGCTTGCGGGTCCTGAACGCAGTCGATGGTTCCTAACTCAGGCGGATACTCCGCCGTTCTTGAAGATGACGTCTGGGTGGTCGGAGGCACAACCAGTTTACCGGTCTGGTTAAAGAAATCCTGAAATAAATGAAGAGCGTTCTTGATGACGATGAGATTGAGAGGCATCAGGCAGTGGTTCTTGATCGCAGCGAAATAGAGACGAAATTGATGTGGTGGTCGGAAATAGCATCAAAGCAAAAGCGGCGGAGGCAGCGAAGCGGCAGAGGCAGCGAAGCGGCAGAGGCGGCGAAGCGGCGGAGGCAGCAAAGCTACGACGAAGCGGCGTAGGAGGCGGCGCTGGCGGCGGTGGATGAAACGGTGGCGGAGGATATCTTTCTTGATCCGGACCAAGAAACAGAGATTTGCTCTGCTTCAATCCTTAGACGGTGGTGGAGGATGAACAGGACGGCGAAGGTGGAGGATGAACCGGCAATTTCTTGATTTCTATTCTTTCTGTTGGTTAATAATTGCGGCTTTCTTGATTTCTATTCTTTCCGATGGGTTTTTTTGGTGCTGGGAACGCTTCTCACTGAGGAGATGGCCTTGATGATGGCCGTGGCATGGATGATGAAGAACCGGTGGCGGCGGTGGAGGATGAACTGAAGTGAATCAGGGTCGAAACAGAGGTGGTGCTGCTTCAAGACTCAGGCAGGCGGTGGTGGAACATGCTGGCGGTGGTGGTGGACGATGAAGAACAGACGACGGTTCTTGGGTAGAAGAAGACCGAAGGAGAGATCGCGACGAGAGCACCAATGTAACGGATGTGGATCCGTAATACTAATAAAACACAAGAATGGCCGAGGGGAGGTGGTCGGAGATGAGGGAGAAGACGAACGGCCGGGAGGTGGCCGGAGCTGGGAGAGAAGAAGGGGCACGGGAACAGAGAAGACAGAACAACTTTATTATTAAACTTTTCATAATCCATATTACAAGCAATGACCCCTATTTATAACACTAATTACAAGTAATGACCCATAATATTTGGGCACGTGGTATAATCCTATGATGTACTCTATTATACTTGTTACATCGGACCAAATATTAGAGTTCCCAGGAGGAATCCAACAAGGGGGAGGGGGGCGACATTGGTGTGGGAGAAGAAATGGGATAAGGGTTGAGAGAAAACTTAGGGAGCAACCCTAATTTCTTGCATTCATCCAAGATAAAATCAAAATAACCCATGCAACTTCCCTTATAACAGCGGGGTGCAAATAACCAAATGTTATGGAGTGCGAATAGTAAAAACACAAATAAACTCGAAACATGAATATTCAAATAGAAGTAGATCCCGCGGTTTTCGCCAACGTCGTCAGAGTACAGCTCGATGCCTTCTTGCGCATGTAGACCCTCCACGACGTTGCCTCTTCATGTGCGTCTGTATCATTATATGACCATGTGATTGTGATGCAACTTGAGTCGCATCTTCATTGTATTTTTATTTCCGGCTTTTTATTTGTTTAGTGCATGTCTTCGCACATGTTTATTTGTTTATCGCACATCCTGTTATCTATGATCGCATATGTAATCGTTTATTTTGTATCACGCACATTGTGACGAGTTATTGGGGTGATCGTCTAATAAGACCCTGAATAAAAAATCCGTCAAATTAGGTAACATGTTAATTAAGACAAGAAAAACAAAAATATTTATATTAAGAAAGGGATATATTAAAATGAAGCATATTTAAAATTAGTTATTATTGATATGGAAATTAAGTAAATATTTAATTTGCCATCTTTTTCTAGTATTACTTTAAATATGGGGAATACTAAAAGGAGAATGAGCCCTTAAATATTGAAAATGATTAATTATTCCTTTCTTAAAAAATATACCAATTTAATGCCCTCTTCTAAGTCTGGGATTTAATATGAGTCGTCAGATTTAGGGGAAAGTGCAATACATTTTTGCGTCGAGATTCGGGATGGCCGCATGGCCTGATAGTAGTGGTCCTGGTTATTCTCTCTTCCGGACTGAAGAATTTTCCCAATGATAAACCTTTTATAATAGTCATTTCCCCATAACCAAAGCTAGCGAAAAAACAAGGAAAAATAGGGAATTATTCACTATTTTCCAAAATTCCAGCCCAACCCCCCGGTGATTCACGCGACGGCTTCGTTTTGCTCTCAGACGGCCGACGACCACCGATTGGTCCTTTGGTCGCCTCCCTTGACACCCGAAGCCTCTGACGACCCACTCTCTTCCATTCCCCGATGGCTTCGACGATTCTGTCATTGAAACAATCGCCCTAGCCGCAGAAGCTCGACGAACTCTATCGACACCTTCAGCTCCCCCTTCCCCTCAGTCCAGCCCTCCTCCGCTGATCGGCTTCCAGAGCACCTCCATTTCCCTGGAAACAAAACCTACCTGAGCCTTCCAATCACCACATCCTCAATTCAGTCTGCACCACATCCAAAATAGTAAAGTATGCATGATCCCCTCCCTCCATCGTCAAACAGAGAAAACATTAGTACCCACAACCCTCTGAGCCACCCCTTTCCCGTATCCTAAGAACCAACCTACTCTTCACCGCACTTGTGAGCCAAAGGTATACCTCTCCTCCCACTCATGCTCATATTGTGTTAGTTTAATTTATGCTTATATTTACTTGAACTATAATCTCAAAGCTTACCTATAATTTTCATGGAGAACCTGTTTAACGTTAATTTCCAAATTTTCGTGTTCTTCATTTATTTATTTTACATATGTGGAATGTTAAACCATGTTAATCATTATTTGAAAGTTAGCTCTTTATGCACGTGTGCGAAACCTAGGTCGATTATCACATGATGTTATTAGTGAAAGTCTAATTTATGTCACTTAGTTTAAAATCGACCATAAAATTAATTTAATATCAAATACTTATTTCCGGGTTACATCAGTTTGTGGCGTTTGTGAATAGACACATGGTCCTGACTCCTGAGAAACCTTGATTTGTGATATGGGAATTTGTTGGCTTGTAGGATTGATTGCACGGTCAAGTTAACTACATAAAAGCATGCCAACCTAACTATTTTCAAGACTTCATTGCTACTGAGTAATCACCTCATTAATCATAGGTTACCTGTAATTTTAGCTTACATCGATTTTACATGTAAAGTTAACTAACCGCATCAAAATATACAACTACAAACATGTTATGAAAAGACTGGAAAGGAAGATTCATCAAATTTATAAAAATGTCGAAAGCACAAAAAGAAGATTCATCAAATTTATAAAAATGTCGAAAGCACAAAAGGAAGATTCATCAAATTTATAAAAATGCCGAAAGCACAAAAAGAAGATTCATCAAATTTATAAAAATGTCGAAAGCACAACAGAGTTTAAATGGCATTACCAACCATGTCAGAGTATGGGAAAGTGATACTTGATTGTAATCTGATTGATTTCCTTACTATCAATGTACATTCTTCATGATTCATACTTCTTGGGGAGTAGCACGGGCACAGCACAAGTGTCATATCAAGTAATTCATGAACGAACTTTCTTTTTAATTCATCATATTCCATGAGATTCATATGGCAGGCAAGTTTGTTGGGTAGAGTTGCTAAAGGAACCAAGTCAATGTGGCGGTACGTGTCTCTCACATGTGAAAGATCGGAAGGCAATTCGGCAAAGAGAGCATTATTGTACTCCTGTATCAACAGGAAAACCTCCTGGTATGGGCCTAGTCGGAGTGGCGGTCGGAGATGGGGAAGATGGCGGAGATACCGTGGAGCCCTAACCGCGTCTGCCTAAGCGGGGCGTGCTCGTTGGAGGAGAGAGCTACCAAGACCTCACACAAGAGAATAGGAAACTAGAATGATTTTATTCATCACCATACAAGACCCCAAGGGTCCCTTAAATAGAACATACATGGGCATTACCGTAAATAGCCCGACACACTAATAATAACATATAATAACGAGAACAACATACGACTTGATAATATGATAACTTTGTGGGCGCATTGCCCATAACATCACTCCCGCTGTTCAAAACGAGCTTGACCACAAGCTCAACTAACATGTGAACTTCATCTGACACCCTCTTCGTCAGAGTCCTCGACGTGCAGGTAGAAGAGTTTCTTGCACTTGTGGCCACGAGTGTACTGCTTGTCGCAGTTAAAACATAATCCATGAGCGCGTCGCTCCAACATCTCAGCCCGAGATAAGCGACGGAGGGGCGGAGTAGGCTTGACCCTCGGTACGGCCCGGCTGAGTGCCGGTGTCTGTGGGCAAGTAGGCCTTCGGTGCTAGCTAAAGGCGGCGGTCCCATAGCCTGACCAGACTCATAGCAGTCACTAAGTCAGGCGGGGCCTCGAATTCGACGTCCAGTCGCAGGCGGTCCCGAAGTCCGACGGTGAAGATGACGACATGCGTCTCCGGGGGAAGTGCGACGTGCGCTAGAAGAAGCTGAAATTGGTCCAAGTATTCGTCCACGGATCCGAGCTGGCGTAATGTTGTGAGAGCACCGAGGGGGTTGCTGCGGATGGGAGGACCGAAGAGCAGGTTGCAGAGTCGCTTGAAGTCGTCCCATGTCAGAGTTGGTTGGTCTGTGAGGAGGCGGTTGACCCAAAGCAAGGCCGAGTCGAGAAGATGGAAGGAGGCCAGAGGAAATTGTTCAACTGCCGGGGTCTGTTGGTGGCCAAAGAATTGCTCGCATCTGGTGAGCCAGCCCAAGGGATCAGTTTTCTCATCGTAGGTTAGAAATTCCAACCTGGTTTAGCGTGGCAGAATCGCCGCGTCGGGGCGTGCTAGGACTGGTGGCGGTGGCTCATGGACTGTCAATGGCGGCGGTGGCTCATGGACTGTCAATGGCGGCGGCGGCGTGTGGCGGATAAGTGCCGATGCCTGACTGCTACCCGCTTGATCGTGTGCGGAGGCGGTAGAGAGATCATCGATGCGCTTGGAGAGCGCAGTAATGGCCTCCTGATGACGATCCGCGAGGGCAGCTTGCTGCGCCATGACGGCCTGCAGCATGGACATAATCTGACTCATTTGATCCGACGAGTCACCCATAGTGCAAGATAAGGAGCGGGTGCGGGGTCGACTGGAGTGCTTCGAGGTAGCTGGTTGGGAGGTGCCGCGAGAGCTGTGTAGTCGTCCAATGGTGGCGACGAAATAGTTTTACGTAATACAATAGGCGGAGGAGGGGCTGATTTGTTGCAGCACACATTAAAGAAAGCCCATAAGGCAATAAATAGATTGGGCGGTGGCCTTCAGAAAGAAATAAAGGGAAAAAAGTAATTAAAATAAAAAAGGTGTGGGGTATTAAATATAAGATTTATGCTGCTGGGAGCGGCTTAAAATAAAAAGAGTGCGGCGTTAGGCGTGCGGGGGGGGGGGGGGGGGATTAAATATAGGAATAAGGCTGCTGGGAGGAGCTCGAGGCAAGCTAATGATGCTGCGTGTGATGCGATAGCCAGGCGAGGCATGGGCGATGCAGAGGAGCATGCAGTGAGGTTGCGGAAAAGGGTCCTGCCACGGTGAGTCGTGTCTGTCACGGAGACGGAGGCGCGGCAGTGCGGAGCCTGCGTCGATGTTGGCGATGGCTTGTTTGATGATGTTGGCGGGGCGTTTCTTCTGGATGTTGCTGAAGCCGAAGAGGTCCTGCCACGGTGAGGCGCGTCGGAGACGGGGAGTCTTCGTCTGGATGTCGCGCTGGACGGGAAGCAGGAAGGTAGTGTTGCTAGTGCTGGCAGCGAGTTCGACGAAGGTTCCGGCTGGTACAAGAAGCGATTTCTAATGGTGTTGGCAGCATTTTCGACGGAGATTCCGGCTGGTTGAGGAAGAAGCACGTTGAATCGTCGAGGTGCGTTGATACAAAGTTGGTATGGGCCTAGTCGGAGTGGCGGTCGAAGACGGGGAAGATGGCGGAGATACTGTGGATCCCTAACCGCGGCTGCCTAAGCGGGGCGTGCTCGTTGGAGGAGAGAGCTACCAAGACCTCACACAAGAGAATAGGAAACTAGACTGATTTCATTCATCACCATACAAGACCCCAAGGGTCCCTTAAATAGAACATACATGGGCATTACCACAAATAGCCCAACACACAAATAATAACATATAATAACGAGAACAACATACGACTTGATAATATGATAACTTTGTGGGCGCATTGCACATAACACCTCCTTTGGCAATTCTCTGTCTATCGCTTTCCCATTTTTCTCCACTGCAAGAATCACTTCAGACTCTTATCACTTCTTCCATAAATGGTCTCAAGATAAATAAGTTAATGACTTTCCCTAGATCAGGCTTAGGTAGGTTTGCTTATTTCATCGGGGCTAAGATGACCTGTTGTTCTTCCTCCCATCTTTGAATCAGAGTTTTAGGATTTAGGGTATTAAACACATGTTTTCTATGGTCACTTCATTTCCCTTCTTGAAACAGGATAATTTGAGGGGTAAGAAGAGTCTATTTGTATGATTGAGGGCACTTCTCAACTATTAGACTCAATTTGGTCAGTTCTCAACTATTAAACTCAATTTGGTCATTGCTTCTTGTGAAACACATTTTCACAACTTCCCGTTATCTACAATCATCCTGCATACTTTATCTTTGATAGTGTAGCTAGTATGGAATATATTTGTCATCAATCAATCTATCTCTCTATGGATGAGAAGAGTCTTCCTAATGACCAAAGACTTAAACAACATCCACTTGTAAAACATCATCTTCCTCTCCGATTGGATGGGTCTGGATACTCTTCCATAGTATGATGTTTGTTATCTTCCTCAACAATTTCTTCCTTGCGGCTACTCAATTTTTGAAATTAATTGATAGATGGACAACCTCTCCACATATCTAACAACGAACAACCAAAGTATCAGTTGGTACTCGTTTACTAGGCCACAAATCTGCAGGTTGGTTCACCGGGTTTGGTGGACTTTCTCACCGACTGTCAGCCCCAACTTCACGAGGTATACCCTCCTAAAGTTCTGATCAAACATTGGTGCTTTCCTTAACCATCGATTCTGTTGCTTTTCTGCTACAATGGCTCTTTGATAAGCCACTAAAATGCTCCATAAAGAAAACAGAGTATGTCATGTATGGATTGACGCAAACCTCTGAAGTATCTATCAAATTGTTGTTCCTCCGTCTCCAAAAAATAATTATGTGAAAGGAATTGATAAAAATTCTCCGTTTAATCATTAATTGATCTGCCTACTTCGACAAAGGTTATGAAGGCGCTAGTGGAGGAATTAAATTTAATTGAATGGTAGGAAATGCACCGTCCACTTCTACTTCATACACTCCCAATAGTCAACTTTGGGCTTGCGTTTCCTCTCATGGGTCTTCTTTAGCTTCTCCCACCAACTGAAACTTGAGCTCTCAACTTTAGGGTATAAAAATATTCCGATATAAAAATATGTACACTACTATGTCTACTCATTCAAAACATTCTTCTTATCAGTCACTGAGTCACCCATACTACGGTAGATCAACTCAAATGTTGAGATGACATTTTTCCGCTTAATGTGGGGGCTCATTACAATTAACCTTATAATGGAAGGAGCTCTCAAAGGACTCCTCAAATTCATGCTCGTCTTTCTCCTACTCGGTATATAAGTCTCTCAATCGAGCCTCCAGTTCTTCCATTTGTTCTTCCATTTGTCTTCTTAGGCCCTCAATTTCATCATGACACGGATCCCTCTCATTGGAGTTTGGGCATTAACATTTCCATGTCCTACTTTCCTTCGTCCCCCCCCCCCCCCCCCCCCCCCCCCCCATAATTGATTAGAGAAATTATACTTCATTGTTTACGGGTGTTTGTATCGAATGCCAAAAGACTCGAGGGCAATAGTTGGCCTATTAGCCAACGTCAGGCCTAGAGAGAAGAAGATTCACATGCAGATTCCAGTGTGAACAATAGATGTGTCGAACCCTAGAGGAAGAAGAAGTCGTTGGGCACACTGCGCCTGAGGGAAAATGTGTGAACTTGTGAGGGATTTCTTAGAAACTTAAGTAAAATTAGTCGAGCAAGAAGAGAACTAGTTGTTGAGCTGAATAAAGGAACCTCGAAATAACTGAATATCATTGACACCTTGTCAAAGGATCATTGAACCTTATGAAAAAATGTGTCTAACCCTATGGAATATTATAATGATATAGAGAAGACTAGCGTTGTCGAATTGATAAACTGGAATCCAGTCGAGCAAACAGCTGTATGGACAATGCTGTGAAATCTCCTGTTATTGTGAAGACCCGTGATCGAACCTTTAATGATCATATGAGAAGTCCATCTTTGTACCACCAGATGGCGTCCACAAAGAGGAGAGAACAAACCACTTGAAAAAATTTCATTCATCAAAAAATAACATCAAAGCATACAACTCCCAAACATATATCTAGGGTTGGGGAGGAATTTGTTAATAGATCCTTTTAAAAAACTGACGAACATAAGTTTATGAGAAGTTAAACTCATCGGACTCTGATTAATTTGCTGCTTCGGGGAACAACTCCTTCCATGAATTGGAAAGCTAAGATTGTGGCAACAGAAGATGATAGCTTACAAAAACTCTATTTACAATTGGCTGATATTTAAACCAACAAGGAAAAAGGTAGAGCAATAGACTGTTATGGACCCATGTTGGGGGATAACTTACAAGCGCCACACGAGGGCGCACAAAGAGTCCAACGCTTATTTATGTTATGTTTCCGCTGTTTTCAGTTGTATTAAGTTGTATGTGAACTTGGACTTGGTTTGACCCAACCGATTATAGGGTTGGGTGGGTTTTGATGGATGTTATGAAAAGTATTATCCTAATTTCTCTCTCTCTCTAACTTCATGATACCGCCCGGCACCCTAGCCGATCGCCCGTTTACGCCGATCGCCCTCCTCTTCCGCTCTCGCATTTCACCGACGTTCCTCCCCTCCGGCGAGATAGGTTCCAAAGGATCCAAGAATGGCCACGCCGAGCTCCTCCGGGACTTTTCCCTCGATCGTCTGCAAACACGAACCCAAACGACGGCCCGTACCAACTTGGTATCAGAGGCCTCCTCCGCCACTCACCCGCAATGCGCGTCCCCTGCCGACGACACCCTAGCGCGAACCCCGCGCTCTCCAACTGCCAGCCTCGATCGATCCAGCGCGCGCACTGCGCCCTTGTCATGATTTTCGCCTGCTTTCACGTCGTCCGTTCCTCGCGTGACCCAGCCAGTCCTTTTGGGGACTTCTTCGGCTGGTCTTCCCCTCCTCGCGGACAATAGATGCCTCTTGCCCACGCCCCCTAGCGTCTCTCCCTCCGTTCGAGCGATATCGATGGACGACGACAACCCTGGCGGCCTCACCTTGGCTCAGATTTTGGAATCCTTTCAGCATATGACGGTCGCGAACAATAGGGCCCTCATCGAGGCCCTTTGGTCAGACGCCCTCCCACCTCCACCGCGCGCTGCTTTGGGATCCTCCAGGCGGACCACGTTTCTCCTCCACCTCGTTCTAAGGGCAGCGACCTCTCTCGTTTCGTGAAGATGAACTTTCCGATTTTTGAAGGTCGTGAGGACCCCTTGACTTGGCTCACCCATTACGAGCAGTTTTTTGCGACCAACGCACACCGTTGTAGGATTGGATTGGTGTGGCATCCTTCCATCTCATGGGTTCCACTTAGTTATGGTTCTCCCAGTTACAGTGGGAGAAGCTCCACCCTTAGCGAGAGGACTTCAAGACTCACTGGAACCTCCGCTTCGGGCCTCCCCTTCGTGGGAACCCCATTGGCGATCTCATCTTCCTCCGATAGACAGGGTCCATTGATGACTATCTCGAGCAGTTTTAGGTGCTACTTGCTCTTGTCCTGTCTGTTCCACCGACACATCAGGTGCCCTTCTTTATCGCAGGTCTCCACGAGCACCTACGTTTGGATGTCGAATTACAGCTTCCATCGGACCTCGCAACGGCCATGAGTTTAGCACGTGTTTGTGAGAAACGCATGTTGATGGGCCGGTCGTATCTTGGGCATCGCTCTGGCGAAGGACCTTCATGGGGTTTCGGCCCGTCCCCACCCCAGGCTAGCAGTGGAGTCGACAAGGGAAAGGAGGGGGACCGCCGTGTTGTGCCTATTGTGGTAGAGGGTTACCATTCCCACGTGGATTTCTTCGTGATTGCCCTCCGGGGCTATGCGGTCGTCTTAGGAGTTCGGTGGCTCCGCACATTGGGCCCCCTTCTGTGAGACTTTGACGAGCTTATGATGACATGGGGCTATGGGCCACAGCAGACCGTGTGGTAGGGTCGCTCGGCGGCCGCCGACCGCCGGATTTTCCTTGCCTAGGTCGAGCCAGCCCAACCCTCCGACCTCGATGTTGTTCTGCTAGAGTATAGTGATACTACGATTGCCCCAACGGAACCTCCTCCATGACGCTAGGACCGCCGCATCTACATCTTGCCAAACACGTCTCCCGTGGTTGTCTGTCCTTACCGTATCCTTTCTTGCAAAAGGATGAGATTGAGCGGCAGTGCTCCGCCATGCTGCGACAGAGCATCATTCGCCACAACGTCTCACCGTTCTCTTCTCCGGTCTTGTTGGTCCACGAGAAGGATGACTCATGGCAATTCTGCGTGGATTACCACGAGCTGAACGCATGAACAGTGAAAGACATTCCCAATCCCGATAGTTGAGGAGTTGTTCAACGAGTTACACGACGCCCAGTACTTCTCCAAATTGGATCTTTGCTCGGGGTACCATCAGGTGCGCATGACCCCAACGGTTGTGGAGAAGACCGCTTTCCGCACCCACCATGGACACTTCAAGTTTCATGTGATGTTGTTTGGGCACACCAACGCTCCATCCACCTTTCAAGCTCTCATGAACGAGGTATTCTACGACTTACTGCGTCGTTGTGTGCTTTTTTTTGACGATATTATGGTATGCAACACTACTTGGGAGGCCTACCTAGTCCACCTTGCACCGTATTTTAGCTGGTTCCACCCACTAGGCCTGTAAGCAGTTTGGTTTGGTTCGGTTTTGGGATAAACCGAAATCGAACCGAACACCCTCGGTTTTCACACATCCCAAATCGAAACCGAACCGAATCCATACGGTTGGTTTGGTTTTTAAAACTCGGTTCAGTTTTCTTACATAGTTAACTCATAATAAAATTTACCTAAAATATTTTCATTAAGTTCTCATTAATTTCTTTTTAACTTAAATGATAAATTGACTTAAATATATAGTTAATTTAGAAATAATTACTCATGCCATGTGATATATAACATGTGTTAACTGTAGTTCAATTTAAATTAATTATGAATATAATTTGTGCCCTTTTATATTTAATCAAGCAAAAAATAATTGATGTAAGCATGTATATTACCGTGACTTGAGGATAATAATATGGTCGAACTAGTTAAGTTGACGTATAAGTTAAGCATTTATAATTTTCTAAATTATTAGTTTACCTATTTTAGTGTTAGTTGGTGCCACCTAGAACAAAGAAGTTGGATGTCTTGATCCAAACAAAATTATAATACTTAAATTTTCCTAATAGTTTTTATTCTTTAACAATTAAGGTTCGGTTCGATTTTTTCGGTTTACACAACCAACAAACTGAACCGAACCGAAATGATGTCGGTTTTCAGCCCCCCTAAACTGAAACCGAACCAAACCGATCGGTTCGGTCTGAAAATCGATTCGGCTTGATCGGTTCGGTTTGGTTTGGTTTGGTCGGTTTCGGTTTTTTATGCACACCCATAACGCCCACCGACTGTTTCTGAAGCGGGCCAAATGTTTCTTTGGGACTGACCGGGTCGCCTACTTGGGCCATGTCGTCGATAGTACGACAGTGTCCGCCGACCCCCTCAAGATTCAAGGGGTAGTAGAGTAACCTCTTCCTAAGTCCCAGTGGGAGCTCCGAGGGTTTTTGGGCCTGGTAGGCTATTACCGACGCTTCATCCAAGGGTACAACGTGACTACGGCACCATTGTTTGCCCTCTTTAGGAGGCAATCCTTTGCATGAGGAGACAAAACGATGACTTCTTTTCGAGCTCTTCAGTATGTCTTGGTGTCAACACCTATCCTACGCCTACCAGACTTTGCACAGGAGTTCCAGGTTGACTGCGACGCATGGGGAAAAGATTGCGGCACCGTGCTCCAACAGGAGGGCCACCCGATTGCATATTTCAGCAGTCGGGCGGCGCTTCATCATCAAAAACTCCAGGCTTACGAACAGGAACTCGTTGGGCTTGCAAATGGAATCCAACATTGGCGACCTTACTTGTGGGCCTCACCTTCCTGATTCGTACCGATCACTTCAACCTCAAATATCTCTTGGAACAACGCCTCACCACTGTACCGCAACAACGTTGGATCAGCAAACTTCTGTGCTTTGATTTTCGGGTGGAGTACAAGGCGGGTGTCGTGAACAAGGCCACGGATGCCCTCTCACGCCGCGACCACCAGGAGGCACTTCTATTGGACATTTCCTAGCCGACGAGTCTGTTCTACACCGCCTTCAACAGGAGATTCAAGACACCCCAATCCTCCTAGAGCTTCGCCACCGCATTGAGGAAGGGTGGTTGCCCTCGTCTTAAGCCGTACGGGACGGCCTCATCTTACACAAAGGCCGACTCTACCTCTCAGCTGCCTCTCTGTTGATCTCGAATATTCTGACTAGCACCTATGACACCACTCATGAAGGGGTGCGCAAGACCCTTCATCGGATTCGGGCGGAATTTTTTTGGAAAGGACTTAAACGCGGCGTACAAGACTTCATCACCCTTTTGCCCCACCTGTCATCGCAGTAAGGCCGACCATCTCGTACCGGTCGGGCTTCTCCAGCCTCTTCCCATACCCACACAAATATGGGCTGACTTATCTATGGATTTCATCGAGGGGCTTGGCCGATCGGTCATTTTCGTGGTGGTGAACAAATTTTTTCAAGGGCGCACATTTCATCGCCATGAGCCGCCCTATTACGGGGGATGGGGCATCATGCGGCTTCTTCGACCAGGTGTTCCGTCTACACACCTGGAGAGCATTGTGCCCGACAGGGACAAGATTTTTACTTCGTTATTCTGGCAGGAGCTGTTCAGACTATGTGGTACCAAGCTTGCACTTTCGTCAGCCTACCATCCACAGTCGGACGGGCAGATCGGGGTAGTCAACCAGACGCTCGAGATGTACCTCTGTTGCATTACAAGGGACCGCCTGAAGGGCTGGGCAAGGTGGCTTCCATGGGTGGAATATTGCTACAACACGTCCTATCATTCAGCCCTGCAGACCGCTCCCTTCCACCTTGTTTACGACCGGGAACCACCACGTCTACTCACATACATCAGCGCATCAGCTCGACCAACCACCGCTGACAGGGAGCTGCAAACTCGCGATCATATCCTCAGCTTAGCCCGCGAGCGCTTCCTCCAGGCCTGGACACGCATGGAGACCGCGTACAACCAGGGACACCGCGTACAACCGGGGACACCACGAGCTTTTCTCTGGCCCGGGGGACTGGGTGTGGCTTAAGCGCCGCCCTTACCTCCAGTCGACCATCGCCAAGAGTCAATACCACAAGCTGAGACACAAGTTTTACGGTTCGTTTGAGGTGGTACAGCGCCTTGGTGAGGTGGTCTACCGTCTCCAACTACCGACCGATGCCCGGATTCACGACGTGTTCCACGTCTCGCAGTTGAAGACGTTCATAGGGGCTCCTCCTCCTGAACCCTTGGTGCACTTGCCCCCGTAGCTACAAGACAAGCTTGATGTCGACGCGAGCGGAGATGTTACGGACCCACGTTGGGGGATAACTTACAAGCGCCGCACGATGGCGCACAAGGAGTCCAACGCTTAGTTATGATATGCTTTATTTTATGTTTCCGTTGTTTCCAGTTGTATTAAGTTATATGTGAACTTGGACTTGGTTTGACCAAACCTGTTATAGGGTTGGGGTGGGTTTTCGTGGATGTTATGAAAAGTATTATCCTAGTTTTTCCCTAACTTCACGATACCGCCGGGCCCCCTAGCCGATCGCCCGTTTCTGCCGATCTCCTCTTTCCGCCGATCTCCCTCCTCTTCCGTTCTCGCATTCCATTGACGTTCCTCCCCTCCGGCGAGATAGGTTCCAAAGGATCCAAGAAGGGCCACGCCAAGCTCCTCCGGAACTTTTCCCTTGATGGTCCGCAAACACGATCCCAAACGACGGCCCGTACCATAGACCTACCATCTCTCCGAGATATTTCTTTTGGGTAAAATAATTGTTCAAAAAAAACAAAAAAAAGGAAATACATAAGCTAATGTTATTAAGATGTCTCAAACCGGCACTTCTTTTTTTGGAATGCTTGAGAAAATTTGTTCATATGATGAATTTCAAGGCAAGGGACACTTTCTAGAGAAAAAAAGTATCTGATCGTTTTGGTAATTTTAAAGACTTAAAAATTTCGAGGCCTTTGAAGCTAATTTAAATCAATTAATAAAATGGCATACAAGGAAATAGCTCTAAAAGAAAACTATGCTAAAAAGAAATTTATAAAACTAAATACAAAGCAAGAATTTGAATGCTTACACACACAACATCATTCTCCTCAAAGATGCTGCGCATGTTGAGTTCATCAACAGCAGTCCTCCGTCTCTAATTAATTCATTAAAAAGGGAAGGAGATCAGAATATCAGACATGCTATTCATTAAAATTGGACTACTCCTACAATTATGAAGCAGATGGACAGACAAGAAAACAATAATAAATAACTTGGTTTCAACAAAGACTGTAGACTTTTCAGCAATACACTTATGACAAGGAACATCAAGAACCTAACAACCTAGAATAAATTGAGTTTACCAATATTGACAATACTGAAAAATAATAAGAGAACAGATCATTTGCATAACCTTGATAAAGGACAAGTGCCATTTTTGAAGTTACCTTCAGTAGGGACAACTGCTCATTACACCAATGAGTTATTATAAAATTTACGGGGTATTTTGCAAATTAATATTTATAAATAACACTAATACATTTTTCTTATAAATATAAATGGCCTACTGGAGAACTAAATCTTCGTTAATTTTGGCTCTTTTGGTGACTGCCACTTGTGCAGGAGAGAAACTGTAACTAAGCCAAGGAGTATTCAGCGGATACTTGCAAAAGAAAGACGGCTGTTCCCAAATCCAAATCAGCTTCAGGCTCAAAATATCATTCATCTAGCATGCCAAGGAGACAAAAAAGTCTTATATAGCCCCCCGACGTGAAATAAAATCAACATTGCGCCATAATTAAATTAAAACCCACAAATTAGTTCATTAATTCATTTCTGGTATCGTCCGTAGTATGCAACCCGTCTCCATTCTTTGACCTCTACGAGTAAACCCGCTAACCCTGATTTGGAGTGTCACGCTTGTCCACAATAATATTCCCTCCTGGATATTTTCTCTTGTCCTCAAGACAAAATTCTGGAAACTAGAGCTCGAAATCGTCCCGGTCCACCCAAGTGGAATCTGAGTCGGAGTGACCCTTCCATTGCACAAGAATCTGAGAAACTGGAGTATCGCGACATGCGATGACACACGTGCCCCGGATGACCTCCGGATCATATGGGCAAATAAAGTCAACTTCAAGATCATCCGATTCTGAATAGTAGCTTCCACTGTGTGATCCCCAATCGCCCATTTAAGATGAAATGCATGGAAAACATGGTGTATGCGACTCTATGGAGGAAGACATGCAGAAAGCAACCTCACCTATGCGGTCGATAATCAGAAACATGTAGTAACGTGCCGACAGCATGGTGTGAACCCAGGAGTCCATTGTGATCTGGCGGTGTGGTCGTAGCTTGAGCAACAATGTCAGCAATTCCCAACGGTATGTAAGAACCCAAAAATAAATAAATAAAGTATTTATATTCTCCTTGAATCTGATTATTACAAGTGTGCGCCCCTCTTTATATAGAATAGAGGAGAGAGAATGTACAACAGACGATGTGAGACTAAATACTTCGAGCAGTTACAATAAAGGGTAACCATCTAGACTACCACAGGTAGTAATAACAAATCAATCAACACCGGGCGGTTACACATAGGTAACTGCCCGACCTTTATACAGAGGCCACAACAATCAACACTGGGCGATTACACATGGGTAACTGCTCGGCCTTCTCCAATCAACCAACACAGGGCGGTTACATATGGGTGAGGTAAGGCCTTAGTGATAATGGTCGAGGTAAGGCCTTAGTGAGAAAATCAACAACTTGTCCAGCAACATGCACATGTCTCATGTCTAATTTTTTAAGTTGAACCATTTCCCAAATAAAATGACAATCGACCTTAATGTGCTTGGTACGTTCATGAAATACTGAATTCTTGGCAATATGAACAACAGTTTGGCTATCACAGAAGAGAGTGGTCGGAGAGGAGAGTTACACACCCAGATCACGCAGAAGACTCTCCAAGCATGTGAGTTCAGAAATGATAGAAGTCATTGATCAATCAGCTTCCGCAAATGAGCGTGCAACCAACGATTGCTTCTTGCTCCTCCAGGTGACAAGATGTCCACCAAAATATGTGTAGTACTCACTTGTTGATCGGTGATCATCAAAAGACCCAGTATAGTCAGCATCAGAGTAGGTAGGCAACAAGTGAAAAAGAGGAGGCGGGCTTATACATAAGTCCTTATCCCGGAGCAGACTTCAGATACCAAAGGATGCTCTAAACGGCTTGGAGATAGGAGATCTGTGGAGCATGCATAAAGCAACTGACCACCCTAACGACAAAGGATATATCAGGTCTTGTAACAGTAAGGTAAATAAGTTTGTCTACAAGACGGCGATAGTACTCCGGGTTAGGGAGGAGCAAATCAGAGCGTCCAAAACTCAAGGCGGCCTCAAGGAGTAAGCCCCGACGGAGGGATAAATGTGTCCTCAAAACAAGAAGGTCGCCCGATGAAGCTCGTGGTAAAGCAACAAGAGTTCGCAAGAAGCAGACAAGGAGACCACACAAACACTGCGAAGAAGAGTCCGCACACAGCGGTTAGCAAACAAAAAGACCGCTCAAAGACACCAGTGTGGTTACGAAAAGGAGTCCGCACACGGATCGATGGTTCTGATACCATGTAAAAACACAAAAATACAAACAAAAAATGTATTTATATTCTCCTTAAATCTGATTATTACATGGGTGCACCCCTCTTTATATATAATAGAGGAGGAGAGAGAATGTACAACAGACGATGTGAGATTAAATACTTCGGGCGGTTACAATACAAGTAACCACCCGGACTACCACAAGTAGTAATAACAAATCAATCAACACTGGGCAGTTACACATGGGTAACCGCCTGCCCTTTATACATAGGCTATAACAATCAAAATCGTGCGGTTACACATGGGTACATGGGTAACCTCCCGACCTTTATACAGAAGCTACAACAATCAACACCGGGTAGTTACACATGGGTAACCGCCCAACCATTATACAAATTACATCAACAATGTAGTACTGTACCAACAACATGAGGTGAACCCAGGAGTCCATTGTGATATGGCGGTGTGGTCGTAGCTTGACGAACAATGTCACCTATCTCCAATGGTATGAATTTGCGAAGCTTGTTTGCCTAGATAGCCATCTGTTGTTGGGCGTGATAAAGGTAATATTTCAGGTGCAAACTGATCTCATTGAGGTCCTGGAGCCGGCAAACTCTCTACTTGGCTTTCCCTAGTGAGGTGGTTGAGTAAAGTAAGGATGGTCGCTCATACATCCCCTTGAATGGGGTCGTGATCACTGAAGTGTGAAAGGAAGCATTGTATCAATATTCTGCTTACTTAAAAAAGGTACCCACTTGCACGATTGCCCAGTTGTGAAGCATCGCAGATATATCTCCAACCCTCGGCTATATTTGATCATCTGTTTGCAAGCAGTATGTCGTACTCATCCGCAATGTCATGCCCTGTATTTTGAAAGATGCCTGCTAGAAATTGCTCATAATGATGCGGCCACGATTACTAATGAACGAATAGGGAAACTGATGTAGGCATAAAACTCCATGTATGAATGTGTACACCATCGTGTCCGCTATGAAGGGTCGGAGTGGTGGTCGGAGCCCAGAGGTGAAGGGGATACTTTGGAGCCGGAATCGTGACTACCTAGGCGGGGCTTACTCGGGAAGAGAGAGCTACCAAAATCTCTTACTCAAGACATTGAATGAGAATACAACTTCTTTGATAACATTACAAGACAAACTTTTGCCTTTAAATACATGGAGAATACAACTTTTGCCTTTAAGAGAATTCTTAAAAAAAACCTAAACTAGAACAATTAATAATTGTTAGTTATGGAACTATCATCTAGAGGGGGGGAATAGATGATATGGCTGTTTTTTATTTTTATGCACAAGAACTAAATAAGTCTACCACAGCACAGCAACAAACCACAGAAACATAGCACATAAGAGCACCAGATGTATAGTGGTTCCGCAAGACAGGGTGTCTTGAGTAGTCTACTGTCCCTCTGCGCCTTTCTAGCAGTGTGCTAGGGTTGGCAAACTCCGCCAAAACTCAAGTCCGCAAGCCCTACAACTCAGGCCCTGAGGCCTTACAACTCAGGCCCTCAAGCCCTACAGCTCAGGCCCGCAAGCCCTACAACTCAGATCTGAAACAGATCCTACAAACTCAGGCTTGTAAAAGCCCTACAGAGAAAGAATAAGAAAAACTTTTTTAGCTGGATGAAGATTGACTTCTTGGACTTGAAGAGAATGTTTTTGATGTTTTCTTGGACAACACAGATTCCTCTTCAATCTGGAACAATTTTTATCAGCCGATGTTGCTGGACTGAAACTTGGAGAACATTTGATGAAGATCGTTTTGTTCTCTGGTTCTTGTTCCTTCTTCACGCAGACTTGTTACTGTTCTATTGATTCTTGCATATTTTCTCTGCGTTTCTTACTTATGTGAATTAAGGCAGACACTTATCTCTTTTATATGACTGAGGAGCCGTCTAACGGTCTCCTATGATGTCCTTTAAGTGTCAGAGGCCCATTCCATAACGGCACGCGCTGATTGGACCATCAGGCGGTGATATTAAATGCAGACAGCGCGATTTGAAATATCTTGATCTGTCTCGACGACATTTGCAATGTCTCGACGACAGAACTTGTCGTTACGCTGATCCATCTTGGACTTGGACAAATCTTCAAGTCTTCTTAACTCTTCTTTAGAGAATGATATCTCAACGATACAAGATATCACAGTTACACTTGCACTCATGATGATATGGAGTCATCTTAAAGATGTCGTCGTAATCTTGATGTCGACTTGCGGTCTTCTCGACGATGTCGTTGAAACCATTGTCTTATCGACGATATCGTAGATCACTCTGATTCTCATCGATATTGTTTTAATCAACTTGACGACAAACGATTCTTCTTCTGTAAGCTGTCTTCACGAGTTCTCCCTTAGCCTTCTCGACGACTAGGCTTCTTTACGACGATGTCGTCGACATTGCCGAATACTTTGACTTAAGTCTTCTTAGACCTTACATCGATGTCGTCGTGTGATTCTGGTTGACACGACGATACTAGATTTGATCGAATCTTCTTGTTCTTACGACGATATTGTCATGTGTACTTTAATGTCACAACGATATCATCGAATTGTCCACATTATCTCGACGATAACTGACATGAACATTCTGCTTATCTCTGAGAGTAATCTCGACGATATATGAGTGTTTATTCGACGATATGTCCAGTCTTTCTCGACGATTTTAGACTTAGTGAGAATGGAGAAGTACTGGACATAATTTAATCTCTGCAAGTATAAACTAAGCATACCATCAAATACATAATGTTTTTATCATTGACCTGAACACTTCTTCAAATCAGGAACATTGTTGGGCACTGTTCCCAACAATCTCCCCCTATTTGAAGAAGTTCTAACTCACCTCAATGATAAATGTCACGCACAGAAAGAATTGAAATTGAGACAATTCAAATTGATTCAACTACCAAACATTATATAAATAGAGTGAATGTTTTTAAACAAAAAATTTCAATCATTTGCCCATTCCATTCTTAGACAAAACATTCTTTTAGGAGTAGCTTTCAACCTCTGCTGCTGCTGCTGTCTTTGCCTTTCCTCTTCTGCCTTTCATAGAAATGGATGGGCTTGGGAATCTTCTTGGAGAGGAAGGACCATGAGGGAATGCCAGCTTGTGATTCCTCCTTTTCTCCATTTGCTTGAGATGTTGATTCCAGTCAGCTGAGTAGTATACTCTCTCAGAGCTTTCTTGAGGGAATCCAAATTCTATCCAGCTTTCTGAGATAATATCCCTAGAGGTAGGACTCCACTTGTCTGCTTGTGGAACCTGCTCAATTTCCCTCGGTCTTTTCTGTCTGTACTTCCTGCTCTGAAGTTTGTTCCTTTTCTTTGATGATGCTGACTCTCCAAATTCAGCATCATATTCTTCTGAATCTGTGCTTGCAGATGGTTCAGCTAATTCATAACCTGAGGGAGGCTTCTGCAAGGTTTGCTTGACTTGACTTGCAGTCCATATAGCTTGATGTGAGTCTGCATTTATGATTGCCTTCTCCCCCTTTAGGACATCTTCAATTAGACGATCATCAAGGGTTTCTTGCATCGAAATGAGCTCTTCGCAGATACTTTCACTTTCTGGCCCGCTACAATTGATTTCACTGATGATTCGGAACTGTTTAATCTTGCTCCTCCAAAGAATTCCAGGAGCTCTCTGTTGAGAAGGACGCGGGGTTCACTCAGCAGATATTCGAGGCCCGTTGAGTCCAGTAACCCTATTACGGACCTGATTTCATCTGAGCAGGAGTGAAACCTCTTCGTTGAAGCTCACACCCGGGAATTATTGAAGTCTCTTCTTTCTCGGGAGCCTTTGCAGAAGAATCTTGAGAGATAGCAGTTGTCGGAGACGGAACGGAAGTTTGTCAATTGTCATAGGAATGTCTTAGGGCAAATGAGAGCGTAATTTTTAGTCTAAGCATTCATTCTATTTATAGTGTAGGTAGATGAAGAGGCGTGTACCTTATCGTTTGTACTGATGAATTGAGTAATATTTCATCGGACAGCTCTTATTTGTCGATCCAGTATCGTGTTTAGTAGTTGTATCCTGTTTCGACGATACTCCGGTATGTCGTCGAAACATGTCGTCGTTATGCTTCATTCCAACTTGATCCATTTGTCATCGAGATATACTGCATGTCGTCGAGACAACTGATTGTGTCGTCGAAACAACTGATTATGTCGTCGAGACAATCATCAGATGCTTGCTTGGGTTAGACAATGTTCAGCTCTTCTTGAGAGGCTCCTTCAGCACTTATCCTGACCTTCTCCATAGCCTTTGGTCACCCCTTTTTCTGAACCTCCACATATGATTGTTGGTTCATTCTCCACATGGGTGAAGTTTCTTAGATAGCTCTTCACTCCAGTCATGTGCCTGGAGCATCCACTGTCCAAATACCAAATGGGAGATTTGTTGGCATTTGGACATACCTGCAAGAAAAATTACTTACCCTTAGGCACCCAATTTGATTTGGGTCCTTGGTTTCTGTTAGGGGGGATAAACTGGGACACCACACCCTGAGTGGTCTGCACTCTCTTTGCACTAGGCCCTGTTGGGTTGAACCAACAGTCCAAGGCAAAGTGACCCACTTTCCCACAACACCAACACTCATACTTGTTGTATCTTCTCTTCTGCTGCACCATCTGAGTAGGATGGTAATGTTGGTGGGCAGGAGTGAAGACAGTTGGCCTAACAGGTCTTGGGTGAACCTCACAGGTGTGAGTATGAAGTGGAGCTGGTCTCACCACCTTCTGGTTCACCTTCTTGGGAACAGGCTTGGTAGGATCAACCTTTCCATTTCTTTTGAGTGATGTTGCTCCAAGTCCATGGACAATGAGACCTGGATTCTTCATCTGAATCTCCTCATGGGGTGCTTTCAAGGCACTTAGCCCAAAGGCAGCTCTTCTATTTGTGATAGAGGGCTTCCTGTCACTTGCTGAGCAGGCATTGGTCAGATGACCATATGAAGATTCCTGGTCAAAGGGGTTTGATGTCAGCAACACCTTCTTAAAAGAGGGTTGCTCTTCAGAGGCTTTACCCTTGGCTGTCTCACTATTGAATCCTACACCAGCTCTGAATGGTGCAGAAAAACTGTCAACAATGGGAAGGGCAGCCTTGGGTTTTGAAAAGTTGGCAACAATTTTTTTTCAACCAGCAGCATTTCCTTAAGGTCCTTGATGACCTTGTTCTTCTGAGCCAGTTCAGTATTTTTGAGCTTTGTGGCTTCCTTGAATCTGTCCACTTCCTTGCTCATAGCAGACAACTTCTCAGTTGTCTCCTGGAGCTCAGAGTGGGTAGTTCTCAAGGAATCCAACTCCTAAGTTTGAGCTTAGAGGAGTTTCTTGCTTTTCTTGAAAGCTTTCCACAAAGCTTCATATTGCTGTATCAGTTCAGTTTCAACCTCATATGAGGATCTTGTGGATGTGTTGTTAGCAGCAGACTCATCTTCATCATCATGCAAGGAATCTGCCACTGATTCAAAATCAGAAGCAGATAGGGGAGCTCTGATTAGTACCTTCCCAGGAGAGATATTGTCATCCTGGATTTCTTCATTTAAGGTCATAAGGCCAATAAGTGCTTCATCCTCAGTTTCAGAAGAATTTGAATCAGAATCACTCAGGGTTCTAATTTTCTTTGCTATAAACCCTTTTTCAGATTTCTTCTTGTCCCTTGACCTTCTTTTGTCTTCATAGTTCTTTGATTCCCTCTTCTTGGAAGGGCAATCAGCAATCATGTGACCTGTTTTATTGCTGGAATAACAGACAGTGTTAGTTAAATCAAATTTACTAGGTTTTGATTTGTACCTGTCCTCCCTTGAGGATTTAGATCTATCATATTGACCAGATCTTTTGGAGCATGAAGAGGATGGTTTGTAACTGTCTCTTCTCCCTAGAGATCAATTTTTTGAACTGCTTAGATAGGAGACCTATCTCTTTGTCAGTGTTGTCGTATTCTGATGTGCTGGCATCAGAAACTTCACTGCTTTCAGATATGTCCTAATATGCAGGAGTCTTGTCCCTGGATCTCCTCATGCTCTCAGCCTTCAGAGCTACAAATCTTTCTCTAGTGCTCCCCCATGAGCTTTCTTCTTCAGCTTTTCTGGTGTTAAGCTGAAGCTCATGGGAGAGCAACTTCCCGTATAGGTTCTTTGGCTCCATGTTGCCTAGTTGACCCATTTCTCTAATTGCACAAATTTTCATGTCTCATTCCTTAGTAAGAGATCTAAGGAACTTATCATTTAGATCCGAATTTGTGAATTCTCTTTCCATAGTTCTTCAGTCCATTTACTATCTTGAAAAATCTCTCATAGCAGTTAGAGATATTTTCATTCTTGTCTTGCTTGAAGGCCTCATACTCCTGATACAGAAGGAATTTCCATGAATGCCTCATACTCCTGAATCAGAGAAGGGATTTCTTGTCATCCCTTACTTCTTCAGTCCCCTCCATGTAAACAACCAGGGAGTCCCACATCTCCTTGGCAATTTTGCAGTGAATAAGGTTTTGGAGGGTTGAGTCATCAATTGCACTCACAATAATGTTTTGTGCTCTCTTATCTAGACTTACCAGTGCAAGCTCATCCTTGTTCATATCAACATATTTCTTTGGCACTCTTTGAGTAGGATCAATGGTAGATGCAGTCATGGGGGTGAAAGACCCTCTTGAACTGCCACAAACACCCTGGGATCGACAACTTCCATGAAAAGTGATGTAAGCCGGACTTAGGTTTTTGAAATAAAAATAATTTTGAAAGCAAAATATAATTTTATATTATAAAATTATAGTAGAATT
The DNA here is from genome assembly GCA_033032865.1 of Dactylorhiza incarnata. NCBI lineage: Eukaryota > Viridiplantae > Streptophyta > Magnoliopsida > Asparagales > Orchidaceae > Dactylorhiza > Dactylorhiza incarnata. The sequence goes on along the minus strand of JAWHQI010000159.1, from coordinate 5,876,474 downwards.
AGAAAAACATGATGTCCCTATTTAATTTTTAAAACAGACCGAGCGGGTCAAATCGAGCTTTCACGCAAATTACTCTCAACCGTTTGAGCTTCACAAGATCGTTAATCGATATTAGCAAAATATTCCGTTGCGCCTAACGAATTGAACCGTCGCGAGATCCATACAACCACAAGCAAGATTTACACGCAATAAATTATGGAATAACGGAAAATAAAGATAGTAGGAACGTTCAAAGGCAAGCCCAAATTATTCAAGTGAAATGCATAAATTAAGCCAACGAATTCCGAGCAAGGATACGGGTTACCACAGAGGAGTTCGCCCCAGCCCAAGTTCTTGCGCCAGGAGTACAACTGCCAAAAGATCTGTATGGTCTCGGTTTAGAGCCGGAGTAGTGGCGAGGTCGTCGTCAAAATGTGTCAGATCGTCGGAAGGAAAACGAGTCGAGGTCGACGACGATCTGGAGTTCGATTCCCGGCGAGGCGGAACGACCTTGAGTGAGATCGAGTCGCCGAGCCTTATATCGAGGAAGACGACGGCGCGGGAGGTCGCGGAATCCGCCGTCTGGATGCGGCTTCGCGTCGTTGGCGGACTTGTAACAGAGGATCGGGATTAGTAGCAGCGACAGGGGTAATTTCCGGCAACGCAGAGGAACGAAGATGAATTCGTTCTTTGCTGTCCGGTTGCTTTCTTTGTTTTCCACGGTAGGTTTTAAATAGGGTATCTTTGATTAAATTCTTGCCAAAAATCATTTCCCATTTAACTCTTTCCAAACAAAATGAATTCAAGATTCTTATTATCAGGCTTTAATAATTTTCCTTTAAATAAATCTTTGCCAAATCAGTTTTCTGAATTGATTATTTTTTATAACTTTCCAAACAGTGCCCCTCTAAATAAGTCTTTTCCCGAATCAATTCTCTGACTTGATTGCTTGAGTGTCTTTTGAATTTGAACTCTCCAACGAAATTTATGCATTCCTTAAGTAATCTAAGCTTGCCTTTTCTTGTCCTAACTACTAACATTACCGGACCATTTATTCAGGGTCTCATCGGATGGTCAAACCGACGAGCCGAACACTTTTAAATAAAAGCAGGTGCGCGAAAAGAACTACATGATAGTAAAAGCTTAAAAATAAAATGCATGACTTAGGATGCGACGAAGGATGCATCAATTCTCCCGGGGTTGAAAGAGCTCGACCCCGACGAGACTTCGCAAAAAACTGGCAATGGTGAGATCTGACATCGTCGATGGAGCTAGATCGGGTGGAATATCTGGGGACTTGACAGGTGGCTCAACTGGTGGCCCAATGCGCTTCTGATCATGAACTAGACCAAACCTCCTGCAGTAAACAATCACCTGACCTCCCTTTGAAAAGTACAACTCATGGCGATAACGACCGACCGTGAGTTTGTAATGTTCAAAGGTTGCTCGCAAAATATTAACACTAATTTTATGCAGTTCTTTTAAATAATTAATATGAGCTTGTGCATCGAATGAAATACGTTCATGGAATGAGAGATGATGGCGGTCAGGTGGGTGGAGCAATGCATACAAAATCTTGAAAGGAGATATTTTAAGAGAGCGGCTTTTAGAATTATTACATGTGAAATTTGCTCGTGGAGGTACTAGATCTCATTGCGTCGGATTCTCCTCAATTATACGCCTAAGAAGGTTCTCCAAACTCTTATTAACGATTTTAGTCAGTTCATCGATTAGAAAGTGATAAACACTGCTAAACTCGAGTTTGGTGTCCATTCGTCCCCTTAGTACGTTCCAAAAATTTGATATAAAATATTTAATATAATGTTACAATCTCACAATTTTGCTTATATCAAATTTAATATTGCAAATTTTAAAATTGACTCCAATTTTATTATTTAAAAATTTCCAAAGAAATCCTTTAAAACGTGTATCCTTATTGGGAGTGAAAGTTTTTGAAGTTCTTATTATCCTTAAGATACGAGTTCTTTTAAATATGTCGATACTTTGATAATAAATTTTTGCAGACACATTTATATTTATTGGATAACGAAATGAGATAACGTGATATTCTCCAAATACGAAATCAACATGTGGTGGTGACATTAGTGCTATGGGTCGGTGACCAACATGCATAATGCCATTCGACTCAAGTGTATATGACTGAAAGGGACGAGGAGAGCCAGGAGCGACAGGGATCGACTCCGTATTGTCTAAGATGAGTGATTCGTCACTAACGAGTTCTTCTTCATCGAGAAGGGGCTCGGGAAGGAACTTGGTGACTAAAGGTTGTGGTTCAGTGTGAACAAGTGGGGACACCGCTTCAGTCAGGATGGGGGAATGAGGAGGATGAAATTCCTCTTCTTGGAGCAGAGGCTCATGAAGGAACTCCTCGGCTGAAGGGGGTGTTATAGTGGAAACTAGGGGGGTCAAGGTGCGCGTGGGGGAAACGACAAGTCTTAAGAGTTCCATTGATTGATACGTAGTTGAGACGTAGTCAGGGAAAACATATTGTTTGTGCATTGTCGTCTCAAAGTTGTGTACATCGGTGCACAGCCCATTTAGATTTTGTTTTAATTCGGCAGTGACTGTGTCGACTGACTTCGCCAGATCGCGCATTCGAATGGCTAAGTCACCTAAGGTGGCTCCTATTCGATCTAAGCGACTCTCCATACTTTTAAGTAAAAACTTAATGTTTTTTTTAAATGATTAAATAAATTTTAAAAAGGTAACTATGGGTGCGTGTGGGGGAGCCACACCATTTTTTTTTAATAAATTATAAATATTTTAAAATAGATTTTTTTTTAAATAATAAATAAATTTTGAAAGTCGGATCGCGTGATTAGCGATAGGAGCGAATCACAGACCAGCTCTGATACCAAACTGATGTAAACCGGAATTAGGTTTTTGAAATAAAAATAATTTTGAAAGCAAAATATAATTTTATATTATAAAATAATAGTAAAATTAGAAAAATATGATGTCCCTATTTAATTTTTAAAAGAGACTGAGCGGGTCAAATCGAGCTTTCACGCAAATTACTCTCAACCGTTTGAGCTTCACAAGATCGTTAATCGATATTAGCAAAATATTTCGTTGCGCCTAACGAATTGAACCGCCGCGAGGTCCATAAAACCACAAGCAAGATTCACACGCAATAATTTATGGGAAAACGGAAAATAAAGATAGTAGGAACGTTCAAAGGCAAGCCCAAATTATTCAAGTGAAATGTATAAATTAGGCCAACGAATTCCGAGCAAGGATACGGGTTACCACAGAGGAGTTCGCCCCAGCCCAAGTTCTTGCGCCAGGAGTACAACTGCCAAAAGATCTGCATGGTCTCGGTTTGGAGCCGGAGTAGTGGCGAGGTCGTCGTCAAAATGTGTCAGATCGTCGGAAGGAAAACTAGTCGAGGTCGACGACGATCTGGAGTTCGATTCCCGGCGGGGCGGAACGACCTTGAGTGAGATCGAGTCGCCGAGCCTTATATCGAGGAAGACGATGGCGCGGGAGGTCGCGGAATCCGCCGTCTGGATGCGGCTTCGCGTCGTTGGCGGACTTGTAACAGAGGATCGGGATTAGTAGCAGCGACATGGGTCATTTCCGGCAACGCAGAGGAACGAAGATGACTTCGTTCTCTGCTGTCCGGTTGCTTTCTTTGTTTTCCACGGTAGGTTTTAAATAGGGTATCTTTGATTAAATTCTTGCCAAAAATCATTTCCCATTTAACTCTTTCCAAACAAAATGAATTCAGGATTCTTATTATCAGGCTTTAATAATTTTCCTTTAAATAAATCTTTGCCAAATCAGTTTTCTGAATTGATTATTTTTTATAACTTTCCAAACAGTGCCCCTCTAAATAAGTCTTTTCCCGAATCAATTCTCTAACTTGATTGCTTGAGTGTCTTTTGAATTTGAACTCTCCAATGAAATTTATGCATTCCTTAAGTAATCTAAGCTTGCCTTTTCTCGTCCTAACTACTAACATTACCGGACCATTTATTCAGGGTCACATCGGATGGTCAAACCGACGAGCCGAACACTTTTAAATAAAAGCAGGTGCGCGAAAAGAACTACATGATAGTAAAAGCTTAAAAATAAAATGCATGACTTAGGATGCGACGATGGATGCATCAAAAAGTCTTACCCTTTCTTTCGAAATAGGAAAGTTCTCTTTGGTGCAGGTTGGGAGCTTCATGGATCTCATTTCTCTGTGTTAATCGCCTCCAGCCATAATGAATAATTCCAAGATCTAGATCTGACTGTTAAGTCACTCTTTGATCAATCAAGCTCTGATACCACTTGTTAGTTATGGAACTATCACCTAGAGGGGGGGGGGGGGGGGGGGGGGGGGAGAATAGGTGATATGGCTGTTTTTGATTTTTATGCACAAGAACTAAATAAGTCTACCACAGCACAACAACAAATCACAGAAACATAGCACACAAGACAACCAGATGTATAGTGGTCCCTCAAGACAGAGTGTCTTGAGTAGTCCATTGTCCCTCTACGCCTTTCTAGCAGTGTGCTAGGGTCGGCAAACTCCGCCAAAACTCAGGCCCGCAAGCCCTACAATCTCAGGCCCTCGAGCCCTACAACTCTGGCCCTCAAGCCCTATAGCTCAGGCCATCAAGCCCTACAATACTCAGGCCCTCAAGTCCTACAACTCAGGTCCTCAAGCCCTACAACTCAGGCCCGCAAGCCCTACAACTCAGATCTGAAACAGATCCTACAAACTTAAGCTTGTAAAAGCCCTACAGAGAAAGAATAAGAAAAACTTTTTAGCCGGATGAAGATTGGCTTCTTGGACTTGAAGAGAATGTTTTTGATGTTTTCTTAGACAGCAGAGATTCCTCTTCAATCCTTTCTTCAATATGGAACAATTCTTATCAGTCGATGTTGTTGGACTGCAACTTGGCGAACACTTGATGAAGATCATTTTTTTCTCTGGTTCTTGTTCATTCTTCACGCAACCTTGTTACTGTTCTAATGATTCTTGCGTATTTTCTCTGCGTTTCTTACTTGTGCGAATTAGGGCAGACATTTATCTCTTTTATATGACTGAGGAGTCGTCTAACGATCTCCTATGATGTCTTTTAAGTGTCAGAGTCTCATTCATTAACGACACGCGCTGATTGGACCATCAGGCGGCGGCATTAAATGCAGACAGTGCGATTTAAAATATCTTGATCTGTCTCGACGACATTTGCAATGTCTCGACGACAGAACTTGCCGTTACGCCGATCCATCTTGGACTTGGGGACAAATCCTAAAGTCTTCTTAACTCTTCTTTGGAGAATAATATCTCGACGATACAAGATATCACAGCTACACTTGCACTCACGATGATATGAAGTCATCTTAAAGATGTCGTCGTAATCTTGATGTCGACTTGCGGTCTTCTCGACGATGTCGTTGAAATCATTTTGTCTTATCGACGATATTGTAGATCACTCTGACTTCTCGTCGATATCGTTTTAATCAACTTGACGACAAGCGATTCTTCTTCTGTAAGCCGTCTTCACGAGTTCTCTCTTAGCCTTCTCGACGACTAGGCTTCTTTACGACGATGTCGTCGACATTGCTGAATACTTTGACTTAAGTCTTCTTAGACCTTACAGTGATATCGTCGTGTGATTCTAGTTGACATGACGATACTAGACTTGATCAAATCTTCATGTTCTTACGACGATATCGTCGCGTGTACTTTGATGTCACAACGATATCGTCGAATTGTCCACATTATCTCGACGATAACTGACATGAACCTTCTGCTTATCTCTGAGAGTAATCTCGGCGATATATGAGTGTTTATTCGACGATATGTCCAGTCTTTCTCGACGATTTTAGACTTAGTGAGAATGGAGAAGTACTGGACATATGATTTAATCTCTGCAAGTATAAACTAAGCATACCATCAAATACATAATGTTTTTATCATTGAACTGAGCACTTATTCAAATCAGGAACATTGCTGGGCACGGTTCCCAACAATAATAATAAAGGCAGTGAAGTGGAACTCATATAGATATCGTGGGATCCAATCGAATGTCACGGCGACTACTAGATGATCTTTGTAATGTAGATGTTGTCGAACTGTCGTAGTGGAGGGCAGGGCATTAGATCACTTAAGAGATCCGCAATGATGTTGGAGTAATAATTGTCATGACCTACTTCGATCGGAGTCACATCAATATCGAGCCAATGCAGATAAAAGATGATGCACAGTGTCTACCCGCAGCTTAGTGTCGTAGGTCGATTTGGTCGAAGACTTGTTGTACAACCCCTGTTAAATATGTCAAAGACAATCTTCATGCATCAAGACGACCCCAATATTGGTCATAAAACATGAATAAGGATTTAGTGATGCCCGACGTAGCAAAAATTAGAGTTGTCACCAAGGGTTGTTGTAAGGCAGTGAATTAGTTTGTGTTGTCGGCATCCAACAAAAGGCGAAGGAGGAGTCCTTATGGAGCAGTATCATGAGCAGGCATGTAAGTTCATCGAAGTCACGGACTCACAGTGAACTGTCTGTAATATCCAGTGAGACACATGAAGTCGCGATCCGCACAGTGTGCTGTGTGTCTGCCAATCCAAAATGTGGAGACCTTAGTGGGGTCCACGACGATGACAGAAAGAGATGAGATGCCCTAAGTACTTGATTTGTTGCTTTCCCAAAAGGATATTGAGTGGTGATCCAAGAAGACTGTAGATAAGAATTTCATCAAAAAAATGCAAGTACAAATCAACAAGAATGGAATCGAAATACGTTATTCATGGTGGACTAGAAAATAATTGGAGCATTGGAAAACCCAAAAAGCATAACCAGAAACTTGTAGTGACCATCATGGGTTCCAGGAGGTCGTCTTCACCACGTCCTCGAATGAACATGTATCTGATGGTAATCGGACAGAAATCCAGTTTGGGGAAAATTTGTGCCCCGCGTAGTTCGTCAAGGAGCTCACAAGTAATGGACCGGACAACTGTTTGAAACAGTGGCACAATTCAGCTACCAGTACACAAAAAAGTAATAGCTACCGTCTTTCCACACTAGAAGGACTAAGCAAGAGAAGGGGTCGAAGTTGGTTGGATGATGTCATCTGCTAACATCACTGTCTCCAGAAGCTCAATTTCATTCTTCTGAGAATGACCATAATGATTAAGGCAGAGATGGAGAAAGGTCGTATGGATCCCCAAAAATTGAGGGTACTCTTGCAAGATGCCCTGGAGTTGTGGCAGAACTGAAGTAGTTGTGGAGAGTGAAGGAAGAGTAAAAACCGTTCTGAGGAGGGTGGTGAAGTCAGGGATAGTCATGCAAACCATGAAGCAGAGGCTCGCAGTAAGCAAGATAGTGATGTGTCAATTGCAAAGTGGTGGTGGAATCTTTGAACGTCAAAATCCAAGTCAGAGTGGGCCAGTTCTGCAACAGATCCTTTAAAATTTATAAACAAGACACTGAATATGACGTAAACACCACCAAACCTGAGCATAAAAAATTATTCATGACGAAATAGGATCCCTATTGTGGCCAGAACACGCGTACAATAGTCGATTGTGGTGGAGCATCGCTTACCTAAGCACATTGATAACCCCTTATTGACGTTCATAGAAACTAGAAGGAGAAAGAGAGAGAGTCCGAGTCTATATAGATGAACTTGTGGCTAGTTATGTTACCGATCATGGCAACCATTTCTCGGCCAAAAATGAGCACATGGAGTTTCAATGTGGAAGACACTGTAATTCCACTCACATAGAACAGAGGGAGTTTGAGACTAAGTGAGGGAAGCGTGGCCGCCTCACACAATGAATCATCATCAATATCAAAAGTGTTTTAATTCCACCATCTAGAGTTGTCCTCTTTGTCGCTAAGTAACATTCTTCATGCAATTAAGAGTTTAGCTGCTTATATCGAAAGCATAAGCACTTGTGGTAGAAATTCATGTACTCTTGATGGAAGAGTCGTTGAGGGGCGGTTTTGGTTTGGGCACCCATGGAGGTGGTTTAGGAGGGTGGGTAAGAAACCGAATGATATTGGGGAGGAGCAACTCGATTGGACATGAGTGAAGGTTTGGATGGCATACAGATGAAATATGGTTGGTAGTGGGAGGAGCTATATTGGCATAAGACCCCGCGTGGTTTAGGAAAAATTTGCCACCATGAGCGGGCACATTGAACTGTCTAAGAATGAGTGGAGGGGGGCCAAGCCCACATATGTGGTTGAAATTCATATTGAAATAGCCCAAGTAATGTGTGGTCGTCAATCCTGAAACATGAGCCATTCACATACATGTCGACAAAATCAACTTATTGAAGCACAAATAACTACTCAAAGAAGTTGTCGGCCCGGTAAAAATCAGACCATAAATGCGAGCCAACTGTCAGAGGGTTAAGAGCTATGAATCATTAGATAGTCCTACATGAAAGATGGGAATGATTGGTGGGAGGATTCGACTACTCAAGAGTGACTATGATTCTCTATCTTGGCTATGTACAGCCTTCTAAATTGGCCATACTATCTTGTATCAAAAAGAGAAAAAATTAATGCAATGTCTAATTGTTCCCAAGTATTGTGGCTTTTTCATTGTTGTAATACGCCAACCTGCTGTCCATGCAGGCCATGAGTGAGCCAACTGTGCAATTGACTTCTTTGAGGGGATCCATCACACGAGTTAAGGTCATTCAGGGTGGAGCATCTGCAGGGATGGAGTACCACAATTGGAGAAGCTGCTGCGCAGAAACCTTCGGTGAAAGGAGGCTACTCCTGAGAAAGAGACCGACGTTGATAGAGCCCGGGCAAAGTCGAGCTAGACTGCAGCAGCAGCCGACGAACTGTACTTCGCGCGCCCGAGTGGTACGGGAGCAGGTTGCAATATGAAGTTGAAGAATTAAGGACTAATTGCAGAGGTGGTAACTCAAATGGAAGAGACATAAAAAAGGGTACTATGAGCCTGACAATCGACAGACAAGTGGTAATGGAAGCGATAGTAGGCTCAGTTGTTAACACTCGAAACAAGAGGGAAGAAAAGATGCTCCTTAAAATGAATGAAGATACAATAAAGAGAAAACTCACCTCTCTCATACAAGGCAAAAGGTGCCCTTCCAAGAAGGATCAAAATCCTAATACCTTTTCCATCTCACGAACATCCCTTATAAGTGGAATAAAAAAACATATCCCATGTCCCAAATGATTTAAATACTCCTAGACGGTCCGGACATAATCTCATGAGCCCTAGGTCTCCTGCACTCACCGTATTCCTTGAATACACCCATAAGATCAGGGCTAGCACTTCGCCCTTCCATGAGGATGCAGCAGGTTCCATGTTCGTAACAATCCCCTTGAACTTTGAAAATTTAGAGACAAGCTCTCTTTAAATATTCATCATATATAAGTCAATTTAGAGCAAGTACAGCATAGAATATAATTGTTGAAAAAGCACGTCTTGTTACCTGGATACCATCTGGTAAGTTCATTGATTGAAGCATCAGAACTGCGTCTTGACTAAAGTTAATCTCAAGTTTCCAACGTTTAGGAGCAATCTGAATAGATAAAAGAAAATTACACCCAAGGGAATTAAGAAATGGAATTATTAGATGAATATATCAGTGTTCGCCTAAATGAAATGTGTAAAATTATAATCAATAAAAAAATTATCAATTAATAATAGACATGCTTCCTAGAGGTTAAACATTGAAACAAATGACTAGCAGAAGAAGGCAACACCTCAATAACCCGACCAACAATTATGTCTCCAACCTCTGGCTTATACCTAGAGAAAATGGCATTTTAGTAAGGTTACAAAACTTCAACAATTTGTAGAGCTCTTAGTGAGACTTTTCATGAATGGAGAGATATACCGGGCCCTTAAGGTACGGACATAAACTAGTTTGTTTACTCGTTCCACAATACCACAAAGGGAAGCCACCACTTGTCCATCAAACTCTATAGTCCCATGCCCCCTATAAAAAAAGACAAGTAGATGACTACAAAATAAATATGACCAAATAAATGGAGACAAGGAAGGCTAATACGCAACAACATCACAAACTCAACTGGCGAATACTTTTTTTTTATTTGCATATGCATTAGAAGAAAAAGAAAGGCAAGCTACAACTATTACAATATCCCATCCACATCAGATGCGACTAACTCCAGAAACTCAGAGGGAGTATCAACTAGGATAGGACAAAAAAAAGAACAAGACATAGCATAATGCGCACAAAAATCAGCTACCCTGTTAGCCACACGGGGCACGTAGTAAAACCTTAGTTGAGCGAACTCACTAAGAAAAGTGAAATCCTCATCCCCGTAGTCGGAAGCCGCCCAGCGACCCCTAGCAAGGCTCTTGGAGCAAATCTCGATCAAGTTCTGGCAGTCCCCTTCGATAATAGCCCCGCGTGCATCAACCATCACAGGGGCAAGAAACTGTTGGAGAGAAAGAAGGGCCGCAAGATCAACCCTGCCCGGGTCCCAATGCATAGTGGAAGTGCCGGCCGCAAAAGTGACCTCGACCAAGTCATTCCGATCCACAATTCCTAGGCCCGCAGCGTTATTTGAACCAACAGAACCGTCAATGTTGAACTTTAACCAGTCTGGAGGGGGGCACCATGAGGTTGGTTGCGACAGTCGAGACGACTGGATGGGGCCCCAGTGCCCCAGAAAGGGTAAAGAACGCATCAAGGTAATGTTTTCCAAAATAGTGGCCGCCATAATTATCGGAGTAGCAACAACAATGCGATGGACCTTGGCATTCCGTCCGCGCCATGCTTGATAGACGGCATAGCAGAATATCCGGGTCGTGCCCAGCTCACCCGACTTCAAGGAGGAAAGGATGCGAAACAAGTCTGCCCAGTCCCGGACTGGTGAATATTTGGGAGAAATATTGACCCTTAGATGCAAGTAAAAAAAATTATGGAGAAAATCATAAACCAGAAAGGAACATGATAACAATAATGTAAACCATGAAGGACTAAAAGAAATATATGAAAAGAACTCCACTACTTACAACTATTTTATCATAATAATGGTAGCAAAGAACTATTCAAATGGTTGAAATTTTATCATCGGAATACTGGATAACTTTTAAATCATCTATATTAAAACTTCAGGTTGTACAATGTCATTATAATATTGTTCATCAATCCTACTTTTTCAAACCATTTTTACCATATTTCCACAAACTACGGCCCATTTAAATTCAACACTATGTCACACACTAGCAACATACCTGTGGATATACCCTACAATAGCTTAAAAGCGCATAGATCATTTGAGGAACTCGGGAATTCTTTTTATAAGCCAATACAACTTGAAAATCACTACTCCTATGTCCCTTCTTGTAATTGTTTATTAATGAATGCAAGATAATTTATGGTCTTACAAATACAAATATGTCGTTGATCTATATGAATAATTGTTTTACTGAAATAATACCCGTTAAAAGTTTATCCAGGAAGCAAAGCACAATCAATATTCTAAATTTAGCTATAAACAAGAATTTCCACTAAGGGGCCAACAGTTCTACACTTTTAGAACCATATACAGTGTAATTCACACAAAATTGCAACACTAAATAAAATTTAAGTTCTTGAAACTAGGAAAAATATGTGCGCACTATGGCCAGTATTTTGACTTACTTAAGAATGCCATCTTCATTATTAACAGGGATAGTATCTGCGACAGTGACTGCGAGGTTGGATGAAGAGACTTGGGAAGCAAGCTCGGCTAAATGTTGGAGAGCAGCTTGCAACCTCACCTTTTGTGTCTGATTCAACGAAATTAGAAGCTCCTTCATTGTTGCTCTTGGACTTCCTCGACACAGATTTTTCTCTAAGCTGTATCTTCTCTTCAGAATACCGGTCGGTCTACCTTCCCCTTTTCTTCTTTTGGAGTTCAAAACCAAAATCACTTGCCCATCCAAGTATACCTAAATATTCAAGAAAATGAGGAACATGAGAGGATTGTCACGACAAGTTTGTACTACATGCTAGTATGCTTTCCCGTTTAGTGCACGAAAAAAATCCACTTTGCAGCGTTCATGGATCATTTGTAAGTAAGATAACTTACTCAATGTTAATAAATATAAGAATAAAATTGTTAGGATAAGTTTTTGATGATGATAAGAATATAGATTTTAAAAATCTTAATCATACATGAAATATAAATAATAAATTTGAGGAGTAAGACAACAATCACACCAATAATAGATTTAGGTTGTAACTCATCAAATGAAACCTACAAAATATTATCATATTTTTTGCAAAAAATAAAGGACATAAAAAATACTGCATAATGTTACCCATGAGAGGGGATTCGATTGATGTGGCTTCATGGTTGAAGTGGGATAAATAATAGGAAATTTAATATCAGCCTGAGGGGCGTTTAGTCTTTTCTATTTGTTGTCTTTTAGTTTAAATACTTTGGGGAAAGCCCTAGGGCTGGCATGCTATTTTGTATGAACTTGTAGTTTTTCCTTCCTATCCAGGCTACCACTGGTTGGACCTCTTCCTTGAAGATTCCTCCTATAGTTCCTTGCTTCAAAACCTTATTTTCTGCAGGAATCTGTGTGTAACTTCAGGTTATATTGGAGGCTAGAAAGCCTCTGATCAGTGGAATCAGAGCTTTCGGTTCCCCAAGCTAACTCACATCACGATTTCCGACCACAAAATGAGTGTCAAACTGCGGCGCGAGCTAGACTTCATCCACAAGTCAATGCAGGATGCTCAGAAGGGGTGCAAAAAAATATGGAACACATCATTTCCCTGCTCCACAACATGGATTGAATCCGCCGGACGCCCCCGCCGTGGATTCAGCGACATCCTCGGTGCGCCAACTTCATCCTGACCAATCCTACCACATTCCGAGGCGATGTCCTCGGCCGGAATTTCCCCGATTCACGGGAACAGGGATAGAGGAGTGGCTTTTTCGGTGCCATTAATTTCTCAAAGTTGGTGGTACACCCAGGCACATGAAGGTCTACTTGGCTTCGATTCACATGGAAGGGAACGCTCTTGTGTGACACCAAATCTACCTCAAGGTCCAACTGCCTCCCCACAACCCTCCTTGGGAGGAGTATGAGTTATCTCTCAAACAACAATTTGGCGGCCCAGTCTTTGATGACCCCATGGGGGAGTTGAAGCAGTTGCAACAAACTTCCTGCATCCAACAATACTTGAGCGAGTTTTACGCCCTTTTCAATCAATGCAAGTTTCGGAAGTATGTGCCATCAGCATTTTCATCATTGGACCGCGTCAGGAAATTTGTTTCCCTGCTAAGATGTTAATGTCGTCCACCTTACAAGCGACGGTTAACATTGCCAAGATCCAAGAGCAACTCCTACAAGTGCAACCGCGGAAAAATGCTCTCTTTATGCCTCGAACTTCGGGATATATACCTCGAGCGCAGGATACTGCGCACCGCCCCTTCTAGTCCCTTGACGCAGCTTCACCCCCACCTCTGCAGTCGGCTCAGCCCTCCCTCTACTTAACGAAAATTGATGAAACATGTGCTCACGGTTTTTGCTTTTGGTGCAACGCGTGCTATATTTCTTTCAAACTCAAGAGGAGAAGATATATGATCAAGAGACGACACCGTAGAAGAGTTGTCGACATAGGGAGAGGAGACATTGATTACGCCGCAATTCTTCATGCATGCTATGACCGGCGCTCATAACTTCCAAACAATGAGGGTGACGACAACTCATCAGGGATTTTCGATTCATATCTTAATTGGCACAGGTAGCACACATAACTTCTTGGACTCCACCATTGCAAATCAGCTCCACTGTGTCTTGAAGGTGATTCCCCGTTTTCAGTCGTCGTTGCGGATGGCAATAAACTTTAGAGAAAATTTATGTGTATGTTGCGATGTAGTACTCGGTCTACAGCGCCTGATGTGAAGCACTGATACTTCCCTAAGGGTGGCGTAATCGTACCATGTACATATCTGATACCGGTGCGTACCAGATATTCTGCGGATACACATGCGACTTTGCGGGTGGGTACGCTTGAACTTGATAGACTGTTCTGCATGTGTTTATTTATTATAGTAACAAAATAGGCTCTTTATTTAAGTTTCTTTTTATCGTTAGAATTATAGAGAATTTGAGTTAATTTTGATTGTATTTGTTTATTATGTATTTGAGGATTAGATGTTTTAAATTGATTGTGTTTTTGCTTGTTCAATATGAATTTTTCTACGTTGAATATTCTCCCTCTTTACCGGATGCGTATCGTACTCAATACTCATACTCGTATAGTTACCAGTGCTTCATAGGTGGCTCGTTGCATTGGGAACCATTAAGTGGGATCTCCTAAACCTCAAGATGGAATTTTCCAATCAAAACAAGAAAATTTCGTTGTGGGGCAGCTCCACCCCTCCTAGTTCAGTGGTCAACAAAACGAGAATACATAAATTGATTCCAAGGCCCGCGCAACTAACCATGATGGGGAGTTGTTGGGTGACTAAATCATCCTAGCCGATGGGCCGATGGCTGCCTACACACGATCACGGGCCCATGACCCGTTGAGTCTCCCCACCCGGAATTGGGCCACTTGTTGCAAGAAATTGCATGCTTATTCAACGCTTTGACTGGTATTCTGTCGCACCGCGGTCACAATTATGCCATTACCCTCCAAGAGGGTACCTCATCGGTCAATGTTAAACCATATCCTACCCCAACATTCCAAAAAAATGAGACCAAAATTAATTGTTACACGTTGGACTCAAGTGTTATTCGGCGTAGCTACAACCCTCATTCGTCGCCAATTTGTTGGTAAAGAAGTGGGATGGCTCTTGGAGGCTATGTATAGAATATCAAAAATTAAATCGGCACATCATCAAACATAAATTTCTGATTCTGGTGAATGAGGAACTCCTCGATGAGTTATATGGAGTGTGGGTCTTCTCTGAGTTGGACTTGAGAGCGGGCTACCACCAAGTTCACATGGTTTTGAAAGATGTGATCAAGTCTCAAGTCCACGTTTCGCTCCCCACCATGGGCAACATGAATTTGTAGTTATGCAGTTTGGGCTCACGAAAGTGTTACCACTTTCCAAGGGCTCATGAACGAGATTTTCCAACCCCATATCCGCAAATTTATTTTGGTATTCTTCGACGACATCCTTACTTATAGCAAATCTTGGCAAAATCACTTGGATCATCTTTGAAACACCTTCGCTATATTGGTTGCATTGGTCCCGTGTACTTTTGGCACATCCCAGATCAGCTACTTAGGCCATGTTATCTCATATATAGGCGTGGTGGACAACCCAATTAAAATTCGAGCTATGCTAGATTGGCCGATCCATACTACCTTGAAGAAACTGCATGGCTTCCTGGGGTTAACCCCTACTATAGTCGCTTTATTTGCAATTATGGGATAATTGGAAGTCCCCTCCCGAACCTTCTCAAAAAGGAGATTTTCAATAGTATGAGTTGGCAGTCGCCGCCTTTGAAGAGTTGAAGAGCGCCTTGTGCACTCCACCGATTCTTGGCCTTATGAATTTCGGGTAACCTTTATTGTGGAAGCAGACGCCTCCGGATATGGTGTAGGCTTTTACAACAAGGCATTAGGCTCATGCCACTCGGGCCTTTCTGTTTATGAGAAGGAGCCCCTAACCATCATTTTGGTTGTTTTTAAGTGGCTCTTGTACCACCTTGGGCGTCACTTTGTCATTCACACCGACCACTAGAGCTTGAAATATCTCTTACAATAATGGATCTCGACACCAAGTCAACAAAAATACATTGCTAATCTCATGGGGTATGACTATTGGTCATTTACAAGAAGGGTCTGGACAACATTATGGTTGATGCATTCTCGAAATCGAGATGGTGAGGATGTTGGTTGCCTGTACGCCGAATCCAAATCGATTGCAAATGATTCGAATCAATTTGACTCGATTCAATTTGATTCGAATCATATTTCGAGTCGATTTCGAGCGTGCCCCGAATTGCTCGAAATATGATTCGAATCAGTTCAAGTTGATTAAAATATAATATATTTATTACCATATTATTATTTTAAAATTAAAAACACTAAGTATAAACCTAAACTAAAAGAATAAAGCATTAATTTCGAGACGACTTGGAATAAAGAGAAAAAATGCTCAATTTTGAGTCAACTCGATTCAATTTCGACCCAGCTTGGAATCGAGCCATTTCGAGCCGAGTTAGCTCGACTCAATATCGATTTCGAGCCCTATGGCAAACCAACCCGTTCCTCAACTCTGTAATTCAAAGCAAGCGCATTGATCCATTTTCCTATCCAAACTATGATTAGAACACCACTTACTCAAGAAGAAGGGGCGGCTAGTGATGGGGAATGACTCAACAGTGGGAGAGACGCTTCTCAAGCTCTTCCGCGATAATCCCATTGGCGGGCACTCTGTCATACGAGTCACGTATCACAAACTCAAAAAATATTTTATATAGAAGGTAATGAAGAAATTAGTCTACCACTACATCACCAACTGTAATACTTGTCAATAATGCAAGAGCGACTATGGGGCCCTGCATGTCTACTCAAGCTTGTAGATGTCGGCCGACATGTCGGCGACATGTCATTTTTTAGGGAAAATCGCAACGTTAGCGACACAGGTGGAAAAAATGGCGTTTTCTATTATGGCAGGCCGACATGTCGGACATGTCGGCCCGTTATGGCGGGTTATGGCGGGTTATGGCGGGTTATGGCGGCCATTAGAAATTAATAAGTTATTTTATTAAATTTTATAATTAAATCAGTTTTTATTATATACTTATATAGTTATACTACGTTTGCCCCTCACGACGACTCCTCATCTCCCTCGCGTCCTCCTCACGACGCTCTGGGCTCTCCTCTTCTTCGCTTGCACTAATCTCCGCCTCTGGCTCTCGTCTTCTTCGCAGCTCTCCTTTGGTTACATTTCGACATTTTGAAAGTATGCAATATTTCTTATTTATTACAAATTGATTAAACACTTGTTAGTAGTTTCATTTTCTAATATGAATTTTAGTGTATACTTCATTAAACAAAACAATTACCATCTAATTAAAAAAATATTATGATATAATATATATATACATATAATATTACAATCCGACATTTTGAAATGTCCCTGATATATCCCCCGCAATTCGACATCCGACATAAAAAACTCAAACCGACATGAGTCCGACATCCGACATCTGCAAGCTTGTGTCTACTCCAACCCATTCCCATTTCAGATCGGATTTGGTAAGACATTTCAATGGATTTTATAGAAGGGCTTCTTAAATCCCATGGGGAAGAGGTCATATTTGTCATCTTGGACCGATTGAGGAAACAGACACCTTGTGGGCCTACATAATCCATACACCGCCTCCACCATAGCACAACTATTCCTTGATCATGTTTACAAACTTCATGGCATGTCGTCCAAATTGTTAGCGACCGCGATGTGGTGTTTATTACTGGGTTTTGGAACGATATGTTCCGCCTCCAACACGTTGGCTTACACACATGACACGACTTAAGCATGTCACACATAGTCAGATGGGAAAACCGAGGTTGTGAATAGGTTCCTCGAAAACTACATGCGTTGTATGGCATGCGACAAACCTTAAGTCGTGGGCACTATGACTCCCCCTCACCGAATGGTGGTACAACACCTCTAATCACTCGACTATCAAAATGACCCCATATGAAATGATCTACATTCAAACGAAGCTACATGTGTCGTATCTTCCGAACGCCTCCGTTTTGGATGCAGTGAACTGCAATTTACAAAGTTGTGAGAACATCATTCAGGTATTGAAGTTGAGTATGAAGAAAGCCCAAAACCATATGAAAAGCTTTGCGAACCAACATCACCGAGGGAAAGAATTCATAGAGGGTACTATGGTTTACGTCAAGCTCCAACCTAAGTTATCAAAGGCGGAAGGCACACCGAGGTGCAAAGGGATCCTGGAGCCTAAGCACAAGGCGCGCGCCTGAGGCACGTGAGGCGCAAAAATGAATTGGGTGTCCAATTCATAGAAAATCAGTGAATTGAGTGCCCACTTCACTAAAAATCAGCGAATTTGACATCCAATTCGCTGATTTTTAGTAAATTGGGTGTCCAGTTCACTGAAAATCAGCGAATTGGGCATCCAATGCACTGATTTTCAGTGACGTGGGTTCCCAATTTCCTGAAAAATCAGTGAATTGGGCATCCAATTCGCTGATTTTCAATGAATTGGGTGCCAAATTCCCTAAAAATCAGCGGGTTGGGCATCCAATTAGCAGATTTTCAGTGAATTGGGCACTTAATTCACTGAAAATCGGTGAATTGGGCATCCAATTCGCTGATTTTCAGTGAATTGAGCACCCAATTCACTGAAAATCGATGAATTTGGCATCCAATTCACTGATTTTCAGTGAATTTGGCACCCAATTCACTGAAAATTGGTGAATTGGATGCCCAAGTGCGCCTAGGTGTGCCTTGGGAGCGTCTTCATGTTTTTGTCCACCTCCGAAAAAAACAGGTTGAAGAAAACACCTTGAAAGGCTCAGGCGCGCCTTTGGTGCGTCTGGGAGCTGGTAAGGCGCACGCCTAGGCGCGCCTGGGGCACATCGCCCGCCTCTGCTTTGTAGAGGCGCTAGCCGGTGCGCTCGGCGCCTTAGGCGCGCGCCTTGATAACATAGACTCCAACTATATAAACAAGTGAGTTTAAGGGCTCCTGCATGTCATACACTGTCACCACGCAAATTTGGACCTTTCCTCATACTCCAGTGTATTGGGTCAGTCTCTTACAAGCTCCAACTACCACCATCATCTCGCATGCATCACACCTTCCATGTATCTCAGCTCAAGCAACGTATTAGGGCGACTCCAACATAACCATCACTTATGGAAATACGGACCGCGGAGGGAGCAATCCTAGTAGAACCAAAGAGCATATTGAAGAGGCACACCACACTGCACCGCGCCCGGGTCATCGCCCAAGTCCTAGTGAAGTAGTTGAATGCACCAACGGAAGACGCAACTTGAGAAAGCCACTTTGACCTTCAACAATGGTTCCCAGACTTCCATCCTTGAGGACAAGGATGTCCTGGAGGGGCGGGTATTGATGCGGCCCATCAGCAGTCCCATACGATTTCACCTCAGTTGTTTACTCAGCCTGAGGGTTGCTTAGTCTTTTCTCTTTTCTGACTTTCGGTTTAAATACTTTGGGGAAATCCCTAGGGCTGGTGCACCATTTTGTCTGAACTTGTAGTTTTTTCCTTCCTATTCTAGGCGCTACTGGTTGGACCTCTTTCTTGCAGACGACTCATATATTTCCTTGCTTCAAAACCTTGTTTTCAGCATGAATCTGTGTGTATAATTTCAGGTCATATTGGAGGCTAGAGAGTTTCTCATCAATCGTTTTCATCTCATCCTCTAACTATAAAGTATTACCAGATCAATAGCTAAAAAATGTCTCCATGTGGATAGACCAAAGGCCCGTTCTTTTCGTAGGTTTTGATTGACAGGAATTGGTTTTGTCCGAAAACCTATGGCGCAGAGGTTTTGGGATTGGGTCCAAACCAATTCCTGTGTTCGTTTGCAGGAAGGTTTTCAGTCACAGGAATTGAATTTTCAATATTTCTGTTCGGTTGCAGGATGGAATTCAGAGACTGGAATTGACAAAATATCACAAAACATACAACCAATAACACACACAACCACATACACACAACATACAACCAATAACACACACAACCACATACACACAACATAAAACCACATACACACACAACACCAACCAATAGCATACACAACAAACACACACAACATACAACATACAACCACATACACAGCATACAACCACATAAAAACACAACAACCACATACACACACAACCATACACAACAACCACATACACACAACCATAAAAATCAACACATACAAATCACATACAACCATTAGAAACTCCAAAATACCCACATCTACACAAACAAAATCCCCAATCTACACAATCATACACACATCTACATATAGAAACTCCAAAAAAAATCACAATCATTCTCAATGCTTTTGGTTGTGGGCTAACACAATAATAACATGATATAAACAATTTTATCACGAATTTGTAGGAACCAAAAATTTTTATACCTAACCGGAGAAAGGAAGTAGGCCAAATAGGAGGAACAATGCCTTGTAGATGTTGGAGGAAGCTACTCCAAGGCTCCAAGCTATGAGTGCCGGAGTGGAGGAAGAAGGAGGTGCTTGCCCCGGAAAACCTACAGAGGAGAAACGGAAGCTTGCCGAGGAAATCAATGCCGACTCCCGACGGAATGCCAATGCGGGAGCGACGGAGATGAGCGACGGAGATCAGCGTCACGTCGAGCTTTGCCGGGAGGGAGAGCAAGGTTGAGGCGTGCACGTCGACGGAGGAAGATGATCGCGCGCACGGGAGGAAGAGGAAGGTTGCGGCGCGCACGGGAGGGAGAGGAAAACCTATCGCGCCTCGCTCAAAACTCGCGTAAGGGGCTCGGTTTTGATGGCAGGCGTTTTTTTTTTAAACTAAAACCTGTAGGTTTTCAGGGAATGCCAAAGTCGGGCTCAAAATATACCAAACGAACAGCGGAATTGGAATTGGGATACCCAATCCCAATTCCCTTGCCCCAATTCCAGCGAAACGAACAGGCCAATAGATTATCAACATTATGAAAAGCAGGAAAACTAGACAGAACAGCAAAAATGAAAATAATAATTGCAATCACTTGTTGAAGAAGAAAAGGCAGAAACACCAAAGGGCCTGCATTAAAGGTGACTAGGAAAAGGGGAAGAGAAGAAATGAAGATTTATATTCCCCATACAATTCTAAACAGACCGAAAACTAAGTGGTTAGGTCATGTGCTTAGGGGACAATAAGGAAACGGGGAGCATTTGGAGCAAATAGAAAGATAATTATTTGGCATGTCTGTGTCCGTCAACTTCCCGCCATGGCCGAAGGTTGAAGAAAACGAAGAAGTTTAGGATATCGCTTACCTTCTTACGCAGATCCCTCAGATCGTCGGCGCCGTCAGCCGCCCCCCGCTCACTCTCTCCCAGTGGCGAAAATTTTCCGCCTGATGCCCGAACTCCGAGTTCTACTGAGTAAATAAGAATAATTTTAACGGCAGACCTACTTTGGCTATTGGCACAGCTGCAATTCTTTAAGGCAATTGTTAACCGCACCCCAGTTTTAGCCATCCGCAACCCATTTATATGAAGTATTACGCATTTTTTGGAAATACGCCTTGTACAGCATTTTTAGGAAAAGTGTTCAACACGAAAGTTGTAGATATCGTCGATATCTACAACTTTCGTGTTGAACATTGTCGCTAAAAATGCACGCACAAGACGTATTGCCGCTCGAATTGAAACATGGGCGTAACTATAACGAATTTTTGGAAATACGCATTGTGCATGCATTTTTAGGAAAAATGTTCAACACAAAAGTTGTAGATCTCGACGATATCTACAACTTTCATGTTTAACACTTTTCCTAAAAATGCTTGCACAAGGAGTATTTTCAAAACAATGCGTAATACTTCATATAAAAGGGTTGCGGATAGCCAAAACTGGGGTGCGGTTAACAATTGCCTTCTTTAAATAAATGTCTTTTTATTAATACCTAATAAAATCTAATGGCAGCCCCCAAACTCCCGCACAACTCCCTCACCCGATCGGCGAAAACCCTCCCAAACCCAATTCCCCGTTGCTCTACCTCGCGTCGCCCAGCCCGTCGTTTTCGTTGCAGATACCGTCGTCGGTGTCCAGCTTCCTCTTCCTCGCACGTCCAGCTATCTGGTGGTGTCGTCGATTCCCTTGCACGTCCTGCACCCACTTCCTCGCACGCCCAGCCCACCAGTGTTCCAGAGCCTCCCCTCTTCCTAATTAATTTCATCTCCTATGTTAAGCCAAGCTTCCAGCAAAATCTCAAGTTCTAAATCGGTGGATCCTTGCTCATTTTGCATACCTATATGTCTGACGATTCACTACAAATGGGCAGCCCTAATTCTGATCCAATCTTTGATATGTACTCTAGATACACAACCTCATTGTTCTTCCACTTTCTTGTTCCTCTTGTATTTTTTTGTATATATTTAGCAAAAAAATTGTTAATAGTTTGTAATTATTTCTTATTCTTGCTTGGCATTATAACTGAAAGTGAGTCTACAGATGAAGGAAATGTGACACAAGATGCTAGTTGGGAGTTATGATATCTTTGACCATGGTCCAGTATTGTATATAGTTTTTTGTACTAACAATATTTTGTGCACCGCTAAAATCATTTTGGAATTCTAACAGCGGGTCAGATGCTGTGAATCTGATATGGTTATAAAAAAAATTCTATAAGGCTTTCAGGTACCTCAATAAATTATGTATTTCATGTAAAACTTGAAATGAGTATTTAAAGGAATTGTGCAATAAATCTTGCAATTAAGACCTATATTGGAGGAATTTTCATAGCTATTTAGTCTATTATTAAACCCTTGGGGTCCGTTCGGCGCGCAGGTAATGGCTTTCTGGAATTGGCTTTGGCCAGAAAACCAATATCTGCAGGAATTGGTTTTGTGCATAAAACCAATTATGCTGTTCGGTTGCAGGATGGAATTCAGTGAACAGAATTGAAATTGATATCTGTAAGTTGTTTGGCTGCACGATGGAATTGGCTTTCTGGAATTAAATTTTTTTAAAATTAAAATTTTTAAAAGAGCGTGCCCTAGTGAAAAACGCGCGCCCGGACGAAAAAATCGCGGCCGGCGAAAAAATCGCGCCCGGGGGAAAAAATCGCGCCCGGGAGAAAAAATCGCGCTCGGGCGAAAAAATTGCGCCAGGGCGAAAAAATCGCGCCCAGCCGAAATAAATGTGCCCGGGAGAAATAAAACGCGCCCGGGCAAAAAAATCGCGCCCGAGCGAAAAGATCGCGCCCGGGCGAAAAAATGCGTCAGGGCGAAATAAACGCGCCCGGACGAAAAAAGCGCGCCCGGGACGAAAAAATCGCGCCCAGGCGAAAAAAATCGCGCCCGGGCGAAAAAAAACACTCCCGGGCGAAAAAAATCGCGCCCGGGCGAAAAAATCGCGCCCGGGCTAAAAATCGCGCCCGGGAGAAAAATTGCGCTCGGGCGAAAAAATCGCGCCCAGGCGGAAAAAAACCGCGCCCGGGCGAAATAAACATGCCCAGGAGAAATAAAACGCGCCTGGGCGAAATAAACGCACTCGGGCGAAATAAATCGCACCCGGTCGAAAATATGCGCCCGGGCGAAATAAACCCGCCCGGACGAAAAAATCACGCCCGGGGAAAAAATCGCGCCCCGGACGAAAAAAACGCGCCCGGGCGAAAATATCCCGTCCAGTCGAAAAAATCGCGCCCGGGCGAAAAAATTGCGCCCGTGCGAAAAAAATCACGCCCGGGCGAAAAAATCGCGTCGGGCCGAAATAAACGTGTCCGACCGAAATAATACACGCCCGGGCGAAAAAATCGCGCCCGGGTGAAATAAACGCGCCCGGACAAACAACACCCTGCAGGAAAACGCACGCTCGGGCGAAAAACTCGCGCGTTGGTTGAAAAACTCTAGTGTAAACATTTGATTATGCGGAAAACCTATGTGCGGAGGTAAGAATTGTTATTTGATTTTTTAGTTCATAGTAAAAGCCATGGGTTTTCACATGAAAACCAATATTCGCTTAAATTTCGTTGCGCCGAACACTAGAATTGGATTTCTAATCTCCAATGCCAATTCCAGAAAGCCAATTCCGTCAAAACGAACGGACCCTTAAACTTTGTTATACTTAACGACGTGACAAAACTTGTAGCTCAGCCCTAAACTCGACGGAATTACCTGATGGGACAAAACCTACTCTTGACCTCAAACTTGAAGGACTTTCTAGTCGCATGTTGTCTAACACTTCACTTGTAACTGTAGTATTTTATGAATCCGACCGGACCCCACATCATACAACTTATACAAATAGAATATTATAAAGAAACAATCAAACAAACAATCTCAGAGAGTGCATAAACTAATCGGAAGCTAAGTATTTAAAACACTAGCATAGAATGTCCACATGTCCAATAGTTATTACACTATTCAATATACATATTACATTTACAAATTATAGTATAATATAACAATTTGGGGCACACAAGCCTGATACATCAAATATGAAAATATATGAATATATAACAATTTAAAACTTTCGACTTTATTTTCTTATTTGGCAGCAAGTAATTTCAAGCGCACACAAACTCCTGCAACCAAATAAGAATAAGCAAAAAAATAAGGGTCAGTCAGAGCTAGCCATAAATTACTTAGTACAAATCCCTACAGGTCAGCACATTGTAGTACACAAAAGAAAACATTAAACGTTAAATAGGGTGAAGTGTTACAGACATCAAACACATCTCTATACTGAGCCGGAAGCAAAAAGGGGCATATATACTATGCACATATGAGCTAGAGATTGAATATTTTATTCATGCACTATACTCCTAGTAGCGAACTACCATTTTCTAAGCTATTGTAATCACAGTAAACAACCATTGGTCATCGCACTTATGACAACACATAACAAGATAAACATATGTCATACTAATAATTCTTATAATGTACAATCCAATTCAAACATTACCCACGCTGACGTTCTCTTGCTGTGTAAACATGTCATACCTGCAAATCCCTTTCATTTCGAACTACAAAGTCGCGGGTGTGGCGAAGTACACTTATAGAGTAGTGATTCCTTTATTATGTACTCGTTCTCAATGTATGAACTATTTTCCTTAGACTAATCACCATCCTTATCACAAACATAGTGCACTCATGGGCCACAAAACATAGGGGCTACAAACACCGAATCACCTGGGCATTTGCAGGTCCGGACGATCACGCCAGACTCACAACCTCTCCCATGGAAACACCATATAAGAGGAGCCGCCCCATGGTGAACTGCATTGGTGCGGGTTCAATTCAGCTTTTGCATGTTGCTCAGATTACAGTGAAAATGACAGCTTACCAAAAGGTCTGTTGTTTGGCGAACTGCACGGGTGCGACTTTTCCTCTGCCCGTTCTCTTCTCCCGCCAGTAAAAATGACATTTCCCATGTAACAATATATGATGTCGAACTACATGGTGCTGGTGCGACGCGGTCTGTGCACGTTTTCAATCACGGTGGAAACGGGGTCATACCAAAACGTTATTTTTCATGTTGAACTGCATGATGCGGGTGCGGTGCGTCCTATGCTCGTTCTCATCAATCACAAACACGAATATGTTTATAAGCAAGCATGGTATACAATATCGAATCTACCACACACTCCGGGTGGAGATATAATCACTCTCATAAGGACCTCCAAGACCGTCTATGCATAAAGTCATCAATAGCACACAAACATATTTAGCCCAAACCTGACATAACTTGGGTAGCTTCACAAGGTGTGCCTATATGTCATAAACATTAATATTCTAGCACATGGATTCATCAGATTCATTTCACATCGGGGATTATCTCCCATGGTTTTATATTCACATTGCATTTCGCTACAGGAATCCATCTCATAATAAAGATAATACTCATAGAATCACCTCAAACCTCTAATCATGATATTACACTACACGACGGGGAGTCATCATCAGTTATGATCATTATTCATGATTTATAATCCATAACCATTAGTCATAACATGAGATTCCTTTGATATGAATCCATCATTCACGATCATATTTTCTTAACCATTATTTTCATTGTGTTTGTATTTCTCGACGGGGAAGCGAGCTCAAAAAGGCCATAAATCCTTATGATGGATTCTCATGGTATGACATATCCGATTCATAACCCGCAAACAAACACATTCACATACACATATAGTTATCGGTTAGCACATCTAAGTCACTCATAGATGATCATATTGCAAGTAAACATCGCCTGATCCGCCAAAAAGGCTTCCTCGGTTCACCATAATGCCATAACGCTTGAAAATCGAACTTCAAGCATATGCAAACTAAGCATGACGAGGATGTAATCCCATGCCTCGCTGCTTCAAAGAGCTTGACCCTCATCATTCCACTAATTAGTGAGAATGTGGTATCAAAAATCACATCAAAACATGCATACAAGAAATCAAGTCCTAAGACATGGGGAGAAGAAGACCGTTACCTTCGTTCATTCCTTCCCATCCATGGAAGCCTCAAGAAAATGGGTGGAGAATGAGAGTGGAGAGATCCCCAACGTGTTGGAAGTGACATATTAAAAATCGGAGCTCCAGATATCCTGTAATGACTTCTTCTTCCTTAAGTCCTATCCTTCTCTCCTCCATTTCTACCCTTGGAGAGAGAAATAACAATGAGAAATGAGGTGCTTCCACATTCTCTAATGAGTTAAACACATTCGAAATAGACACGAATTTTAGAGGAAAACACTTTGCTATTGAAGAGCACAACCATTGTCATACGTGAGGTTAAAATTAATTATTGAATTTTCAAGGAAATTATGTCCTCAATCGTGAGCTGTGTAACCATGAACACGACATACCTATGCCTCCTCGCCTTCAACTAGATTAATGGAGTGCTCGCATTCAAATTTGGGGACTTGTTTGTGAGTAGGAGATATAGATGAAAGTCTCAATACATTACTAGTAGGCATCAATTACATTAGGAAGCAAGTAATGCATTTACTCAATAATTAGAACAATCATCTATTCATTTTTAGGTGTACATATCACATTTTTTTTTGATGAAATATGAACATAAGTTTAACCTTCAAAAGCATATTGAATATAAACTCGTTGGGCTTTTAGTCTACATATTGCACTCTTTTTACCACAAAAAATAAGATTTTAAACCGCGTTATTTCAATAAAAATATTTCGTAATATTTATAGATTTTCTGTGTTTGAGTTAGGGTTGATATCGAGTCGAGTTCGAGCGATTTTGAGTCGGCTCGAAATCAAAATTTTCGAGTCAAATTCGGGTCGAAATCGATTTCGAGTCGAGTCGGCTTGACTCGAAATGACTCGATTCCGAGCCGACTCAAAATCGAATCGAGTTGGCTCGAAATCAATCGAGCTGACTCAAAATCGAATCAAGCTGGCTCGAAATGGAGCAATTTTTCTCTTTATTTATAGTTGACTTGAAATTAAATTGGGAGACATCTAAATTTAGCAAATAAAATAATTAAAACCTTCAATATTTTTATTTAGGTTTAAAATTTAATGTTTTTAATTTTAAAATAATAATATATTAATAAATACATAATATTTTTAATCAGTTCGAGCTGATTGAAATCATATTTTGAGCGATTCAGGACTGACTCGAAATCGACTCGAAATCATATTCGAGTCAAATTGAATCGACTCAAATTGAGTCGAATTAATTGTAACAGATTCTGATTCGACTCAATATTTGAGCGATTTTCGAGTTTCAAATAATATTAGTTTGCGTTGTAGGTTTCATGATTCGACCAGGACTTCTAGTGTTCATATTGGACTGTTTGTGCCACGCCCAAACAAAAAAATTTAACCTCATTATTTAAATAAAAATATTTTTTAACATTGAATGATAGGTTTCGCAAGTTAAGCATGTGATTAGTAGAGCAGTAATCCATATAAATAAAATACATCTACGTATTGATACAACAATCCATTGTCGTCTAGTCCGGTTAGGATATTTGGCTTTCACCCAGACGACCTGGTTCAAATCCCGGCAATGGAAATTTTAATTTTGTTTTTGCCATTGGGGGTATTTCACATTAATCGTAAACTTTTAAAAGCGATATTTATTTATACATTTTTTTTCTATGAATTAATTATGGGTAATAATATAAGAAAAAAACTTTTAATTATTAATAAAATTTGGCTATTAGCAAATAAATTATTTTGTAAACAATGATTAAACATTTTTGGTATTAGCTGGCTAGGGAATTGTTGGGATCGTTTAGGGCTCTTGGTAGACCGGTCGAATTGAACCACCTTAGCTCGGGAACGAACAAAGCGCGCAAACAGTCACAGAGAAATTCGTTGAGTACACCTGGACGTTTTAACGTGGAAAAACCCGGAAGGGGTAAAAAACCACGCGGCCGGGGCTGTGCCGACCAAACTTCACTATCTTCTGAGAGGTTACAATCCGGTGTTCAGAATTCGAGCGTGACAAGCCGCCGCTCACTACAATATTAGAGAGAGGGAGAGAAAGAACGTTCCGAGAGTGACAGGCCACCTCTCGAAAAAAACTAAGTCTTTTTCTTCTGAGAGCGGTAGAGAACGAAAGTGAGAATGCCTTGTCCGCTTTCGTGAGAACGAAAGTGAGAATGCCTTGTCCGCTTTCGTGAGAACGAAAATGAGAATGTCTTGTCCGCTTTCGTGAGAACGAAAGTGAGACTGCCGAGTCGCCTTTCGGGACGAAGGAAAACTTCAAGTCCACGAAGGAGATCTTCAAGCGCCGAAGGAGAAATCCGTAGAAATCTTCAAGGAGCTCTCTCTGGTCATGAAGACGGGATCCTCTCAAATGAAGCCTAGATGGTCCTTTTATAGTTTTGGCCGGGGGTAGCCCGATAATTTTGCTGTTGTAACCACCATAACCACCTGGGAGGACGAATCATATTCTCCGGTTCAGAGCCCACGGATCACCATTTTTCGTAAATGACCATCCTGCCCTTCGAGAAAAGGCGACAAACTGTTCCTGAAAAGTGAGAAACTGAAAAGACAACAAGTGAGCGAACCGAGTCGGAAAAGTGAGCGAGTCGGAAATGTGAGCGAGCCAAGTCGGAAAAGTGAGCGAGCCGAGTCGGAAAAGTGAGCGAGTCGGAAACGTGAGAAAGCTCCGAGCGGAGCCCGAAAAGCGGACGACGAGCCGGAAGAGGGGAGAGCGGTTCGACCGCCCCTGAAGGCGGGCGCGGCCGCGCCCGAGGGAGGGGGTGACTCCTCTCGGCCGCACCCCAAAGGGGGTGCGGCTTGGCCGCACCCCAAGAGGGGCTCGGCGCTACCGCGCGCGCTACCGCGCGGTAGCGCCGGGCGTTAGCGCCGCGCTTGTCGCGGGCGCTACCGTGCGCGGTCCTGCCTTGCGTGGTGGTGTAGTGCTCGGATGCGGCGATCGTACGCGGTCTTGCACGGGCGGTTGGTGGCGGAGACGGCGGTTCCGGCTTTGGTCAATCACTCTCTCCCACTAAAGTAGTGGGGGGAGTGGCTTATGGGAGTAACCATCATCCAGTTTCTCTCATAAATGAGAGCCCATGATGAATCCTCATCAGGTATAGTGGAGGATGGTTCAAATCCCGGCAATGGAAATTAAATTATTTTTTTGCCATTGGGTATTTCCCATTAATAATAAACTTAAAAGTTTAAGGCAGTCATATTTATTTATAGATTTTTTTATGAATTAATTATGGGTAATAATATAAAAAAAATCACTTTTAGTTATAAGTAAATTTGGCTATTAGTAAATCAATTATTTTGCAAATGATTATTAGTAAACATTTTTGGTATTAGGTGGCTAGGATATAGTGGAGGATCGCATCGAGCATAAGCGTGTCGGCCTACTTTCCTCCAAGTAAATATCGCAAAGGAGGAGGGTTTTAGGGTGAAGTCGGGCGAGAGACGAGCGGAAGAAATTTGGATTGCTAATATAACAAATATAGGAGTAAAAAAATAGGTTTATTTGTGTAAAATCAGATTATTTTGGGGTTCTAATAGTGATATGTGATTATCTTATAACAACACCCTTAATTACTTATGTAGTTAGTGACGGAACTAGGAATTTTTTCAAGCCCGAGCACAATTATTTTAAACTAAAATTTAATTAGCACAAATATTGCAATATTGAAACATCAATAATGATAATGCAAAAGTGGACTCAAATAACCAAGTTCTTAATCATTAAATACTACATTGCAAAGAAAAAAAAAGCAACATAATTAAACTTACTGCTCAACAAGCCATTTTTCTTGGACACATACTTTGGAAGCAGGAGATAATTGTGTCATTTGTAATTTCATCAGTAACATCTTTTTCAATATAAGCAATTAAACAATCATTCATCAATTCATCACTCATTCGGTTTCGCAAACGGCTCTTTATTATCTTTATTGCAGAAAACATCCTTTCAACACTAGCTGTTGCAATTGGAAGGAGACATGTCAAATTCAATAATCTGAAAACTAACTGAAAATGTTTATCTTTTTTCAATTCCACTAAAAGCTGAAGAAGTCCATTTATGTCTTTAACTTGAGATATTATATCAACTGAAATTGTGCGCATGTCACAAATGTATGTGTCAAGCTGGCCTTCAAGTAGTTGCAATTCTATTGGAGTAAAATCTTATGTATAAAATTCTGCAAGACGAATTAACTTTTGTTTGTCATAAGAATCAAAGTTATCATTGGCATCAATACAAGAAACACATAATAGCAACTCAGTGTTGACTTCATCAAACCGATCATTTAGCTCAGTTAGCATCCAATCTAGTACTGTATTAAAAATTTCAACTCTGAAGTGATGGTTATTTGTAATCTCATTTGCTCGACGTTTTGATCTCCCTGTCTGCACATACTTTTCATTCATATTTGGGACTTCTATAACATGCTTACTACAAAAAGAGGAGACTTCCATCACGAAGGATTGTCATTCAATATCATCGATCTCATTTCTCATTTTGAAGAGTAGATGTTTTGATACCTTCACAAAATTCATTGCATTTACAATATCTTGATCTTTCTTTTGTAAAGCTTGAGACAATTCATGTGTTTTTGCAAGAATATTTTTCATCAAATGCAGAAGAAATATGATATCAAATATCAAGATACGAATTAAAAGAGTGTTGGCCATTCCTCTTTGGTTTCCATCTACTCCATCAACTGTAATAATCTCAAGAACATCAATAATAGATGAAAACATACGAATAAAATCCAGTACGATGCCATAGTGTGAACTTCATCTTGTTTCTCCAGTTCTTTTAAGTTCCAAAGGTTGATTCAATCCTTGACCGCTTTCTAACTCACCACAACCCAGCTCTCGAGCAACTCGATCAACTTCCAATGCTCTAAGTGAATCGCGACGCTTACAAGAGCCTCCAACCACATTCAAAATAGTGTTAATAAGTGAGAACAATTCAGCTATTTCAAAGTGCCCTTCTGCTACAGCTACCGGTACTAGTTGAAGTTGATGAGCAAACAATGAACATAGAAAGCACATTTATTTTCTCTCATGATCAGAGTTTTTAAACCTTTGAACTCGCCTTTCATATTGCTTGCACCATCGTAGACTTGTCCACGTACTTTAGAAATACTAAGTTCGTATTTCATACACAAATTATCTATAGCAGTTTTAAGAGATAAAGTTGTAGTGTTAGACACATGAACAAAACTCAAAAGACGTTCCATAATCCTGCCTTTCATGTCCACATAGCTTAAAACAGTAGCCATTTGCTCCTTGGATGAAATATCACGAGATTCGTCAATTAATAATGCAAAGCATCCATCTTCAATGTCATTGATAATTTCTTTAGTTGTTTCACTTGCAATTGCAGAAACAATTTCTCTTTGAATTTTTGGGGATGTCAATTGACAATTAATAGGAGCATTCCCTAACACAACTGATTTTATATCATTACTATGAGATGCCAAAAATTTCACAAGTTCAAGAAAATTCCCTCGATTCAACGACTATTTTGTCTCATCGTGCCCACGAAATGATAATCCTTGGCGTAAGAGAAACTGAATGCAATCTATCGATGCACATAAACGAGCACGATATTGTAAACTTTGTGTTTCATCTTGTTTAACAAATGCAATCTGAATACCTTGTTTCTGATTCATCAAAGTCTCACACATCTTTCTTGAAGCATTATGCGCAGTCGTATGATTTCCCACGTATTTTACAAGTATCGTTCTATCTTTCCAATATCTAAACCCACGAGAAACAAAAGTAGTATTGCATCCTCTTTGAGGGAAAATATAGCAGTAAAGACAATAAGCTGCATCTTTTTCTGCGTTGTACTCTAACCAACCCTTGAATTCATTATACCAATTCTTATTGAATCGCCGTGTTTTTTTACCGATCATACTTTGAGGAAAATTATCTAAACGAGGTTGACAAGGCCCATTCTGTAAATAATATCTTCTTATTGAATCCTGACGGTTGACATCGAAAGAGCTAATAGGTTGTCTCATACCCGGATCCGATGATAAATCCCACAAATTAGTATCTACACAATGTCGTTTGCCTCTTTGATTGTTCTCTTGTAAATCCACATACTTAGTTAGACTTGACCCGCCTTTAAAAAAACATTCTCCATCCAAAATATTGGCTATAAAAGACCTAGATTGCAAACAGGTACCCGTAAGAACTAAAAAGAACAATACATTAACAGAATAACAGTACATTTCTAAGCTTTGAACTCTTGATTTTTGAAATAAATGAGATTTATAAATTATAAATACCTGCCAAAATCTGCCACTTGCAAGTCCAAATCTCAAAGTCCAAAGCTCAAAGTTCCAATACAAGTTTTAAACCAGAAACTTGCTAAGTCCAAAATCTGCCACTTGAAATAAAGAGTATTCAGATAATCAGATTCCCCCTAAAACCCTAAACCAGAAATCCAGAAAAAGGGAGTTTCTGATTTTCGTAGCCTAAAAGGCTAGAACCCTAAACCAGAAATGCAGAAAAAAGGGATTTTCTGAACTAGGAAAATCAGAAAACCGAAAAAAGATTTGGAGATTTAGAAATGCTTACAGCTGCGGAAGAGAGAGCCTGCGGGAAGCGAGATTTGGAAATGCTCACAAATTTTCGCTGCCTGCTGCCTGCTGGAGTCGGTGAGGAAACGGCGCGGGGAAGAACCGAAGAAAGTTTGCTGGTCTGCGAGACTGCGATTGCTGGAGTGATGACGAGTGGCCAGCGGGAGTTAGTGCGGTCGCCGACCGGAAGACGGGAAGAGTCGAAGAGAGCCTGCGCCCTGCGGGAAGCGCGAGAAATAGACGGAAGAGAATCTGCGGGCTGCGGGGAAGAGAACCTACGGGAGTTAGGGCACGATTAAACTGACGAGATGCGCCTGCGGGAAGGGCGAGAAATAGGCAGGAGTTAGCGAAAAACACACCCGGGCACGTGCCCGGGTGTGTCCCTACATAGGTCCGCCTATGTCTGTAGTGTATATATTATACTACGAGTGCAGACATGGGGCTCCGCCCCTATGACCAA
The DNA here is from genome assembly GCA_033032865.1 of Dactylorhiza incarnata. NCBI lineage: Eukaryota > Viridiplantae > Streptophyta > Magnoliopsida > Asparagales > Orchidaceae > Dactylorhiza > Dactylorhiza incarnata. The sequence continues at coordinate 5,843,354 of JAWHQI010000159.1, read as the reverse complement.
CCGCGCCAGTACTCCGAGCACGAAATTGCCCGATGCTCTCGGATGGGAAGCGTCCGCATCTATTTATATTTTTATTTAATGTCTTGATTTGTATTTATATTTTTATTTAATGTCTCTCTCCCCCCCTCTTTCACTCTCTTCTATCTTCCTTTCACTCATGACAATCTCTCTCCATATTTCTATTTCTTTAATCTTAAATAGATGCGCATCCCTCACTTTTATTTATATTTTTATTTAATGTCTTTCTCGCCTTCTCTCTCCTCTATTTTCCTCTCACTCACAACATTCTCTCTCTTTTCTTTAATCTTAAATAAATGCGCACCTCCACTCTCTCTTTTTTCCTATTTTTTTTTAAACTGAAAGATAAAAATAAAATATTGAATATTTAATCAAATCTCTCTTTTCTCTACAGTAAGTATAGACGATTTTCAAATTACCTCCACATTAAAAATATCATTACTAATAATTTTAAAAGTAAAACGTAACAATATTACTTTTTAAATTTTTTTGAGTTATATATTTCTATATATTGTAGTGGCGAGGAGGTGGGGGAGTCAGAATTAGCGGAATTTAGAAGATCATTTTAGGAATAAAAAAAAACGATAATAAAAAATCACGAATCATCTACTGTTTATAGAAAATTAGTATGAAGTCCGTGTACGCCCATTTGTGGTGAATTATTAGAATTTTTATTGACTTATATAGTATATTACCATCTTCGCTCGTGCTCGATGCTCTCGGGCGGGCTTCACCCGTATTCGGATGGGCTTTGCACGCATGAAGCCCGTGCTTGCTGCTCTCGGGTGCAACCGTGCTCGTCCACGACAATTGTTTGGCGCCACATCGCTACCGCCACTCGCGGACCCCGGAACACAGTATCATGGATGCCGTTTCACTTAGTCATTGTGCTCCGGGGTCCGCGAGTAGCTGTAGTGAGACGTGAGGTCAGGCGACTGTCGTGGCCAGGATCGTCGCACCCGAGTGAAGCGTGCGGAGCACGAGCTTCATGCGGGCGGAGCACGGGCTTCTTGCGGGCGGAGCACGGGCTTCTTGCGGGCGGAGCACGGTCTTAATGCGGGTGCAACCTTTGCTTCATGCATGCGGGCGCAATCTTTGCTTCATGCATGCGGGCGCAATCTTTGCTTCATGCGGGCGCAACTTTTGCTTCATGCGGGCGCAACCTTTGCTTCATGCAGACGCATCCTGATGCGAGCACAACCCACTTAAAAGCAGCACAGGCGAAGCCCGTGCAGAGATTCTCGTAGTTAAAATGATAGCACAATGTGACTATTATATCTTACTTTTTTTAGAGGATCGAATCCTCTCTCTGCACATCTTCTGTTATTTCTATACCACTAGACATCATTTAAGCAGTTAAGCTTGTATTCATGTCATGAGGAAAGCATTTCCTTCTTGCCATTATTAGCGCTTTGGAGTAGCTCTAAAAGCTCGCTTCAACAGCGAGCTCCAAAAATACGAACCATCGCAGCTCCTTGCCATTAGCGCTCTGGCGTAGCTGTTCTTCTTCCTCACTTCTTCGCTGCAAGGGGTGCTACTATTGCATGTTTAGCCGCATAAATGGGTCAACTAACACAACATGAACTAATTAATTATATAATTTATTTATGGCAAGATGACATGGCTAATCACCCATCACCCAGCACCAACACATGCCTAAATTTCGAGGATGGAGGATCATGAGCCGCAGGACGAAGATGATGTGTATGAATATGATTCGTGCGCGCAGTTTATTTTTTTTTCGTATTTCACTAGTATTACAGTTATGCATGTTGCAATATTTTGGAACATTTTTCTATATCTACAAATCAATGGTGAATTATATATAAGATCATATTTTTATGGATGTTGTTAATATTAATGTAGTGTTAATATTATTGTAGTTTTGTACATTCTGTTTAGTCCCACACCGCCTGTGATGTTTTCGGACTCTTCCCCCTCCTCTATATGTATGACCTCAAGGGTCCTCTTTTACTCTCAATAAAAAAACATATTACTTGATTTCCTTTCAAGTTTAACATGGTATCAGAGCTAGGTTCTGCCTAAATTTTTTTTGGCTCGCACTCTTGCTCTCTTTTACTCCGCTGCCCGCTCTACCGTGCTCTGCCCGCTGCCCGTCCTGTCCTGCTCGCGCGACATGGTGCCCTACTCGCGCAACTTGCCCGCTCTACCGTGCTCTGCCCGCTGCCCGTCCTGCCCTGCTCGCGCGACATGGTGCCCTACTCGCGCGACTTGCCCGCGCCTTGCTCGATCTGCCACCCCTGCTCGCTCGCGACCTCTGCTCAAGCGACCTCTACCAATCCGCGCGCTCCAGTCCGCCAGCTCGCCGTTCGCCAGACCGCCAGCTCTCCGACCTCCAACGACCTCTTCCAGTCCGCAAGAGACCTTCCCGCCCGCCTCCTGCCCACGCGAGCTGCTCACGCACCTGTCCTCCAGCCTCCTGCCGATTTGCCCGCGCGAGCTGCTCACGCACCTGTCCGCCAGCCTCCTGCCGATCTGCCCGCACGAGCTGCTCACGCACCTGTCCACCATCCTCCTGCCGATCTGCCCGCGCGAGCTGCTCACGCACCTGTCCGCCAACCTCCTGCCCGATCTGCCCTGTCCGCCAGCCTCCTGCCCGTCCTACCCGCGCGACCTGCCCGCACGAGCTGCTCACGCGCCTGTCCGCCAGCCTCCTGTCGGTCTGCCCGCGCGAACGGTCCACGACCTCGCGACCGCCCTGCCAGCGCCCTGACCGCGCGAGCTGCCCACCAGCGACTCCAGAGCGCCATGCCAGCGCCTCTAGATCGCCTGTCCTCCAATCCTCCAGATCAGCCGCCAGTCCGCCCAGTCCTCCAAACGCAAGACCGCCCGAGCTCCATGGCGACTCCGTTGATCACACCACCTCTGAAGGCCACATCCTTCAAACTCGCCACTGCCAGCGGCTGGTCGGACTGGGCTCTAACTGTCGAAGCTGCCCTCTCCTCCCGTGATCTCTGGGATCACATCATTGGTACTCCTCCCACCACCGCTGCGACCTCTACTGCCACTACCAGCTTTGACAAGACCATCATACCTACCACCACTCTAGATGACGACACCCTTTGGCGGCGTCGCGATCAAGCCATTCGGGCTTACATCCTGGAGTCTGTTGCTCGTCCGCTCCTCACCTCCATTGGCCGTCTGCCCTCAGCCCGCGCCATGTGGGAATATCTTCGGGATCGGTTTGTTCCCCGTGGTGGCGCTCGGCGTCATCGTTTCATCTGCGACTCTCAGTCTGCTCGACAGGAAGGACGATCCATTCAGGACTTTTCACCATGATGAGCACTCTCTGGCACGACTTGGACTCCATGATCCCCCTACCATGCTGCTGTCCTCGTTCCTTAGAGTTTCAGCACCACCTCTCTGAGGGCCATCTCCATCAGTTCCTCGCTGCTCTGCGTCCCGAGTTTGCTCCTCTTGCCGCCCAGCTCCTTCATCGGGTCCCCCTTCCTAGCTTAGATGAAGCCCTAATTGCCCTGCTTGATGAGGAGACCCATCTCCGTCCTCCCGTAGTCCTCCCACCTACTCCTGGGATCGATACTGCTCTGGCTATCCGACCACGCGATGACTCTGTTACCTGCAACTACTGTAAGAAGGCGGGGCACATGAAGTTCTACTGTTCTACTCGTCCCCTCGTCCCGATGAGCACAAACAACGTGACAGCTGTCGTAACGGCCGTGGTCGGGGATGTGGTCGTAGCCCCGGATCACCTGCCACGCCTCCTCATCCTACAGCTGCTGCTGCTGCAGATCGACTTCAGCGACTAGAAGAATTACTCCTTCACTCTCCTCTGCTTCAGCCCGCCGCTCCCACCAGCTCTTCTGACGCCACTAGCCTGTCAACCGCCTATGGTACTACTGTTGTTCAGGTTTCACCAACTGCGCCTTGGTATTTTGACTCGGGGGCCTCCTGCCATCTTACCTCCGACTCCAGCAATCTCACCAACTGTACCTCCACCCCCACTCACCTTCAGGTTGTAAGATCTCTTTTTCCAAAACCCGCTCGGGTACTTGAAAACTCGAACCTCTCCCGTATCGCACGGTTGAGGTGGACCTTCGCCCAGAATCGCTGCCTTGCGGTGTCACCAACACTCGGGTTGACTAACACCGGTCAGCACCAACCCTGCCGGCTATACGATCATAAGTAAAATATGCCAAAAAAAGTAAGTACAAAAAGGAGGCATGTCCACAATCACAACATCATATATAAATATAATGAAGACAGAATGTCCATAAGAGAAGTACAACTAAAGGGGGGCTTATGCCCAATACATATGCAAAGTAATGTACTAACTCTCTCTCTCTCTCTACAACATGCGGAAGTCTACAACAAAAGCTCTCAAAAAGCGGAAATCTAACTATCTAATCATCAACCTGTGGCATCGTGGTAGTGTGCTGCATCTGCTGCTCAGGTCTTGCCGTCTCGGCCTGCTGCGCGCAGGACAACTCCGTCCCCTCGGACTCCTGCGGTCACACCGACCGTTAGTCATAAAGACTAAGCCGTTTTGTCCTCGCCTCCCTCCACGACTCCTAGGCACCGAGCGGGAGGAAGAAGCGGAGGACCAACAAGGGGTAAACAAGAAGGTGGTGACATGACACTACTATAACAGGTATAAGTAAAGCAGTAAAAACTAGCTAGCAGTATAGTGCAAGTATATGACAGTAAAGTAGAGCAAGGAGATAAGCAGTAAATAGTAAGGAAATGCAGTGCAGTAAGTAAACCTAAACTACCATCACAGCTTCGTACCTTAACTTATATGAACGCCCATACGACATATAAGTTAAGATTTTCAGGTAACCCATCATATAAAAGAGCCCATACTAATTTATATGATGGGGCTATGCTATGTGTATGTTATGTTATGCTATGGTTATGATGTTTTAAATGAATTATGCAATGAGACTCACCCACACGACTCTATGCGCACAGACCTTTATAGTTCCCAATTCGTTTGAAAGGTAGCGAACCTTTCGGGTACCGACCGTCGTGGCTCACGGTGGTAGTGGATCGGGCACTCCACATCCTAGGCGGGTATAGTCACTACCAATCCTAGACCTCATGTACGCCTCAACGCTAAGAACACAACAGCGGAGCTCCTGCGTACTCTTGCTGGAATCCACCAGACTTTAAGGTCGGGGTGGGTTATTAGGGATTGTCCTCCAGACCGCGGTACTCAAACTTACCGGCCCTCTAAACCACACCCTCACCCGAGTCAACGTACTACTGTCGGTGACACGACTAGCCTAGTACCGAAGACTCGCCACTATTTGGATAGGTAACAAGTGTTAACATGTCCACCCGAGCTCCCGGCTCAGGGACTAACACACAAGCTGACCCAACCCATCTCCTTCCCGGAGGAGATCCATACCAGTCTGCATACCCACTTAGGCTACTCTTGCCTACAATTTGGTTCGTGTTATATTTAGGGTGGATCTTGGACTTCCTGCGGTGTACTCCGTAAGGGGCCCCTAACGGTACTACTGATCAATGGGCTCAACCCCACAATCCTCTTCAAGATAATTATTTTAGTTGGTGGATAACACTTGGTTCACCCTTAATCATTTCATATAGTAAAGTGATTTAGCTAATCTCCCGTCCCACCCAATTGGGTTGGACGTACCTCCTTTCCTTCTACAATGATCCCAGCACAACCTCACAACTAATCCTAGAATTGACCCTCCTTGAATCATGGTGGACTATATCTCATTTACTGATTGGGTATAACTCCTACCCACTACTTAGGGATCTAAATTGTCAAAACTCCAAATTCTAGTTTTACTAAACGCAGTCCACCAAATTCTGTTTTTACTAAACGCAGTCCACCAAATTGGACTATCCCTCAACCCCATAAGGGAATCCCTCTAAAAACTCATCTCCAGGGTCTGGTATAATTATCCTAGGCTACTAATGACCTTAATAATGTATTGACCAATTTCCATAATTTTCCATATTAATTTGGTATTTATTTTAATTCAAAATAGTTAAGGACTTAAGTCAAAATACACATGAACTACCCTCAAAATAATTCCTCATGTTATATGAAATTTATCAGCAAGATATTATCCCAAATAAAGGTGGTTCATTGAGTATCATGGTCCTAGGATATCATCTGGCCTACTATATCATCATAATTGTATAATTACCAAAATGCCACTATAATTAGGAAAAATAGTAATTTCACTTCTGAAAATTCTACAAAAATTACCCAATGATAATATGGGGACCTAGAGTCCTCTTCCAAAAGAAAGTGTCATTACCATGTGATTTGACATTTTAAGAAGATTAATTACTCAAGTGATGTAAACCTCAATTTCTACATGGAGTATATGAAATACAATTCCAATAGCTTCCAAATAATTATCATGGGTATAGATTAACCTAAAATCACAGATCACTAAGTATAATGACAAAGCCCTATGATTTGATATTTTAAGAAGATTAAATACTCTAGTGATGTAAATCTCAATTTCTACATGAAGTATATGAAATACAATTCCAATAGCTTCCAAACAATTATCATGGGTATAGATTAACCTCAAATCACAGATCACCAAGTATCATGCCAAAGCCCTATGATTTGATATTTTAAAAAGATTAAATACTCTAGTGATGTAAATCTCAATTTCTACATGAAGTATATGAAATACAATTCCAATAGCTTCCAAACAATTATCATGGGTATAGATTAACCTAAAATCACAGATCATTAAGTATCATGCCAAAGCCCTATGATTTGATATTTTAAAAAGATTGAATACTCTAGTGATGTAAATCTCAATTTCTACATTAAGTATATGAAATACAATTCCAATAGCTTCCAAACAATTATCATGGGTATGTAATAGCATTGAATGACAGATAACCAAAACTCACATTTTTGCCCCATGATTTGATATTTTTTCAAAATTAAATTCCCTTAAGCTAGCAAGTACTTAAAATTTCCTACACAAGGAATGAAACTTCAATAAATTATAACAAAATTATTATAGCACAATTTCATCCCTAATCAGCCACTGATGGAGTTTCAACACCATACAAGGTCCTATGAGCATGCATTTCAATTTATTAAGGAAAGGGGTGGCTATTTCATTTATTAGGTAGAAAGTACTTAAATGCCTCTAAAGTTCCCATTTAAATTTCCTAAGACATTTTATGCCTTTAAAATCATATCCTCAAAGTTCAGAGCCAAGGCTAGAACATTTGGCCCTATGTCCTTCACAAATCTCACTTGGCACCCTTAAGGATTCACCCTTAGGGTTTTAGGTCACACCACCCTAATGGCTCCAAATGGACCCTTAGGGTGTGACACTAGCATTTGTATATACATACCTACATAACCATCATGATGGGAGGAGGCTAACACACTCAACTCCTCAAATTGATTCAAACCCTACTTTGACCCTTAAAGGTCCTCATTAGGGTTTCCAACTTTCCATATCAAATCAACTCCAAATGGAGTGAAATTTTATGTAGTCACCACACATATATAAAAGAGCCATCCACCAATGTTTGGTGTCATTTGGACATCATATGCTCCAAAAATCAACTTAATTTAAAAATACTAACTACCACAAAAACCCTAGGTAAAGGTAACCACCAAGGGCTGCCCCTTTGGCACGGGGTGGCCCTAGGGTATACCAACCCATGGTTAAAATCACAGATCCAAATATGGAGGGGTTTAACTTAGGCAATTTTTCTAATGGACTGACCTAGTGTAGGACCAGTCCTAGTAAAACAGCTCCCTAGGGAGCTGTAGGTCACCAAATGACCTAAACTCAAGGCCGAATGAAAGGTGAGACCAAGGCCTACAACTTTTATGTTGGGCACTTTTTCTAGTTCAGCCCTTAAGAGGCCCTAATTTTTGTTTGAAGATGACTGAATATTTGAGGCAGAAAAGTTACTATAAAACATTTAATAAATGCAGGGAATAAAGATCAGCACGGATCTTGACGCAGATCGAAGGGCAGCGGCTCATCTTCCTCCTTGAGCCGACGGCTGGGATCGAACCGACCTGGGCCATCTTCCTTCCTCCTTTCTCGGCCTCCTGGTGGCCACCACGGCCGGCCACCACCTCCACCACCTTCGTGGTGGTCGGGGCTACGACTCCCGGCGACATGGCGGCCGGAGGAGGCGTTTCCCGGCGGTTCTGGGTGTCACGAATCGAGCCGAAATCCATGGATTTCGGAAATGGATCCGGGCTCAATTGAGCCCGATCCTTCAGCATTAAGAGATGGGAAGCTAGCATGAGGGGAGGGGAGGAGAAACGAACCCTTGTTGGCGCGTGGTGGCGGCTCCGGCGGCGGCTGGCCATGAAAGTACCTCTCTCCAGCGAGCTTGCCCAAATCCTCCATTCTCCACCTTTTCCTTAGCTCCAGGTGTCGATTCCAACTGATTTCCCACCTATGAAGCTGATGCCAGAGTTGTTTTGAGGTGGGGTGGCTTGTATAGGGAGTATTCAAAAGGAGGCTCACGGATTTCTCTTGGGCTACCACCCCCTTGCTTCCACCTCTGCTTTTCAGCCCTTTTCTGGTGTTCCCAGCAATCATCTAAGTCCCTAGGTGGCTGAGGTGGAGTGTGATAGGGAGAAATTCACCTTTTGCTTTCCCTTTTCCTCTTTTTGTCCCCTCTTTAGCCACTTCCAACTTGGTTCAAGCTCAAGTTAGCTTGAGCTAGCTCAAACCCATCCTACCTGGTCTTCACCTAAGTCCAATTAATTATTTAGACTTAGGTTTGGGGTTCACTTTGATTGAAATTAGGCTAGGTCCCCTTATTTGGGCTATGTTGACCGTGATTGACCTGAAGTTGACTTTGACTTTGACTTGGTCAACAAGATGAGTGGGATGGTCCCACTTGATGGTCTTGGGTCCCTTAACATCACCCAACAATGGTTGGCCCATGGTGGGGCTTCAATTGGTTCAATTTACTCTTAAGGTGTGAATTTGACCAAAATTGGGTGAAGTTTGACTTTGGTCAATTGGGGTCAATTGGTCCCACCATGATGGGGCTTTTGGGTCCAATGAGTTCCTTAAGGCGTTTAGAGTGTGGGGGTAAGGTCAATTTGAACATTTGAGGGTCAATTGAACCCTAATTGACTTGGTTTGGTTAATGTTGACCTATTGTTGACTTTGGTCAATTTCATGCAATTGGGTCCCACCCAAGTGCAATTTCCATGTTAAAGGTCTTCCTTAGTGGTTAGGGTGGTATGGGGGAGGTCAATTTGGTGAATTGAGGGTCAATTGGCCTAAGGGAGTGGTATTGGGCTATGTTGATTTTGTGCCCTTGGTGTGCACTTAGCACACTCCACTTGGCCCAAGGGCCTTAGTGGCCACTCTGCACACCACCCATGCCCTAACACCATCTAGGGGTCTAGAAGGATTGGGGATGTTACACAGGTCACCACTGCTGATGGGAGTTCTGTCCCTATTGTGCAGTCCGGATCGATCAACCCGACATCTAGCCCACCCGGTCACCTTACCCTCTCAAACATTCACCATGCACCTCGCCTACACATGAACCTTATTTCTGTCAGTTCTCTTTGTGACATTGACCTGACTGTTTTATTCTCTTCCTCTGCTTGTGTTGTGCAGGATTCACAGACGGTTCAGAGGGTTGGACAAGGATGTAGGACTGGTGGCCTGTATCAGATGGAGTATCTTCACGTTCCACCCTCTTCATCATTGTCAGCTTATGCTCTCTCTCTGTTACCTTTGATGCCGACTTGTGGTACAGACGCTTAGGTCATTTGTCTAATGACCGACTCCGAAGTGTTATCCATTCAGGAGCTTTAATTGGGTCGTGTCTCTTATTCCCCCCCCCCCCCTCTCTGTTTGTACGGGATGTCATTTGGCAAAACACCTTGCTCTACCATTTTCAAGCAGTGTTTCTCAAACAACAGCCCCCTTCGACTTAGTTCACTCTGATGTTTGGGGTATGACCCCGATTGCTTCTCATTCTGGCTATTTATATTATGTAAGTTTTATTGATGATTTCTCCTGATGCTCTTGGGTTTATCTTCTCCGACAACGGTCTGAAATATCAACTGTTTATCGCACGTTCACGACAATGCTTCACACTCAATTCGGGCGTCGAATTAAGATTCTCCGCTCCGATTGTGCTCAGGAGTTTCTCTCCTCCACCATGCGCGAACTCACTCACTCTCATGACACAATTCCTCAGCAGTCTTGCCCACACACCCACGAACAAAATGGGGTCGCTGAACGAAAACATCGTCACATAATCGAAACTGCTCGCGCTCTTCTCATATCTGCCTCTCTTCCCCACTCCTTCTGGGCCGAAGCTGTTCTCACCTCTGTTCACCTTATCAACATCACTCCCTCCTCGGCCCTCTCTGGAGTCACTCCTTATGAACGACTGTACTCCCGACCTCCAACCTACGCCTCTCTCCGCACGTTTGGGTGCACCTGCTTTGTCCTACTCCCTGTTACTGAACGCACCAAATTCTCTGCTCGCTCAGTTCGATGCGTTCACTTAGGCATCAGTGCTTACCACAAAGGATATCGTTGTTATGACCTGGTGACTCGCCGCATCCGCATCTCTCGTCATGTTTCCTTCCTTGAAAATGAGATGTTTTTCTCCTCCACGCCAACTCCTCCAACATTTCCCACCCAAACCTCCTCTACTCCACCGCTCTCCCTTCCGCTCCTTCCCCCTATCCCCACTCATCCCCGAACCCAAATTGCCCTTCCTATCCCGCTACCAGCTCATCCTCCAACCGAGGATTCTCCATCCACTTTCGTTCCTCCTCCGTCCTCCGAACCCCCTTCCACTACAGATGACCCCTCCACTCAAGCTCCTTCTGATACGGTCTTGTCTGACGCTCCTCCGCCCGCCTCTCCGCACGTGGATCCCTTACCTCCTCGGCGCAACACTGCTCGCCCTCGCCACCCACCTGCTCGCTACGATCACAGTCCTGACAGGTATAAACCTTCTGCTCTCACCACAACTATCTCCTATTCCCCTGCCTTTCATGCCTTCCTCACTGCTCTACACTCCCACCGGGAGCTCCAGTCATACCGAGAGGCAGTTGCTCATCCTGAATGGCAGGAAGCCATGACCTCTGAACTTCAGGCCTTCCATCGAACTCATACATGGGACCTCGTCCCCTGCCCTCCTAGCGTCACTCCTATCAGCTGCAGATGGATATTCAAGATCAAGACTCGCCCAGATGGGACTATTGACCGCCACAAAGCCCGTTTAGTTGCCCGTGGGTTCCTGCAGGAGCATGGGATCGACTATGATGAGACCTTTGCTCCAGTTGCTTGTATGACATCCATGCGCAGCTTACTTGCAGTTGCTACTGCTCGCAATTGACATCTCCATCAGATGGACATTACTAATGCTTTTCTTAATGGTGATCTTACAGAGGTCGTATACATGACTCCTCTTCCGGGTCTCCCCGTTCCCACCGGCCACGTCTGTCATCTCCGTCGGGCTCTCTATGGTCTCAAACAGTCCCCTCGTGTCTGGTTTGAGCGCTTTCGTACTCTATTTTCAAGGCCGGCTTTATTGAACGTCAGATTGATCATGCATTGTTCACTCGCACTTCTGGTCAGGGATGTGCAATCCTTCTTCGCTCTATGTAGATGATATGATTATCACTGGCGATGACCATGCAACTATTGCCTCTCTTCAACAGCACCTCTGCAGCCAGTTCGAGATGAAGGATATGGGACCCCTTCGATACTTCCTTGGGTTGGAAATCTCTCGGTCCAAATGTGGCATCCTTGTCTCTGTTGCCGCTCTCACTGACACCCGGACAGTTGATACTCCCATCGAGCTCAATCTAAAACTTCTCCCAACTGACGGTGAACCTCTCCCGGATGTCTCCTGCTATCGGCGCCTTGTCGGGATGCTGGTCTATCTTACTATGATTAGGCCTGACATTGCCTATGCCGTCAATTTTGTCAGTCAATTTGTCCAAGCTCCTCGCTCGGCTCATTACGCCACTGTACTCTGGATTCTCCGCTATCTCCGCACATCCGTCAACCACTCATTGTTTCTCTCCGCTACTTCTCCACTCACCCTCCGAGCATTCTCTGATGCTGACTGGGCGGGGGATGCTGCAACTCATCGCTCTACCACTGGCTTCTGTATATTTATGGGTGAATCTCCTATCTCCTGGCGTAGCAAGAAACAGGAATCCATTGCGCGCTCCAGCACTGAAGCAGAGTATCGTGTCATGGCTTCCACTACAGCTGAGATACTTTGGCTTCGCCGACTACTCCGTGATCTTGGTGTGTCTGTATCTGGACCCACTCCCTTATTCTGTGACAATCGAAGTGCTATACAAATTGCCTCTAATCCAGTATTTCATGAACGAACAAAACACATCGAGATTGATTGTCATTTCACTCGACAGGAGTTCCTCGCCAACACTATCTCTCTACCGTTCATTGCTTCTGAAGAACAAGTTGCGGACTTCCTCACGAAGCCTCTCACATCTGCATGATTTCGATATCTCATTAGCAAACGCTCGGTTCATGATCCACCGTGAGTTTGAGGGAAGGTGTTAATATTAATGTAGTGTTAATATTATTGTAGTTTTGTATTCTTACCCCACTCCTCTATATGTATGACCACAGGGGTCCTCTTTTACTCTCATGATCCACCAGTTGCTCGTATGACATCCGTGCGCACCTTATTGTAGTTTTGTCCCACACCGCCTGTGGTGTTTTCGGACTCTCCCCCCTCCTCTATATGTATGACCCCAAGGGTCCTCTTTTACTCTCAATAAAAACATATTACTTGATTGCCTCTCAAGTTTAACAGTTGTTACTATATTCTATTCTCTTTATTTTTGTATTCTTACTTTTATCTTGTTGTCTTTTTTATCAATAGCAATCGAATGAAGAAAAAAATTGATGAATAGTACAACACATACACTAGTAAAAAAAGCTTTAAAACTCATTAGGCTTATAAGTGTAGGATTTCATACTTTGGAAAAAATTTCATGGTAATTCTTAAGCTATGATATTTGTATTGAGTTTTTTTTTTCTAAGTGGAAAATGATGGCCACTTTTTTTATCATGAAAATTGACATGTGTTTAATGCTTTTCATCTCTCACATTACGCAGCTACCTCATGCCACCTACCACAGCTACCTCATGTCATTTACCGCAACTACCTCATGCCATCTACCACAACTACCTACAAGAGTTTGACTTTATAAATAGTCATGCTAGAGAATGATGAAAACATTTACTTTTCTCCAAATACAAGATTGAAATTTTTTCTCTTGGGAGGCCTTTGTGACAAACAAATTTAAATTGAGATGAACGCTCAACGTCGTTCTGTGTCGTTGACGAAGAATACTTCACTACATTGAGCATATTTGGGCAAGGATTCAAAGAGACGTCTTAGAGAAGATTTGTGTAGGCAAGGATTCTCGTCAGCCACTGTCAGTAGCTAAGATTTTTTCTGCTATTATTTATTGTGTAATATTATGTGGTGAACATTTGGAAAAGATCGTGTTTGGATCAAGAAAAACCTTGTATTTGTCTATTTGTTTTTCACACATCTTTAGTGATGTCTTTCCAGATTAGATTCTGATCGTTATGTGATTTTCATCCTATTTTATTTCCAGGTTAAAATATATCTGTATTGTTATTATTGTGCTGTTTTAGATTGAATATAACATATCACTAAGGTTGTGCAAGTGCTTGCTCGAACTAATTTATAGATACTCTGATCAGACTTGCGTGCTCTCTAGCCCAACAATTTGGTCACAATCTTATTGTTTGTTGCTCTTATTTTCATGTATTTGATTGTGTTTCTTTTCAACTCCTTTTCAGAATTTTGCTGATATTTTCCGTGTTCTTCCGGCTCAACAATATCTCTCATTATTGATACGTTGAAAGAAATGTAAGAAGAATCATGAAGCACGCAGATGCACGCGCTCACACCGGATACGGACCAGACCCGAACCCGGACATAGATTGAGATTCCACTACAGCTGAGATACTTTGGCTTCGCCGACTACTCCGTGATCTTGGTGTGTCTGTATCTGGACCCACTCCCTTATTCTGTGACAATCGAAGTGCTATACAAATTGCCTCTAATCCAGTATTTCATGAACGAACAAAACACATCGAGATTGATTGTCATTTCACTCGACAGGAGTTCCTCGCCAACACTATCTCTCTACCGTTCATTGCTTCTGAAGAACAAGTTGCGGACTTCCTCACGAAGCCTCTCACATCTACATGATTTCGATATCTCATTAGCAAACGCTCGGTTCATGATCCACCGTGAGTTTGAGGGAAGGTGTTAATATTAATGTAGTGTTAATATTATTGTAGTTTTGTATTCTTACCCCACTCCTCTATATGTATGACCACAGGGGTCCTCTTTTACTCTCATGATCCACCAGTTGCTCGTATGACATCCGTGCGCACCTTATTGTAGTTTTGTCCCACACCGCCTGTGGTGTTTTCGGACTCTCCCCCCTCCTCTATATGTATGACCCCAAGGGTCCTCTTTTACTCTCAATAAAAACATATTACTTGATTGCCTCTCAAGTTTAACAGTTGTTACTATATTCTATTCTCTTTATTTTTGTATTCTTACTTTTATCTTGTTGTCTTTTTTATCAATAGCAATCGAATGAAGAAAAAAATTGATGAATAGTACAACACATACACTAGTAAAAAAAGCTTTAAAACTCATTAGGCTTATAAGTGTAGGATTTCATACTTTGGAAAAAATTTCATGGTAATTCTTAAGCTATGATATTTGTATTGAGTTTTTTTTTTCTAAGTGGAAAATGATGGCCACTTTTTTTATCATGAAAATTGACATGTGTTTAATGCTTTTCATCTCTCACATTACGCAGCTACCTCATGCCACCTACCACAGCTACCTCATGTCATTTACCGCAACTACCTCATGCCATCTACCACAACTACCTACAAGAGTTTGACTTTATAAATAGTCATGCTAGAGAATGATGAAAACATTTACTTTTCTCCAAATACAAGATTGAAATTTTTTCTCTTGGGAGGCCTTTGTGACAAACAAATTTAAATTGAGATGAACGCTCAACGTCGTTCTGTGTCGTTGACGAAGAATACTTCACTACATTGAGCATATTTGGGCAAGGATTCAAAGAGACGTCTTAGAGAAGATTTGTGTAGGCAAGGATTCTCGTCAGCCACTGTCAGTAGCTAAGATTTTTTCTGCTATTATTTATTGTGTAATATTATGTGGTGAACATTTGGAAAAGATCGTGTTTGGATCAAGAAAAACCTTGTATTTGTCTATTTGTTTTTCACACATCTTTAGTGATGTCTTTCCAGATTAGATTCTGATCGTTATGTGATTTTCATCCTATTTTATTTCCAGGTTAAAATATATCTGTATTGTTATTATTGTGCTGTTTTAGATTGAATATAACATATCACTAAGGTTGTGCAAGTGCTTGCTCGAACTAATTTATAGATACTCTGATCAGACTTGCGTGCTCTCTAGCCCAACAATTTGGTCACAATCTTATTGTTTGTTGCTCTTATTTTCATGTATTTGATTGTGTTTCTTTTCAACTCCTTTTCAGAATTTTGCTGATATTTTCCGTGTTCTTCCGGCTCAACAATATCTCTCATTATTGATACGTTGAAAGAAATGTAAGAAGAATCATGAAGCACGCAGATGCACGCGCTCACACCGGATACGGACCAGACCCGAACCCGGACATAGATTGAGATTTGAGGAACAATTAAATTGAATCAAAATAGTTCATTTCAAAAGCCAATCGACTCAAAAATTCCTTTAGTGCACCTTAATGTTAGTCGAAAGCTTATCGACGCACGACTTCGACTAACATAGTGTGCCTTTCATTTTTGTTTTCTTCAAATTAACTAGACAATCATCGAAATGTACTCGACGTTCACCGACTGCTTTTCGTAAATCGCAACATGACGAGAAAAGTAAATGTTCGACACTGGATGGTATTCAAATTTCAACGATCGAGCACAATTTTTGTACGAGTTTTCTGTGCACAAATTTTGTTAATTATCATTCCTTTTATATCCACGTGGATTACATTTTTAACTATTTATGATTAATATTTTTAGTATTTCAAATATAGTTTCTTTATATGATAATTTTCTTATTATAATCGTGGCAAGTTAACTGCGTGATTAATATTTACAATTGTTCAAGACTCCTTATACAAGAGATACTTTCTTTTGTTTATACTCACTTTACCTGCAACTTTGTTCTTTTCATTGCGTTTGTTTCGTTAAGTGAAATTTTGGATGTTGTATGCTTATTCAGTATTCATGCACATCTCAATTTTCGGGATCTAACTAGATGTTGTATCTTACAGAAAGAGCATCTGTTGAAAGCAGTGTCAGAGAGTGGTGCTACTTCTTTAGCACGGTGATCACACGTGTCCCCCAAACTCGATTTCTATCCAATATTTGTTACATCTTTTCAGTACTTCTTATTACTCAAACTCTGTTAACATAATGTCTTTAAAACATACAAAAAAAGATAATATTCCAACACAGTTATCATCATTTCACTCAGCTTTTTTAAGAGTATGCGTGGAGCCATCAATTGGGAAAGTTTTTGGGAACGCTGCTCGGTCCCGGAGGAAGGAGCGCGGGTAGCGATCTCGCCTTCCGATTGGGCTTCAAAAATTGTGCGTTGTTTCTTTGTTTTTTTTATTTGAGCAAGATCACCGACATTGGATATGCGAGATCAATGGCTTGAATTTCACCCGCTCTCAGAGGAAGAACCGCTACCCGTATGCAATTGTTATTCCATCAATTGAAGCGTTGTGTAATTAATTTGTATGTTATGCCATTGATTTTGGTTGGCAGTGATTAGAAATATTTGCTTCCATGTTTTGAAGTAGAAAGGCTTAAAAAAAAAGAGAGAAATGCTTCTAAGGTAGACATCTCCATGTTATAGATTTAAGTGCAGCTCTAATAGAACTTGTTGAATATGAACTGGTTTTCAGGTAGACTCGGATCCGTTTGGCGCCGTGTTTTTGCTCCGGCGAGTTTGAACAAAAACGGCATAATTATAGAAGAAAAAGAATTAGTTTTCAACATAAAGCGGTTATGAACGTCAGTTCATAACCACTATATTCACGACCGCCATCATTGCACCAAACGGCCGAGTTATCTACTAAAAGGTTCTCTCTCTCTCTCACACACATATATATATATATATATTTATATATATATTTAGAACATTAAAAGAGAAAAGTTGACTTTGATGAACCATTCAAAATTGTCAATCACCCTTATACTTAACATATATTATGATCTATTTAAAAAAAAAAAATTTAAATACAATATTCATTAAGTAATTAAAGTAACGATGAAAGTTCATAATACCAAAAATGTTTTTAATAGAGCTCATACAACTACTATGGTAGGTTGTAATTAGGCATGTCAGTGATATTTTCAAGAAAAAATGTCATTAGACATGTCAGCAGTATTTTCGAGAAGCTACCATTAAATTGGGCGCTGATATTAACACCGTACTTTTTGCTATACACACTCAAAATTTGAGTTTTTTTAGGTCTTTTTAAAACACTATTAGCAAGCCACGCCCTTCCTTTTTTGCACATCACACCCTGTCAACTCCTCTTCCTACCGAGCTCCAACGAACTACTTCCTACCTCATCCTCATTGACCGCCGGAGAACTGCTTCCTCCATTATTCCGATCGGTCTCCTACAGATTTTTGGCGCGAGCCCCTCTTCCGCACCGAGCGGCGAGCGCTGACTTCCTGTTTTCCTCCATTTAATTTGTCGGCCTCCTACAGATTTTCGGCAGCGAGCCCCTCTTCCTCACCAAGCGCCGGCGGCCCTTTTCCTCCATTATTCTGGTCATCCTCCTCCTACATAAGGCTCCACCACCACATCCTTCACGCACGCATTAGGTGCCCTCTCCCCTTTTGGGTTTCGCTCGACCGAAAAATATTACATAGATAAAAAACCTAAAATATTATAACGAAAATACGTAATATATTAGTTGCTATAATGATAAATTTGATAATTTTAAATATATTATTACACGAATATTACTTTTCTTATTATATATTGTATTTATAGATAATAAAAAAATTATATAATTCGCACTTACTGAGTCACTCTGCATGGAGATGCGATATAATCGATTTTGTGTAAACATACATTTTCCCACATTATTGTCGTAGATGTAGTGCGCTAATAATATATCGCTTGCGCATAGCTGACTTCCTAAAAGAATACTTGCTAATATAATATTGCTTCCATATAGCCAAACTTTAAAAACAGTGCTTGCGATTAACCAAAAGTGCGTATAGCCAAAAATGTGGTGCTAATATCGGCACACTAAACTAATCAACTTTATTAAAGTTGATTTGACATGCATGATCATATATGCATTAAGATAAGCAATTTTTAGTAAAAATTGTAAAGTAGTGTATAACTAATTTATGCATTAATTAAGAGAATTGTTAAAGGCAAACCAGAATTGGCTAACAACATACCATTATTAACAGCAAATCATGATTTTTGAAAATTACTCGTGCAAACAAATCTGTCAACGACAAACCATTATTGTTAACAACAAACCAAATCTACATGCTTCTCCCCCGCCAAGTTCGATAATGAAAATCATATACAAATCTGATATTAAGAACTGAAATCAAATCTGAAATTTAAAACAAAAAAAAATCTGAAATAAAAAGGCATATACACATTTAATATGAAACAACATATACAAATCTGAAATAAAAACCAAATAAAAATCTGAGATATTAGAGGCGGTGGGAGTGGTGACAGGAAATGGAAACCTTAAGGCATGAAGAACTAAGGCATATACAAATCTGAAATGAAAACCTTAAGGAAAATACAAATCTGAAATGGAAATTAGAAGGGAACCCTAATCCATAGATAACTAAGTGTAAATCTACAACAATATGCTCTCGTTTACTCTTATACCTTGAAAATCCTCCGTCTGAGTGTCGAGCGGCTCGCGGGAAGCCTCGCAAACGACCGGCGACGGGAGAGCCCAGCGACGGTAGAGGCGGCGGGAGAGGTGACAGGAGCAGCGACGGGAGAGGCGACAACGTCTTCTCCATTCCGCGATTCGCTGAGGGTTTGCGATTTGCGGCAGGGCTGGTAGGATTTGCGTACAAAAAAAACAGCGGAAGAAAAAATGAGATGGTTTTTAAGATTTTGGGTTTGCGAATAAACAATTCTGGTTTGCCGTTAGCAATTCCCTTAATTAATTGATATTGTGTTTATTTTAAGTTACATTAAATAATTGACAGAGGCAGAGACCCGAGCCTATTACGGTCAGGGTATTGTCGCAGTTGGCCGTAGGGGCGGAGCCCCGTGCCTGTCACTCTTGTGTGTATATATATATATATATATATATATTATAAAGAAATACTTTTAGGCCTAAAGTGAGACCAAATTAGAACCATTCAATAGATCACAGCCGTTGGATCAAGGCGATATGTGCCTCTGTGTATATATAAAGAACAAATATATAAATATTAATTTAAAAAAAAGTAGGATATAATGATATTCTTTATGCAAGTGCCCTGGGCTTCCACTTGGCGGTTGAAGATTTGTTCAGATGTTGAATTGCTGATAGAGCTTCCTGGCGCTGCTGGGCTGATTCGATGTACTCTTCAATAGGAGGGAGGCAAGGCCCCTCCGAATCTCTGGCTACTTGACCCCGTATTAGCTGCCAAACATAGGAATAGTAAAATTGTACTGGATTTGGGTCCACAACCGCTACGATGATGACACGCGTGCACAATTATAGCTTTCGTTTTTCGCACTTACTCAAATCATTCAGACGGCCGCGTGCGAGTTCATGTAAAAAAAACGCAAAAGACCGTGATCTTATAGGGACCAAAATATGATCTTATGCTCACTTCTTTGTCTTATACGACTACGATCTTTTCGCCCATGAGTCAAAACGGCACAGACCCGATTTTAGCAGGAAATGATTTTTGGCGCGACTCACGAGCTGAGACAACGTACACGTGTCATCATTATAGTGGTAGTCCGGGTCCGGACCAAAAGATTTCTTTGAGTTGAGAGCTTACCTTAGAGGCCCAATGTCTTTCTGCTTGCAGGCATACATCTTTGATATCCCTTCCAGACATGCTAAACAGGGAAGAGAAACCATGGCTCAGATAAGATTGATCAAATAAACAGTAATAACAGAAGAAAAAAAAATTGTGTTTCAAGCATAAAGAAGTTTTCGCGATATTACATGAGTCTGGAAGAGAAGGTTAGCTCGTTGAGGTTGAGAAGGTTACTTGCTGATTGAAGGGCACACGGCTTTCTATTTGCGATTGGAGGCAGAAAGATCAATTCTTCGAGTTTTGAAGCTTTCCGACGTATAAATCGAGCAATTTCATCTCCAACTCCTATGTAAAATTTGACGTCCCTCGCCTTAATGACTGGGTATGATTAGTGGGATAGTATGGGCTGCCAACAACACCAAGCGCGGTCTGAAGTGTAACATATTCGTTGGAAAATTTGTAGTTTTCGATTCTATTGTTTACTTAATTTTTCCCGATGCTCCTAATGTAGATAGTCACCCATCCTTTGTTCAATATTACTCCTTGATTATGTCAATAATAGTATTTCTTCTCCTATTTTTTATTTCTTGATTCTATGCACATTTTATTGGCATATTAAAGGGGATGTTGCTCTTTCCTTCATGATATCAAAGCCTCCGGATATCTTCCTCAGTTGAGTTGTCTGCAATTTCAGTCTTAGGTCTTCGTGCCTTGCTGCCAAGCCCATCGTTCGGCTCTTGCATTAGGAAATAGTGCCCGTCTGCTCGCCTGTCGCACCGCTCTGCTCCTGCATCAGCAATCTGAGTATATAGCCCTACACAGACTCATCGGCTGCTCCGACATCTTATTTGGCTGCTTCTTAGTGTCCCGCATTGCTCGAATTTGGGTGTCAAGATTCAACGACGTCGCTTCCACCATACAACAACTTCAACCGTTGACGATATGTCTAAACCTTCATAAATCATTGTTATCATGTAGCATTTCGAGTCAAATGAGGGTGATCTGATGATGAGGGCGAGGAATGTCTTTACAATAATAAAGTTCAAATAAAGAATAGCTTTTGATAGGCTTATAGGATAGCTGACTTCAAGATAAAAGAGGGTGCAAAAATGAATTGAATATCATACCTGAGTTGAAGGGGAAGTTACTAGACTTAAATAACAGTTTAGACAGCAAATATAACATGCACCAATTATAAGCAAGCAGGTAGTAGAAAATTCCCAGTTAAGTAAGCTCTGTGTGAGAATTATTTTGGGATTAGTAACCTCTTGGAAAGTACTCGTTGACTACCTCTGAAAAAGGTAAAATTCGTGCGACTTACGTAGTAAGGGTTGGGCTGAACCAAATCGAGCAATACCTAAGATATTATGGGCTAGGCTATTACAAATGATATTAGAATTTATCAGTAAATCAGAAGTTTGTTGGCATGTAACAACCTGAAATTGATTAGGGCAGCCTCACAGGCATAAACTATCTTTGGGGCAAAGAAGCCCATACAAAATCAGTTTCTTGTAGACTTTGAGGATTACAAATTTCTAGGTGAAAAAAGATGCAAGAAATTGAATATCATCAAAAAATAAAATTACTGGGCTAAATTAAAAGTTCATGTCACCAATAAGTGAAATTGTTATGCACGCGCAACGACAATTCCTCGAAACATCTTATTTTGTACTTTTTGATCAACAAGTATTTTTGTTTTGTATTTTGCATTTTTATTTTGTAAGGTCATTACGATAATGTGTAAGTGACCACCCTCTCAATATAAAGAGGAGGATTAGGAGTTTTAAGAATCTTTGCTTAGGGCCCGTTCAGTTCAAAGGTTTTGGGCCCTGAGATTTGGTTTGGTTTAAATAACCAAAACCGCCGTTTGGTTCATAGTTTTTGAGGGGTGGATTTGGAATTGGGTAAAAACTAGGGCTTTCATTTTACGCTAAGCCCAATCCCTGTCCAAAAGCTCAGGTTTTCGCCCGCAAGCCGTCCCTGTGATTCCTCTCGGCGCGCTTCCTCCTCTCGCCGCGCCTCCTCTCGGAATCTCGCCGCCGGCGGTAAGTAGCGTTGTTCTTCTCCCTCTCCATCTGTTGTACATTTTAATGTTCATCTTTGTTCAGCAGAGGTGATTTGGAGGCCGACTGCATAATTTCCTCACGATCTGCGTTTACGTTTTGTAGATCACCGCCACTGCTGCATTCCAGCGCCATCTCTGGTGATTTTTGGCTGCTTTTCTCTCCATTCACGTCGACATTAGGTATCTGCAGTTTCGGTTAATCTTCAGTTTGATGGCTTCGCTTGCAATTTTTTGGGGATAGAGGTTGAATTCTCCAGTTTGGGTTGTTTAAGTGTTCAGAACATTTTGTGTTATGTTGTTTACTGGAGCATTTTATGGTTGATGGATCTTTAGTTCGTGTTGTTGTTATGTTTATGCTTCTTTGAAACATTTTGTTAATTTCAATGTTTTAAAATTTGTAGTATGCCTATAGTTTTTATACTTCTAAACAAAATTTTTGATTTCATGCAATTCATGTGGATGAATTCTATCCTGCATCCGAACAACAAAATTGCCCAATTCCAATTCCTACAGCTCAAAATCTTCCTGCAGCCGAACAACTTAATTGGAATTCAGGCAAAACCAAAATCTGTTGGTTTTGGTTTTGACTGAATTCCAATTCTTCAAAATCAAAACCTGCGATCCGAACGGACCCTTAGGGTTGCGAGATCTCTCCTTGTGAGAGAGACTTCAAGAAGGAATCAGCCTCCTGAGGCTAGGCGCGAGTATTTCTCGTGATTGTATCCAAGTTCTTCGAGTTTTAAGTAATTTCCTCTTAGTAACATTGGTCCGACCTGCCTACCTCGTCTGCTACGACATTAGCCGCCGGGCCTCCTGCGGCGCACGGACCCCCGATCCACCTCCTCCTCGCCCGCATCCAGCGCACGGATGCCGACTCGCGTCCTCCCCGCTTCCAACACACGATCACCGCACCGACGCTTCCAGGCGCGCTCCCCGCGCGCGTCCAACGATTCCAGCATTCCAGGTTGCTCGATCGGCCCCTCTCGTCTCTTGCAACATTCCGGGCTCGCTCGTCGGTCTTCCGCGCATCCAACATCGGCTACTTCCAGCATTCCAGGACACTCCATCGGCTGCTTCCGACTGTTCCGTACTCAGCCCCGCTTGGCGACGATTCTGCGCATCCAGACCCCATCTCCCGCGCTCTCTCGGCCCGCCAGCTCTCGCGCCCTCTTCCGCCTCTTCGACATCGATTGGCCTCCAGCTCCTGCGTCCGTCGTACGGCTCCTACGCATGCCCTTCCGGCGGGTTGGCTTCTCCCACTGATGCGCCCTTCTTCTCGCGCCTTCTCTTTGGACATCTCCTACTTCCATCGGCCGTTCCTCCCATCCGTAGCACCTCGTTCGCGCTCTTCTTCTCCCCCGCCGTCTGTGCCCTCTCCTCTTATGCCAAAGGCCCATCACTCGATGGAATCCCGTGTGGAGGCCCTCGAACATGCCCTCACCACCATCAACTCTCGCCTCGAGGCCCAAGCCGAGCAGTTCGCTTTAATTATGGCCCTGCTCCACAACATGCAACCGGCCATCACTCTGGGGCTAACGCCGCCTCTGCCTCGGGATCCCCCAGCACATTGTCCCCCGAAGAACCGGCTTTGGCAGGATTGCCTCCTTCGCATTTTCCCAGCATCGACATTCCTACATTCAACGGGACTGACTCCCTAGATTTGGATTGCCCGCGCGGAGCAGTATTTTGACATTCACAAAACTCATCAGACGCAAAAGGTCTCCACGACTTTTATCGGCATGGTAGGCTCCGCTGGCTCAGCCAGTCCTCTCCCGGCCTCACCTGAACAACTCTCACCGAGGCACTGATTCAATGGTATGATAACCACTACTCCGATAACGTGATCGAACGCCTTAACGGGGTCCGTCAGACCGGCCCCATTGACTCGTACATGGAGGAATTTATCGAGTTAGCCACCCATGTTCCAGGTCTTCCACTCGACCACTACTTGGGCTATTTCATGCATGACTTACAACCTCATATCCGCGCTCGCCTCTGCACCCTTCATCTGCCAATCGTCAACCAAGCCATAAACCTCACCCTACTCGTGGAGGCTGAATTCCTCGCGACGTCCGGGGACCCTCATTCTACATCGCCTCTTTCCAAACCCCCTACCAACCATATTTCCCCCCCCCCCCCTCCTAAACCTCTACCACCGCCACCTCTTTTACCTCGCCCAACCATTATGCCTCCACACAAAAACTGTCCTGTCCCTACACACCGCATTTTCAACCAAGAGCACCATGACTTGCAGAGTAAGGGCATATGATTCCGTTGCAAACAACCATACTCTCATACTCATGATTGTCCTGTCAAGGAGTTCCGCACCCTCATCGGTGATGAATGGGAGGAGATAGGCGTAGCTGACTTTGATGCCTTTGCAATCATAGATGGACCATCGGACGGAGCCTCATGCACCTCGGCGACAGCCAACCCGCAAGCGTATCACTGTTAGACAGCGGGCGACACCTCGGCCTTGGGGACAAGGTTGATTTTCTGGCGGGGTATATTGTTGCGCACGCGCGACGCCGATTCCTGGGAGCATCTTATTTTGTACTTTTTGATCAACATGTATTTTTATTTTGTATTTTGTACTTTTAATTTGTAAGGTCATTACGGTAATGTGTAAGTGACCCCCTCCCTATATAAGGAGGAGGCTTAGGAGTTTTAGGTAGCTTTGCTTAGGGTTGTGATAACTATCCATGTGAGAGGGACTTCGAGGAGGAACCAGACTCCCGAGGTTAGGCACGAGTATTTCTTGTGATTATATCCAAGTTCTTTGAGTTTTATTGCAAGTAATTTCCTCTTGGTAACATGCACCTATTATAAGCAAGTGGGAAGTAGAAACTTCACAGTTAAGTAAGCTCTGGGTGAGAATTATTTTGGGATTAGTAACCTCTTGGGAAGTACTCGTAGACTACCTCTGAAAAAGGAAAAACCGTGCGATTTACATAGTAAGGGTTGGGTTGAACCAAATCGAACAATATAAGATATTATGGACTAGGTTATTACAAATGATATTAGAATTTATCAGTATGATGTATGGTTGGGATGAAATAAATCAAAAGTTTGTCGGCATGTAACAACCTGAAATTGATTAGGGCTGCCGCAGGAAGGCCGCCAAGCCTCTGTTTTGGCCGTCCTCAGTCAGATCTGCCCACTCCCGGCCGAAATCTGGCATTTCTAGCCCCATGGCTCCCAACACTCGCTCCTCCGGTGACCCCGCTCAAGATACAGTCCCTGAAGCCCTTAGCCGTCGCGTGGAGGCTCAAGAGCAATTTGTTGCCTACATGCACGCCTCCCTCCTCGCCCTCCACTCCAAGATTGACCCCCTTCAAGCGTCCGCGCCGCCGTTTCCTCCGCGTCCGCCGTAGCCGTTTCCTCCGCGTATGCCGCCGCCGTTTCCGCCGCGTTTGGCTCCGGTTCACCCGCAGACGGCGACTCTCTCCTCGGTGCCGGGACACCGCCCATTCCCTCCGGGACCACTCTGCCCATTCCGGGCCGGTCCGCCCTCTCCCTCGACATTCCCTACTTTG
Source organism: Dactylorhiza incarnata (assembly GCA_033032865.1). Lineage (NCBI taxonomy): Eukaryota > Viridiplantae > Streptophyta > Magnoliopsida > Asparagales > Orchidaceae > Dactylorhiza > Dactylorhiza incarnata. Next base: position 5,817,654 of record JAWHQI010000159.1, on the reverse strand, counting down.
TCAGCGTTGACCCGTTGGGTTGGATCGCCAAAGCGGAGCAATATTTCGACCTCCACTACACACTGGAGCACGACAAGGTGTCTATGGATGTGGTTGGCCTTGAAGGCTCGGCCCTCCACTGGGCTCGGTGGCTCCGCCAATCGTTGTGCCTCTCCTGGCCCAAGCTCAAGCAGGAGATGATCTGGCGGAATGACACCCGCTACTCCGCCTCCTCCGCTATTGAGCGTCTTTGCGGCGTCCACCAGACAGCTAGCCTGGACGACTATGTTGATGAGTTCGTCGCCCTGGTCTCCCACGTCCCCGGGCTACCACCCGATCATTACCTGAGCTTCTTTATGCAGGGCCTACTGCCACATATCCGCTCTCGTCTCCGCACACACCACCCAAACACAGTCTCCGATGCCATGGACTTGGCGCGTCTGGTGGAAGCCGACCTCTCCCCCCGGCCACCTGCTCCTACGACTGACCACCACCAGCCACGACTCCTCCACCGCGGCCGCCGCCTCGGGGGAACCGTACGGGTCACCCACCGACCCTTCAACGCCTCTCGAACAATGATTACAATGAGCTTCACAGCAAGGGTATTTGTTTTCGGTGCCGTCAACCCTACTCCCCCAACCATGACTGCTCCGTGAAGGAGTTCCACACCATCATCGGCGACGTCGACCATGAGGTTACCCTGTTCGACTTTGAGGCCCTGGAGCTCTCAGCGAGGGATACACCTCTCGACCCCACCGCGTCTACGTTCCACCGCCTGGAGGTATCCTGTGCCTCGGTGGGAGGGATCTCCGGCCAGCAGACCCTGCAGCTCTCGGGCACGCTGCGGGATCGCCTGATCACCATCATGGTGGACAGCAGCGCAAGCCACAACCTCATCTCTGAGCGCCTGGTGCAGCAGCTCCGTCTTCCCTTGGTTCCCTCTTCGGATTTTGCGGTCCACCTGGGCAATGGGCGACGCAGACCGACTCAGAGGGCCGTGTCTCTCTCCGCGGGGTCCTGTTCCGTGACCGCGAACTTCTACGCTTTCAGCCTAGGCGGTATCAACACCATTTTGGGGGTGGCTTGGCTCCGCAAGCTCGACGATGTACGCGCCAATTGGGCGACCATGACCATACAGTTCCTCCACGGGGGCCAGCCATGTCGCCTTGACGGTGACTCCGCTCTCCGGTGTACCTCTGCACGATCCAGCGGACCACAGACGTCGACCTCGCCGCGGGGCTGTGGCCCCTCTCGGGCCCGTCCGATGCGCCTTTCCCTTCCCCGACGGACCACCAAGAGCTTTCCATTGCGCTCGCCGACGTCATCCAGCCTCTGGTAGGATTGCCACCAATCTGGCCGACCGATCACACCAATTTCCTCCAGTCTAGGACCACAACATCCTCGATGCAGCCGTTCCGTTTTGACCATGGACGGAAGGATAAGCTCGAGCCTCTGGTGCAGGGGATGCTAATGGGGGACCTTACCGTTCTAGTGCAAGCCTATTTTATAGCCCGGTTCTTCTGGTCCGGAAGAAAGATGACAGTTGGCGCCGTACTACCCAGCCAAGCTACATGATCGCCGCTACCACCTTCAGGGGGACTCTGGCTCGCAGGAGGTCCTTGTTGTTGGGTCTTACCGTCTGGAGTCCGAAGCTACGCGGCTGCCCTAGGATCACTTTTGCCGCCAGTCCTCCGACTATTGCCTTGGGAACAAGGAATATTTTCCAGACGGCGGCATTGTTATGGTTGCGCATGTCGACAAGACACGAGCACGCCGACGAGACGTCGTGGCGAGTCCACGCGCGAAGGAAGACGATGACGGGCCCGTCTGGAGGAGGAGAGCTCGAAGACGCGCCGCCGACATGATTATCTTATTTGCATTCGGTTATGTTATATTATGTTATGTGTACACTTTACTGTTCGCACTGTCTTTTCGTTATCCTCATCCCACACCTATAAGGGGTCGTATTGTACTCTTTTTCATTATGCTTGGATGTATGGATTTTAGGGTTCCTCCCTAGCTTTTTCTTCTCGTTCCCTCCTCCTTCCTCTCCCTCACCACCGCCGTCCCTCCCCCTTGCCGGATTCCTCTCCGGGATCGTATGAACTTGCATGGCTTATTCTATTGCATATTAAATTAAAAGCACTCTCATTGAAAGGAGAACTGAATTTTCTTGCTCTTTCAATTTTCTGTGAACTATTTTATCATTTGCTTAAATTTTATGTGTTTGGTTATTATTTGCAAGCTTTTGTCGGATCATCCCACGTGCATACATCATCTTAGGTTTTGGTAGAATTCCCGAACACTGCATAGCTTTCCATTTCCCCACTCCTCCACATTTTCCACGCCCCACTCATGCCAGTACCCCCTCCAAGCCTCAACCGAGCCCCACATTCCACTCCTCAGATGACCAATACCTTCCCCACTCTCACAACCCCCTTTCCTCCACCCGGCCACTGTCCAGGTAAGGCTAAACTGCTGGAAGCCACCTGGCAAGGCTTCCCAGCCGCCCAGTTTTCCTTCTCATCAGCCCCATCCACCCAAGAATCCTCTCTGCCTGCTCTGGGATCAATTGCAGCAGCCCGGGCTACGATTCCGCCCAGTTTTCCTTCTCATCAGCCCCATCCACCCAAGAATCCTCTCTGCTTGCTCTGGGATCAATTGCAGCAGCCCGAGCTACGATTCCACAGCTCTCTGATGTCCAGCAGCTCTTCCAATCGCAAGCCATGCTGCAGGAAATTCATTCCAGCAACCTTAAGACCACTGCTCCGCTCTCTCAATCCTCCGGAAACTCATATAATTCTGGGAATCAGTCTCTGGAACTGAGGGCAACATCCATTTATTTGTTTTATAGCCATCCGGCCTCCTGAAATAGCCCTTCCAGCCCAACCCGTTGCTGTCCTCAGTTGTCCAGCCCTACAACAATCCAGTTTCAGCAAACCGAGCTTCCCCAAGGGGCCCTAATTCAGTCCTTTGCCACCTATCCAGCCTCCTGAAGTTTGTCGGAAACCCACCATGCCCTAATTCAGTCATTTGCCACCTATCCAGACTCTTGAAGTATGCCTTAGTTGCGTAAGCTTTCATGTTGGAAGTCATTCATTTTGTGTTGAATCTTGTTTTAGTCTCTACTTGAGGAATATTTATTTGTAATCTTTGTTTCCGTGTTTTGAAAAGTTGCACGTTTTTACTTATTTATTTGATTTCGAGCTCTTTTGCATTTATACAATTTCACTTGTTCCATTGCTGGTAAACTTTATCTATTGTGACCTTTCATATAATTTTGATTTATAAAATTTTATTATTGCAAGTCAAATTGCCGTATTTGAGTCTGCATTTAGTAATCATCCATTACCCCCGTTATAGGAGCGTTCTGCGTCAGATGGGATATTAGAGCCCCTGGTTAGGGCTTAGTTAAGAATACGCAGGACTAGAGTCTACATATCACTCACATCATATAATAGTAGTCATTGCTACTCTAATCTTCTATTTGAGGATCCATAGTCCGCCTATGTTCATGCCCATAGAGTTCCTTATGGGAGATCGTCATACTACTATGATGATTATCCCCGTCCCCGACCCATCGCTCATAGAGATCGTGTTGACCCTTCAACACGAATCGATTATCATAGGAGGAGCTGCTACGATTATCATCGTTCTCAGGAGAGTCTAGATTATAGATTTTGTAGGGTTGCACCAACTTTTGATGATTTGTCGAGTCCTGCGGCCTTTAGCTATTGGATCTTGGACGAGATATTATCTAGATCACTTTGAGTTATTTGGCAAGTGTCACGTTAGATTTGCCGAACTTAGGTTGTTAGGTCAAGTGAGACAATACTAGGATAGCATTGAGATGACCTGGTGGAGACCAGCCCCGATTAGGTCGACGCAAAAGTGCCCGCCGCCGCAACCGCCCGGACCCCTACCAGCCCTAATTTATGGCATTTTAATTTTGTCATCTTATATATTTCTATTATTTTTATTTTTGTGCAATATATATATATAAACTGAAATATATATATATCTATATATGCGTGTGTGATTTAGAAGGAATCGATTCAGCCCAATCTCATTATCTTGTTCTGAAGGGAGTGCGGGCCTCTTCTTGCCGGTTCAACAAGCGCCGCATGATTTGAGTTCGGTTCCGACATCTCCCAACCGTTCCTTCCCCGATCTCGACGCAGCACCGGGTAGTTTCTCCCACGTCGCCGCTTGCCGCAACCTCCTTCCGCCACGTCGAGCCCTACTCCAGCGGTTCCAGCCCACGTCCAAGCTCGAGGCCATGAACGACGCAAGTGGCGGGAACGGTAACTTCAGAGATGCGATTCTATTAATGGCCTTGTTTTCTTTGCCCTATAAAAAGAAGGAGTCGCATCCTGTAAACGGGGGGGGGGGGGGGGGGGGGGGGGATGAAAAAGAATTGGTTTTAGAGATCTGTAAAAGGAATCTGTATGAGTGTTTGTTTCCTATTGATGGGAGAATATTTGCTTACTGTTTTACTTTGGCGTGATTAATTTTGATGTTGGAATCCTTGTTTACTGTGTGCTTCCGCCTCCCGTAGGAGGTAATGAACAGTGGTTGTTTGCTTAAGGGTTCCCTGTTGAAACGATGAACAGTATCATCAAAGTTGCTGTTGACTTTTATTTTCCTTCTTAATTTGCATTGGGGCTAGTGCTGTTTAGAGTACTGCTGCCGTGAGATACCGTATCCCATTCACTTGATTAGAGATTTCGAGGAACCACTTTGAGTGATCGAGTTTTCGTGGATCCATCTTGGGTGTGAGAGCGGGTGATAGTTAGGTTGTTCTGTCTGTGGCCTCCTTACGCTAGTGAGTGTTTGAGATTCCGCGGAACCACTTAGTGTGCGAGTGAGCGAACTTATTCCGTGGTGCCCCTGTGAAATAGCGGCCGACCTCGGAGCGGGAGATCGAAGGTGACGAGGAATTCCTCGCGGGATCGCCGTCGGCTTCGGTTGCGGAAAGACGCCTTTTTCCGTGGGTAATTTGTTTCTTCCTCCTCCTTTGTGTGCATCTACTTTTTCTCTTTAGGATATTAGATTCATTGTTGGTCTTCGCCCGAATTTTGTCAGCGAACGCTACGTCGAAAACTCCAAACGGAAACATATTTGGAGTTCACGATTTCCGTTTGCTACGACAAGGGGAACGGAACGAAAGTTGCGAACTTCCTTCCCCGGATTTAGAATTGAACCATACTTTCAAGAAAATTCATTTTGAACAAAATTAGTAACTTTATGCTTTACAAAACTCTAGATGCTTATTTTCTTAAAGTTCGTGCACGCCCGCTCACATTTCAAATTAAAAAAAAAAGATTTTAAATTGCACGCATTTAGGGATTCCTAGAAATAGCCGACAGGCACGCAAGCCCTACACGCCGTCCTGCATCATGACCCTTGTGCGAGATTGTCTTCGCCCCATCACTAGTTGGGTGGGGAGATGAAGCGGAGATTGTCTTAGGTATTTGCCAACGTCATATAAAAGTTGTCTCCTGGAGCAAGCATTTTCGCTGCAGCAAGGATCCATGTTTATTGCTGAGTATAAAAATTACTTTAACGAGTTAGCAGTGAGGAACGACATTCGTGATGAGTCAGTCGTAGCCGTTGCTAGATTCCATTCCAAACTTTGGTCTGCTATCCACGTAGCACTGATTGGTCATCAAATAGATTCTGTCGAGTAGGCATTTCAGCTCGCCCTCCACTAGGAGTAGTCCTTGAGAGACGCTAGAGCTAGTCGAATGGATTCTCACTCTGACCCCCCAAGTACGAGTCCTTCCACAACCCAGTGCGCTACAAAGAGTCAAACTTTTTCCTTCGTTTATGCGTTTTATTAAGAGTTTATCTTGTGATGTATGTGAATTGTCTAAACATGTTTGACATAACTCTTCACATTTGTCTTCTCCTAGCTCTAGTCCTTTTGATGTCGTATATTCTGATGTTTGTGAGCATTCCTCTCTTATCTTTGACTGGTTATACATGGTTTGTTACTTTTATATAATTAATTATAGGGACCTAGTACCTACAGATATAACTGACTAGCAGATAGGACTAAACCTAAAAACTAAACAGCCAATGCTAGCATATTGCCAAAACTTGAATTCTACTTTGAAAGACAAAACTAGAACCAATATCTAAATATCTGGTTTTGACAACAATTTTCAATGACAATGATATATTGCTAGATCAAACAGCAATAGATTCAGCTACACCCTAAGGGTCTGTTAGTTTAAATGGAATTGAGGTCCTGGAATTAGAATTAGAGGTGTGACTGAACAGACCCTTAAGGTATTCTAAGAATTAGGTTACTTCCAAAACCAATTTCGGATTAAATAAAAAACAACAAATTCCACAGGTGTTATCGCATTGCTTCACTTCCTAAACAGAGCACATTTGTTGCAAGAAAAGAAAATTAACCGATAAAATGGTAGACAAAAGAAATTTATAAAATACATGCTACTAAGACCCAAATGAACTTAATTTTAAAAAAGATCAGTATGCATAAGAAACATGAAATTTGTACTTACTCCTCCGTAATTGAGCCAAATTGAACTAGCTCGGATTCCTTTAGGTGCTTTGCATACTGAGCTGCTATCTCCACGCGAGTTTGGAGATCAGGAAGGCAAAAGGCAATCATTGAGTCAAAACGGCTGAACAAATAATTTCTATGTCAGCACATTTTATCTAATAGATGGCATTGCAACGGAGGTTTCAAATTTACTTGACCACAATAAGAGAGATTTCAAAGTCTTCCAAGTATGATAAATTTACCTAATGAGAGCAGGATCTAGGTCTTGCTTCCTATTTGTTGCAGCTATAACAAGCACCCTCTTTTCCTGCTCAAAGCCATCAATCTGCACAGCAAGTACCCTATTGCTGAGTAACATTATATGTAAATAAAAAAAGAATATTATGTGACATGAGCAAATGATGCTTCAGAATTAAGTCAGATATTGTGATTTGAATCTTCAGAGGATCCAGAAAACAGGTATAATAAAACTAGCATAATCAGAAAATATATTAGGGGCAGGGCAAGTGAGGCACAGCTAAGTAAATGTGAATAGGCATATCCTTCCATATTAAATCATCCTACTTAAACAGCTAGTGAGCTAGAAGGGAAAGGAGGGAGGTTACATACTAGCCATATTGCCTAAAAGAAAGACTATAACACAAAGTTGAATACAAACCATTACTTTAATAAATCAAAATGAGACAAGAATTCACCAAAAGAATTGATGGAAACTTGCACGCAGAAAAAAGACTGAATCTTACTTGGCGTAATAATACTGATAGTATCCTGCGTGTTGCTTCATGCATTTCACTATCTCGAGTAACAGCAAAAGAGTCGACCTTCATGAATGTTAACAAATAGGCTTTCAAAAATAAGGAAAAGGCATTTAAGACTACCATTGAACACAAAATGGTTTCAAGATTCTAAAACAAAAGGAGTAGAAGATTTAGAAAATAAGATGTAATATTTTACATTATATTTGTAGAGTTAAAAAGAAAGAACATGGAGAATTTCAAAAAAAAAGGCATGCATATAAAACAAATAGCCACTTTTAGTTTGAAATCTACAAAAATGTGATATAAATCAAGTGCATTAGAGTACCTCATCCAGGAAAATTATTGCTCCATCAGGAAGATCATTGGCAAGTGAAAAGACATTTCCAAATAAACGTTCACTCTCACCGTAATATTTTGACATGACAACCTCCAGAGGAACATATAACAATGGAACACCCTAGACGTTGACAAATACATGAGCACTAATGTAAAAAATAGGCACATATAAAGAATGATGTTGAAAGAAACTTGTTCATGGGTCATTCTTGAATGAAAATAAAATATAATAGGTAAGAAATAGAAGTGAAAAATTAGAACAAAAGTAAAAATGTTTTGAAGATAGCTTCCAATTTGTAGAATAAGAACAAGTATATGATATGTAATGTTAGTGAATTTAATATTAAAAATTATTAATCACTATTTACTCAAAGATAAAGCAACATCTAAATGTCATACATTAAGTATGTCTGCACAAGAATGTAGATATAGTTGATATAATTTCTATCATTATGGTTAAAAGGGCAGAAAGGGCAGCCCGGTGCACAAAGCCTCTTGCGCAGCGAGGGTCCGGGGAAGGATCCCACCACAAGGGTGAAATGTAGGCAAACCTTACCCTGCATTTTTGCAAGGGTTTGCTTCCAGGACTAGAACTCGTGATCTCAAGGACACACGGCAACACCTCAACCGGCGCGCCAAGGCTCCCCATCAATTTCTATAATTAAGGTTATGTGATTAAAATGAAAGAGCATCAAGAGTATTCTGGCTAAGAGGATACAACTGAGACTTAAAAATAAATTTTATAAAACCTCAATTGGGCCGACGGTTTTGTATGGTTGAGTGTTGGTAAATGAAAATGCCTCAATTGAGTATGACATAAATAAGGATGCTAAAATGAATGCGTGATTAGTCTAAGATGATATAAGTATTTTGGAAGCTTTAAGAAGCGTCCGGAAAGGTGCACTCCGTCTCACTGGCCAAGAGACACGACCATACACGACCTTAGTCAGATCAATGTGAATTTCCATCCTCATTCAAGCACTACCCAATAAATTCGTTGGTCTATTAATCAGCTCATTCCTTGAAAAATCAGACGTGAGAATTTCCATCCCTGTTCATTCAACCACCACCCAATCAACTGGAGATCACTCAAATTTTATTAACTTCAACATTTTGATGTCAACAACACCATCTCACTGAAGGAGGAGGAAGAAGATGATACCTCTTACTATTCACATCTTGCTAGTGTATTGTTGTTGACCTCTACCTGCGCATTGGTCCTCTTAATAGCTAAAATACATCATGCTGGCTAATCTAATTCTCATATTGTTGATGGATTTTTTACTTACCATGACAGAATTGAATGATATTTTCTCACGAACTCTAATAGGTTTAAGATCAGAAATGAAGTGAATTGTATCTAGCGAAACAAGTAAAGTCCATCAAGATTGAAATTTTTTGATGTAAACAGACATCACAAGGACTGTACATTATTTTGTTGTTGCTATTTTTTATGTTTAAATATTTGGTTATGTTTATGATGGAGGTCAAATAATATATATCTAATGATAAGACTTATTTATCATGTCCTTGTTTAACTTAAGTAGAGACTTGGCTATTCTTGTTTGATAATGTCTAAAATGTTTCTACTACCAAAGTACCAATATTTTTATTCAAGCTTTTAGTTTGCGCAAAACTTATTAATTTGGTTAGACCTTCCTATTGTTGCATTTTGTTTCTTCCTTATAAAGCTGGTGGTTCATTTTTTTTAATGTAGCTGATAGTTCAATTAGTCTGGCAGATGGTATTTGAAATTCAAGTTTGATGGTTCTATATTCCTATATTTATGGGTTGATTCAATCATATTATATATTTATTTCACCCATCCATATTATATGTTTATTTCACTCATCCATCTTATAGCGGTTGGAAGATTGAGTTCTAACTTGGTCTCTTGTCTGCAGATTTTCCTTCCTATCTTGGGAATGGTTGGTTGAGTTGTAGATTTCCCTCTTTATGAGCATCACAACTACTGTATTGGGGAAGTAATATGTCACGAGCCGATCATGACTCGTCGGAAGCTTCGTTAGAAAGATGTCCGGAGATGGAGGCACTGGAGGAGGGGATTTTGTGGAGTCTTACCGCGGCTGCCTAAGTGAGGTGTGATTGGAAGGAGAGAGTTCCCACAATTAAAAATTAGGGACATGGAGAGACTCAAAATTCTTCCTTGCTTCATTCTTCCTCTAAGGGTGTCTTAAATAGACTTACAAAGACCCTTGAGATTGATGCGTCTACCAATACAACAACAACAACAACAACAGAACCCATATAGTCCCCAATCATTGGGGGTATGGGCGGGGGAAGATTGGAAACAGACCTAACCTTTGGCACTATGCACAAAGTGACTTCTCTCAGAGGAGAAAGACCTAACCTTTGACAATAAATGCACAAAGTGGCTGCTCACAGAGTACCACTGAAATAGTGGCCCCCTATACCGTCGCGTTTGCTGCGGAATCATGCCCTCAAATCAAAGACATCAGAGAGGGCAGACCTAAGAATCCATTTTGATTTATGTGCACATAACCATGCTTCCTTCATTCAGCATCCAGAGCATTGGTGAAGCACCATATTGATGCGTCTACCAATGACTCAATAAAATGATTAATGCTCAAAATAAAAGGACTACAAATAAAGCAGAAGACTAATTGATACAGGACGGGCGTCCCACCCGCCTGCCACCCTGCGGCCTGACATCACACCCCGGCCCAGAGGTCCCACCCGATAGGCCTTATCAGGTCCGCGGCCCGTACACCCCAACCCGTCCCCACCACAGGGCAGATAGGTTGTTGAGGCCGGGGCTCGATCCCCCGACCTCCTTGATAAGAATCCTTCAGCAGAAGACTTATTTTGTGAGCTCGATCCCCCGGCTCAGTTGGTGATAAATCTTCCGCTGAAGGATTCTTATCAAGGAGGTCCGGGGATCGAGCCCCGGCCTCAACAACCTATCTGCCCTGTGGTGGGGCCGGGGATGGGTTGGGGTGTACGGGCCGCGGACCTGATAAGACCTATCAGGTGGACTCACAGTGGGACCCCTGGGCCGGGGTGTGATGCCAGGCCGCAGGGTGGCAGGCGGGTGGGACTCCCGTCCTGATGCAGGACAGATGTCACACCTGCCTTCCACCCTGACGCCTGGCGTTGCACCAGCCCAGGGGTCCCACCGAGAGTCCACCCGATAGGCCTTATCAGGTCCGCAAACCATACACCCCAACCCATCCCCGGCTCCACCACATATGATGCAGGACAGACGTCACACCTACCTGCCACCCTGGCGCCTGGCGTCGCACCAGCCCAGGGGTCCCACCGGGAGTCCACCCGATAGGCCTTATCAGGTCCGCGGACCGTACACCCCAACCCATCCCCGGCTCCACCACAGGGCCGATAGGTTGTTGAGTCCGGGGCTCGATCCCCCGACCTCCTTGATAAAGAGTCTTCAGGAAGACTCTCATCACCAACTGGGTCGCGGATCAGTTGGTGATGAGAGTCTGCCTAAAGACTCTTTATACGGTCCGCGGACCTGATAAGGCCTATCAGGTGGACTCCCGGTGAGACCCCTGGGCTAGTGCGACGCTAGGCGCCAGAGTGGCAGGCAGATGTAGCGTCTGTCCTGCATCACTAATACTCAAAATAAAAAAGAATAAAAAGTACACCAAAAGATAACTCGGAGGATGTCAATAAGATCTCTCTCTCTCACACACAAAATTGAGCTTGACCTCAAGCTCTGAGAGTGGTCAATGCTCATGTATGACCTCAACTAATTCCAATTCATCTAGGTCAGAATAGCTTCTTGCAACGATCCTCTTGTAAATGAATCGGGAATGACATGGACATGATGAAAACGCTTATAGCTTCATGCAACGTTGTCCTCTTGTAAATGATTCATCTAGGTTAGAATAGCTTTTTGCTCCGTGTTGTGTCATGTTGCTGTGTGATAATCCCTTGATATTTGGGGAAGGCTTATTCTCAGATTCATCAGATCTATTGTTCTTGGTAATAGATGAGAAGTACTCGCCTTGGTCTATGAGTAACTGACACTCACAAATTTGATCTAGACTCAAAGCAGAATTCAAGTTTGATGGGTTCTCGAACTCGACAACTAACATCAACCGTTTATGGAGTCCTACTGTGAACACGACATGTGTTGCTTTGGTAGTATTGAAGTAGCGTAAGCAAGGAGAGTTTGAACTTTCTCCAAATAACCCTTCATAGATCCAGTCTCCCATAACGAGATCAATTCCCTAACCCTCACCCCCCACCCCACCCTCAAGGGTCGCTTCGTAAAAGAGGATCAAAACGCATGTTGCAAAATTTCTTAAATTCTTCCCATGTCATTCCCGATTTCTCCATATGTAAATAAACAAACCACAGTTGAGTTGCTCCCAGAAGGTGGAAGGAAATCGGGCTAATTCATCCTGTTGTTATCGATGTCCGTTGATGGTCAAAAATTGTTTACACATGGTTATACATCCTAAAGGGTACTCCTTTCCTTCATAGGTGATGAATTCCAACTTGACATAATGGACAATTTTAGGTCTATTGTGTGCATCAAGGTGTTAACGCAGAGTAGGGGAGAAGGATGTTGACTACTACTGGCTTGTTTGTGTGGAGGGACCGTAATGAGTTGTACGACTGGCATTAGTTTATAAATCATGTTAGAAAGTGCAGGGAGGCATGTTTGATGTCGCGCCTCAGCTTCTTGATGTCGCATTTCAGCAACGGTTTGAGCCGCTATAAGCATTTTCATCATGTCCATTAGCTGTTCCATTTGATGGTTGGGGTTGTCCATGATGTTGAGAATTGACGTAAGTTGTAGCGCTTTAGAATAGGATCGGGTTGCGGGATGTCTCTGACTTACTAGAAAAAGAAGACGGCGGGTTACTCGTGGTTCCATGCGGTGATTTTTTATAATGATCCAAAGTTTTAAAAGAGACAAACTTTTTTAATAATTAATTAATTGCTAAAATAATTAATTAACTCTTTTAAAAATAATAATTAAATTGATTAATCAATTAAATCTGTCCCATACTGGTCGATGGGCGTTGGGCTCGAATGAAGGAGCGATGATCGAGTTGTGCAAGGCTCGATGACACTGTGATGTTGGGTGTGGAGCGGCGACATGCGGCTTACAAAAATGGTGACAAGGAAGGCTAGTCGCTTGACAGTTTCTACAAAAATGACGATGAGGAAGCCTGGTCAACTGAGGCTTCTATGGCTAGGATCCGAAGAAGAGCGCTATAATGAAGAAGCGGCGGCGGCTCTAGCAGAGAAGCAAAGGCACAGTGGAAAGGGCTCCTGCCAGGGTTCAGAAAGAGCACTAATCTTTCCTTTAGAGCATGAGTATTGAATCATTGAGAAAGTAGAAGTAACCAATATGAAGTAGTTAAAACCACTATGAGAGCCTTCAATTCCACATTTATTTGAAAATTAATTTAAGATCTAATTTTTCTTCTTGGCCAATTTTGTTATTGTTAGCAACAAACAACACCCTTTGAAACTGAGAATCAGGCCTTTAAATTTACCCAGGTGAGCCTTGGCCTATGCCCGGGCTTTCTAAGCCCATGCTTTTTGGGGACAGGGTTGGACTTAGGCCTGCCTGTTTCGGCCCAAGCCTCCCTTAGAAAAAAGGGTTGCAAGGCTAGGGCAGTCTAAGACCCAGCCTAGCCCAGGCTTGGGTCAGGCAGATCTCACATAAAATAAGTTAATAAAAAAAAACTAATATAAAACAGCCCCAAAATCAAGAGTCACTTCGGGTTATTGGGTTGGCGGATGGTTGGACAATGCCTAACCGTCTAACAGTCATTTCCAATGGCTCTCTAGCCATTGGATTGTTGAAATCGGCAATATAAAAAAAATGAGATACTGCATAGTCCAACTATATAGATCAAAGGCTTACCCACTAGAATTTAAACTCATTAAGTTTATGAAACTTTAAGCCCGCATATTTATAACCATTGATTCAATATGTCCACTGGCCAAATAGGCCCCTGGCTTGGTGAGTTGGTAACTAAGCTAGTAAGCCAGGCCCTAGTGACTGCCAGGGCCGAGCACCAAAATGAGGTCAAGGGAGCTCGGACTGGACTAGCACTTACCGGACCCAAGCCTACCATGGATGGCTTGGACCAGACCCAGGCAGACTCAGGCAAGGACCTAATTACAAGCCTGCGGAGAATCAATAAAAATTAAGAAGAAAAAAAAGCGTACTCCAGCTCAGTTAAACAAACTCTAGCCCTTGGAATGAAGACCAACTTAGGCATAAAGATAAGACTTTGCCGATAGAAGAAAGTTGATTGCATCTAAATGATTCAGCAAAAAATTAAGTAGAGATGGAACATTTTCTTACAGCTTGTTTAGCAATTACTCGAGCACAGGATGTCTTACCCGTCCCTGCAATCCACAAGTATACCGCTCAGTGTGCTAAGCTATAACTATTAACTAGTACATAAAAAGTTTGTGCCCAGCTAAGAAAAGAATTAAAAAGTAGACTTCCGGTTGGATTTGTTAGTTGTAAGTTCATTTTTACAGTGTCAAGAATTACAAAGGAATGGTAAACTTTGACAATATAGTAACAATAAGATAAATTCACGTAGGATAAAAACCAATATACATAGCTCCTAACAGAATTAAAAAAAACGTCAATCCATTCCTTACAATAAGAATTGTCTTCATCACTCAACCCTTTGCAAAATATAAAATGTTAAAATAATTCGTGATATAGGAAATTAGCCAAAATAAAATAAAATTAAGCTTTAACTTAGACTTAGATCACTCATGAATGTTTTTATACAAGAACGAAATTCCCCTTCTCAGGAAATTAAGAAAACAGTCGGTAAACTATTAAGGTCTCCAACCACTAAAAATTATGTTGGTATATATGAAAACCTTAATGCAAGAGTACGAACTTTTGATTAACCGCATGCAAGGTTGCCACTAACCTTGTTGCATTGAATGCGTGGCACGTACTCTACCATATAATCCTTAATCACCCAATTTACAATCTTAAAATGTCATCTCCTTCAAGTACAAAAATAAAAAGTAAAAACTAGGGCTTGATCCATATTTGCATGCCATACTCCAATATCCTGTTCTGTAACATCATATGATGAGTTCTTTTCAAGATATAAAATACCTGGTGGACCTTCAAATAAAACTGCACGAGGTCGATTTGACTCAAATTTTGAACGGGTGCCACGAGCAATCTCATCATAGATCTCAGGGTGCTGCAGTGACATTAGTATTGTGTCTTCTATAACCCTACAAATATTTTCATCAGGTTCATGAATTTGTCTTCTTTAAAACTAAAAATAGGACATATAAGAAACACTTGTGTAAAAAAGCAAATCTGTACCACCCCCAAATCCTCTTTTTGAGAAAGGAGGTTGAGGTCGGTGGAGCCTAAGGATAGCCCCGTGCCCTTCGGGGGCTGTTCGGGGGGTTTTCTACTGAATTCTGGACCCAGCGCACGACCGTGCGCCCATCGCACGACCAAATCGCACGGTCAGGGTCAGATTGCTGAAATTTGTCTTCCCCTAAGGCGCCCGTGCGTTCTTGAGCTCGCACGGTCAAAGTAGCCCGTGCGAGAAGAAATCACACGGGTGCGCGCAGAAAGCCTAAAATTGGGTCATTCTGAGGAGATGGCCTCGCACGGGCAGAATGAACTGTGCGAGAAGGGCAGAATGAACTGTGCGAGAAGAAATATCGCACGATCGATCCACCCGTTCTATGGAAGTTAACTTCGTGCACGACCATGCGTTTTAATCGCACGACCGTGCGTTCTGTGACGGAACTATTTTAAGTCTCGTTTTCTTAGCCGCCCGATCCGATCTTTGATGATCCGACAGTGGGCTTCTTTCCTGACAGAATTTAGGGTTGTACTGGGGGCTGGTTTCAGCTCATTTCAACTCCACCTCTCTCTCTCTTAGGTTAGAGAGCTTGGAAGAGGGGAAAATGGAGGAGCTATCTTCCACCATTAAAGGAGCTTTGGAGCTCCGTTTGGCGATCCGAGACCGGCAACACGGAGAGGACTCGAAGGAGCTCGTGTTCATCCGTGCATTTCAAGCTTTCCATGGCAAGAAGGAAATCTCATAGAGTAACGACATTTCTCCTCCCGGTCTTAGGATGCGTGTTTGACATCTTGCATTTTTATGGTTTGATTTATGTATTTTGGCACTAGATTCCTCAAATGAGAGGGATTGAGGTCGCCTTGGTTCAATAAGAACCACCGGGTCGATTGAGTCCGTCCCCTGCATGATTGCATTAGAGATCCGTGTTCGCTAACGGATTAGGCATTGTGGTTGAAGTCGAACTCGTGGACGGTGGCCCGATTCCGTGATGAATATTTGACGTGCATTTAGGGCTTTGGTAGACGTGCGATTGCGGCGAAGACGCCGTTGTAATGTCCAAATTTCGTGAGGACTCACGAATAACGAATGTTGAGTTTAGGGCGAGAAATGCGCATGGTGATTGCTTGGGTGGATTGTGATGTTCACTTGTATGCTAAGGCGTGGTTTCATCTCTATGACCGGTTGACTAGCCCCATGATATGGAGATTCACGCGTGGAGGGCGTCCCGGCGAGATAAGTCTCCTTATGTGTAACTGACGAGAACGGCTATGTTGATGGACAACCCGATGGTGTGAGTATCCATGTGCGGGTGGAGTCTCACCTAGAGTTCTTAGAATCGGTTGTGGTGGAATTGGTGAAACTGAAGAGAACAACTATGCTGATAGATAAGCCCGATGATGTGAGTATCCATGTGCGGGTGGAGTCTCAGCTAGGGTTCTTAGAATCGGTTGGTGTGCACTTATGGGTGTTAGTACCCCGGTGGTGTTGTGGTATGGTTGTGTATTGATGATGTGCTAGTCTCATACGCGCGTTAGGGAGCCTTGGGTGAAACACAGGTTGCATGCATGTTGCATTGTTATGCCCCTTTACTTCTTGCTCAACATAGAAAACATGTTTGATGCTTGTGACATATAGATTATAGCTTGACGTGCTTGTTCATATGTTTTTGGTCATATTGCATACGAAGTGCTGACTTGCAGGGAAATGTAGTTACCCGGGGTCCGCTAGGGCGGCCCAGAGGAGGGTTGTTGTTACGTAGTTGTGGTCAGCCCTGGCTGACTCTCGTGTACCGCTTCTTTTGTGTTGGTTTCAGGGCAAGGATCGCAAGCGGGAGCTAGCTCGCCGGCCAAAAGGCCTAAGCCTCATGAAGTGTTTCCCCCTCCGTCTTTATTGCTTTCATTAGTTGTTGTTCCGGCTTGCATGCCGAGGTAGCTTAGGAGTGGTTGTTACTTTTGTTTTGATATGATGGATGTCGTTTTGGACTCCTGTTTTGTAAGGCCTTAAGGCCAGATTTCTCCTTGGTAGATGTGGACAACTTCTGGGTGTTTGGCTTAGTGTTTCCGCTCTGTTTTCATCATTTATTTCTTGAGTTACTTCTTATATCATTTTATAATACCGAAACTGTGGTCTCTATGTTGTGGGGTCCCGGCCGGACCCATACTATATGGTTGTTGCAGGGGAGGTGTTACAATTTGGTATCAAAGGTAGGTTTAGGGGTTCTAGACCAGTAGAAAACGATTTAGTGTAATTAGATCGTGTCACAAAGTTGTCCACATAGGAGTGATGCTTGGGACCATGAGTGTCCATGTGTGTGATTCCTGTTTATAGGATCTAAAATTGCTTGTTGTATTGCATATGCAAAGGTGGTAGCGACAATGCGGGGACATCGAGGATGCGAGAGGAACGTACAACAAGTAGTGGTACTGTCCCAGGTCTCCTGAACGTAAATGTGTCTCGGGCAGATTTTTGCCGTATGCTAGCAGAAGCAATGGTGACAGCTCAAGCTGCGAGGGTGCCACAGGTTGCGACACCTGTCACACTGGTTGCGACGCCTGTCACACCAGATGAAGCACTAAGGCATGCAGAGTTATTAGCGGAGCAACCAAGCAAGACGCACGCGCGAGCCGCACCCGTCAGAGGCCCCCAAGACGCCGCGCAACTCACACACCCACACATCGCGCATGCACGGTGGGCTCGTGCATGCACGCCCGTGCGACGCGCACATGCAAGCGGCACGCGCACTCGGCCAGCGCGCACACGCACCCACGTGTGCACCGACACCCACCAACGACTTCTGCCGCCATCTCGGCGGCAAAGCCACTCGGGCCGTCGGCGAACCTTCCTGGACCGCCCAGGGGGCATGCCGGTCATTTTCCGAAAATTGGTGATCCAGGTGACCAGGATCGTGCAACCTCATTCGCCGGTCCAAACTCCAAGACGGTGCAATTACGAAGGCGCCCCTTAGAAAACTATAAAAAAGCCCTTAGGCCTATATTTGAAGACGAGCAACCAAGAAGAGAGCTCTGAAGGTTTTCCGGCGAGTACTTGAAACTCTGAAGGCTTTCCGGCGAAGACTCGGAGTTCTCTTGCTCTCCTGCTCAAGCGACCGCTCAAGTGCTTACTCAAGCAACCGCTCAAGTGTCTGCTCCAGAAGCCTCTCCTACGAGCACGGAGGGAGCTTTCACGTCATTTTTCACCTTCAAGTACTTGTAATCGGAGTGATGACCTGTCGCCCTCCCAAATATTCTAACATTTGTAACCTCAAGCAAATTGGTGGATTTGATCGGCACCGAACAGGCTCCGTGTTTTTTTCCCTTCCTAAGTTTTTCCACATAAAAAGTCTCGTCGTCTCTGCTGTTGGTTCTCTTTTAACTGTTTGCGCGTTTAACTCACTCTCGAGCTAAGGCGGTTTGATTCTACGAACCGGGAGAGCGCTAAACGACCCACAACAGTTTTGCGCCGTCTGCGGGAAGGTGTTCCCAAAAGTTCTGAAAATTTTCTGAAGACAGTGCTTGTCCTATGCAAGCACTCCTGACTAACAACAATGACAAGGAGCACTAGCACCGCAAATGGAGGGGCTCCAGAGGAGCGCACGGACGACCAACTCGCTTGTAAGCAACGCTCCACATCTCGAGGGAGCCGCCGTCGGCCAGCCGCATCAGCAACCTCAGTGGAGGAACGTGTGCACCTGATGGAGGAATGCCAGGTTGAAGTGCTCACCCTCCTGCGAGACTTGGGAGCCATTAACCCTCCTAACCCCATCGTTGCCTAAGGAGGACAACCGCAGCTCCCCCCGTGCCGCGTCATGCCGGAAGATGCTGCCCACCTTGACAATCCCTCTGCAGATGAACTGTCTGATGCAACCAGCTCTATGCGCGCTACCCACCAAGCAGAGCTTCTGAGGCGCGCACAACTCAATCCTCACCCAGTGGAAGTAGATGTCAGCCAGGCCGACCGAAGACTCACTCGCGAAGTGAGAAATATGATCGAGGAAGAATACAGGCACAACGGGCGCCGAGCCGCGAACCCGCGACGTCTCTTTCACCACGGTTCTCCACTGGCTCCTCAGGTTCTGGCACACCCCGTTCCAAACGGGTTTTAACTGCCTAATTTCGAGACTTTCAACGGGACGGATGACTCCCTGGAGCATGTCAACCACTTCGCCATGATCATGAACATCTACAATACTCCTGATCAACTCCTGTGTCAAGTATTCCCGACAAATCTAAAGGGACAAACACGTACCTGGTTCCACTCCCTGAAGGAAGGAGAAATCAGAAACTTCGCGGAGCTAACATGACAATTCACCGACCAATTCATAGCTAACCGCCGAATCGTAAGGGACTCCTCTCATCTCTCTGGGATCCGCAAAAGCGAGGGGGAGACACTTAAGGACTTCTTTAGCTGCTTTACCACTGAAGCGAGGCAAATTCCAGGAGTTAAGCCCGAGCTTCTGCGAGGAGTCTTTCTCGGAAGGTTCCGTCCCAATGGGTTCTACTCTGCGTTGATGTGGGAAACAGTATCAAGCTACGCTGACCTTGTACACCGGGTCGAGACACAAATCGCGGCAGACGAGGCGCATCGCCAGCAGTTCGAGGGGAGATCAAAAGGAAAGAGAGGGCAGGAACTGCCGCCACAGGCTCCCCAGAGGAACGACGAGCGCCGCGACAACCCCCGCAGAGACCAAGGACCTCTCCAACACCCGAACTAAACTCCCCTAAACACCACCCGTGCGAACGTGCTCATGGCCATCCAGGACTCTGACGTGCTCCGCTAGCCCAAACCGCTCATCCCAGATAAGGGAGATTAGACGCAGTACTGTAAATATCATAGCGGACACGGGCACAACACTGAGGAGTATTCCCGGCTAAAGGAAGAAATCGAGCGTCTCATCAGGCAAGGGCACCTCGGGAGGTTCCTGAAAAATCAAGTGCCGAACCGGCCCGCGCCGCCGCAGCCTGGAAGAGATTAGCCTCCCGCGCACCAAGGGGCGCGGGGGGAAGGCAAATGGTAGGGGAAGTGGAAACTATAGCCGAATCACCCTTCTCCTCCGCCCAAGTCCTTTCATCGCCCAGCAAGAGGAGGGTTCTGACAACCATAAGGTACGACAGATCGCCGCCATCAACTTCAGTGATGAAGATCTGGAGGGACTGCGCCTACCACACCAAGATCCCCTCGTCGTCAGCGCAGGAATCGACGACCCCTGCTTCAGGGTTAAAAGGATACTGATCGACAATGGGAGCTCGGTGGACGTCATGTTCACATCCACCCTCCGTAGCAAGAAGATCGCAAAAGAGCATCTCAAACCGACGGCAGAGCCTCTGTATGGCTTTGACAGTAGCCCCGTCCCGGTGCAAGGAACGATCATTCTTCCAGTCACCATGGGTGAGTTCCCGAAGCAAGTAGCGCGCGGTTTCCAGTTCGTAGTTGTCAACTCAAACTCAACATACAACGCAATGTTTGACCGCTCGCTCCGGACCATGTTCGAGGCAATCCCGCCCATACCACATCTGACAATGAAGTTCATCACTCCTGGGAGGGGTAGGCGTTGTGCGCGCGGGGGGGGGGGGGGGGGGGGGGGGGGGTCAAGAAGCAACCCAACTCTGCTACCTACAATACTCACACCGTGGGAAAGGCGCAACCCTCAGGGTTCTGGCAGAAGTTTGACGAAGGAAGACCAAGGGGAGCGTTGCAGAGAGGCCCTCCTGCGTATTTACCATTTCATGTTCGCTTTTTTTCCAAGTCATTCTGGTAACCAATAAGCTGCAAGACTGAACTTGCACGCACTTGTATGCTTTGCTTTTATATTTCTACTATTTTCCAGTTCAATCTACGACTCCAGTCCCCGAGGATAGAAAATCAGTAAGAGCAGACTCCGGTCCCTCTACGCCCTCTGGTAAGAGCGGACTCTGGTCCCTCTACGCTCTCTGGTAAGAGCGTACACCGGTCCCTTTACGCCCTCTGGTAAGAGCGGACTCCGGTCCCTCTACGTCCTCTGGTAAGAGCAGACTTCGATCCCTCTACGCCCTCTGGTAAGAGCAGACTCCGGTCCCTCTACGCCCTCTGGTAAGAGCGGACATCGTTTCCTCTACACCCTCTGCTAAGAGTGGACTCCGGTCCCTCTACGCCCTCTGGTAAAAGCGGGCTCTGATCCCTTTGGTAAGAGCGGTCTCCGATCCCTCTATGCCCATTGGTAAAAGCGAACAAAGGTTCCTCTACGCCTTAACTGAGTGACGATCTCCGATGCCCCCTCACGTCGAGCGGGAATCTCACCCGAGCCACGACCCTCTGGTGCCGACACCAAGTGGAAAGCTCACAACTGGTAAGAGCGAACAAAGGTTCTTTTACGCACTAACTGAGTGATGATCTCCGACGCCCACTCGCATCGAGCAGGAAGCTCACCCGAGCCACGACCCTCTAGTGCCGACACCAAGTGAAAATCTCACAACTGACAAGAGCGAACAAAGGTTCCTCTATGCCCCAACTGAGTGACGTTCCCCGACGCCCCCTCGCGTCGAACAGGAAGCTCACCCGAGCCACGACCCTCTGGTGCCGACACCAAGTGGAAAGGTCACAACTGGTAAGAGCGAACAAAGGTTCTTCTACGCTCAAACTGAGTGACGATCCTTGACGCCCCCTCACGTCGAGCAGGAAGCTCACCCGAGCCACGACCTTCTGGTGCCGACACCAAGTGGAAAGCTTACAAGTGGTAAGAGCGAACAAAGGTTCCTCTACGCCCTAACTAAGTGACGATCTCCGACACCCCTTCGCGTCGAGCAGGAAGCTCACCCGAGCCACGACCCTCTGGTGCCGACACCAAGTGGAAAGCTCACAATTGGTAAGAGTGAACAAAGGTTCATCTGCGCCCTAACTGAGTGATGATCTCCGACGCCCCCTCGCATCGAGCAGGAAGCTCACCCGAGCCACGACCCTCTGGTGCCGACACCAAGTGGAAAGCTCACAACTGAAAAGAGCGAACAAAGGTTCATCTACGCCCTAACTGAGTGACGATCTCCGACGCCCCCTCACGTCGAGCAGGAAGCTCAGCCGAGACACGACCCTCTGGTTCCGACACCAAGTGGAAAACTCACAACTGGTAAGAGCGAACAAAGGTTCCTCTATGCCATAACTGAGTAACGATCTCCGACGCCCCTCTCGTCGAGCAGCAAGCTCACCTGAGCCACGACCCTCTGGTGCCGACACCAAGTGAAAAGCTCGCAATTGGTAAGAGTGGACTCCGGTCCCTCTACGCCCTCTGATAAGAGCGGATTCAGGTCCCTCTATGCCATCTGGTAAGAGCGCACTCCGGTCCCTCTATGCCCTCTAATCTACACCCTCGACTAAGAGCAGATTCTGATCCCTCTGGTAAAAGCAGACTCCGACACCTTTACGCCCTC
Source organism: Dactylorhiza incarnata (assembly GCA_033032865.1). Classification (NCBI taxonomy): domain Eukaryota; kingdom Viridiplantae; phylum Streptophyta; class Magnoliopsida; order Asparagales; family Orchidaceae; genus Dactylorhiza; species Dactylorhiza incarnata. Next base: position 5,795,312 of record JAWHQI010000159.1, on the reverse strand, counting down.
CGGAAAGGGCGTACGGAAGTTCCTTTGTACCACATAAAAGCCGCGAACCCGTGCGACCAATCTTATAATAAAGTGAGAGCAACTTATAAGACTCAAACAAGAGAGCATCTTTATAATCTCAAAAATGCCATCAAGGCTACATGATGAATAAAAACATACAACGGTGCTACACCGCATCAACCGCAACAAAAAGCAAAACAACAAGTAAAAAACAATACAAGTCTCGAAGGCAGTACGAACGCAGTCAGACTCGAGGATCACCCTTCGATGTCCACGTTAGGGTCGTCATCCTCCGAAGCGTCGTCTACTCCTAGATCTGTCACATCGCGCTCCGACATCCTCCGAGCCAAGCGGAGACCCTTGCCAAAACCTCGATGGAATGCAGTCTCACACTCGCCCTCCAAGAGCTGGTCCACCTCGGTAGCCATCATCTCTGCCCGGGCCTCCTCCGAAATTCGGGTGCACTCCACCATAAAGTCCACAGACTCTTTATACTCGGCAACCGAAGCCCCTCTAATCGCATCGATGTCCGGCTGCACAGAAACCAATCAAGTCATCTCATCCTTCGGCTGTGATACCTCAGCCTCAAGGGAGGACATCTCCGCTTGAACCGCCGCAAGCACGCGTAAGGCAGTGTGCACAAGGGTAACCCACGCACAGCAACCCGCGCGCGGGATCACATGTGCACACCGTGTGCGCGCGGCAACGCCGCACTACTCGCGCTTACAGCGCCGGCCGAGCGCACCGCGCGGGAAGGGCCACCCGCGCGCACCGCCTACGCGCGGGGCCAACCGCGCCCGATTGCACCGGGCCGCCCGCACACGGCGATGCCACATTGCCCTCTTGCGTAGCGCCCGACCGTCAGCGTCCCCCGCACGCCAATGCCCCGTTCTCCTTTGAACTTATGCCCCGCCTCCTTCGCACTGCTCTCTCGCGCAAAGTAACTGAAATTTCTTTACCTTACTCGACGAAGACATGGTGTCAGAATCCCTCTTCACACAATGAGAAGCCCTCTCAAAAGTCCTATAGGAGACGATGAGAGGAGGAAGGGGTGCCTCTCAAATTTATAAATCCTGCTCAAGACCCGCAATGGAAAGTTTAACCAAAGTAGAAGAATATACAACCAAATATTATCGTCTCAAAAGAGGAAAGATTCTCGATATCAATTAAATCCGATATCTTGCAAAGGCTGCAAAAGATATTTAATAAAGCTGCAGTATATATCAGGATTTTAGAAAAAAATATTTCTAAATTAGCGCCGCTGACAGCTGAAAATTCTTCTTGCGTGCGTGTAAATTTGTTCAAAATCCCCGACTCAAGATTAGAGCGTTCGTGGCAAAAAATTCCGGGCTCATGTTTTTGCAATTCACGACCCATGAAAATTAAGGGGCATTTGATGAGATTCCCCTTTAATTAGTCCGAGTTGAGACGGTTTGGACTTTGACCGAGCCGCCAAAATGGGTCAGGGCAACCAAGCAAGACACTTGCGCGAGCCTCAGAGGCCCCCCAAGCTGCCGGCATCGGTACCCGTTGACGACTTCCGCCGCCACCTCGCCGACAAAGCCGCCCGGGCCGCCGATGAACCATCCAGAATAGCCCAGGGGGCATGCCCGTCATTTTCCGGAAATTGGTGATCCAGCTGACCAGGATCGTACAACCTCATTCGCTGGTCCAAACTTCAAAGCGGCGCAATTACCAAAGCGCCCCTCAGAAAAACTATAAAACGGCCCATAGGGCTTCATTTGAAGACAAGTAACCAAGAAGAGAGAAAAGAGCTCTGAAGATTTTTTGGTGAGTACTTGGAACTCTGAAGGCTTTTCGACGAAGACTCGGAGTCCTCTTGCTCTCCTGCTTAAGCGATTGCTCAAGTGTCTGCTCTAGAAGCCGCTCCTACGAGCACAGAGGGAGCTTTCACATCTTCTTCACCTTCAAATACTTGTAATCGGAGCAGTGCCCTGTCACCATCCCGAATATTCTAACATTTGTAACCTCAAGCAAATTAGTGGATTTGGTCGGGACCGAACCGGCCCCATGGTTTTTTCCCTTTTCGGGTTTTTCCACGTGAAAAGTCTTGTCGTCTCTGCTATTGGTTCTCGTTTAACTGTTGCGAGCTTGACTCACTCTCGAGCTAAGGCGGTTCGATTCTCCAGACCAGAAGAGCGTTAAGCGACCCCAACAAATCTTTATGCTTAATCCCATAAAAAAGCATACATACCGTTTTTGCTTGAAAACTCTGCAAGACATTTGAAAAAAAAAGGATATTCTTCTAATTAAACATACATACCGTTTTTGCAGATCATATCCTGCAATGTTGTCCCATGACATCATGCCCTCCATGGGAACACCAAAAGTTTCATCAAACCCATACACTTTCACCCCCATGGCTTCTAGAGCAGAGACCGACTTCTCCAGTGAAGATGAATTTCTACCACCGTAGTTACTACCATTCTTAGAATTGTATCCACCTGGACTCTTTCCTACTGATGTTTTTACATCTCTTTTACCTGCCAACTTTAGTACGCTAACAAATGCATCAAGCTCTTTCAAAGTAAAGCTTCCCTTCTTTATAAATTCAATCTCCTGAAAATATAAATAGTAAGTTCTACGGCTAATCAGACAGCTACTTTAATAAAAATAAAGCGGCAGTAAAACATTAATTTTAAAAGTACAAGGAACTAAATAAAACTTACACAATACTCAGAGCCAACTAGTGGTTCAAAAATCAGGACACAGAAGTCTTCATCAGATTTAACCACTTCTGTACGTAATTGACCATTTCCGGTCATCTTTGCAGGAGAACTTAAAGTTAATTGCCAAGCCGCTGCACTGAAATAAAATTATAATAGAAGATTATCTACCAAAATTGTAATTAACAACAATTTGGAGTACATTACTTATAAAATTAGAAACTGTCCGCAATATAATGTAGAAAAAACCCAACTCAACTGAGTATTAACTAACTGGTTTGGTCAGATCATAGATTGAATTTGTGTTGCGGAGATGATGTGATAGCACTTGGTTTAAATAAAAATTGCTAAAAGCAACAACCAGTTTGATGAAAAGAACAAAATAACTGGGATATCAAATAAAAACATGAAAAAGAAAAGCCTCAAATACTAATTGTATCATCTGCTAATAGTAAATATCAAATGTTCCTTTCTTCCCTCCTTATCATCCAGGAAAGGAAGAACATCTTTTATGAACACCTGTGATATCTCAGAAGGGATATCTGATAACTCCTTGCTAGCGGAGAGACGGGGAAGAAGAGGAAATAACAATTGATTCCTTGGTGCTGGACGCTGGTCGTCCAAGAAGCCCTAGCCAAATTATTCAAAATAACCAAATGATAAGATGAGATACAATAGGTCTCCCCTTATATACATGGGATCTCACTCTCAAATAAAAGTACAACACATAAAAGAAATACAAATACATAATAATAATGTCAAGTGACTGCACCCTTAACATGATGAGCATGGAATGGTCAACCGTCGACGTGAGTAAACTCGTATGAAACATCCTTCTGGTGCCGTGGTCGTACCCGGATCCGTATCAAAATCTATATGATGTGAAAAAGGTTTTGTTGCAAACTTCTCAAACACCAACCTAGGTTCCTTCACTCTACAATCTATCTGTATCATATATCAAATAGATTATGAGAAATGGAGAAGCGGTCCATTTCTTAAGATTCATTAAAATTAGCCCACAGAAGTCCAAATTCTTATAGGCCAATTAAAAGACTTGAACTGGGCTACAAAGGAACTGAACTGGGCCAGCTTTCAAGCCATTTTTAGCACATTATAAGTTACAGTGGATAATTTCATTTTGTATTTAGGATTTGTTTTCCTTTATAAATAGAAGGCGCTATATAGGATTGAATTACTGATTCTAATGAATGAAACAAATTTTTTCTTGAGATAATTTATTGATTCTGCCCTTTGATCCAAGTTGGTACGTGGATCGTTCCAAGTTGTGCACACAGAATTCAACTTTTTTTCCTTCTCCGAGTTGTGTATATGTACAACTACTTTTAGCCACTATTCAATCTTTTTCACTATGTAGATTGCATCTTTTGGCATCAAAGCAATACGCAAGAAATTTCTTTCACATTTCTCCAGAACTCCTATCACTTAGCCAAAAATAATAGTTTCTTAATTAAAAGTGAATTTCAGATTTAATGCAGTCAATACTCACAGTAGGGCCCTAAGACCTCTATCATTCCTCATCTCCCTCACATATTTCTCCTAAACTGCCTAACCACATTCTATTATGTCAAACAAAATCCTTACTACACCTGTATATCTCATAAGCTTGTAGATGTCGGCCGACATGTCCGACATGTCATTTTTGAGGGGAAATCGCAACGTTAGCGACACAGATGGGAAAAATGACGTTTTCTAGTATGGCGGCCGACATGTCGGACATGTCGGCCCGACATGTCGGTTTATGGCGGCTTATCGCGGCGACATTAACTATGAACCCCATTAATGGCTATAGCACCCCAAAAAAATACTAAAACCCCCTTTATTTTCTCCCGGTAAACCGTAAAACCTAAAATCCCGCTGCACTGTAAGTCTCCCGCTTCCCTCGATCGATCCCGTCTCCCGCTGCCCCACTGTTCTCTGCTGCTGCTCGATCGAACCCGTCTCCCGCTGCACTCTTCTTCTTCTTCTTCTTCTTCCCTGCTGCTGTTCTTCCCTGCTGTTCTTCTTCTTCTTCCCTGTTGTTGTTCTTCTTCTTCTTCTTCTTCTTCTTCCCTGTTGTTCTTCCCTGCTGTTCTTCTTCTTCTTCTTCCCTGTTGTTCTTCCCTGTTGTCTTTCCCTGCTGTCTTCTTCTTCCCTGCTGTTCTTCCCTGCTGTGTTTTCTTCTTCCCTGCTGTTCTGCTGTGGTCTTCTTCTTCGTCTTCTTCTTCTTTTTCTTCCCTGCTGAATAATCTAAAAAAATGTTGTCATACAAATTCAAGAGTGGTCTTAGAAATGTTCTCAAATCTCTATAAATATCAAATGTTTATTCATTGATTTCAGGAAAATAATATTGTACATATATATTAGACTAGCAGATTTTGTGGAGCATTAATATTTTGGGAATAAGCTGAGGTATGACTGTACTTTCTAGTTTAAATGTTTGATACTTTAAAATGATTTTATGAAGTTGCAACATTTCTTATTTATTATAAATTTATTAAACACTAGTTAGTAGTTTAATCTTCTTATATGAATATGAGTTTGCCCTTAAGTAGAAAAAATAATTACCATCTAATTAAAAACATATATATATAATTAAAATCCGACATTTTGAAATGTCCCCGATATATCTCCTGCAATCTGACATCCGACATAAAAAACCAAAACCGACATGAGTCCGACATCCGACATCTGCAAGCTTTATCCCATTCCATTGCACCACTTGGCTAATCCCCTCAGAATAACGCAATCAACTAGCATACGAACTCATTTATCACAACACTCATTGGCCGACCTACCCGCAAATCCTACACCATGTATCTTCACTCTAATCACCGCAAATACATTGCCTAATCATGTATCCATTGTAACAAACAAATTCAGTACAAGTATCAACTCATAAAACAAACAACATGACGAGGGACAAGGCTATGGGAGACCATCAATGGACTATTTCTTAAACGAATACAAATAGACATGCAACATATGTGGATGAGATAACGACTATCGGAAAACTATTATGATACAATTAAATGAGTCAACAAGCAAATATCTGATGCACAATTAATTAATAATAGAAAATTAACACTTCCACAAATAGCTATAACTGATTACAATTTGACTACAGTTGTATCTCTAAACCAAAGCCTCATACTTCATATGCAATAACTTGCCTTAGCCATTAAAAGGAAATTTGTGAAATAAAATAATTTAAAATTTTGACAAATATTAACTAAGCAAAATAATGTGTGGTAGTGCAGGTAGCGTGCTCTTATCTATTCTACTTTATTGTGCTTTGCTATATCAATAGAATAACATATTGTCTTGCTATGCTATGAGTTATAGTGTGTGCAATGCTTCCTTTAGTTTAAGGCTACAACTAGAAAGAAGTAATATTTAAATTTCATGGAAACATACTGTAATTTAATAGATTGGGAAGGATTAAAATTGCAAACTACGTTAAAATTTAGTGCAACAAAATTGACGCCTAATAGGTGGTGCCAAATATCCTTTTTTTAAATTTTTCCGAACTCAAAACATAATTAAGCTTAAAGAATAATTTATGTAGTTGTTAGGTGTGTTAGAGAATATAGGAAAACATGTGTAAAGGCCCATTTATTAGGCCCATTTATTCTCCTCTCTTTTAGTCCCACATCTCCTGTATAGGATTTCTTTCTCCTCTCTCTTCCTATATATATGTATCCATACTTGTATTTATTTTTCAAGGGAATATACTACAAGGTTTTATACCATTCCTCTACAAGGTGAACTTTCTTCTAACAATCTCAAACAATGCAGAGGCAACAATTATAATTTTCAGTCAATTATAGTGGAAGATAAAATGACAACTATGTGTGATAGGTTTTATGTAACTTGATTTTTTTATGCAGAAGAATGAGGATATAGATGATTATTCAAATTCTAGAGTTCTGGTTAAGTAGTTGAAAGGTGAAGTGCATCAAGGGTAATATGTGATAAGAGGATATCATGGACACTTAAAGGTAAATTTAATAAAATTGTGATTAGGTTGATCATGTTCTATGGATTCCAATGTTGGGCAATAAAAAAAATTATTGATATCTAAATTGAGAATGACAGAAATGAGAATACAAAGATGGAGATGTAAAAACTTAGAAAGATAAGTTAGTAGGAGTGACCCTTATACAATGTTAGATAATAGAAAATAGACTTGGGTGCTTGAATATTGACAATGAAGGATAAAAATGAACAAATATACGAATAGACAGAATAAGCGCTATAGGACAAAGAGGTGAAAGGGTAGACATAATGTAACTACGATGAAAGTTGTTAAAAATGAATTGTATGGAATAGGTCTAATACCTCTAACAACTTTCAGCATAAATAAATAATACTAATCATAAAATTGGTGATCAATTAGTAAAGAAAAACCTGTTCCATGCATGCAATACCATTTCTGAGCCACCACCACGATGCTCGGCCTTCAGTCCAAGAAGTGAAACAATATCCACAATAAGGTGGGGCACATCACGTGATGGAGTGACTTTAACTTTAATGGCAACCTAACGCATTGACAATATCGTTACTTAGAAAAAAATCCAGGACATATATTCAACAGTTTTGTTCAAAAATATTAAGTAATTGACAGATTCGCAAAAATAAGCACTCGAGGCATCAATAAATTATCCAAAGTCAACAAGGCATAGAATAAAATAATACCTTCCATTCGAGTAAATAACAACTAAGTAGACAATTCATTGATTTTAGAGCTGATTTAAACCCACGACAGCTTATCTAAGGATATTGGTTATATCCTTGTAACAGTGAAAATCTAGATTTGTAATGTAGTTGTTTATCTTATATTTAATCATTTTAATTACTGGCATATTAGCTCTAAATAATAAGTTTAACAAAATGTAATATATATATATATATTTACTATATACAAAGGGAAAAGTTGCCTTTGGTTAAACATTCAAAAAAGCCAAATATACCCTTATCTTTTTAATACACTCAAAATTATCTAATCTAAAATAAAATGTCCATACAAGTAATTACACCATATCCAATATTAAAAGTAACGATGGAAATCCATATAATTCAAAAAGTTTTTTGTAGAGCTCCCACACCTACTATGTAGGTTGTCATTAAATAATTGATAGGGGTAGTAATTAAATAATTCATAGAACCCAAAAAGTAATGATGAGAGAGAGAGAGCATACTATATATGAATTGACTTTGGTTAAACATCAAAAAAGCCAAATATTAAAAGTAATGATGGAAATCAGCCCGCGAAAGGCGGGCTTCGCCCGCCGTTGCACTAACATAGGGCCGGAGGCCCGTGCCTTCGACTCGTATATATATAAGAGGATGATTATTGCCTTATTGGGACCTCCCCCGAAACCTTAAATAAGTACAGGGACCTCTCCTATACTTTTGAAAATTACAAAAAACTTCTCTAAGTTTGTGTATGTTATAGGACAACCATCCCAGTGAACACACATTACGAGTACACATCTCCTAGAATCTCTAAGTTATAATTTTTTGTACTAAAAATTAATAATGTGAACTTATACGAGAAGTACTGATACTTTCAAGAAGTAGAGGGGAGGACACTGCAATTATGCAAAGTCCTCTGGAAGGTCAATTTAAAACTGCCATAAGTGCACTAGTCATTTTCTTTTTCAAGTCTACGATTATAAATTTTCCTTTTAGTCACTACTCATAAGATATCAGTCTGTTTTGAACAAAGAATATTTGGGAATATTTACTCCATTTCTAAGTTCAATTAAGTGAACGTATGAGAGTATTATTAACAAGACTGAAGTTTTAAAAGTACCTTTAGCTAGATGAGTAAGGTTTATTTAGGATATGGTAATCTGAGATCAAGGCCACATATGGGTGAAAGCCCTTACAGTTAATTGCATCTACATGAAGGGCATGTATTATGCGTGGTCGAGCAATGAGAAAGTGATGGAGGATTAAACTGATCAAAATATCATGTTTCACATCCAATTTGCTTGTCAATTTGCCAGCTAAAGTCAAGTGGCGCGTAGCCTTGTTGAGAATAAAAAAAAGTCAAGCTAAGTGGGACCATTATTAAAGGAACTAAAGTGTAAAATGGCAGAAATTAAGGCAACATCAGGTGAAAATTTTATATACTAGTCTTTGGATCTCGTTGAAGGCATCGATCAATTAATCCACGCAATCAGGTATTCCTACTCTTCCTCTTTTTCATGGTATCAGGCCTTGTCGCAGATACTTTGCTCGTTGACATTGGATCGTAAGGGACCGCATGATAGTTACTGTGGAAAAGCAAGAAAAACTTATATATATATATTCAAAAATCATGTATTACAACAAGTATTTGTACACTTATATAGGAAAAGAGAGAGGAAGGGAAATCTCCTTCTAAGATGTGGGACTAAAAGAACTACAAAGAGAAAGGTCCTAGCTGAGCCTTCATTATTCAGCCTTTTTACATGTTTTCTTTAACACTCCCCAGCAAGCTGGAGCATACAGATCGTAGGCACCAAGCTTGGACAAGAACTGATAATCTAATGAGCCAGGATAATCAGCATCAGAGTATGCAGTGAGAGATAAGGTTGATGAAGAAGGCTTGTATACAAGTCCTTGTCCAGGAGCTGTCTTTAAGTATCAAAGGAAGCACTCAACCGCCTGAAGATGAGAGATGCGTGGAGCATGCATAAATCGACTGACAACGCCAACAAAAAATGATATATCAGACCTTGTAACAGTGAGATATATCAGTTTCCCTACAAGGCGTCGATAGTACTCCGGATTTGGAAGCAGAAGATCGGAGTCTGAGGTATGAGCACAGAGCTTTGATTGGCATCCATAGGAGTGTAAGCAGGCTTGCAACCAGAGTAGCCAGCATCACCAAGTAAATCAAGGCAATATTTTCGTTGGGACAGAGTAAGACCATCAGGACGCCGAGCTACTTCGATACCAAGGAGGTACCGAAGGTTTCCCAGGTCTTTAGTTTGAAAAGTCGAGGCTAAATGTTGCTTGATCTTATGTATTCCATGGAGATCATCTTCTGTTATCAAAATATCATCAACATATACCGGGAGGATCAGTGTCTGTCGATCTATGTTGAGTGAATAGAGAGAAGGCAGCCGAGCTTCGAGTGAACCCAACATCACGAACAACCTGACTGAACTTGTCAAACCATCCTCGGGGAGACTGTTTGAGACCATAAAAAGACTTATTTAGACGACATACAAGAGACTCCCCCGTAGTCTCAAACCCGGGAGGTTGTTGCATGTAAATAGTTTCCTGTAAATCGACATTGAGAAAATCATTCTTAACATCCAATTGATGCAGCGGCCAGTGTCAATGAACTGCAAGAGAGATTATCACACAAACAATTTTCAGCTTGGCGACAGGAGAGAAAGTTTCATCATAATCCATGCCTTGTTGCTGAGTAAAGCCACGAGCAACAAGACGAGCCTTGAGACGTTGAATTGTCCCATCATGACCATGCATGATGGCAAAGACCCACTTACATCCCACACAAGTATGACCAGGAGGAAGAGGGACAAGATCCCAAGTGTGATTTGCCCAAAGAGCCGACATTTTCTCATCCATGGCTGCCCGCCATCCTGAATGTTGAAGAGCCTCATGCCAAGAGTTAGGGGGGAGATAGAAGAGAGATAAGTTGCAAATTCGCGGAGCTCCGGAGAGAGGCGATGTAAGGATACATGGTTTACCAGGGGGTGAGCTGTAGAAGCCGGTGGCGGATCTTCGGGCCGCAAGGTATCGTTGGTAGAGGGTGCCTGTTTCAGAGCATCCGACGTAGGAGAGCGACGAGTGTAGACACGAAGAAGAGGTGGTTTGGTGGTGAAGGGAGCTGGTGTGGGTAGTAATGGTGGTAGTTGAGACGTAACTGGAATAGTAGGATGAGGGATGGTGAGAGGTGCTGGAAGAATAGTAGGTGTAGAGTGATAGGGCTGCTCTTCGAGGAAAGTGACATCGACAGAAGTAACAACCTTCCGATCAATAAGAGAATAACAGACATAACCTTTCTGAGTGCGAGAGTAACCGACAAACATATATTTGGTAGCATGAGGAGCAAGCTTGTCTGTGAATGGTCCAAGATTGTGAACATAGCAAGTGCAGCCGAAGACACGAGGTGTGATTGTAAAGGGAGGCATGGAGGGAAACAGAAGGCTAAAGGGGGTTGCAAAGTTGAGAAGAGAGGAGGGCATACAGTTGATGAGGTAACAGGATGTAGACACCGTGAAATGCCAATAAACTTTGGGAACCTGCATTTAAAACATCATGGAGCGAGCGACCTCAAGGAGGTGACGATTCTTTCGTTAAGCTACCCCATTTTGTTGTGGGGTATACGCACATGAGGTTTGATGGATAATCCCAAACTCAGCACATAGATTGGTAAACATGTTTCCTGTGTATTCTCGCACATTGTCGGTTCTTATAATTTTAACAATGGTGGAGAATTAGTTGCGGGTTTCAGTAATAAAGGCACAAAATACACGAGTTATGTCGGAACGATTATGAAGTAAATATAACCATGTCATGCGAGAGTAATCATCAATAAACGTAATGAAATAACGACACCCAGAGCTACTAGTTACTTTATAAGGTCCCCAAATGTCTGAATGAACTAACATAAAAGGAGCATCGCTCCGAGTACAATGATGAGAAAAGGAAGAGTGATGCCGTTTGCCGAAGATGCAGGACTCACAAGTGAAGTCGTTGAGGGAGAGATCTGGAAGAGCTTTCTTGAGTATTGGAAGAGGGGCATGTCCAAGACGCCGATGTCAGTCAATAGTACTAACATAAGAGAGAACCGTAGGGGGAAGTTCCAGAGTGTATAGCCCATTCGCTAGTTTCCCTTTACCAATGATAGTCTGCGTGGTTACATAGCAATCAAGATCTTGAGTGAGCCGACTAATAGAGAGAAGATTAAACGGAGAGCTCGGGACATGTAGAACCGAGCGAAGAAAGATGGAGAGAGTAAGAGGCACGTCGGTTGATCCAGAAACCGGAGTGGTGTCCCCATTTGCCACAGTAATGTACTTCGGATGTTCTGAGTTCGAGTAGTGAGACGGTTGCTTTGGGGTAATATGGTGAGTTGCTCCGAAATCCATAATCCAAGTTGAACTATGGGAGAGACAGGAGATACCTTCATCGGAGACAGAGGCCACAGAACCGGAGGAACGACTGAGCATTCCTTGAAATTGCTGGAGTTGGGTGCGCAAGGCATCAATGTCGGTTTGAGTGTTGGTGGGAGCGTTGACGACAATAGAGGCCTGAGGAGGTTGTGACAAACCATGCTTACGATAACACGTGGCCTCGAGGTGACCATCCCGACCACAGTAGGTATACTTAAAGGAAGTACGATTGTTGCAACCCTTACCCCGAGAAGAGGTCTGACCCCCACGAGAGGATGGAGGAGTAAAGGGAGGTGGAGAAGACTTCTGGAGCAGAGCCGGAGAGGGGTTCCCGGGAGCATCAGGAGGTGGTGTGACCTTTAGCAACATGGAGCACACATCTGACAAAGATGGAATGGTGGAGGAGGAGAGGATTTGAGCTCGGATGCTCTGAAGGTAAGGTGGAACACGTGTCATCATCATGACAATGCCAATTGCCTCTTTCTGAGTACGTTGAGCAGCGAGATCGAGAGTAGGAGGCTGATGCTGAAGTCAGGCTTCTACTAGAGTTTTGGATCGCGCAACAAACGAAGTGAGATCGTCAGTCACCCCTGGGTCAAGAGACTGAAGGTCCGTGATGATGTCAAAGAGATGTTGCAAGCTGTCCTTTCCCGAATAAAGGGACTGCAGTTCCTCCCACATAGCTTTGGCCGTCTCATGATACATAGCCATACGATATGGTTCACTGTCCATCGAATTTAGAATCCAGGATTGGACACGACCGTCATCACGTTGCCATTCCTCGGTGGGCTCAGATGGAGTAGCCTTTGTCAGATGATGGAGGAGACCTTTTGGCTGGAGAACACGGCGGACATAGTGCATCCATTCAACAAAATTCTTCTTCCCACTAAGGGAGATAGTGGTGATTCGAAGCTCATCACGAACTTCAGGAAGAGGAGCCGTAGCACGGGTCGGAAGAGACGAAGCATTGTTCTCGGCCATTGAAGAGCACGACAGCGGTCACGAGAGCCCATCAGTTGAGAAACCAGCGAGCATAAGAGATCACGACGATGAGAACGGATCGCGGGCAGCTCGCTGTTAATTTTTTTTTTGCAGCGGTCAGATGAGCTCGCGGGCAGGAGAACTCCCGACAGTCTGGAGGAGCTCGCGGGCAGGAGAGATCGCTGCGAATAAAAGAGCACGCGGGAAGAGGAGCTCGCGGGCAGGAGAGATCGCTGCGAATAAAAGAGCACGCGGGAAGAGGAGCTCGCTGCGAACAGAAGAGCACGCGGGCAGAGGAGCTCGCTGCGAACAGAAGAGCACGCGTGCAGAGGGACTTGCAGCGGTCAGACGAGCTCGTGGGACGAAAGAGTTCGTAGGAGAACTCGCAGGAGAGATCGCGGTCCTGGCAAGCGAGACAGAGCGGTCTCGGCGGTCAGAATAGCAGACCACAAGAAAGGTGCGAATAGCGGACCAGCTGTGGGACCCAGCTGATAGAGAGGAGGTTATAAAAGGAGGAGGAGGAGGAAGAGAAAGCCAACTTCAGAAGGAGGGAGCACAGGCTGCGGTCACACGAAATTGAGACCGCAAGAGGAAGAAGCAGAGGTTGCGGTCTTAAGAAGAAGCAGAGGCTGCGATCACAAGAAATGGAGACCGTAGGAAAGGACAACCGCAGGAAAGGCAGGAAGACAGGCTACCCGCGGAAATTTTTAGGACCGATTTTTCTGCTCTGATACCATGTGGAAAAGCAAGAAAAACTTATATATATCCAAAAATCATGTATTACAACAAGTATTTGTACATTTATATAGGAAAAGAGAGAGGAGAAGAAATCTCATTCTAAGATGTGGGATTAAAAGAACTACAAAGAGAAAAGGCCTAGCTGGGCCTTTTTACATGTTTTCTTTAACAGTTATGTATGCACGAGACTGTCGTGAGGAATCTTCGACCGAAAAACGTCTTCCGTTTCAGGTCGACTACAGTTGGTTCGTCATTGACAGCGGCTCAACTTTGGTTCTTCGTCGACTGGGCTTCTCATTCTTCCTATAGATACTGTAGGACACTCGATCCCGCTCAGCATTTCAACGTCCACTAGTGTGAGCGTCCTCTTTATATAGGAAGGTCATCAGATTTTGTCAATCATCGTCGATTAGAGCTTCATCTTCCTTCTCAAGAGATGAACTTTGTTGATCCTTCGGGAGATCCTTCGGGAGAGCTGGACGGAAATCAAAAGGACTCATATTTCTTCTTTTATCTGCTGTCTGAAGGACTGGGAGTTGAAACATAATAACCTCTTCAACGGAGGAGATGCTTCTTTCAAATGTCTTCTTGCTTCCCTTCGGATGACCTAATGTTATTCCTCTTTTTTGCGATTCCATAGTTAGAGCTTCTGATCTCAGTGGATCCCAAGTGGACATTGGTGCTAGAGTTTGGGAAATCTGAAGAGAGTTTGCAGTTGAAGTTTGACGTTCAACCGGTAAAGCTTTCATATTTGGAGTTTATTGTCTTTTGAGATGTATAAATGGTCCAAGATTTGCATTCTTCTCTCTGCAGCACCTCCAGGATCTTTACTTTTCAACCTTGAGAGAAAATGGAGAGCAGGGTCTCTCGGCCAAATGGAGAATCCTCATAAGCTTAACCACAACTATAACTCATAAGACTCGATACATTCTTAATCATCTTCAAATCCTAGTGACGGAGAAGAGTGCAGTTTACATAGAGTGGAGACATCACAGTACTCCTTATCTTCCATTGAGCTGGAAAGTTAAATATTGGAGTGCCAAGATGAAAGTGGCATAGAAGCAATGAAGTAGGTACGCCTCCGGACATGAATGACAAGTAGCACAATTTTGAGTGCAATAGCTGCACATGAATACAGATCACATTTCAAATGATGATTTGTCAGATTGACAAGACATCATAAGTTTTGTTAAACAGGAAAGTGGAAATAAAACCCTTAAAAGGGAATTCTAATTTACGTTTCTAAGCAAATACATGTTAAGGATTGGCTACTCGCAAGTCACGCTTCTAGGTTGGTTAACCAACATGATATGTTGATCCAAAAACTAAGGTAGTGGTGCAACTTATCCGCTCAAACTTTCTGAGAGGATAAATTCCCCCATTTAAGCTTGAAAGGTTAAGTCAACAAAGATAGCATCCATTGTTCCACAAATGAATAAGGTGAAACCTATAACATATAAATTTTAGACGAAGTTTTACATGAAAGCTTAATCCATCAGGAAAGTAACCACATTGTAACTCGGAATCTATAGGCAGTCGTGAGCAAAATATGAATTCAAGCACCTGTGGCACGAGGTATTGCCTTAGCAAATTGAGGTGCAAAATAAGAAATGTCACCTATAAACACGTTTTACATAAGATAAATGTTTTTAAATTATGATATACAAACAAGATAAGGTAATTTAAAATAGACTAAGGTGGCTTGTCCATGTACACTGAGGGCAGAAAAATCACATATTAGCTTGGCAAATAAATGCCTTTTCAAATTATGATATGCAAGCATAAGGTTATTTAAAATAAATTGAGGTAGTTTGTCCATCGATAGTGAAGAGAAAAAAATACATCAATTAGACAAGTGGATAAATGTTTTTTCAAATTATGATTTACAACTAATATAAGCTAACTTAAACCTGACCGAGATGGTTTGACCACTTACAGTCAAGGGAAGAAAATGCATAGATTAGACTAGGCGATAAAATTGATATTGAGGGAGTAGAAAGAAGTGGCAAACCTAAGGTGACTTTGACAAAATTTGCTTAACAGACAATATTCAGTAGAATGATGATCTATAAAACCGACCGGAAATAATTAGGATAATTTCATCAATGATAATGATGATTATGATGGTTTAACTTAACAACACACTAAGCAGGGACAAATTAGGAGATCCCAAGTCCCATTGTATTTCGAGTACACAATTCATGATATATATTATCTTGGCCAAAATCATTAAACTATTTAAGCTTGTACATAATCTTCCCTATATCCATTTTTTAGCAATTCATGTTCGTTTTCTATCACTATATTTTTAGCCGTCTAACTCTTCCTCCGTTCCACCACATTCATCTTATTCATCCTCACTGGTAATTATCTAGAGTGTGAAGCTATTGTACATAGATTTGATCTAACTTATTCCTTAATGTGAATCTTTATTCCTCTAATTATTAATGCTCTTTTATCTCATTTCAATTGTGCTTCACCAATGCTCTGGATGCTAAATGAAGGAAGCATGGTTATGTGCACATAAATCAAAATGAATCCTTGGGTCTGCCCTCTCTGATGTCTTTGGCTTTGATTTGAGGGCATGATTCCGCAGCAAACGCGACGGTATAGGGGGCCACTATTTCAGTGGTACTCTGTGAGCAGCCACTTTGTGCATTTATTGTCAAAAGTTAGGTCTTTCTCCTCTGAGAGAAGCCACTTTGTGCATAGTGCCAAAGGTTAGGTTTGTTTCCAATCTTCCCCCGCCCATACCCCCAATGATTGGGGACTATATGGGTTCTGCTGTTGTTGTTGTTGTATCTCATTTCAAACTATCATCATTAAAATTGCGTAGTTCTCTAGAGTTGAAGTACTAGCACGCATCTCCTCTTCATTCAAGCCAAAGGTGCTTGGAAATAAGCACACCTTACTAATGGAACATGTGTGATAGGTGCAAGAGGACCTATACCATCAACCAGCCTTGCACGAGGGCCTAAAGAGTGTTTAGCCTTCCTTAACAGTAGTGGGTGGTGCATGAATACTATTTGATTATAGATTGTACACTATCAAGAAGGTATTTGATTCCAAATCCACTATATCTCATTATAAATTTTCAAATACAAGAATGAACGACAGGCGGATTACATATATCTATTTTACCACAAACGCATTAAAACATTAATTGTTGGGAAAATGTTAAAAACTAAATAGATTTTAAAAAATACTCAAAATTTTATCCATAACCATTGTCACCACAAGTATTACAACCTTCTCTTGATCCACTTCTATTAATGGAGACAAGGGAGTCACAATCGTACAATGTATTTAATCTGAATTTGAAAACAACCAATCCAGCAACGTTGAACACAGTTTTAGATGTGTCATAAAGCATATTAGTATAAGTTATTCCTGCAAATTAGTAAGAAACTTAGGGTCCGTTTGACACGGCGTTGGCGGTCATTAACGCGGTGGTTATGAACCGTCGTTCGTGAACGCCCGACCTCACCTAAGGAATTCCATCCAATTTTATGTTCAAAACTAGATTTTTTCTCGGTGGCAGTCATAACCGAACACCACGCCAAACGGAGCCTTAAACCACGAAATGAAATTCATAACAAAAAGGAAAATAAACTAGATAAATGCCTTCTCATTTCATTCTTTATTCCAACAAGCAAACATTAACATCACACAGTTGTTGAGGTATATTTATATAAAAGGTAACGGGTTCTTAATGGTTTTGGTATGGATCCGGTAGGCATCCAATAACATGTCGGGGATTTACCCCTGTAGGCATCCAATAACATGTCGGGTAGGCCTATAAATACCCCTGTTGGGGGCAACGTGGAGGTCGTTCCAAACTTGACGGTCACACGGACGCTTCGAGCACTCTAACATTCTCGAAGATTCGTTTCTGTGCTCTAGCCCCCACTCCCGTCTGTGAAGCCGCCAAAGCTTCTGACCGGCAAAGTCGAACGACGGTAGTTCTTCGCTCCACGCCAGATGCTCGCCCCTTCAACACGATTGTGTGTCGTCGTCGATCTGGCCCTCCAGTGATGCTCTAGATTCAAGGGTTTTAGGTCGGAAAAGCTTATGTCGAGGCCTGCTCGATCGCGTGCCGCCAGATCTGTCGTTGGGTCTTATTCCAGCGCCGATCGACGTTTGTTGACGCCGACCACTAGTCGACCGGTTGTCGTCGACCTCGCCTCCTCATTCCGGCGACCTGTCCGAGATTGTCGGGTCTTATTCCAGCGTCGATCTACTTCTGTTCTTCGCCGAAGGAGAAGTATCCAGACGATCGCCCAGACCTTTGCTCAATAGAGGTAATCCAGACGATCGCCTAGACCTGTGCTCGATATAGGTAATAAGACGATCGCCCAGACCTCTGTTCGATAGAGGAATCCCATAGACCTAGCCGGGATCTGACGTCGACCTTTGTCGCAGACCTCTGTCGTCGACCCCTGCAGTTTTGAACTCACCATCGGCAAGCATCAAGTTGGAGAAATTAAAAGACCTCTACAATGTCAAAGGGAAGCAATCTCACCTCTCCTGTGCCGATGATCAAATTGGAGAAATTCTCTAATTCCGAGTAGAGTGCTTGGAAACGGAACACCCAATTCGGTATGAAGTATCTGAATATATTTTATACTGTGCAGTCCGATTTCGCGTCTGCAGGAAGCGGAGATGAGGATCAGTGGTTACTTCAAAAGACTGATAGAGACCTATAGTAAGATGAAAACTGCAAAGTTGATCTGAGATGCTCTGGAGGAACAGTTCGGAGAAGAAGAGAATATGTCAAAGACGCACCTGGTGGACAAATTCATGGCCTTCTCCTTAGCTGAAGACATGGAGATTCTTCCACAGGTTGCAGATTTTGAGACTCTTGTAAACAATAGTGAGAACCTTACATTACCAGATGGTTTTGTTGTAAGAGCTATTATTTTTAAACTCACATCGGCATGATACTCAAAACAGAGATGTATCGGAAGAAGATACAGGTTAGTCTTAAAGACCTCAAGCGATTCATTTGTATTGAGGACGAGAACCGGACTAAACTTAGAGACGGTTAGTAAGCAGAACTCCGTTGCTAACATAGTCACGCATCCTAAGCGAAAGCTTAAGCCTAGGAAGACTAAACTGCCCATCAGTGCACCCGCAGTTGCTGACACTAGCACAAAGATCAAAAAATCTAACGGCAAGTGCTATAATTGCAACAAGTGGGGTCACGTGTTTTCGAATGCAGACAACCTAAAAAGGGCGAATCCAACACACCCAAAGCTGATAACAAAGCACACATGCTTTATCAGACTGCGCTTGTCAACTTTGTTGTCATGGTTGGAAAAGAAAAAACCAGTACATAATGGTGGCTCGATTCAGGTGCTACATGTCACGTTTGCAACAACTATACTCTACTGAAGGATGTCACTGCAGCTGAAGAAACTGTGACTGTTGCGAATGGAGACACTGCAGAGGTACTCCAGACTGAGACTGCGGATTTGCTACTCTCTTCAGGTACACATTTAATTTTAAAAAATGTTAAATTTATAGCCACATTAGCTACTAATTTAGTTTCAATTAGCTTGTTGTGCGATGCTGGTATGTCTTTTAACATTAATGACGGTAGCGTAACTTTAATGGTTAACTCAAATTACTTTGGTTGTACATATGTCCTAAACGGGATATATAGATTGAGTCTAGGAAAATGAAATAGTAAATCAAGTTAGTTCAAATTTGATAGATCCTAAGACTTTATATGGAAGATTAAGATACGTGAACTATAAAAAACTACACCTGCTAGCTAAAACTCACAATATTCCCTTAGACACAACAATCAAGTTCGACAAATGTGAAATTTGTGCTCAAAAAAGATAACTATAACATATTTTAGTCAGGTTTCTAAGAACACACAGTTACTAGAGTTAATACATTCCGACTTTTTTGACTACAAAAGCTGTCACAAGAGGAGGTCGGAAGCATCAGATAACTTTAATCCATGACTACTCTAGATTTAGTCACATTTATCTTCTTAAATTCAAAGATGAAGCTTTTGATAAATTTCGTATTTTAAAAAATAGGGGATACAATCAACTTGACATGAAAATAAAAATGCTAAGAAGTGATAGAGGATAAGAATATATATCGGGGGAGTTTAGATATTTTCTCGCTAGCAATGACATTATCCTTAAAACCACCGCCCCGTATTCACCCCAACCCAATGGTATCGCTGAGAGGAAAAATAAACTTTAATGTAGAATTCTATGTTGTTGACTGTTGGCATGCCTACGACATATTGGGGTGAAGCTGTCCTTGCTTCAAATAACATTCTTAACAAAGTTCCTCATGCAAAGTTGCAACAAACACCCTATGAGTTTGGGTTTAAGAGACCTCCTATATTTGATAATCTTAAGACTTAGGGATGTATCGTTTATGTTAGGATACCTGAACCTAGGAGATCTAAGATTAGACCTAGCACGAACACATGTGTCTATTTAGGATGTGCAGAGGATAGTGTTGCAGACAAATTTCAAGATCTCTCCATCAATACTGTTATAGAATCTAGAGATGCTGTTTTATTTGAGGATAAGTTCCTTAAAGATAAAAATCTTACACTTCTAGGTCTGCCAGCCACCAGTACTAAGACTTTTGTTGATTCATAACTAAGAAACTCTGACATTGAGCTTATAGACACTAGTATTTTAGAACATACAAGGTTATCTAATAGAGAAAGAGTGTCTAAAAGCTTCGGTACAGATTTTGTGACTTACCAAGTTGAAGTTGATCCATCTATCTATAAGGAAACGATCCGATCTAGGGATTCTCTATTATGGAAAGAAGTCATGAATAATGAGATGAATTCTCTCATGCAAAACCACACTTGGACATTGGTTGACCTGCCCAAAGGGGCTAAAACCATTTGAATTAAGTGGGTTCTGAAAAAAAAAACTTAATCCTGATGGGAGTATCGCCAAATACAAAGCACGTCTAGTTGTCAAAGACTTCACTCAAGAGAGTGGTATAAACTATTTTGATATATACTCACTTGTTTGTCATATTGCGACAATTAAGATTCTTCTCGCTTTAACATCTATTGAACATTTTACCGTTCATCAGATGGATGTCAAGACTGCA
This sequence comes from Dactylorhiza incarnata, assembly GCA_033032865.1. Taxonomy (NCBI): domain Eukaryota; kingdom Viridiplantae; phylum Streptophyta; class Magnoliopsida; order Asparagales; family Orchidaceae; genus Dactylorhiza; species Dactylorhiza incarnata. Next base: position 5,774,662 of record JAWHQI010000159.1, on the reverse strand, counting down.
TTTCTCAATGGAGATCTGACTGAGGAGATCTACATACACCAACCTGAAGGGTTTGTCATAGAAGGTCTAGAAAACAAGGTCTGTAAGTTGATTAAGTCACTCTACGGATTGAAGCAAACACCAAAATTGTGGCACGAGAAATTTGATAATTGTGTTAAAGGCATGAGTTTCAAGTCAAACCTATCAGATAAATGTCTGTATATAAGAACAAGTTCAAATAAAGTGGCAATTATATGTTTGTACATTGATGACATACTAATTCTGGGTACTGATCAGTCTGAGGTGGAAGACGTAAAAGTTATCCTGAAGAAACAATTTAGCATGACAGACATAAATGTGGTGAAAACCATTCTAAGAATGGAAGTGAACTTCACTGAGAAGGGTATTACCATGTGTTAGAATCACTACATCAGAAATTTACTAGAAAAGTGAGGTTATGATAAGAGTAAAAAGATTGAGACTCCATACGACTATAACAATAGACTGAAACCTAATGAAGGTTCATCTATTAAACAGTTGGATTACTTTAAACTTATAGGAAGTCTCATGTATGCAACAACCTGCACTAGACCTGACATCGCCTTTACAGTAGACATGTTAAGTAGATTTACTAGTAACCCTTGAAAGGACCACTGGATGTCTAATAAAGGCTAATAAGATACTTAAAGTACACTGAGAAGTATGTTTTATGTTACAATGGACATCCTCCTGTGCTTGAAGGGTACTCTAACGTCTCCTGGTGTTCAGATATAGGTGATAGTAGATCCACTAGTGGTTTTGTGTTTACACTACGAGGAGCTACAAAAAGGAAGACGTGCATTGCACTATCCTCTATAGAATCAGAACTTTATGCTCTAGCTTCAGCAGCAGAAGAAGCAGAGTGGATTAGAGATCTGATAATGAACATTCCAATGACGAGTCTGAAAATGCACTATATATCGATTTTTTGTGACAATCAAGCCGCAAAAACAATTGCAACGAATACATTGTTCAATGAAAAGAGGAGACAATTAAGGATGAATCAGGCCTGGTTGACCTATCTCACTAGTCAGGAGATAATTTTCCTACTAGACGTGAGATCAAAAGATAATGTAGTAGATGTCCTTACTAAGGGCTTATGTAAGATTCTAACATCTAAAACACCGGGGGAGATGAGATTAAAGTCTATTTAGTATGACTTAATATCTTTCTTATGTTTAAATTTTAGAACCGAAATCTGCTTATATTCAAGCATCTAGATTAAGTACACTGAAGTATTTCATATGCTACCTGATAAAAGCTTGAGATGAATAGTTGTCAGTCATTCCAAATTTGATTGCTTACACAATTATTTCTATTCAAAGACTGAATTGGGTATCATTCCAAAAAGGAATACTGAAGTTGTTGTTTGTGTCCTAATATTAGGATTATTAATTATATCATTCCAAACTTGATAATATAATGATCACAGCTTGTTGTATCATTCCAAACTTGATGATATAACATAATTGTGAAATAATTAATAATAATCTTAATGATCGAAGGAACATAGTTTGATTTTATAAAATCAAATATTCTATTTTTTTGTAAATTAGATAGAAATGTTGATATGCGATTCTTTTTTCCTGTTTAGAGTATTACGTTCTTTTACTGCTAGAACTAATCACTTTATCTTTGATAACAAATGTTTGAATTCATAGAGTTTTATCTCATGACATTCATATTGTAACTGTTTGCAGATCAAAAGAAGTATGTATGAGAGAAAGTTGATTTCGACCTGGATAACGATGATCTGATGTTTGAGTAGACAGAAGATCAGTTATCAGTTTGAGTTTTCAGTTCTATTTACTTTTATGTTTGCAACTCTGGTTTGAGTTTAAATATTACTCTAAAACTCATATTTACGTTTCTAGAAAAAAAAAATTTGACGTTACTAACTTGTGTTTTAAGTAATATGTTGTGATATCATTTATATACAATATATGAGGAGATTGTTGAGGTATATTTATATAAAAGGTAATTGGTTCTTAATGGTTTTGGTATAGGTCCGGTAGAGATCCAATAATCCGTCGGCGATTTAGGGTTACGCCTATAAATACTCCTGCTGGGGCAACGTGGAGGTCATTCCAAACTTGACGGTCACACGGGATGCTTCGAGCACTCTAACAACAGTAAACAAATTTAAACCGGGATTATCGGAAGAAATCATCAAACCTTTGGCCCTCTGACATCAACAGTGAAGGGTGGGTAAGAGCCCCTCTGCATCCCTCTGCTTTTCAACAACTCCTCCAACCTGTGCCTCTCTCCAGCCGCTAGCGTCCCCATTGCATCAGCCTGGGGTTCGAGACCTTTCTTCCCAATGTCATGCAGGCTCAACTTAGAAAAGGCTATAATAAATGCAAACAAAAAAGAGATTAAGAATTTCAGTGTTGAACTTCGGGTACCTCACCGGCGTCCGCAAATGAGGCATCCACCGAAGCCAACCCCACTGCACTAGCTGCGAAGATCATTGGCAACAAAGTTGAGTAGGAGGACGACGAGGAGGCCGTTCCAGAGCTGTAATCGAGATACCTATGAAGTTCGATCAGTGCCACTGCAGGAAAGGAAGACAAAAATATTGAAAATGGCATGCTCTAGAAAGTGACGGAAAATCAAACAGCAACGGCGAGCTTACAGAGGCGGTGTGGAGATCGAAGGTATGAGGACGAGCTCCGCAAGGCGGTGTTCGTCGTCGTCGCCGCCGCCGCCTTAGACCTTACGAGCCTTAAGATCGTCGTTGCAGCCCGACTCATGCTGCGCAGCGTTGCCGAAGAAAATATCTGTGGGGCTGCGGAAATTTGTCTCCTGGTCCCGTTTACGTGCCCGACACCATTTTTGGCTATTCACACACCAATTTCTATGAGTTATTACGTGCCTTTTGAAAATAAGTTTTGTACATGCATTTTTAAGAAAAGTGCTCAACACAAAATTTGTAGATCTCGTCGGGATCTACAACTTTCGTGTTGAGCATTTTTTCTAAAAATGCATGTACAAGGCGTATTTTCAAAAATTCACTATAGTTACGATTAGAGCGACAATAGGTCTTGTGCGTGTTTTTAAGGAAAAGTGTTCAACACGAAAGTTGTAGATCTCGACGAGATCTACAATTTTCGAGTTGAACACTTTTCCTAAAAATCATTGTACAAGACGTATTTTCAAAAGACGCGTAATAACTCATAGAAATTGATGTGCGAATAGTTAAAACTGGTGTGCTAATAACATTACCCTTAACATTTGAGTGCAGATGAAGCTTGCTGTCGACACGCACGAAATCGCGTAAGCCGAAGGTAAATAAGGTAAATGACCGCGCGATTCTTAAATTCTTCTGAGCTCCCCGACGTCAAATTTGATAGAGATAAATTTTGATATTCGTGTAGATTAATTTGATTCAGCAAGAACAAAAAGATGGGTTTCTCAGTCTAAATTTTATTTTACTTTTTGGTCAGTTGTCGTTGTTGCTTTCACGTTGTAGCCGCATCCAAGAAGTGCATCACGGTGTGTTTTTCGTTTCTGATCTTCGCTCTCATAAAATCGTAGAAGACGTCAAAGTTTGCTACAAAAAAAATAAAAGACTTTCTCTCTAACTAACATATCTCTTGATTTCGGCCCCGCTGCCGTCTTTCTTTCCGACGAATGTTGCTTCCACGTCACAACCGCATCCAAGGAGTACATCATTGTCTGATTTTTGTCTCCGATCTTCGCTCCCACGAGGCTGTAAAAGGCATCGAAATTTGCTACAAGTTGAAAGTGTTGTTTTCTCATGTTGATTTTGACTTATCTTATTCTGGATCATTTTTTCGGAGTTTTCGTTCGTGAAGATCAACTCAAATACAAACACGATTTAAATAACAACACAATGTAATTCATTGAAAATTATTTTCGTTCATGTAGTTTACTTATTTTGTAACGAATAATTACTTAATTTACTATATGTATAAATTATTTTAATATTATGTCACCTGGATAGAGATCTTACGCCGGCACAAGGACCCAAAAATTCCGGAGCATCGGGGGGCCACGGATCAGCGCGCGAAAAGCCATTTCTCCCCCTTCCTCGCGCGACGAATCCTCCTCCACTGCGGCGCTAGGGTTCTCGATCTTCTGGCGTCCAGGTTTTAGCCTCCAAGCTCACAGCCGCGAGCTCCTTGGCAGGGATTTTATACGATCTAGGATTTTATAATCTGGCCATGGCCGCAACTCCCAATTCCTCCGCCTCTAAGGTCAGGGACCGGAACCCTATTATATTTTATATTTCTCGTATAGTTCATCCTGGCGGAACCTTGTATTGATTGATGCGTGCCGACATTCCTTACATATTGAGTACGGCGTCTCCTGAGTACGATTTCTTCTAGTTAACTCCATGTAGTTGGATGAGAAGTTATTCAGGAATGTATGGATAAGCCATTGTTCACGATTAATTGTTGATATGCGATATATTTTTTCTATCCTTTTCTTGCTTTGCTTTCCCGGTGCTTTAGATTTAATATGCGAAAATGCAAATTCGGATGGAGTTATTTGATTGTGTTATTCCTGTAACGATCTGAACTTCAGGCGCGGGGAGTTGAATTGAATATTTTCTGTTGTTGTTTTGTTTTTTTATTCGTATGTTTATTAGTATGAGGATCGATGTTTTTTTTAATTGTATCTGTATTTGAATGTATGTGTTTTCTTGGCATTATTATGAGGAATTCGGGTGTCTGGTAGGCACCATTATTGATTGTAAGCAATAAATGAGGCAAACCCACCCAATCGTGGATATTGATTTCCCTGAAGAAGGAATCGCGTGGAGGAAGAAGAGATCATGTGTATTTCCTTGAAGGAGAGGATGCTGCACGAACACGATTTGTTGGTGGAGATTGCTGACAAGATATTACATGCTAATTACTACCACGATGATCCACCAATCACAAGCACACAGAACAAGGACACAAGAATTGTGTTAGTTTTGTGAAGCTCCCTCCTATGACATTAGAGATTGAATGCCTCACCCTCCAAAACACCAATTAAAATTACAATTGTGATTCGAGGAGTTAGGACCTGGAAACCTGGAATTGTGATTCTGAATCCTTTTTCTTTAATTTACAGATATTTATGCAAGAAGAAATGTTTCAAGATTTTACGCCAAATTTAGGAAGAGGTGCTTGGTATGGAACACCCCATTAATTGCGATGATTTGCGGGAATAGTTGGATCAATAATCTAATCATCAAATTGATGAACATCTAATGCATCAGACTGTGATCTCCTTGAGCTTTCCCTCATAACCGCTTACTGGCTCCTCCACTGAAGACTGTCAAGTATGATTGATGAGTTCGTCCAAATTCATTGTGGATGCATTGAGAAGTCGATTAGGGATAATCTCTCTTGATGAATACTTTTGTATAATCTTTGTCTAGTATCATCTGTTGACTTATTAGTTAATGATTTGCAATGATGATCTGGATTGATTCACCACTTGTAGACTTCTTACTCACTGATGTGAATTCCAGGATAGGTCATTTTATAGGTATACAACTATCCCCGCATTTTCAAGATATTGAATAGTTTCAATTTTCAAAATGTATCTGGAAAATTAAGGATTCCCCTTTGCACGAGCCACTTTTATTAAGGTTTCTATTGATTTGGATCTCTCTCCTTATTCCTTTCTACCTTCTTCAAACAAGATTTGCCTCTATGTTCCACAGGGTTAAGCTTAATATTATTGAATATGCTGGAGCTTTGATACTCTTAAGCAAACGACTCCCTCTCTTGCTATAGTGACATTTCACCTTTTGATGGTGGGTTCGCAGTGATTTAGATACATAGTAGTTTACCTTTTTGTGATTTAACAACATAGTTTATTTCTTTCCTTGAAGTCGCATCACCTTGAAATGGTTGGGAGATTTCTCCTCTCATTTGATTTGCTCAAGGACATGTGCATATCGAAATTGATATCGGCATTCCAAGACGACGCCCTATTTGGTATCTTTAGAATACATCTGGTCTACTTCTAACCCGACTTTTTTCTTGGCTTGCCTTTTTGTATTTTTGGTCATTACTGCTTACAAGTCTTCAAAACTATCATTGAAGAGTAAGATTGAGAGCTTAGAAAAGCATTTTGGGACACTGGAGTTAACAAGATCGTCATTGTTCAGGAAGCAACTTCTCAACTCTCAAGTGGTTGAAGAGTTGAGAGCTTCCTTGAATCCACCGGTAAAGGGCTTCGAGCCTATTTATCAGGAATCTGCAACTTGGCTCAACGTCATTTCATGTTGTCTGGAAGAGATTCTTGAGGTTTTACTTAGTGAGAAATTTCTTTGCAGAAATAATTTTAGCTCACCGGAACAACATCGACTTAGTCTATAATTCATTTTTCGTTATCAGATTTTTTTTTCTCCATATTCCTGAATGTTCCATTCATGTCATATTTGCTTTGCTTTGGGGATCATGCAATTTTATCGGGCCTCAAGGTCGGTGGGTTAAGCTAATTACTTCATTGTCTTGAACTTATTTTTTGTTGAATTCACTCTACCAAGTACCATGTTAGGATGCTTTATAATAGTTTATTTTGTCAATTATGGTTCTATAACACTATGGATATATAAAGTTGAATTGTATTTAGAGTGTTTTGACGAATATTTTGTCAAACAACATTTTAAAATACTTTGCAAGAGTATGTTGTCGAATTATATATTTAAATATTCATCGAGTTACGTCCGCTCACCCATTCATGTCTAAAGTTAACCTTTTGTATAGTTTTCCCTAAATCTCATTTCACACTTTAAATGATAAATGTTTGAGCCTCTAGTATTATAGCATAAAGAGGAGCCTGCCATTTCTTTGCCTCATTATTCGTGATAAATTTTCCGGGATTAGGGGTTTTCTCTCGTTTTAATGTGGAAATTTGATACTATACGCCCCGCGAGCAGAGACACAACGAATGTTATGGATTATCTCGTATTCACAATTAATTATGCATTTGTCTTTGTGTATTTTGTCCTGTATGGGGGCTCCATCTATATAAGGAGCCCTTAGGTTGTGAGTCCTTTTATCTTTGGATCATTTGGTTTTGGGCTCTCTTTGGAGAGAAGAGTGTTTTGGTGGATCCAACCTTCGAGTGCTAGGCGGGAGCTTGTCTCCCAAGTTTGTATCAACAGTTTCATGCAATGCAATTTCATTCGCTCGAGTTTGTCGCTCTGCATTGAGCATTCTCTCTCTTCCGTGCTTGTAGAAAAGTCTTATTGGCCCGACCTACCCTTTCCAACCGCGATCTCTGCCGCCGGATTGTTCCGCTCACCGCTCTTTCGTCGTCAACGGACCAACCCTCCCTCTAATACATGATGATAACCACGGCCTTACTGCATGAACGCTTCGATCAGTGGGATGATATGCTCAACGGCGCCGCCGTGGTGCAACTTATTCACTCCAACCTCTCCGGTCCGGGGGTATCGCCAACTTCTTCGATGTCAACCTAGTATTGGTCAATCCCTCATCACGTGTGCTAATAAATCCCTCTCGACCTCAACCCACTCCAATTGATTTGGTAACACCACAACATTGTTGTGCGATGCTTTGTTTATGTTGCTTTGAGTTCACTCGGTAAGCACTTAAATCAACAAGTGCTCAAAGAGATATTTTCACACGATACCATTTTGAAATCTCCTAAATTCTCTCGCTCACTAGAATTCCCTCTCCTTTTCTTATCTCCCTCAATCTTTCCTCTTACCTGTTTAGCCCAAAATATCAAAGCCCAATTGCAAAACCAACGAGATTGCACTGCAAAGCAATTTCGTTCAACTCACCACCACGTGCACAATCAATCCCTCTCGACTTCGATTTCTACGTGATGTTGATACATACAAGATTTGATTACACTATAATATATAACAAGATACACTTGCGAGGTGTGCTCGCGGCAAGCTCCCGTGGGCTAGTTCCCACAAAGAGCCCTCTTCATTGAGAGATTCCTAAGCCTTGACTCCAAAGATAATCCCTAAGACTCCTTACCCCTCATATAGGAGGGGAGGCTACAATTAATTACCAAAATACCATGACTACTACATCAACAAATCAACAATGATACTAGACTCTCCCAAGTGACCAGTCGGGGTCTCCACTCGTTGAAAGGAGGACTCCCGAATACTTATATGTTGACATTTACGCATCAAAACTCCATCCGTTGAAATCGACCTCGTCTTTAAGATCGAGTTCTGGTGGTGTCATCCTCGAGCTCAAGGGCCTTAAAATCAACAACAATAATGTCGTCGTCTTCAACAATGAGCAACAAACATATTTATGAGGATGATAGGGATCGCTCACACTCGTTTAATCGATTTAGGTCATCGACAATTTTTGGATCGTCAGATTGATAATCAGAGATCATGATCATCGTGGTTTTTCTTGTTCTTATGTATTTTTTTGTATTTTTCGTTGTTATTTTGAAAGTTGGGTTAAATCAGTCGTTTGGGTAATTTGGGCCATTTGATTCCTTTAGCTTAAATCTCGTTTTATATATCTCTTATTTTAGCTTTAGGTTTTATTGAGAGTTGGCTTTCTTATACGATTGCCACTCAATTTAGATGGGCGGGACATCCGCCTCCCACCTGATGTGACGCTCAATGGCCATCCCAGCTTCGTCTTCGTTCTCCCCCCACCCCCCAACATCTTTCGTTGAGCCCCCTCAATTTTCGATTGTCCTAAACCCTACCCTCTCTCAGTTTCCCAGCTACAACCCTATCTTGGCCTCCTTTCCCCCTCCTCGACCCCCAACTGACTCTATCCTTTGCCAACCACTGTCCACTGCCAGATTTCCCTCCGCCTTAGTTATTAAAGATTCAAGTCGCAAAATGTTTTTGGAGCCTAGACTTAAGGCGCAAAGGGCAAGGCGCAGTCACATCCATTTTAAATAATCAATTTCAAACATCAGTTCATCTTCTAGATCAGATTCTTCATCTATTCTACTTATTAATCATTCATTACTATCATTTATCTCTCTTAAAAATATAATCAATGTGGTCACTTGCATCATAGTTAAGTCTCAACGCTCGATAATGTCAAAAACACTCTAATACAAAAATTATTGAGTTCTTATATTATTTTTTTCTTTATTTTGAAAAAACAACAACAAAAATCTCACCCAGACGCGACTTTTATGCTTCAAAGGCACACAAAAAGACGCACGAAGACGCAGACCTCTGAGCATGGTGAGTTTTGAGCCTTAGGTGCGCCTTTAACAACATAGCCCTCCGCTGACCCACCTGAAGCCCGACCCACCCCCTTTTCCCTACACCAACCTCTCCAAGCTCTCTCAATCCCCCCACAGGCATAACCCACATATTCCACCCGCCTCACCCAATGTTCCCCCTGCAACCCCTCTACCATCACCCACAAGCCTTCTCGCAACATCACTGACGTAGTGCAGGATGAGTTCCTCATTGAGCAAAGACACTCGAAGGCATTTCCGGAGCGTCGTGTGTCGTAGTGCAGGATGAGTTTCTCATTGAGCATGACTTACAACATGTGCGACATCAATTGACGAATCCAGTGAAGGGTGGACCCTCCATGTAGATCATCGCTAGCTTCTAGGGTGAAATACAATTTGAACGATTGCTCCACTTGGGCCATCCAGCTTAGCGGATCTAAAGGCTCCATCTTGTCGAGACGACTCGTCATGGTGCACGTGATAGTCTTGCAATCCGCCAAGGAGAAGTTGTTCGCTTGAATGATTGCTCTTAGAAGGACTGAAGTCAACGAAGGAAGACGTTGATGGCTGTAGAGAGGGATGCTGTGGGAATAATTGTGCGTTAGAGGTAGGAGGGTTCATGTGCGAGCAGGACCCGAAAGGGTGCTAGGTTGAACATGTGTGAAATTGTGCGCTGAATCCTTTAGTAATAGTTGGTCGAACTATGTTGTAGAGGACACACTGGAGAGGAGTGTGGCGTTGGTACCGACAGTTCACTGGAGAAGACTTGAATTAGGAGGGTGTATGAGTGTACAAGCCGCTGATGCTTGTTAGGAGGAACACATATTCGTCGACGATCGCGGTAAATCATTTGATTACTCGGCGGAGAACTCAACGACAGTCGGGAAGATGAGAGGGGCATTGAATTGAACGTGAGACTAGAGGCGCAGAAGAGGATGTATGCACCGGGAATTGGAGGACGAACAACTAGATCGAACTTGAGAGTAGTGGCGCTGAATCAGAGGATTTTCGCTACCTCTGGTTAGGCGGGGAAGGAAACAAGTCAGTCCAAGTTGATACGTATCGAATTGGATTATAATAGAATAGAGAGTGAGATACACTTGCGAGGTATGCTCCCGCCAAGCTCTGAGGGCTGGTTCCCCCAAAGAGTCCTCTCCAATTAGAAATTTCTGTCTAAACTCCAAGATTAACCTCTTAAGACTCCTTGCACCTTCTTATATAGGAGGGAAGATTATAATTAATCACCAAAATACCTTGATTACATCATACAATAATACTAGAACCTCCTGAACGACCAGCGTGATCTCCACTCGTCGAGGGGTGGTCTTCTGAATACATATATGTTGGTGCGTATGCGTATCAATTGCCCAAACTGTCATTAAAATTATTATTGTATCTTAGTTTTTGTGTACTCGGGATCCTTGCACGCCGACTACTATTGTATTTACAAATTTTTTTTATGTCATTGCTCTTTAACACGATACAGTGCGACAAAACAATTTCATTTTGTTGTCTACGAGTAGTCTTGCACGGGGTTCTCCCATGCCCCAGTGCGATATTACATCCTCTATTCTGCCACACCCTGGCCCGATAAGCTCGAGTTAACGAGTCGTGAACAGTAAATGTGATTAACGATCTTTTCCAATTACACAGATCAAGAAACAAATATATTTTTATTGATATTTCATGATTTTACAAATACAGTCATATATTACGTTTTTCTTATATTTACAAAGTGCATGTTAGTCTTCCTCACTTTGCTCTAACGCTCATATCTTTGTAGGTACTTAGAAACTTTTAGTAGGTTGGTGAGCATTTTCGTCTACCCTTAAAGAATAATACAATATATATGTATGCATGCAATGCACAATATTATAAAGTTATGCACGAAAGCAGTAAATAGTAACCAAGATAATTCATCAATATATATATTTTGTCCTTTCCCAAATATCATTTTTTCTTATAAAAAATAACTCATTTAATAGTTGGCACTTACAATACGCTGGTAGGCCTAACCGGAGGTTCTCTTGCCCTTTTATGTTAGATTGGACCAAAACGTCCTTAGGAGAGCGAGTCTGCCAAATAGGAGCGCCATTCCTGTGATATAAGTCCGAGGACAGGTCAAAATGCCCAAACAAGACCATAATACAGTCTTCAGATTTGCGGGTGGCTAAACTTGCTAGAAGGGAGACTACTCCCGATATGTTGCCCCTCAAGTAATAGGAGACTCAGTTAAAATGAGCCAAATATTGGGTTAATGTACTAGTGCACATCATCATACAATATTATAATATTTTTTCGTAGTATTGCGCATATTTCATCAACGCATCTCGAATTATCGTCATTGACCTTAAACAAACCGATTGAGGATTCAGACAACAGTCTAATTGTAAAAGACCTCTCATTTGACTGATTTAATAATAATAATATCGGTCAAACCACGATAATTCGGACTGTTTAATTATTACCCCAAATATTATTATTTTAGCGCAATAATTCGCACATGTTTATACTATCAATATGCATGCAGTCTAATACTCGGAGCTTCATTATTGCTTGAACACAAACGATTCAACCATTTGCCATACCAAACGCATTTTCGCAATTATTCTGGTAGCATTTATGATTAAAATTTATTGTAGAGGCGTTGCAAAAGAAAACTAGCGTAAGACATAAATACTACATTATTTTCCACCTGCCTTATTTCGTCGCTTGAATTTGAGTCGGACAATATTTTGACGCTTTTTAAGAAGTTAGGGGTTTGACTTCAAACAACTGTACTTGGGCAAGCACTTTTGCACCAAGTAAGGCTGAAATTCCCCTCTAGAAACTTTTCTGAAGCTTCCCAGAAATTTTCACAGCATTCTGATACTCTCGGTCCTCTCTATCTTGCTTTTTCTTGATTTCAGAGAAATTGAAAAGGATTTCAAGTGACTTGAACTTTCCATTTGATCTATATTTATAACACCTTTCCCGTTCCACCAAAACTGTCCAAATCGGAGCTCTAGAACTCCCAGTAAGCAAGGCGAACTTGCCCTTTACCGGGCCTCCGGTGGGGCCACGTGGCATAGCACACCCTTTGCGCGCGCCGCGTGGCTTGTCGAGCGTGCAAGACGCCGCTGCGTGGCGGCCATGCGGCCGCGTCCTGCATGCACGCGCCAAGCGACCATGCTGTCGCGCGCCCGTAAAATTTTTTGTCGCTCCAAATACCTAACTCAACATAAATTGAGGGGATGATGACACATATTTTTAAATTAAATAAAAAAACATACAAATTAAATTCACATTAAACTCACTTATGAAAAATTGAAAATTTTGTAATAAAGGGTAATATTTTCAATTTTGTAATAAAGAAGGGTAATATTGGAAAGATGAATCTTTAACCAAAAAATGTCTTTCCACTATATATAGTATAAATTAAACTATATACACTAAAAAAAAGTCAACCGATATACCGTCGGGATATTTGATCCATATATTGGTCGATAGTTAATATATTGTCCGATATATTCCATGAGGATATTTTGTAAAAAGAATGTCGGAAACATGTTTTGTCCAAGAAACTTTTTTGTCGGCCATATCGGTCGATATCTATAACATTGTGCGTGTACACCGTTTGTATCTGTCAAACCTCAAAACACAAATACTTCAAATTGGAATTATTTTCTTGCTGTTCTAATTAGTTCCATTGTGCTTTCATTTCTATATAAATAAGAGTTTACATGTCTCCAACAAATTAGGTAGTGTGCTAACAAGTTTGTTGGACTAATTTTGAGTAACAAATTTTGACTTGATTTTTTGAGCATAAAATAAATTCGAAAATTAGATTTAGGTAAATAAGTAATACGCAGAAAAATAAACCTATTTAACTATGGCTTCCCATCTTAATTTAAATTCAAGGGAATTCATTCACATGCGAACATGTCCTATCCAAGTAATATGCACCAAAAATTGAGTGACTGCCCTACTTGTCAGACCTATCAGCAAGGAGTTCTGGATTGATGGGTGAGATCATTGGTTGTTTATAGCACTCTGTTGCTAAATGGATGAGAATCATGCTTACTGGGAAGTTGTATCCAGGGCACTATGCTTAGTTTGCCCATTTGCAATAATCTAAAATTGTATCCAGGGCACTATGCTTATTTTGCCCATTTGCAATAATCTAAAGGGCTGACCAAGCAGCAAGGCAAGAAGAACTCTTCCTTTCGAGTTTTTAGCCTTTGTGCTTCTGTCTTGTTCAAGAGGAATCAACGATTCAAGCTATGACATAAGAATCAGCGGTTTTGACGTAGGAGGGCAGACCGATTGCCCACTACAGCTGGGACTTTATGCCAACGGTGCCAACTTCGACTTACAATACATGGCTCATGGCACTTGTCCTTGCCGTCCAACACAGATGTTCCTATTTCTTAATGCATCATTTTGGACAGACGTTCCTATTTCTTAATGCATCATTTTGGACAGACGTTCCTATTTCTTAATGCATCATTTCATCGTTCGAATGAACCATACATAGTCTCTGCCAATTGCTTCATCAAAAAATCCCCTAGTCCTGCCCAACATCTTTGGATTGCAAAACTCCTGGGTTGCAACTTCTTGGTTGAGAATAAGACGAGAGCCTCCACCACTGCGACTGATTCCATTTCAACGAAAGAGGGAGATGTGACCCTCTAGGCTCGCTCCCACCCTCGATGGCTCGATGTCGAGTCCATTTCAGCCAAACTACATCATGACCATTGCTACACAACATTCAGGCCCTTATGCTGGATCCTCTGGCCACCCACCTTTCTGACTCCTCAGCACCACCCAACACTTCCATGACCTCTTCGTTACCAACGACTTGATCCTATTGTTTTTGTGAGGTTTTTAAACCTACATGCGCTCCTCGTTCTGCATGAGTTCCACTATAAAACCACGGCAACCACTCCAATGCATTTTCGACATACCGCTGCCTCGCGAATCGCGACTACTTTCCACTACCGAAGAATGCTTTTGATGATCCAACAGTTCATAGCGAATTGCTTGATTTGTCAGCAAGCCAAAAATGCAGCACTCTCCCCAGACGACCTATTGCAACCCTTTCCCTTCCCGAAAATTCCTGAGAGGATATCACCACAGATTTCTTCTCCTGCTCACACAGATACAACTGCATCCTTGTTGAGTCAACCGCCTTCTCAAAGTGCGACACTTCATTTCCAGTCAAGCACCCCTACATCACGAGATCGTCAGGCTTCACGGGTTTTCTCGCTCGACAGTGAACTGCTGCAACCCCATTTTATCAGCTCATTCTTGTGGTAATTATTCAAACTCCATGGAGCTCAGTTGCATCTTAGAGCAACCTACCACCCGTAGAACGACAGATAAACAAAGTTCTTAAAATGAGTGTATGCAGACCTATTTGCGGTGTTTTACATGACTAACCATCCCACTGAATCTTGTAGGCAGAGTATGTGCCTAAGCTGATTGGATAAAGAAAAAATGACTTATGAATACTGTATTGAACATGTAAGCAACGCCAAATAGAAAAAATGGAAGATGAAGATTTGGAAAGCCAATCCAAAGTCGTTGTGATACGCCGTGAATCAGATTATTATTGCTTTTGTTCCTGGTTTATTGCAAGATTTGCCACACTCAAGCAACTCTACCAATCCACTTCAATGTGCAGATGCAGATGCAATTACCCATTTCAAAAAACAGGAATATTAAAAAAAATGTATTTTCAGGATTTTGGTTGTGAATGACATGTAGATGTGTGAACAGTTGGTGTGATATTCAATTTGATAAGTGATTATCAGGCTTTTACCTTGTCTTTATGGATTGGATGATTTTGTTTCATGTAGTTGAACTTCTACTTGGAAAGTCTCGGCTGTATTATGAGGGCTTTCTCCTAAAAATAAAACAGAAACCTGGCGACACTGGTCTTTATAGTTGTCTTCTCTTCTACGCTGTATTTTCATTACCACTTCTTTTTCATGCGTAATTCACATGTCATTTTGTTAGACTAGGGTTCCAAGAGGAGAGATTAGGAGAAGAGAGGAGAGAAGAGAAGGAAGATGAGAGAAATTCCAAGACTCAATAATAATTCAGCATAATCCCAAAACAAGAGTACCCCGGGCTTATATACTACCCGGTGCATAAAGGAAAAATAGAATAGTATGGTGCGAGAATAAAAGACTGATACAGCGCCGCCCTCATGCTTCGGCGCGCGTGCCGTGTTCCCTCCTTCGATAGACCCGCCACACCGGCGGCCGCCCTTTTCCTTCGCCGTCCCCGTTCGTAACAATGTCGCCTGCTGGGAAATTTGCCTTGTCCCCATGGCAAAAATCTGAAAATTGTTGCTGCAGCTCGTCCCGGTCGACCCACGTCGCCTCTGAGTCTGGGAGACCCTGCCATAGAACCAGAACCTGCTCCACTGCCTGGTCCGCTCGCTGTGTCGTGTGAGTGTCGATGATGCGCTGGGGGTGAACTGATGGTGGCATAGTGCCTGAATCCGGTGGTGGAAGCGCCCCCTCAACCGGATGATCTCCAATCATCCGCTTGAGCTGTGACACGTGAAATACCGGGTGGATACGACTCTCGGGCGGAAGGCGGAGGCGGTAGGCCTGAGTGCCTACTCGGGCCAGGATCTCGAAGGGGCCATAGAATTTGGCCGCCAATATGGGTCCGAGAAGCAGCCGACACCTGGCGGTGCGGGCGCAACTTGAGGAAGACGGAGTCCCCCTCGCTGAAGTGAACGTCGCGGCGATGGCGGTTGGCCGCGATCGTCATCCGGTCCTGGGCGCGCTGAAGGTGCTGGCGTAGCTGCTGGAGTATGGAATCTCGATCTCGAAGAAGGCTGTCCACCGCGCACTCCCCCGGAAGGGTGCGACTCAAGACTGGGGGGGGGCGCCCGTAGACGGCTTCAAGCGGAGTAGTGCCGGTGCCAGAGTGGAAAGAGGTGTTGAAGGAGTATTCTGCCCAAGATGGCCACTCCGCCCACGCCCGCGGGTGGTCGCACACGAAGCATCGCAGGTAGGTTTCGAGGCACCGGTTCATGACCTCAGACTGGCCATCCGTCTGCGGGTGGTATGTTTTGCTCATGCGTTGTTGTGTGCCCTGCATCCTGAAGAGAGCTTGCCATAAGGCACTGAGAAAAGCGGGTCGCGGTCACTGACAATGGAGCGCGGTATCCCGTGCAAGCGGACGGTGCCATCGACGAATGTTGCGGCGACAAGAGGGGCTGTGAAAAGGTGGCAGAGCAGAATGAAGTGTGCGTACTTGGACAGGCGGTCCACCACCACCAGAACACAATCCCAAGTCTTGGAACGGGGCAGGCGAGAGATGAAGTCCATGGAAATGTCTTCCCAAATCTGAGTGGGGGTGGGTAGGGACTGAAGGAGACCCCCAGGAAAGGTGGCCTCGTACTTTGCCTGCTGACACGGAAGGCACGCTGCCACGAAGGCCTTGACCTTCTGAAACATGCCGGGCCAGTAAAGCGAGGCCGCGCGGCGGCGGTACATCCGGAAGACGCCTGCGTGTCCTCCCTCGGGAGTGGTGTGGAACTCGGCTAGCAGGCGTGGGATCAACTGGGAGGAGGTGGGGATTACGAGGCGCGGTGGGTAGTGGAGACGGTCCCCCACGAGGTGGTATGGTGGGCAGTATGATGGATCGGCCCGGAGAGCCCGCACGATCGTCTGAAGGGTGGGGTCGGCGGCCACCTCCCGCTGCAGTATGTCGGCATCTTCCCAATAGGGACGCAAAATGGCCGCCGGGAGGGCTGTACGCGGGTGGCGGGAAAGAGCGTCGGCTGCACGGTTGGACGCGCCGGCCCGAAACTCAATGTCAAAATCATATCCGAGGAGCTTGGTCACCCAAATCTGCTGCGCCGGGGTTGCGATCTTTTGATGAAGCAGATAGCGAAGGCTATGATGGTCCGTCCGGACGGTGAAGTGGCGCCCAGCAGGTATGGACGCCAGTGCTGGACAATGAGTACCAAGGCCATCAGCTCTGACTCGTAGGCGGAGCGGGGGCGAACGGTGGAGGTGAACGTCCGTCTGAAATAGGCTATAGGCTGCCCGACCTGCATTAAAACTGCGCCGACTCCGGAGCCTGATGCGTCACATTCCACCACAAATGGCTGCGAGAAGTCTGGCATGGCGAGAACTGGGGCGGTACTCAAAGCTCGCTGAAGGGCTCGAAAGGCACCGTCGGCTAGGGATGTCCACTGAAATCTTCCAGCCTCTTCCTTCTTCAACAACTCGGAGAGCGGCTTCACGAGCTTGTCATAATCCCGGATGAATCGGCGATAATAGCCGGTGAGGCCCAAGAACCCGCGGACGTCGCGGAGGGAGCCGGGAGTGGGCCACTGAAGGACGACCTGCACCTTCTCCGGATCCATGGCCACCCCATTGGCCGAAATAGTATGGCCCAAATAGCTGACCTCCATTTGGCCGAAAACGCACTTCTTGGGATTCACGCAGAAAGCGTTCTCTCGGAGGGTGGTGAGGGTGGCGCGAAGGTGATCCAAGTGAGCCTGTCAGGATGAGCTGTAGAAAAAGAATATCATCGAAGAATACCAATATGTACCTGCGCAGAGCCGGGCGGAACACGTCGTTCATGGTAGCCTGGAAGGTGGCGGGAGCGTTCGTCAGGCCAAAAGGCATGACTAAAAACTCATAATGGTCGTCATGGGTGCGGAACGCTGTCTTGGGCACGTCCTCCTCGCGCACCCGTATCTGGTGGTAGCCAGCCCGAAGGTCCAGATTAGAAAAGAAGACCGCGCCCTGCAGCTCATCCAAAAGCTCCTGAATGACGGGGATCGGGTACTTGTCGGGGACCGTGCCCTTGTTGAGCTCACTGTAATCCACACAAAAACGCCAACTCCCGTCCTTTTTGCGGACCAGTAGGACGGGGCTCGAGAACGGGCTGGAGCTGGGGAGGATGATGCCTGCGGAGAGCATGTCCCTGACAAGCGCCTCGATCTCGCCCTTTTGGGCGTGGTCGTAACGGTACGGTTGGACTGAGATGACGGTCACCCCCTCTCGCAGCGGAATATGATGATCTGTAGGTCGAGGCGGAGGGAAGCGTGTCCCGTAGGCGAAAACATCCAGAAAGTCGTCCATAATGGCCTGCAGTGCTGGAGCGGGTGGAGGTGGTGGGTCGGTTGTGTCCGCAATGTGCCATAAGGCGGTCGCCCACTCCACCTCGGAGGACTTCTGCAGAGACTGAAGAGAGACGGCACGACGGAGAAGGGAGGCCTCGCCTTGCAGGAGGCAGGGTGTGACCCCACAGAAGAAGCGCATCGTCATGCGGTTCCAATTGACGTTGACGTCTCCGAGAGTCCGGAGCCACGCCGCGCCCAGGATGACATCAACTCCGCCCAGAGGAAAAGCGTAAAAGTCGGCCTGGAAGGGACTCTGACCAAGCATGAGAGTAAGGCCTGCACAGAGGCCTCCCGTGGCCCGCCGGTGGCCGTCCTCCAGGCAGACTGTAAAGCGATCGACGGCTTGCACTGGAAGAGCCAAGCGATCCACCAGAAGCTGAGAAATGAAATTGTGGTTGGCGCCACTATCGATCATCACGACTACCGAGGTCCCTTGGAGAAGTCCCCGCATCTTCATCGTCTGAGGGCCCGAAATCCCGCCGACTGCAAAGAACGGAAGGTCCAGATGGTGAAAGGTGGCCTCAGGCGGATCCTTGGTGGCAGTGTCTTCCTCCAGAGCCTCAAAATCTGCCAAAGTTACCTCCGGTTTCTCCTCGCCGATGAGGACCCGAAGGGTTTTGAGCGGGCAATCATGTGTGGGTGTATATGGTTGCTTGCATCGGAAGCAGAGACCCTTAGATCGTAGGTCGTTGTATTCCTGGTTGGAGAGCCATGGATGATTTGGGGGCCGGGGGGCACGCGGCTGTGGTGCTGCTCGTCCCGGGCCGGGTGGAGGTTCGAGCGGTGGAGGACGAGGGAAAGTTAGAGGCCGAGGTGGCGGCCGTGGCGCGGCGGCGGGGGGTGGTTGGCCCTGCTCCGGCGGCCGAGAAAGGAATTTCGCTTCAACCAAGCGGGCAAGATCCATGGCCTCCGTTGAGGAGGGGGGTGATGGGTACAGACTCGTGCCCGGATGTGAGGGCGCAACCCATGCATAAAGAAACTGAGGTAGTGGTCCGGCGGAAGCCCGGGAACGTGGGCGGCGAGGGCGATAAACTCATCGGAGTAGTCGTCAAGGGTGCTCGTCTGGCGGATGCCGCAGAGCCGCTCCACCGCGGTGCCGGAATAGCGGGAGTCGTAGCGGCTGATGAGGTTTTGTTGGAGGGCCGACCATTGCAGTGTCGGGTTGGTTTGACGGAGCCATCGAACCCAGTGGAGGGCGGAGCCTTCCATTCCGATCATGACTGTGTTGACTTTAAGATTGTCGGGCGTTTGTTGGAGTTCAAAGAATTGCTCCGCACGGGCGACCCATCCTAACGGATCAGTGCCATTGAAGGAGGGCACCTCGAGGGATCGGGGGCTGCCGGCAATTGTGGGGAGAGGGGGATTAGCCGGCGGAGAAATGTCCGGAGGGGTGCCCAAGATAGAAGGGGAATCGGCGTTGGAGGTGGCGGAGGGAGAGGGGCGACTGGCGAGGATGGCGTCGAGTTTGGAATCCATACGGAGGACGAGTGCTTGGAGGGAGGCGACATCATGGTCTTCCAATCGGCGAAAAAGCCGGATCGGAGGCTGGAAGAGAAGGCGTGGAGTCTGGGTTGCCCATGAGACAGCTGGAACGGCGTGGCATGCACGCAAGAATCCGAAGTAGGGTTGGGGAGGAGGTCCGGCTGGAGGGGCTGGATCGGGCGATGGCTGCCGAAGGGAGGGCTCCGCGCGTGGACTGGCCCGGTGGGATCGCGGACGGAGCAGGTCGCGGGACTGGCGCGGATCGCAGACGGTCGGGGTAGCGGGACTGGTGCGAGCGTGGACTAGCGCGGATCGCTGGAGCGTTCGCTGGCGGGATCGCGGACGGAGCGGGTTAGCGGGACTGGCGCGGTGCGAGATCGGGGACGAGGCGCTGGATCGACTTCGGGCGGCGGAAACCGCGGCCGGAAGATGGCAGGTCGGACCACTTGTTAGACTAGGGTTCCAAGAGGAGAGATTAGGAGAAGAGAGGAGAGAAGAGAAGGAAGATGAGAGAAATTCCAAGACTCAATAATAATTCAGCATAATCCCAAAACAAGAGTACCCTGGGCTTATATACTACCCGGTGCATAAAGGAAAAATACAATAGTACGGTGTGAGAATAAAAGACTGATACAGCGCCGCCCTCATGCTTCGGCGCGCGTGCCGTATTCCCTCCTTCGATAGACCCGCCACACCGGCGGCCGCCCTTCGCCTTCGCCGTCCCTGTCGCCGTTCGTAACACATCTCCTCTCCCATTTGAGCATCTTTGGTTGCCGAATTACTAATCTCTATTTTTGTATTTCATCATTCAGCTTCTAATAGTGTATTTTACATTCATTGTTCTCATGTACTGTATTGTTGACAGGGTGAACATGAATCAGACGAGTCGATGCAGAACCCTGCCGATATGACTGCCTTTGTGAGTTTTTCTTCTATTTATGTTTAAAATTGTCGCAAATTTGCACTGAACATTTCTTCTCGAGGGTTAATTACTTGGACCTCCCACGGTACTTTGCATAATCAGAGGAATTTCTCTACTATTTGAAATTACAGTAACCTCTCCTCCTAGTTAATATTGTTAGTTTTTAGTACAATAAATCTTTCGTCTAGATGGGAAGCACTTGCATTGTATCTTAACTAGGAGGAAGTGTCTGGTAACTTTGTAAATATGGATAAGAGATTTTTTATAATTTCAAATAGTAGATGGTAGGTTCCTGTAATTATGCGAAGCCACAGGGGAGCTTCCGGTAATTACCCATCATTTGAATGCAAAATAACATTTCCGGGAAGTGAGTCAAATTGTACTATCCCATACTCGCATATGTATGATATAAATACTAAGGCTTCGTTTGGCGCGGCTTATTTGCTCCGGTGAGTTTGGTCAAAAACGCCATTATCATAGAATGTATGTTTGGCAAGACAGGTTATGACCGCTATAAAGAAAATAAACTAGTTTTGAGCTTAAAATACATGAATTTTTTTAGGTGAGGTCGGGAGTTCACGAACGACGGTTCATGACCACATCGTTCACGACCGCCACCACCGCGCCAAACGAAGCCTAAATCTATTCTTGTCATGGCCCTCTAGTTCTACGATTTTGATACTTCCTCTTCATTTTGGCTGTCAAAATCTTCTGTTTAATTTGGAAAGTGTTTCCATGTTAAAAATCTTCTTAATGCAATTTTTTTTCAGGTTCAAAACCTTCTTGTTCAGATGGTGGGTATATACTATTGCTTTTCCAAGTCCTTATTACTTTCCAATTCAAAGTTCTCGATACTGACTTAAAGGCTATTCACAGCAAACCAGGTTCCAGACAATGTCTGAAAGCATTATTGGGAAGAATATCCTTTGTGCCTATTTCAAATCTTGCAACTAATTCGCCAATATCTATATTTTTTTGGAGGTAGATAATATATCTAGTCTTTATATTATTGATTTATGCAGTTATGATTTTACTTGTTCACTGGGAAGACCTTCCGTCATATTGGTACTATTAGGTTCCATCTAATTATTTTCTTAGGATTGTTAGAAAATCTGCTTAATTGTGGAAGACGATTGCATGAATAACTTAGGCCAATTAGTAGTAGTAATGGTGATGTTTAATTATGCTGACAACTTAGTTGCCCTAATTGAAGAAAGAAATCAAGTAAATTACTTCTGTAACAGAACAGTACACCTTAAACGTCACTGAACAATGAGTAAGAGTCTGTTCGGCCCGGATGCGGTGGTCGTGAACGCAATCGTCATGAACTGTGTGGTTCATGAACGTTTGACCTCGCCCGTGGAACCACGTTCAAGTTCTAGTTCAAAATTGTGTGTTTGCGACGGCAGTTGTAACTGTTTCTTGTCAAACATATGTAAAATGACGATGGTATTTTTGTCTGAATGCATTGGAGAAATACGCTGCGCCAAATGGACCCTAAAACTGGAGATGAAGGAATTTATACAAGTACCTTATAATAAAATCCAAATCATATGGTGGTTCCCGAATTTTGTGTGGATGAACCAAGTGGGAACATATATGGTAGGTGAAAATAGAGGAAAAATGAAAAGAAACAAGAAGGGAAGAGTTTCCAAGAATCAATTACAATGAACTCACATGATTATAAATGCCAAACAAGGAGAATCACTACCTAAAGTGGGAAAATTGAGGAAGAGTGTCTGGGGATTATCAAGAAAGCAGAGAAATCACTGAATAACAGAGCGGCTTACATAGTTTTCTTGCGGAATGTAAGCTCTGTTTGGGGTGGCGGTGGAAAAAGCAGTGGTAGGAAATCAGTGGTGATATTAGAGTTGTCCAGAGAGCTGTTTTGAATGTAGACTGTTTGGAAAATCTCCATTTAAATGTTTTCCAAAAAAGTTTTCTATGTTTCTCTGTTTGGAAGAACAACTTTTTAATAATAAAAAGATGTTTTATGCTAATAATTTATCGCATAGATAAGTAAATTTTATATAAATCCTAAATAAACAGGTTACAAAAGGTCAGCGGCGAGAAGCAAAGTTAGTGAATGGGTGAAGAGTTGCGAATGAGAGAAGAATACATTTGCAGTGGCGAGAAGGAAGAAAGGCAAATCGCGAATAGCCGGGGTGTGACTTTCGCAAACCCTCCAATAAAAGTGAAAAAGCTGAAAGCAGAGAAAACGGTTTTAGAAAGCCCAGTTGGACCGGATGCTCAAAAAGCCCTAAAAACACCTTTTTTGAAAAAGCTCTTTTGGAAAAGCTCAACATCCAAACAACCTAAAAAAGATGGTGACGGTGGAAATAGAACTTTTTTTCCGCCGCCATCACCGCCCCAAACAGAGCCGTAGTGTGAGCTGGATCGGTCTTACTAAGCCCTGAACATTGTTGATATAACCCGCTATTTATAGAGGTGCGAGATATCACTTGCGCTGTAAAATATTTCTCCCAGTTCTTAACCAATACTCTTCTATACTATTTATAAGTGCGAGATGTCCTAAAAGAAGAATAACCACTTCATCTGAATCACACTTGTTAAAGGCGCGCCTCAGGCGCGCCTAAGGCTCAAGGCTCACCAGGCTCAGAGGTTTGCGCCTTCATGCGCCTTATTTGCGCCTTTGGAACATAAAAGGCACGTCTGAGTGAGATTCTTGTTGTAATTTTTTTTTTCAAAAATAAAGAATGAAATAATATAAGAACTCAATAATTTTTTATTGATTTAGTGTTTATGAAAGATAATTGTGCGTTGGGACTTAGATATGATGTAAGTGACCACATTGATTCTATTTTTTAAGAGATATAAACAATAGTAATGAATGATTAATGAGTAGAATAGATGAAAATTTTGATCTAGAAGATGAAATGATGCTAGATGCTAATTATTTAAAATGAATGTGGTTGCGCCTTGCGTTCGTCAGGCGCGCGCCTGCGCCTTGAGCTTTGCGCCTAGGCTCCAAGACCCCTTTGCGCCTTGGTGCGCCTTGCGCCTTTAATAAGTAAGATCTGAATCTTATTACTTTATTCATCTTTTCTCCTATGAGTTAATTAATTCCACACTGCATTTCTTTCTCTCTCAATCCCGTAGTTTTCCATAACCATAAACACTAGACGAAATGGGGAGCCGGATTGATGAACTGGAGGAGTGCTTGACCGACTTAAAAGCCGAGATGGGGGTAGAAACTCCGACCAAAAATCCCCAGGAACCGAAGCCTTCTGATGATTCTTCTTGAGGTTCAGCTGCGATGGCTCGTCCTTGCTGTTTTATTTTATGAAGATTTTGATGGAACTGAGTGTTTGTTTGTATCTGATTAGCTTATGATTGCCGCTGCCATTTTTAGATATTGTGTTCTGTATGAACTCGTTGGGTCGATCACGTTATTCTCTGCCTGCTGAGCGTATAATTTCATTTATTTTAAATATGTTTTGCTCGGTTGCTTTTCTCGATATCTCTATGTTTGTTTCAATGTTTTTTTTTTAACTTTTTAGGGTTTATCAGTTGTCTGTCTTTAGTATACTTCTCCTGCCTTCGTTATTATGCCGCAGTGATAACTTAGCTTTTGTCAATCTACACTGGGCCTGATCTTTTGCAGGAGCTCATGTCGGTGAGCCGGGCGAGCTGCGTGGGTGTTACTGCCGGATTAGGTTAGGTCGGAGAGCGGGTAATTGTGTGGTTGCGTGATGACATGACGTGAGGATGTTGGTGATTTTTTGACATAAGCTCTTTGTGGGAGCTATTTTGGGGAGCTGAAAACAATTGCTAGTTCTTGCTTTTTTCTGTGTCGTTGTGGCATTCTTCTTTCGATTTCCACTGGAGATGTGATAGCGGGAATGATGTGCCAAACAAAGCCATAGTTAAAGGCTCTCATATGAAATAATGGCTAGAGAAGTTTCTAAGAGACTAAACCCTGAGCCATTGTGTTTGGTGTGGGTGAGAATGAATACTAAACAAATACTTGATGTGTCATAAACTATGGCTCGGTTTGGCACGGTGGCGGCGGTCGTGAACTTGGGGGTTAAGCTGTAATTTGTTAACGCCCACCTAAGTAGCTTCATCCACTTTTATGTTCAAATGAATGAAGTTTTTTACGTGGTCGTTAAGGAATGACGGTTTAACTCATGCGTTTACGACCGCCACCGCTGTGCCAAACGATGCTTATATCTGTGAATTGTTCAAGTTTAGTGATTTAGGCTTTGTTTGAGCACCTGAATGCCATTCGGGCTTCGGTGTGGACTCTGGCGTGAATGCAGCTCCTTTTGGAACCGAGTTGCAGGGGGGAAATGGAGCCTCTGGTTCAAAAAGAGGTCGATCCGTACTTTGTCGGCATAATATGACCAAAAAGTCATGAATATATACCTGCTCGGAGCATTCATCAATGACTCGATGGAGATCTCTTTTACTGTAATGTATTGATCATTTCACGCATATAGAGAAATGCTTCACAAACCTAGCCAGCAGCTACTTAGCAAATGACTGGAAGGATTACACAAATTCCTAATGTTACATCAAATGTGTGACTTTCCTTTTATGTGTCCGATGAAAGTACCCTAAAACTCGCTCGAGTGACGATCATGTATTATCCCGTGGCGCACTGTGTAGGAGGTACCTTGTGACATCAGCTAGTTAGCAACATATATGTTCGGGTCCGTGATCACTTTATTATTATTATTTTTTTAATAAGGCATTGATATATAGGAAAATTATCTTTTAAAGAAATATAATTAAATTATTTTTATCAGACTAGTGATTTTTCTCTCTTGTAAGCATAATGATAAGAGGGGGAGCCTTGACGCACCGGTTGAGGCGTTGTCGTGTGATCTCAGCCTCTTGCCAAAATACAGGATAAGTTTTACCTACATTTCACCCTTGCAAATGTCTGAGAAATAAATGAAAAGCATAAAAAGGTCTCAAATATTATTTAATCGTTATTAAACATCACGTATAATGGCTTCAGAGTTCGTGGATTTGTAAGGGTAGTTTACCGGCACTTCAAACCTAATTAAGATAATTAATTGCTTAATTATAAGAAATGGTAATTTAACGTGTACTTAAAATACAGCTGAAGCTTGTTAATGCTTAAGAAAATACAATTGTGGATTAATAGTACATGATCAAGGTATTTGGAAATAACAAGTCAAGCTAGTTAAAGTAAAAAAATTTACTAAATAATAAAATTCTAAGCGGAATTGTTAAAGACAATGCACTTTCGGCTGAATGTGGGAATTATGTAACTGAAATGGAATTAATAATTGGAATCAATTCATAATATGTAGTTATTTTGGTGTCTTCTAATGTTGTCTCATGTGATTTCATCGATTTGTTTGTTAGCGATTCTTGGATTATGCTAAGTATTTTCTTGAGTTTGCTGTTAGCAAAATAAGTTTGTGGTTAGCGATTTTATTTGTAGTTAACGGTTAAAAAATGTACTGTCTTTAACAAAAGTGGTGAGAGTTGCGTTAGTTAGAAAAGAAAATTGGGTTTTACCTTGATAATAGGCGTGCAAATTTGGCCCGGGTCTGGTGGCCTGGCCCGGGTCTGCCTGGGTCTGAGCCCGATTAGGCCTGGGCCCGGTTAGACCCGGGCCAGGCCCAGGCCAAGCCTAAGGGGGCTCAACAGACCCCCTTATTTGGGCATGGCATTAAGGCCCGTTGGCAGCCGACATTTAATGCTGACAGCCAGCATTAAAATGCTGGCCGCCCAGCATTCTGCTGGGCTGCCAATGCTGGCGGCCCAACAGAAATGCTGGGGCTGCAAGGCCCTTTTTTATGTATGCCCGGGCCCGGCCTAGACCTGATTTGAGCAGGGTCCGGCCTGGGCCCGGCAGCAATAAAGCACTTCAGACTCCACTTTTGATGTTTTGCTCTCAATATCCTTTAAGATTGTACATATACTATATACTATACTGTATTAGATACAATATTAGACAATTTTTAAATAATCATTATTAATGTACATTTGTACTTCATTCAGCCTAATTTATTAATAAATAATTAGATAGGACAACATAAAATATTATTACACTATTACATTACTTTATTATTTATATATTATAACTATTAATTAAATGATTTTTGAAAATAAAACATTTTTTTACTCAGATTCACTAATTTTATATTTTTTATTTAATGAAAAAAATTAGTCATTTTTAAATAAAGTGAGAATTGATCTCAGTCAAACTCGAAGTAAAGAAAAAAAAAAATCAGTAGGAATATTGCGCGCCAATTTGCCCTTGTTTTACAAATCTGCGTAGTCACTAGTTTTCTACTCCAAGCAAGAAGAAACCCTAACTAGCGTCATGGACGCCGATTTTCAAGACGACGAATCCAACGATCTATCAAAAGGTTTCGTTTCTTAGTCCTTGTTTCCCTCGATCAATGTAGCCGGAAGTAGGGATTTCTTCCCCTCATTCTACCTCTCTACCCTTCCCGATTCGCTTTCCACTTCTCTTTCTTCGATCTCGAGTCCGTCTTTGTAATTCTGTAAGCGGGTTCCGATATCATCGATTTCTGCCTGATCATTGAACACTAGAACGAAAATGGTTTTGTAGAAGTGCGCTTCTTTGCTTCATCAGAGAAATCATCACAGGTTTCTCTGTTGCAATATTTCTCCAGATTAAGCTCAGTTGCAGTGGCATACTCCACGATAAAGTTTCCCAGTCTGTTCTTGCTATATTTAACATATTTTGCTTCTTTTTAGTGCTCATTGACTGTGTTATATCGACAATCTATTCTTACTGTTTTGCTACCTTTGCAGATTCCGGAATTCAACCTATTATAGGCATGGAATCTGTGGTTGCCACAGTTAGCGGTTACCATGACACTGAGAGATTTAAAATCATTAAACGTATTGCGTGCACATCTGGTAGTTTAGATGAATTATGATTATACACAAAAACTCAATTTAGCGATTTTATGAGTTCGGACGAGATCGAAAACTTCGATATCTTAAATTGGTGGAAAGGTAAAGCTAATACCTATCCTGTTTTGGGCTGTATGGCCCGTGATTTATTAACTGTCCAAGCTAGTACAGTAGCTTCGGAGTCCGCTTTTTCTCTTAGTGGCAGGGTTTTGAACGAGCGGAGAAGCCGGCTTAACGAAGATTCGCTGGAGGTTTGCATATGCTACAAGGACTACTTGGACAGCGTAAAGAGGAAGCAACACATAACAGCTTTGGAGGATAGCTCGGAGGAGATAGAAGACGAAATGGACGCGTTGAACTTGAATCTACAGGATGATTAAATCCGCAGTCCAATCTAAATGTACTTTTTTTAAAATATGTAAATTTTTTAATTAAATTTTATAAGAATCATAGCTTTTATAGGTTTGTATTTTCAATTTTGTATTTTGTACAAATGTACGACTTAAATTTTGTAATATTTTAAATTTTTTGTACCAAATTTTCAATATTAATAAAATTTTTTGTTCCAAATTTTCGTTCAAATTTTTGTTCAATATTAATAAAATGTCATTATTTATTATTTATAAAAATAAAAAATTAAAAAAATTATAATTTAATTAAAAAAAAAAAGAAAAAACCGGGCCGGCCCGGATCGGGCCCGAGACCGGCCCGGTCCTGCCCGGCCCGGCCTGAAGGGCCGGAGCAGGCAGCATATCAGTGCTGCCTGCCCGGCCCGGGCCGGCCCGATTCCAGGGGAGGACCGGGCCGGCCCGGCCCGATGCAAGAAAAAGCCCGATCGGGCCCGGTCCAGGCCGGCCCGATCGGGCTTTATGTTCAGGACTGGCGGTGGAAAAAGCAGTGGTAGGAAATCAGTGATGATATTAGAGTTTTCCAGAGAGCTGTATTGAATGTAGACTGTTTGGAAAATCTCCATTTAAATGTTTTCCAAAAAAGTTTTCTATGTTTCTCTGTTTGGAAGAACAACTTTTTAATAATTAAAAGATGTTTTATGCTAATAATTTATCGCATAGATAAGTAAATTTTATATAAATCCTAAATAAACAGGTTACAAAAGGTCAGCGGCGAGAAGCAAAGTTATTGAATGGGTGAAGAGTCGCGAATGAGAGAATACATTTGCAGTGGCGAGAAGGAAGAAAGGCAAATCGCGAATAGCCGGGGTTTGACTTTCGCAAACCCTCCAATAAAAGTGGAAAAGCTGAAAGCAGAGAAAACAGTTTTTAGAAAGCCCAGTTGGACCGGATGCTCAAAAAGCCCTCAAAACACCTTTCTTGAAAAAGCTCTTTTGAAAAAGCTTATCATCCAAACAACCTAAAAGAAATGGTGACGGTCGGAATAGAACTTTTTTTCCGCCGCCATCACCGCCCCAAACAGAGCCGTAGCGTGAACTGGCTCGGTCTTACTAAGTCCTGAACATTGTTGATATAACCCGCTATTTATAGAGGTGCGAGATATCACAAGCGCTGTAAAAATTTTCTCCCAGTTCTTAACCAATACTCTTCTATACTATTTATAAGTGTGAGATGTCCTAATAGAAGAATAACCACTTCATCTGAATCTTATTACTTTATTCATCTTTTCTCCTATGAGTTAATTAATTCCACACTGCATTTCTTTCTCTCTCAATCCCGTAGTTTTCCATAACCATAAACACTAGACGAAATGGGGAGCCGGATTGATGAACTGGAGGAGTGCTTGACCGACTTAAAAGCCGAGATGGGGGTAGAAACTCCGACCAAAAATCCCCAGGAACCGAAGCCTTCTGATGATTCTTCTTGAGGTTCAGCTGCGACGGCTCGTCCTTGCTGTTTTATTTTATGAAGATTTTGATGGAACTGAGTGTTTGTTTGTATCTGATTAGCTTATAATTGCCGCTGCCATTTTTAGATATTGTGTTCTGTAAGAACTCGTTGGGCCGATCACGTTATTCTCTGCCTGCTGAGCGTATAATTTCATTTATTTTAAATATGTTTTGCTCGGTTGCTTTTCTTGATATCTCTATGTTTCTTTCAATGTTGTGTTTTTTTTATTACTTTTTAGGGTTTATCAGTTGTCTGTCTTTAGTATACTTCTCCTACCTTCGTTATTATGCTGCAGTGATAACTTAGCTTTTGTCAATCTACACTGGGTCTGATCTTTTGCAGGAGCTCATGTAGGTGAGCCGGGCGAGCTGCGTGGGTGTTACTGCCGGATTAGGTTAGGTCGGAGAGCATCGGAGAGCGGGTAATTGTGTGGTTGCGTGATGACATGACGTGAAGACAAGGAAGTTGGCGGTTTTTTGACATAAGCTCTTTGTGGGAGCTGAAAACAATTGCTAGTTCTTGCTTTTCTTTGTCGCTGTGGCATCCTTCTTTCGATTTCCACTGGAGATGTGATAGCGGGGATGATGTGCCAAACAAAGCCATAGTTAAAGGCTCTCATATGAAATAATGGCTAGAGAAGTTTCTAAGAGACTAAACCCTAAGCCATTGTGTTTGGTGTGGGTGAGAAGGATTACTAAACAAATACTTGATGCGTCATAAATTATGGCTCCGTTTGGCACGGCGGTGGCGATCGTGAACTTGGGGGTTAAGCTGTCATTCGTTAACACCCACCTAAGTAATTTCATCCACTTTTATGTTCAAATGAATGAAGTTTTTTAGGTGGTCGTTAAGGAATGACGGTTTAACCCATGCGTTTACGACCGCCACCGATGTGCCAAACGATCCCTATATCTGTGAATTGTTAAAGTTCAGTGATTTAGGCTTTGTTTGAGCACCTGAATGCCATTCAGGCTTCGGTGTGGACTCTAGTTCAAAAAGAGGTCGAAAATCAAGTGGCAAATGAAGCTTTGCCGCATCGGAGTCTAAACGGTTTCCCAAATTACGCTCGAAGCTCCGGTGACAAATGGAACCTGCCACATCACAACAAAAAAGACGGCCTCCCAAACATGATTAATTTGTAGGTATGTTGAATATAAATGGAGGATGGTACGCGGGTTGCATCTGAGCCGTCGATCAATTTGTGCTTTTCTTTGATGTATGCTTCACGAATGTTGAACGTACCATGCTCGGGTACGTTCAACGTACCAAATTATTGCTCCCCAAACAGAGCCTCAACCTCCTGCACGAGCGGTTTCCTTACTTCTTTATGGGCATAATATGACCAAAAAAGTCATAAATATATACCTGCCCGGAGCATTCATCAATGACTCGGTGGAGATCTCTTTTACCTGCGTAATGTGTTGATCATTTCACGCATATAGAGAAATGCTTCACAAACCTAGCCATCAGCTGCTTAGCAAATGACTGGAAGGATTACACAAATTCCTAATGTTACATCAAATGTGTGACTTTCCTTTTATGTGTCCGACGATGAAAGTTCCCTAAAACTTGCTTGAGCGACGATCATGTATTATCCCGTGGCGCACTGTGTAAGGGGTACCTCGTGACATCAGCTAGTTAGCAACATATATGTTCGGGTCTGTGATCACCTTAAAATTTTTTTTTCATTTTTTAATATAACATTGATATATAAGTAAATTATCTTTTAAAGAAATATAATTAAATTATTTTTATCGGACTAGTGATTTTTCTCTCTTGTAAGCATAATGATAAGAAGGGGAGCCTTGGCTGATTCGACAGAGAAGTTGATTTCGGAGTAGAAGAAACGGCTGAGGAATTGCTATAAGAAAAATAGAAGCAATTAATTCGTATCTGATTCGACAGATTCACTAATTTTATATTTTTCTTTAATGAAAAAAATTAGGCATTTTTAAATAAAGTGAGAATTAATCTCAAACTCGAAGTAAAGGAAAAAAAAATCAGTAGGAATATTGCGCGCCAATTTGCCCTTGTTTTACAAATCTGCGTAGTCACTAGTTTTCTACTCCAAGCAAGAAGAAACCCTAACTAGCGCCATGGACGCCGATTTTCAAGACGACGAATCCAACGATCTATTAAAAGGTTTCGTTTCTTAGTCCTTGTTTCCCTCGATCAATGTAGCCGGAAGTAGGGATTTGTTCCCCTCGTTCTACCTCTCTACCCTCCCCGATTCGCTTTCCACTTCTCTTTCTTCGATCTCGAGTCCGTCTTTGTAATTCTGTAAGCGGGTTCCGATATCATCGATTTCTGCCCGATCATTGAACACTAGAATGAAAATGGTTTTGTAGAAGTGCGCTTCTTTGCTTCATCAGAGAAATCATCACAGGTTTCTCTGTTGCAATATTTCTCCAGATTAAGCTCAGTTGCAGTGGCATACTCCACGATAAAGTTTCCCAGTCTGTTCTTGCTATATTTAACATATTTTGCTTCTTTTTAGTGCTCATTGACTGTGTTATATCGACAATCTATTCTTAACTGTTTTGCTACCTTCGCAGATTCCGGAATTCATCCTATCATAGGCATGGAATCTGTGGTTGCCACAGTTAGCGGTTACCATGGCACTGAGAGATTTAAAATCATTAAACTTATTGCGTGCTGTGGAGCTAATTATGTTGGGGCTTTGGACAGATCCATTACGCATCTGGTTAGTTTCAATTCTTAGTTCTCCTTTGTTTGGCCGACACACCTTCTAAAAATTGGTATTTGATTTTCTGATGGTGTCTGCTAGACAGGTCTGCTGGCAATTCGAGGGCAAGAAGTATAATTTAGCACGAAAACTCAAAACACATATAATCACTCATTGTTGGTTTGAAGATTGCTTGAAAGAAGGGAGGCGCCTTCCAGAGAGTCCTTATACCTTGCAGAGGTTTCTTCAATTGTTCATTTGATTCTATTACTGCAACGTAGCTACTAGTATTTTTTAAAAATTCTATGAATTAGATGAACTCATTACTCTATTTGTGGTTTCACCTTGAGTAGACCTGTTTATGATGTTACCTTATATTATGGATTAATTTCTCTATTTGGTATGCACCTAGACACAAGTTGCCAGTCCTTGTGCATGTCAAAGATTTAATAATGTAAAACATCCACCGAAGAAATCCTCCCATAGTCCCGCCTAGGAAACTTATCTTACAAATAATCCTGTCCATGGTGAAGTTGACCTACCAATGTTTTGTGTTCGACATCTTTCTTTGCGAGTCCTTCAATGAGGTTGTTCTCCATTAATAATAACCTATTGTAGCTTATGCCCAGTTTAAAGGTTATGCATTTTCACTCATGAATAAATTTTATGGATGAAGATAGAATGGAGCTATTCCAATTTTATTTCTCTGAAATTACATCAATTTCGCTTGTCATGTATTTCCGTGCTGACATCATTAAATGACACCAAAGTGCATAATTTTTTTTGCATATGTAGAAATTTTATTTCCTCTTCAAATTATGTATTAATTGATAATTTGTCTTTCTAATTCCATTTTATTTATGTAACATATATTGTTTGAAGCTTTGTAATGACAACCAGTTGCATTCATTAGAGAGATTAGCGTTCCAATTGGACGTTTATGATCATCCGTAATTGAAGGCTGATAACATAGAACAATTTAATATTTATAGGTTTTTTGGGTTTAATTTTCTTAGGTCTATATTTTCTTCATCATCATTGTCATGAATAGCCTTATACCAACTATTTGACCCACTTTATGAAAACCGCTTACAACATGCTCATGTTGAGTGTTGCTCGATATGTTGAAAATGAAACTATAAAAATCAATTTGAACAATTTTCATTCATGATACCTTAAGTCTACTGATGCATGGTAGGTTTAAAATGAAGAATGCCCTAAAATATGATCCTACGTGGAATGCGGTGCACCCATTGACAAACACTAATGTGAGATGCAAATGCAAAAAACAGCCCAATTAAAATTATCAATAAATAATTAATTAAAATAAAATCTATTCATTGCGCACAGAAAGTTGATTTGGAAAAGCAAATGTTAATCCACAAACAATTGATGCACAAATATTTTAAACATGCGCTGAATACGTCTTGCAAGACAAATGATTTCACGAAAACAAAAACATATAATATTGCATCCAACTAAATATAGTCCAAATATCAATAACATAAAACAAGAACACCAAACTATGACCTACACGTGCAGACGGCGGCGAAATGTGACAATGGAGAAGATCCGAGAACTACTGGCTCCAACTGGAGATGACTACTGGTACATAGAGGGCCAAGAGGCTCAGGTGGGGCTATGGCTGATAGGTGGGGTGGGGTCAGAGTATGGATGGAAGAGATGTGGGCTTGCGGGCTGTGATTGGGAATGGGGTTTGAGGGGAAAGCTGGGATCTAGATAGATACAGGGAAGGGGGATCGTGGATGGGGGTGAGACGTGATCACAACAGGCAATGGAAATGGGATCGGGAATGGCACAGGCAGTGGGGATCAGGAATGACACAAGAAGTGGGGATCGAGATTGTAGGTGGGAGATGGGGACAGGGTTGGAGTCGGAAGAGGGATTCAAAAATGTTACCACAAGTGGGGGTTGGGGTCGAAGACGGGAGCCGAGGACATGATCAATGTCGCAGACGGGCTTTCGGCTAGTGGATCGTGGAGAGGGAGGTGTCACAATGTAGGCTTGCACAAGTGATCGTGGAGAGGTAGTGGGCGGTCAGAGGGGAAGAGGAAGTCGGAAACAACCCTGGAGTCGCACAAAGGAAGAACCTCCCGACGTTGCACCGAGAGATGAAGGGATCGATTGTTCCAAAATGGAATCAAAACCACCATGTTCCCCAAAACCGCTGCCGATCGGACGGCTCAGAATGTCTGAACTGATCGGATGTCAAATACAACTTGAAAAATAAAAATAAGTACCTGAAATCGACTCAGAATGACAATCCAGATGCATCCACGGTCTCAGATCGTCCGAACTAGTAGTAGATCACTTCCTCTTGCGGGAATACACATATGTAGGCCATCGATCTCCATAACTACCCATTCTCCAATATAATCCTTTGATAACAACTCTATCTACTTTTCTAATTGAATTGATTGAGTTTTTTAACATTTGCGATATATACTCAAACTACTTAAGTTTATTTTCTATTACAAATACATACAATCACACTGCAAATATAAAGAAAAATCTTAAGATCATGTGAAATCACAGGCTGTATGTCAGACTATGCTGTGTGATTAAGAGTGATAATTAAACCATACTCAAGATATTATATATATACACTATAACCTCGATAGAAGCCTTGCTGGCTTATCCACCTTATCTGACATACTGTTGAAAGATGAATGTTGATATTTTTAATTAAGTCTCTTGTTCTCACTAATTCACAATAATAGTGGGAATGCACTGAGCTGCTTATGTAGTGATAATATTGTAAACTAAATAAGGTTTATCGAGGACGTGCGTTGGAGACTCGTGGCAGGCAGGTTGTATGTTGATGCAAGGCACCGGTTGATGGAACTTGCAGTGAGGATTTAATGTTTTGAAGATCAGCCCATGCAAGGTGTAAAAAGTTAAAAGGTTTGTCCGTGATAGAGAGAGGCTAATAACGGTAGCCTAATGCATCATGATATTTATGAAAATTTAATGACATGCATGGTGTCGTCCACACCATGTCTTTGCGGAATACCTTCATGTGTTTTGTGTGATTGAATTTAAATCCCAACCTAATAAGCTTAGACTGATGTAGTTATTATTGAAACTAGTGCATGCCACTATTACTTTGTATGACACTACAAGACGAGAGAACTCCTATAGTCTAGATTCTATGGATAAATTGTAACCGCTAGGGATGTATGTATGAGTTTGTAATTGTTATGCGTGAAGTATCCTTGACTCTCTATGATGAGTGTGTTTCACTCTCATCTTGAAACTCCCTACTCCATTCACATTTTCGGGGACAAAAATTATCTTTATTTTATTGGATTTGTAACGTCCCAAAATTCTGACTCGACCAATTAAACCACATAGGGGACCTAGTTGGTTCAATCGACCTCTTTTGGTCATGAGCTCTTGAGATGTAACAACTTTGTCTCGAAGCTATGAACTATTGATATGCGTTTATGATGGGTGGCAACATATCAGTGATGGGCGAAGTCGCGCAAGACCTTCTCTTATTGTTTCGTTTTTATGTATTTCCGCTGCATTAAGAACACTTGATTATTACTTACATTGTTAGGCCATGTGAGGGGCATTTTGGATATTTTGGTATGAAGGGCCCCATTCTACTTAGGGGGTGAGAATGAAATGAAGATGCAAACAATAATTATCCAAAAATATTTTCCTCTCTTCTTCTCTCTCTCCTCTTCTATCTGCAGAAACCCGCTAGGGCTCGCCTCTCAGCCGAGTGCGACCCTTCTTCACGTCAATCGACTCTGACACCTAGAACCACGCTTGATCCACTCTGGTGTCTCTCCCTCTTCCTCCACCAATACCATAGGTCCCCCGCGATTAAGGAAGGGAAACCTCAATCTCCTTTGTGACTTCACCCTCGTTATGCTTCTCTTTTAGATCTCAATCGGGAGCATATATCAACTTGGTATTATTGCAAAATGTCTCCGTTGACACAATCCACTCCTATCCTTCCCTCAGTGCACCAACACAAACTTCTCCGCTTACTCCTCGATGCGCAGAACTGTGTGATGCGTCGCCCGAACTACTAATAATGCTTCCAGATGTTCGTGCGATCTAGGAAGGGCTCGACCCACGTTGACGAGCAGCCCAATGCACTCCCCCGTGTACGTACCCGCCATCCGCAATGCCAATCGACAACTCCGTGCCGCGTAGCCCCACGCACGACTGCCGATCGCATGCAGACCACAATCCGCTTGCTGGGTTGTCTTTGTCTATGTGGACCTTTGTCCGATCAACGCTGACATTCTCCCCATCCCAGATTTTCATCCACAGCCCCCCAACCCCCATCCCGACGTCGACCCCATGAAGGAAGGCGGCCTTACCTTGGCCCAAGTGATGGAATTGCTTTAGAAGATGTTGAGTACGAACACCATCACGATCGAGGCCCTCACTGCTCTCCTCGACGGGATTCCCCCATTGGCACGAGCCACCTTCGTCGCCTCGCACGATGGATCGCCTGAACCGTAACATTCCGATTCTCACAAGAGGGAGTGGCATTCCCTGTTATGTGGAGATGGACTCCCCCATTTTTGACGGCCGCGGCGACCCATTGGCAGGACTTACGTGTTGCGAACAATTCTGTACAGATCAACGCACCCTATGAGAAGAATGGATCAACATCGCCTCTTTCCACATCATGGGCTTTCTCCAGGTGAGCACTTTCAGGTCCTCGCTCGCATGTTTATCTGGGAAAAGTTCAAGGTCAACCGCAACCTGCGTTTTTGTCCACCTCTTCATGTTTATCTGATTGGCGACTTCATATCCCTTAAGCAGACGACCTCCATCTATGACTATTTGGAGCACTTTCAGGTCCTCGCTCGTGCCTCCTTTGTTAGTCCTGAGCACCAGGTGCCCATTTTCACAGCGGACCTCCATGACCATCTCTGTATGGACGTGGTATTTGAAACTCCCACAATTCTCACTACCGCCATGGGTCTCACACGTTTTGCGAGAAGCGCTTGCTGATGGACCCCCCCCCCCCCCATACAGTGGTCATTGGGGGAGGTGACAGGTCTTCATGGCGACTCAATGAGCCCCCT
Source organism: Dactylorhiza incarnata (assembly GCA_033032865.1). Taxonomy (NCBI): domain Eukaryota; kingdom Viridiplantae; phylum Streptophyta; class Magnoliopsida; order Asparagales; family Orchidaceae; genus Dactylorhiza; species Dactylorhiza incarnata. The sequence continues at coordinate 5,737,404 of JAWHQI010000159.1, read as the reverse complement.
CACCGGCACAGTAGTGTCCCCGCTCAGGAGAAGGAGGCCGACCTTCCATCGTTTGTCCGCCGCCTTTTGACCACAGAGATGACCAACCGCCACGCCGAAGGGTTATGTTTTAACTGCGATGATCCGTATGTACGCGAGCATGGATGCAACCTCTTTTGGTTCGAGGTAGATTACCCCTCTGATGTAGGAGAGGAAGAGGACGACTTACAGGACCCCGAGATTTCCCGCCGAAGCCCTTTGTTGGACCGACCCCGATGTCGCCCCTGCTGACCCTACTATCACAACTTGAGGACATACTTGATCTCAATAGGGAAGGAAATGTTGCGGGTCCACGTTGGGGGGTGAGAATGAAATGAAGAGGCAAGCAATTATTATCCCTTTCTCATTCTCTCTCCCCTCTTCTATGTGCAGGAACCCAATATGGCTCTCATTGTAGGCAAGCGACCCCCTCTCTTCATGTTGATCGCCTCCGGCTCCGGAACCGCCGTCGATCCATTCCAAAGACTCTCTTCCTCCACCTTCATAGGTCCCCCCGGATCAAGGAAGAGGAACCCCAATCTCCTCCGTGACTTCACCCTTGCCCGTCCGCTCATGAGATCTCGTTTGGGAGCACGTATCAGCTCTCTTTTCCGAAAAGGTGGAGCATGCTACAAAAGTTTATTTTTAGGCATTGGCCATAAGAAAAAGGCACTTATACCTACAATGGCCTCTGGATCAACCGGCACAGTCATTCTAATGTTTTACAAAATATATTGACCAAAACTAGTTGAGTTGTAAAACATAATATCATCGTTTACAATCATCACTTCAATACATCAGGCACGCTCCTAAAATCAACCGACACAGTCAATGATAATTCATCATTTACATCAAAACATGTTTGATCGGCAATTGAGGTAGAATCTCCTTCAAATGTGGAGCTCCCAATGAAATTAAACTCCTCGACGGCTTGTTTGACTTTTGTATGTGCAGACACTTTGTCTTTGGTGTTTACTTTCCTCCCTGCACAAAAAAATGCGTTGCTTAGCCATTAAAGAAAAAATAAAACCAGCTAAATTATTTAAAAATAAATGAAAAGTATTACTTTGTTTCTTTAACGGTTTCTCGAAATAACTTATTAGTCTTGCGTTCGATAAACCTTTGGGACGTACAGTCGCCGGATTTCTAAATTCACCTTCCTTTTTGATATTGTTGTCGCCAAAACCTTTCTTCGACCTCTCATCCTTCTCCACAATTTCTTCTACACTATTGCCCAAATCAGTCATGACTTGTAGGACGTGCTCCTTCGCAAGTGTACAATTCTCAATGCGTTTTGCTAAATCATACGTGAATCAGATAAGGTGGTTTCTAAACACCAAATTGGAATGCGAGTCATTCATGCATGTGGTCCCAGATAAGTAAATCCCCTGCTTGGTCATGAGGGTGAATCTCTTGAGTAATGTATTTACTAGGAATAAGCTTCACATTCTTTGAGTTGTATACTCGTAAAATGTGTTTACATAAGAGTCCCTTAGTTTCAAATCCTTTGCAAGAGCATTCAGCATGGAATGTCCTTGAGTCAACTTTAACGATCCATTGCTTGTCATTGTCTCCCTCATTGCAATGCTTTGTGACATAAAGATTAACTTCATCACTATATCGAACTTTATCTACAATACATACATTTAAAGCACCATCCATACAAATTCGTTCAAAGATAGAGAATATTTTCCGAGTATAAGCTTTGGATGCTTGTTTTAGCAAAAGACAATTTTGGAACTTTAGTGTAATACTACCTTGTTTGCAACGAAAGTCCTCATCATGCTCGGATCGCCTCCAAGATGAAATCATTTTTCCATACCTTTATAACACTCAACTAAAGAACTCGTAGCTTTCGAACAACCATGCAAAATATTGTTTGCGGATTCACTTCTTTGAGTGGATAAAATCCCAAGGTCTATGCTTTCCTTATTAAAGGCTGTTGACCATCTATTTCTGATCTTGTACAAATCACTCAACCACATGTTGTCCTTCAAATTACCCATTGAAATCAATGAACTCCAATGAACATCAAATTCATTCTCCGTATCGCATTTGCTCATGCAATGATAAAATAAATCTCGAACAGACCTATCTTGATTGAAGGTTGGCACCTTTGAAGGTGCTTTTTTGGATATATGTCACTGACATAAACGGTGACGGCTGTCAGAAAAAACTCTAGCAATAGCGACCGTCATCGTTTGATCTTGATCGGTAAATATAGTTGATGGGTGTTTGCCGCCAACAAATCTCAAGAAGGCCTTAAATACCCAGCAAAATGAATCAATGGTTTCCTCTGCTACGAAGGCGCCGACAACGAACACATTCTGCCAGTGGTGATTTACCGCAATAAACAGAGCACAAGCTAAATTATATTTGTTGAGCCGATATGTAGTATCAAATATAATTACATCTCTGAAACAGTCATAGTCTACTTTACTGTGTCCATCCATCCAGATAAAACTCTTAAGCCTGTTGAACTCATCTGTTTGCACGTCATAAGAGAACATGCTATCATTCATTTGTTGTTCCTTCAACAGCTTCAACAAAGTAGAGGAGTCACCAACTTCTATAAGAGCTGCCCTCTCCCTTTGAACATAGTTGTACGCATCGCTCTTACAAAAACCGACATGTTCATAACCACCAACCTCCTCAGCTAAGAAATTGTACGCGTCAACCGTTCTAATGCCATCACTAGTCATGTTCTTTAATAGACTAGCTTGAACCTTGGATATTTTTCGGTGAGACCTCAGCAAATGACTTTCATTTTCTACAGCTAGTGGATGATTGTGCTCCTCCACGAACTTCGACACTGTCCAATTCTTACCATCTTTATCAACGCTGAAATGTAAACATGTCAAACATCCAGTTCTAGTATCTAGTCTGTGGTTCTTTATTGGATCATCCAGCTTTGGTGTGGAGCGCTTAAGACACGATTTCGAACAAGTGTACTCTCTCGTCTTAATAATCCGAGTATGTATCCAGTACAACACATGTTGTTTGCGCACGCTAAAGCCTGTTTTATGTGCATAGTTGCAATACATTTCGTATGCCTCCTCCTCCGAATGGACAACTTGAAATTGCACAGTCTCCTTGGACTGAGAAATTTAATTTTTGCAAAAATATGAGTATACCAAACAGAAATTTAAGAAACAACAAAATAGTCCGGCCAGAAAATATGAGTATACCAAACGATCGAAGCATATCTTTGAACATATTTACTCCTGTACAAATATCCGTCCGGACAATAAAAAATATAGATTACGTAAACAGAAAAAAGCACCTGTTGTAGTCCAAAGCCAAAAACCAGGAAGATATATCTACGAAGGCCTAACAAGGGACAAAACGAGGAACAAATGGTGCCAAAAATGAAAAAAAAAAACCCAGGAAGACAAGGTATTATATAATGCAGCAGGCGGCCATGAAAAAAAAACAGAAACTGCTGCAGTCCAGAGACAAAAACCAAACAAAAAATGGAATAAACCTTCATTTGGGTCCCCTCGTCCTCCTCCATCACTTCAGCGGTAGCCATGTTGACGATCTCTCTCCACGTCGCCAGCGAGAACCTGCGACCAAAGATAGCGTTTTTTCGTGGAGGGAAAAATGAGCGGGAGCTTTTTTTTTTTTAGAAGAAAGTGGGCCCGGCGAGTGAGGCAGTGTGGGCCCAGAATATTTAAACCTGTATATTTGAATATACGGGTTGCCTACCAAAAAATTTCTCAATTTTTAGACCGCCTCTTCTCAACTCTATAAAGGAGAATTTCGGCTTCATTATTTTAATGTGAGCTGGTGTAGCGAATGCAAGAAATTTATTAGTCTTGGAATTCTAACAGCGGATCGAAGGCTGTGAATCTGATATGGTTATAACAAAAATTCTATAAGGCATTCAGGTACCTCAATAAATTATGTATTCATGTAGAACTTGAAATGAGTATTTAAAAGAATTGTTAAATAGATCTTGCAATTAAGACCTATATTGGAGGAATTTTCTAGCTATTTAGCCTATTGTTAAACCCTTAGACTTTGTTATACTTGACGGAGTGACAAAACTTGTAGCTCAGCCTAAACTCGGCGGAATTACCTGATGGGACAAAACCTACTCTTGACCCCAAACTTGAAGGACTTTCTAGTCGCAACGTTATCTAACACTTCACCTGTAACTGTCGTATTTTATGAATCCGACTGGACCCCACATCATACTACATATACAAATAAAATATTATAAAGAGAAACAATCAACCAGACAATCTCTGAGAGTGCATAAACTAAGCGGAAGCTAAGTATTTATAACACTAGCATAGAATGTCCACATGTCCAATATTTATTACACTATTCAATACACATATTACATTTACAAATTATAGTATAATATACTACTTTGTGGCACGCAAGCCGATACATCAAATATGAAAATATATGAATATATAACAATTTAAAACTTTCGACTTTATTTTCTTATTTGACAGCAAGTAACTCCAAGCGCACACAAGCTCCTGCAACCAAATAAGAATAAGCAAAAAAATGAGGGTCAGCCGGAGCTAACCATAAATTACTGAGTACAAATCCCTACACATTGTAGTACACAGAAGAAAAACATTAAACATTCAATAGGGTGAAGTGTTACAGACATCAAACACATCTTTATACTGAGCAGAAAGTAAAAAGGGGCATACTATGCACATATGAGCTAGAGATTGAATATTTTATTCTTGCACTCTACTCCTAGTAGAGAACTATATTGTAATCACAGTAAACAACCATTGATCATCGCACTTATGACAACACATAACAAGACAAACATATGTCATACTAATAATTCTTATACTGTACAATCCAATTCAAACATTACACACGTTTGCGTTCTCTCGCTATGTAAACAACATGTCATTCCCGCAAATCTTTTTCATGTCGAACTTCAAGCTGCGGGTGTGGCGAAGTACACTTATAGAGTAATGGTTTATTCATTTTGTACTCGTTCTCAATGTATGAACTATTGTCCTTAGACTAATCACCAACACTACCACATACATAGTGCACTCATGGGCCACAAAACATATGGTCTACAAACCCCGAATCACCTGAGCATTTGCAGGTCTGGACGATCATGTCAGACACACAACCTCTCAAATGGAAATACCATATAAGAGGAGCCAGCTCATGGCGAACTGCATTGGTGCGGGTTCGATTCAGCTTTTGCATGTTGCTCAGATTATCGTGGAAATGACGGCTTACCAAAAGGTCTGTTGTTTGCCAAGCTGCACGCGCGGTCTGCGCACATTTTCAATCACAGTAGAAACGGGGTCATACCAAAATGTTATTTTTCATGTCGAACTACATGATGTGGGTGCGGTGCATCCTATGCTCGTTCTCATCAATCACAAACACGGATATGTTTATAAACAAGCATGTTATACAATATCGAATCTACCACACACTCCGGGTGGAAATATAATCACTCTCATAAGGACCTCCAAGACCGTTTATGCATAAAGTCAATAGCACACAAGGTGTGCCTATATGTCATAAACATTAATATTCCATACATGGATTCATCAGATTCAATTCACATCAGGGATTATCTCCCATGGTTTTATATTCACATTGAGGCTATTCTCCATGATCTCTGCATTTCGCTACAGGAATCCATCTCATAATAAAGATAATACTCATAGAATCACCTCAAACCTCTAAACATGGTATTACACTACACGACGGGGAGTCATCATCAGTTATGATCATTATTCATGATTTATAATCCATAACCATTAGTCATACACATGACATTCCTTTAATATGAATCCATCATTCACGATCATATTTTCATAACCATTATTTTCATTGTGTTTGTATTTCTCGACGGGGAAGCCAGCTCAAAAAGTCCATGAATCCTCAAAAAAGCCATAAATCCTTATGATGGATTCTCATGATATGACATATCCGATTCATAACCCGCAAACAGACACATTCACATACACATATAGTTATCTGTTAGCACATCTAAGTAACTCATAGATGATCATTGCAAGTAAACATCGCTTGATCCGCCAAAAAGGCTTCCTCGGTTCGCCATAATGCCATAATGCTTGAAAATCGAACTTCAAGCATAAGCAAACTAAGCATGACGAAGATGTAATCCCATGCCTCGCTGCTTCAAAGAGCTTGACCCGCTTCATTCCACTAATTAGTGAGAATGTGGTACCAAAAATCACATCAAAACATGCATACAAGAAATCAAGTCCTAAGACATGGCGAGAAGAAGACCGTTACCTTCGTCCATTCCTTCCCATCCATGGAAGCTGCCTCGAGAAAATGGGTGGAGAATGAGAGTGGAGAGATCCCCAACGTGTTGGAGGTGTCAATTACATTGTGAAGAAAATGGGTGGAGATATAGATGAAAGTCGCAATACATTACTAGTAGGCATCAATTACATTGTGAAGCAAGTAATGCATTTACTCAATAATTAGAACAATCATCTATTCATTTTTAGGGGTACCTATCACATTTTTTGTGATGAAATATGAACATAAGTTTAACCTCCAAAAGCATATTGAATATAGACTCGTTCGGCTTTTAGTCTACATATTGCACTGTTTTTACCGCAAAAAATAAGATTTTAAACCGCATTATTTCAATAAAAATATTTTGTAATATTTATAGATTTTCTATGTTTGAGTTAGGGTTGATATCGAGTCGAGTTCGAGCGATTTTGACTTTGTTCGAAATCGAAATTTTCGAGCCAAATTCGGCTCGAAATCGATTTCGAGTCGAGTCGGCTTGACTCGAAATGACTCGATTTCGAGCCGGCTCAAAATCGACTCGAGTTGACTCGAAATCAAATCGAGCTGACTCAAAATCGAATCAAATTGGCTCGAAATGGAGAAATTTTTCTCTTTATTTATAGTTGACTTGAAATTAAATTGGGAGACATCTAAATTTAGCAAATAAAATAATTAAAGTTTTCAATATTTTTATTTAGGTTTAAAATTTAATGTTTTTAATTTTAAAATAATAATATATTAATAAATACATAATATTTTTAATTAATTCGAGCTGATTCAAATCATATTTCGAGCGATTCAAGACTGACTTGAAATCGACTCGAAATCATATTCGAGTCAAATTGAATCGACTCAATATTCGAGCGACTTTCGAGTTTCGAATAATATTAGTTTGAGTTGTAGGTTCCATGATTCGGCAAGGACTTCTAGTGTTCATATTGGACTGTTTGTGCCACCCCCCCCCCCCCCCCCCCCAAAAAAAAACTAACCTCATTATTTAAATAAAAAAATTTTGTAATATTGATGGGTTTCGCAAGTTAAGTATGTGATTAGTAGAGCATGAACTCATATAAATAAAATACATCCACGTACTGATACAACAATCCATTGTCGTCTAGTCCGGTTAGGATATCTGGCTTTCACCCAGACGACCCGGGTTCAAATCCCGGCAATGGAAATTTTAACTTTGTTTTTGCCATTCGGTATTTAAAAAGCGATATTTATTTATACATTTTTTCTATGAATTAATTATGGGTAATAATATAAGAAAAAAAAACTTTTAATTATTAATAAAATTTGGCTATTAGCAAATAAATTATTTTGTAAACATTTTTGGTATTAGCTGGCCAGGGTATTGTGGAGGATGGTTCAAATCCCGGCAATGGAAATTAAATTATTTTTTGCCATTGGTTATTTCCCATTAATAATAAACTTAAAAGTTTAAGGTAGCCATATTTATTTATATATATATTTTTGAATTAATTATGGGTAAATGATTTTTTTATGAATTAATTATGAATCAATTATTTTGTAAATGATTATTAGTAAACATTTTTGGTATTAGACGGCTAGGATATAGTGGAGGATCGCGCCGAGCATAAGCACGCGGCCTCCTTTCCTCCAAGTAAATATGGCAAAGGAGGAGGGTTTTAGGGTGAAGTCGGGCTAGAGACGAGTGAAAGAAATCTGAATTGCTAATATAACAAGTATAGGAGTAAAAAAATAGGTCTATTTGTGTAAAATCAGATTATCTTGGGGGTTCTAATAATGATATGTGATTATCTTATAACAACACCCTTAATTACTTATGTGTATTGTATATATATATAATATACTACGAGTGACAGATATGGGGCTCCGCCCCTATGGCCAACCGTGCCAGTACTCTGGGCACGAAATTGCCTGATGCACTCGGACGAGCTGCGTCCGCATCTATTTTTATTTAATGTCTTGTTTGTATTTTTATTTTTATTTAATGACTCTCTCCCCCTCCCTCTTTCACTCTCTTCTATCTCCCTTTCACTCATGACAATTTCTCTCTGTTTCTTTAATCTTAAATAGATGCGTCTCCCTCACTTTTATTTATATTTTTATTTAATGTCTCTTCCCCTCTCTCTCCTCTATTTTCCTCTCACTCACAACATTCTCTCTCTATTTTCTACAATTTTCTTGGTAATCTTAAATAAATGCGACACCGCTCTCTCTCTCTCATTTTTCTTAAACTGAAGGCTAAAAACGAAATATTGAATATTTAATCAAATATCTCTTTTCCATGTAGTAAGTTAGATTTTCAAATTACCTCAGCATTAAAAATATCATAACTAATAATTTTAAAAGTAAAACGTAACAATATTTCTTCTTAAATTATTTTTTTTGAGTTATATATTTCTATATATTGTAGTGGCGAGGAGGTGGGGGAGTCAGAATTAGCTGAATTTATCATTTTAGGGCATAACAAAAACGATAATAAAAAATCACGAATCATCTACTGTTTATAGAAAATTAGCCTTAATAAGATAAATTAAAGTATATATATATATAACGAGTATCTCCGCACGGGCTTCGCCCATGCTTGATGCTCTCGGGCGGGCTCCGCCCGCATGAAGCCCGTGTACGCTCATTTGTGGTGAATATATCTCTTTCAATATATGTAACTAAGCAATCATTCATCATTGAGTCTCTCATCCGACAACTATGCTGTCTACATTAGCTTCAATCCGACCTCTCTTTGAAGATGATTCAGAAATTGGAAGTTTCTTAAGAAATTTATCCATTTCTGTAAAAAACAATAAACAAAATGAATATGAAATGATGGCAAAATGGGCAGGGACGCAAACCCTAAATTTCTCAGCAATACCAAATTACTAATTTTGAAGGGATCATACCAAAGTCCTGTACTCAGTCCTGTAATCCTGTTAAATAAGCGACGGAGCCAGCCACGAAGGAAGGCCCGAAGGAGGAGCAGTCCTGGAAAACTGCCGTCCTGCACCGCTGCACGCCTGCACGGTTGTTACTATATTCTATTCTCTTTATTGTTGTATTCTTACTTTTATCGTGTTGTCTTTTTATCAATAGCAATCTAATGAAGAAAAAAATTTGATGAATAGTACAACACCCACACTATTAAAAAAAAGCTTTAATAGGCAAATTTTTTTTTAAAAACTTATTAGGTTTATAAGTGTAGGATTTCATACTTTGGAAATTTTTCATGGTAATTCTTAAGCTATGAAATTTTTATTGAGTTGTTTTTTTTCTAAGTGGAAAATGATGGCCGCCTTTTTTATCATAAAAATTGACATGTGTTTAATGCTTTTCAGCTCTCACATTACGCAGCTACCTCATGCCACCTACCACAACTACCTCATGTCATCTACCGCAACTACCTCATGCCATCTACCACAACTACCTACAAGCGTTTGGCTTTATAAATAGTCATGCTAGAGAATGATGAAAACATTTACTTTTCTCCAAATACAAGATTGAAAGATTTTCTCTTGGGAGGCCTTTGTGACAAACAATTTTAAATTGAGATGAACGTTTGGACGTCGTTCTGTGTCGTTGACGGAGAATACTTCATTGCATTGAGCATATTTGGGCAAGGATTCAAATAGACGTCTTGGTGAAGATTTGTGTAATCCATCTCGTCAGCCACTTTCGGTAACTAAGATTTTTTCTGCTATTATTTATTGTGTAATATTGTGTGGTGAACATTTGGAGAAGATCATGTTTGGATCAAGAAAAATCTTGTATTTGTCTATTTGTTTTTCACACATCTTTAGTGACGACTTTCCAGGTTAGATTCCGATCGTTATGTGATTTTCATCCTATTTTATTTCCAGGTTAAAATATGTCTTTGTTGTTATTATTGTGCTATGTTTTTAGATTGAATATAACATATCACTAAGGTTGTGCAGGTGCTTACTCGAACTATTTTATAGATGCTCTGATCAGACTTGAGTGCTCTCTAGCCCAACAATTTGGTCACAATCTTATTGTTTGTTGCTCTTATTTTCATGTACTTGATTGTGTTAACCCTTTTCAACTCCTTTTCAGAAATTTGCATATGTTTTCTTTGTGTTCTTCCGGCTCAACAATATCTCTCATTATTGATATGTTGAAAGAAATGTAAGAAGAATCATGAAGCACGCAGATGCACGTGCTCACACCGGATACGGACCAGACCCGAATCTGGACACAGATTGACATTTGAGGAACAATTAAATTGAATCAAAATAGTTAATTTCAAAAGCTTATCGACTCACAAATTCCTTTAGTGCACCTTAATGTTAGTCGAAAGCTTATCGACGCACGACTTCGACTAACATAGTGTGCCTTTCATTTTTGTTTTCGTCAAATTAGCTAGACAATCATCGAACTGTACTCGACGTTCGCCGGCTGCTTTTCGTAAATCACAACATTCGAGTTATATTTGTCGTTCGTCAAATTGTATTTCTTTTTTAACTTTATGATATTCGACACTGGATGGTATTCAAATTTCGACGATCTGGGCACAATTTTTGCACGAGTTTTCTCTGCACAAATTTTGTTAATTATCATTCCTTTTATATCCACATGGATTACATTTTATAACTATTTATGATTAATATTCTTAGTATTTCAAATATAGTTTCTTTATATGATAATTTTCTTATTATAATCGTGGCAAGTTAACCGCATGATTAATATTTACAATTGTTCTAAGAGATACAAGAGATACTTTCTTTTGTTTATACGCACTTTACATGCAACTTTGTTCTTTTCATTGCGTTTGTTTCATTAAAGGAAATTTTGGATGTTGTATGCTTATTCAGTATTCATGCACATCTCAGTTTTCGGGATCTAACTAGATGTTGTATCTTACAGAAAGAGCATCTGTTGAAAGCAGTGTCAGAGGATGGTGCTACTTCTTTAGCACGGTGATCACACGTCTCCTCCAAACTCAATTTCTATCCAATATTTTGTTACATCTTTTCATTTCTTATTACTCAAACTCTGTTAACATAATGTCTTTAAAACATACAAAAAAAGATATGCACATATTGATAATATTCCAACACAGTTATCATCATTTCACTCAGCTTTTTTTAAGAGTATGGGTGGAGCCATCAATTGGAAAAGTTTTTGGGAACGCTGCTCGGTCCCGGAGGAAGGAGCGCGGGTAGTGATCTCGCCTTTCGATTGGGCTTCAAAAATCATGCGCTGTTTCTTTGTTTTTGTTTTTTTATTTGAGCGAGATCACCGACATTGGATATGTGAGATCAACGGCTTGAATTTCACCCGCTCTCAAAGGAAGGACTGCTACCCGTACACAATTGTTATTCCAATTGAAGCGTTGTGTAATTAATTTGTATGTTATTTGCCATTGATTTTGGTTGGCAGAGATTAGAAATATTTGCATCCAAGTTTTCAAGTAGAGAGGCTTAAAAAAAACAGAAATGCTTCTAAGGTAGACATCTCCATGTTATAGATTTAAGTGCAGCTCTAACAGAACTTGTTGAATATGAACAGGTTTTCAGGTAGACTCGGGCTCCGTTTGGCACCGTGTTTTTGCTCCGGAGAGTTTGAACAAAAACGGCACAATTATATAGAAGAAAAAGAACTAGTTTTCAGCATAAAAGTGGTTATGAACGTCAGTCAATTCATAATCACCATATTCACGACCGCCATCATTGCAGCAAACAGCGGAGTTATCTACTAAAAGGTTCTCTCTCACACACACATATAGATATATATATAATATTAAAAGAGAAAAATTGACTTTGATGAACCATTCAAAATTGCCAATCACCCTTATACTTAACATATATTATGATCTATTTAAAAAAAATTAAAATACAATATTCATTAAGTAACTAAAGTAACGAGGAAAGTTTATAATACCCAAAAAGATTTTAGCAGAGCTCATACAGCTACTATGGTAGGTTGTAATTATGCATGTCAGCGATATTTTCAAGAAAAACTGTCATTAGACATGCCAGCATTATTTTCGAGAAGTTACCATTAAATTGGGTGTTGATATTAGCACCGTACTAGATGTGCATCTGTAGATTTATAAGAGCTACTGTGGTGCGTTTAGAGGAGGCTCCACTAAGGAGAGGTGGAGTTAGTGGGGTCAAAATCCAACCCATGATCATAAGAGTGGAGAAACCGCCGCGAACAACTCGCGCTTTATCCGCGCCAGGCACAGTCAAGACCGCACCCCACTATTGGTGTGCGATCAGCCCACACCTCACTAGTGGGGTGTAGGTAGCCCACACCCCCTTAGTGGGGGGGGGGGGGGGGGGGGGGGGGGGGGGGGGGGGTGCGGCCAAACCACACCCCCAAGGGGTCGACCAAGCCGCACCCCAAGGGGGTGCGGCCAAACCGCACCCCATGGGGTGCGGCCACGCCGCACTCCCAAGGGGTGCGGCCAAGCCGCACCCCTCATCCCGGGGTGCGACCAAGCCCCCCCGCCTTGCGGGGGAGGCGACCGAAACCTCACCCCCTCGTCGGGTGCGGCCGTAGCCCACTTCCCCCTTTGGGGGCGCGAATTCTCGTCTCCCGAGTTCATTGCGCGCTCAGAGCGCTCCCGTGCTCGTTGCGCGCTCAGAACACTTTCGCGCAAGCTCAGAACGCTTCCGCGTTCCCGGCGCGCGCGCAGTTAACCTTTCTTAATTTCTCAGATTTCAGGTCTCGTTTGCCGCCGTCATCACCTTCAACGAAGCTGTCCGAACTACCCGAAGGGCGAAACAATCATTTTCGAAAAACGGTGATCTGTGTGCTCCAAATCGACCAGCGTGATTCACTCGTCAGGTGGTTAATGTGGTTACGACGACAAAATTACCGGGCTACCCCCGGCCAAAGCTATAAAAGGAGTCCAGGGCTTTCATTTCAAGAGACTTTGCCTTCTACGCCCGGGAGAGCTCTGTGGAAGATTTCCTCTGAGTTCTCCTTCGGCGCTTGAAGATCTCCTTCGAGGCTTCGAAGATCTCCTTCGGGTGCTTGAAGATTTCTTTTACTTCGGAAGACAATCTTCCTAAGCAATTGAGAATCCTTCGGGTCTAGAAAGGCGACTCAGTTATCTCACTTTTGTTCAACCTGCTGTTCTCACTTTTGTTCTCAGAAAAAGAAACATTCAGCTTTCCGAGAGGTGGCCTATCACCCTCGTAGTTCTCTCTCTACCATTGTAACGAGCAGCGGTCTGTCGCGCTTGAGTTCTTAATTTCAATCTGTAACACCCCAAAAGATAGTGGAGTTTGGTCGGCACAACCCCGACCGTGTGGTTTTTCACCCTTTTCGGGTTTTCCACGTTAAAAGTTCTCTTGTCGTTTACTAACTCCTTTCATTGACTGTTCGCGTGTTCGGTTCGCTTCCGAGCTAAGGTGGCAATTGAATCGGTCTACCAGAGCACCCGAGCGACCCACAATAGTTTGACGCCGTCTGTGGGAATGTGTTCCCATAAACTCTGCAAAGGCTTCCTGGAAACAACACACGCATCACTGCAATACTCAGGACCGACATGGATGGACACCCATCAGGCACTTTCAGACGCTTGTAGTTCCTCCATCCTTGCGGTCTCAGGGGAGAAAGCGCTCATCGATTCACCCATCCTGCCCCAATGGCTCGGCACAGCCGGCAAGCGTGCTCCTCCAACGCTATAGAGAGTTTCACGAAACAGAAAACCCGTACGAGCACGTTAACTGCTTCCTGTCCGCAATGAAGACGTTCAGGCTTCCTGACCAAATTAGCTGCAAGATCTTCACAGAAACCCTACGCGGGGGCGCTCTCAATTAGTATCGGTCCCTGCCTGAGGGAACCATTCACAACTTCACCGAGCTATCTCAATTATTCACCGGATGGCACGAAGCTCGCGAACAAAGAATCTGAAGAGATAAACAAGCATGAGAGGAGCTCGAGTCAGGTGGATCCCCCCATCCAAGGTAGGCAGAACATGGAGAGCAACAAGAGGAGGTCGTCATAAGCTTCCACCAAAAGCACCTCCACGGAGGGTTGGACTTTGCCCTGCACGCAAGCATCGGCAACCCGACCTGTGAGTTAAGGAGGGCATTAATAAGCCACCGCATCTCATTTAACATCTTGTTCATGGCGACTATGATACAACTCAAACTCCTTGGTGGGAACCCCAAGCTCAAAGCAAGCAACGCAGAACTCCCGAACGGGACGGGTAATACCCACCATACGATTCATCATCCTCCCCGTCCACGTGGGTGCACTCCCAGAACCGGTCCAGTACGACGTCCAATTCACCGTCGCAGAAGCAGATTCACCCTACAACGCAATATTAGGGAGCATCCTACTCGACACCCTCCAACATGATGCCTCCATGGCGGGCCGAATGGCAAGCAAAGGGAAAATCCTCCAAAAGTCAGTTTGCAATCTCAGCGCTGCAACAGTCGAAGCTCCTTGGATCAGCCATGGAACGTCACGAAGCCTAAGCCCTGAGAAAGGCTGCCCGCAGGAAAGCCGCGTAGCCCCAGCACTGACAGCAGTAGCCAATCTCCCAGCACCAGCAAACTCGCGACAATATGAAATCATGGGTCAAAAGAGGAAGGGACAACGATTAACACCAAAGGCTGGATGGTTGAACGGTCCCCGAGAGTCGACGAACCAGAGAACCTGAATCTACACTCCACTAAACGCCTCCCAAGAGCAGTAATCTGCAACAACCAAATCGTCAAGTGGCCGAGGCTGCTCCCCCAAAATACAGGGGAACAATCCCTGTTCTGTGATTTTCACAAGGGCCTGGGGCACCATACAAAGCAATGTCTCAGCCTGAAAGATGAGATCGAGCGCCTCGTCCAATCAGTACACCTTGAGATTTTTTGCCAAATATCTCGCAAGGAGGTAGTCGGGGGCCAGCCGCCGAAGTAATCGGCTCTTAGGCCACAATCATGCTTCACGCTAGGCGACCCGGAAAACTCGTGCTAGCGCTGCTCAGAAAGACCAGGAACCGGACAAAGGAGCCCCACATTATCTACACTCTTGTTTAATTTGTATTAAAAGACAATCGCCAACTCCAAAGACACAAGATTACACTTGCGCATGCATCAATGTCTGTTATGACTAAATGTGCTTTACTTGTTCTTAACCCCGCTACCGCAAGAACATTTTGGGGCCCTACCCCTAGGACTTCGCACTGCCGCCGATCGAAGGTCCGCCCTTCTCCCCGCAGTAAGGTCCCGACGTCGTAAGGGACTGTCCCTCTTGCGGTTGTCAACGGTTTGAACGAACACGCTCTTCACAGGCCATTTTGGGGCCCTGCCCCTAGGACTTCGCACTGCCGCCGATCGAAGGTCCGCCCTTCTCCCCACAGTAAGGTCGCAGCGTCGTAAGGGTCTGCCCCTCTTGCGGTCGATAACTGTTTGAACGAACACGCTCTTCACCGACCATTTTGGGGCCCTGACCCTAGGACTTCACACTGCCACTGATCGAAGGTCCGCCCATCTCCCCGCAGTAAGGACCAGGGGTCGTAAGGGTCTGCCCCTCTTGCGGTCGTCAGCTGTTTGAACGAACATGCTCTTCACCGGCCATTCTGGAGCGCTGCCTCGAGGACTTCGCACTGCCGCCGATTGAAGGTCCACCCTTCTCCCCGCAGTAAGGTCTCAGCGTCGTAAGGGCATCCCCTCTTACGGTCGTCAACGGTCACATACACTCTTCACCAGCACTCTGGGGACCTGTCCCCCTAACCACTACTCTGAAGATAGTTAAGACTATGAAACCATCAAAGACACACGAAAATAAAAACTATATAATAAAATTCAAAAGAACACAATCACACCAGCTCAACGCTTCACATAAGTAGAAAGTAATAGCAAACAACGAAGGGGAGCAATAAGTTAGAAAACAATAAATACAAACATCAATCCTCGGCTACATTTGAGCAATCATCCTCCGAAAGGTCCCCAACATCGTGACCGGCGATAGCACAACCAAACTTCCTCTCCATCATACGGAGAGTCTTCTGAACGCCTCTCTGAAAGGCAACCTCGCACTTATCTTCCAGCAGCGGCTCCACCTCCTTTAACATAATCTCGGCGTGGAGCTCCTCCGACACATCTGGAACCGCTCCTCCACAAAAGCTATATGGACTCCTTATATTCGGCAACTCCCGCCGCTTTGGACTCTTCGACGCTCCTCTCAGCAGATGATAACCTGTCTACCTCACTTCTCAGGAAGCCCAGCTCGCCCTCCTGACGGAATATCTCCCCTTGGGCCTCCGATAGCTGGCGAAGGGCATCCTAGGCAAGCGCCCTATCACCGTCGAGCTCCCCTCGCAGCTTCTCAACCTCTGATCGTGAAGAAGAGATACCTGACTCAAGCTGTCGGATATGGGCAAAGTCGCGATCCCTCTTCTTCTTCAAGACAGACAACTTTTCACTGCGCGCAACTCCTCCTGGAGTACGAAGTAACTGTCCTTGAGGCCCACGTAGCATTCGTTCCAGGTAAGGGCGACGCTAGTCAGAACACCGACCTATGAAGAAAAAAAGCGGTCAGAATATGTGGAAAATAAAAAAATAAGAAAGATAGGTATTGAAAAGAAAGAAATTCTACTCACCACAGAGGTCATCTCCTGAAGAGAGGAAGAAGCTCACCTCGCTGTCAACGAAGGAAGAGGCATCAAATCTTCCTGCGGAGCCTGATCGACAAGTGGAGATGCTAAAATATCAACATCAGGATCCACCGGAACTGGTTCCACCCTGCGGCTGCTCGGACCAGCCTAATGATCTTGACTCCTAGGCGCTAGCGGAACGAACATCAAACTTAAATTCCCATTCTTAAAGACAACCTTTCTCTTCTTACCACGAGCCAGGGGAACGGCGGTCGCACACTAGGCATCCCAAGAAAGTCCCACTGAGAGTAATCTACTCTCCTCCACGCAGCTGGCAATACAGTACAATGCCTTCGACAACCCCTCTCGACCAAGAAATCCAGGGATGAGCGAAAATTCATCTTCACGCCCCGTCTGCCAACGACAACGTCCGGGAAGCGCTCTCCATAGCTCCGACAATTCCCAACGGTTCCGGACATACCCATAAAGGGTATTCCCATGCCGGTAGTCGTTTTTCTCCCCAAAATGAAACCAACTCTTGTTACTCTGAACTTCAATACGACCCTCCTGGGTCAGTGAAAACCTCGCACCAGTCTTTGAAGACCTCTAGAGAAAACTGCGTGTTATGCTCCCAGAAAAACACGATCAATCCCATTATTCTCGTCATCCCAGCTGGGGTGAACTGAGTAACCGGAACGCCACATAACCAAAACACCTCGATAGCCTCCTTCGATGGAGGAAAGCAAAACCCGTACATCAAGCAACTCTCCAAGAGAGACATAAATCCGGTTGGAGGTTTCTGGGCGCGTTTTTTCCGCTCGAGGAATTTTC
This sequence comes from Dactylorhiza incarnata, assembly GCA_033032865.1. Lineage (NCBI taxonomy): Eukaryota > Viridiplantae > Streptophyta > Magnoliopsida > Asparagales > Orchidaceae > Dactylorhiza > Dactylorhiza incarnata. The sequence continues at coordinate 5,719,727 of JAWHQI010000159.1, read as the reverse complement.
ACCTCAATACTAAAAGGCAATCCCAGTCGTTTGCGCCACATATCAACACGCGAACTGTCAAGAGTCGAGCGTAGTCTCATCGGTCTCGACTGACCGCTCCGCTTCGAGGCCTGAAAAGAACAAAACAAAATGTTACAACAATTTCGAGCAAAAAATTCGTTAAAATCGTAACCAAAACCCAACATCTCACGGGCACGCGCGCGCGCCGGGTCCGATCGACAAATGTCGTGTGGCCAACTGCACGGGGCGCACAAGCAAGCACACTCGTCCTCGTACGGATGCGCACAACCATTTTAACACCGGTCGCGCATGCCGAGCGCTTTACCCAGACACGACCGAGTGCTGTTCGACACGCCGCCCCGGGCGCCGCTCAGTAAGCGGTCGGGCGTGCCGCCCGGACACGGCCGAGCGTCGCTCGGAATGCAGCCCCGGGCGCCGCTCGACAAGAGGCTGGGCATGTCGCCCGGGCATGGCCGAGCGTCGTTCTTCACGCCGCCCCGGGTGCCGCTTGCCAAGCGGCCCGGGCGCCGTCCGGCGCACGACCAAGTGCGCCGGCCGATCGCCGGCCGGCATGCGACCAAGCGCGCTGGGTGGAACCTCGCGCACACCCAAACAACCAGGCGCGACCCCATTGGTGCCCCGATTGGTCGTTTGCACACCAGCAAAGCCGCCTCGATAAGATCTTTCTCTCAAAGTATTATTATTCTATCTTGGCAAGAAACGAGAAAATTACTAACCTCCGGCAGGGTACGGTGCGTCACACAAAGATGACGGTGGTCATAACTGCCGCAAGAAAATCAAAACCTTCGCACTCCTCCATGCAGTGATCAGGACTCCGAAGGTTTGGGGGGCTTATGATGTGCACCTGTAGATTTATAAGAGCTACTGGGGTGCGTTTAGAGGAGGCTCAGCTAAGGAGAGGTGGAGTTTGTGGGGTAGAAATCCAACCCATGTTTATGAGAGTGGAGAAACCCGCCGCGCACAACTCGCGCTCTATCCGCTCCAGGCGCAGTCAAGACCACACCCCACTATTGGGGTGCGATCAGCCCGCTCCCCACTAGTGGGGTGCGGATAGCCCACATCCCCCTTAGTGGGTGGGTGGGGGGGGGGGGGGGGGGGGGGGGGGCTAAGCCGCACCCCAAGGGGTGCAACCAAGCCCCCCACCTTGCGGGGAGGCGGCTGAAACCGCACCCCCTCGTCGGGTGCGGCTGGAGCCCACTTTCCCCTTTGTGGGCGCGGCTTCTCGTCTCCCGAGTTCGTTGCGCGCTCAGAGCGCTCCCGTGCTCGTTGCGCACTTCGAACGCTCTTGTGTTCGTTGCGCGCTCAAAGCGCTCACGTGCTCCTTGCGCGCTCAAAACACTTCCGCGCACGCTCAGAACGCTTCCGCGTTTCCGACGCGCTTGCAGTTAACCTTTCTTAATTTTTCAGATTGCAGGTCTCGTTCGTCGCCTTCATCACCTTCAACGAAGCTGCTCGACCTGCCCGAACTGCCCAAAGGGCAAAACGGTCATTTTCGAAAAATGACGATCTGTGTGCTCCAAATCGACCAGCGTGATTCGCCCGTCAGGTGGTTACGGTGGTTACGACGAAAAAATTATTGGGCTACCTCCGGCAAAAGCTATAAAAGGAGCCCATGACCTTCATTTTAAGAGACCTTGTCTTCTACACGCCCGGGAGAGCTCTGTGGAAGATTTCCTCTGAGTTCTCGTTCGGCGTTTGAAGATCTCCTTCGGCCTTTGAAGATCTCCTCGAGGCTTCGTAGATCTCTTTCGAGTGCTTGAAGATTTCCTTCGCTTCAGAAGACAATCTTCTTAAGCAATTGAGAATCCTTCGGGTCCAAAAAGGCGACTCAGTCATCTCACTTTTGTTCTCACTGTTGTTCTCAGAAGAATAAACGTTCAGCTTTCCGAGAGGTGGTCTGTCACCCCCGTAGTTCTCTCTCTACCATTGTAACGAGCAGCGGCCTATCGAGCTCGAGTTTTTAATTTCAATTTGTAATACCCCAGAAGATAGTGGAGTTTGGTCGGCACAGCTAGGGCTGTTCACAAATAGTATAGTTCGTGAATAATTCGGGATTCGATTCCCGAAGATTTGATTAAAATTCGTATTTTTCGAATTCGAATCCGGATTCAAATCCGAATTCGGATTCGAATAGTTTTCGAATCCGAATCCGCATAATGTTATTCATATTCGAATGATTCATGAATAGTTCACGAATACTGAAAAGATACTTAAATTAAATTAATATATGTAATTAAATGTTAAATATAATTGTATTTGAATATTATATATAATTAAATATTATAAAATTCGAATTCGAATTCAAATCCATGTTCGAATCCGAATTCGAATCTGAATTCGACATAATTCGAATCCAACATTTCATGACGAATCCGAATTCGAATCCGACCCTGAATATTCGAACGAATCCGAATCCGAATCTCTGCATTCTATGTCAAATTTAGATTCGATTGAAGAACTATTCGATTCGATTCGGTTCGTGAACACCCCTAGGCACAGCCCCGACCGCATGATTTTTCACCCTTTCCGAGTTTTCCATGTTAAAAGTTCTCTTATCATTTACTAACTCATTTCATTGGTTGGCGCGTTCGGTTCGCTTCCGAGCTAAGGTGGTTCTATTGAATCAGTCTACCAGAGCACCCGAGTGACCCGCAAGAATACTTTTGGCTATACACACTCAAAATTTTAGTTTTTTAGGTCTTTTTAAAACACTATTAGCAAGCCACACACTTCTTTTTTCGCACTTCACACGACTTCTCTTCTTGCCGAGCGCCAACGAACTACTTCCTCCCTCATCCTCATTGAGCGCCAGAGAACTGCTTCCTCCATTATTCCGACCCGTCTCCTACAGATTTTCGACGCGAGCCCCTCTTCCGCACCGAGCGCCGGCTTCCCGTTTTCCTCCATTTAATTTGCCGGCCTCCTACAGATTTCCGGCGGCAAGCCCCTCTTCCTCACCGAGCGTCGGCGGCCCTTTTCTCCATTATTCCGGTCAGCCTCCTCCCACATCAGGCTCCACCACCACATCCTTCACGCATGCATTAGGTGCGACTGCCCTCCTTCCTCCCTCCAAGCTCTCCCGCATCTCCCCTTTTGAGTTTCGCTCGACCGAAAAATATTACATAGATAAAAAAAACCTAAAATAATATAACGAAAATACGTAATATATTAGTTGCTATAATGATAAATTTGATAATTTTAAATATATTATTACACGAATATGACTTTTCTTATTATATATTGTGTAATATATTCCCACATACATTTTCGTAGATGTAGATGTAGATTTCAAAACCTAACATACATTTTCCCACATTATTGTCGTTGATGTAGATTTCAAAATCTCAGATGTGTTGCAATGTTACATTTTGAATGTGATCTCTCAAGTTTTTTTTTTTTTAAATGGTGCGTGAATAATATATCGCTTGCGCATAGCCGACTTCCTAAAAGAATACTTGCTAATATAAGATTGCTTCCATATAGCCAAACTTTAAAAACAGTGCTTGCAATTAGCCAAAAGTGCGTATAGCCAAAAATGTGGTGCTAATATCAGCGTACCAAACCAATCAACTTTATTAAAATTGATTTGACATGCATGATCATATATGCATTAAGATAAGCAATTTTTAGTAAAAATTGTAAAGTAGTGTATAACTGGGAGAGGTGACGGGAGCAGCGACGGGAGAAGCAACGTCTTCTCCATTCCGCGATTCGCTGAGGGTTTGCGATTTGCGGCGGGCTGGTAGGGTTTGCGTACAAAAAAAAAACAGCGGAAGAAAAAATGAGATGGTTTTTAAGATTTTGGGTTTGCGAATAGACAATTCTGGTTTGCCGTTAGCTATTCCCTTAATTAATTGATATTGTGTTTATTTTAAGTTACGTTAAATAATTGACAGAGGCAGAGACCCGAGCCTATTACGGTCAGGGTATAATCGCAGTTGGCCGTAGGGGCGGAGCCCCGTGCCCGTCACTCGTATGCATGTATATATATTATATAAAGTAAAACATTTAGGCCCATTTTGAGGCCAAAATACAACCACAAATTCAATCTCCACCGTTGGATCGCGACAATCTGGGCTGCAAATAGTCATATTCAATTTTAACTGGCCTGCGAATAGCCGTATAAAACTTTCCTGAATCCCCCTCCCCCTTTGCCGTCCGCCGCCGCCGCCACCGGAGCCACCGCCGGCCTGACCGGATCCCACCGGCGAGGTCGCCGGACCCCGGCGAACCTGCCAGGGTTGGTCCGGCGGCACTCCGGCAGGGCCACCGGCGGCGGTGGCCCTGACGGAGCGCCGCCGGACCAACCTCGGCAAGTTCGCCGGGGTCCGGCGACCTTGGCGGTGGGAACCGGTGGCGGCGGCAGTGGCTCCGGTGGCGGCGGCGGGGGAGGGGAAAGGCGGGGCGGCGTGAGTCGTTTTAAAAAAAAAAATTTCCGTATAAATTTTATATAACATATATTTAATGTATATATAAATTACATATAATATATATAATATATTAATATAATATATATATTAAATATAATATACAGATAATATATATAATATATATATTAATAATATATATTTTTGGTTTTTTAAACTTAAAATGAGAATTTTTTTATTTTTTTAAATTTCGAAAAAAAGAAAAATAAATTATATATAACTCCGTGCGTGTCGGGGGCGGGCGAAGCCTGCCGAGGGCGTGCACGGTACTGTCGCGCGGGGCACGAGGGCCTCCCGTGCACTGTTACTCGAAGCCCGCCGGGCGCGCGTAGAGTATTGTCGCGCAGGGCACGGGGGGCCCCCCGTGCACTATCACTCGTATATATTATAAAGAAATACTTTTAGTCCTAAAGTGAGATCAAATTAGAACCATTCAATAGATCACAACCGTTGGATCAAGGCGATATGGGCGTCTGTGTATATATAAAGAACAAATATATAAATATTAATTTAAAAAAAAGTAGGATATAATGATATTCTTTATGCAAGTGCCCTGGGCTTCCACTTGGCGGTTGAAGATTTGTTCAGATGTTGAATTGCTGATAGAGCTTCCTGGCGCTGCTGGGCTGATTCGATGTACTCTTCAATAGGAGGGAGGCAAGGCCCCTCCGAATCTCTGGCTACTTGACCCCGTATTAGCTGCCAAACATAGGAATAGTAAAATTGTACTGGATTTGGGTCCACAACCGCTACGATGATGACACGCGTGCACAATTATAGCTTTCGTTTTTCGCACTTACTCAAATCATTCAGACGGCCGCGTGCGAGTTCATGTAAAAAAACGCAAAAGACCGTGATCTTATAGGGACCAAAATATGATCTTATGCTCACTTCTTTGTCTTATACGACTACGATCTTTTCGCCCATGAGTCAAAACGGCACAGACCCGATTTTAGCAGGAAATGATTTTTGGCGCGACTCACGAGCTGAGACAACGTACACGTGTCATCATTATAGTGGTAGTCCGGGTCCGGACCAAAAGATTTCTTTGAGTTGAGAGCTTACCTTAGAGGCCCAATGTCTTTCTGCTTGCAGGCATACATCTTTGATATCCCTTCCAGACATGCTAAACAGGGAAGAGAAACCATGGCTCAGATAAGATTGATCAAATAAACAGTAATAACAGAAGAAAAAAAAATTGTGTTTCAAGCATAAAGAAGTTTTCGCGATATTACATGAGTCTGGAAGAGAAGGTTAGCTCGTTGAGGTTGAGAAGGTTACTTGCTGATTGAAGGGCACACGGCTTTCTATTTGCGATTGGAGGCAGAAAGATCAATTCTTCGAGTTTTGAAGCTTTCCGACGTATAAATCGAGCAATTTCATCTCCAACTCCTATGTAAAATTTGACGTCCCTCGCCTTAATGACTGGGTATGATTAGTGGGATAGTATGGGCTGCCAACAACACCAAGCGCGGTCTGAAGTGTAACATATTCGTTGGAAAATTTGTAGTTTTCGATTCTATTGTTTACTTAATTTTTCCCGATGCTCCTAATGTAGATAGTCACCCATCCTTTGTTCAATATTACTCCTTGATTATGTCAATAATAGTATTTCTTCTCCTATTTTTTATTTCTTGATTCTATGCACATTTTATTGGCATATTAAAGGGGATGTTGCTCTTTCCTTCATGATATCAAAGCCTCCGGATATCTTCCTCAGTTGAGTTGTCTGCAATTTCAGTCTTAGGTCTTCGTGCCTTGCTGCCAAGCCCATCGTTCGGCTCTTGCATTAGGAAATAGTGCCCGTCTGCTCGCCTGTCGCACCGCTCTGCTCCTGCATCAGCAATCTGAGTATATAGCCCTACACAGACTCATCGGCTGCTCCGACATCTTATTTGGCTGCTTCTTAGTGTCCCGCATTGCTCGAATTTGGGTGTCAAGATTCAACGACGTCGCTTCCACCATACAACAACTTCAACCGTTGACGATATGTCTAAACCTTCATAAATCATTGTTATCATGTAGCATTTCGAGTCAAATGAGGGTGATCTGATGATGAGGGCGAGGAATGTCTTTACAATAATAAAGTTCAAATAAAGAATAGCTTTTGATAGGCTTATAGGATAGCTGACTTCAAGATAAAAGAGGGTGCAAAAATGAATTGAATATCATACCTGAGTTGAAGGGGAAGTTACTAGACTTAAATAACAGTTTAGACAGCAAATATAACATGCACCAATTATAAGCAAGCAGGTAGTAGAAAATTCCCAGTTAAGTAAGCTCTGTGTGAGAATTATTTTGGGATTAGTAACCTCTTGGAAAGTACTCGTTGACTACCTCTGAAAAAGGTAAAATTCGTGCGACTTACGTAGTAAGGGTTGGGCTGAACCAAATCGAGCAATACCTAAGATATTATGGGCTAGGCTATTACAAATGATATTAGAATTTATCAGTAAATCAGAAGTTTGTTGGCATGTAACAACCTGAAATTGATTAGGGCAGCCTCACAGGCATAAACTATCTTTGGGGCAAAGAAGCCCATACAAAATCAGTTTCTTGTAGACTTTGAGGATTACAAATTTCTAGGTGAAAAAAGATGCAAGAAATTGAATATCATCAAAAAATAAAATTACTGGGCTAAATTAAAAGTTCATGTCACCAATAAGTGAAATTGTTATGCACGCGCAACGACAATTCCTCGAAACATCTTATTTTGTACTTTTTGATCAACAAGTATTTTTGTTTTGTATTTTGCATTTTTATTTTGTAAGGTCATTACGATAATGTGTAAGTGACCACCCTCTCAATATAAAGAGGAGGATTAGGAGTTTTAAGAATCTTTGCTTAGGGCCCGTTCAGTTCAAAGGTTTTGGGCCCTGAGATTTGGTTTGGTTTAAATAACCAAAACCGCCGTTTGGTTCATAGTTTTTGAGGGGTGGATTTGGAATTGGGTAAAAACTAGGGCTTTCATTTTACGCTAAGCCCAATCCCTGTCCAAAAGCTCAGGTTTTCGCCCGCAAGCCGTCCCTGTGATTCCTCTCGGCGCGCTTCCTCCTCTCGCCGCGCCTCCTCTCGGAATCTCGCCGCCGGCGGTAAGTAGCGTTGTTCTTCTCCCTCTCCATCTGTTGTACATTTTAATGTTCATCTTTGTTCAGCAGAGGTGATTTGGAGGCCGACTGCATAATTTCCTCACGATCTGCGTTTACGTTTTGTAGATCACCGCCACTGCTGCATTCCAGCGCCATCTCTGGTGATTTTTGGCTGCTTTTCTCTCCATTCACGTCGACATTAGGTATCTGCAGTTTCGGTTAATCTTCAGTTTGATGGCTTCGCTTGCAATTTTTTGGGGATAGAGGTTGAATTCTCCAGTTTGGGTTGTTTAAGTGTTCAGAACATTTTGTGTTATGTTGTTTACTGGAGCATTTTATGGTTGATGGATCTTTAGTTCGTGTTGTTGTTATGTTTATGCTTCTTTGAAACATTTTGTTAATTTCAATGTTTTAAAATTTGTAGTATGCCTATAGTTTTTATACTTCTAAACAAAATTTTTGATTTCATGCAATTCATGTGGATGAATTCTATCCTGCATCCGAACAACAAAATTGCCCAATTCCAATTCCTACAGCTCAAAATCTTCCTGCAGCCGAACAACTTAATTGGAATTCAGGCAAAACCAAAATCTGTTGGTTTTGGTTTTGACTGAATTCCAATTCTTCAAAATCAAAACCTGCGATCCGAACGGACCCTTAGGGTTGCGAGATCTCTCCTTGTGAGAGAGACTTCAAGAAGGAATCAGCCTCCTGAGGCTAGGCGCGAGTATTTCTCGTGATTGTATCCAAGTTCTTCGAGTTTTAAGTAATTTCCTCTTGCTAACATTGGTCCTACCTGCCTACCCCGTCTGCTACGACATTAGCCGCCGGGCCTCCTGCGGCGCACGGACCCCCGATCCACCTCCTCCTCGCCCGCATCCAGCGCACGGATGCCGACTCGCGTCCTCCCCGCTTCCAACACACGATCACCGCACTGACGCTTCCAGGCGCGCTCCCCGCGCGCGTCCAACGATTCCAGCATTCCAGGTTGTTCGATCGGCCCCTCTCGTCTCTTGCAACATTCCGGGCTCGCTCGTCGGTCTTCCGCGCATCCAACATCGGCTACTTCCAGCATTCCAGGACACTCCATCGGCTGCTTCCGACTGTTCCGTACTCAGCCCCGCTTGGCGACGATTCTGCGCATCCAGACCCCATCTCCCGCGCTCTCTCGGCCCGCCAGCTCTCGCGCCCTCTTCCGCCTCTTCGACATCGATTGGCCTCCAGCTCCTGCGTCCGTCGTACGGCTCCTACGCATGCCCTTCCGGCGGGTTGGCTTCTCCCACTGATGCGCCCTTCTTCTCGCGCCTTCTCTTTGGACATCTCCTACTTCCATCGGCCGTTCCTCCCATCCGTAGCACCTCGTTCGCGCTCTTCTTCTCCCCCGCCGTCTGTGCCCTCTCCTCTTATGCCAAAGGCCCATCACTCGATGGAATCCCGTGTGGAGGCCCTCGAACATGCCCTCACCACCATCAACTCTCGCCTCGAGGCCCAAGCCGAGCAGTTCGCTTTAATTATGGCCCTGCTCCACAACATGCAACCGGCCATCACTCTGGGGCTAACGCCGCCTCTGCCTCGGGATCCCCCAGCACATTGTCCCCCGAAGAACCGGCTTTGGCAGGATTGCCTCCTTCGCATTTTCCCAGCATCGACATTCCTACATTCAACGGGACTGACTCCCTAGATTTGGATTGCCCGCGCGGAGCAGTATTTTGACATTCACAAAACTCATCAGACGCAAAAGGTCTCCACGACTTTTATCGGCATGGTAGGCTCCGCTGGCTCAGTCAGTCCTCTGCCGACCTCACCTGAACAACTCTCACCGAGGCACTGATTCAATGGTATGATCACCACTACTCCGACAACGTGATCGAACGCCTTTGCGGGGTCCGTCAGACCGGCTCCATTGACTCATATGTGGAGGAATTTATCGAGTTAGCCACCCATGTTCCGGGTCTTCCACCCAACCACTACTTGGGCTATTTCATGCATGGCTTACAACCTCATATCCACGCTCGCCTCTGCACCCTTCATTTGTCTATCGTCAACCAAGCCATAGACCTCACCCTACTCGTGGAGGCTGAATTCCTCGCGACGTCCGGGGACCCTCATTCTACATCGCCTCCTTCCAAACCCCCCTACCAACCATATTTTGCCCCCCCTAAACCTCTACCACCGCCACCTCTTTTACCTCGCCCAACCATTATGCCTCCACACAACAACTGTCATATCCCTACTCACCGCATTTTCAACCAAGAGCACCATGACTTGCAGATTAAGGGCATATGATTCCGTTGCAAACAACTATACTCTCATACTCATGATTGTCCTGTTAAGGAGTTCCGTGCCCTCATCGGTGATGAATGGGAGGAGATAGGCGTAGCTGACTTTGATGCCTTTGCGATCACAGATGGACCATCAGACGGAGCCTCATGCACCTCGGCGACAGCCAACACGCAAGCGTATCACTACTAGACAGCGGGCGACACCTCAGCCTTGAGGACAAGATCGATTTTCTGGCGGGGTATATTGTTACGCACGTGCGACGCCGATTCCTGGGAGCATCTTATTTTGTACTTTTTGATCAACATGTATTTTTATTTTGTATTTTGTGCTTGTAATTTGTAAGGTCATTACGGTAATGTGTAAGTGACCCCCTCCCTATATAAGGAGGAGGCTTAAGAATTTTAGGTAGCTTTGCTTAGGGTTGTGATATTTATCCTTGTGAGAGGGACTTCGAGGAGGAACCAGACTCCTGAGGTTAGACACGAGTATTTCTCGTGATTATATCCAAGTTCTTTGAGTTTTATTGCAAGTAATTTCCTCTTGGTAATATGCACCTATTATAAGCAAGTGGGAAGTAGAAACTTCACAGTTAAGTAAGCTCTGAGTGAGAATTATTTTGGGATCAGTAACCTCTTGGGAAGTACTCGTAGACTACCTCTGAAAAAGGAAAAAACCGTGCGACTTACATAGTAAGGGTTGGGCTGAACATAAACGAACAATATCTAAAATATTATGGGTTAGGTTATTACAAATGATATTAGAATTTATCAATATGATGTATGGTTTTGGGATGAACTAATCAAAAGTTTGTCGGCATGTAACAACCTGAAATTGATTAGGGCTGTCGCAGGAAGGCCGCCAGGCCTCTGTTTCGGTCGTCCTCAGTCAGATCCACCCACTCCCGACCGAAATCCGGCGTTTCAAGCCCCATGGCTCCCAACACTCGCTCCTCCGGTGACCCCGCTCCAGATACAGTCCCCGAAGCCCTTACCCGTCGGGTGGAGGCTCAAGAGCAACTTGTCGCCTCCATGCACGCCTCCCACCTCGCCCTCCGCTCCAAGATTGACTCCCTTCAAGCGTCCGCGCCGCCGTTTCCTCCGCGTCCGCCGCCGCCGTTTCCGCCGTGTTTGTCTCCGGTTCACCCGCAGACGGCGGCTCTCTCCTCGGCGCCGGGCCACCGCCCATTCACTCTGGGACCACTCTGCCCATTCTGGGCCGGTCTTCCCTCTCCCCCGACATTCCCTACTTTGTCAGCGTCGACCCGATGGGTTGGATCGCCAAAGCGGAGCAATATTTCGACCTCAACTACACACTGGAGCACGACAAGGTGTCTATGGTTGTGGTTAGCCTGGAAAGCTCGGCCCTCCACTGGACTCGGTGGCTCCGCCAATCGTTGTGCCTCTTCTGGCCCAAGCTCAAGTAGGAGATGATCTGGCAGAATGACACCCGCTACTCCGCCTCCTCCGCTATCGAGCGTCTTTGCGGCGTCCACCAGACAGCCGGCCTGGACGACTATGTTGATGAGTTCGTCGCCCTGGTCTCCCACGTCCCCGGGCTACCGCCCGATCATTACCTGGGCTTCTTTATGCAGGGTCTACTGCTACATATCCGCTCTCGTCTCCGCACGCACCACCCACACACAGTCTCTGACGCCATGGACTTGGCGCGTCTGGTGGAAGCCGACCTCTCCCCCTGGCCACCTGCTCCTACGATCGACCACCACCAACCACGATTCCTCCACCGCGGCCGCCGCCTTGGGGGAACCGGTCGGGTCACCCACCGGCCCTTCAACGCCTCTCGAACAATGATTACAATAAGCTTCACAACAAGGGTCTCTATTTTCGGTGTCGTCAACCCTACTCCCCCAACCATGATTGCTCTGTGAAGGAGTTCCACGCCATCATCGGCGACGTCGACCATGAGGTTACCCTGTCCGACTTTGAGGCCCTGGAGCTCTCAGCCAGGGATACACCTCTCGACCCCACCGCGGCTACGTTCCACCGCCTAGAGTTATCCTGTGCCTCGGTGGGCGGGATCTCTGTCCAGCAGACCCTACAGCTCTCGGGCACGCTGCGGGATCGCCCGATCACCATCATGGTGGACAGCGACGCAAGCCACAACCTCATCTCTGAGCGTCTGGTGCAGCAGCTCCGTCTTCCCTCGGTTCCCTCTCCGGATTTTGTGGTCCGCCTGGGCAATGGGCGACACAGATCGACTCAGAGCCATTGCACTGTCATGTCTCTCTCCGAGGGGTCCTGTTCCGTGACCATGGACTTCTACGCTTTCGGCCTAGGCGGTATTAACACCATTTTGGTGGTGGCTTGGCTCCGCACGCTCGACGATGTACGCGCCAATTGGGCGACCATGACCATACAGTTCCTCCACGGGGGCCAGCCATGTCGCCTCGAAAGTGACTCCGCTCTTCGGTCTACCTCTGCACGATCCAGCAGACCACAGACGTCGACCTCGCCGCGGGGCTGTGGCCCCTCTCGGGCCCGTCCGATGTGCCTTTCCCTTCCCCGACGGACCACCAAGAGCTTTCCATTGCGCTCGCCGACGTCATCCAGCCTCTGGTAGGATTGCCACCAACCCGGCCGACCGACCACACCAATTTCCTCCAGTCTAGGACCACAGCAGCCTCGATGCAGCCGTTCCGTTTTGACCATGGACAGAAGGATGAGCTCGAGCCTCTGGTGCAGGGGATGCTAATGGGGGGCCTTACCGTTCTAGTGCAAGCCTATTTTCTAGCCCGGTTCTTCTGGTCCGGAAGAAAGATGACAGTTGGTGTCGTACTACCCAGCCAAGCTACTTGATCGCCGCTACCACCTTCAAGGGGACTCTGTCTCGCAGGAGGTCCTTGTTGTTGGGTCTTACCGCCTGGAGTCCGAAGCTACGCGGCTGCCCTAGGATCACTTCTGCCGCTAGTCCTCCGACTACTGCCTTGGGAACAAGGAATATTTTCCAGACGGCGGCATTGTTACGGTTGCGCATGTCGACAAGACACGCGCACGCCGACGAGACGTCGTGGCGAGTCCACATGCGAAGGAAAATGATGACGGGCCCGTCTGGAGGAGGAGAGCTCGAAGACGCGCCGCCGACATGATTATCTTATTTGCATCCAGTTATGTTATATTATGTTATGTGTACGCTTTACTGTTCGCACTGTCTTTTCGTTATCCGCATCCCGCACCTATAAGAGGTCGTGTTGTACTCCTTTTCATTATGCTTGGATGTATGGATTTTAGGGTTGCTCCCTAGCTTTTTCTTCTCGTTCCGTCCTCCTTCCTCTCCCTCACCACCGCCGTCCCTCCCCCTTGCCGGATTCCTCTCCAGGATCGTATCAACTTGCATGGCTTATTCTTATTGCATATTAAATTAAAAGCACTCTCATTGAAAGGAGAACTGAATTTTCTTGCTCTTTCAATTTTCTGTGAACTATTTTATCATTTGCTTAAATTTTATGTGTTTGGTTATTATTTGCAAGCTTTTGTCGGATCATCCCACGTGCATACATCATCCTAGGTTTTGGCCCCGAACACTACATAGCTTTCCATTTCCCCACTCCTCCACATTTTCCAGCCTCCTGAAGTTTGTCGGAAACCCGCCATGCCCTAATTCAGTCATTTGCCACCTATCCAGCCTCTTGAAGTCTGCCTTAGTTGTGTAAGCTTTCTTGTTGGAAGTCATTTATTTTGTGTTGAATCTTGTTTTAGTCTCTACTTGAGGAATATTTATTTGTAATCTTTGTTTCCGAGTTTTGAAACATTGTACGTTTTTACTTATTTATTTGATTTTGAGCTCTTTGCATTTATACAATTTCACTTGTTCCATTGCTGGTAAAATTTAACTACTGTGACCTTTCATATAATTTTGATTTATAAAATTTTATTATTGCAAGTCAAATTGTCGTATTTGAGTCTGCATTTAGTAATCATCCATTACCCCCGTTATAGGAGCGTTCTACGTCAGATGGGATATTAGAGCCCCTGGTTAGGGCTTAGTTAAGAATACGCGGGACTAGAGTCTACATATCACTCATATCATATAATAGTAGTCATTGCTACTCTAATCTTCTATTTGAGGATCCATAGTCCGCCTATGTTCATGCCCATAGAGTTCCTTATGGCAAATCGTCATACTACTATGATGATTATCCTCGTCCCCGACCCATCGCTCATAGAGATCGTGTTGACCCTTCAACACGAATCGATTATCATAGGAGGAGCTACTACAATTAGCATCGTTCTCAGGAGAGTCTAGAGTATAGATTTTGTAGGGTTGCACCAGCTTTTGATGATTTGTCGAGTCCTGCGGCCTTTAGCTATTGGATCTTGGACGAGATATTATCTAGATCACTTTGAGTTATTTGGTAAGTGTCGTGTTAGGTTTGTCGAACTTAGGTTGTTAGGTCAAGTGAGACAATACTAGGATAGCATTGAGATGACCCTTGTGCGAGATTGTCTTCGCCCCATCACTAGTTGGGTAGGGAGATGAAGCGGAGATTGTCTTAGGTATTTGCCAACGTCATATAAAAGTTGTCTCCTAGAGCAAGCATTTTCCATGCAGCAAGGATCCATGTTTATTGTTGAGTATAAGAATTACTTTAACGAGTTAGCACTGAGGAACGACATTCGTGATGAGTCAGTCGTAGCCGTTGCTAGATTCCATTCCGAACCTTGGTCTGCTATCCACGTGGCACTGATTGGTCATCAGATAGATTCTGTCGAGTAGGCATTTCAGCTCGCCCTCCACTACGAGTAGTCCTTGAGAGACGCTAGAGTTAGTCGAATGGATTCTCACTCTGACCCCCCAAGTACGAGTCCTTCCACAACCCAGTGCGCTACAAAGAGTCAAACTTTTTCCTTCGTTTATGCGTTTTATTAAGAGTTTATCTTGTGATGTATTTGAATTGTCTAAACAGTTAGACATAACTATTCACATTTGTCTACTCTTAGCTCTAGTCCTTTTGATGTCGTATATTCTGATGTTTGTGGGCATTCCTCTCTTATCTTTGACTGGTCATACATGGTTTGTTACTTTTATATATTGTTTTAATTATAGGGACCTAGTACCTACAGATATAACTGACTAGCAGATGGGACTAAACCTAAAAACTAAACAACCAGTGCTAGCATATTGCCAAACCTTGAATTCTACTTTGAAAGACAAAACTAGAACCAATATCTAAATATCTGGTTTTGACAACAATTTTCAATGACAATGATATATTGCTAGATCAAACAGCAATAGATTCAGCTACACCCTAACGGTCTGTTCGTTTAAATGGAATTGAGGTCCTGGAATTAGAATTAGAGGTGTGACTGAACAGACCCTTAAGGTATTCTTAGAATTAGGTTACTTCCAAAACCAATTTCGGATTAAATAAAAAACAACAAATTCCACAGGTGTTATCGCATTGCTTCACTTCCTAAACAGAGCACATTTGTTGCAAGAAAAGAAAATTAACTGATAAAATGGCAGACAAAAGAAATTTATAAAATACATGCTACTAAGACCCAAATGAACTTAATTTTAAAAAAAAAATAAGCATGCATAAGGAACATGAAATTTGTACTTACTCCTCCGTAATTGAGCCAAATTGAACTAGATCGGATTCCTTTAGGTGCTTTGCATACTGAGCTGCTATCTCCACGCGAGTTTGGAGATCAGGAAGGCAAAAGGCAATCATTGAGTCAAAACGGCTGAACAAATAATTTCTATGTCAGCACATTTTATCTAATAGATGGCATTGCAACGGAGGTTTCAAATTTACTTGGTCACAATAAGAGAGATTTCAAAGTCTTCCAAGTATGATAAATTTACCTAATGAGAGCAGGATCTAGGTCTTGCTTCCTATTTGTTGCAGCTATAACAAGCACCCTCTTTTCCTGCTCAAAGCCATCAATCTGCAAAGCAAGTACCCTATTGCTGAGTAACATTATATGTAAATAAAAAAGAATATTGTGACATGAGCAAATGATGCTTCAGAATTAAGTCAGATATTGTGATTTGAATCTTCAGAGGATCCAGAAAACAGGTATAATAAAACTAGCATAATCGGAAAATATATTAGGGGCAGGGCAAGTGAGGCACAGCTAAGTAAATGTGAATAGGCATATCCTTCCATATTAAATCATCCTACTTAAACAGCTAGTGAGCTAGAAGGGAAAGGAGGGAGGCTACATACTAACCATATTGCCTAAAAGAAAGACTATAACACAAAGTTGAATACAAACCATTACTTTAATAAATCAAAATGAGACAAGAATTCACCAAAAGAATTGATGGAAACTTGCACGCAGAAAAAAGACTGAATCTTACTTGGCGTAATAATACTGATAGTATCCTGCGTGTTGCTTCATGCATTTCACTATCTCGAGTAACAGCAAAAGAGTCGACCTTCATGAATGTTAACAAATAGGCTTTCAAAAATAAGGAAAAGGCATTTAAGACTACCATTGAACACAAAATGGTTTCAAGATTCTAAAACAAAAGGAGTAGAAGATTTAGAAAATAAGATGTAATATTTTACATTATATTCGTAGAGTTAAAAAGAAAGAACACGGAGAATTTAAAAAAAATGGCATGCATATAAAACAAATAGCCACTTTTAGTTTGAAATCTACAAAAATGTGATATAAATCAAGTGCATTAGAGTACCTCATCCAGGAAAATTATTGCTCCATCAGGAAGATCATTGGCAAGTGAGAAGACATTTCCAAATAAACGTTCACTCTCACCGTAATATTTTGACATGACAACCTCCAGAGGAACATATAACAATGGAACACCCTAGAGGTTGACAAATACATGAGCACTAATGTAAGAAAATAGGCACATATAAAGAATGATGTTGAAAGAAACTTGTTCATGGGTCATTCTTGAATGAAAAGAAAATATAATAGGTAAGAAATAGAAGTGAAAAATGAGAACAAAAGTAAAAATGTTTTGAAGATAGCTTCCAATTTGTAGAATAAGAACAAGTATATGATATGTAATGTTAGTGAATTTAATATTAAAAATTATAAATCACTATTTACTCAAAGATAAAGCAACATCTAAATGTCATACTGTTACGATCTTACTAGAGGAAGGGGGAAACTAGGGGAAATTAGAGGAAACTAGGGCTTGAGGCTAGGGTTTGAGGAAGAAGAGAGGGGAAAATACCTCAATAATAATCTCCATGCCTCACTAAGGAGGAGGGATTGGGTATTTATAGTTGATATAATTTCTATCATTATGGTTAAAAGGGCAGAAAGGGCAGCCCGGTGCACAAAGCATCCTTGCGCAGCGAGGGTCCGGGGAAGGATCCCACCACAAGGGTGAAATGTAGGCAAACCTTACCCTGCATTTTTGCAAGGGGTTGCTTCCAGGACTCGAACTCGTGATCTCAAGGACACACGCCAACACCTCAACCGGTGCGGCAAGGCTCCCCATCAATTTCTATCATTAAGGTTATGTGATTAAAATGAAAGAGCATCAAGAGTATTCTGGCTAAGAGGATACAACTGAGACTTAAAAATAAATTTTATAAAACCTCAATTGGGCCGACGGTTTTGTATGGTTCTGAGTGTTGGTAAATGAAAATGCCTCAAATGAGTATGACATAAATAAGGATGCTAAAATGAATGTGTGATTAGTCCAAGATGATATAAGTATTTTGGAAGCTTTAAGAAGCGTCCGGAAAGGTGCACTCCGTCTCACTGGCCAAGAGACACGACCATACACGACCCTTAGTCAGACCAATGTGAATTTCCATCCTCATTCAAGCACTACCCAATAAATTCGTTGGTCTATTAATCAGCTCATTCCTTGAAAAATCAGACGTGAAGAATTTCCATACCTGTTCATTCAACCACCACCCAATCAACTGGAGATCACTCAAATTTTATTAACTTCAACATTTTGATGTCAACAACACCATCTCACTGAAGGAGGAGGAAGAAGATGATACCTCTTACTATTCACATCTTGCTAGTGTATTGTTGTTGACCTCTACCTGCGCATTGGTCCTCTTAATAGCTAAAATACATCATGCTGGATAATCTAATTCTCATATTGTTGATGGATTTTTTACTTACCATGACAGAATTGAATGATATTTTCTCACGAACTCTAATAGGTTTAAGATCAGAAATGAAGTGAATTGTATCTAGCGAAACAAGTAAAGTCCATCAAGATTGAAATTTTTTGATGTAAACAGACATCACAAGGACTGTACATTATTTTGTTGTTGCTATTTTTTATGTTTAAATATTTAGTTATGTTTATGATGGAGGTCAAATAATATATATCTAATGATAAGACTTATTTATCATGTCCTTGTTTAGCTTAAGTAGAGACTTGGCTATTCTTGTTTGATAATGTCTAAAATGTTTCTACTACCAAAGTACCAATATTTTTATTCAAGCTTTTAGTTTGCGCAAAACTTATTAATTTGGTTAGACCTTCCTATTGTTGCATTTTGTTTCTTCCTTATAAAGCTGGTGGTTCATTTTTTTTAATGTAGCTGCTAGTTCAATTAGTCTGGCAGATGGTATTTGAAATTCAAGTTTGATGGTTCTATATTCCTATATTTATGGGTTGATTCAATCATATTATATATTTATTTCACTCATCCATATTATATATTTATTTCACTCATCCATATTATAGCGGTTGGAAGATTGAGTTCTAACTTGGTCTCCTGTCTACAGATTTTCCTTCCTATCTTGGGAATGGTTGGTTGAGTCGTAGATATCCCTCTTTATGAGCATCACAACTACTGTACTGGGGAAGTAATATGTCACGAGCCGATCATGACTCGTCGGAAGCTTCGTTAGAAAGATGGTCGGAGATGGAGGCACTGGAGGAGGGGATTTTGTGGAGTCTTACCGCGGCTGCCTAAGTGAGGTGTGATTGGAAAGAGAGTTCCCACAATTAAAAATTAGGGACATGGAGAGACTCAAAATTCTTCCTTGCTTCATTCTTCCTCTAAGGGTGTCTTAAATAGACTTACAAAGACCCTTGAGATTGATGCGTCTACCAATGACTCAATAAAATGATTAATGCTCAAAATAAAAGGACTACAAATAAAGCAGAAGGCTAATTGATACAGGACGGGCATCCCACCCGCCTGTCACTCTGCGGCCTGGCATCACACCCCGGCCCAGGGGTCCCACACGATAGGCCTTATCAGGTCCGCGAGCCGTACACCCCAACCCATCCCCGGCCCCACCACAGGGCAGATAGGTTGTTGAGGCCGGGGCTCGATCCCCCGACCTCCTTGATAAGAATCCTTCAGCGGAAGACTTAATTTTGTGGGCTCGATCCCGCGGCCCAGTTGGTGATAAGTCTTCCGCTGAAGGATTCTTATCAAGGAGGTCGGGGGATCGAGCCCCGACCTCAACAACCTATCTGCCCTGTGGTGGGTCCGGGGATGGGTTGGGGTGTACGGGCTGCGGACCTGATAAAGCCTATCGGGTGGACTCCCGGTGGGACCCCTGGGCCGGGCTGTGATGCCAGGCCGCAGGGTGGAAGGCGGGTGGGACGCCCGTCCTGCATCATAAAAGTGCACATTTATGATGCAGGACAAATGTCGCACCTGCCTTCCACCCTGACGCCTGGCGTTGCACCAGCCCAGGGGTCCCACCGGGAGTCCACCCGATAGGCCTTATCAGGTCCGCAGACTGTACACCCTAACCCATCCCCGGCTCCACCACATATGATGCAGGACAGACGTCACACCTACCTGCCACCCTGGCGCCTGGCGTCGCACCAACCCAGGGGTCCCACTGGGAGTCCACCCGATAGGCCTTATCAGGTCCGCGGACCGTACACCCCAACCCATCCCCGGCTCCACCACAAGGCCGATAGGTTGTTGAGGTCGGGGCTCGATCCCCCGACCTCCTTGATAAAGAGTTTTCAGGCAGACACTCATCACCAATTGAGTCGCGGATCAGTTGGTGATGAGAGTCTGCCTGAAGACTCTTTATACGGTCCGCGGACCTGATAAGGCCTATCGGGTGGACTCCCAGTGGGACCCCTGGGCTGGTGCGACGCTAGGCGACAGGGTGGCAAGCAGATGTGACATCTGTCCTGCATCACTAATACTCAAAATAAAAAAGAATAAAAAGTACACCAAAAGATAACTCAGAGGATGTCAATAAGATCTCTCTCTCTCTCTCTCACACACAAAATTGAGCTTGACCTCAAGCTCTGAGAGTGGTCAATGCTCATGTATGACCTCAACTAATTCCAATTCATCTAGGTCAGAATAGCGTCTTGCAACGATTCTCTTGTAAATGAATCGGGAATGACATGGACATGATGAAACGCTTATAGCTTCATGCAACGTTGTCCTCTTGTAAATGATTCATCTAGGTCAGAATAGCTTTTTGCTCCGTGTTGTGTCATGTTGCTGTGTGATAATCGCTTGATATTTGGGGAAGGCTTATTCTCAGATTCATCGGATCTATTGTTCTTGGTAATAGATGTGAAGTACTCGCCTTGGTCTATGAGTAATTGACACTCACAAATTTGATCTAGACTCAAAGAAGAATTCAAGTTTGATGGGTTCTCGAACTCGGCAACTAACATCAACCGTTTATGGAGTCCTACTGTGAACACGACACTTGTTGCTTTGGTAGTATTGAAGTAGCGTAAGCAAGGAGAGTTTGAACTTTCTCCAAATAACCCTTCATAGATCCAGTCTCCCATAACGAGATCAGTTCCCTAACCCTCCCCCCACCCCACCCTCAAGGGTCGCTTCGTAAAAGAGGACCAAAACGCATGTTGCAAAATTTCTTAAATTCTTCCCATGCCATTCCCGATTTCTCCATATGTAAATAAACAAACCACAGTTGAGTTGCTCCCAGAAGGTGGAAGGAAATCGGGCTAATTCATCCTGTTGTTATCGATGTCCGTTGATGGTCAAAAAATTGTTTACACATGGTTATACATCCTAAAGGGTACTCCTTTCCTTCATAGGTGAGGAATTCCAATTTGACATAATGGAAAACAATTTTAGGTCTATTGTGTGCATCGAGGTGTTAACGCAGAGCAGAGGAGAAGGATGTTGACTACTACTGGTTTGTTTGTGTGGAGGGACCGTAATGAGTTGTACGACTGACAATAGTCTATCAATCATGTTAGAAAGTGCGGAGAGGCATGTCTGTTGTCGCGCCTCAGCCTCTTGATGTCGTATTTCAGCAACGGTTTGAGCCGCTATAAGCGTTTTCATCATGTCCATTAGCTGTTCCATTTGATGGTTGGGGTTGTCCATGATGTTGAGAATTGGCGTAAGTTGTAGCGCTTTAGAATAGGATCGGGTTGCGGGATGTCTCTGACTTACTAGAAAAAGAAGACGGCGGGTTACTCGTGGTTCCATGCGGTGATTTTTTATAATGATCCAAAGTTTTAAAAGAGACAAACTTTTTTAATAATTAATTAATTGCTAAAATAATAAATTAACTCTTTTAAAAATAATAATTAAATTGATTAATCAATTAAATCTGTCCCATACTGGTCGATGGGCGTTGGGCTCGAATGAAGGAGTGATGATCGAGTTGTGCAAGGCTCGATGACACTGTGATGTTGGGCGTGGAGAGGCGACATGCGGCTTACAAAAATGGTGACAAGGAAGGCTAGTCGCTTGACATTTTCAACAAAAATGACGATGAGGAAGCCTGGTCAACTGAGGCTTCTATGGCTAGGATCCGAAGAAGAGCGCTATAATGGAGAAGCGGCGGCGGCTCTAGCAGAGAAGCAGAGGCACGGTGGAAAGGGCTCCTGCCAGGGTTCAGAAAGAGCACTAATCTTTCCTTTAGAGCATGAGTATTGAATCATTGAGAAAGTAGAAGTAACCAATATGAAGTAGTTAAAACCACTATGAGAGCCTTCAATTCCACATTTATTTGAAAATTAATTTAAGATCTAATTTTTCTTCTTGGCCAATTTTGTTATTGTTAGCAACAAACAACACCCTTTGAAACTGAGAATCAGGCCTTTAAATTTACCCAGGTGAGCCTTGGCCTATGCCCGGGCTTTCTATGCCCATGCTTTTTGGGGACAGGGCTGGACTTAGGCCTGCCTGTTTCGGCCCAAGCCTCCCTTAGAAAAAGGGGTTGCAAGGCTAGGCCAGTCTAAGACCCAGACCTAGCCCAGGCTTGGGTCAGGCAGATCTCACATAAAATAAGTTAATAAAAAAACTAATATAAAACAGCCCCAAAATCAAGAGTCACTTCGGGTTGTTGGGTTGGCGGATGGTTGGACAATGCCTAACCGTCTAACAGTCATTTCCAATGGCTCTCTAGCCATTGGATTGTTGAAATCGGCAATATAAGAAAAATGAGATACTGCATAGTCCAACTATATAGATCAAAGGCTTACCCACTAGAATTTAAACTCATTAAGTTTATGAAACTTTAAGCCCGCTTATTGATAACCATTGATTCAATATGTCCACTGGCCAAATAGGCCCCTGGCTTGGTGAGTTGGTAACTAAGCTAGTAAGCCAGGCCCTAGTATAGGACTGCCAGGGCCGAGCACCAAAATGAGGTCAAGGGAGCTCGGACTGGACTAGCACTTACCGGACCCAAGCCTACCATGGATGGCTTGGACCAGACCCAGGTAGACTCAGGCAAGGACCTAATTACAAGCCTGCGGAGAATCAATAAAAATTAACAAGAAAAAAAAAAGCGTACTCCAGCTCAGTTAAACAAACTCTAGCCCTTGGAATGAAGACCAACTTAGGCATAAAGATAAGACTTTGCCGATAGAAGAAAGTTGATTGCATCTAAATGATTCAGCAAAAAATTAAGTAGAGATGGAACATTTTCTTACAGCTTGTTTAGCAATTACTCGAGCACAGGATGTCTTACCCGTCCCTGCAATCCACAAGTATACCGCTCAGTGTGCTAAGCTATAACTATTAACTAGTACAAAAAAAAATTTGTGCCCAGCTAAGAAAAGAATTAAAAAGTAGACTTCTGGTTGGATTTGTTAGTTGTAAGTTCATTTTTACAGTGTCAAGAATTACAAAGGAATGGTAAACTTTGAAAATATAGTAACAATAAGATAAATTCACGTAGGATAAAAACCAATATACATAGCTCCTAACAGAATTAAAAAAAAAACGTCAATCCATTCCTTACAATAAGAATTGTCTTCATCACTCAACCCTTTGCAAAATATAAAATGTTAAAATAATTCGTGATATAGGAAATTAGCCAAAATAAAATAAAAATTAAGCTTTAACTTAGACTTAGATCACTCATTAATGTTTTTATACAAGAAAGAAATTCCCCTTCTCAGGAAATTAAGAAAACAGTCGGTAAACTATTAAGGTCTCCAACCACTAAAAATTATGTTGGTATATATGAAAACCTTAATGCAAGAGTACGAACTTTTGATTAACCGCATGCAAGGTTGCCACTAACCTTGTTGCATTGAATGCGTGGCATGTACTCTGCCATATAATCCTTAATCACCCAATTTACTAGCTTAAAATGTCATCTCCTTTAAGTACACAAATAAAAAGTAAAAACTAGGGCTTGATCCATATTTGCATGCCATACTCCAATATCCTGTCCTGTAACATAATATGATGAGTTCTTTTCAAGATATAAAATACCTGGTGGACCTTCAAATAAAACTGCACGAGGTCGATTTGACTCAAATTTTGAACGGGTGCCACGAGCAATCTCATCATAGATCTCAGGGTGCTGCAGTGCCATTAGTATTGTGTCTTCTATTTCCCTACAAAGATTTTCATCAGGTTCATGAATTTGTCTTCTTTAAAACTAAAAATAGGACAAATAAGAAACACTTGTGTAAAAAAGCAAATCTGTACCACCCCCAAATCCTCCTTTTTGAGAAAGAAGGTTGAGGTCGTTGGAACCTAAGGATGCCCCGTGCCCTTCGGGGGCTGTTCGGGGGGTTTTCTACTGAATTCTAGACCCAACGCACGACCGTGCGCCCATCGCACGACCAAATCGCACGGTCAGGGTCAGATTGCTGAAATTTGTCTTCCCCTAAGGCGCCCATGCGTTCTCGAGCTCACGGTCAAAGTAGCCAGTGCGAGAAGAAATCACACGGGTGCGCGCAGAAAGCCTAAAAATGGGTCATTATGAGGAGATGGCCTCGCACGAGCAGAATGAACCGAGCGAGACAGGCAGAATGAACCGTGCGAGAAGAAATGTCGCACGATCGATCCACCCGCGCGATGGAAGTTTACTTCGTGCACGACCGTGCGTTTTAATTGCACGACCGTGCGTTCTGTGACGGAAATATTTTAAGTCTCGTTTTCTTAGCCGCCCGATTCGATCTTTGATGATCCGACAGTGGGCTTCTTTCCTGACGGGATTTAGGGTTGTACTGGGGGCTGGTTTCAGCTCATTTCAACTCCACCTCTCTCTATCTTAGGTTAGAGAGCTTGGCAGAGGGGAAAATGGAGGAGGAGCTATCTTCCACCATTAAAGGAGCTTTGGAGCTCTGTTTGGTGATCCGAGACCGGCAACACGGAGAGGACTCGAAGGCGCTCGTGTTCATCCGTGCATTTCAAGCTTTCCATGGCAAGAAGGAAATCTCATAGAGTAACGCCATTTCTCCTCCCGGTTTTAGGATGCGTGTTTGACATCTTGCATTTTTATGGTTTGATTTATGTATTTTGGCCCTAGATTCCTCAAATGAGAGGGATTGAGGTCGTCTTGGTTCAATAAGAACCACTGGGTCGATTGAGTCCGTCCCCTGCATGATTGCATTAGAGATCTGTGTTCGTTAACAGATTAGGCATTGTGGTTGAAGTCGAACTCGTGGACGGTGGCCCGATTCAGTGATGAATATTTGACGTGTATTTAAGGCTTTTGCTAGACGTGCGATTGCGGCGAAGACGCCATTGTAATGTCCAAATTCGTGAGGACTCACGAATAACGAATGTTGAGTTTAGGGCGAGAAATGCGCATGGTGATTGCTTGGGTGGATTGTGATGTTCACTTGTATGCTAAGGCGTAGTTTTATCTATGTGACCGGTTGACTAGCCCCATGATATGGAGATTCACGTGTGGAGGGCGTCCCGGGGCGATAAGTCTCTTTATGTGTAACTGACGAGAACGGCTATGTTGATGGACAACCCAATGGTGTGAGTATCCATGTGCGGGTGGAGTCTCAACTAGAGTTCTTAGAATCGGTTGTTGTGGAATTGGTGAAACTGACGAGAACGGCTAAGGTGATGGATAAGCCCGATGATGTGAGTATCCATATGCGGGTGGAGTCTCAGCTAAGGTTCTTAGAATCGGTTGGTGTGCACTTATGGGTGTTAGTACCCCGGTGGTGTTGTGGTATGGTTGTGTATTGATGATGTGCTAGTCTCATACACACGTTAGGGAGCCTTGGGTGAAACCCAGGTTGCATGCATGTTGCATTGTTATGCCCATTTACTTCTTGCTCAACATAGAAAACATGTTTGATGCTTGTGACATATAGATTATAGCTTGACGTGCTTGTTCATATGCTTTTGTTCATATTGCATACAAAGTGCTGACTTGCAGGGAAATGTAGTTCCCCGGGGTCCGCTAGGGCGGCCGGGAGGAGTGATGTTGTTACGTAGTTGTGGTCAGCCCTGGCTGATTCTCGTGTACCGCTTCTTTTGTGTTGGTTTCAGGGCAAGGATCGCAAGCGGGAGCTTGCTCGCCGGCCAAAAGGCCTAAGCCTCATGAAGTGTTTCCCCCTCCGTCTTTATTGCTTTCATTAGTTGTTGTTCTGGTTTGCATGCCGAGGTAGCTTAGGAGTGGTTGCTACTTTTGTTTTGATATGATGGATGTCGTTTTGGACTCATGTTTTGTAAGGCCATAAGGCCAGATTTCTCCTTGGTAGATCGTGTCACAAAGTTGTTCACATATGAGTGATGCTTGGGGCCATGAGTGTCCATGTGTTTGATTCCTGTTTATAGGTTCTAAAATTGCTTGTTGTATTGCCTATGCAGGGTGGTAGAGACAATGCGGGGACATCGAGGATGCGAGAGGAACGTACGACAAGTAGTGGTACTGTTACGCCCGACGTCATTACCAGGTTATTCGGCTATTGGGCACGTCGACCAAAGGAGAAGGCGGAGGAAGACCGGGCTGAACCATCTGGTTCAGCCCGCCAATATTAATATAAGGAGCACCGGGGCTGAACCACACCGGTTCAGCCCCTATGGGGGCCGGCCGGCCCTAGGGGTTGGGTGGGCATAAATACCCAACCCCTCCTCCTTAGTGAGGCATGAAGATTATTATCCAGGTATTTTCCCCTCTCTTCTTCCTCAAACCCTAGCCTCAAGCCCTAGTTTCCTCTAGTTTTCCCCCTTCCTCTAGTAAGATCATAACATTTGGTATCAGAGGATTCGTCCTCCCATATTTTTTTCCGGATTCCAGAGCTTCCGGACTGTCTCCAGCGACGACTTCCAGCGACTGTTTCTGCCGATCGACGGATTCCAGCGACTGTTTCTGCCGATCGACGGATTCCAGCGACTGTTTCTGCCGATCGACGGTTTCGACTGCTTCTGCCGATCGACGGGTTCCAGCGACGACTTCCGGATCGACTGTTTCCTGTTCCTGCTTCAGCCGATCGACTGTTTCCTGTTTCCGCCGATCGACTGCTTCAGCCGATCGACTGTTCCCTGGTATCCAAGCCGATCGACTGTTTCCGGATCGACTGTTTCCTGTTCAAGTCTTCAAGGCAACCCGCAGGCTTCAGGCTTCAGGTCATCCTGCATCCTCTTTGATTGTTTCCTGTTTCCGCCGATCGACTGCTTCAGCCGATCGACTGTTCCCTCATTCCCTGGTATCCAAGCCGATCGACTGTTTCCGGATCGACTGTTTCCTGTTCAAGTCTTCAAGGCAACCCGCAGGCTTCAGGCTTCAGGTCATCCTGCATCCTCTTTGATTATTTCCTGGTATCAGAGGATCGCTTGGACATCCTGCATCCTCACATCACCGTGTCCGCGCCTAACCATGGTGACACGCACCGAAGCCGAGAATGCACGCTTGACCACCATCGAAGAGAACTACGTTAGGTTGTCGGACAAGGTGGCGACGCTCGAAGAACAAGTGAAATCCTCCCAAAAAAATATAGAGGATCGCTTGGACGCGCGCATGGAGGAGATCAAGAACTTACTTGTGCAAAATCTGAAAGGAAAATCCCACGCGGCGGAGGGATCCGAAACCGAAGCATCCTACCATCCCCCGGCGCAGAACAACATAGGAATCGGAAGTGGAACGCCACACAGGGCCGGATCCGGGTCTACGGGAGGCGGCATCCACGTATCGGGATCGGCGGCACCGAATGGGCCGTTCGGCGCCCAGTACGCTTGGAACGGACCGGGAATGCAGCCGGGTTCCTCGTGGCGGGGTCCAGGGCAGGGAGCAGCCCCTTTTCGACCTACTGGAGCGAATGCGATCCCACTCGGGGGTGTGGAGGGCCTCCTACCGATGTCACCGCCATATGGAGGACCGACGGACTATGGAAATGGCAACCCATGGGGTGGAGGGCAACAAGGAGGCTACGGTCTGGACCGGGGACGGCCCGGGCCCGCAGTGGCTCCAGCGCGCCCTTACCAACCTGCACAGGCAGAACCAAGGCCGTACATGCAGCCCAAACTGACACGTATGAACTTCCATAAGTTCAAAGGCGGCGACGCCTTAGAGTGGATCCAGAAGGCGGAACTTTTCTTCAAGTACCAAGAGATCCCGGCGGGGCAGTGGGTCCAGTTAGCGTCTTTTCACCTGGAAGATGACGCTTTCCAGTGGACAAAGTGGTTTATCAGGGGACGCACTTACGCAGCCTGGGAGGAATTTGTGGAGTCCTTCTCGGCTCGCTTCGGGCCTCTGGAGTACGAAGATGTAGAGGCTATGTTACAGAAGCTGCGACAAAAAGGATCAGTCACAGAGTACCGGACAGAGTTCAAACGGTTGGCCAACCGGGTCAATTGGGAGGAGAGTACGATGCTGAGCTGTTTCATATCCGGATTGACGGACCATTTAAGAGACGAGGTCCACGCCTATATGCCACGCAGTTTGAGTCATGCCATCAGCCTGGCCAGGATACAGGAGGAGCGGTACAATCGGCAGAGGACTCGGACGACAGGTCGGGCACCTACGGGTGCAGATGTACCCAAGCAAGAACCACCTACTGGGGGCCGCCCTACGGTGACGAGGTTGACGTGGCAGGAGCTTCAGGATAGAAAGGACAAAGGGTTATGCTTCAACTGCGATGAGAAGTATACCCGCGGGCATGCATGCCAGAAGGTCCAGGTATTCATGCTACAGGAGGAAGCGGAAGATGTTACTCGCACTGCAGAGGAAGAAGAGTTGGTTTTTGACGACTTTGTCGTATCCCTCCAGGCCCTGGAGGGGGGTACCCCATCTCCGACCTTACACTTGACTGGGAGGGTCGGCAGGGAGACGGTGACGATCTTGATGGACAACGGGAGCACTCACAACTTCATCCAACCCGGTGTGTCCCGGAAGACGGGGGGTGTCATAGATCGCAGCGCAGCGTTCCACGTCAGGGTGGCGGATGGACGTACACTGCAATGCGGGGGAGTGATGAAAGGGGTGGAGCTCCAGATACAGGGATACACCAGGCATATTGATGTTTACTTATTGCCAATCCGGGGTTCTGACATGGTGTTAGGCGCACCGTGGCTGCAGCAACTTAAGCGGGTGACCTTCGATTGGGTCCAGATGACTATGGAGTTCAGCCAGCACGGGAAGGGGTACTGCTTAGAAGGCCTCCGATCGTCTCAGGTCAAGGATATCTCCCTCCGCAGCGTGGCACCGGTTAGTACGATGAGTAGAGCAGCGCCTGCGGCTCCAACAGAGGTCTCGTCTCAGATGCACGCCAGAGCCGGCTTGTTCCAGGAGCCTCTCACTCCCCGCCTCCAGCTTGAGGACAAGCTGGTCCTTGATGGGGGAGGGAATGTTACGCCCGACGTCATTACCAGGTTATTCGGCTATTGGACACGTCGACCAAAGGAGAAGGCGGAGGAAGACCGGGCTGAACCATCTGGTTCAGCCCGTCAATATTAATATAAGGAGCACCGGGGCTGAACCGCACCGGTTCAACCCCTATGTGGGCCGGCCGGCCCTAGGTGTTGGGTGGGCATAAATACCCAACCCCTCCTCCTTAGTGAGGCATGAAGATTATTATCCAGGTATTTTCCCCTCTCTTCTTCCTCAAACCCTAGCCTCAAGCTCTAGTTTCCTCTAGTTTCCTCTAGTTTTCCCCCTTCATCTAGTAAGATCATAACAGGTACTGCCCCAAGTCTCCTGAACGTAAATGTGTCTCGGGTAGATTTTTGTCGTATGCTAGCAGAAACAATGGTGACAGCTCAAGCTGCGAGGGTGCCACAGGTTGCGACGCCTGTCACACCGGTTGCGACGCCTGTCACACCGGATGAAGCACTAGGGCATGCAGAGTTGTTAGCGGAGCAACCAAGCAAGACGCACGCGCGAGCCGCACCGGTAAGAGGCCCCCCAAGACGCCGCGCAACTCGCGCGCCCGCGCAACTCGCGCGCCCACACATCGCGCACGCACAGTCGGCCCGTGCACGCACGCCCGTGCAACACGCACACGCAAGCGGCACGCGTGCACGCACACTCGGCCAGTGCGCGCGCGCACGGCCCGCGCACACGCACCCACGTGTGCACCGGCACCCGCAGGCGACTTCCGCCGCCGTCTCGGCGGCAAAGCCGCTCAGGCTGCCGGCGAACCTTCCCGGATCGCCCAGGGGGCATGCCCGTCATTTTCCAAAAATTGGTGATCCAGGTGACCAAGATCGTGAAACCTTATTCGCCGGTCCAAACTCCAAGACGGTGCAATTACGAAGGCGCCCCTTAGAAAAACTATAAAAAAGCCCATAGGCCTATATTTGAAGACGAGCAACCAAGAAAATAGAAAAGAGCTCTGAAGGTTTTCCGGCGAGTACTTGAAACTCTGGAGGCTTTCTGGCGAAGACTCGGAGTTCTCTTGCTCTCCTGCTCAAGTGACCGCTCAAGTGCCTACTCAAGCAACCGCTCAAGTGTCTGCTCCAGAAGCCGCTCCTACGAGCACGAAGGGAGCTTTCACATATTTTTCACCTTCAAGTACTTGTAATCGGAGTGATGACTTGTCACCCTCCCGAATATTCTAACATGTGTAACCTCAAGCAAATTAGTGGATTTGGTCGGCACCGAACTGACCCCGTGTTTTTTTCACTTTCTGGGTTTTTTCACATAAAAAGTCTCGTCGTCTCTGCTGTTGGTTCTCTTTTAACTGTTTGCGCGTTTGAGTCACTCTCGAGCTAAGGCGGTTTGATTCTCCGATCCGGGAGAGCGCTAAGCGACCCACAACAGTTTTGTGCCGTCTGTGGGAAGCTGTTCCCAAAAGTTCTGAAAAATTTCTGAAGACAGTGCTTGTCTTGTGCAAGCACTCCTGACTAACAACAATGACAAGGAGTACTAGCACCGCGAATGGAGGGGCTCCAGAGGAGCGCACGGACGACCAACTCGCATGTAAACAACGCTCCACATCTCGAGGGAGCCGTCGTCGGCCCGCCGCATCAGCAACCTCCGTGGAGGAACGTGTGCACCTGATGGAGGAATGCCAGGTTGAGGCGCTCACCCTCCTGCGAGACTTGGGAGCCACTAACCCTCCTAACCCCATCGTTTCCCATGGAGGCCAACCGCAGCTCCCCCCGGGCATCGTCATGCAGGAAAATGCTGCCCACCTTGACAATCCCTCTGCAGATGAACTGTCTGATGCAGCCAGCTCTATGCGCGCTGCCCACCCAGCAGAGCTTCTGAGGCGCGCGCAACTCAATCCTCACCCAGTGGAAGCAGATGTCGGCCAGGCCGACCGAAGACTCACTCGCGAGGAAGTGAGAAATATGATCGAGGAAGAATACAGGCACGACGGGCGCCACGCCGCGAACCCGCGACGTCCCTTTCACCACGGTTCTCCACTGGCTCCTCAGGTTCTGGCACACCCCGTTCCAAACGGGTTTAAGCTACATAATTTCGAGACTTTCAACGGGACGGATGACTCCCTGGAGCATGTCAACCACTTCGCCACGATCATGAGCATCTACAATGCTCCTGATCAACTCCTGTGTCAAGTATTCCCGACAACTCTAAAGGGACAGACACGTACCTGGTTCCACTCCCTGAAGGAAGGAGAAATCAGCAACTTCGCGGAACTAACACGACAATTCACCGACCAATTCATAGCTAACCGCCGAATCGTAAGGGACTCCTCTCATCTCTCTGGGATCCGCAAAAGCAAGGGGGAGACACTCAAGGACTTCTTTCGCCGCTTTACCACTGAAGCGCGGCAAATTCCAGGAGTTAAGCCCGAGCTTCTGCGAGGGGTCTTTCTCGGAGGGTTCTGTCCCAATGGGTTCTACTCTGCGCTGATGCGGGAAACAGGATCAAGCTACGCTGACCTTGTACACCGGGTCGAGACACAAATCGCGGCAGAAGAGGCGCATCGCCAGCAGTTCGAGGGGAGATCAAAAGGAAAGAGAGGGCAGGAACTGCCGCCACAGGCTCCCCAGAGGAACGACGAGCGCCGCGACAATCCCCGCAGAGACCAAGGACCTCTCCAACACCCGAACTACACTCCCCTAAATACCACCCGTGCGAACGTGCTCATGGCCATCCAGGACTCTGACGTGCTCCGCAGGCCCAAACCGCTCATCCCAGATAAGGGAGATTAGACGCAGTATTGTAAATATCATAGCGGACACGGGCACAACATTGAGGAGTATTCCCGGCTAAAGGAAGAGATCGAGCGTCTCATCAGGCAAGGGCACCTCGGGAGGTTCTTGCAAAATCAAGTGTCGAACCGGCCCGCGCCACGCAGCCTAGAAGAGATCAGCCTCCCACGCACCAAGGGGCGCAGGGGTAAGGCAGATGGTAGGGGAAGTGGAAACTATAGCTGAATCACCCTTCTCCTCCGCCCAAGTCCTTTCCATCACCCAACAAGAGGAAGGTTCTAACAACCAGAAGGTACGACAGATCGCCGCCATCAGCTTCGGGGATGAAGATTTGGAGGGACTGCGCCTACCACACCAAGAACCCCTCGTCGTTAGCACAGGAATCGGCGACCCCTGCTTCGGGGTTAAAAGGATACTGATCGACAATGGGAGCTCAGTGGACGTCATGTTCACATCCACCCTCCGTAGCATGAAGATCGCAAAAGAGCATCTCAAACCGACGACAGGGCCTCTATATGGCTTTGACAGTAGCCCCGTCCAGTGCAAGGAACGATCATTCTGCCAGTCACCCTGGGTGAGTTCCCAAAGCAAGTAACGCGCGGTTTCCAGTTCGTAGTTGTCAACTCAAACTCAACATACAACGCAATATTTGGCCGCTCGCCCAGGCCCTGTTCGAGGCAATCCCGTCCATCCCATATCTGCCGATGAAGTTCATCACTCCAGGAGGGGTAGGCGTTGTGCAGGGGGGGAGGGGGTCAAGAAGCAGCCCAACTATGCTACCTACAATACTCACACCCTGAGCAAGGCGCAACCCTCAGGGTTCTGGCAGAAGTTTGACGAAGGAAGACCAAGGGGAGCGTTGCAGAGAGGCCCTCCCGCGTATCTACCATTTCATGTTCGTTTTTTTTCCAAGTCATTCTGGTAACCAATAAGCCTTGAACTTGCACGCACTTGTATGCTTTGCTTTTATATTTCTACTATTTTCCAGTTCAATCGACGGCTCCAGTCCCCGAGGATAGAAAATCGGTAAGAGCGGACTCCGGTCCCTCTACGCCCTCTGGTAAGAGCGGAATCTGGTCCCTCTACGCTCTCTGGTAAGAGCGGACACCGGTCTATTTACGCCCTCTGGTAAGAGCGGACTCCGGTCCCTCTACGTCTCTGGTAAGAGCAGGCTTCAATCCCTCTACGCCCTCTGGTAAGAGCGGACATCGTTTCCTCTACACCCTCTGGAAAGAGTGGACTCCGGTCCCTTTACGCCCTCTGGTAAAAGCGGACTCTAATCCCTCTGGTAAGAGCGGTCTTCGATCCCTCTACGCCCATTGGTAAGAGCGAACAAAGGTTCCTCTACGCCCTAATTGAGTGACGATCTCTGATGCCCCCTCACGTCGAGCGGGAAGCTCACCTGAGCCACGACCCTCTGGTGCCGACACCAAGTAGAAAGCTCACAACTGGTAAGAGCGAACAAAGGCTCCTCTACGCCCTAACTGAGTGATGGTCTCTGGCGCCCCTCGCGTTGAGCAGGAAGCTCACTCGAGCCACGACCCTCTGGTGTCAACACAAAGTGGAAAACTCAAAACTGGTAAAAGTGAACAAAGGTTCATCTACGCCCTAACTGAGTGACGATCTCCGACGCCCCCTTGCGTCGAGCAGGAAGCTCACCCGAGCCACGAACCTCTGGTGCCGACAACAAATGGAAAGCTTACAACTGGTAAGAGCGAACAAAGGTTCCTCTACACCCTGACTGAGAGATGATCTCCGACGCCCCCTCGCGTCGAGCAGGAAGCTCACCTGAGCCACGACCCTTTAGTGCCCACACCAAGTGGAAAACTCACAACCGATAAGAGCGAACAAAGGCTCCTCTACGTCCTAACTGAGTGACGATCTCCGATGCCCCCTCGCGCCGAGCAGGAAGCTCACCTGAGCCACGACCCTCTGGTGTCGACACCAAGTGGAAAGCTCACAACTGGTAAGAGCGAACAAAGGTTCTTTTACGCCCTAACTGAGTGACGATCTCCGAAGCCCCCTCGCATCGAGCAGGAAGCTCACACGAGCCACGACCCTCTAGTGCCAACACCAAGTGGAAATCTCACAACTGACAAGAGCGAACAAAGGTTCCTCTACACCCTAACTGAGTGACGTTCTCTGACACCCCCTCGCGTCGAACATGAAGCTCACCCGAGCCACAACCCTCTGGTGCCGACACCAAGTGGAAAGCTCACAACTGGTAAGAGCGAACAAAGGTTCTTCTACGCTCAAACTGAGCGACGATCCTTGACGCCCCTTCACGTCGAGCAGGAAGCTCACCCGAGCCACGACCCTCTGGTGCCGACACCAAGTGGAAAGCTTACAAGTGGTAAGAGCGAACAAAGGTTCCTCTACGCCCTAACTAAGTGACGATCTCCGACACCCCTTCGCGTAGAGCAGGAAGCTCACCCGAGCCACGACCTTCTGGTGCCGACACCAAGTGGAAAGCTCACAATTGGTAAGAGCGAACAAAGGTTCATCTACGCCCTAACTGAGTGACGATCTCCGACGCCCCCTCACATCGAGCAGGAAGCTCACCCGAGCCACGACCCTCTGGTGCCGACACCATGTGGAAAGCTCACAACTGGAAAGAGCGAACAGAGGTTCATCTACGCCCTAACTGAGTGACGATCTCCGATGCCCCCTTACGTCGAGCAGGAAGCTCAGCCGAGCCACGACCCTCTGGTTCCGACACCAAGTGGTAAGCTCACAACTGGTAAGAGCGAACAAAGGTTCCTCTACGCCATAACTGATAGGCGATCTCCAACGCCCCTTCGCGTTGAGCAGGAAGCTCACCGAGCCACAAACCTCTGGTGCCGACATCAAGTGGAAAGCTCACAACTGGTAAGAGCGAACAAAGGTTCCTCTACGCCCTAACAGAGTAACGATCTCTGACGCCCCTCGCGTCGAGCAGCAAGCTCACCTGAGCCACGACCCTCTGGTGCCGACACCAAGTGAAAAGCTCGCAATTGGTAAGAGTGGACTCCGGTCCCTCTACACCCTCTGATAAGAGCGGACTCTAGTCCCTCTACGCCATCTGGTAAGAGCGGACTCCGGTCCCTCTACGCCCTTTAGTAAGAGTGGATTCTGATCCATCTACACCCTCGAGTAAGAACAGATTCTGATCCCTCTACGCCCTCTGGTAAAAGCAGACTCCGGTACCTTTATGCCCTCCGGAAAAGGCGGAGAGAAGTCCCTCTGTACCACATAAAAGCCGCGAACCCGTGTGACCAATCTTATAATAAAGTGAAAGCAACTTATAAGACTCAAACAAGAGAGCATCTTTATAATCTCAAAAATGCCATCAAGGCTACATGATGAATAAAAACATACAACGGTGCTACACCGCATCAATCGCAACAAAAAAGCAAAACAACAAGTAAAAAACTATACAAGCCTCGAAGGCAGTACGGACGCAGTCAGACTCGAGGATCACCCTTTGATATCCACGTTAGGGTTCTCATCCTCCGAAGCGTCGTCTACTCCTAGATCTGTCACATCGCGCTCCGGAATCCTCCGAGCCAAGCGGAGGCCCTTGCCAAAACCTCGATGGAATGCAGTCTCACACTCGACCTCCAGGAGCTGGTCCACCTCGGTAGCCATCATCTCTGCCGGGCCTCCTCCGAAATCCGGGTGCACTCCACCTTAAAGTCCACAGACTCTTTATACTCGGCAACCGCATCCGCTCTAATCGCATCGATGTCCGGCTGCACAGAAACCAATCGAGCCATCTCATCCTTCGGCTGTGATACCTCAGTCTCAAGGGAGGACATCTACGCTTGAACCGCCGCAAGCACGCGTAAGGCAGCGCGCGCGGGGGTAGCCCACGCACAACAACCCGTGCGCGGGATCACATGTGCGTGCCGCGTACGTGCGGCAACGCCGCACTACACGCGCTCACAGCGCCGGCCGAGCGCACCGCGCGCGAAGGGCCACCCGCGCGCACCGCCTACGCGCGGGGCCACCCGCGCCCGATAGCACCGCACCGCCCGCACACGGCGATGCCGCATTGCCCTCTTGTGCAGCGCCCGACCGTCAGCGTCCTCCACACGCCAACGCCCCGCTCTCCTTTGAACTTATGCCCCGCCTCCTTCGCACTCCTCTCTCGCGCAAAGTAACTGAAATTTCTTTACCTTACTCCCCGGAGACATGGTGTCCGAATCCCTCCTCACACAATGAGAAGCCCTCTCAAAAATCCTATAGGAGACGATGAGAGGAGGAAGGGGTGCCTCTCAAATTTATAAATCCTGCTCAAGACCCGCAATGGAAAGTTTAACCAAAGTAGAAGAATATACAACCAAATATTTTCGTCTCAAAAGCGGAAATATTCTCGATATCAATTAAAGCCGATATCTTGCAAAGGCGGCAAAAGATATTTAATAAACCTGCAGTATATATCCGGATTTTAGAAAAAAAAATTCTAAATTTGCGCCGCTGACAAATGAAAATTCTTCTTGCGCGCGCGCAAATTTATTCAAAATCCCCAACTCAAGATCAAAGCGTTCGTGGCAAAAAAAATCGGGCTCATGTTTTTGCAATTCACAACTCACAAAAATTAAGGGGCATTTGATGGGATTCCCCTTTAATTAGTCCGAGTTGAGCCGGTTTGGACTTTGACCGAGCCACCAAAATGGGTCAGGGCAACCAAGCAAGACACATGCGCGAGCCTCAGAGGCCCCCCAAGCCGCCGACGCCGGTACCCGCTGACAACTTCCGCCGCCACCTTGCCGACAAAGCCGCCCGGGCTGCCGACGAACCATCCAGAACAGCCCAGGGGGCATGCCCGTCATTTTCCGGAAATTGGTGATCCAGGTGACCAGGATCGTGCAACCTCATTCGTTGGTCCAAACTTCAAGGCGGCGCAATTACCAAAGCGCCCACAGAAAAACTATAAAACGGGCCATAAGGCTTCATTTGAAGACAAGCAACCAAGAAGAGAGAAAAGAGCTCTGAAGATTTTTCGGTGAGTACAGGCTTTTCGGCGAAGACTCGGAGTTCTCTTTCTCTCCTGCTTAAGCGATCGCTCAAGTGCCAGCTCAAATGTCTGCTCCAGAAGCCGCTCCTACGAGCACGAAGGGAGCTTTCACATCTTTTTCACCTTCAAATACATGTAATCGGAGTAGTGTCCTGTCACCATCCCGAATATTCTAACATTTGTCACCTCAAGCAAATTAGTGGATTTGGTCGGGACCGAACCGGCCCCATAGTTTTTTCCCTTTTTGGGTTTTTCCACGTGAAAAGTCTTGTCGTCTCTGCTGTTGGTTCTCGTTTAACTGTTTGCGAGCTTGACTCACTCTCGAGCTAAGGCGGTTCGATTCTCCAGACCAGAAGAGCGCTAAGTGAACCCAACAAATCTTTATGCTTAATCCCATAAAAAAGCATACATACCGTTTTTGCTTGAAACTCTGTAAGACATTTGAAAAAAAAGGATATTCTCTACTTAAACATACATACCGTTTTTGCAGATCATATCCTGCAATGTTGTCCCATGACATCATGCCCTCCATGGGAACACCAAAAGTTTCATCAAACCCATACACGTTCACCCCCATGGCTTCTAGAGCAGAGACCGACTTCTCCAGTGAAGATGAACTTCTACCACCGTAGTTACTACCATTCTTAGAATTGTATCCACCTGGACTCTTTCCTACTGATGTTTTAACATCTCTTTTACCTGCCAACTTTAGTACGCTAACAAATGCATCAAGCTCTTTCAAAGCAAAGCTTCCCTTCTTTATAAACTCAATCTCCTGAAAATATAAATAGTTGGTTCTACGGCTAATCTGACAGCTACTTTAATAAAAATAAAGCGGCAGTAAAACATTAATTTTAAAAGTACAAGGAACTAAATAAAACTTACACAATACTCAGAGCCAACGAGTGGTTCAAAAATCAGGACACAGAAGTCTTCATCAGATTTATCCACTTCTGTATGTAATTGACCATTTCCAGTCATCTTTTCAGGAGAACTTAAAGTTAATTGCCAAGCTGCCGCACTGAAATAATATTATAATAGAAGATTATCTACCAAAATTGTAATTAACAACAATTTGGAGTACATTACTTATAAAATTAGAAAACTGTCCGCAATATAATGTAGAAAAAACCCAACTCAACTGAGAGTATTAACTAACTGGTTTAGTCGGATCATAGATTGAATTTGTGTTGCGGAGATAATGTGATAGCACTTGGTTTAAATAAAAATTGCTAAAAGCAACAACCAGTTTGATGAAAAGAACAAAATAACTGGGATATCAAATAAAAAACATGAAAAAGAAAAGCCTCAAATACTAATTGTATCATCTGCTAATGGTAAATATCAAATGTTCCTTTCTTCCCTCCTTATCATCCAGGAAAGGAAGAACATCTTTTATGAACATCTGCGATATCTCAGAAGGGATATCTGATAACACCTTGCTAGCAGGGAGACGGGGAAGAAGAGGAAATAACAATTGATTTCTTGGTGCTGGACGCTGGTCGTCCAAGAAGCCCTAGCCAAATTATTCAAAATAACCAAATGATAAAATGAGATACAATAGGTCTCCCCTTATATACATGGGATCTCACTCTCAAATAAAAGTACAACACATACAAGAAATACAAATACATAATAATAATGTCAAATGACTGCACCCTTAACATGATGAGCATCGAATGGTCAACCGTCGACGTGAGTAAACTTGTATGAAACATCCTCCTGGTGCCGTGGTCGTACCCGTATCCGTATCAAAATCCATATGATGTGAAAAAGGTTTTGTTGCAAAGTTCTCAAACACCAACCTAGGTTCCTTCAATCTACAATCTATCTGTTTCATATACCAAATAGATTATGAGAAATGGAGAAACGGTCCATTTCTTAAGATTCATCAAAATTAGCCCACAGAAGTCCAACTTCTTATAGGCCAATTAAAAGACTTGAACTGGGCTACAAAGGAACTGAACTGGCCAGCTTTCAAGCCATTTTTAGCACATTATAAGTTACAGTGGATAATTTCATTTTATATTTAGGATTTGTTTTCCTTTATAAATAGAAGGCGCTATATAGGATTGAATTACTGATTCTAATGAATGAATCAAATTTTTTCTTGAGATAATTTATTGATTCTGCCCTTTGATCCAAGTTGGTACGTGGATCGTTCCAAGTTGTGCACACAGAATTCAACTTTTTTCCTTCTCCGAGTTGTGTATATCAGTATATGTGCAACTACTTTTACCACTATTCAATCTTTTTCACTATGTAGATTGCATCTTTTGGCATCAAAGCAATACACATGAAATTTCTTTCACATTTCTCCAGAACTCCTATCACTTAGCCAAAAATAATAGTTTCTTAATTAAAAGTGAATTTCAGATTTAATGCAGTCAATACTCACAGTAGGGCCCTAAGACCTCTATCATTCCTCATCTCCCTCACATATTTCTCCTAAACTGCCTAACCACATTCTATTATGTCAAACAAAATCCTTACTACACCTGTATATCCCATTCCATCGCACCACTTGGCTAATCCCCTCAGAATAACGCAATCAACTAGCATACGAACTCATTTATCACAACACTCATTGGCCGACCTACCCACAAATCCTACACCATGTATCTTCACTCTAATCACCGCAAATACCTTGCCTAATCATGCATCCATTGTAACTGACAAATTCAGTACAAGTATCAACTCATAACACAAACAACATGACGAGGGACAAGGCTATGGGAGACCATCAATGGACTATTTCTTAAGCGAATACAAATAGACATGCAACATATG
The DNA here is from genome assembly GCA_033032865.1 of Dactylorhiza incarnata. Lineage (NCBI taxonomy): Eukaryota > Viridiplantae > Streptophyta > Magnoliopsida > Asparagales > Orchidaceae > Dactylorhiza > Dactylorhiza incarnata. Next base: position 5,680,406 of record JAWHQI010000159.1, on the reverse strand, counting down.
CGGATGAGATAATGACTATCGGAGAACTATTATGATACACTTAAATGAGTCAACAAGCAAATATCTGATGCACAATTAATTAAGGGTGCTGTTATTAGCAAATCCAATTTGGCTTCTAGCAAACCATTACTACTAGCAAACCTTCAAATTTGAAAATGGTTATTTGAAAACCCTTTTGTTACTAGCAAACCAACATAAAAAAATTTAAATTTGTATTTAGAGACATGCATTCATTCAAAATAAGCCACCACAATACGTGAACGGTGGATCTAAATGTTTATTATTATGTGCACGTGGACGGTGGATCTCAATCATTCGAATTAAATTTTTGGATTTAATTGGCCGAGTATTATATGAAATAATGACCAACAAAACGTCCTGCGCTTGCGTCGTCGACTCCATCCACTCTAATCCAAATAGAATCCATCCAGTGTTCCCTGTCGCTCTGCTTCTCCACACGGCCATGGCGTTGAAATATCCAGAAAATCTGTACTGGTGAACGCCCGCTGCCATCTCTCCAGTTCAACCTCTTCATGGCTTCCACTTCCATTATCCTACCCTACCCACCAACCAGTCTCGCCGTACTTGGGCTTAAAGTTCAGGTGTTTCTGGCCGAAAAACTAATTGCGAACGGGAGAGGGACGGGTGTCGTTGGGGCACCGACTAGGAGTAGACGGAGCCAACAACATTACCCGCACCCTTCGAAACGTGAACGAGATAGGGAGGGGATCGAGTTGCGAACGAGAGAGGGAGGGGTTTCTTCGGGGCAATGCTTGGGAGTCACGAACGGGAATATTGAAGGTGGCGGAAACGATTTAGGGCGTGGTTTGCTAGTAGTGGAATTGAGCCTTTCAAAATAATGAAAAAAATTAAGTTTTAGGAGGATTTTGGGTTTGCTAGAAGCCAAATCAGGTTTGCTAGTAACAACACTCTTAATTAATAATAGAAAATTAACAATTCCACAAATAGCTATAATTGATTACAATTTGAATACAGTTGTATCTCTAAACCAAGGCCTCATACTTCATATACAATAACTTGCCTTAGCCATTAAAAGGAAATTTGTGAAATAAAATAATTTAAAATTTTGACAAAAATATTAACTAAGCAAAATAATGTGTGGTAGTGCAGGTAGAGTGCTCTTATCTATTCTACTTTATTGTGCTTTGTTATATCAATAGAATAACATATTGTCTTGCTATGCTATGAGTTATAGTGTGTGCAATGCTTCCTTTAGTTTAAGGCTACAACTAGAAAGAAGTAATATTTAAATTTCATGGAAACATACTGTAATTTAATAGATTGGGAAGGATTAAAATTGCAAACTACGTTAAAATTTAGTGCAACAAAATTGACGCCTAATAGGTGGTGCCAAATATCCTTTTTTTAAATTTTTCCGAACACAAACATAATTAAGCTTAAAGAATAATTTATGTAGTTGTTAGGTGAACTTTCTTCTAACAATCTCAAACAATGCAGAGGCAACAATTATAATTTTCAGTCAATTATAGTAGAAGATAAAATGACAACTATGTGTGATAGCTTTTATGTAACTTGATTTTTTTATGCAGAAGAATGAGGATATAGATGATTATTCAAATTCTAGAGTTCTGGTCAAGTAGTTGAAATGGTGAAGTGCATCAAGGGTAATATGTGATAAGAGGATATCATGGACACTTAAAGGTAAATTTAATAAAATTGTGATTAGGTTGATCATGTTCTATGGATTCCAATGTTGGGCAATAAAACAAATTATTGATATCTAAATTGAGAATGACAGAAATGAGAATACAAAGATGGAGATGTAAAAACTTAGAAAGATAAGTTGGTAGGAGTGACTTATAAAATGTTAGATAATAGAAAATAGACTTGGGTGCTTGAATATTGACAATGAAGGATAAAAATGAACAAATATACGAATAGACAGAATAAGCGCTATAGGACAAAGAGGTGAAAGGGTAGACATAATGTAACTACGATGAAAGTTGTTCAAAATGATTTGTATGGAATAGGTCTAATACCTCTAACAACTTTCAGCATAAATAAATAATACTAATCATAAAATTGGTGATCAATTAGTAAAGAAAAACCTGTTCCATGCATGCAATACCATTTCTGAGCCACCACCACGATGCTCGGCCTTCAGTCCAAGAAGTGAAACAATATCCACAATAAGGTGGGGCACATCACGTGATGGAGTGACTTTAACTTTAATGGCAACCTAACGCATTGACAATATCGTTATTTAGAAAAAAAATCCAGGACATATATTCAACAGTTTTGTTCAAAAATATTAAGTAACTGACAGATTCGCAAAAATAAGCACTCAAGGCATCAATAAATTATCCAAAGTCAACAAGGCATAGAATAAAATAAGATTAATACCTTCCATTCGAGTAAATAACAACTAAGTAGACAATTCATTGATTTTAGAGCTGATTTAAACCCACGACAGCTTATCTAAGGATATTGGTTATATCCTTGTAACAGTGAAAATCTAGATTTGTAATGTAGTTGTTTATCATATATTTAATCATTTTAATTACTGGCATATTAGCTCTAAATAATAAGTTTAACAAAATGTAATATATATATATATATTTACTATATACAAAGGGAAAAGTTGCCTTTGGTTAAACATTCAAAAAAGCCAAATATACCTTTATCTTTTTAATACACTCAAAATTATCTAATCTAAAATAAAATGTCCATACAAGTAATTACACCATATCCAATATTAAAAGTAATGATGGAAATCCATATAATTCAAAAAGTTTTTTGTAGAGCTCCTACACCTACTATGTAGGTTGTCATTAAATAATTGATAGGGGTAGTTATTAAATAATCCATAGAACCCAAAAAGTAATGATGAGAGAGAGAGAGCATAATATATATGAATTGACTTTGGTTAAACATTCAAAAAGCCAAATATTAAAAGTAATGATGGAAATCAGCCCGCGAAAGGCGGGTTCTCGGCTGGGAGCGGGCGCAGCCCGCTGCTAGTGCGGGCGAAGCCCGCCGTTGCACTAACATAGGGCCGGAGGCCCGTGCCACCCGACTCGTATATATATAAAAGGATGATTATTGCCTTATTGGGACCTCCCCTGAAACCTTAAATAAGTACAGGGACCTCTCCTATACTTTTGAAAATTACAAAAAACTTCTCTAAGTTTGTGTATGTTATAGGACAACCATCCCAGTGAACACACATTATGAGTACACATCTCCTAGAATCTTTAAGTAATAATTTTTTGTACTAAAAATTAATAATGTGAACTTATACGAGAAGTACTGGTACTTTCAAGAAGTAGAGGGGAGGACCCTGCAATTATGCAAAGTCCTCTGGAAGGTCAATTTAAAACTGCCAAAAGTGCACTAGTCATTTTCTTTTTCAAGTCTACGATTATAAATTTTCCTTTTAGTCACTACTCATAAGATATCAGTCTGTTTTGAACAAAGAATATTTGGGAATATTTACTCATAAGATATCATTTTCTTTTTCAAGTGCACTAGTCATTTTCTTTTTCAAGTCTACGATTATAAATTTTCCTTTTAGTCACTACTCATAAGATATCAGTCTGTTTTGAACAAAGAATATTTGGGAATATTTACTCCATTTCTAAGTTCAATTAAGTGAACGTATGAGAGTATTATTAACAAGACTGAAGTTTTAAAAGTACCTTTAGCTAGATGAGTAAGGTTTATTTAAGATATGGTAATCTGAGATCAAGGCCACATATGGGTGAAAGCCCTTACAGTTAATTGCATCTACATGAAGGGCATGTATTATGCGTGGTCGAGCAATGAGAAAGTGACGGAGGATTAAACTAATCAAAATATCATGTTTCACATCCAATTTGCTTGTCAATTTGCCAGCTAAAGTCAAGTGGCGCGTAGCCTTGTTGAGAATAAAAAAAAGTCAAGCTAAGTGGGACCATCATTAAAGGAACTAAAGTGTAAAATGGCAGAAATTAAGGCAACATCAGGTGAAAATTTTATATACTAGTCTTTGGATCTCGTTGAAGGCATCGATCAATTAATCAACGCGATCAGGTATTCCTACTCTTCCTCTTTTTCATGGTATCAGGCCTTGTCGCAGAGACTTTGCTCGTCGACATTGGATCGTAAGGGACCGCATGATAGTTACTGTGGAAAAGCAAGAAAAACTTATATATATATTCAAAAATCATGTATTACATCAAGTATTTGTACACTTATATAGGAAAAGAGAGAGGAAAGGAAATCTCCTTCTAAGATGTGGGACTAAAAGAACTACAAAGAGAAAGGGCCTAGCTGGGCCTTCATTATTGGGTCTTTTTACATGTTTTCTTTAACACTTTCCAGCAAGCTGGAGCATACAGATCGTAGGCACCAAACTTGGACACGAACTGATAATCTAATGAGCCAGGATAATCAGCATCAGAGTATGCAGTGAGAGATAAGGTTGATGAAAAAGGCTTGTATACAAGTCCTTGTCCAGGAGCTGTCTTTAAGTATCAAAGGAAGCACTCAACCGCCTGAAGATGAGAGATGCGTGGAGCATGCATAAATCGACTGACAACGCCAACAAAAAATGATATATCAGGCCTTGTAACAGTGAGATATATCAGTTTCCCTACAAGGCGTCGATAGTACTCTGGATTTGGAAGCAGAAGATCGGAGTCTGAGGTATGAGCACAGAGCTTTGATTGGCATCCATAAGAGTGTAAGCAAGCTTGCAACCAGAGTAGCCAGCATCACGAAGTAAATCAAGGCAGTATTTTCGTTGGGACAGAGTAAGACCATCAGGACGCCGAGCTACTTCGATACCAAGGAGGTACCGAAGGTTTCCCAGGTCTTTAGTTTGAAAAGCTGAGGCCAAATGTTGCTTGATCTTATGTATTCCATGGAGATCATCTCCTGTTATCAAAATATCATCAACATATACCAGGAGGATCACAATGCCTGTCGATCTATGTTGAGTGAATAGAGAGAAGTCAGCCAAGCTTCGAGTGAACCTAACATCATGAACAACCTGACTGAACTTGTCAAACCATGCTCGGGGAGACTGTTTGAGACCATAAAAAGACTTCTTTAGACGACATACAAGAGACTCCCCCGTAGTCTCAAACCTGGGAGGTTGTTGCATGTAGACAGTTTCCTATAAATCGCCATTGAGAAAATCATTCTTAACATCCACTTGATGCAGCGGACAGTGTCAATGAACTGCAAGAGAGATTATCACACGAACAGTTTTCAGCTTGGCGACAGGAGCAACAAGACGAGCCTTGAGACGTTGAATTGTCCCATCAGGACCATGCTTGATGGCAAAGACCCACTTACATCCCACACAAGTATGACCAAAAGGAAGAGGGACATGATCCCAAGTGTGATTTGCCCAAAGAGCCGACATTTCCTCATACATGGCTGCCCGCCATCCTGAATGTTGAAGAGCCTCATGCCAAGAGTTAGGGGGGAGATAGAAGAGAGAGAAGTTGCAAATTCGCGGAGCTCCGGAGAGAGGCGATGTAAGGATACATGGTTTACCAGGGGGTGAGCTGTAGAAGCAGGTGGCAGATCTTCGGGCCGCAAGGTATCGTTGGTAGAGGGTGCCTGTTTCAGAGCATCCGACGTAGGAGAGCGACGAGTGTAGAAACGAAGAAGAGGTGGTTTGGTGGTGAAGGGAGCTGGTGTGGGTAGTAATGGTGGTTGAGATGTAACTGGAATAGTAGGATGAGGGATGGTGAGAGGTGCTGGAAGAATAGTAGGTGTAGAGTGATAGGGCTGCTCTTCGAGGAAAGTGACATCGGCAGAAGTAACAACCTTCCGATCAATAGGAGAATAACAGACATAACCTTTCTGAGTGCGAGAGTAACCGACAAACATATATTTGGTAGCACGAGGAGCAAGCTTGTCTGTGGATGGTCCAAGATTGTTAACATAGCAAGTGCAGCCGAAGACACGAGGTGTGATTGTAAAGGGAGGCATGGAGGGAAACAGAAGGCTAAAGGGGGTTGTAAAGTTGAGAAGAGAGGAGGGCATACAGTTGATGAGGTAACAGGATGTAGACACCGTGAAATGCCAATAAACTTTGGGAACCTGCATTTAAAACATCATGGAGCGAGCGACCTCAAGGAGTTGACGATTCTTTCGTTAAGCTACCTCATTTTGTTGTGGGGTATACGCACATGAGGTTTGGTGGATAATCCCAAACTCAGCACATAGATTGGTAAACATGTTTCCTGTGTATTCTCGCGCATTGTCGGTTCTTATAGTTTTAACAATGGTGGAGAATTGGTTGCTGGTTTCAGTAATAAAGGCACAAAATACACGAGTTATGTCGGAACGATCATGAAGTAAATATAACCATGTCATGCGAGAGTAATCATCAATAAACGTAATGAAATAACGACACCCAGAGCTACTAGTTACTTTATAAGGTCCCCAAATGTCTGAATGAACTAACATAAAAGGAGCATCGCTCCGAGTACAACGAGGAGAAAAGGAAGAGTGATGCTGTTTGCCGAAGATGCAAGACTCGCAGGTGAAGTCGTTGAGGGAGAGATCTGGAAGAGCTTTCTTGAGTATTGGAAGAGGGCATGTCTAAGGCGTCGATGCCAGTCAATAGTACTAACATAAGAGAGAACCGCATGGGGAAGTTCCAGAGTGTATAGCCCATTCGCCAGTTTCCCTTTACCAATGATAGTCTGTGTGGTTACATAGCAATCAAGATCTTGAGTGAGCCGACTAATAGAGAGAAGATTAAACGGAGAGCTCGGGACATGTAGAACTGAGCGAAGAGAGATGGAGGGAGTAAGAGGCACGCCGACTGATCCAGAAATCGGAGTGGTGACCCCATTTGCCACAGTAATGTACTTCAGATGTTCTGAGTTCGAGTAGTGAGACGGTTGCTTTGGGGTAATATGGTGAGTTGCTCCGGAATCCATAATCCAAGTTGAACTATGGGAGAGACAGGAGATACCTTCATTGGAGACAGAGGCCACAGAACCAGAGGAACGACTGAGCATTCCTTGAATTTGCTGGAGTTGGGTGCGCAAGGCATCAATGTCGGTTTGAGTGTTAGTGGGAGCGTTGACTGCAATAGAGGCCTGGGGAGGTTGTGGCGAACCATGCTTACGATAACACGTGGCCTCGAGGTGACCATCCCGGCCACAGTAGGTATACTTAAAGGAAGTACGATTGTTGCAACCCTTACCCCGAGAAGAGGTCCGACCCCCACGAGAGGATGGAGGAGTAAAGGGAGGTGGAAAAGACTTCTGGAGCAGAGCCGGAGAGGGGTTCCCGGGAGCATCAGGAGGTGGTGTGACCTTTAGCAACATGGAGCACACATCTGCCAAAGATGGAATGGTGGAGGGGGAGAGGATTTGAGCTCGGATGCTGTGAAGGTAAGGTGGAACACGTGCCATCATCATGGCAATGCCAACTGCCTCTTTCTGAGTACGTTGAGCAGCGAGATCGGGAGTAGGAGGCTGATGCTGAAGTCAGGCTTCTACTAGAGTTTTGGATCGCGCAACAAACGAAGTGAGATCGTCAGTCACCCCTGGGTCAAGAGACTGAAGGTCCGTGATGATGTCAAAGAGATGTTGCAAGTTGTCCTTGCCCGAATAAAGGGACTGCAGTTCCTCCCACATAGCTTTGGCCTTCTCATGATACATAGCCATAAGATATGGTTCACTGTCCATCGAATTTAGAATCCAAGATTGGACACGACCGTCATCACGTTGTCATTCCTCGGTGGGCTCAGATGGAGTAGCCTTTGTCAGATGATGGAGGATACCTTTTGGCTGGAGAACACGGCGGACAGAGTGCATCCATTCAACAAAATTCTTCTTCCCACTAAGGGAGATAGTGGTGATTCGAAGCTCATCACGAACTTCAGGAAGAGGAGCCGTGGCACAGGTCGGAAGAGACGGAGCATTGTTCTCGGCCATTGAAGAGCACGACAGCGGTCACGAGAGCCCATCAGTTGAGAAACCAGCGAGCAGAAGAGATCACGACGATGAGAACGGATCGCGGGCAGCTCGCAGTTAAAAAAAATTTGCAGCGGTCAGACGAGCTCGCGGGCAGGAGAACTCCCGACAGTCTGGAGGAGCTCGCGGGCAGGAGAGATCGCTGCGAATAGAAGAGCACGCGGGAAGAGGAGCTCGCTGCGAACAGAAGAGCACGCGGGCAGAGGAGCTCGCTGCGAACAGAAGAGCACGCGTGCAGAGGGACTTGCAGCGGTCAGACGAGCTCGCGGGACCAAAGAGTTCGCAGGAGAACTCGCAGGAGAGCTCGCGGTCCTGGCCAGCGAGACAGAGCAGTCTCGGACACAGAACAGAAGACAGAGCCGCGGTCAGAATAGCAGACCGCAAGAAAGGTGCGAATAGCGGACCAGCTGACCCAGCTGATAGAGAGGAGGTTATAAAAGGAGGAGGAGGAGGAGGAAGAGAAAGCCAACTTCAGAAGGAGGGAGCACAGGCTGCGGTCACACGAAATTGAGACCGCAAGAGGAAGAAGCAGAGGTTGCGGTCTTAAGAAGAAGCAGAGGCTGCGATCAGAAGAAATGGAGACCGCAGGAAAGGACAACCGCAGGAAAGCCAGGAAGGCAGGCTACTCGCGGAAATTTTTAGGACCGATTTTTCTGCTCTGATACCATGTGGAAAAACAAGAAAAACTTCTATATATATATATCCAAAAATCATGTATTACAACAAGTATTTGTACATTTATATAGGAAAAGAGAGAGGAGAGGAAATCTCATTCTAAGATGTGGGATTAAAAGAACTACAAAGAGAAAAGGCCTTGCTGGGCCTTTTTACATATTTTTTTTAACAGTTACCTATGCACGAGACTGTCGTGAGGAATCTTCGACCGCAAACGGTCTTCCGTTTCAGGTCGACTACAGTTGGTTCGTCATTGACAGCGGCTCAACTTTGGTTCTTCGTCGACTGGGCTTCTCATTCTTCCTACAGATACTGTGGGACACTCGATCCCGCTCAACACTTCAACGTCCACTAGTGTGAGCGTTCCTCTTTATATAGGAAGGTCATCAGATTTTGTCAATCGTCGTCGATTAGAGCTTCATCTTCCTTCTCAAGAGATGAACTTTGTTGATCCTTCGGGAGAGCTGGACGGAAATCAAAAGGACTCATATTTCTTCTTTTATCTGCTGTCTGAAGGACTGGGAGTTGAAACGTAATAACTTCTTCAACGGAGGAGATGCTTCTTTCAAATGTCTTCTTGCTTCCCTTCGGATGACCTAATGTTATTCCTCTTTTTTGCGATTCCATAGTTAGAGCTTCTGATCTCAGAGGATCCCAAGTGGACATTGGTGCTAGAGTTTGGGAAATCTGAAGAGAGTTTGCAGTTGAAGTTTGACGTTCAACTGGTAAAGCTTTCATATTTGGAGTTTATTGTCTTTTGAGATGCATAAATGGTCCAAGATTTGCATTCTTCTCTCTGCAGCACCTCCAGGATCTTTACTTTTCAACCTTGAGAGAAAATGGAGAGCAGGGTCTCTCGGCCAAATGGAGAATCCTCTTAAGCTTAACCACAACTATAACTCATAAGACTCGATACATTCTTAATCATCTTCAAATCCTAGTGACGGAGAAGAGTGCAGTTTACATAGAGTGGAGACATCACAGTACTCCTTATCTTCCATTGAGCTGGAAAGTTAAATATTGGAGTGCCAAGATGAAAGTGGCAAAGAAGCAATGAAGTAGGTACGCCTCCGGACATGAATGACAAGTAGCACAATTTTGAGTGCAATAGCTGCACATGAATACAGATCACATTTTGAATGATGATTTGTCAGATTGACAAGACATCATAAGTTTTGTTAAACAGGAAAATGGAAATAAAATCCTTAAAAGGGAATTCTAATTTACGTTTCTAAGCAAATACATGTTAAGGATTGGCTACTCACAAGTCACGCTTTTAGGTTGGTTAACCGACATGATATGTTGATTCAAAAACTAAGGTAGTGGTGCAACTTATCCGCTCAAACTTTCTGAGAGGATAAATTCCCCCATTTAAGCTTGAAAGGTTAAGTCAACAAAGATAGCATCCATTGTTCCACAAATGAATAAGGTGAAACCTATAACATATAAATTTTAGACGAAGTTTTACATGAAAGCTTAATCCATCAGGAAAGTAACCACATTGTAACTCGGAATCTATAGGCAGTCGTGAGCAAAATATGAATTCAAGCACCTGTGGCACGAGGTATTGCCTTAGCAAATTGAGGTGCAAAATAAGAAATGTCACCTATAAACACGTTTTACATCAGATAAATGTTTTTAAATTATGATATACAAACAAGATAAGGTAATTTAAAATAGACTAAGGTGGCTTGTCCATGTACACTGAGGGCAGAAAAATCACATATTAGCTTGGCAAATAAATGCCTTTTCAAATTATGATATGCAAGCATAAGGTTATTTAAAATAAATTGAGGTAGTTTGTCCATCGATAGTGAGGAGAAAAAATACATCAATTAGACAAGTGGATAAATGTTTTTTCAAATTATGATTTACAACTAATATAAGCTAACTTAAACCTGACCGAGATGGTTTGACCACTTACAGTGAAGGGAAGAAAATGCATAGATTAGACGAGGCGATAAAATTGATATTGAGGGAGTAGAAAGAAGTGGCAAACCTAAGGTGACTTTGATAAAATTTGCTTAACAGACAATATTCAGTAGAATGATGATCTATAAAACCGACCGGAAATAATTGGGATAATTTCATCAATGATAATGATGATTATGATGGTTTAACTTAACAACACACTAAGCAGGGACAAATTAGGAGATCCCAAGTCCCATTGTATTTCGAGTACACAATTCATGATATATATTATCTTGGCCAAAATCATTAAACTATTTAAGCTTGTACATAATCTTCCCTATATCCATTTTTTAGCAATTCATGCTTCGTTTTCTATCACTATATTTTTAGCCGTCTAACTCTTCCTCCGTTCCACCACATTAATCTTATTCATCCTCACTGGTAATTATCTAGAGTGTGAAGCTATTGTACATAGATTTGATCTAACTTATTCCTAAATGTGAATCTTTATTCCTCTAATTATTAATGCTCTTTTAACTCATTTCAAACTATCATCATTAAAATCGCGTAGTTCTCTAGAGTTGAAGTACTAGCACGCATCTCCTCTTCATTCAAGCCAAAGGTGCTTGGAAATAAGCACACCTTACTAATGGAACATGTGTGATAGGTGCAAGAGGACCTATACCATCAACCAGCCTTGCACGAGGGCCTAAAGAGTGTTTAGCCTTCCTTAACAGTAGTGGGTGGTGCATGAATACTATTTGATTATAGATTGTACACTATCAAGAAGGCTACCTTGCACGGATACTTAAAAATGCTCTACGTATCGGCGGACGCGTATCGGATACGGGAAATGCTCGGAAACGCGTTTTCGAAACTCTAGGAAACATAATTTTAATTATTAATAAAAAAATTAAATCAGAATCGCGTATCACCCTTGCGGGATACGCGATTCCTGTGCTAGAGATAAGCGATTCCCGTGCTAGTTATTCCGCTTATCCCGTGCGCTGTTTATTCCGATTATATTCTAGGTTTAGGATATCCCCTGCTCCGACCTCTCCCTCCTTGCTCTGACTCCCTGCTCCAGGTCTCCCTGCTCCGACCTCTGCTCCAGGTCTCCCTGCTTCTCCGAGCTCCGACCTCATGTCTCCCTGCTGCTCCGAGCTCCGACCTCAGGTCTCCCTGCTCCAGGTCTCCATGCTGCTCCGAGCTCCGACCTCAGGTCTCCCGTCTCCCTGCAGCTCCGAGCTCCGACCTCAAGTCTCTCTGCTGCTCCGAGCTCCGACCTCAGGTCTCCCTGCTCTGACCTCTGCTCCAGGTTCATACACTGTTTTTGTTTCGTGATTTTGTGCTTATACACTATTTTTGTTTCCTGTTGCTGCTTATACACAGATTTTGTTTCATGTTGCTGCTTATACACAGATTTTGTTTCCTGCTGCTGCTTATACACAGATTTTGTTTCCTGCTGCTGCTTATACACAGATTTTGTTTCCTGCTGCTGCTTATACACAAATTTTTTTTGCTGCTGCTTCTTCATGCTTATACACAGATTTTTTCCCTACTGCTGCTTATACAGATTACAAATTTTTTGTACTGCTGCTGCTTCTTTTATTACTGATTTTATACACCGGTTTTATACTGCTGCAATACAAAAATACACAAATTTTATACTGCTGCACTTATGCACTTATTCTCACTGAATTTATACACAGATTTTACTGATTATTTGTGTTTACATTATTTAGAACTTATCATTAAGATTATTTGTTTAAATTAGGTCTTATCTTGCATAACATTGATTCAAGTAGCGGTGCCGGTGTTACTGAAAATGACGAAAAACCTCTTTGAAAATATGTGACAAGAGGGAACAAGTTAACTTAGTTTGTTAGTTGTATTTTTTATATTAATTAATACTTGTATTAATATAATTAAAAAAAATTAAAAATGTTTCCCGTATCCGTATTTTTTTTAAAAACACGTTTCCCGTATCCGTTTCGTATCGTATCCCGTATCCCGTTTCCGTCCCCGTGCAAGATAGCAAGAAGGTATTTGATTCCAAATCCACTATATCTCATTATAAATTTTCAAATACAAGAATGAACGACAGGCGGATTACATATATCTATTTTACCACAAACGCATTAAAACATTAATTGTTGGGAAAATGTTAAAAACTAAATAGATTTTAAAAAATACTCAAAATTTTATCCATAACCATTGTCACCACAAGTATTACAACCTTCTCTTGATCCACTTCTATTAATGGAGACAAGGGATTCACAATCGTAAAATGTATTTAATCTGAATTTGAAAACAACCAATCCAGGTTGAACACAATTTTAGATGTGTCATAAAGCATATTAGTATAAGTTATTCCTGCAAATTAGTAAGAAACTTAGGGTCCGTTTGGCACGGCGTTGGGTGTCATTAACGCGGTGGTTATGAACCGTCGTTCGTGAACGCCCGACCTCACCTAAGGAATTCCATCCAATTTTATGTTCAAAACTAGATTTTTTCTCGGTGGCAGTCATAACCGAACACCACGCCAAACGGAGCCTTAAACCACGAAATGAAATTCATAACAAAAAGGAAAATAAACTAGATAAATGCCTTCTCATTTCATTCTTTATTCCAACAAGCAAACGTTAACATCACACAGTTGTTGAGGTATATTTATATAAAAGGTAACGGGTTCTTAATAGTTTTGGTATGGATCCGGTAGGCATCCAATAACATGTCGGGGATTTAGGGTTACGCCTATAAATACCCCTGTTGGGGGCAACGTGGAGGCCGTTCCAAACTTGACGGTCACACGTGACGCTTCGAGCACTCTAACATTCTCGATGATTCGTTTCTGTGCTCTAGCCCCCACTCCCGTCTGTGAAGCCGCCAAAGCTTCTGACCGGCAAAGTCGAATGACGGTAGTTCTTCGCTCCACGACGGACGCTCGCCCCTTCAACACGATTGCGTGCCGTCGTCGATCTGGCCCTCCAGTGACGCTCTAGATTCAAGGGTTTTATGTCGGAAAAGCTTCTGTCGAGGCCTGCTCGATCGCGTGCCGCCAGATCTGTCGCCGGGTCTTATTCCAGCGCCGATCGACGTTTGTTGGCGCCGACCACTAGTCGACCGGTTGTCGTCGACCTCGCCTCCTCATTCCGGCGACCCGTCCGAGATTGTCGGGTCTTATTCCAGCGCCGATCTACTTCTGTTCTTCGCCGAAGGAGAAGTATCCAGACGATCGCCCAGACCTTTGCTCAATAGAGGTAATCCAGACGATCGTCCAGACCTGTGTTCGATATAGGTAATCCAGACGATCGCCCAGACCTCTGTTCGATAGAGGAATCCCACAGACCTAGCCGGGATCTAACGTCGACCTTTGTCGCAGACCTCTGTCGTCGACCCCTGCAGTTTTGAACTCACCATCGGCAAGCATCAAGTTGGAGAAATTAAAAGACCTCTACAATGTCAAAGGGAAGCAATCTCTCCTCTCCTGTGTCGATGATCAAATTGGAGAAATTCTCTAATTCCGAGTAGAGTGCTTGGAAACGGAACACCCAATTCGGTATGAAGTATCTGAATATATTTTATACTGTGCAGTCCAATTTCGCGTCTGCGGGAAGCGGAGATGAGGATCAGTGGATCAACGACGAAAATTTTTGTCGTGATTACTTCTTTAATTGTCTCTCCAAAAGACTGACAGAGACCTATAGTAAGATGAAAACTGCAAAGTTGATCTGAGATGCTCTGGAGGAACAGTTCGGAGAAGAAGAGAATATGTCAAAGACGCACCTGGTGGACAAATTCATGGCCTTCTCCTTTGCTGAAGACATGGAGATTCTTCGACAGGTTGCAGATTTTGAGACTCTTGTAAACAATAGTGAGAACCTTCCATTATCAGATGGTTTTGTTGTAAGAGCTATTATTTTTAAACTCCCATTGGCATGATACTCAAAACAGAGATGTATCGGAAGAAGATACAGGTTAGTCTTAAAGACCTCAAGCGATTCATTTGTATTGAGGACGAGAACCGGACTAGGCACACTTTAGAGACGGTTAGTAAGCAGAACTCCGTTGCTAACATAGTCATGCATCATAAGCGAAAGCTTAAGCCTAGGAAGACTAAACTGCCCATCAGTGCACCCGCAATTGCTGACACTAGCACAAAGATCAAAAAATATAACGGCAAGTGCTATAACTGCAACAAGTGGGGTCACTGTGTTTTCGAATGCAGACAACCTAAAAAGGGCGAATCCAACACACCCAAAGCTGATAACAAAGCACACATGCTTTATCAGACTGCGCTTGCCAACTTTGTTGTCATGGTTGGAAAAGAAAAAACCAGTACATAATGGTGGCTCGATTCAGGTGCTACATGCCACGTTTGCAACAACTATACTCTACTGAAGGATGTCACTGCAGTTGAAGAAATTGTGACTGTTGCGAATGGAGACACTGCAGAGGTACTCTAGACTGAGACTGTGGATTTGCTACTCTCTTCAGGTACACATTTAATTTTAAAAAATGTTAAATTTATACCCACATTAGCTGCTAATTTAGTTTCAATTAGCTTGTTGTGCGATGCTGGTATGTCTTTTAACATTAATGGCGGTAGAGTAACTTTAATGATTAACTCAAATTATTTTGGTTGTGCATATGTCCTAAACGAGATGTATAGATTGAGTCTAGGAAAATGAAGTAGTAAATCAAGTTAGTTCAAATTTGATAGATCCTAAGACTTTATAGGGAAGATTAAGATACGTGAACTATAGAAAACTACACCTGCTAGCTAAAACTCACAACAATCAAGTTCGACAAATGAGAAATTTGTGCTCAAAAAAGATAACTTTAACACATTTTAGTCAGGTTTCTAAGAGCACACAATTACTAGAGTTAATACATTCCGACTTTTTTTACTACAAAAGCTTTGTCACAAGAGGAGGTCGGAAGCATCAGATAATTTTAATCGATGACTACTGTAGATTTAGTCACATTTATCTTCTTAAATTTAAAGATGAAGCTTTTGATAAATTTCGTATTTTCAAAAATAGGGTAGAAAATCAACTTGACATGAAAATAAAAAGGCTAAGAAGTGATAGAGGATGAGAATATATATCAGAGGAGTTTAGATATTTTCTCGCTAGCAATGACATTATCCCTAAAACCACCGCCCCGTATTCACCCCAACCCAATGGTATCGCTGAGAGGAAAAATAAGCTTTAACAGAAATGTAGAATTCTATGTTGTTGACTGCTGGCATGCCTACGACTTATTGGGGTGAAGCTGTCCTTGCCTCAAATAACATTCTTAACAAAGTTCCTCATGCAAAGTTGCAACAAACACCCTATGAGTTTTGGTTTAAGAGACCTCCTAGATTTGATAATTTTAAGACTTAGGGATGTATCGTTTATGTTAGGATACCTGACCCTAGAAGATCTAAGATTAGACCTAGCATGAACACATGTGTCTATTTAGGATGTGCAGAAGATAATGTTGCAGAAAGATTTCTAGATCTCTCCATCAATACTGTTATAGAATCTAGAGATGCTGTTTTATTTGAGGATAAGTTCCTTAAAGATAAAAATCTGGCACTTCTAGGTCTGCCAGCCACCAGTACTGAGACTTTTGTTGATTCAGAACTAAGAAACTCTGACACTGAGCTTATAGACACTAGTATTTTAGAACATACAAGGTTATCTAATAGAGAAAGAGTGTCTAAAAGCTTCGGTACAGATTTTGTGTCTTACCAAGTTGAAGTTGATCCATCTATCTATAAGAAAACGATCCGATCTAGGGATTCTCTATTATGGAAAGAAGTCATCGATAATGAGATGAATTCTCTCATGCAAAACCACACTTGGACATTGGTTGACCTGCCCAAAGGGGCTAAAACCATTTGAATTAAGTGGGTTCTGAAAAAGAAACTTAATCCTGATGGGAGTATCGCCAAATACAAAACACGTCTAGTTGTCAAAGGTTTCACTCAAGAGAGTGGTATAGACTACTTTGATATATACTCACTTGTTTGTCATATTGCGACAATTAAGATTCTTCTCACTTTAGCATCTATTGAACATTTTACCGTTCATCAGATGGATGTCAAGACTGCATTTCTCAATGGAGATCTGACTGAGGAGATCTACATGCACCAACCTGAAGGGTTTGTCATAGAAGGTCTAGAAAATAAGGTCTGTAAGTTGATTAAGTCACTCTACGGATTGAAGCAAACACCAAAATTGTGACACGAGAAATTTAACAATTGTGTTAAAGGCATGAGTTTCAAGTCAAGCCTATCAGATAAATGTCTGTATATAAGAACAAGTTCAAATAAAGTGACAATTATATGTTTGTACATTAATGACATACTAATTCTGGGTACTGATCAGTCTGAGGTGGAAACGTAAAAGTTATCCTGAAGAAACAATTTAGCATGACAGACATAAATGTGGTGAAAACCATTCTAAGAATGGAAGTGAACTTCACTGAGAAGGGTATTACCCTGTGTCAGAATCACTACATCAGAAATCTACTGGAAAAGTGAGGTTATGATAAGAGTAAAAAGATTGAGACTCCATACGACTATAACAATAGACTGAAACATAATGAAGGTTCATCTATTAAACAGTTGGATTACTTCAAACTTATAGGAAGTCTCATGTATGCAACAACCTGCACTAGACCTGACATCGCCTTTACAGTAGACATGTTAAGTAGATTTACTAGTAACCCTAGAAAGGACCACTGGGATGCCTTAGAAAGGCTAATAAGATACTTAAAGTACACTGAGAAGTATGTTTTATGTTATAGTGGACATCCTCCTGTGCTTGAAGGGCACTCTAACGCCTCCTGGTGCTCAGATATAGGTGATAGTAGATCCACTAGTGATTTTGTGTTTACACTACGAGGAGCTACAAAAAGGCAGACGTGCATTGCACTATCCTCTATAGAATTAGAACTTTATGCTCTAGCTTCAGCAGCAGAAGAAGTAGAGTGGATTAGAGATCTGATAATGGACATTTCAATGACGAGTCTGAAAATGCACTATATATCAATTTTTTGTGACAATCAAGCCACAAAAATCATTACAACGAATACATTGTTCAATGGAAAGAGGAGACAATTAAGGATGAATCAGGCCTGGTTGACCTATCTCACTAGTCAGGAGATAATTTTTCTACTAGACATGAGATCGAAAGATAATGTAGTAGATGTCCTTACTAAGGGCTTATGTAAGATTCTTACATCTAAAACATCAGAGGAGATGAGATTAAAGTCTATTTAGTAGGACTTAATATCTTTCTTATGTTTTAAATTTTAGAACCGAAATCTGCTTACATTCAAACATCTAGATTGAGTACACTGAAGTATTTTAGATGCTACCTGATGAAAGTTTGAGATGAATAGTTGTCAGTCATTCCAAATTTGATGACTTACACAATTATTTCTATTCAAAGACTGAATTGGGTATCATTCCAAAAAAGAATACTGAAGTTGTTGTTTGTGTCCTAATATTAGGATTATTAATTATATCATTCCAAACTTGATAATATAATGGTCACAACTTGTTGTATCATTCCAAACTTGATGGTATAACACAATTGTGAAATGATTAATAATAATCTTTAATAATCGAAGGAACATAGTTTGATTTTATAAAATCAAATATTCTATTTTTTTGTAAATTAGATAGAAATGCTGATATGTGATTCTTTTTTCCTGTTTAGAGTATTACGTTCTTTTACTGCTAGAACTAATCACTTTATCTTTGATAGCAAATGTTTGAATTCATAGAGTTTTATCTCATGACATTCTTATTGTAACTGTTTGCAGATCAAAAGAAGTATGTATGAGAGAAAGTTGATTTCGACCTGGATAACGATGATCTGATGTTTGAGTAGACTGAAGATCAGTTATCAGTTTGAGTTTTCAGTTCTATTTACTTTTATGTTTGCAACTCTGGTTTAGGTTTAAATATTACTCTAAAACTCATATTTACGTTTCTGGAAAACTTTTTTTTGTCGTTACTAACTTGTGTTTTAAGTAATCTGTTATGTGGTATCATTTATATACAATATATGAGGAGATTGTTGAGGTATATTTATATAAAAGGTAATTGGTTCTTAATGGTTTTGGTATAGATCCGGTAGGCATCCAATAATCCGTCGGAGATTTAGGGTTACACCTATAAATACCCATGCTGGGGGCAACGTGGAGGTCGTTCCAAACTTGACGGTCACACGGGATGCTTCGAGCACTCTAACAACAGTAAACAAATTTAAACCGGGATTATCGGAAGAAATCATCAAACCTTTGGCCCTCTGACATCAACAGTGAAGGGTGGGTAAGAGCCCCTCTGCATCCCTCTGCTTTTCAATAACTCCTCCAACCTGTGCCTCTCTCCAGCCGCTAGCTTCCCCATTGCATCAGCCTGGGGTTCGAGACCTTTCTGCCCAATGTCATGCAGGCTCAACTTAGAAAAGGCTATAATAAATGCAAACAAAAAAGAGATTAAGAATTTCAGTGTTGAGCTTCGGGTACCTCACCGGCGTCCGCAAATGAGGCATCCACCGAAGCCAACCCCACTGCACTAGCTGCGAAGATCATTGGCAACACAGTTGAGTAGGAGGACGACGAGGAGGCCGTTCCAGAGCTGTAATCGAGATACCTATGAAGTTCGATCAGTGCCACTGCAGGAAAGGAAGACAAAAATATTGAAAATGGCATGCTCTAGAAAGTGACGGAAAATCAAACAGCAACGGCGAGCTTACAAAGGCGGTGTGGAGATCGAAGGTATGAGGACGAGCTCCGCAAGGCGGTGTTCGTCGTCGTCGTCGCCGCCGCCTTAGACCTTACGAGCCTTAAGATCGTCGCTGTAGCCCGACTCATGCTGCGCAGCGTTGCCGAAGAAAATATCGGTGGGGCTGCGGAAATTTGTCTCCTGGTCCCGTTTAAACATGGGAAATGTTATAAGCACACCAGTTTTGACTATTCGCACACCAATTTCTATGAGTTATTACATGTCTTTTGAAAATAAGTCATGTACATGCATTTTTAAGAAAAGTGCTCAACACGAAAATTGTAGATCTCGTCGAGATCTACAACTTTCGTGTTGAGCACTTTTCCTAAAAATGCATGTACATGACTTATTTTCAAAAATTCACTATAGTTGCGGTTAGGGCGACAATACGTCTTGTGCGTGCATTTTTAGGAAAAGTGTTCAACACGAAAGTTGTAGATCTCGACGAGATCTACAATTTTCGAGTTGAACACTTTTCCTAAAAATGCATGTACAAGACGTATTTTCAAAAGACGCGTAATAACTCATAGAAATTGGTGTGCGAATAGTTAAAACTGATGTGCTTATAACATTACCCTTAAACATTTGAGTGCAGATGAAGCTAGCTGTCGACACGCGCGAAATCGCGTAAGCCAAAGGTAAATAAGGTAAATGACCGTGCGATTCTTAAATTCTTCTGAGCTCCCCGGCGTCAAATTTGATAGAGATAAATTTTGATATTCGTGTAGATTAATTTGATCGGATTAAATTTCAGCAAGAACAAAAAAATGGGTTTCTCTATATAAATTTTATTTTACTTTTTGGCCGGTTGTCGTTGTTGCTTTCACGTTGTAGCCGCATTCAAGAAGTGCATCATGGTGTGATTTTCGTTTCTGATCTTCGCTCTCATAAAATCGTAGAAGACGTCAAAGTTTGCTACAAAAAGAAAATAAAAGACTTTCTCTCTAACTTATCTCTTGATTTCGGCCCCGTTGCCGTCTTTCTTTCCGACGATTGTTGCTTCCACGTCACAACCGCATCCAAGGAGTAAATCATTGTGTGATTTTTGTCTCCGATCTTCGCTCCCACGAGGCTGTAAAAGGCATCAAAATTTGCTACAAGTTGAAAGTGTTGTTTTCTCATGTTGATTTTGATTTATCTTATTCTGGATCATTTTTTTCGAGTTTTCGTTCATGAAGATCAACTCAAATACAAACATGATATAAATGACAGCACAATGCAATTCATTGAAAATATAAAGAACACGGGAGAAATGATAGGTTACTCTTATAATTTGTAGTTTACATGTTATGTTTACTTGTTTTGTAACGAATAATTACTTAATTTACTATATGTATAAATTATTTTAATATTATGTCACCTGGATAGAGATCTTACACCGGCACAAGGACACATAACAATCACAAGCACACATAACAAGGACACAAGAATTGTGTTAGTTTTGTGAAGCTCTCTCCTATGACATTAGAGATTGAATGCCTTACCCTCCAAAACACCAATTAAAATTACAATTGTGATTCGAGGAGTTAGGACCTGGAAACCTGGAATTGTGATTATGAATCCTTTTTTTTTTAATTTATAGATATTTATACAAGAAGAAATGTTTCAAGATTTCACGCCAAATTTAGGAAGAGGTGCTTGGTATGGAACATCCCATTAATTGCGATGATTTGCGGTAAATAGTTGGATCAGTAATCTAATCACCAAATTGATGAACATCTAATGCATCAGACTGTGATCTCCTTGAGCTTTCCCTCATAACCGCTTACTGGCTCCTCCACTGAAGATTGTCAAGTATGATTGATGAGTTCGTCCAAATTCATTGTTGATTCATTGAGAAGTCGATTAGGGATATTCTCTCTTGATGAATACTTTTGTATAATCTTTGTCTAGTATCATCTGTAGACTTATTAGTTAATGACTTGCAATGATGATCTGGATTGATTCACCACTTGTAGACTTCTTACTCACTGATGGGAATTCCAGGATAGGCCATTTTATAGGTATACAACTATCCCCGCATTTTCAAAATATTGAATAATTTCAAAATGTATCTGGAAAATTAAGGATTCCCCTTTGCACGAGCCACTTTTATTAAGGTTTCTATTGATTTGGATCTCTCTCCTTATTCCTTTCTACCTTCTTCAAACAAGATTTTCCTCTATGTTCCACATGGTTAAGCTTAATATTATTGATTATGCTGGAGCTTTGATACTTTTAAGCAAACGACTCCCTCTCTTGCTATAGTGACATTTCACCTTTTGATGGTGGGTTCGCAGTGATTTAGATACATAGTAGTTTACCTTTTTGTGATTTAACAACATTGTTTATTTCTTTCCTTGAAGTCGCATCACCTTGAAATGGTTGGGAGATTTCTCTTCTCATTTGATTTCCTCAAGGACATGTGCGTATCGAAATTGATATCGGTATTCCAAGACGACACTCTATTTGGTATCTTTAGAATACATCTGGTCTACTTCTAACCCGACTTTTTTCTTGGCTTGCCTTTTTGTATTTTTGGTCATTACTGCTTACAAGTCTTCAACACCATCATTGAAGAGTAAGATTGAGAGCTTAGAAAAACATTTTGGGACACTGGGGCTGAAAGTTAACAAGATCGTCAGTGTTCAGGAAGCAACTTCTCAACTCTCAAGTGGTTGAAGAGTTGAGAGCTTCCTTGAATCCACCGGTAAAGGGCTTTGAGCCTATTTATTAGGAATCTGCAACCTGGTTCAATGTCATTTCATGTTGACGGGAAGAGATTGTTGAGGTTCTACTTAGTGAGAAATTTCTTTGCAGAAATAATTTTAGCTCACCGGAACAACATCGACTTAGTCTATAATCCATTTTTCGTTATCAAATATCTTTTTCTCCATATTTCTGAATGTTCCCTTCATGTCATATTTGCTTTGCTTTGGGGATCATGCAATTCAAACTTGCAGATGTCGGATGTCGAACTCATGTCGGTTTGGGTTTTTTATGTCGTATGTCGGATTGCGGGGGATATATCTGGGACATTTCAAAATGTCGGATTGTAATATTATATGTATATATATTATATATCATAATATTTTTTTTAATTAGATGGTAATTATTTTATTTAATGAAGTATACACTAAAATTCATATTAGAAAATGAAACTACTAACAAGTGTTTAATCAATTTGTAATAAATAAGAAATGTTGCATACTTTCAAAATGTCGAAGTGTAACCAAAGGAGAGCTGCGAAGAAGACGAGAGCCAGAGGCGGGGATTAGGGCAAGTGAAGAAGACGAGAGGCCAGAGCGTCGTGAGGAGGACGCGATGGAGATGAGGAGTCGTCGTGAGGGGCAAACGTAGTATAACTATATAAGTATATAATAAAAATGGATTTAATTATAAAATTTAATAAAATAACTTATTAATTTCTAATGGCCTCTATAACCCGCCATAACCCGCCATAACGGGCCGACATGTCCGACATGTCGGCTGCAATACTGGAAAACGCCAGTTTCGTGATATGTGGCGGTAACGTGTTGATTCCCCCTCAAAAATGACATGTCGGCCGACATGTCGGACATGTCGGACGACATCTACAAGCTTGATGCAATTTCATCGGGCCTCAAGGTCGGTGGGTTAAGCTAATTACTTCATTGTCTTGAACTTATTTTTTGTTGAATTCACTCTACCAAGTACCATGTTAGGATGCTTTATAATAGTTTATTTTGTCAATTATGGTTCTATAACACTATGGATATATAAAGTTGAATTGTATTTAGAGTGTTTTGACGAATACTTTGTCAAACAACATTTTAAAATACTTTGCAAGAGTATGTTGTTGAATTATGTATTTAAATATTTGTCGAGTTACGTCCGCTCACCCATTCATGTCTAAAGTTAACCTTTTGTATAGTTTTCCCTAAATCTCATTTCGCATTTTAAATGATAAATGTTTGAGCCTCTAGTATTATAACATAAAGAGGAGCCTGCCATTTCTTTGCCTCATTATTCGTGATAAATTTTTTGGGCTTAGGGGTTTTCTCTCGTTTTAATGTGAAATTTTGATACTATACGCCTCGCGAGCAGAGACGCAACGAATGTTATGGATTATCTCGTATTCACAATTAATTATGTATTTGTCTTTGTGTATTTTGTCTTGTATGGGGGCTCCATCTATATAAGGAGCCCTTAGGTTGTGAGTCCTTTTATCTTTGGATCTTTTGGTTTTGGGCTCTCTTTGGAGAGAAGAGTGCTTTGGAGGATCCAACCTTCGAGTGCTAGGCGGGAGCTTGTCTCCCAAGTTTGTATCAACAGTTTCATGCAATGCAATTTCATTCGCTCGAGTTTGTCGCTCTGCATTGAGCATTCTCTCTCTCCCGTGCTTGTAGAAAAGTCTTATTGGCCCGACCTACCCTTTCCAACCGCGATCTATGTCGCCGGATTGTTCCGCTCACCGCTCTTTCGTCGCCAACGGACCAACCCTCCCTCTAATACATGATGATAACCATGGCCTTACTGCATGAGTGCTTCGATCAGTGGGATGCTATGCTCAACGGCGCCGCCGTGGTGCAACTTATTCACTCCAACCTCTCCGGTCCAGGAGTATCGCCAACCTCTTCGATGTCAACCTAGTATTGGTCAATCCCTCATCACGTGTGCTAATAAGTCCCTCTCGACCTCAACCCACTCCAATTGATTTGGTAACACCACAACATTGTTGTGCGATGCTTTGTTTATGTTGCTTTGAGTTCACTCAGCAAGCACTTAAATCAACAAGTGCTCAAAGAGATATTTTCACACGATACCATTTTGAAATCTCCTAAATTCTCTCGCTCACTAGAATTCCCTCTCCCTTTCCTATCTCCCTCAATCTTTCCTCTTACCTGTTTAGCCCAAAATATCAAAGCCCAATTGCAAGACCAACGAGATTGCACTGTAAAGCAATTTCGTTCAACTTGAAAGTATCTAGTTGCGACCTAAATCACCTAGAGGGGGGTGAATAGGTGGATTCTATGTCTTTTCGCGGAATAAAAAAAGCTTAGAAATAAAAGCACACAGAATCCAAAAGAGCACAGCACAACACAGAGAATTATAGTGGTTCCCCGATCTTGGGTAGTCCACTTTCCACCTCACCTATCTAGCACGACCGGCTAGACTAGGCTACTTCACTGATCTCGGATTAAGAATAATCTTACACCTCGGAGTAAGAACTCCTACAACTCGGAGTGCGCCACTCCTACAACTCGGAGTAAAAAACAACTCCTACAACTCAATCCTTAAACAAGGATCTACACAACACTCGGAAGCAAGCTTCCTACAAACTTTATAAAATTGTTTATTACAACACAACGTAGATTTGAAACAATCTTCTTAAACTTCAGATGAAGTTTTTCTTCAGATCTTGAGAAATAGATTTCTTCTTCTTGACAAAGAATCTCAATACTTTTAGAGGAAGAACGAAGAAATCTTGAGCGATTCTTTACTGGATCTGAGATGCTTGAATCTGTAGAAGACGAATCACGAATCACAACTTTGTCGGAGACGAAACTTGAGCGCGAGAGAGATCGGTCGAGACTTGCGATTCTTTCTGTTTGATTCGCGATTCAGATTAATTAGATAAGATCAGATTCGATTCCATTCTCTCTAAACGGAAATACATCAAGAGTATTTATACGGTCTTCTACAACGGTCATATGCGCGAAATACGGATCTAATTCCACGTGTACTGAACATAGGAGAAGCCCTAAGAAACGCGCATTCAAAAATGAACCGGAAGAATTACTGCAGACCGATTCGGTTAAATGGTATAACCGAATGGCAATAACCGAATCGAATTCGGTTAAATGATATAGCCGAAATGCAATAACCGAATTCGGTTATTCTAATTCTTCAAGGAAATTTCGAACTATGATTCACCGAATTCGATTATATCCATCCCAACTATATAGTCGAATTCGACTATATGTTTCTGAATGATATAACCGAATTTTACTTGGGAAAAATCCCTTTCTATGAAAAGTCCACCATCAGCTCCAGTCCTCCTTCTCTTGCACTTAGGAAATGAGGTACATCCCAATAGAGAGATCTCACATGAGCCAACACTTTGGTCTATACAATGAGGGATTACATTGCACAAGCCTGTGTTTGACGACTCATTGAAAACTGACATTGGTTTGTACCTAGAGTGGAATGACCTGTCACAACACAGCTAAAGTGCATAATCAAATACAACTCAATTCAACTTAGTTCAAAGGAACACTCCTTCAAATCAAGGTAATTGTGGCTACAATACCCAACAATCTCCCCCTATTTGAAGAAGTCAGAACCTATGTACTGAGTTGAATTGCACTTAAATAAATATATATCAAATAGATAAGGAGAGTTAAAAACTTAACTTTTTCAACTTTCTCTCCCTTTCAACTTTCTCTTTCAACTTCTTTCCCCCTTACAATTCCTCTCCCCCTTTCTGACTGCTTCAGATAGGGAAGGAAAAGCATGAGAGATCAAAGCTCCCCCTCAGCAACTGCATAGGAGGCATAATTTGGGAGACAACTTTGAGAGTATTGAATCAGATCCCCCTCAATCTTTTCTCCCCCTTAGCCTTATCTCCCCCTTAGAATTTCAGTGCCTGGACTGAATTCCTTAAGTTTATAACTTCCTTGCTATATACTTCTTGTTCTGGTCATGTACCAAGAACATTCATTGTCCAAATGCCTGATTAGAGTTTTGGTTGGCCTTTGGACGTACCTGCAATCACATATTAATTACCCTTAGGAACCCAAAAGGATTTGGGTCCTAGGTTCCTGGTTAGATTAACACCACTCGGAGTGTTAACATTGCAAGGGGTCATTCTTACATTGTTAACCCGTGGAGTCTTGACATTTCTGGGGTTAAACCAACAATCTATGGCGAAGTGACCAATCTTGCCACAACACCAACAATCAAATCGATTGTATCTTCTCTTGTTTTCCTGTTTTAACTTTTGAACGGGGAGTTTAGCAGGAGCAATATTCTTAGAAGTAGAAGTCTCGTGGTTGCAACACACACATGACTCCTTCTTCTCTTCATGAGATTTAGCAACAATTGATTTAATCTTTGGTGCTTTCTTAATAACTGATCCATGTACAAATGAACCATAATCCTTGGGGATTACTTCTTCATATGGTCCCTTGAAAGCAGTTGTTTCGAAGCATCGGGGACGGGTTTGATTTTGGTCAACCTTGCCCTTACCTTTAACAACTCTTTTCTTAGCAGCCTTACTACTTTCAGCCTTATGACCAAGACCACTAACCTTCGCAGGAGCAGAAAATCTTTCAATGATTGGAAGGATAGTTTTTGGTTTGGAGAAGCTTTCAACTATCTTCCTTTCCACCACTAACTTTTCTTCTAAATCATTGATAAACTTCTCCTTAAGATTTAATAATTCAGCGGAGCTTTTAATTTCATCTTTTAAGGGTTGTGTACAACCCTGTATTCGCCGAGTAGGTATTCGGGCCAAGAGGCATTTCGGAACATCGTTCCTCAGCAGGATCCAAGGAAGGGGGCGAGAACCCCAGCTAAGGGGCGAGACCGGCCAGGGGGACCGCCCCTGGCAGGGTCTCGCCCAGCCCCAGCTAAGGGGCGAGACCGGCCAGGGGGACCGCCCCTGGCAGGGTCTCGCCCAGCCCCAGCTAAGGGGCGAGACCGGCCAGGGGGACCGCCCCTGGCAGGGTCTCGCCCAGCCCCAGCTAAGGGGCGAGACCGGCCAGGGGGACCGCCCCTGGCAGGGTCTCGCCCAGCCCCAGCTAAGGGGCGAGACCGGCCAGGGGGACCGCCCCTGGCAGGGTCTCGCCCAGCCCCAGCTAAGGGGCGAGACCGGCCAGGGGGACCGCCCCTGGCAGGGTCTCGCCCAGCCCCAGCTAAGGGGCGAGACCGGCCAGGGGGACCGCCCCTGGCAGGGTCTCGCCCAGCCCCAGCTAAGGGGCGAGACCGGCCAGGGGGACCGCCCCTGGCAGGGTCTCGCCCAGCCCCAGCTAAGGGGCGAGACCGGCCAGGGGGACCGCCCCTGGCAGGGTCTCGCCCAGCCCCAGCTAAGGGGCGAGACCGGCCAGGGGGACCGCCCCTGGCAGGGTCTCGCCCAGCCCCAGCTAAGGGGCGAGACCGGCCAGGGGGACCGCCCCTGGCAGGGTCTCGCCCAGCTCCAGCAGGGGGGTGAGACCAGCAGGGGGGGGGATCCCCGGGTCTCGCCCCACCCCAGTTAGGGGGCTCGCCGAGCCCCGCGAGGTACCTCTCTCGCCCAGTTTTGGGGGGAGGTGTCGGTCTGCGTTTAGCATCCCAGAACAGCGGGATTTGGCTATTTGCAGTCCGATTTTGGCTATTCGCAGTCCAAATCCGAGGGTATTTTGGGTATTCTGCAGTCCTGTTTAGGTTATTTACAGCCCAGATCCGAAAATCCTATAAATAGGACCAAGGGGGCACCATTTGGAGAGATCTCTCATCCTAGGCTAGCTCTCTCCTTCTCCCTCTCCCTCCCCAAGTCTCTCTAGGGGGTGAGGAGAGGCTCCAGTGGTGCCCAAGCTTAGTAGTGGCTTGGGAGGGGAAGTTCCAAGGGGACTTCCGGGTACGTGGCGGGACCTCCCCGCTAAGCCCTTGGTCCAGTTCTTAGTTCCGACACCTTCAACCTAGAGCTCTCCCTTGGGGGAAGTAAGGGTTGGTCGCCCCTCAGCCTCGTTGAGGGCCCCGAACTCCACAGAGACCGAGTAGTCAGTTTCAACATTTTGGTGCGGTGAGCGTGGAGTGTGACCAACTCAAGAAAGTCTCAAGCTGAGCTCCATGGATGGAGGTGGAGGAAGTTCCGACCCAGGTCACTCGCAGCCCCCGGTGGCTGGGGTGATGTTGGAGATGTTCGAAAATTTCAGGCAAGAGGTCCTGCAGACCTTGCAGGTGACTTTCGCCTCGATAGGCGAGGGCAGGAGAGGAAGTGGTTCGGAGGTCTCGCCCCGACAGGAGGGTGAGATCCCTCTCGACCAACCAACCAGAGAGGTGTCAGGGGGGGACGAGTGGGGAGGCGCCAGGCCCCCACTCGCCCAGCCCCAAGGTGGCGAGTGGGGAGGCGTCAGGCCCCCACTCGCCCAGCCCCAAGGTGGCGAGTGGGGAGGCGCCAGGCCCCCACTCGCCCAGCCCCAAGGGGGCGAGTGGGGAGGCGCCAGGCCCCCACTCGCCCAGCCCCAAAAGGGGGCGAGCGTGGGAAGTCCTTTTTGTGAGCAGATCCTCTCAGCCCCGGTTCCGGAGGGGTTCAAGGGGGCGAAGATGTCTCACTACTTCGGCAAGGATGACCCCGTCTTACACCTGCAGTGGTTTGAAGACATGGTCTCCATCATGCCCATGTCGGCCGCTTTCAAATGTCGACTCTTCGCGACAACTCTGAAGGAAAAGGCTAGAGAGTGGTTCCACCAGCTCCCTGCGGGATCCATCTATGCCTTCGAAGACTTGCGTCGAGGTTTCTTGCTATGCTTCGCGACGTCAAGGAAGAGGAAGAAAGACGCCGAAGCACTTTTCAAGGTCAAGCAAGAGCCAGAGGAGTCGCTGGCTCAATATCTGGAACGGTTCAGGGAAGAGGTTCTCCTCGTCCAAGAAGTGCCAGGGTACACCCTCAAGCTCGCCTTCATGGTGGGGCTGCGGGAGGGCTTCTTCAAAATGGACCTCAAGAG
Source organism: Dactylorhiza incarnata (assembly GCA_033032865.1). NCBI lineage: Eukaryota > Viridiplantae > Streptophyta > Magnoliopsida > Asparagales > Orchidaceae > Dactylorhiza > Dactylorhiza incarnata. The sequence goes on along the minus strand of JAWHQI010000159.1, from coordinate 5,651,388 downwards.
AAGAGCTCCGGAGTCCTTTGAGGAGTTGATGGAAAGGGCGGCCGAGGAAGTTGAAAGTGAGGAGGCCAACCCGGAGTTCACAAGAAGGCTGGCCAAGTTGAGTGAGCCAGAGGCAAGGCAGCAGGGGGGGAGAGTAAAGGCCCCCAAGAGGAAGTTCGACCAGGAGGAGGACAACTTCCAAGAGGAAGAGACTGACCTCCCAGGGTGGAGGCAGGAGTCGAAGGCGCCCTCTCCACCACCCCAGCAAACCATGACAATCAGTTGGGGAAGAAGGAGGAGAGCCAGGAAAGCAGAAAGAAGAGGAAAAAGAAGGGATGCAGCTAAGTTACCCTACTGTGACTTCCACGAGGAGGAGGGTCACACGACATCCACCTGCCCTGAGTTCTTGGAGTTAAGGGAGGCGAGGTGTCCAAGGCAGCAACATCAACAACCAGAGGAGGTCGAGGAAGATCGAACTTGGGAGTAGGAGACCAAGATGATTTCCATGCTTAGTTTTTTCTTTCTATCCCTAAGTCCATGTAAGATGATGTTTTGTTCCTGTGCTTAGTTTTCTCACATGTATTAGGAGGATTAATATAATGAAAATGTTTCAAAAATACTTAGCCTCGATGCTGGCCCGCTGACCAGGCTCCCACCTAGCTGGGAGGGCCGGGAACCGCTCGATGGCAGGATGTTTCAAAAGTACTTAGCCTCGATGCTGGCCCGCTGACCAGGCTCCCACCTAGCTGGCAGGGCCGGGAACCGCTCGAGGGCAGGATGTTTCAAAAGTACTTAGCCTCGATGCTGGCCCGCTGACCAGGCTCCCACCTAGCTGGCAGGGCCGGGAACCGCTCGATGGCAGGATGTTTCAAAAAGTACTTAGCCTCGATGCTGGCCCGCTGACCAGGCTCCCACCTAGCTGGCAGGGCCGGGAACCGCTCGATGGCAGGATGTTTCAAAAGTACTTAGCCTCGATGCTGGCCCGCTGACCAGGCTCCCACCTAGCTGGCAGGGCCGGGAACCGCTCGATGGCAGGATGTTTCAAAAGTACTTAGCCTCGATGCTGGCCCGCTGACCAGGCTCCCACCTAGCTGGCAGGGCCGGGAACCGCTCGATGGCAGGATGTTTCAAAAAGTACTTAGCCTCGATGCTGGCCCGCTGACCAGGCTCCCACCTAGCTGGCAGGGCCGGGAACCGCTCGATGGCAGGATGTTTCAAAAGTACTTAGCCTCGATGCTGGCCCGCTGACCAGGCTCCCACCTAGCTGGCAGGGCCGGGAACCGCTCGATGGCAGGATGTTTCAACAAGTACTTAGCCTCGATGCTGGCCCGCTGACCAGGCTCCCACCTAGCTGGCAGGGCCGGGAACCGCTTGATGGCAGGATGTTTCAAAAGTACTTAGCCTCGATGCTGGCCCGCTGACCAGGCTCCCACCTAGCTGGCAGGGCCAGGAACCGCTCGATGGCAGGATGTTTCAAAAGTACTTAGCCTCGATGCTGGCCCGCTGACCAGGCTCCCACCTAGCTGGCAGGGCCGGGAACCGCTCGATGGCAGGATGTTTCAAAAAGTACTTAGCCTCGATGCTGGCCCGCTGACCAGGCTCCCACCTAGCTGGCAGGGCCGGGAACCGCTCGATGGCAGGATGTTTCAAAAGTACTTAGCCTCGATGCTGGCCCGCTGACCAGGCTCCCACCTAGCTGGCAGGGCCGGGAACCGCTCGATGGCAGGATGTTTCAAAAGTACTTAGCCTCGATGCTGGCCCGCTGACCAGGCTCCCACCTAGCTGGCAGGGCCGGGAACCGCTCGATGGCAGGATGTTTCAAAAAGTACTTAGCCTCGATGCTGGCCCGCTGACCAGGCTCCCACCTAGCTGGCAGGGCCGGGAACCGCTCGATGGCAGGATGTTTCAAAAGTACTTAGCCTCGATGCTGGCCCGCTGACCAGGCTCCCACCTAGCTGGCAGGGCCGGGAACCGCTCGATGGCAGGATGTTTCAAAAGTACTTAGCCTCGATGCTGGCCCGCTGACCAGGCTCCCACCTAGCTGGCAGGGCCGGGAACCGCTCGATGGCAGGATGTTTCAAAAGTACTTAGCCTCGATGCTGGCCCGCTGGCCAGGCTCCCACCTAGCTGGCAGGGCCGGGAACCGCTCGATGGCAGGATGTTTCAAAAGTACTTAGCCTCGATGCTGGCCCGCTGGCCAGGCTCCCACCTAGCTGGCAGGGCCGGGAACCGCTCGATGGCAGGATGTTTCAAAAGTACTTAGCCTCGATGCTGGCCCGCTGACCAGGCTCCCACCTAGCTGGCAGGGCCGGGAACCGCTCGATGGCAGGATGTTTCAAAAGTACTTAGCCTCGATGCTGGCCCGCTGACCAGGCTCCCACCTAGCTGGCAGGGCCGGGAACCGCTCGATGGCAGGATGTTTCAAAAGTACTTAGCCTCGATGCTGGCCCGCTGACCAGGCTCCCACCTAGCTGGCAGGGTCGGGAACCGCTCGATGTCAGGATGTTTCAAAAGTACTTAGCCTCGATGCTGGCCCGCTGATCAGGCTCCCACCTAGCTGGCAGGGCCGGGAACCGCTCGATGGCAGGATGTTTTTTGAAGTATTGTTCCCCTTGGAAGGTTCCGCTGACCGGGCTCTCACTAGACGGCAGGCCAGGTTGACCTCCCAGGGAGGTTAGGTAATTTGCTCCCCTCGTTGGCTGACAAGGTAAGAAGGTCTCTCGGAGAGGTTGTGTTTTTCCCCGAGGTGGCTTCATTAGCCGACGAGGTTGGAGGATCTCTCGGGAATGCTAAGTGTTTTTCCCAAGGTAGCTCTGTTAGTCGGATTTCCAGCGACACTCGTCGAATATACAGGGTTGGACATTTCTTTCCGAGCGTGTATCTCGCTCGAAAAGAGCGGGGATTGTGTACAACCCTGTATTCGCCGAGTAGGTATTCGGGCCAAGAGGCATTTCGGAACATCGTTCCTCAGCAGGATCCAAGGAAGGGGGCGAGAACCCCAGCTAAGGGGCGAGACCGGCCAGGGGGACCGCCCCTGGCAGGGTCTCGCCCAGCCCCAGCTAAGGGGCGAGACCGGCCAGGGGGACCGCCCCTGGCAGGGTCTCGCCCAGCCCCAGCTAAGGGGCGAGACCGGCCAGGGGGACCGCCCCTGGCAGGGTCTCGCCCAGCCCCAGCTAAGGGGCGAGACCGGCCAGGGGGACCGCCCCTGGCAGGGTCTCGCCCAGCCCCAGCTAAGGGGCGAGACCGGCCAGGGGGACCGCCCCTGGCAGGGTCTCGCCCAGCCCCAGCTAAGGGGCGAGACCGGCCAGGGGGACCGCCCCTGGCAGGGTCTCGCCCAGCCCCAGCTAAGGGGCGAGACCGGCCAGGGGGACCGCCCCTGGCAGGGTCTCGCCCAGCCCCAGCTAAGGGGCGAGACCGGCCAGAGGGACCGCCCCTGGCAGGGTCTCGCCCAGCCCCAGCTAAGGGGCGAGACCGGCCAGGGGGACCGCCCCTGGCAGGGTCTCGCCCAGCCCCAGCTAAGGGGCGAGACCGGCCAGGGGGACCGCCCCTGGCAGGGTCTCGCCCAGCCCCAGCTAAGGGGCGAGACCGGCCAGGGGGACCGCCCCTGGCAGGGTCTCGCCCAGCTCCAGCAGGGGGGTGAGACCAGCAGGGGGGGGATCCCCGGGTCTCGCCCCACCCCAGTTAGGGGGCTCGCCGAGCCCCGCGAGGTACCTCTCTCGCCCAGTTTTGGGGGGAGGTGTCGGTCTGCGTTTAGCATCCCAGAACAGCGGGATTTGGCTATTTGCAGTCCGATTTTGGCTATTCGCAGTCCAAATCCGAGGGTATTTTGGGTATTCTGCAGTCCTGTTTAGGTTATTTACAGCCCAGATCCGAAAATCCTATAAATAGGACCAAGGGGGCACCATTTGGAGAGATCTCTCATCCTAGGCTAGCTCTCTCCTTCTCCCTCTCCCTCCCCAAGTCTCTCTAGGGGGTGAGGAGAGGCTCCAGTGGTGCCCAAGCTTAGTAGTGGCTTGGGAGGGGAAGTTCCAAGGGGACTTCCGGGTACGTGGCGGGACCTCCCCGCTAAGCCCTTGGTCCAGTTCTTAGTTCCGACACCTTCAACCTAGAGCTCTCCCTTGGGGGAAGTAAGGGTTGGTCGCCCCTCAGCCTCGTTGAGGGCCCCGAACTCCACAGAGACCGAGTAGTCAGTTTCAACAGGTTGGATTTCATCTTTGAGAGGAGTCAATTGTTTAATTTCCTCCCTCAAAGCTGATTCCACCATCTTGAGAGATGCAATCTCATGTGCTTGAGATTTGACTACCTTGCGGCATTTGTCAAATCCCTCCAACATAGCTTTATACTGAACCATTAGATCTAAGTCTTCCTCTGAAGAATAGCCTTCATTTTCAACGGAATCAGTTTCAGATGCAGAAAGAGGAGTGTGCGAGTTTACCTTCCCTTTGTATGAGGAGACACTTCCTTCCTCATCTGAATGTGCCATAAGCCCAAAATAGGCTTCTTCATCTGAGCTTGACTTCCCTGAGTCACTGTCACTAAGAGTCTTGGACTCCTTTGCCAAGAAGCTCTTTTCTTCTTTCCTCTTATTCTTGAAGGATTTCTTCTTGTATGGACATTCCGTGCTTAAATGTCCTGGCTTATTACAACAAAAACAAATAATATCAGTCGAAATATATTTATTTGGCTTAGATTTATACCTGTCGTTGTTGTGTTCCTTCTTGTGATGTTCATCATCACCCCTTGATCTTCTATGATCTGATGAGGATTGACTTTTCCTCTGGCTTCTTTTTCTGAGCAATCTCTTGAATTGCTTGGAGAGAGAAGAGAACTCTCCATCAGACATATCAGAGCTTGAGGGGCAAGCATCTGATTCATCATCTTCATCTGAGGATTTTCTTCTGACAGAAGACGAGGCCTTATGTCTTCTTGATTCTTTGGCCTTCAGTGCCACGGTCTTCTCTCTTCCAGAGGTGGAGCATCCCTCTTCTTCAGCTTTTCTAATACTCAGCTTGAGCTCATGTGATAAGAGCTTGCCAAACAGAATTTGTGGCTCCATCGTAGCCAACTTTCCGAATTCCCGGATAGCAATAGCCTTGGTATCCCATTCTTTCGTAAGGGATCTCAAGAACTTGTCATTTAGTTCTCCAACGGTGAATTCCCGATCATAGTTCTTAAGACCATTGACGATCTTAAAGAACTTCTCATAAGTATCAGAAATGGAATCTCTTGGATCTTGCTTGAATGCTTCATATTCTTGATTCAGCAATGATCTTCGATCATCCCTTACTTCTTCGGTTCCTTCCATAAGAACAACTATGGAGTCCCACATTTCCTTGGCAGACTTGCAGTGTATAAGATTTTGTAGCATTGAATCGTCCACTGCACCAGCAATAATGTTCTTTGCCTTCTTGTCCAAGATGACGAGGGCAATCTCATCTTTGTCTAGCTCCAACATTTTCTTGGGAATCATAATAGCTGAATTTATAGACGATGGCTTCATAGGAACATGGGGACCTTCCTCTACTATCTGAAAAATTCTTGGGTCGGTGGCTTCCATGTAGAACTTCATTCTTTCCTTCCACATAGGGAAGTTCTCCTTAGAACAGACGAGCATCTTGAGAGAATCCTTGGATTTTTCCATTTCAGACAAACTTGCTCTTGCAACTAGATTTAAAGATCTTGTTCAAGGTGTTAACCTTATAGCGAACAACCTGCCTCTGATACCAATTGAAAGTATCTAGTTGCGACCTAAATCACCTAGAGGGGGGTGAATAGGTGGATTCTATGTCTTTTCGCGGAATAAAAAAAGCTTAGAAATAAAAGCACACAGAATCCAAAAGAGCACAGCACAACACAGAGAATTATAGTGGTTCCCCGATCTTGGGTAGTCCACTTTCCACCTCACCTATCTAGCACGACCGGCTAGACTAGGCTACTTCACTGATCTCGGATTAAGAATAATCTTACACCTCGGAGTAAGAACTCCTACAACTCGGAGTGCGCCACTCCTACAACTCGGAGTAAAAAACAACTCCTACAACTCAATCCTTAAACAAGGATCTACACAACACTCGGAAGCAAGCTTCCTACAAACTTTATAAAATTGTTTATTACAACACAACGTAGATTTGAAACAATCTTCTTAAACTTCAGATGAAGTTTTTCTTCAGATCTTGAGAAATAGATTTCTTCTTCTTGACAAAGAATCTCAATACTTTTAGAGGAAGAACGAAGAAATCTTGAGCGATTCTTTACTGGATCTGAGATGCTTGAATCTGTAGAAGACGAATCACGAATCACAACTTTGTCGGAGACGAAACTTGAGCGCGAGAGAGATCGGTCGAGACTTGCGATTCTTTCTGTTTGATTCGCGATTCAGATTAATTAGATAAGATCAGATTCGATTCCATTCTCTCTAAACGGAAATACATCAAGAGTATTTATACGGTCTTCTACAACGGTCATATGCGCGAAATACGGATCTAATTCCACGTGTACTGAACATAGGAGATATAAGACCCCTTTTTTTTTTTTTTTGCAAAAACCACCGGGTCTTAGGCCCAGAACCGCCGCTTTGCGGTGACACCTTTACTCACAAAGGTCGCCACCACAAAACGCCGATCCTGCCGGCCAAATCGATCACGAAGAAAAGTACAATAAAGAGTAAGACAAGTCCACAGAATCACATGAATTATAAATGTCCACATATATTAACTGAATAAAGAGATACAAGGGCTCTTGCCCTATACAACATTTCCTCATTACAAAACACTCGCGGAAGCTAACTAACAAGTAAAACTAAAGCTAATCGTCACCGACACTGAAACTGGAGCACTCTGACCTGACTGACCCATCCCTGCAGACTCCGGGCTCCAATGGTGCTGCAACACTGGATGCTTCTTCTCTTTTGGCCTGCGGTTGCTGCCTCGCAATCCACGTCTACGTCTTCGCCGTCGGTCTCCTGATCGCTGTGCCGGAGGGGTTCCACTCATCAAGGGGCATCTGACCCGAGTATGTCCTGGCTGGTGACAATGGTAGCATGGCCGTGGGATCCACCACGTCGGATCCTGCTGTACCTGCTTCTTGAAGGTTGCTGCATCTCTTCGAACTCCTAAAATGATAAGGTCCACCGACCGTCAGTCATAATGACTCAGCCAATTCCCCACCCCTCCCCCAATGGCTCCTAGGCACCGTGCGGGAGGATGAAGCGGAGGACAGCAAGGGGTAAAAACAAGAGCAGGTGACGGCGGAACTAGAACTACACAGGTGTATATATATATATATGAAGCATGGTAACAAGTATATAAAGAACAGTAAGCAGTAAGTAAAGTAATATAAAAGTAACCATTGATTTATAGGAATGCCCATACAAACCTATAGACCAAGGGGTCGTTTAGCAGGGCCTACCGTATAAGAAGTCCCATAACCGACTTATACGTTAGGGGTAGGTTCAATGCAATGTTTATGCTATGACATGCAGTATGTTGTTATGCTATGATCATACAAGTGCAACTCACCCACCACGACTCTATGCGCATAGACCTTTAGTTCCCCCTTTTTGGAGCGAGCTAGACTCCCAGGATACTCCCGTAGTGGCAAACGGAAGCGGTGGGTTGGGCCCCGCCCACCTCTAGGTTGGTATTCACACTACCCAACCTAGACCTATTGTACGCCTCCACTATACCCGCGGAGCGTCTGCGTACTCTTGCTGACTGGACCGCCAGACTATCAAGGCTAAGTGTAAAACCACACTCGCCGAGTCAACGTATTGACGTCGGTGTGAACGACCGTCCAATACCGAAGACCCACCACCTTCAGTGCACATGCAACATGTTCTACTTCCTATCTCTGAGCCATGAGTTCCCCGGGCTAACCCGCCCGCCATCAATAACCTTCCGAGCCAAAAGCTCCCCGGGCTAACCTGCCCGTCATCAATAACCTTCCGAGCCATAAGCTCACCAGACTAACCAGTCTGCTGCAACAGCCACCGAGCCCACCGCTCGGACAACCAATCCAACTAAACTTCCGTAACCACAGGGTGTGGCTGAGTGTGTTATTAGTTAATCTTGTACAATGTCTTACTCCTATGAGTTAGGGTTAGTCTTGGACTTCCCGAGGGTTACCCTGTGAGGGGCTCGCTACGGTACTAGGAACCACTATGGGATGACACCCCAAAGTTCCCACTCCCAAGACACTTAATGTTATTAGTTACTACCCATAAGAAACCCTCTTAACATTTCACCTGGTCTAAACCTAAGTGCTTTTAGGTCCTAAGAGACAAAAGATGATCTCTCGTCATCCACAGGACGACCTACCCCAAGGATGGCACCCCGCCACCCTAGGACTCATCAAACCTTAGTTCTCTCCAAGGGTCCTCTCATATCCATATGATTACCATCAGACCCTCACATCTCCAATCAATATAGCCCAATTTGGCCCACAACCCCGAAACTAGCAATTTGCTAAACGCAGACCACCCTTAACGTTTTGATCCTCATGAAGGGAAGTACATTAATTAATCAACTCTATGACCCAATATTCTCACTGGGGGTCCATGTCACTGATTTAAGGTCCATTCCAGAGTTCCATAATTTTCCCCATATTATTAACATTTAAAACCATTTTCCCCAAGGACAACTCCCTAGGGTTTGAACTACAAGTCTACTTTTCTGACTTCCAATGCCCCTCCCAATTTTCACATAAATCATGAATACCTAAATATCAGTAGGTATAAATTTGTAGGAGAAACCAGCAAGGTTTACTATTTTTAAAAATCCCAAAACACAATTATTTCCAATAATTTACAAAGGAGGTACCCTCATATGAACTTCAAACCTTATGCAAATTCATGCAGTGGTAAATCATATTAAAATATTCAGGTCTACCAAGTTTGACCATGTATCCCAGAGGTTACATCTGTAATTTCATCCAAGGATATATTTGTAATTTCTTCCAAAATGAACTAGAGGTATCAAAAATATTGATCCATAAATTATGAGAAAATTACAGTGGTTACAAATTGTTATGAAAGGACAACCAGCAAAGTTTCATGCAATTACAGTAATTTAGCATCATGAATTTAACCAACCCAAAAATTGCCAACAATGTGGAATATTACAATTTGGACCCCCCAAAGGTTTACTCATGTTCTAATCAATTCTTCCAGAGACTTATATCATTAAAATCATGTTTATGACAGAAGATGGTAATTCAATAAGTACTATTTCTTCCTAGAACCCAAAACCCTATTTATTTACAAATCTACCCAAGGGTTTATTACCTAGGTTAGACAACTCCAAACCTCTTCAAGTTCATAGGGGAGTCTTCTCTGGTCACAATGACCTACCCACCAAAATTCCAAGTCAAACCATTAAGGTTTGACCCCTCTTCCTTTATTAACCTCTAATTGCACCCCATTAGGGTTTAGCCTAGGGTTGGGGTCTAAACCCATCCAAATCCTCCCAAACCTCTTGTGAGGGTATCATATCACTTATAAAACTCAGAGGAGTTCAATTCACCCCTCTCCAAGGACAAACTCCCCTATGCCCTTCACAACCCCAAAATTCCTCCTCATAGGGATCAACCCTATGACCTTGAGCAAAACAACTCCAATGCTCACTATACTCCTCATGGGGTCTCAACATCATCCCACTGACCTTCCTAGGAAGTCTCAAGTCTCAAAGGACCTAATTGGCCAATGATTCTCTACTTGGCTATTTGCACCCCAAAGTGCTCCTACTCCATGTCCTAGGGCAAACCAACTCCCCATGGCCCCAAAACTCCCTTGGAGGTGACTTGGGTGACATTAGGGCAGTGGACAAGGATCCACTCCTTTTGGAGGTGGTTTATCATGAAAAACCCCAAATGTCCTCTTAACACAATTTTCCCCTTAAGGGACAAAACTTTAGCCCAATGATTACCTAATCAAAAGAACTCCAAATGAGTTGATATTTTAACCAGGGGTTTATTATGACCCTAACAACACCCCACCAAAGTTTGGTGGAGATTGGAGGTCATTTGACCCTCCAAATAGTTTAAGCAAGGATTATTAAATTTCTACTAAAACTTTAGGAAAACTAACTCCTAAAAATCTGATACTCAACCCTAATCCAGGTATAGGGCACATGCATGCATGGCCAAAATATCAACTCCATCAGATTTGCCATTTAAGAGTTATCCTAGTTTAAAGGTCTGGTTTGAGTTTTGACCAGCCTCACTAGAATGAGTGCTGTGGGTCCCCTACTTAACCAAAAAGCCTGATTTCACTCCCATTAGAAAGTAGACATCAAGGCCTACAAATGTTATCTCTGGGCATTTTTCGAATTATGGCCCCTAAGGGCCTTAAAATCGGGTCACAAAATCTGTCACAAAGTGTGACATAATTAAAATAACATGACATAAATCATTCATGGCTGCGTATAGCAAAAAGGCGGCCAAATCGGACGGCTCACAGCCATCGTCCCCGATCAGCCAACGGCCTGCGATGGCCCGTCCTGGGCGACTTTGCGGGGCGATTTCCCGGCCACCCTCGCATCCCCTCGGCCGGCAAGTGCCACCACCACCTCCGTTGAGGTGGTGGCCGGCGATAGGAGGTCGTTTGCCGGCCGGTGGTGGCCGGAGTAGGGGTTTCGGGGAGGAGGAAAATGCTCGAAAACGAGCACCTTTGGGTGCACGATTCGAGCCCGTTTGAGCTCGAATCAAGCCCCAGTTAGATTACGATCTAACCACTGAGAGAGGAGAAGAGAATTGGACCTGCATTGGGGGGTTTAGGTGCTCCGGCCGTCGACCACCATTGCGCCTCTTTGGAGAAATCAGCACCACCTGATTCCTTGCACAGAGGGCTCATCTCTCTCGGGGAAATGAGGGGTTTCACTCCTCTGAAGGTTGTGAAGATGAAGGGGGGTTCAATTGAGGGGGAGGGAGACTTAAACCAAGAGAGCCATTAATGGCCTCTTTGAATTCCTTCATGGCCGGCCCCCATTCATTCCCCATGCCTTAACACCCTTAGTAACTGATGGAAACTCCTCCTAAACGGCTGAGGAGTTGAATGGAGGCATCAATTGGGGAGATCAAGAGGTAAAACCTCTTAATGGCCATGAATGGCCTCTTCTCTCTCTCTTCAAAAATGGTGAAACCCCCATTTTCTCTCTCCTAATTACCATGGTCGGTTTCTATACTCTCTCCTGAGTTTAATGAGGGTCCACATGGGCTGGTTGACCATCCAATTGAGTTAGCCCAAAGAGATTGGGTTAGGTTTGAGCATTTTGACCTAAATTGGGTAATTTTGACTTTTGGTCAAATTGGTCAATTGGGGAACCCTAGGATGGGGCTTTTGGGTTCAATAGGTTCCATATTAAGTTTAGAAACTATTGGTGGGGTCAATTTGGTCGCATGAGTCTTGGTTGACCCAATTCAAGTTGATTTGACCAAAACATGCTAAGTTGACTTTGGTCAAATTGAGCCCTAGGGTTGACCCAGTCATGGGGCTTTTTGGTCTACTGGGTTCCCTATGACATGATAAGCCTAAGGGTAGGGTCAATTTGCTATGGTGATGGTCAATTAGGGTACTTTGTGAAGAATTGCCATTTTTGACTTAAAGGGGCATTTTGGTCAATTTGCACCATTGGGGGTCCCATGATGGGGCTTTTAGGTCTACTAGGTCTCTTATGATATTCTAGACCTAGAAGAGTGGTCAATTTGACATGGTGAAGATTAATTGACTCTAATTTGGCTATTTTGACTAATTTAGGGTTAGGGTTGACTTTGGTCAAATTGGCCTCTTGGATTGACCCCAATGTGTCCTTGGTGCCCTAAGGGGACCCCTAAGGGTTAGGGACACTATGGTGGGGTCCAAAGGTTAAGTTGGAGCCCTAAATTCCAACCCTAAGCTGGGTCACTAGAAATTGCTATCTGCAGACCAAGGTGGTTTCAACCCCAATCTTGCCTAAGTCAAAGTGATTTCTACATCACCAGGGCCTTGACCTGACTTTGGCAAGATAGACTCACCTGGGGGGTCTAGCTGGCTGGGGGATGTTACAAATCCCAATAAACAAAACAACAATTTCGTCCTCGAAATTCAGGTTAGGCCTGCGGGGTTTTCACTGCGAGCGACTGAACGTAACATCCCCTAAGACTAAAGTTATTCCTGGCTTGAAGAGCACCGACTATCTTTGCCACACTAGCTCCAAGGTATGCTCCTCCTGACCCCGACTTACCACATGCCTTAACCTCTGGAATCTTCTTGCGCCGCAAGATCCGCACCGTTGTAACATCTATCCTAACCGGGGTGGCCCAGCTACATTGGTCATTTTATCCTCAAACTTCCACTCTAACCTGGGCAGACCCTTATGCCTCTAAAATTTTCTTTCACACATTCAAATTCTTCTCCTTCAAGTACATCCGAGTAATCAAGCATTTCCCATCTACAACTTTTCTAGTTCTTACTTATTGGCGGAACTAATCAAATCGTCTAGCATTCCAATCATCCTTAAGTATTACTGGGGGTGCACTTGTGAACTTTTATGAGTATAAATTAGCCAATCCTGACCATAAGATGTCTTCCGATCATTTCTTCGTGGGGTTTGATTCATGATGAGCAAAATTTTGATACCCTAGAGTTTTTCACAATTCGATTCATCAAGGAAAAATCATCATGTTTATTTCGCCAAACTTCTTCCACTTCAACTTGAACTAGCCTTGATCGTCTTCAAATGGTCCTAAGCAAAATAAACTTAGATCGCTCTTATCATAGTGAGCTCAATCACTAAATTCTAAATCCAACAGGTCATCGTCTAAGATCTCTGGCTATTTATCATCAAAGCTCTTAAGGTGTAAAGCTATTATGAAAGACAAAAATTTTCAACCATAGCGGGGCATGATTTTTAACAAAACATGAGTTGATCTCTTCCGAATGCCCCAAAGTCATAAGATTCTCAATTACAAACACCACTTGAACCATCCAGTTTCTGTCTTAAGTGGAAAAAATCCTAGCGCCTTTACATTTTCAATGATTCAACTAAGGTCAAACTGTTATTTGATCAATGAAGTTTATTCATTGACCTGGTACTTTTACCGGTCATCATTCCAAACATACTGTTATACCGTCTCATCTTCCTCCAAGCAACATTGAGTCAGATCGACTTCAAAACCATTGTGTTCACGACACAATTTTTTTTAACCCAGGTCTAAGGGAAAAATCCAAGTCCGTCGATAATTTACCCAATAAACAAAAGGGTACGCCCCAATAAACAAAAGACAAGCCCCCAATAACAAAAGATAAGCCACTATCTATTTTGGCCTGAGTATCTTCAATATCACCAAGTTATATCAGTCCCAGGTATGCAAATAATTCTTAGGGCACAAACTCCTTAGACTTGGGGTTCTATTTTGGGGCGCATTGGTATACTCCACAACTTGGGCTCTTCCAGGTACCTTTTACGATAACCTTATCAGGGTCAATTTGTCATCCAATCCCAAATAGGCATCTTCTAAACTTGAATTCTAATCCGACCCTCGGTGTCCGTCACGGTGGTTGTCTTAATATAATCTTGTCACAAATACGATGATTGAGCCTCTGAGCCCCATACCATTCTGCTTATGTGTCAATTTCTTTTTCTCTAATCTCTTTGGGGTATCCTTGAACCTTCACCAGAAGCTATACCTACGATCTATTTCAGACTAGGTCACGGTATAAATTGTCGAAGTAAGTCACGTGTCCTAGTGGGGTTGAGTCTAACTCATTAACTAAAGGACTATCTAAAGAGTTCTTTTGCAGCCGGAGGTATTCCCCGCTGGGGGCAGGGTTCGCCGCAGGCTACAAAAGAAATCTTGACGCTCGAAAGGGAAAGTTAACTAAGAAGATTCAGTTAAAAGTGGACCTTTTCAATGTGATTCCCATATGGGCACACCACTGCTTCCGCTGCTAGTTTGTCCTCAAACTAAGCTCGCGCGGGGTGGCCCAGGGTTTGTGGACTTCTTTTCTTCGGATCGAGGTTTGCCTCTGATACCACTTATAAGACCCCTTTTTTTTTTTTTTTGCAAAAACCACCGGGTCTTAGGCCCAGAACCGCCGCTTTGCGGTGACACCTTTACTCACAAAGGTCGCCACCACAAAACGCCGATCCTGCCGGCCAAATCGATCACGAAGAAAAGTACAATAAAGAGTAAGACAAGTCCACAGAATCACATGAATTATAAATGTCCACATATATTAACTGAATAAAGAGATACAAGGGCTCTTGCCCTATACAACATTTCCTCATTACAAAACACTCGCGGAAGCTAACTAACAAGTAAAACTAAAGCTAATCGTCACCGACACTGAAACTGGAGCACTCTGACCTGACTGACCCATCCCTGCAGACTCCGGGCTCCAATGGTGCTGCAACACTGGATGCTTCTTCTCTTTTGGCCTGCGGTTGCTGCCTCGCAATCCACGTCTACGTCTTCGCCGTCGGTCTCCTGATCGCTGTGCCGGAGGGGTTCCACTCATCAAGGGGCATCTGACCCGAGTATGTCCTGGCTGGTGACAATGGTAGCATGGCCGTGGGATCCACCACGTCGGATCCTGCTGTACCTGCTTCTTGAAGGTTGCTGCATCTCTTCGAACTCCTAAAATGATAAGGTCCACCGACCGTCAGTCATAATGACTCAGCCAATTCCCCACCCCTCCCCCAATGGCTCCTAGGCACCGTGCGGGAGGATGAAGCGGAGGACAGCAAGGGGTAAAAACAAGAGCAGGTGACGGCGGAACTAGAACTACACAGGTGTATATATATATATATGAAGCATGGTAACAAGTATATAAAGAACAGTAAGCAGTAAGTAAAGTAATATAAAAGTAACCATTGATTTATAGGAATGCCCATACAAACCTATAGACCAAGGGGTCGTTTAGCAGGGCCTACCGTATAAGAAGTCCCATAACCGACTTATACGTTAGGGGTAGGTTCAATGCAATGTTTATGCTATGACATGCAGTATGTTGTTATGCTATGATCATACAAGTGCAACTCACCCACCACGACTCTATGCGCATAGACCTTTAGTTCCCCCTTTTTGGAGCGAGCTAGACTCCCAGGATACTCCCGTAGTGGCAAACGGAAGCGGTGGGTTGGGCCCCGCCCACCTCTAGGTTGGTATTCACACTACCCAACCTAGACCTATTGTACGCCTCCACTATACCCGCGGAGCGTCTGCGTACTCTTGCTGACTGGACCGCCAGACTATCAAGGCTAAGTGTAAAACCACACTCGCCGAGTCAACGTATTGACGTCGGTGTGAACGACCGTCCAATACCGAAGACCCACCACCTTCAGTGCACATGCAACATGTTCTACTTCCTATCTCTGAGCCATGAGTTCCCCGGGCTAACCCGCCCGCCATCAATAACCTTCCGAGCCAAAAGCTCCCCGGGCTAACCTGCCCGTCATCAATAACCTTCCGAGCCATAAGCTCACCAGACTAACCAGTCTGCTGCAACAGCCACCGAGCCCACCGCTCGGACAACCAATCCAACTAAACTTCCGTAACCACAGGGTGTGGCTGAGTGTGTTATTAGTTAATCTTGTACAATGTCTTACTCCTATGAGTTAGGGTTAGTCTTGGACTTCCCGAGGGTTACCCTGTGAGGGGCTCGCTACGGTACTAGGAACCACTATGGGATGACACCCCAAAGTTCCCACTCCCAAGACACTTAATGTTATTAGTTACTACCCATAAGAAACCCTCTTAACATTTCACCTGGTCTAAACCTAAGTGCTTTTAGGTCCTAAGAGACAAAAGATGATCTCTCGTCATCCACAGGACGACCTACCCCAAGGATGGCACCCCGCCACCCTAGGACTCATCAAACCTTAGTTCTCTCCAAGGGTCCTCTCATATCCATATGATTACCATCAGACCCTCACATCTCCAATCAATATAGCCCAATTTGGCCCACAACCCCGAAACTAGCAATTTGCTAAACGCAGACCACCCTTAACGTTTTGATCCTCATGAAGGGAAGTACATTAATTAATCAACTCTATGACCCAATATTCTCACTGGGGGTCCATGTCACTGATTTAAGGTCCATTCCAGAGTTCCATAATTTTCCCCATATTATTAACATTTAAAACCATTTTCCCCAAGGACAACTCCCTAGGGTTTGAACTACAAGTCTACTTTTCTGACTTCCAATGCCCCTCCCAATTTTCACATAAATCATGAATACCTAAATATCAGTAGGTATAAATTTGTAGGAGAAACCAGCAAGGTTTACTATTTTTAAAAATCCCAAAACACAATTATTTCCAATAATTTACAAAGGAGGTACCCTCATATGAACTTCAAACCTTATGCAAATTCATGCAGTGGTAAATCATATTAAAATATTCAGGTCTACCAAGTTTGACCATGTATCCCAGAGGTTACATCTGTAATTTCATCCAAGGATATATTTGTAATTTCTTCCAAAATGAACTAGAGGTATCAAAAATATTGATCCATAAATTATGAGAAAATTACAGTGGTTACAAATTGTTATGAAAGGACAACCAGCAAAGTTTCATGCAATTACAGTAATTTAGCATCATGAATTTAACCAACCCAAAAATTGCCAACAATGTGGAATATTACAATTTGGACCCCCCAAAGGTTTACTCATGTTCTAATCAATTCTTCCAGAGACTTATATCATTAAAATCATGTTTATGACAGAAGATGGTAATTCAATAAGTACTATTTCTTCCTAGAACCCAAAACCCTATTTATTTACAAATCTACCCAAGGGT
The DNA here is from genome assembly GCA_033032865.1 of Dactylorhiza incarnata. Lineage (NCBI taxonomy): Eukaryota > Viridiplantae > Streptophyta > Magnoliopsida > Asparagales > Orchidaceae > Dactylorhiza > Dactylorhiza incarnata. The sequence continues at coordinate 5,634,637 of JAWHQI010000159.1, read as the reverse complement.
TTATTACCTAGGTTAGACAACTCCAAACCTCTTCAAGTTCATAGGGGAGTCTTCTCTGGTCACAATGACCTACCCACCAAAATTCCAAGTCAAACCATTAAGGTTTGACCCCTCTTCCTTTATTAACCTCTAATTGCACCCCATTAGGGTTTAGCCTAGGGTTGGGGTCTAAACCCATCCAAATCCTCCCAAACCTCTTGTGAGGGTATCATATCACTTATAAAACTCAGAGGAGTTCAATTCACCCCTCTCCAAGGACAAACTCCCCTATGCCCTTCACAACCCCAAAATTCCTCCTCATAGGGATCAACCCTATGACCTTGAGCAAAACAACTCCAATGCTCACTATACTCCTCATGGGGTCTCAACATCATCCCACTGACCTTCCTAGGAAGTCTCAAGTCTCAAAGGACCTAATTGGCCAATGATTCTCTACTTGGCTATTTGCACCCCAAAGTGCTCCTACTCCATGTCCTAGGGCAAACCAACTCCCCATGGCCCCAAAACTCCCTTGGAGGTGACTTGGGTGACATTAGGGCAGTGGACAAGGATCCACTCCTTTTGGAGGTGGTTTATCATGAAAAACCCCAAATGTCCTCTTAACACAATTTTCCCCTTAAGGGACAAAACTTTAGCCCAATGATTACCTAATCAAAAGAACTCCAAATGAGTTGATATTTTAACCAGGGGTTTATTATGACCCTAACAACACCCCACCAAAGTTTGGTGGAGATTGGAGGTCATTTGACCCTCCAAATAGTTTAAGCAAGGATTATTAAATTTCTACTAAAACTTTAGGAAAACTAACTCCTAAAAATCTGATACTCAACCCTAATCCAGGTATAGGGCACATGCATGCATGGCCAAAATATCAACTCCATCAGATTTGCCATTTAAGAGTTATCCTAGTTTAAAGGTCTGGTTTGAGTTTTGACCAGCCTCACTAGAATGAGTGCTGTGGGTCCCCTACTTAACCAAAAAGCCTGATTTCACTCCCATTAGAAAGTAGACATCAAGGCCTACAAATGTTATCTCTGGGCATTTTTCGAATTATGGCCCCTAAGGGCCTTAAAATCGGGTCACAAAATCTGTCACAAAGTGTGACATAATTAAAATAACATGACATAAATCATTCATGGCTGCGTATAGCAAAAAGGCGGCCAAATCGGACGGCTCACAGCCATCGTCCCCGATCAGCCAACGGCCTGCGATGGCCCGTCCTGGGCGACTTTGCGGGGCGATTTCCCGGCCACCCTCGCATCCCCTCGGCCGGCAAGTGCCACCACCACCTCCGTTGAGGTGGTGGCCGGCGATAGGAGGTCGTTTGCCGGCCGGTGGTGGCCGGAGTAGGGGTTTCGGGGAGGAGGAAAATGCTCGAAAACGAGCACCTTTGGGTGCACGATTCGAGCCCGTTTGAGCTCGAATCAAGCCCCAGTTAGATTACGATCTAACCACTGAGAGAGGAGAAGAGAATTGGACCTGCATTGGGGGGTTTAGGTGCTCCGGCCGTCGACCACCATTGCGCCTCTTTGGAGAAATCAGCACCACCTGATTCCTTGCACAGAGGGCTCATCTCTCTCGGGGAAATGAGGGGTTTCACTCCTCTGAAGGTTGTGAAGATGAAGGGGGGTTCAATTGAGGGGGAGGGAGACTTAAACCAAGAGAGCCATTAATGGCCTCTTTGAATTCCTTCATGGCCGGCCCCCATTCATTCCCCATGCCTTAACACCCTTAGTAACTGATGGAAACTCCTCCTAAACGGCTGAGGAGTTGAATGGAGGCATCAATTGGGGAGATCAAGAGGTAAAACCTCTTAATGGCCATGAATGGCCTCTTCTCTCTCTCTTCAAAAATGGTGAAACCCCCATTTTCTCTCTCCTAATTACCATGGTCGGTTTCTATACTCTCTCCTGAGTTTAATGAGGGTCCACATGGGCTGGTTGACCATCCAATTGAGTTAGCCCAAAGAGATTGGGTTAGGTTTGAGCATTTTGACCTAAATTGGGTAATTTTGACTTTTGGTCAAATTGGTCAATTGGGGAACCCTAGGATGGGGCTTTTGGGTTCAATAGGTTCCATATTAAGTTTAGAAACTATTGGTGGGGTCAATTTGGTCGCATGAGTCTTGGTTGACCCAATTCAAGTTGATTTGACCAAAACATGCTAAGTTGACTTTGGTCAAATTGAGCCCTAGGGTTGACCCAGTCATGGGGCTTTTTGGTCTACTGGGTTCCCTATGACATGATAAGCCTAAGGGTAGGGTCAATTTGCTATGGTGATGGTCAATTAGGGTACTTTGTGAAGAATTGCCATTTTTGACTTAAAGGGGCATTTTGGTCAATTTGCACCATTGGGGGTCCCATGATGGGGCTTTTAGGTCTACTAGGTCTCTTATGATATTCTAGACCTAGAAGAGTGGTCAATTTGACATGGTGAAGATTAATTGACTCTAATTTGGCTATTTTGACTAATTTAGGGTTAGGGTTGACTTTGGTCAAATTGGCCTCTTGGATTGACCCCAATGTGTCCTTGGTGCCCTAAGGGGACCCCTAAGGGTTAGGGACACTATGGTGGGGTCCAAAGGTTAAGTTGGAGCCCTAAATTCCAACCCTAAGCTGGGTCACTAGAAATTGCTATCTGCAGACCAAGGTGGTTTCAACCCCAATCTTGCCTAAGTCAAAGTGATTTCTACATCACCAGGGCCTTGACCTGACTTTGGCAAGATAGACTCACCTGGGGGGTCTAGCTGGCTGGGGGATGTTACAGGAGAAGCCCTAAGAAACGCGCATTCAAAAATGAACCGGAAGAATTACTGCAGACCGATTCGGTTAAATGGTATAACCGAATGGCAATAACCGAATCGAATTCGGTTAAATGATATAGCCGAAATGCAATAACCGAATTCGGTTATTCTAATTCTTCAAGGAAATTTCGAACTATGATTCACCGAATTCGATTATATCCATCCCAACTATATAGTCGAATTCGACTATATGTTTCTGAATGATATAACCAAATTTTACTTGGGAAAAATCCCTTTCTATGAAAAGTCCACCATCAGCTCCAGTCCTCCTTCTCTTGCACTTAGGAAATGAGGTACATCCCAATAGAGAGATCTCACATGAGCCAACACTTTGGTCTATACAATGAGGGATTACATTGCACAAGCCTGTGTTTGACGACTCATTGAAAACTGACATTGGTTTGTACCTAGAGTGGAATGACCTGTCACAACATAGCTAAAATGCATAATCAAATACAACTCAATTCAACTTAGTTCAAAGGAACACTTCTTCAAATCAAGGTAATTGTGGCTACAATACCCAACACAACTCACCACCACGTGCACAATCAATCCCTCTCGATTTTGATTTCTACGTGATGTTGATACATACAAGATTTGATTACGCTATAATATATAACAAGATACATTTGCGAGGTGTGCTCGCGGCAAGCTCCCGTGGGCTAGTTCCCCCAAAGAGCCCTCTTCATTGAGCGATTCCTAAGCCTTGACTTCTAAGATAACCCCTAAGAATCCTTACCCCTCATATAGGAGGGGAGGCTACAATTAATTACCAAAATACCATGACTACTACATCAACAAATCAACAATGATACTAGACTCTCCCAAGTGACCAGTCGGGGTCTCCACTCGTTGAAATGAGGACTCCCGAATACTTATACGTTGACATGTACGCATCAAAACTCCATCTGTTGAAATCGACCTCATCTTTAAGATCGAGTTCTGGTGGTGTCATCCTCGAGCTCAAGGGCCTTAAAATCAACAACAATAATGTCGTCGTCTTCAGTAATGAGCAAAAACATATTTATGAGGATGATAGGGATCACTCACACTTGTTTAATCGATTTAGGTCATCGACATTTTTTTGGATCGTCAGATTGATAATCAGAGATCGTGATCATCATGGTTTTCCTTGTTCTTATGTATTTTTTGTATTTTTCATTGTTATTTTGAAAGTTGGGTTAAATCAGTCGTTTGGGTAATTTGGGCCATCTGATTCCTTTAGCTTAAATCCCGTTTTATTTATCTCTTATTTTAGCTTTAGGTTTTATTGAGAGTTGCCTTTCTTGCACGATTGCCACTCAATTTAGATGGGCGGGATATCCGCCTCCCACCCGATGTGACGCTCAATGGCCATCCCAGCTTCGTCGCCGTTCTCCCTCCACCCCCAACATCTTTTGTTGAGCCCCCTCAATTTTTGATTGTCCTAAACCCTACCCTCTCTCAGTTTCCCAGCTACAACCTTATCTTGGCCTCCTTTCCCCCTCCTGGATCCCCCAACCGACTCGATCCTTTGCCAACCACTGTCCACTGCCAGATTTCCCTCCGCCTTAGTTATTAAAGGTTCAAGTCGCAAAATGTTCTTGTAGCCTAGACTCAAGGCGCAGATGCGCGCCTGACGAGGGCAAGGCGCAATCACGTCCATTTTAACTAATCAATTTCAAACTTCAGTTCATCTTCTAGACCAGATTCTTCATCTATTCTATTTATTAATCATTCATTACTATCATTTATCTCTCTTAAAAATATAATCAATGTGGTCACTTGCATCATAGTTAAGTCTCAACGCTCGATAATGTCAAAAACACTCTTATACAAAAATTATTGAGTTCTTATATTATTTCTTTCTTTATTTTAAAAAAAACAACAACAAAAATCTCACTCATACGCGACTTTTATGCTTCAAAGACACAAAAAGACGCACGAAGGCACAAACCTCTGAGCATGGTGAGCTTTGAGCCTTAGGTGCGCCTTTAACAAAGCCCTCTGCTGACCCACCTGAAGCCCGACCCACCCCCTTTTCCCTACATCAACCTCTCCAAGCTCTGCCAATCCCCCCACAGGCATAACCCACATATTCCACCCTCCTCACCCAATGTTTCCCCCTGCAACCCCTCTACCATCACCCACAAGCCATCTCGCAACATCATTGACGTAGTGCAGGATGAGTTCCTCATTGAGCAAAGACACTCGAAGGCATTTCCGGAGCGTCGCGTGTCGTAGTGCAGGATGAGTTCCTCATTGAGCATGACTTACAACATGTGCGACATCAATTGACGAAGCCAACACATCCAATGAAGGGTGGACCTTCCATGTAGATCATCGCTAGCTTCTAGGGTGAAATACAATTTGAACGATTGTTCCACTTGGGCCATCCAGCTTAGCGGATCTAAAGGCTCCATCTTGTCGAGATGACTCGTCACGGTGGACGTGATAGTCTTGCAATCCGCCAAGGAGAAGTTGTTCGCGAGAATGATTGCTCTTAGATGGACTGAAGTCAACAAAGGAAGACGTTGATGGCTGTAGAGAGGGATGCTGTGGGAATAATTGTGCGTTAGAGGTAGGAGGGTTCATGTGCGAGCAGGACCCGAAAGGGTGCTAGGTTGAACATGTGTGAAATTGTGCGCAGAATCCTTTAGTAATAGTTGGTCGAACTATGTTGTAGAGGACACACTAGAGAGGAGTGTGGCATTGGTACCGACAGTTCACTGGAGAAGACTTGAATTAGGAGGGTGTATGAGTGTACAAGCCGCTGATGCATATTAGGAGGAACACATAGTCGTCGACGATCGCGGGAAATCATTTGATTACTCCGCGGTGAACTCAACGACTGTCGGGAAGATGAGAGGGGCATTGAATTGAACGTGAGACGAGAGGCGCAGAAGAAGATGTATGCACCGGGAACTGGAGGACGAACAACTAGATCGAACGTGAGAGTAGAGGCGTTGAATTGGAGGATTTTCGCTACCTCTGGTTAGGCAGGGAAAGAAACAAGTCAGTCCAAGTTGATACGCATCGAATTGGATTATAATAGAATAGAGAATGAGATACACTTGCGAGGTATGCTCCCGCCAAGCTCTGAGGGTTGGTTCCCCTAAAGAGTCCTTTCCAATGAGAAATTTCTAAGTCTAAACTCCAAAGATAACCTCTTAAGACTCCTTGCATCTTCTTATATAGGAGGGAAGATTATAATTAATCACCAAAATACCTTGATTACATCATACAATAATACTAGATCCTCCTGAACGACCAGTCGTGATCTCCACTCGTCGAGGGGTGGTCTTCCGAATACATATATGTTGGTGCGTATGTGTATCAAATGTCCAAACTGTCATTAAAAATATTATTGTATCTTAGTTTCTGTGTACTCGGGATCCTTGCACGCCGACTACTATTGTATTTACAATTTTTTTATGTCATTGCTCTTTAACACGATACAGTGCGACAAAACAATTTCATTTTGTTGTCTACGAGTAGTCTTGCACGGGGTTCTCCCATGCCCCAGTGCGATATTACATCCTCTATTCTGCCACACCCTGACCCGATAAGCTCGAGTTAACGAGTCGGGAACAGTAAATGTGATTAATGATCTTTTCCAATTACGCAGATCAAGAAACAAATATATTTTTATTGATATTTCATGATTTTACAAATACTGTCGTGTATTACGTTTTTCTTATATTTACAAAGTGCATGTTAGTCTTCCTCACTTTGCTCTAGCGCTCATATCTTCGTAGGTACTTAGAAACTTTAAGTAGGTTGGTGAGCATTTTCGTCTACCCTTAAAAAATTATAAAATATATATGTATGCATGCAATGCACAATATGCATATAAAGTTATGCACGAAAGCAGTAAATAGTAACCAAGATAATTCATCAATATATATATTGTCCTTTTCCAAATATCATTTTTTCTTATAAAAAATAACTCATTTAATAGTTGGCACTTACAATACGCTGGTAGGCCTAACCGGAGGTTCTCTTGTCCTTTTATGTTAGATTGGACCAAAACGTCCTGAGGAGAGCGAGTCCGCCAAATAGGAGCGTCATTCCTGTGATATAAGTCCAAGGACAGGCCAAAATGCCCAAACAAGATCATAATACAGTCTTCAGATTTGCGGGTGGCTAAACTTGCTAGAAGGGAGACTACTCCCTAGATGTTGCCCCTCAAGTAATAGGAGACTCAGTTAAAATGAGCCAAATATTGGGTTAATGTACTAGTGCACATCATCATACAATATTATAATATTTTTTCGTAGTATTGCGCATATTTCATCAACGCATCTCGAATTATCGTCATTGACCTTAAACAAACTAATTGAAGATTCAGATAACAGTCTAATCGTAAAAGACCTCTCATTTGACTAATTTAATAATAATAATATCGGTCAAACCACGATAATTCGGACTGCGTAATTATTACCCCAAATATTATTATTTTAGCGCAATAATTCACACAACATGTTTATACTATCAATATGCATGCAGTCTAATATGGTTGAACACAAACGATTCAACCATTTGCCATACCAAACACATTTTCGCAATTATTCTGGTAGCATTTATGATTAAAATTTATTGTAGAGGCGTTGCAATAGAAAACTAGCGTGAGACATAAATACTACATTATTTTCCACCTGCCTTATTTCATCGCTTGAATTTGAGTTGGACAATATTTTGATGCTTTTAAGAAGTTAGGGGTTTGACTTCAACCAACTGTACCTGGGCAAGCACTTTTGCACCAAGTAAGGCTGAAATACCCCTCTAGAAATTTTTCTGAAGTTTCCCAGAAATTTTAACAGTATTCTGATACTCTCGGCCCTCTCTATCTTGCTTTTATTTGATTTCAGAGAAATTGAAAAGGATTTCAAGTGACTTGAACTTTCCATTTCATCTATATTTATAACACCTTTTCAGTGCCACCAAAACTGTCCAAATCGGAGCTCTAGAACTCCCAGTAAGCAAGACGAACTTGCCCTTTACTGGGCCTCCGTTGGGGCCATGTGGCATAGCACACCTGTTGGGAATATAATCTATCAACACCCATTGCGCACGCCGCGTGGCTTGTCGAGCGTGCAGGACGCCGCTGCGCGGCGGCCATGCGTCCGCGTCCTGCATGCACGCGCAAAGCGACCATGCTGTCGCACGTTCGTAAAAATTTTTGTCGCTCCGGATACCTAACTCAACATAAATTGAGGGGATGATGACACATATTTTTAAATTAAATTAAAAACATACAGATTAAATTCACATTAAACTCACTTATGAAAAATTGCAAATTTTGTAATAAAGAAGGGTAATATTTTCAATTTTGTAATAAAGAAGGGTAATATTGGAAAGATGAATCTTTAACCAAAAAATGTCTTTCCACTATATATAGTATAAATTAAACTATATACACTAAAAAAAGTCAGCCGATATACCGTCGGGATATATTGACCCATATATTGGTCGATAGTTGATATATTGTCCTATATATTCCATGAGGATATTTTGTAAAAAGAATGTTAGAAACATGTCGTTTTGTCCAAGAAACTTTTTTGTCGGCCATATCGGTAACACATACTTCAAATTGGAATTATTTTTGGGTGATGTTATATGTAAACCAAGAATGACTATATACAAACCAAAATATTACAGTATTTTAGGTGTTTTAAAACACTATACACAAACCTAATAAAACCCTAAACTTAAAACCTTTTTCTATTCCATCCGTTCGCCCCTCCCGCCCGCTCTCTTGCGCGATTCTTCTTCCCCATCCGGTGCCGCCCCTCCTCCGCCCCTTGCTGGCAAGCTCCCTCCATGGCCGACGACGATGACATGTAATTTCTGAAGATAGAGCGGATGGTCATGTAATTATGCAAAGTTGGTTGGGAGATCCCAGTAAATGACCCTAATTTATGTTCTTTGCTAGAGGTTTGATGAAGCAGCAAATTCTTTCTATGAAGGCCTGCAACTTGATCCTGAAAACAAGGAGCTCGTGGATGCTTTCAGGTGATAATTTACATGTCATTTTAATCGCTAAGATAAATTTGCTATTTATGATCGTTGATAATTATAATGAAGGATTGAAATTCATGCTAGAACATAACTGCAATCGAATTCAGATAAACATGCTAGAACACCAAAAAACTGGAAAATTTCTTGATTTTTTTTATCGGAAGAAGTTTGAAAGAGGAATAATAGCTAATAAACTGAAAAATTTGACCCGATCTTACTGCTCGGAGATGAAATTAGCTCATGAAAACACATAGAACCAGTAGAGAAAGACTACTGAGAAAGATTGCACTAGATGAAGGAAGAAGAAGAAGAAGAGGAGCAGAATCTTTAATTTTTAGCTAATAAAAAAATTAATTTTTTTTAATTTTGTATTGGTTTGTATATAACCATTAGGTTTGTGTATAACAAAATTATATTTGTACTGGTTTGTATATAGTAAGGGTTTATATATAGCCAAAAGCGGTTTGTATATAACATCACCCTTATTTTTTTGCTGGTCTAATTAGTTCCATTGGGCTTTCATTTCTATATAAATAAGAGTTTACTAACAAATTATATAGTGTGCTAACAAGTTTGTTGGACTAATTTTGAGTAACAAATTTTGACTTGATTTTTTGAGCATAAAATAAATTCGAAAATTATATTTAGGTAAATAAGTAATACGCAGAAAAATAAACCTATTTAACTATGGCTTCCCATCTTAATTTAAATTCAAGGGAATTCATTCACATCCGAACATGTCCTATCTGTTACGCCCCCGGACGAGGCCCGTCTATTTGGGCGTCAGTACAAGCGGAGGCAAAGGCACGGCGAAGGCGACAACGGGGCTGAACCAAGCGGTTCAGCCCCCTCTTACTGAAGTCGGCCAAGGGGGGCTGAACCGATTTCGGTTCAGCCCCATTGGGCCGGCCGGCCCCTTGCTGGCCGGTCCGGGGTCCGGTATTAATATACCCGGACCCCCTCTTTTGGTTCGGATGTTATTGACTATCAAGGTATTTCTCTTCTTCCTCCTTCTAACCCTAATTCTCTCTAGCCGTCTCTAGCTTTTTCTCGCTCTTGTCCCTCTCTTTAGAACTTCGCTCATAACATTTGGTATCAGAGGATCTCCTCCGCCATGGTTACCACTCGCACGCAAGATGAAATCTCGAGGTTGGAAACCCTAGAGGAAAATTTTGCGGGGTTATCCGATTCGATGGAACACATGAAGACATCAATGGAAGAACGGATGGACGCTCGCATGGATGAAATCAAAGCACTATTGGTGCAAAATCTGAGAGGAAAAGGGCCGGCGGCCGATGAGAACGGCGGATCGGTGCATCCGGGATCCGATAACTCGGGATCTCACCCGGAAATTCCGCTGGGCTTCCAAGGAGGAGCCGGACAGGGGCGTACTCCCTGGATCGGACCGGTACAGGCGCCAGGAGGTGCGGGCGAGGCAGGCGGAAGCCGCGCGGGCGGGATAGGAGCCGCATCAGGCAGCGGCGGCGTCGGCGCAGCGCGCGACTCGGGCGGCGGTTTCTGCGGCCCGGGCGATATCGGGTGGGGCCGATCCGGCTTTGGCGGGGTCGGACAGGGACGAACCGGCCATGGTGACTTCGGTGGGCCACCTGGAGGGTTCGGCGAGGTTGGAGGCGGCAACATGGCCTCTTTTGGCCGGGGGGCGGCGGCGGGGTTTCCTCCGGGAGGTGCGGGGGGACTCTTACCGAACCCTAGGCCGGGTGGATACGGCGGCGGCCATATGGGACCGGGAACACCGTGGATCGGACAACATCAAGTCCCCCCGGGTGCGGGTTATGATCAAGGATGGCGGGGACAAGGCGCACCAAGGGCGTATCTTCCTCCGAAATTAACGCGTATGAATTTTCCAAGTTTTCACGGAGGGGACGCGTTGGAATGGATTCACAAGGTCGAGTTATTCTTTAACTATCAGGATGTTCCGGCAGCGCAATGGGTGCAATTGGCGTCCTTCCATCTGGAGGGTGACGCATTCCAGTGGACTCAGTGGTTCCTTAGAGACAGAGACTTTGTGCCATGGACGGATTTTGTGGAGGGGTTTACGGCTCGGTTCGGGCCTTTGGAGTACGAGAATGTAGAGGCCACTCTGCAGAAGCTGCAACAGAAGGGGACGGTAACAGAATACCGGACCGAGTTTGAGAAACTGGCAAACCAAGTACACTGGGAGGAGAAGACACTTCAGAGCTGTTTTGTGTCGGGCTTGAAGGAACATTTGCGGGATGAGATTCATGCTTACATGCCACGAAGTCTGAACCACGCCATTAGTTTGGCCCGCATCCACGAGGAGCGGTTCAACAGGCAACGGACCCGCAACCCAGGACGGACTGCTGCCACGCCGGCACCAGCCCGGAGAGAGCCGGCGGGCGCCGGGAAACCGACGGTGACACGACTTTCGTGGGGCGAGCTACAGGCACGGAAGGAGAAGGGACTTTGTTTCAACTGCGATGAGAAATTCACGTCGGGTCACAAATGTCAGAAGGTCCAGGTGTTTATGCTACACCAGGAGGAGGAGGACGAGTTGAGTTCGGGAGAGCAGCCGGATTTGGAAGGGGACTTGGATCTGACGGAACTTGGTGTCTCGCTGCATGCCATGGAGGGGTGTAGCCCCCCACCGCTCACTATGCGGCTCGAGGGGAGGGTCCGACGGGAGCGGGTGACCATCCTGGTGGACAACGGGAGCACTCATAATTTCATTCATCCGGAGGTCGCTCAGTGGGTGGGGCACGTAGTAGATACTGGGGCTGCCTTCCAGGTCATGGTGGCAGATGACAGTAAGTTACAGTGCCAGGGCGTTCTGCGGGGAGTGGAGTTGCGGATGCAGGGCTACGTGGGCCGCACAGATATCTACCTCTTACCCATTCGGGGGTCAGACATGGTTCTGGGGGTCCAATGGCTACGACAATTGCGGAGGGTTACTTTTGATTGGGATCAGATGACGATGGAGTTTCTGCACGGTGGGCAACAGTTTTGCTTGAAGGGTATCACGACATCACGTGTGAAGGAAATTGGCCTTCGCAGCTTACAACAACTTGGAGATACAGCGAATCTGATGGCCGTTCTTCTTGGGGTGAGATCAGACGAGGCGGGGCAAGGCGAGGTACCACTCCAGTTGCAGCCGTTGGTTGAAGAGTATGCCGACATCTTCCAGGAGCCGCGTACACTTCCGCCATCACGGTTCCGTGATCATCAGATTGTGCTCAAGACCGCAGCAGAGCCGACCAATGTACGACCGTACAGGTATCCACATATGCAGAAGGCCGAGATCGAGCGCAGTGTGCGGGAAATGCTCGATGCTGGCATCATCCGACCCAGCACGAGTTGCTTCTCGGCACCCATCATCCTAGTCAAGAAAAAGGATGGTTCATGGAGGTTTTGTGTATACTACCGGGCCCTCAACAGTATTACGCTGAAGGATAAGTTTCCGATTCCACTGATAGAGGAGCTGTTGGATGAGTTACATGGTGCGACCCGGCTTACTAAGTTGGATTTGCGGTCCGGTTACTACCAGATCCTGATGAAGGAGGAAGACATCCACAAGACGGCTTTCAGGACTCATGATGGTCACTACGAGTTTCTCGTGATGGCCAACGGGTTAACCGGCGGTCCATCCACCTTCCAGGCCAATATGAATGAGATCTTCCGAGCGCTTCTCCGCCGATTTGTGCTGATTTTTTTCGATGACATTCTGATCTACAGTCGCACTTGGGAGGAGCATGTGGACCATGTTGCCCAGGTATTCTCCATCCTACGTACACACCAGTTATTTGCTAAACGGTCGAAGTGCTCTTTTGGACAGGAAGAAGTTGAATATTTAGGCCATCTGGTCTCCGTGGAAGGGGTTAAGGCGGACCCGAAGAAGATTGCTAGTATGGTCTCGTGGCCGCAACCTCAGACCATTCGGGCCTTACGGGGCTTCCTGGGCCTCACGGGCTACTACAGGCGCTTCGTTCGTGACAACGGGAAAATCGCTCGGCCATTAACACAGCTCTTACAGAAGGATGCCTTTGCTTGGCATGAGGAGGCTGAGGCGGCTTTTCAGGCGCTCAAACAGGCGGTGACGACTACCCCGGTCCTTGCACTTCCGGATTTCGCCAAGGAGTTCGTCGTGGAGACGGACGCTTCCGGAGTGGGGCTGGGAGCCGTCTTGATGCAGGAGGGGCGGCCGATTGCTTTCTACAGCAAAGCTTTGGCTCCCAGGACATTGGGCCTATCGGCTTATGAGAAGGAGATGCTGGCCATTATTCATGCAGTGGCACTGTGGCGGCCATACCTGCTGGACCGTCATTTTAAAATCAAGACAGATCATTAGAGCTTGAAGCACTTCTTGGAGCAGCGGGTCTCTTCCCCTATTCAACAGAAGTGGGTGACCAAACTTTTGGGGTACGACTATGAGATTGTTTATCGGCAAGGGAAGGACAATCTGGTTGCGGATGCTCTTTCCAGGTTGCCTGAGGGAGCACTGGCCAGCATATCTGTACCGCGGCTCGAGTCTTTGGATGAGATTCAGGAGGAGGTGTTGCGGGATCCAGAGTTACGAGTTGTTCTGGAGGAATCGCGGTCCGACCGATCGACCACCCCCGGCTATCATTTGCACCACGATCGTCTCTACTACCACGGCCGGGTGGTCATACCCTCTCAGTCCGCTTGGCGGACAGTGATGATGCACGAGTTCCATTCGACACCGACGGGGGGCCACGCTGGGGTTCTCCGCACTCTGCAGCGGGCCCGGGCTAATGTATTTTGGAAGGGCATGCGGAAGGATATTCAGGCGTTCGTTCGCCAATGTGATGTTTGTCAGCGGCAAAAGTATGAGACCACTTCTCCTGCCGGGCTCCTTACCCCCCTAGAGATTCCACACCAGGTCTGGGATACGGTCTCCATGGATTTTATTGATGGGCTACCTCGCTCGAAGGGTAAATCAGTTATTCTGGTGGTTGTGGACAAGTTGTCCAAGTACTGTCACTTCCTTGCGCTGAGCCATCCGTACACGGGGGAGTCGGTGGCCACTTTGTTTGCTCGGGAGATTGTCCGCTTACATGGCATTCCTCGGGCGATTATCTCGGATCGGGACCCTACTTTTGTTGGCAATTTTTGGCGGGAGCTTTTCCGTTTGCAGGGGACTTCTTTGCGTTTCAGCACAGCTCACCACCCCCAGACGGACGGCCAGACGGAGGTTGTGAATCGGAGCGTGGAGACATATCTCCGCTGCTTCGTTATGGAGGAGCCCCGTACCTGGACGAGTTGGCTACATTGGGCCGAGTACTGCTTCAACACATCCTATCACTCGACGAGCAAGCTAACCCCATTTGAGGTGGTGTACGGCCGACCTCCGCCATCTCTAAGCAGTTATGAGCCGGGCAGCACTGCGGTGGCCGCCGTTGACCGCGCACTCCGCGATCGTGACCGCACGCTCGCCACATTGTGGGAAAATCTGCGGGCAGCTCAAGATCGGATGAAGACTCAGGCAGATAAGCATCGGACGGAGCGGGAGTTTCAGGTGGGGGATGAGGTTTTTCTCAAACTTCGTCCTTATCGGCAGCTGTCCGTCGCCCAGCGGACGAATCAGAAGTTGGCACCCCGTTACTATGGTCCCTTCCGGATCACTCGGCGGGTCGGACCCGTCGCTTACACTTTATCTTTACCGGAGGGGTCGAGGATTCACCCCACCTTTCATGTCTCCTTGCTGAAACGGAAGATTGGCGATGCTGTTCAGGCGAGTTCGGTGTTGCCTGAAGCTGCTACTGGGGGCGAGCTGCGCCCAATTCCTGAGGATGTTTTGGTGGTCAAGTGGAGGCGCCGCGGCACGGCGTACTGTCCGGAGTTGTTGGTCAAGTGGAAGGATCTTTCTTCAGAGCATAATACTTGGGTCGACCTGTTGGAGTTTCGGGAGCTCTACCCCGACTACCAGCTTGGGGACAAGCTGGTTCTTGATGGGGAGGGAAATGTTACGCCCCCGGACGAGGCCCGTCTATTTGGGCGTCAGTACAAGCGGAGGCAAAGGCACGGCGAAGGCGACAACGGGGCTGAACCAAGCGGTTCAGCCCCCTCTTACTGAAGTCGGCCAAGGGGGGCTGAACCGATTTCGGTTCAGCCCCATTGGGCCGGCCGGCCCCTTGCTGGCCGGTCCGGGGTCCGGTATTAATATACCCGGACCCCCTCTTTTGGTTCGGATGTTATTGACTATCAAGGTATTTCTCTTCTTCCTCCTTCTAACCCTAATTCTCTCTAGCCGTCTCTAGCTTTTTCTCGCTCTTGTCCCTCTCTTTAGAACTTCGTTCATAACACTATCCAAGTAATATGCACCAACAATTGAGTGACTGCCCTACTTGTCAGACCTATCAGCAAGGAGTTCTGGATTGATGGGTGAGATCATTGGTTGTTTATAGCACTCTGTTGCTAAATGGATGAGAATCATGTTTACTGGGAAGTTGTATCCAGGGCACTACGCTTAGTTTGCCCATTTGCAATAATCTAAAATTGTATCCAGGGCACTATGCTTATTTTGCCCATTTGCAATAATCTAAAGGGCCGACCAAGCAGCAAGGCAAGAACTCTTCCTTTCGAGTTTTTAGCCTTTGTGCTTCTGTCTTGTTCAAGAGGAATCCACGATTCAAGCTATGACATAAGAATCAGCGCGGTTTTGACTTAGGAGGGCAGACCAATTGCCCACTACAGCTGGGACTTTATGCCAACGGTGCCAACTTCGACTTACAATACATGGCTCATGGCACTTGTCCTTGCCGTCCAACACAGACGTTCCTATTTCTTAATGCATCATTTTGGACAGACGTTCCTATTTCTTAATGCATCATTTTGGCAGACGTTCCTATTTCTTAATGCATCATTTTGGACAGACGTTCCTATTTCTTAATGTATCATTTTGGAGAGACGTTCCTATTTATTAATGCATCATTTCATCGTTCGAATGAACCATGCATAGTCTCTGCAAATTGCTTCATCAAAAAATCCCTAGTCCTGCCCAACATCTTTGGATTGCAAAACTCCTGGGTTGCAACTTCTTGGTTGAGTTTAAGACGGGAGCCTCCACCACTGCGACTGATTCCATTTCAACGAAAGAGGGAGATGTGACCCTCTAGGCTCGCTCCCACCCTCGATGGCTGTCGAGTCCATTTCAGCCAAACTACATCATGACCCTTGCTACACAACTATCATTCAGGCCCTTATGCTGGATCCTCTGGCCACCCACCTTTCTGACTCAGCACCACCCAACACTTTCATGACCTCTTCGTTACCAACGACTTGATCCTATTGTTTTTGTGAGGTTTTTAAACCTACATGCGCTCCTCGTTCTGCATGAGTTCCACTATAAAACCACGGTAACCACTCCAATGCATTTTCGTCATACCGCTGCCTCGCGAATCGCAACTACTTTCTACTACCGAAGAATGCTTTTGATGATCCAACAGTTCATAGCGAATTGCTTGATTTGTCAGCAAGCCAAAAATGTAGCACTCTCCCCAGGCGACCTATTGCAACCCTTTCCCTTCCCGAAAATTCCTGAGAGGATATCACAACAGATTTCTTTTCCCGCTCACACAGATACAACTGCATCCTTGTTGTAGTCAACCGCCTTCTCAAAGTGCGACACTTCATTTCCAGTCAAGCACCCCTACACTACGAGATTGTCCGGCTTCACGGGTTCTCTCGCTCGACAGTGAACTGCTGCAACCCCATTTTATCAGCTCATTCTTGTGGTAATTATTCAAACTCCATGGAGCTCAGTTGCATCTTAGAGCAACCTACCACCCGTAGAACGACAGAAACAAAGTTCTTAAAATGAGTGTAAGTAGACCTATTTGCGGTGTTTTACATGACTAACCATCCCACTGAATCTTGTAGGCAGAGTATGTGCCTAAGCTGATTGGATAAAGAAAAAAATGACTTATGAATACTGTATTAAACATGTAAGCAACGCCAAATAGAAAAAATGGACGATGAAGATTTGGAAAGCCGATCCAAATTCGTTTTGATACGCCGTGAATCAGATTATTATTGCTTTTGTTCCTGGTTTATTGCAAGATTTGCCACACTCAAGCAACTCTACCAATCCACTTCAATGTGCAGATGCAGATGCAATTACCCATTTCAAAAAACAGGAATATTAAAAAAACAGGTATTTTCAGGATTGGGATTGTGAATGACATGTAGATGTGTGAACAGTTGGTGTGATATTCAATTTGATAAGTGATTCTCATTCTTTTACCTTGTCTTTATGGATTGGATGATTTTGTTTCATGTAGTTGAACTTCTACTTGGAAAGTCTCAGCTGTATTATGAGGGCTTTCTCCTGAAAATAAAACAGAAACCTGGTGACACTGGTCTTTATAGTTGTCTTCTCTTCTACGCTGTATTTTCATTACCACTTCTTTTTCACGCGTAATTCACATGTCATCTCCTCTCCCATTTGAGCATTCTTTGGTTGCCGAATTACTTATCTCTATTTTTGTATTTCATCATTCAGCTTCTAATAGTGTATTTTACATTCATTGTTCTCATGTACTGTATTGTTGACAGGGTGAACATGAATCAGACGAGTCGATGCAGAACCCTGCCGATATGACTGCCTTTGTGAGTTTTTCTTCTATTTATGTTTAAAATTGTCGCAAATTTGCACTGAACATTTCTTCTCGAGGGTTAATTACTTGGACCTCCCACGGTACTTTGCATAATCAGAGGAATTTCTCTACTATTTGAAATTACAGTAACCTCTCCTCCTAGTTAATATTGTTAGTTTTTAGTACAATAAATCTTTCGTCTAGATGGGAAGCACTTGCATTGTATCTTAACTAGGAGGAAGTGTCTGGTAACTTTGTAAATATGGATAAGAGATTTTTTATAATTTCAAATAGTAGATGGTAGGTTCCTGTAATTATGCGAAGCCACAGGGGAGCTTCCGGTAATTACCCATCATTTGAATGCAAAATAACATTTCCGGGAAGTGAGTCAAATTGTACTATCCCATACTCGCATATGTATGATATAAATACTAAGGCTTCGTTTGGCGCGGCTTATTTGCTCCGGTGAGTTTGGTCAAAAACGCCATTATCATAGAATGTATGTTTGGCAAGACAGGTTATGACCGCTATAAAGAAAATAAACTAGTTTTGAGCTTAAAATACATGAATTTTTTTAGGTGAGGTCGGGAGTTCACGAACGACGGTTCATGACCACATCGTTCACGACCGCCACCACCGCGCCAAACGAAGCCTAAATCTATTCTTGTCATGGCCCTCTAGTTCTACGATTTTGATACTTCCTCTTCATTTTGGCTGTCAAAATCTTCTGTTTAATTTGGAAAGTGTTTCCATGTTAAAAATCTTCTTAATGCAATTTTTTTTCAGGTTCAAAACCTTCTTGTTCAGATGGTGGGTATATACTATTGCTTTTCCAAGTCCTTATTACTTTCCAATTCAAAGTTCTCGATACTGACTTAAAGGCTATTCACAGCAAACCAGGTTCCAGACAATGTCTGAAAGCATTATTGGGAAGAATATCCTTTGTGCCTATTTCAAATCTTGCAACTAATTCGCCAATATCTATATTTTTTTGGAGGTAGATAATATATCTAGTCTTTATATTATTGATTTATGCAGTTATGATTTTACTTGTTCACTGGGAAGACCTTCCGTCATATTGGTACTATTAGGTTCCATCTAATTATTTTCTTAGGATTGTTAGAAAATCTGCTTAATTGTGGAAGACGATTGCATGAATAACTTAGGCCAATTAGTAGTAGTAATGGTGATGTTTAATTATGCTGACAACTTAGTTGCCCTAATTGAAGAAAGAAATCAAGTAAATTACTTCTGTAACAGAACAGTACACCTTAAACGTCACTGAACAATGAGTAAGAGTCTGTTCGGCCCGGATGCGGTGGTCGTGAACGCAATCGTCATGAACTGTGTGGTTCATGAACGTTTGACCTCGCCCGTGGAACCACGTTCAAGTTCTAGTTCAAAATTGTGTGTTTGCGACGGCAGTTGTAACTGTTTCTTGTCAAACATATGTAAAATGACGATGGTATTTTTGTCTGAATGCATTGGAGAAATACGCTGCGCCAAATGGACCCTAAAACTGGAGATGAAGGAATTTATACAAGTACCTTATAATAAAATCCAAATCATATGGTGGTTCCCGAATTTTGTGTGGATGAACCAAGTGGGAACATATATGGTAGGTGAAAATAGAGGAAAAATGAAAAGAAACAAGAAGGGAAGAGTTTCCAAGAATCAATTACAATGAACTCACATGATTATAAATGCCAAACAAGGAGAATCACTACCTAAAGTGGGAAAATTGAGGAAGAGTGTCTGGGGATTATCAAGAAAGCAGAGAAATCACTGAATAACAGAGCGGCTTACATAGTTTTCTTGCGGAATGTAAGCTCTGTTTGGGGTGGCGGTGGAAAAAAGCAGTGGTAGGAAATCAGTGGTGATATTAGAGTTGTCCAGAGAGCTGTTTTGAATGTAGACTGTTTGGAAAATCTCCATTTAAATGTTTTCCAAAAAAGTTTTCTATGTTTCTCTGTTTGGAAGAACAACTTTTTAATAATAAAAAGATGTTTTATGCTAATAATTTATCGCATAGATAAGTAAATTTTATATAAATCCTAAATAAACAGGTTACAAAAGGTCAGCGGCGAGAAGCAAAGTTAGTGAATGGGTGAAGAGTTGCGAATGAGAGAAGAATACATTTGCAGTGGCGAGAAGGAAGAAAGGCAAATCGCGAATAGCCGGGGTGTGACTTTCGCAAACCCTCCAATAAAAGTGAAAAAGCTGAAAGCAGAGAAAACGGTTTTAGAAAGCCCAGTTGGACCGGATGCTCAAAAAGCCCTAAAAACACCTTTTTTGAAAAAGCTCTTTTGGAAAAGCTCAACATCCAAACAACCTAAAAAAGATGGTGACGGTGGAAATAGAACTTTTTTTCCGCCGCCATCACCGCCCCAAACAGAGCCGTAGTGTGAGCTGGATCGGTCTTACTAAGCCCTGAACATTGTTGATATAACCCGCTATTTATAGAGGTGCGAGATATCACTTGCGCTGTAAAATATTTCTCCCAGTTCTTAACCAATACTCTTCTATACTATTTATAAGTGCGAGATGTCCTAAAAGAAGAATAACCACTTCATCTGAATCTTATTACTTTATTCATCTTTTCTCCTATGAGTTAATTAATTCCACACTGCATTTCTTTCTCTCTCAATCCCGTAGTTTTCCATAACCATAAACACTAGACGAAATGGGGAGCCGGATTGATGAACTGGAGGAGTGCTTGACCGACTTAAAAGCCGAGATGGGGGTAGAAACTCCGACCAAAAATCCCCAGGAACCGAAGCCTTCTGATGATTCTTCTTGAGGTTCAGCTGCGACGGCTCGTCCTTGCTGTTTTATTTTATGAAGATTTTGATGGAACTGAGTGTTTGTTTGTATCTGATTAGCTTATGATTGCCGCTGCCATTTTTAGATATTGTGTTCTGTATGAACTCGTTGGGCCGATCACGTTATTCTCTGCCTGCTGAGCGTATAATTTCATTTATTTTAAATATGTTTTGCTCGGTTGCTTTTCTCGATATCTCTATGTTTCTTTCAATGTTGTGTTTTTTTGCTTTTTAGGGTTTATCAGTTGTCTGTCTTTAGTATACTTCTCCTACCTTCGTTATTATGCCGCAGTGATAACTTGGCTTTTGTCAATCTACACTGGGCCTGATCTTTTGCAGGAGCTCATGTCGGTGAGCCGGGTGAGCTGCGTGGGTGTTACTGCCGGATTAGGTTAGGTCGGAGAGCGGGTAATTGTGTGGTTGCGTGATGACATGACGTGAAGACGAGGATGTTGGCGGTTTTTTGACATAAGCTCTTTGTGGGAGCTATTTTGGGGAGCGGAAAACAATTGCTAGTTCTTGCTTTTTTCTGTGTCGTTGTAACATCCTTCTTTCGATTTCCACCGGAGATGGGATAGCGCGAATGATGTGCCAAACAAAGCCATAGTTAAAGGCTCTCATATGAAATAATGGCTAGAGAAGTTTCTAAGAGACTAAACCCTAAGCCACTGTGTTTGGTGTGGGTGAGAAGGAATACTAAACAAATACTTGATGTGTCATAAATTATGGCTCCGTTTGGCACGGTGTTGGCGGTCGTTCGTTAACGCCCACCTAAGGAACTTAATCCACTTTTATGTTCAAACGAATAAAGTTTTTTAGTTGGTCGTTAAGGAATGATGGTTTAACCCGTGCGTTTACGACCGCCACCGCTGTGCCAAACGATGCCTATATCTGTGAATTGTTCAAGTTTAGTGATTTGGGCGCACCTGAATGCCATTCAGGCTTCGGTGTGGACTTTGGTGTGAATGCAACCCCTTTTGGAACAGTGGCAGGGGGAAATGGAGCCCCTCGTTCAAAAAGAGGCCGAAAATCAACTGGCAAATGAAGCTTTGCCGCATCGGAGTCTAAACGGTTTCCCAAATTACGCTCGAAGCTCCGGTGACAAATGGAACCTGCCACATCACAACAAAAAAGAAGACCTCCCAAACAGAGCCCCAACCTCCTGCACGAGCGGTTTCCTTACTTCTTTGTCGGCATAATATGACCAAAAAGTCATAAATATATACCTGCTCGGAGCATTCATCAATGACTAGATGGAGATCTCTTTTACTGTAATGTATTGATCATTTCACGCCTTTAGAGAAATGCTTCACAAACCTAGCCCGCAGCTACTTAGCAAATGACTGGAATGATTACACAAATTCCTAATGTTTCATCAAACGTGTGACTTTCCTTTTATGTGTCCGACGATGAATGTACCCTAAAACTCGCTTGAGTGACGATCATGTATTATCCCGTGGCGCACTGTGTAGGGGGTACCTCGTGACATCAGCTAGTTAGCAACATATATGTTCGGGTCCGCGATCAACTCTATTTTTTTTTTTCATTTTTTAATATAACATTGATGTATAGGTAAATTATCTTTTAAAGAAATATAATTAAATTATTTTTATCAGACTAGTGATTTTTCTCTCTTGTAAGCGTAATGATTAGGCTTTGTTTGGCGCGGCGTTTTGCGAGCTGCACGCCGCAGCTTATTAATCCACCGCGCCAAACAAAAAGTTACTGCCAGCTTTTTAAATCGCTGCCGCTGTAAAATCGCAGAAATAGGGCGGTTCGGAGTCGCGGAAAATTCTCACGATTCACGCGGACCGCCCTGCGATTTTCTTGCCGACTGGCCTTCGCGACTTTTGCCCCCTCTCTCTTCCAGAGCCTATCAACGACTCTCCATCCAGCGAGCGATCTTCACCAATCCTTCCAACGGCCTTGTCGCCGACGACGAAGCACACAGATGTTTGTTGCCGACGAAGCTCTTGTAGGTTTTCCGCCTGGTGATTCTTCTTCCTTCATCCATATCTATCGCCGACCGCAAACCCTAAACCGATTTCTTGTTGTCTGCAGGCCCGACGTCACTCATTTTTTCCCAATTTCTTTCAACATAACTGTGAGGTAGCTCCGCCGACCACCATTTCTGTGTCCAGATTTTTTATTTATTTTCAGAACATTGTTTATTTCTGCCCAAATATGTGTTGTTTCTGTCCAGATTCTTGTTGTGTTGCCCAGATCTTTGTTTGTTCCCAGATCTGTATATACATTTCTAATTTAAAACATTTCTGCTAGGTGATTCTTCTTCCTTCTTTCATTGATAGAAATATAAAAATTGATCAACTATAAAAATATACAGTGATAAAAATATACATTGATATATATACATTGATATATATACATTGATATAAAAACATACATTTATACTATAAAATTATAAAATTAATTGTTGTTCATACATTACTCTTACTGTGCAGTTGACGTTTGATGATCGAAAGCGTTGGTGTATGTCCAAGGCCGATAACACTTACGAGTTTTGTTTGGGAAAAACCTTTTAATTATTGTATTTTATTTTATAATAGAATATCAAAGACTTTTGTTTATCCATTAGAGACTTTTGTTTATCTCTAATTTTATAAAAAACGATATTCAAAACGCACAACTATTTTGCCAAACAGCTTAGCAGATTCTCTGTTTGAAACAGCACTGCAACAGCTGTTCTTCCAAACAGATTCACAGATTCTGTCACCAGTCTGCAAAACAGCTGATTATTCCACCACTGCTTCCCCCCACTGCTTCTCCAGTCGCTGCAGCCGCGCCAAACAGAGCCCAGCCTTGGCTGATTCGACAGTGAAGTTGATTTCGGAGTAGAAGAAATGGCTGAGGAATTGCTAATATAAGAAAAATAGAAGTAATTAATTCGTATCTGATTCGACAAATTCACTAATTTTATATTTTTCTTTAATGAAAAAAATTAGGCATTTTTAAATAAAGTGAGAATTAATCTCAAACTCGAGTAAAGGAAAAAAAAGGGCGCTGCTATAAGCACTGCACTTTTGTCTATTTGCACTCGCCGCTATTAGCAAGCGCTGTTTTAAGTGATTGTCTATTCACACTCAACCTGTCTATTAGCAAAACATTATTACTATTAGTACTTTTTTGTCAATTTCTTTTTAACATAATAAAAATATCATTTTCACAATTGTAAAATAACACTTCAAAAGATAACACATTTTATAAAGTAAATTCAAAAAATAGATTATCAATTCTTTGCTCCGATTTTCTTGGATACCCAATAACGTTATTATAGGTCATATAGATATTGTTGCATACCCAATATTTTTACAATACGTACAAGAAGTTTAAATATGTATATGCTCAAGCATGTTGTACTCTCGTCACCGCCGCCAACGCCATCGTCGCCGCCGCCAACTCCAACGTCATCATCGCCTCCGTCAACGCCATCGTCGTCGCCGCCAACGCCATCGTCGTCGCCGCTAACTCCAACGCCATTGTCGCCTCCGCCAATGTCATCGTCGCCGCCACCAACACCATCGTCGCCGCCGCCATCGTTGCCGCCGCCAACGCCATCGCCGTCGCGCCGCCAACTCCAATGACATCGTCGCCGCCGCCAACGCCATCGCCGTCGTGCCGCCAACTCCAACGCCATCGTCGCCTCCGCCAATGCCATCGTCACCGCCGCCAACGCCATCGTCACCGCCGCCAACTTCATCATCACCGCCGCCGACTCCAACGACGTCGTTTCTGCGAGAGGAGATGTGTATGGGCATGCATCTAAGGGGAAAGGGCTGCTTGCGGCTATTAAAAATAACACCCTAAAATTTTAAATTTTTGAGTGCTAATAGATAAAAGTGAGTGCTAATAAGCCCTAAAATTTTAAAATTTGAGTGCTAATAGACAAAATCGCATTGCTAATAGCAGCGCCCAAAAAAAAAGAGTAGGAAAATTGCGCGCCAATTTGCCCTTGTTTTACAAATCTGCGTAGTCCCTAGTTTTCTACTCCAAGCAAGAAGAAACCCTAACTAGCGCCATGGACGCCGAATTTCAAGACGACGAATCCAACGATCTATCAAAAGGTTTCGTTTCTTAGTCCTTGTTTCCCTCGATCAATGTAGCCGGAAGTAGGGATTTGTTCCCCTCGTTCTACCTCTCTACCCTCCCCGATCATTGAACACTAGAATGAAAATGGTTTTGTAGAAGTGCGCTTCTTTGCTTCATCAGAGAAAGCATCACATGTTTCTCTGTTTCAATATTTCTCCAGATTAAGCTCAGTTGCAGTGGCATACTCCACGATAAAGTTTCCCCAGTCTGTTCTTGCTATATTTAACATATTTTGCTTCTTTTTAGTGCTCACTGTCTTATATCGACAATCTATTCTTACTGTTTTGCTACCTTTGCAGATTCTGGAATTCATCCTATGATAGGCATGGAATCTGTGGTTGCCACAGTTAGCGGTTACCATGGTACTGAGAGATTTAAAATCATTAAACTTATTGCGTGCTGTGGAGCTAATTATGTTGGGGCTTTGGACAGATCCATTACGCATCTGGTTAGTTTCAATTCTTAGTTCTCATTTGTTTGGCCAACACACATTCTAAAAATTGGTATTTGATCTTTGATTTTCTGATGGTGTTTGCTAGACAGGTCTGCTGGCAATTCGAGGGCAAGAAGTATAATTTAGCACGAAAACTCAAAACACATATAATCACTCATTGTTGGTTTGAAGATTGCCTGAAAGAAGGGAGGCGCCTTCCAGAGAGTCCTTATACCTTGCAGAGGTTTCTTCAATTGTTCATTTGATTGTATTACTGCAACGTAGCTACTAGTATTTTTTGAAAATTCTATGAATTAGATGAACTCATTGCTCTATTTGTGGTTTCACCTTGAGTAGACCTGTTTATGATGTTACTTTATATTATGGATCAATTTCTCTATTTGGTATGCACCTAGACACAAGTTGCCGGTCCTTGTGCAGGTCAAAAATTTAGGCTTCATTTGGCGCGGCGTTTTCGCCGGGCGTTTGGAGCAAACGCCGCCGGACAACGGGAAAACAAACGGCCTCCGGCGGCGCTTGCTCCGTCTGCTCCCGCCGCGCCCTGAAGAACGCAACAAAAAGCAGCGGCTGGAACCCTTCCTCCCCGCCTACTGATGAAACTATAAAAATCAATTTGAACAATTTTCATTCACGATACCTTAAGTCTACTGATGCATGGGTAGGTTTAAAATGAAGAATGCCCTAAAATATGACCCTATGTGGAATGCGGTGCACCCATTGACAAACACTATTGTGAGATGCAATGCAAAAAATAGCCCAATTAAAATTATCAGTAAATAATTAATTTAAATAAAATCTATTCAGGAGCACAATTGCTCATAGAAAGTTGATTTGGAAAAGCAAATGTTAATCCACAAACAATTGTTGCACAAATATTTTAAACATGCGTTGAATACGTCTTGCAAGTCAAATAATTTCACGAAAAAAAAACATATAATATTGCATCCAACTAAATATAGTCCAAATATTAATAACATAAAACAAGAACACCAAACTATGACCTACACGTGCAGACGGCGACGAAATGTGGCAATGGAGAAGATCCGAGAACTACTGGCTCCAACTGGAGATGACTACTGCTACATAGAGGGCCAAGAGGCTCGGGTGGAGCTATGGCTGAGGGGTGGGGTGGGGTCAGAGTATGGATCGAAGAGATGTGGGCTTACAGGCTGTGATTGGGAATGGGGTTTGAGGGGAAAGATGGAATCTAGATAGATACAGGGAAGGGGGATCGTGGATGGGGGTGAGACGTGATCACAACAGGCAATGGAAATGGGATCGGGAATGGCACAGCCAGTGGGGATCAGGAATGGCACAAGAAGTGGGGATCGAGATTGTAGGTGGGAGATGGGGACAGGGTTGGAGTCGGAAGAGGGATTCAAAAATGTTACAACAAGTGGGGGTTGGGATCGAAGACGGGAGCCGAGGACATCATCAATGTCGCAGACGGGCTTTCGGCTAGTGGAGGCGGGAGGTGTCACGACGTAGGCTTGCACAAGTGATCGTGGAGAGGGAGTGAGCGGTCAGAGGGGAAGAGGAAGTCGGAAATAGCCCTGGAGTCGCACAAAGGAAGAACCTCCCGACGTTGCACCGAGAGATGAGGAGATCGATTGTTCCAAAATGGAATCAAAACCACCATGTCCCCCAGAACCGCTGCCGATCGGACGGCTCAGAATGTCTGAACTGATCGGATGTCAAATACAACTTGAAAAATAAAAATAAGCACCTGAAATCGACTCAGAATGACAATCCAGACGCATCCACGGTATCAGATCGGCCGAACTGGTAGTATATCACTTCCTCTTGCGGGAATAAACATATGTAGGCCATCGATCTCCATAACTACCCATTCTCCAATATAATCCTTTGATACCAACTCTATCTACTTTTCTAATTGAATTGGTTCATTTTTTAACATTTGCGGTATATACTCAAACTACTTAAGTCTATTTTCTATTACAAATACATACAATCACACTGTAAATTTTTAAAGAAAAATCTTAAGATCATGTGAAATCACGGGCTGTATGTCAGACTCTATGTTGTGTGATTAAGAGTGATAATTAAACCATACTCAAGATATTATATATATACACTATAACCTCGATAGAAGCCTTGTTGGCTTATCCACCTTATCTGACATACTGTTGAGAGATGAATGTTGATATTTCTAATTAAGTCTCTTGTTCTCACTAATTCACAATAATAGTGGGAATGCACTGAGCTGCTTATGTAGTGATAATATTGTAAACTAAATAAGGTTTATCGAGGACGTGTATTGGAGACTCGTGGCAGGCAGGTTGCATGTTGATGCAAGGCACCGATTGATGGAACTTGCAAGGTGTAAAAAGTTAAAAGGTTTGGCAGTTTGTTCGTATATGAGATTTATACCGTGATAGAGAGGCTGATAACGGTAGCATAATGCATCATGATATTTATGAAAATTTAGTGACATGCCTGATGTCGTCAACACCATGTCTTTACGGAATACCTTCATGTGTTTTGTGTGATTGAATTTAAATCCCAACCTAATAAGCTTAGACTGATGTAGTTATTGTTGAAACTAGTGCATGCCACTATTACTTTGTATGACACTACAAGACGAGAGAACTCCTATAGTCTAGATTCTATGGATAAATTGTAACCACTAGGGATGTATGTATGGGTTTGTAATTGTTATGCGTAAAGTATCCATGACTCTCTATGATGAGTGTGTTTAACTCTCATCTTGAAATTCCCTACTCCATTAACATTTTCGGGGACAAAAATTATCTTTATTTTATTGGATTTGTAACGTCCCAAAATTCGGACTCGACCAATTGAACCACCACCTAGGGGACCTAGTTGGTTCAATCGACCTCTTTTGGTGAGCTCTTGAGATGTAACAACTTTGTATCAAAGCTATGAGCTATTGATATGGGTTCATGATGGGGGGGCAACATATCAGTGATGGGCGAAGTCGCTCAAGACCTTTTCTTATCGTTTCGTTTTTATGTATTTTTGCTGCATTAAGAATACTTGATTATTACTCACATTGCTAGGCCATGACTGCTTAGTTATTAAAGGCGCAAGATGCACCAAGGCGCAAAGGGGTCTTGGAGCCTAGGCGCAAGGCTCAAGGCGCAGGCACGTGCCTGACGAAGGCAAGACGAAGCCACATTCATTTTAAATAATCAACATCAAACAACATTTGATCTTCTCGATCAAATTCTTCATCTATTCTGCTAATTAATCATTCATTACTATCGTTTATATCTCTTAAAAATAGAATCAATGTGGTTGCTTGCATCATATCTAAGTCCCAACGCACAATTATCTTTCATAAACACTAAATCAATCAAACATTATTGAGTTCTTATATATTTTTTTTTTATTTTTGAAAAAAAAAATACAACAAAAATCTCACTCAGGTGCACCTTTTATGTTCCAAAGGCGCAAATAAGGCGCACGAAGGCGCAAACCTCTGAGCCTGGTGAGCCTTGGGCCATGTGAGGGGCATTTTGGATATTTTGGTATGAAGGGCCCCATTCTACTTAGGGGGTGAGAATGAAATGAAGATGCAAACAATAATTATCCAAAAATATTTTCCTCTCTTCTTGTTCTCTCTCTCCTCTTCTATCCGCAGAAACCCGCTAGGGCTCGCCTCTCAGCTGAGTGTCCCTTCTTCACGTCGATCGACTCTGACACCTAGAACCACGCTTGATCCACTCTAGTGTCTCTCCCTCTTCCTCCACCAATACCATAGGCCCCCCCCCAAGGAAGGGAAACCTCATTCTCCTTTGTGACTTCACCCTCGTTATGCTTCTCTTTAGATCTCAATCGGGACCATATATCAACTTGGTATTATTGCCAAATGTCTCCGCTGACACAATCCACTCCTATCCTTCCCTCAGTGCACCAACACAAACTCCTCCGCTTACTCCTCGATGCGCAGAACTGTGCGATGCGTCGCCCGAACTACTAATAATGCTTCCAAATGTTTGTACGATCTAGGAAGGGCTCGACCCACGTTGACGAGCAGCCCAAGACACTCCCCCGTGTACGTCCCCGCCATCCGCAATGCATCGAAGGCTCCGTGCCACGTACCACCACGCACGGCTGCCGATCGCATGCAGGCCACAATCCGCTTGCTGGGTTGTCTTTGCCTATGCGGGCCTTTGTCCGAACAACGCTGACATTCTGCCCATCCCAGATTTTTCATCCACAGCCCCCCAACCCCCACCCAGACGTCGACCCCATGCGGGAAGGCGGCCTTACCTTGGCCCAAGTGATGGAAATGTTTTAGAAGATGTTGAGTACGAACACCACCACGATCGAGGCCCTCACTGCTCTCCTCGACGGGATGACCCCATTGGCACGAACCACCTTCGGCTCCTCTCACGAGGGATCGCCTGAACCGCAACATTCCGATTCCCACAACCATCAATCGGAAGGGAGTGGCATTCCCTGTTACGTGGAGATGGACTCCCCCATTTTTGACGGCCGCGACGACCCATTGGCATGACTTACGTGCAACGAACAATTTTGTAGAGATCAACGCACCCTATGAGAAGAATGGATCGACATCGCCTCTTTCCACATCATGGGCTTTCTCCAGCTATGGTTTGCACAACTGTAGAGACTAGAGAGAGAAGCTACAATTGACTTGGGAAAAGTTCAAGGTCAACCGCAACCTGCGTTTTGGTCCACCTCTTCACGTTTATCTGATTGGCGACCTCATATCCCTTAAGCAGACAACCTCCATCTATGACTATTTGGAGCACTTTCAGGTCCTCGCTCGTGCCTCCTTTGTTAGTCCTGAGCACCAGGTGCCCATTTTCACAGCGGACCTCCATGACCGTCTCTGTATGGACGTGATATTTGAAACTCCCACAATTCTCACCACTGCCATGGTTCTCACACGTTTTGCGAGAAGCGCTTGCTGATGGACTCCCCTACAGTGGTCATTGGGGAGGTGACAGGTCTTCATAGGGATTCAATGAGCCCCCTCACCGGCCCAGTAGTGTCCCCGCTCAGGAGAAGGAGGCTGACCTTCCATCGTTTGTCCGCCGCCTTTTGACCACAGAGATGACCAACCGCCACGCCGAAGGGTTATGTTTTAATTGCGATGATCTTTATGTACGCGAGCATGGATGCAACCTCTTTTGGTTCGAGGTAGATGACCCCTCTGATGTAGGAGATGAAGAGGACGACTTACAGGACCCCTAGATTTCCCGCCGAAGCCCTTTGTTGGACCGACCCCGATGTCGCCCCTGCTGACCCTACTATCAGAACTTGAGGACATACTTGATCTCAACAGGGAAGGAAATGTCGCGGGTCCACATTGGGGGGTGAGAATGAAATGAAGAGGCAAGCAATTATTATCCCTTTCTCATTCTCTCTTCCCTCTTCTATCTACAGGAACCCAATATGTCTCTCATTGTAGACAAGCGACCCCCTCTCTTCTTGTCGATCGCCTCCGGCTCCGGAACCGCCGTCGATCCACTCCAGAGACTCTCTTCCTCCACCATCATAGGTCCCCCAGGATCAAGGAAGTGGAACCCCAATCTCCTCCGTGACTTCACCCTTGCCCGTCCGCTCATGAGATCTCGTTTGGGAGCACGTATCAGCTCTCTTTTCCGAAAAGGTGGAGCATGCTACAAAAGTTTATTCTTAGGCATTGGCCATAAGAAAAAGGCACTTATACCTACAATGGCCTCTACAACACATTAAATTGTGTCGGTTTGCTGCGCCTGAATTTTTGTTTTCTTGTTTTGTTAATAATACAAGCTTGGTTATATGTCTTAATACGTATGGATTTGGGTTTTATTTTTGTCATATTGTGCTTTAATTGATCCATCATTAGCAGTGGTCAAGAAGTTGGACCAATATCGTGGAAAGTGCCGGCCATTCTGGAAGGAAATGTCAAGAAAAGACCCCATTTTAGCAAAAGGAACGTGGAATCAAACCATCACAAGGCTTTACAATCTCCAAAAGGGAAGGAGGTCGATTTTTCATGCTTAAGTTTTTCTGATTCTCATCTATTAAAGGAGGTAAAACCAACTTACCAATATTTTTGATGTCTACTTGATTGGTTGTTGGGGCACTTGCCATCATTGTTATTCCATTCCTTCACTTGGTATTATTATGCTTTGTCTTTTCAGAAATACATAAAATTCTATTATTTTACTTTTTATTCCACGAGTTTTCTATCAAATTTTGTGTTCTGAGCATGTGGAGGTATATTGTACCACACCATGATCTTAATTTTAAAATGTTCTAAATTTTTAGAAAATTATCTCAGTTGAGCGTTAGTTTTGAAGGTCTAGAATTGTGAAATTTGTTTTGTACTTTATTAAGAAAGTTTAACAAGTTTCTACTTCTCTCACTCTGGAACATAAAAGGTAATATTTGGTGGTTAGTTTGGAGCAACAACTGGTGAATAGAGCAATAATGATGCAGTGAAGGTTCCTTAGATGCTTTAAAGGTGGTGGTGTATTATGTAATGTATATAGTGCTCAAATTGTACCACCAAAAATGATAATAAATAAGAGCACTCCTTGGATGGGAGATTTGTACAAAAAAGGCAAAAACAACTTTCAAATAACATATGAAATAAATCTCTTGTACTGGACACCTTTAAAAAAACTTTTGATTACTTTTACTTGAGGTAGATATCTCCTGATGGCTCTAAAAGTAAGGACACGTTTAAAAAAGTGAAAATAGGAAAAAAGAATGGAAGACTCTTAAGAAGAGGGGGATTGAGAAATGAGGAGTAAACTAGTGCGGCAAAATAAAAGAAGGATAAAAGTGTAAAGGAGGAAACTAAGGGTCCGTTTGGGGCGGTGTCGGAGCTCCGATGCGATCGGAGCTAACGCCACCGCCATCACACGGTTCCGTTTGTTTTTCTATCATCCCTCGACATTTCCATCCGTCGCCCCCTACGAACGGAGAAACCCCTCCGTCTCCGAACCCGGCTCGTCACCACCGGTGGTTACCGTTGCTTCGTTCGCTCCCTCGCTGGAGCCCGGACGCCGTCCCAAACGGACCCTAACAAATTGGATATCTCGAAGAAAAACAGAAGAAGAAGAAATAGAAGAGAGAGCTAATGGTAGACGGAGACCATCCAAATCCTCCACCTCGCCGGTTGACTACTTCCGACAATCTCTTGCATGCTAAGTTGATGCATGCAAATACCTTTAGGCCCCTTTTGTTTGGGAGGAATTGGAGGAAAGGAATTGAAATTCAATTCTTAATTCCAATTCCACCGTTTGGCGTCCAAAAACTCCATGTGAATTGGAATTCAATTAAATTTTCATGGGAATTCATTCTAGAGGAAAATGCTTCCCCCCAATTCCGACCACTGGACATAAGAAAGATGAATTCTGCCTATCGCGCGACTCCATCCTGATAACCCCCTCGCGATCGAAGGCGAATCCTTGTCGGCGTGCGGTTCTCCTCCTGCGAAACACCACACTCCTTCTCCGACGACGGGATCTCCGCTTCTCTTCTCTGGGCGGTCGAAGGTAAGTTTTTTTTCATTTTTGCTATAATCACACGAGCTAATTGTGACAAATACGCGTTTCATGAAGTGGCAAGAACATTTCATTACGTTTAAAAATGGACCAAATAAGTCATAAATTAATTATTTTATGACTCGCAAAATGGATAAAATGATTTGTAAGGATTACAAAGTCTTACAAGAAGAAAGCTTGAAATCACAACATAAGTTAGTGGTGTTGGACGTGCAAATTAAATATAATAAATTTATGACAAGGACAAAAGTGTTGCTAAAAATTCGGTGTTGGAACTTGAAGATGGAAAACAGGTTGCTTTCAAGACAGCAGTTGTGAAACAACTAGTTGATGACCCTTATGTTGATCCTATTATCTCATGGGAAGTTATGCCTTCACATTTAGGGATAAGTGGAAAGAACGCACTTGAAGAATCAAAAGGACGTGCACCCCCAAATAAAGAATCTTAGTGGTGGAAAGATGAAGTGCAAGACAAAGTGAGGGCAATGAGGGTCAGCTATAAAACACTCTACGCTTGTAGAAATAATGAAAACTTGACAAAGTATAAAGTCGCAAAGAACGAAGCTAAACATGCAGTAAGTAAAACAAGAAGTCAAGTTTATGAAGAATTTTATAAGCGAATAGATACCAAAGATGGAGAACATGACATATATAAAATTGCTCGAGCTAGAGAGTGGAAGACAAGAGATTCAAGCCAAGTTAAATGCATAAAGGATGAAACGCGAGGGTGTAAACGCGAAACTTATATCTTAGCGAGACACTTTAGAAAAGAAGAGTTTTAGGTTGAGCAGGGCAAAGACGAAGTATATGGATCTTAAATTTAACTGTGCAAGAAGGACGGATGACTTCGTTATTAAGTTGGGTGATCAAGATATTTTCCGCAGTGAGTGATTTAAATATCTTGGATCGATAATTCCAAACGATGGAGGTGTTGATAAAGATGTGATACATAGAATCCAAGCAGTTTGGTTGAAGTGGAGAGGCGCGTCAGAGATCTTATGTGATCGTAAAGTACCATTAAAACTTAAAGGCAAGTTTTACCATACTGCAATTAGACTAGCGATGCTCTATGGTTCTGAGTGTTGGGCAGTGAATTGTGTACATGAGCAAAAAATGGGAGTTGCAGAGATCAAAATGCTTAGGTGGATGTGTGGACACACGAGACTGGATAAAATTAGGAATGAATGTATCAGGGATAAGACAGGAGTGCAACCAATTGCAGAGAAGATGCGAGAAACTCGACTAAGATGGTTTGGACACATACAAAGGAGACCATTAGAGGCACCTGCTAGGCGTTGAGAGTTTAGTCACTAGACATGTTAAACGGGGGGGACCAATAAAGACTTGGGGAATGAAACTATAAGGAAAGACATGATGTACTTAGGCATTAATAAGATTATGACTAAAGATAGGGCATAATGGTGACAAAGGATCCATATAACCGACCCCACTATAATGAGATATGCTTGAGTGTTGTTGTTTTGCCCTATTCACAGGTGAGTCCAGTTTACACCTCCTTGATGCAAACCCCGCAAAACCCTCCCACAGATCAGAACAATCAGTATAAAACTTATCTGGCCATAAGCGCATAATGATTTCATCAAAATCATATGTTTGATAGATGTGTAAGCACTAATATGAGTTTTCTGTGACCGACCCAAATTAAGCTTTTTTTCTCTCTTCATTTCAAATGGAAATGTTTTGTTCTCCTTCAGAACTGACTGAATGGTCTTGTAGAAAAGAATCAAACACAAAGTAGATGTTAGGAAGTGCCATGTGTATTGCTCTTCTTCCACCATGGAACTTGAACCAATCCTGAAAATACGAAGCACAAAGGAAACAAAGGCCACGTCCAAATGCTAGATGTGGCTACAGTTTCCCAAGCTAGAACTGTTTTTCTTTTGAAATCATGGTCTTTGAATTGGAGAAATAGAAGGCATAACATTAGAACATATGACAAAAGTAAAATGGCAACCCCAATTAAAATCCACCTGAGAGGTTTCTGCACAGTGTGAGCTCATTTTATTTCATTCTAATACAAGTCAAATAGAAGAATAATAAGTTTATAAATTATGGAGAACTTTGGTAAATAACAAAAATTACATCAGTTGATCTATGTTTCAACCACTCACTCTCGTATTCTAACATACAACCGAACACCGAAATTACTAATTTCAATTCCTGTGACAGAATTCCTGCATACAACAAAACATCAGAATTGGAATTGACTTCAATTTCAATTCCTGCAGGCATTGGAATTTGGCCAATTCCAATTCCTGTGAAACGAACGGAGCCTTATGGAATTGAGCTCCCCATGTACGATTGCCTACTCCCCTTTTCGAGCATTGAGAATATAATGCCCTACTCGTCGATGATTCATATCGCCGATTTTATCTCCGTGCTGACTCCCATACCGGAAGTTTCATAATTTGTCATCTGACTTCCTCATGAATGATACCATCAGGCCAGCTGACGTAGAACGTGTGGAGGTCGATTATTTGAAGCATCGAGATCTTAAAAGGCGCGACAAGGCTGTTCGCGGGGCTTAGCGGAATTGACTCTTATTTCGTATTGTTGTTTTGATTTAGTATTGCTACCTTATTTTATTGTTGTTGTTGAGCAATGTGTTTTATTCGGTAGTTTGTTAGTATTCCTCTTTTGGTGTGCCTCCCAGGACAAGATAAGATATATGTGGGCTGGCCTTGTTTGGGGATTCACTTATGAAAATTTTATCTAATGAAACAAGTTGACTTCTTTCCCAACTCTGCTAGAGTGTTGGTCTCTTCTTGGTGGGTTCCGGGATAGCTACAACAATGTACTGCATTAAGTGGTATCAAAGGCCCTCTGACCTCGACCTGCGGAGGACGGCCTACCATGTCTCACGGCGGCGGCGCACACACAACCCCCTTGTCGACGAACAAGGTACTGATGACCCATGGGGCGCAGATTTGGCGGCGGTCAATAAACACTTTGAGCGGATGTTCGGAAGGATGGAGGAGCATCTCAACCAACAGCTCTGTGAGATTCGTGATATGTTCGCGGATCTGGGTGTTTAACACCGGACTCTCGGTATCGATGGCGATGGGGAACGAAAACCGGTTCGCCGTTCTTTATGTACAGGCACGTCCCCCAGTCCGTCCCGGCCTTGCTGTTGAGGGCGATGACTATAATGACGAGGATGGAGGTTTTGCTGAAGTTGTGTGTGACCAACAGCCGTCGCTTCCAACCCCACCACAATGACTTCCGTTTGAAGGAGGACATTCCCCCCATTTGCTGGTAACTTGAATATGGAAAACTTTCTTGTTTGGCTTTTCGAAGTAGATCGTTTTTTTGATGTTTTTGACATACATGATAACCACCACCGTGTGAAAATGGTGGTTTACCGACTGAAGGGAGGCGCTTCCGCGTGGTAGGATCAACTGCAGATCAACCTCCCGCGTCAAGGTCTACTGCTGGTGAGAAATTGGCGTCAGATGATGCGGTTGTTGAAGGGCCCTTTTTTGCCGCCGGACTACGAACAATTTTTATTCCAAGAGCTACAGAACAACAAGCAGCATCGACGCTCGGTGGCCGACTATACCTCTGACTTTTTCTGTTTGCCCGCCCGGAACAATTTGAGTGAGTCTGACTCTCAACAAGTGTCTCGATATGTCGATGGTCTGGATTATGCCATTCAAGACCGTATCCTATTGCAAAACATCCATTCGGTGCATGAGGTGACAACATGGCACTGAAGGTTGAGCTTCAACTCAGTTGCATGACCGTTCGGAATGCTGACGTTCGGCGGGACAACCGCCCAAAGCATTCTCCCACAAACCCTCCGCCTCCTGCACGGAACTCCCCTCCTGGTCCATCTGCTTGCGCACCTCGTGATGCTGGGAAGAATGTATATGCGAAGCCCATCAATGACAAGTGTTATCGTTGCCAAGAGATTGGACGCCGGTCGAATAATTGCCCGACTTGCAAACTTGTCCATTTAATTGACTCGGATGATGATGGAGGTGCAGATTCTCCGGGTGATAGAGATATTGTTGAACTTGTCGAAGCTGACGAGGGTGATGAACTTTGTTGTGTGGTTCATCAGCTGTTATATCCGCCTAAACAGGAGCTATCCCAATGTAACAATATATTCCGCATGAAGTCCACCATTAATGGCAAAGTGGGCCGCATGATAATAGACAACGAAAGTGCGGAGAACTTTGTATCTTTAGCTCTTGTTACTCACTTGAAGTTTGCGACCGAACCACACCCATCCCCATATTCTATCGCTTGGATCCAGAAAGGTGATGCCGTCCAAGTTACTCGGGTTTACCGCATTCCCTTTTCCTTGAGCCGCTCGTATCAGGATGAGATTCAGCGTGATGTAGTTGACATGGATTGCAGTCACCTCCTCCTTGGGCGACCATGGCAATATGATGTCGACACCCTCCACAAGGGCCGGAGCAACACTTACAGTTTACTTGGCACTTGCGGCGAATTGGCGTACTCCCCAGTTTTGAGCAGGGACAACCACCCATAGAGCTTGCGGCAACCGATCAATGACAGCCTGTCCTGTTTGCCGATCTACCACAATATGTCCTGGTTGTTATCGAACAGGATTTCTGTGATGACCTCAAAAATCATGCAGAGTTGGACATCTTCCTGATGGTCATTGAGGGTTTGTAGGACAGCCCACCGCTGGACAACCATGCACATGTATATTCGCCTAATTTCTAGGAGCTCCTAGCGGAATTCACCGATGTTATGTCGGATGATCTTCCTCAGGTCCTCCCACCTATGCGTGTCGTTCAACATCAAATCGACTTGTTGCCAGGGAGCGCCTTCTTAATCTGCTGCATTACCGCATGGGGTCCAAAGAACGAGAAAGGTTTCGAAATATTATTGAAGAATTACTGTTGAAATGGCTGATTCGCGCAAGTTTCAGTCCATGTGCCGTTCCTGCTTTGCTCACTCCCAAGAAAGACCGGAGTTGGAGAATAT
This sequence comes from Dactylorhiza incarnata, assembly GCA_033032865.1. Lineage (NCBI taxonomy): Eukaryota > Viridiplantae > Streptophyta > Magnoliopsida > Asparagales > Orchidaceae > Dactylorhiza > Dactylorhiza incarnata. The sequence continues at coordinate 5,597,366 of JAWHQI010000159.1, read as the reverse complement.
GCGTGGATAGTCGCGCTATAAACAAGGTGACAGTGAAGTACGGTTTCTTATTCCTTGTCTGGATGACATGCTCGATCAGCTCAGCGACGCTCAATTCTTTTCCAAGTTAGATTTACGCAACAGATATCACCAAATTAGGGTGCAGGAGGGCGATGAATGGAAGACGACGTTCAAAACACCTTTTGGACTCTACGACTGACTTGTTATGCCATTCGTAATGTCCAATGCGCCGAGCACGTTCATGCGTGTAATGTCTCAAGTGCTCAAACCATTTATTAATCGGTTCGTGGTCGTATAGTTTGATGATATCTTGATTTACAGCCGAGATAACAACACGCACGTGGAGCACCTTCGACATATTTTGTCAACCTTGAGGGATGCACAACTATTTATTAATCTTAAGTGTGCCTTCCTACAACCACGTCTCATATTCTTGGGGTTTGTCATATCTGCAGCCAACATTTGTGTTGATGGGGACAAAGTTTGGGCCATTAAAGCGTGACCCTCTCTTTCCACGGTGTCCGAGGATCGAAGTTTCCATGGCCTGACCACTTTCTACCAGCGTTTTGTCCGCAATTTCAGCTCTATTATGGCTCCCGTAACAGAGTGCTTGAAGAAGGGACCGTTCCACTGGACGGCGGAGGCCGAACTAAGTTTCACGGCCATCAAGGACAAGTTGTGATCCACCACAAATCAGGGTCACAAAATCGCGTTGCAGATGCCCTTAGTCGCAAGGCATCTCTTCTCGTCACTATACACCACAAAGTGGTGGGTTTTGATTGCCTAAAGAATCTTTATGCTAATGACGAAGGTTTTCAGTCCGTTTAGGCGACATGTTCTGAAGGCCGACCGAGTGACGATTTCCACCTTCATGAAGGTTTTCTTTTTCATGGCAACCGATTGTGCATTCCCCAGACTTCGCTTCGAGAGAAGCTTATCCGTGACTTGCATGGTGGAGGCTTGGCGGGGAACCTCGGTTGTGATAAAACAATCGCGAGTGTTGAAGAGCGCTACTATTGGCCGCAATTGAAACATGATGTCTACAAGTTGGTAACACGTTGCCCTGTTTTCCTAGTGGCTAAAGGTCACACCCAAAGCGTCGTTCTGTCATACCGCTCCCCGTTCCTGAAGCCATTTAGGAGGACCTGTCCATGGACTTTGTGTTCGGTCTTCTGTGCACTCAACGGGGCATGGATTCAGTTTTTATCGTCGTGGACAGATTTTTCAAGATGACACTTCATTGCTTGCCGCAAGACCTCTGATGCTTATCACGGCGCCAAACTATTCTTTTGTGATGTGGTTTGTCACCACGACGTCCCAAAATCCATCACGTCAGATCGAGATATGAAGTTTCTATCACAATTTTGGAAGACTCTTTGGCGGATGTTTGACACTTCCCTCAACTACAACAGTACCGTCCACCCTCAATCAGATGGTTAAACAGAAGTTGCGAATCGCTCTTTGGGCAATTTGATTCGAATCCTTTGCGACTACAAACCAAAACAATGGGACAACGCGTTTGCACAGGCAAAGTTTGCTTTCAATAGCGCGGTGAATCGGTCCACGAGGAGATAGCCGTTTTCCATCATGTACACCAAATCACCGAGGCAACCTGTGGATCTGGTGCGGTCTCCTCCTGGCTCAGGTATCAACATTGCGGCAACTCACTTTGTAAATCAGGTGTCCTCCACCTAGGAAGAGGTTCGCCGGAAACTGACAGCCTCCAATGAAGCATAAAAGGCAGTGGCTGACCGGCGTCGTCGGCACAAAACATTCAACGTTGACGATATGGTGATGGTATTTCCGCGCAAGGAGCGATACCCCGTTGGAACCTACACCAAACTATCGCCGCGATGTTACGTCCCTTTCCGTGTTGTTCTAAAGATTAATGACAATGCGTATGTCGTTGACCTCCCGACACATTTCAACATCTCCAACACATTCAACGTGGCGGATCTCTCGACCTACCGCCCCCGGATGACTCCTTATACCCGTCAGATGACTCGCGATCGAGTTCTCTTGATGAAGGAGGGATTGACGTAGAACGTGTGGCGGTCGATTATTTGAAGCGCCGAGATCTTAAAAGGCACGATGCGGCTGTCCGCGGGGCTTAACAACATCAGCGCTTATTTCGTATTGTCATTTTGATTTAGTATTGCTACCTTGTTTTATTGTTGTTGCTGAGAAATGTGTTTTATTATGTAGTTTGTTACTATTCTTCTTTTCGTGTGCCTCCCAGGACAAGATAAGATATATGTGGCCTGGTGTGGGGATTCACTTTTGAGAATTTTATCTAATGAAACAAGTTGACTTCTTCCCCAGCTCTGCTAGGGTGTTGGTCTCTTCCTGGTGGATTCCGGGATAGCTACAACACTGTGTGATGCATTACCAGCCTATGTTGTTAAAGGCGCGCCTAAGACTTAAGACTCACCAGACCCAGAGGTTTGCGTCTTCGTGCGCCTTTTTGCGCCTTTGGAGCATAGAAGACGCGGGGTGAGTGTTGAAATCGATTTCTCGGCCTCTGTGGAGTTCGGGGCCCCCAACAAGTTGAGGGGTGGCCAACTCTTACTCCCCCCAAGGGAGAGCTCTAGGTTGAAGGTGTTGGAACTGGACTAAGGGCTCGGCGAGGAGGTCCCACCACATACCCGGAAGATCTTTAGAGCGCTTCCCCTCCCAAGCCAACGCCGGGCTTGGGCACCACTGAAGGCTCTCTTCACTCCACTAGAGAGAGATTTGGGGAGGGAGAGCGAGAGAGAGAGCTAGCCTAGAACAAGCTTGCCTCCAAATGGTGCCCCCTTGTCCTATTTATAGGATTCCTGGACTTGGGCTGCAAATAGCCAAAAACTGGTCCCTGAAATTACCAAAATACCCTCGGAAATGGTTGCGGATAGCCAAATCCCGCTTTTCTGAGGCGCTAAACGCAGACCGATCCCTCCCCCCGGAACTGGGCGAGAGGGAGGACCTCCCGCAGGGGCTGGGCGAGCCCCCTAACTGGGGCGGGCGAGACCCAGGGGCCGGCCCCTACTGGTCTCGCCCCCCTAGCGGGGCGGGGGCGAGGGGGGGCCGAAGGCCTCCCCCGTTCGCCCCCTGCTGGCGCGGGCGAGACCCGGGGGTCGGACCCCCTGCTGGTCTTGCCCCCTTACTGCTGGGGCGGGGGCGAGGGGGGGGGGGGGGGGGCGAAGGCCTCCTCCCCTCGCCCCCCTGCCCGGGTCTCCCTGCTGGTCTCGCCCCCCTGCTGCTGGGGCGGGGGCGAGAGGGAGGGCTCGCCCCTCCACCTCTCGCCCCCCTACGCTGGGGGCGGGGGCGAGAGGGAGGGCTCGCCCCTCCACCTCTCGCCCCCCTCTGCTGGGGGAGGGGGCGAGAGGGAGGGCTCGCCCCTCCACCTCTCGCCCCCTATGCTGGGGGCGGGGGCGAGAGGGAGGGCTCACCCCTCCACCTCTCGCCCCCCTCTGCTGGGGGCGGGGGCGAGAGGGAGGGCTCGCCCTTCCACCTCTCGCCCCCCTCCGCTGGGGGCGGGGGCGAGAGGGAGGGCTCGCCCCTCCACCTCTCGCCCCCCTCTGTTGGGGGCGGGGGCGAGAGGGAGGGCCTCGCCCCTCCACCTCTCGCCCCCCTTCGCTGGGGGCGGGGGCGAGAGGGAGGGCTCGCCCCTCCACCTCTCGCCCCCCTCTGCTGGGGGCGGGGGCGAGAGGGAGGGCTCTCCCCTCCACCTCTCGCCCCCCTACGCTGGGGGCGGGGGCGAGAGGGAGGGCTCGCCCCTCTACCTCTGCCCCCTCTACATGAGCTGGGCGAGCGGGAGGCCTCCACCTCCACCGCTCGCCCCCTTTGCCCCTACTCTTCCTGCCTGAGACTATGCTACCACACAATGTTCTAAAGGACCCCTGGGTCTTGGAAAAACACTCGGCGAATACGAGGTTGTACAGTGAGATTTCTGTTGTATTTTTTTTTTCAAAATAAAGAAAGAAATAATGTAAGTACTCAATAGATTTTGCCTGATTAAGTGTTTGTGAAACATAATTAATCCCTGAAACTTAGATAAGATACAAATGACTACATTGATTATATTTTTTACGAGATAAATGATAGTAATGAATGATTAATGAGTAGAATAAATGAAGAATCTGATCAAGAAGATGAACCGATGTTTGATGCTGATTATTTAAAATGGATGTGGTTGCACCTTGCCCTCGTCAGGCGCGCACCTGCGCTTTGAGCCTTGCGCCTAGGCTCCAAGACCCCTTTGCGCCTTAGCTCCAAGACCCCTTTGCGCCTTGGCTCCAAGACCCCTTTGCGCCTTGACGCCAAGACCCATTTGCGCCTTGGTGCGCCTTGAGCCTTTAATAACTAAGTTACCAGCTCTCTCGACAGAACCTCACTTGCTGAGCTCCCTAAGATCAACCTCATATTCTTCATTGCTTAGGACGGACGAGGTCCTTACCTCAAGTATCTCGTTAGAATCATGCATGGTAAACTTTTGCTTGCGGCTCCTTTAGGACATAACCCTTTCTCAGGGACATTTTTACTGAGACCATCAAGGTCCACCTAGTAGACTGCTGAGCTCTAACTCTGTCGAATTCTACTAGCTCTCCTAAGCATATGCTTGTCAAGCTCCTAGCATCGAGTAAGATTCCCTTGGCCTTCACTTATCGGGAGCACATGAATGCCTAGATTCATACTTTTGCCGAGTGTTGAGCTCCACTTGGCCTGTTGGCGAACTCTTGCATGCTGAATTCTCCTATTGTGAATGCCTAGTTTTACCATCTTCTACTCACATTATCGATTACTGAGCTCCACTGACCGACTACTCCTATCAGCAATTATTAAGTCCATCAAGGAACCGATGACTACTCATCTTGCTACGTCGAGTTACCACCAAACCGTGCACCGGCAATGTTGAGTATGTTCAGACTGAGCACTTACCAATCCCGGTTACCATCAACTGAACACTATTATCGATCTTCCTCTTCTTCCTTTATTGAGATGTGATCGAGCTCTTCTTTGTCGTACAAGCAATAGTTGATGTATTAAAACTACACATGTTTTAATGAAGACAATCAAGGAAAGTTCTCATCCCATTTAAATTGCTTTTACCGGTTCGTGAATGTCCCTACAATAATCGCATGTTCCCTATTAGTCCTTAGCGTGCGGTGAGCGCGAACTTAATTTGTGTAAAAAGTTGTACAAAGTTGAGGTGCAACTCGGGTCAGTTTGAATCGATCTATCCAAAACCAAAAACCAGTCATGTAGGTTTGGTTCCAGCTTTTTCGAATCGGAACTAACCGTGTACTCAAAATCTAGATCCATACTCGAACCGAACTTTTCAGTTCAGTTCCGGTTTGATTCTTGGTTCCAGGACGGAGACGCCCTAGGCTAGGAGGTCGCTGATTGCGCCGGCCTCTCCGGAGGTGGCTATGGGCCCTCATTCTTTTTCCTATGCTTAAATGGTGGAAAGTAATCTCTCGAGCCATAAACCAAGATCTGGTATACATGATAAAGTCTTAAATTTTGTTAGTAATGGTGTTCTGGTTGCTATGTTTATGAAAGAAGAAATGAAACTCTTCAACTATGTTTGGTTGTTAAATGTGCTTATGAATGCTCATCCATCCTTACATTTAAGCAATTTTCCCTGAAACTTTCAAGCTCTCGGATGGACTATGTTGTTGCTCCTCTGGATAGTAGGCATCTAATTCTAAGATTCTCCAAGTATAAAGATTACAACAAGATATGACTCATGAAATTCATTGTTTTCCAATGGTATATATTTCAATTTCTAAAATGAACTGTCGATTTTAATACGGATATCGAACCAAGCTGTGTTCCTGCTTGGATTAATATTTTCTGGCTACCATTTCACTGTTTTGATGAAGGGATACTCAAGGTACTTGTCAAACTTATAACCTATTGGAAAATTAATCGCGCTAGATAGTAGTACTACAATTGGGTCTATAGCAGATAGAGCTAGAGTTTGTGTGGAAGTTAATATTAGGTCCAATGCACCCATGCAGCTACACTGGGGAATCGTCAATTCAAAGGGACACTATTTGATATTCTCTTTTGATTACACATTTAAAACAAGGTCATCTTCAAAGGGATTGCAAGAGAGCTTCTGCTCCTAAGAATATGAATACTATGAAACTAAAAGAGCTTACTCAAATTTATCAGCAGATTATCAGGGTACATAATAGATTTGATAATTGCGATGAGCAAGATATGTCCAACCTGAAATTACTGTCGATGATGCCTCAGGCTCTGGTATAACTATAGTTAGTCATGTGCCTCTTCTCCCTGGTGGGGTCTCTGGGATGCCCGACCCTGCTTGCGTTGTGGTGCACCATGACATTGTGATTGGTAACATTGTGGTGGTTGACAACGTCTCTGATGTAGCGAGAAATCTATCGAATTTGTGCAAACTCAAGAAGTTCAAGTGCCTTTAAGTCCTCGAATATGTATAAGAAACAGAGCTTTACCTATTCTTGTTGCCCTCCACAACATTGGCTTTAATCAATATGCCATTAGATTTCAAAGTTATTATCGACACTTGGTCACCAAAATCTGCTTCCCAGGTCATGACACATAGAGTTGCTATTAAAGATGTCTGATATTGGTGAACATGGAAGAAAAATAAATGTTTTAATTAATTTGAATGCAGAGAAACATAGGAATGCTAACATTGGTAGTGATAGTTATACCGTGACGACTCAACAGGAATGTTGCCAATTTGCAGACAATACGACATGCATCATGAATTATCTTCGCCATGGAGATGACATTGATGTTGACAAGGAATGACCATCTCTATCCACTACCGCTTTATTGAGTTTTGAAAAGCTTCCAAAAACTTGTTGATAAGGAATGGCCATCTTTATCCACTACCCTGCTTCATTGAGCTCTGAAAAGCTTCCAAAATATGTGAAGAATACATCTCCTCGCCCGTTCAGAACTAAATATATGAAATGGAAGACTTAACGACCCGCTCAGAATATGAAATTATTTAAGTTTGCTTCATGCTTATAGTGTAGTTTTTCTTCTTTAGCACTGAGTGGCATTGAGTTTTATGTAAAGTTTTATTGTATCTTTCAACTTCATTAATACAATATTACCTTTATTAAAAAATCAATAACCGAACTAGCCCAAGGAGCTACTGATAACGTTATGTAATCGAGATGAAGGATATATAGCGGGCGATAGTAATTCCTCGGCCAACAAACCCCTTTATTGGAAGCATTAAATGAAAACAAGAGATCGTCAACCTCTTCAAGTGAAAGCTACCAGGAAAAGGGATTGTTGACATGAATGAAAAAATATCTATTTATACACGAAGGCCTAAACAACATGCCAATATGAATGTAAAGTACCAAATCATAGGAAGGCTCAAATCATGTGAAAGAAACTGACCCACATAAAGACAAGAACATGAGAAAAAAAACGCCTTTTTGGATCAAGCGCTTACCCAAGGTCCATAAACTCGAACTTATGGAAATGGTGCAACTATTCCCCCTTAAACAAATGACAACGCAAAGATCCGTACTAAGTGTCGGGTGGACATGAAGTGCTGCGCTATAAGCGCCGTGGAGCTGTTAGTCCCACTCAAGTCAAAGGGTGGCAATGGACCCAAACAATCCCCCCCCTGCCACACATGCAAACCACACAAGTAATTGGATCCCACACTAATTGAATTACGATCATTATACCATTAAACCCTCCCTCAAGTGTTGCCGCCTGTCCTCTTGCACACGAGTGACACGACCCCACTTTGATATCACTTGTAGGATCAAGTGCTTACGCAACTGGTCCATAAGTTCGAAGTTATGGAAAAGGGCGTAACTATTTCCCCTTAAACAAATGACAACGCAAAGACCCGTACTTAGCGTTAGGTGGGCATGAGGTCCTACGCCATAAGCATCGTGGGTTCGGTTGTTAGTCCCATTCGAGTCAAAAGGCGGCGAAAGACCCAACAATCCCCCCTCCCCTCAAGCGCCACACAAGCAAACCACACTGGTTAAGAGAACCCACATAGGTTAAGATTGTATTACGAGCAGTAAGTATACTCACGACCCCGCTCTGATACCACTTGTGGGATCAATCACTTGTTCAAATTGTCCATAAACTCGAACTTATTGAAATGACGCAATTATTTCCCTGTAAATAAATGATAGCGCAAAACCCAGTACTTAGCGCCATGTGGACATGAGGTGCTGCATTATACGCATTGTGTACTGGGTTGTTAGTCCCACTTGAGTCAAAGGTGGTGATGGACCCTACACATCTCCTTAGACCCAACCAAACACAAATAATCAAAACTTTAATCTAATCTAAATAAGGATGCAATTTGAGCAAGCAACATCGTCACGTCTACACCAAGTTGAATAACTGCAAAAATGTACATCACTCGATCTTCGTCATAATAAAATTACCATACAATAACCAATTGTTTAAACAAAATACCAAAATGAATAAAAAAATTACTATAAATATTAATGCCTCATAATTGCTATTTATATTTACATATAGAAGGATTTAAGAAGAGGGCGAGGGAAAAAAGAGCAAAATAGTGGAAAAAGTCTGAAGAACCCAGAAAAAGCAAAATAAATGAATGATAAAGGGTATATAAATGAGGAGTTTAGCAAAATGCCAAAAATGGGAATCGGGATTGAAGAAAATGAAGTTAATTTGTCTGAATTCTCCCTGAATTTTTTTCTTCTGAGTTAATACATGTAGATACCACGCCGAAACTGCCGAGTTCCTCAAGGATTATCGTCAGTGACGGAACTAAGATTGACTCATCCCGAGCAAACTTAATGAAAAATAAACATAAATAATTATGTTAAATAATACGAGTTTAAAAGTAGATTTATTATTATTATTAAAACTCATTAGCGAAAAATAAAATCAAAAATAAAATTACAGTGAAACAATTTTTTTTTTGTCGACAAACGATAAAAGATTAAACATGTTAAAAGTATGCAATCGAAGAGGTATACTTAAATATTCTTTGGGCGAATGCCTGTGATATATTTTTTGGTGACGACTCCTAGGTGGTTTTCTTCCTCCCCAAGGTACTCCCTATCCATTCCCTTCTTCTCCCCCTCTTTCTAGCCATTTCCGGCCATCCAAACTGCCGCAAACCTGCCGCTAACTCCCTGTCCAACAAGCCTCCAGGCGCTGCCAGCCACCTCGTCGCCAGTTTCCAGCAAGCCTCCTCCCAGCCGCCAGTCCCTCCACAGTCCCTGCCCCAACCCGCCAGCCTCCAGCAAGCCATTCCAGCCACCCAACCACTTCCCCCCAACCCTAACCGCACCCCCTAGCCTTCCCCACGTGGATCCCCCTTTCCACCCTAAAAACTCTAGATCAGTCCAGATCTAGGGTTTTCGCCCCCGATCCATTATTTCCTCCCTCATACATCACCACGTACGTCGGATCCGCTCGCATACATCGGATCTATCCACTACCCACCCAGATCTATTCCCTAGTGGCCGGATCTATTCATTTCCGGCCCGATCTCCCCATCCCCCGCCTAGGACAGCCACCGACATACCGTCACGCCTCCGGTTCCTCCATCGATCGCCGATCTACGCCTCCGGATTCCAATTCTCCATTGCCTCGGTTTAGCCCTCTACTTCGTGAGTATTCTGTTGTATTTTGATATTTGAATTGATATTATTTATTCGATGATTCCTTTATTTGTTTGGATTTCTACTTGTGGGTATTTGTCTACATATTATTATAATCGCAGGTGGGACCGATTCGGCGCACGCTCGCTTTGGCCCTCCGATCCGGAGGAAAGCCGCGCTTAATCGCAAATTAAATATTGCTTAAGTTTTGTGATTACTGTGTGGTGTTATAAAATAATCATTACTCTAAATTTTTATTCGCCGCTGCCGATTGTCGCATTGCATTTAGCATAAGTTAGCATCCCGCATGTGTACTCTCACTAGAGTCCTAGGTTTTGCGCACCCACAGCCTACCCCTACGTCAGAAAGGCCTTTTCACATGGAAAAACTAGGAATTAAAATACATTTCTCAGACCAATCAATTAAGGAAAATCAGCTAACAATTTCAACTTGAGTTTGCTATTTCATCAAACACAGTGATATTTTGTGTATTACGTCCTTAGAAAGAACTAATAAGGCATTCGAAGTTGAAATCTAACGTTGGATTTATAGTTTCTGCCTGCAAGCTTCTCGCATCTAGAGATTGAAGGCAAGCCAATCGACGAAGGCTGGTTCGACACTCAGTTGTGCCACTGGAGTGTAGAGGTGGATGCATGGAGCGGTGGATCATTGGACATTGGAGTCGATGGAGTTGCCGGAGCTGACAAAGCGACACCGATGTTCTTTGTTTCGAGTTACGACTTCTGACACTGGCTCACCGCGTCTACTTGTTTGGAATTTAGGGCATCAGGACAATGTGTTCTCCATCTACGCTCTTTGGTTTGTTTTGACTTTCGAAACCCATTGTGGAGCGTCATTGAAGTCTACGAGGAAGTCTATAGGAAAGACTACACCTAAGAGTTTTTAAAAAAGAATAAAAAATTTTACCCGTGTATGCGACCGGGTGTATCCCTATGAAATTCCGCCCAGCTTGTCGTCTACTATACATTGTAGTGCACTGACAATATAAAGTCTACCTAAAAGTCTCTCTCCTCGTTGGGGATTCATCTCGCCAAGGTTTATGTCCTCCACGACTCCTTTATCTGGAGCTCAAGTTGAGCGTCTCCACGTTGACCATTTCCAGACTACGATCATCAATTTGAGCTTTCTCTTGGCCGACTCCTTACCTGTTGAGGTCCCAAAGATTTAGATCTGTTCCTTTGATGTTAAGGTCGTCAAGCGAGCTCCTGCCACCCAAAATCTCGTCAGAATCCTGCGAAAAATCTTGCATCCCTATTTCCTTAGGCGACACTCCTTCCTCAATGACATCCACGACTGTGACCATCAAGGTCCACTTAGCTTATTGCCAAGCACCACCTCTTTTGCACTCTACTAACTTTACCGAGCATCTCCCAACCAAGCTTCTAGCATCAAGTATTACTATGTTGAGTTTCACTTGCCCAGCTACCCTCTAGGTTGAGCACATGATTGTTGGGCTCCAACCTTTATTAAGTGCCGATCTCCAACTGGACAATTCTCAAGCTCTTGCATACCAACTTATCGTATCACTGACAACTGAGATCCACTGGTCGAGTACTACTACCTCGTTGACTGTTGGGCTTCATCTGTTGATTACTTATCTTTCTAAAGTTGAGTACTATCAAGCTAATCACTTGCCAAGGCTGCGTACCACTAGGACAGCCACTTTCCAAGCTCGAGTATCATCTGGCTGAGCACTTCCCAAGGCTGAGTACCATCTAGATGAATACCATTTTCGAGCTCCTTCCTCTACCGAGATAGGATCAAGTTGTTCTTTTTCATGCATACAATATCTGATGTATTTATGCTCCACATGATCTATATGAAGCCAATCATTGGAAGCTCCCCCCACCCCCAGCCCCACCCTCAATTTAAATGTTATTTTTACTGCTTAACGGCCTATTATTTTGAATCTCCCCAGAGTAATCCCTTGCTCCATATTTGTGCTCAATTAGATATCCAAGTGTAAGTTGGATCCAACACACGTGTGATTAAATGGTTAAAATTTGGGAAAGAGGCTATGGTCATTTGCTTATGACCTTGCAACGGTATAGTGATGCAATTCATGCCATGACACTTAAAAGTTACTTGGGGATCAGATTTATCCCATGTGAAAAATGCTATTTTGTTCTTAGAATGCAATATAGATATGGTGCCCCGAAAATTCGTCTATCCACATCAAGTTTGATTTAAAACTTCAATGTGTGTGTGTGCAAGCGAAGCTCTTAATCTTTTGGATAAAATTAATGGGCTCTGGCGCTTGTCCTTAGTATAGAGGGTTCAAATATGTCATTGGAAAGCCCGTAGAATGTTGGCCGCTTCGCCGGAGGAGGGTGGCCGGGGGGGGGGGGGGTGGTGAGATGACGGAGGAACCGCGGTTGCCTAGGCAGTGTGTGCTCAGGAGAGAGAACCACAATCTCATGCAAGAACAAAGAAATAGACTCAGTATTTGTTTTCTTCATTCAAACATCCCATGCCTTTAAATAGGCTTACATGACATTAGTGACACCTAACGACTTTTAACAACTAATAATCTCATAATGACCCTTCATTTAATATAAAAGACAATAATAAAAGTGACTTGGTAACAAGGTTTTAAATGTCGGATGTCGGAGACATGTCGGATTGGGTTTTTAGATGTCGGAGACATGTCGGGGACATTTCAATATGTCGGATTTCTAAAAAATATTTATATTGTAACTTGTAACATAATATATTAGCTTTATTAGTAGTTGTATACTTGTATATATTTCCTAAATACTCAAATCTATCTTCAAATATTATTATCTTTCTAATCATTCATCTATTTTCATCTGTATAAAAACCCTAAACAACAATGGACAGCGCTAAACATCGGTTCACTTTAATTTAATTCAATTTAGGCGACATTTCAAAATGTCGGGCTATAATGATTATTGCGTGTCGGCCGAAATGTCGGGTTTTATACAAAAAGTCGTCCGACATTTTCGAAAACGCCATAACCTATATATTTTGATTATGCAAGTCGTTTTCTTATCAAACAGGACATGTCGGCCGACATGTCGGACATGTCGGCCGACATTTAAAATCTTGCTTGGTAACTAGACCGAGGCCCATAACATCATGACTTGTTAACTAGACCCGAGGCCCATAACATCATGACTTGTTAACTAGACTCGAGGCCCATAACATCACTCCCGCCTTTCAAAATAATCTTGCCCTCAAGCTTCGATGTAGATCTGCTTTGCCGACCATCTTTACCAAATTCCTTTATCGTTAGAGTCCTTCACTTTCAGATAAAAAAGTCGTTTGCAATAGTGACCACGAGTATACTGCTTATTGCAGTTATAACACAACTCCTTTGCATGACGTTAAGTTAGTGTCGCTGATGACATGCGTCGACGTTGGACACCCTCGGGTTGGTCTGCTGGGGTGGTTCCTGTGGGTCTATAGTTGATGCAATCCATATGCGTCAACTTTGGGGCACAGTGTGTAGGGGTGGCAGAGGTCCTTGGTTGCTACTGCCTTGGTCATGTGTTGAAACAGTAATGACTCCGATGACTGGTGTGAGATCCTCGAGTCTGGTCTGAATGGCGACAAGATCTTCTTGGTGTCATTTTTTAACATCGGTCTGAGGCTCGACAAATGTTTGTATTAAGACTAAAGTTGATTCGTTTGGTCTGTGGATCTATCATGTTGCGAGATGAATGAGAAAAGGCGGGGGTTATGAGCCGGTTCGAGTTCCTGGGAACTTATGTGGATGGCGTGCTTGGAGTTCCACGAGATTTACAACGCTTTCCCGTGATTACACCAACGAAGACAAAATTCGCTTTCTTAAATCAACAAATTATTTAATTGGGATTTGAGGAGGGGGTGTTGGGCTCGATACACCTAAGAGTTGGTGTGGCCTTGATAGCTCGGGAACACGCACTGGGAATGCGAGACTCAAGGATTGCAGTAGTGTGCTCGATTGTAGAAAACAAAGCAATCAGACTCAACAACCACTCTTTTCCTGGTTCTGTCGTGTGTTCAAAATGTCAACGGAGACATCGAGCAGGATCGTCGTCGATTGCTTCAGCGTCGAAGTCGCTGGGTGTTGAGTCGAAAGAAACAAAAGTCGCCTCTGTGGTTGTTGCTGCGGGTCGAGAGGAGCGATGATTAGAGAAAATTGTTGAGGTTGAGGATAAATGTGCTGGATTCGTTTGGGAGACTTCGGGCTCGGCAGAGACGATCCACAGGGATGATCATGAAGTTTGAACGAATCAAAGATGTATGGGTTCCACTATATGTATATCTGGGCGATGAAAGACTATGGTGTAGCCGATTGTGAAGGAGGCGAGTCCCTGGTCGGCGCTTGTGGATAGTGGCTATAGAGAAAGGTGGAAGATTCCGATTTCAACCAGAGTACGGATCGAAACAGAGAACTTCTTGTGCGGTGAAGTTACAACTGCTGCGGTTGCCAGAAGGTGGATCACTATGGGGGATGAAGGTGAAATCATATGACTCTGATACCAAGTTGTTATGGGCAAACCCATAGAACGTTGGTCGCTTCGTCGGAGGGTGATCAGAGGTGGAATGAAAAAGGATGATATTATGAAGTCGAAACCGCGATTGCTTAGGCAGGGTGTGCTCAGGAGAGAGAAAGAGAGCTACCACATTCTCATGTAAGGACGAGGAAAAATAGTCAATATTTACTTCCTTTATTCAAACATCTCATGCCTTTAATTAGGTTTAGACGACATTAAAGATATTTAACAACTCCTGAGAACTAAACCTCATAATTATTAATAATAAAAGTGACTTGATAACTATGCCCGATGCCCATAACATCGTGACTTGATAACTAGGCCCGAGCCGCATAACATAATCCTTCTCAACCTTTCTAGATGAAATTAATGGATTCTGGGGCTTGTCCTTAGTATATAGATTTTTAATCCTTGTTCCCTCCTTTAAAGGTAGAGTGAACTCAATATAATTTTTGTTTCTTACACGTTATGGATAAAACTTGAGTACTTAATGTACAACCCGTATTCGCTGATGGTGGGCTCGTTTAGGCCACATAAGCAGAATAGGTCAAATTCAAAGATCAGGGGTGACCTTAGCCAAAGGGTGAGTATCGTTTGTTACTTGCCATATAGGCGAGTATCCCTTGCAACTCACCGTTAGTAAGACTCACCTGAAGATCCTCATTCACCATAGGCGAGTAGTCGTTCATAGTCGCAGAGGGGCGAGTAACTTCCTTAAGTCGCAAGTCAGGTACTTTGCAGGGGAGGCTATTCTCACACCAATACCCCCCCCCCCCCCCCCCCCCCCCCCCCCCCAGGATTTGTCTATAAATATGACCCAGGGGTACTAGGAATGACACTTTTGACCCCCCCCCCCCCCCCCCCCCCCCCCCCCCCCCAAGCTCTCTACCCTCCAGTTTGTGCCTTCCCAGTACCTAGACCAGCCCTTTGGTTTTGGAGGAGAAGCTCTTTTCGACTTCCGGGTACGTGGCGGGACCTCCTTGCAGCAGCACTCGAGTCGTATTTGTAGACAATTCAGTTCTCTCTCTCTAGTCGTCAGATCCGTGGCGTTCGACCGTAGGATCAGTAATGTTATGTTACACTTAGGTCCGAACATTTGGAACTAGGATTTTCTTGATTCCAACACTTAAAACCTCACATTCTTTCTGAATTCTCGTCATGTTTGAAAAATTTATACTTGTAAGGTGAAGCTTAGAATATACTCGCCACTATTGGATCATGAAGTCATGTGATTTGTTAATTGAAATTGATCATGAGGAGATTATACTAAACCTTCATTACTTCTTTATGTAAGTTATTCTTCCTATTCATGTTTACATTTCCTTACTAATGATGTCTATATTCCTTTGGTTGCTCTCGTTTGTTTAATTGCAACTGACCAATAATATCTGGTTTTTATGTATATCACAGAACTCCTTTCATGCCTGGGACACTAAAAAACTGTTATCCAGTTCCAACGCATGTAGAAAATTCAAAGGTGTATTGAAAACAAGTCATCAGTATAACAAGCATCAAGTTGTAATTATAGATGACCCTGACAGTTGGGTAATGTTATATTCTATCTTCTGTGCATTACTTGGTTTCCAATCCATATGGTATTTGATTATTTTTATTTTGACTTGATTTAGTTTTTTTGTCAGTTTGTTTATGGATTCCAAAATTGTGCATGCATTGTTAAGTCTGTTATAATTTACCTTTTTGTCCAGTTGTTTTCCAAGGATGTTTCGTTTGTTTAATAGCTCACAAAGGAACTTGTAAAAAATATATATACAGTTAGGAGTACGTAATAGTACAACATTCTGGATTCGTTTAATCCTTCTATGCAACTATGTTGAATTGATCTTAGTCGAACTATTTATTCTGTATTGTAGCATATGGTTAACATGTAGGTAATGCTACACAAGAGGCATATCCCGCTAATATCTAAGAAAATGTCTATATAAAAATGAATCTTCATTTTCTTGGACTCTTTAAAGTATAAAGTTAAAACACTTTCATTGATAGGGATCGAGGGTGATTTTACTAGTTCGAATGGGTTTGTTCAAGTTGAGGGGTGTTTAAGAGTTTGAGGAGGTCAAGAGGTGGTTAAGGTTTGGGGTGAGGTTAGAAATTGATATTCACACATGTAGATAAGGACTAAGATCACAATCATCGTCATTCCTGCTGCAGGAGGGGACAACCTGAGTCGATTATTTCTCCATATTATGTGTATTCATGATGTTCGATTAAAGTTGTTTTGAATCTTCTTTATTTAAGAAAGCCTTGTCATAGTGAGATACATCCATATTTTGAACCAAATTTGGAGCTTTGACTTCGGAAAGGGAAAAGGGCCTGTCTCTCGGAATACCATGCACGCTCAGTTCGAAGAGGAAGCAAATGTAAAATGATTGAAATTGTAAGAGGTTTCATTAGTGCAAAATTGCAACTTTTCACACGTGCAGGTGAAAATAGTTTATTAAATATTTCATTGTCACTCGAACAAAATCTGAAGAAACATAAATCATAAACATGTTTAGGTTAAGAAGTATAATCAAACTAAACACAAATTATTTAAAAAATAACTGCTGGTGAAGAAAGATGAGAAGAAAAACAACATTTTCATCTCAAACTAACACCTATGATCCATAATTTCTGATGGAGAGTTGAAATCTTTCTACAAATCTAAAAGACTTGCTCACATTTATTTCGCTGCTGTGATGGCTTGTGAGTCTTTAAAAATTGAAGTTAAATGTATGACTGACTAAAAATTAATTGCATAAAATAAAGGAGTAAAAGATAAACTACCACCACAATGAATAATTATCATGGACCTCCCTCAGTGAAAGATAAAAATAAAGAACTCTTAACTACCTCCAAAATTTTCTAGATTGTCCTCTTGTACCCCCTGCTCTTGCTTCTACGATCCGCTCGAATCCTGCAACAACATGAATTTTTTTATTAGAACATAGGTGAATTTGTTAGAGTGAAACCTGAATTTTTAGTGTAGCAGAATTGAGTTGATCTCAGCTTCTCACATTGATTGAGGGATTTTTATTCAGGAAACCTTGACCTACGAATTAGAACATTGTCAATAAACAGTTAAAAACAAAAGCTGCGCGGTCCTCCCAAAAAAACAAAAGCTGCATGGTCCTTCCAAAAAAACAAAAGCTGAAAACACAAAAATCCCCAAATGCTCAGAACACTAAAAACAAAGCTCCGCGGTCCTCCGCAAGCACATAAATCACCAAAATGTTGAAAACGGTGAAAACAGCTGAACCGAGTGAGAACTGGCCCCCGGACACGAAGCAGTTGGGAGGAAGATGAGAATTACATGCCGAATTGGATACATATTTTTAATTTATACTCTTACTATATGAATACACATTTTTATTCTGAAGTTACATATATAGAGAGAGGAGGGTATTGGACGTTTCAATTCAATGTAACCTCTTGGAAGAAAAGACACAAATATAAACACATGAAAATCAAACTAAACGAAAGAAGAAGTAACACAACCTCATGTTGTTGATCACTTGTGGAAACAAACAAAATGCTTAATAGAAGAACACAACAAAAAGAGTTCTCATTCACTATTACCATATGAACAATCTAAGTTCATCAATACTTAGTGAAGAAGGGTAAATGGATATGAGTAAAATCAAGCAGTATACTCATTTTAGTGAGAAGAATGTATACACAATGAAAAACAAACTACACGAAAGAAGAAGTAACACAACCTCATGTTGTTGATCACTTGTGGAAACAAACAAAATGCTTAATAGAAGAACACAACAAAAAGAGTACTCATTCACTATTACCATATGAACAATCTAAGTTCATCATTACTTAATGAAGAAGGGTAAATGGATATGAGTAAAATCAAGCAGTATACTCATTTTAGTGAGAAGAATGTATACACAACGAAAAACATAATGAATAATGGTACAGATGATGGGATATCGAACAAATCACGAGACATGCTTGCATTAAACGGGAAAACGGATACAATCCGGAGTGGACTCCGACCAAGATTTAGGAGGCTGGTTCCTCCTAAGACCCCATACTTCCTTCTTATATAGGGGGGAGGGGGGCTCACATGACATTAAAATAAAAGACTTAATACTAATTAATTAATAATGGTAACAATACGCCGGTCTTGAAAATCGGCCTTGTCCGCAAGGACGAATCCTAATTTTTGTCGGGATCTTTAAGCACGGAGTCGACGTCCAACTTGTCGTCGAGGGGTAGCGAGAGTGTGAAAAACTGCAAACGGACTAAATGTTGAAAGGAAGAGGGAGGGGGGAGGCTAACGATCGTCAGTGGGGTCGGCGGAACAACCCGGTCTGCTCGATGTGTGAAGGGGAGAAATGATAAAAAATTACGAGGTGAGGGGTAAGGAGGTAAAGGAGAGGGGTTTGACTTGTAGTGAGGGGAAAATAAAATAGCTGGCAGGGGGTGATGGGAAAGGGGGCTCGGCAGTTTAGGGAGAAGGAGGCGCGCGGCTCAAGAGGGACAAAAACGGCGAGCGAAACGAGGTTGATGCAGGCGGAAGAATAAGATCGCGGAAGGGAACAGTTGTGATCGCGTGATGCCGCTATAGGAGAAAGCGCGGGCTGGAGCTGGAGGCAGAAGGCGCCGGAGGCGTAGCCTTCTGGTGCTGCGGCCGGAAGTGGCGCGGCCTGGAGCTGGCGGTCGGAGGCGGTGCTGGAGCTGCGGTGGGCGGAAGCGGTGTTGAAGCTGGCTGCCGGAGGCGGTGCGGGAGCTGCGGTGCTAGATAGAGCTGTCGTAGGCGTTGCTGGAGGAATCCACACAGGGGAGGGATCGCTCCTCCAGGCTGCTGCAGTCGCGTCCGAAAGCGGCGCGGAGTGGAGCGGGCAGGCGGCTGTCGGTGCCTCGAGAAAGGGAACCACGCGAAGGTGGCGACTGGCTTGGAGCTGGCGAAGGTGGGTGAGGATGTCGTTCATCAGATCGGTATTGCGGTCGAGCCGATCGAGGAGGTTGTTGTAGGGGCTGCTGGTTCTCGGCGACTGAAAGGGCAGCGGGCGGCAGGTCGGACCATTGATGGATTATCGAACAAATCACGAGACATGCTTGTATTAAACGGGATATAATCCGGAGCGGACTCCGGCCAAGATCTAGGAGGCTAGTTCCTCTTAAGACCCCTCTCTCAAATGAGAGCCCCAAACCCTAATACTTCAAAAGATAAAACATAACACTCTCATACCTCCTCCTTATATAGGGGAAGGGGGGCTCACATGACATTAAAATAAAAGAATTAATACTAATTAATTAATAATGGTAACAATAGACCACAAAAAAAATTGATGATTGCATCTTGGAAGGCCAGATAAGTAGACTAAAAAACATGCACCATTTGATTATTTATTTGGCTTCATTCTGACAGGGCACCGTTCTTTAATGGTTTGTTTGGTTGGTCCTTGATTGGTGAGCCTACGGGTCATACTACGTGGATTATCTTTTTGCTAGTTTCCCTTCTTTGTTGCCCTTTATATTTTGAGAGGCTATAAAGGGTCATCTACAAACCAGCCTATGCCAGTCCCAAGCTCAGATGAAAAATGGTGAGGGTGGTGTTAGGTAGACGACCAGCGTAAAATTTAGTCACCCCTATGAATATGGATCATTTGAGAAATTATGCAAAAACTAGGTTGTTCCCCTTAAGGAACGCGTCGTATGGTCCGAATGCAGTGTCTTGACAAGGACCGCTACACCTCCAAGAGGACTTGGGTGTATTATTAAATAGGCAAAAATCCTCACATATTAGACGTCCTAGGAAAGTAAATCATAGGATTTGTGACCAACTTAGGTTTGGAAGTTGGAATATAGGTACGCTAATGGGAAAAATGATGGAAGTAGTGGAATACAATGATTAGGTGAAGGATAAATATCTTATAACTGCAAAAGACTAGATGGTGGGTGAGAAGGCTAAATTTTTAGACAATTCAGGTTTTAAATTATGGTACACAGGATAAAAATAAAACAAGCAATAAAGTAGGTTTTATTGTGGATATTACTTGGAGGATGGAGTGTTGGGGTAAGTAGAAAAAGTGATAGAATCTTAGCTCTTAAATTGGTCATAGGAAATGAGTGATCAGTGCTTATGCGCCACAAGTAGGATTAAATGAAGCTATTAAAGTGCAATTTTGGGAAGACTTGGATGATTTAGTAAGGGAAATCCCACAGAGAGAAAATTTTCATTGGAGGAGACTTAAATGGACATATAAGGAAGGAAAATACAGATTATACAGCCGTTACTAGAGGATTTGGGTATGGAGAAAGAAATGAAGAAAGAAGAACCATTTTAGACTTTGCCATAACACATGAGCTAATTGTGACAAATACGCTTTTCATGAAGTGGGAAGGACATTTAATTACGTTTAAAAGAGGACCAAATAAGTCACAAATTAATTATTTTATGAATCGCAAAATGGATAAAATGATTTGTAAGGATTGCAAAGTCATACCAATAGAAAGTTTGATAACACAACATAGGTTGGTGGTGTTGGACGTGCAAATTAAATGTAATAAATTTAAGACAAGGACAAAAGAGTTGCCAAAAATTTGGTGGTGGAACTTGAAGATGGAAAAAGCAGGCTGCTTTCAAGACATCAATTATGGAACAACTAGTTGATGACCCTTATGTTGATCTTAATATCTCATGTGAAGTTATGTCTTCACATTTAAGGATAAGTGAAAAGAACATACTTGGAGAATCAAAAGGTTGTGCGCCCCCACATAAAGAATCTTGATGCCTTGATGGTGGAAAGAGGAAGTGCAAGACAAAGTGAGGGCAAAGAGGGTTGGCTATAAAACACTCTGCGCTTGTAGGAATGATGAAAATTTGACAATGTATTAAGTCGTCAAGAAAAAAGCTAAACATGCAGTAAGTAAAGCAAAAAGTAAAGCTTACGAAGAATTTTATAAGCGACTAGATATCAAAAATGGAGAGCGTGACATATATAAAATTGCTCGAGCTAGAGAGATGAAGACAAGAGATTTAAGTCAAGTAAAATGCATAAATGATGAAACAGATATAGTTTTGATGGATGATGTGACTATTAAAGAGCGATGGAAAAAAATATTTTTATCAACTCTATAATGAAACAAAAGACAATAAACTGAACTTGAAAAAGTTAAGTAAATCGGAGGAGTATATGAACTTAATGTGTTATCGTAAAATTCAAGTATCAGAGGTAAATGATGCTCTAAAGAAGATGGAAATGGAAAGACGGTTGGTCAAGACAATATACCCATCAAAGTATGGAAATATCTAGGGAAAGAATGAATTTTGTGGCTTATATGTTTCTTCAGTAAGATACTGAGTCAAAGAGGATGTCAAACCAATGGAGAGAATGTGTCTTGGTACCTTTGTATAAGAATAAAAGAGATATACAAAATTGTGTTAATTACAGAGGAATTAAATTAACGAGTCATATTATGAAACTATGAGAACGAGTATTAGAAAGAAGAGTAAGACGAGAGACTAGCATCTCAGAGAATCAATTTGGATTCATGCCAGGGTGGTCGACCATGGAAGCTATACATCTCTTGAGGAAACTCATTGACAACTATCGAGAATGAAATCAAGATTTGCATATGCTGTTTATCGATCTTGAGAAGACTTATGTTGGGTTCCAAGATAGATCTTATGGAGAGTTTTAGAAAGAAATGTGTAAATGTATCATACATTGACATAATCAAAGATATGTATACAAATTCAGTGACGAGGGTGAGAACATCTGGAGGATTAACACATGAATTCGTTATACTGTTGGCTTACATCAAGGTTTAGCTTTAAGCCCTTATCTTTACCCTTATCTTAGATGAGCTCACCGAACATATCCAACAAGTAATACCTTGGTGTTTATTGTTTGCGGATGATATCGTTTTGGTCGATGAGACGTGCAAGAGTGTAAACGTGAAACTTGAATCTTGGCGAGACACTTTAGAAAAGAAGTGTTTTAGGTTGAGCAGGGAAAAGACAGAGTATATGGAGCTTAAATTTAGCATTGCAAGAAGGACGGATGACATCGTTATTAAGTTGGGTGATCAAGATATTTACCGCAGTGAGCGCTTTAAATATCTTGGATCGATAGTTCAGAAAGATGGAGGTGTTGATAAAGATGTGATACATAGAATCCAAGCAGGTTGGTTGAAGTGGAGAGACGCGTAATGGATCTTATGCGATCGTAAAGTACCATTAGAACTTAAAGGAAAGTTTTACCGTACTGCAATTAGACCAGCGATGTTCTATGATTTTGAGTGTTGGGCAGTGAATTGTGTACATGAGCAAAAAATGGGAGTTGCGAAGATGAGAATGCTTAGGTGGATGTGTGGACACACGAGACTAGATACAATTAGTAATGAATGTATCATGGATAAGACAGGAGTGACACCAATTGCAGAGAAGATGTTAGAAGCTCGACTAACATGGTTTGGACATGTACAAAAGAGACCATTAGAGGCACCTGTTAGGCGTTGTGAGAGTTTAGTCATTAGGCATGTTAACCGGGGGAGGGGTAGACCAATAAAGACTTGGAATGAAACTATAAGGAAAGACATGATGTACTTAGGCATTAGTGAGATTATGACCAAAGATAGGGCAGAATGACGACAAAGGATCCATATAGCCGACCTCACTATAGTGGGATAAAGGCTTGAGTGTTGTTGTTGTATGAAGGGTCATCTACAACAACCTCAAACAGTGGGCTTGCTTTTTTTTGTATCATTCCAGCGCTCTCAGATATAATTTGATCTCTAAATACATAGCATTATCATTCTAATGGCACAATGACATAATTGTGAAATGTTAACAATGCAGCATCAATAGTGTAGAGAAATAAAGTATTTTTGTATTTCTTCTAAAATGGATATGAGATAAAATTAGAATACACCATGTATTTGTAGATATATATAGGAAGGAGGAGTGGAAGGTAAACTCCTTCCTATGATGTGAGACTAAATTCCGTAGAAAGAAAGAACAAATGGGTTAGTGTATAAGCCTTCACATGGGCCTTATATTTACATATTTTTACAATCCCCCGCAAGCTGGAGCATACAAATTGTAGGAACCAAGCTTGAACATAAAATGGATATATAGTGGTCGAGGTAAGGCCTTGGTGAGGATATCAACAATTTGTCCAGCAGCAGGAACATGCCTTAGATTTAATTTTCGGAGTTAAACCGTTTCCCGGATGAAGTGACAATCGACCTCGATGTGCTTGGTACGTTTATGGAACACCGGATTCTCGGCAATGTGAATAGCAACTTGACTGTCACAAAAGAGAGTAGCCACCGACAGGAGTTTAACCCCCAGATCTCCCAAAAGACTTTACAACCACTTAAGTTCAGAAACGACAGAAGCCATTGATCGATACCCAACATCTGCAGAAGAACGCGCAACCACAGTTTGTTTCTTGCTCCGCCAGGTAATCAGGTGTCCACCAAAGTAAGCGCAGTACATACTTGTGGAACGATGATCATCTTGAGAGCCGACATGGTCAGCATCAGAGTATGCGATAAAAGATAAAGAGGAGGGCTTGTAGACAAGCCCTTGTCCAAGAGTAGTCTTCAAGTACCGAAGGATGCTCTTTACAACCTCGAGATGAGAGACCCGAGGAGTATGCATAAAGCGGATGACCACCCCAATGACAAAAGATATATCGGGTCTCGTAACAATGAGGTAGATGAGATTTCCCACAAGATGTCGATAGTACTCTGGGTTAGAAAAGGAGCAGATCACAGTCAGAAGCATGAGCACGGAGCTTGTGGTTGGCATCTATAGGGGTGTCTGCATGCTTGCATCCAGAGTAGCCATCATCATGGAGATGATCAAGACAGTACTTCCATTGAGACATAACAAGCCCATCAAAATGACAAGCCACCTCGATCCCCAGAAAGTACCGGAGATTGCCCAAATCTTTAGTTTGGAATTAAGAAGTCAGATGCCTCTTGATCATGGTGATCCCAGCGAGATCGTCTCCCGTCATATACCAGTAATACCACAGTGCCCGTCGTGCGATGACGAGTGAATAGAGAAAAATCAGCCGAGCTTCGAATAAAGCCAACATCGCGAACCACCCGACTGAATTTATCGAACCAGTCCCGAGGAGACTGTTTGAGACCATAAAGAGACTTTTTGAGGTGACATACCAGAGACTCCCCCGTGGTCTCATAACCAGGAGGTTGGCAAATGTAAACATTCTTTTGGAGAGTGCCATTCAGAAAGGCATTCTTGATGCCGAGTTGGTGTAACGGCCAGTGGCGATGAATGATGAAGGAAATGAGGATCCGGACAATATTCAACTTGGGGTGTGAAAATCTCCTCCTAGTCGAGGCCGCGTTGCTGAGTAAAACCACGAGCCACAAGACGAGCTTTGAGTCGGTCAACCGTCCCATCAGGACAGTGCTTGATAGTGAAAACCTATTTGCAACCCATACAAGTCTGTCCAGGGGAAGTGGGACAAAATTCCAGGTCTGATTGATCCAGAGGGAAGCCATCTCCTCATTCATGGAGGCCCGCCATCCGGGGGGAAGAAAAGCGTCCTGTAGAGAAGTAGTGGTGGAAACAGAAGACAGATGTCACAAGCCTTGTGAGTTTTGGGGACAAACGATGGAATGAGATATAATGCGCCATAGGGTGAGCAGTAGAGGCCGGAGCTGGATCATCGAGCGTCAGAGCATCAGCCGGCGAAGGCGACTACCGTGGGGCGACAATCCAAGTGGAACGTCAGGAATAAACACGCCGAGGAGGAACTATGGGGAGCGGCACTGTCGAAGGAGTGGGAAGCAGTGGAGGAGAACCGCTGCTGATGGGGATGAGCGAACGAGGAGGTCGGGTACCGAGGGGATCGGGGGATCTGGGCAATGGAATTGTCGAGTCTCAAGAAATGTGATATCAACGGAGGTGAAAAGCTTCTTATGAGAGGGAGAGTAACACATAGATCCTTTTTTGGGTACGAGAGTAGCCAACAAACATATATTTGGAGACACATGGAGCATTTAGAGCAAGTTTGTCCATGGGTGGACCAAGATTGTGGACTTAACAGACGTTGACAAAGATACGAGGTGTCAGGGAAACAGAGATTCAGAGGGATATTGGATGGAAAGGGGCGTCATAAAGTCGAGTACCGAGGAGGGAAGACGATTAATCAGGTAGTAGGCGGTGGAGACAAAGGACTGCCAATAAATTGTAATGCTAATAAACACATTACAAGTGTCCTGGAAGAGGTGACTAATATATTCACGCGTATTATTCGTGTGTAGGATTTTAATAGAGCGCGAAAATTGTTTTTTGCTTCTCAAGGAGAAATGAGCAAAATATTTGTAGTAACTCGGAGCGATCACACGTTAGATACAACCACATCATGCAAGAATGATCGTCAATAAAAGTAATAAAATAGCGATAGCCAGAGACATTGGGCAATTTGTAGGGCCCCCAAATATCCAAATACACTAAATCAAATGGAACCGCGCTCCGAGTGCAAGTAGGAGAGAAAGTAGAACGATGTTTCCCGTAAATACATGATTCACAATGAAAATAAAAAAGGAAACGTCAGGAAGAGCTCGCTGAAGGATAAGCAGAGGAGTATGACCAAGACGTCGGTGCCAGTCAATAGTATTGCCAGTGGAGAGAGTTGAGGTGGGAACCAAGTCACGATGATTCAGAGTGTACAACCCGTTAGAGAGTCGGCCCCTACCAATGATAGTCTGAGTCCGTCGATCCTGCATCACAAAATAAGAGGAAAACATGGTTAAACAGTCATGATCTCGAGTAAGACGACTGACACAAAAAAGATTAAACTGAGAGTCAGGAACATGCAGGACAAAAGAGAGAGAGAGAGATATATGGTGTGAGAGACATATTTCCAGAACCGCAAACCGGGATGGTATCTCCATTGGCCACCGTGATAAACTTAGGAGAAGTATCGTTTGTATACCGAGATGGTTTCAACGGGGTAATATGGTTGGTAGCCCCAGAGTCCACTATCCAGGAAGGATTGGGGGAAAAGCAGGAGATACCTTCAGTGGAAGCAGAAGTAATGGGACCAAAGCCCCGTATTAATAAACCATGGAGTTGTTGCAGGTCGTCGCGTAAGGCGTCAATGTCAGAGCGGGAGGTGAAAGGAGGAACCACGACAGGAGAATTAAGTCCCATCGATGGTGGTGGGAACCCATGCTTCTTGAAGCAAGTAACCTCCAGATGATTGGTGTTGCCACAGTAAGTACATAGGTGATTGCTCGTCCGAGAGGAGCGAGGGAGGCCATCAGCTCGACCCCCACCGTGAGAGCCCTGTCGACCACCCCGAGACCCAGGGAGAGGAGATCGCGGGGCATGGGAGTGTTGGAGAAGAGCTGGAATTGGAAGCGGAATCACGTCGGGCGGTGGAGTGACCTTAAGAATCATATAGCACACATCAATCATCTGGAGGTTACTAGACTTCGGGGGCGGGAGCGGGAGTAACACTTGGTGGCCCAGAGCGCCGGAGCCCGGCCCATAACATAAGATTCGATCCCCCGCCCCCTTGATGAGAACCTTTCAACACAGGCCTCATCACCAACTGAGCCATGAGGCCTTTGTTGAAAGGTGAAAGGTTCTCATCAAGGGGGCGGGGGATCGAATCCCCGCCTCAACAACCTGCCTCGATTAAACTGGTTGAGGAGACGGGTTGGGGTGTGTGGGCCGCGGCCCTGTTATGGGAGGGACTAGACTTCGGGGGCGGGATCGGGAGTAACACTTGGTGGCCCAGAGCCCCGGAGCCCGGCCCATAACAAAATACACCATGTATTTGTACATATATATAGGGAGGAGGAGTGGAAGGTAAACTTTATCCTATGTTGTGAGACTAAACCCCTAAGAAAGAAAGAACAAATGGGCTAGTGTATGGGCCTTATATTTACTTATCTCTACAAATAGCAACAACTTAGTTTTAAGAATTCCATCTTTTTTGCTTCCATTTTTGGGAAATTATTGCCCTTTTATCCTTGTTTTTTTTCTTTTTCCTGAAGAGTTCCTGACTACCCATGTATTTTAGTCATCCAGAAGTGTCTTTGTTCTTCTTCCCTTTCTATGCTTTTTCTTTTTCTTGAAGAGTTCCTGACTACCTATTAATCGCTTATTACTGAGTTTCTTCCTTGAAATGGGTAATGCATTGAGGATGGCTTCATTAATTCCTCATCTCTCAAATTTCTCTTTCTACAAATCACAACAAATATGGGCAGGTTCTACATAAGGATCGTGAGCGACTTTTACGGCAGGAGCTTGATCCCGGGAGTCAAGCAGAGCAAAAAAGTCGGGATTTGAGTGCGTTCATCGATGGAAAACAAAGGAAGGTTCAGATGTTACCGGATCTTGAAGAGGAGGAAGCGTGGCTGGCAAGTCGTCGTCCGTCGAGAGCTTGGGTGTCGGGACCCTGGCCGACAACTACCTGGACGGCGACTGCCTTGCACCGACTTCCTGGACGACAACTTCGGCTAAGCGCAGAGCGTCCAATCCCTGGGATGCAACCTTTCCCTGATTCAATGTTGGCTTGATTTCGAGATTCTTGAAGGAGCAAAGGGGGGAAGTCTGGATGGAGCAGAACATAGAGGGTGACGGCTAGAATCGGGGAAGTTTGCGTTTGAGAATCGCGAGAGGGACCGGTTGTTATTCAGTGAAGAAGTGGGGAGAATAGCCCTAGTGCGGGAGGTGGGTTGTTTTTCGATTCTGTTGGGAGTGGAGGGATAGGATTTGTGATGGAATTAAATCGGAGGGTTGTTTTTAAAACTACGGTGCTAGCGGTGAATATTCATATTCGTTTCCTCTAAGGTCGCAAAATTATAGGTTGCCCCCCTTCTATTTTTTAAATTACAAAAACCTCCCTTGTAAGTTTACATTTCATAACATAAAAAAACCTCCATGAAAATTTACTCAGATGGGGTATTTTTGTGCATGGATGTTATGAAATGTAAACTTCCAGGGGAGGTTTTTGTAATTTCAAAAGTATGAGGGGTGCAATCTGTAATTATGCTAAATTTCAGGGGAATTTTAGTAATTATTCCCACATATATATATATATGTATATGTATATATATACATATAAATGTCTATATTGAATAAATTACATTTCCCTTGACAATATCATTTGCACTTTTGTGAGAACCAGAGATGACATGCTTTAGACAACGTTGTTTTAGTCTAAGGAGCTCGTTGGTCTTCACTCTCAATAGCTGAAGTTTAATAAACAGAAGTGACTGAAATTTACCCTGAAGAATAATATTCATGTGTAATTGTGTCTAATTCATTATGTACTTTTGAACAGCCTGAGTCAAGTTCCCGTTCAACAAGAAGATTAAGGCGCCGGAGAAACTTTCATGATGATGCTGATGATGAAGTTTATGCTGCGCCTACTGATGCAATCAAAATCACGGAACCTAGTAAGCTTTCATTCAAACCGTGTCATTTTAAAGTGTGGGATATTCAAAATTTGTCTGTTATTTTTATTTCTCTGAATGGTGATTATGTTAGTGACTCGTGATAATTTGAGGAATCAGTCTCCATCACCCTCTCCAGAAATTGTTCCAGAAAGAATAGTGTATGAGAATGAGGAAGCCAGGAGAATAGGAAATAAAGAAGACATGGAGGAACCGTATGACTCTTTGAATTTTGAAGATTTGAACAGTTCAAAGATTGCAAATTCTGTAGAAATAAGAACAAGAACAGAGCTTTGTGAATCCGAAGAACATGAAGATGAAAGAAGAGACTCCGGCTCAGTAAGCGCAGCCAGTGCTTTAGATAAACAGATAGAACTTTCATGTGTGATATGTTGGACGGAATTTTGCTCTTCAAGAGGAATTTTACCATGTGGACACCGTTTCTGCTATTCCTGCATTCAGGAGTGGGCTGATTGTATGGTATGATCTCTCTCTCTCTCTCTCTCACATCCCTTCTCTCTCCTTGTTTTTGCAAAATAATTGTGTTAATTAACATAGATATTTTAGCTTTCATAAATGTGTGCTGGATTAAGAGTAATGTGTGAGAAAAGCACCACAAATGCACAACACCTGGCGTAGGAAACGCCGGGACGGGGAACGGAGCCTTCCGGCCGGTAGTCTTCCTCACGGGAAGAGGGGAAACGGGTGACGAGCGCGAGCCCTTCCGGACTAGTTTCTCTCGCACGGAGAGGGGAAGGCGGCTAGGGCAACAGTGGAATTCATATTCATCAAAAAACTGAGTAGACAATAATAACTCCCACCTCTTATACTATGAGGGGAAGGCCACGGCTATTAGCACACCCGCTAATAGCACACCACATAATAGGTTCAAAATAAGCAAATACAATAGGAAATACAACGAGCATTCAGCATGAAATAAAATTAATTAGACGGTTCGAGGCTTCCAAAGTGGGTCGAACTTCTCAAGCCACGCGATGCCGGCCTCGCCGGGGGTTGCGTCCGTTGCGGGTGCGTCGGCTACGATGCGTCCTTCATCATTCGCCCTCTCTTGGGAAGCACTCGACCTCGAGTGCTCGGGGTAAAGCGGGATGTCCGGGTAGAAGGGGGACAAGTCGCTCACGTTGAAGGTCTTGGAGATGTTGAGGCTCGGCGGAAGCTCGACCACATATGCGTTGTCGTTGATCTTGCGGGTGATGGGGAAAGGGCCGTACTTCTTCGACATGAGCTTGTGGTGATGTCCCGCAGGAAGCCGCTCCTTGCGGAGGAAGACCATGACCATATCTCCCACCTTAAAAATCTGCTCGCGACGGTGCTTGTCCGCCATGGCCTTGTATTTGGCGTTGGACTCAAGTAGCTTGAGCCGAGTGTCGGCTTGGATGTCGCGGGTCTCTTCCGCTAGCTGTGTTGCTGAAGGAGGTGCCGCCGGCAGGCGGGCTAAATCGAGCGCATGCCGTGGGGCTTTGGTGTAAACAATGGAGAACGGTGAGCGACCGGTGGAGCTGTGCACGACATTGTTATAGGCGAATTAAGCTTGTGCGAGTGCGTGATCCCACTGCTTCGGGCGATCTTGGCAAATGCAACGAACGAGGTTCCCCAAAGTCTTGTTAACGACTTCGGTTTGCCGTCCGTTTGAGGATGGGCGGAGCTACTAAACTGGAGGGAGGTGTCAAACATCTTCCATAACATCGTCCAAAAGTGGCCAAGAAACTTGGGGTCGCGGTCAGACGTGATAGTGGTTGGCACGCCATGCAAACGAACCACCTCCCGGAAGAAAAGACGCGCAATGTGAGACGCATCGGATGTCTTGCGGCAAGGAAGAAAATGCGCCATCTTGGAGAAGCGATCCACCACGACAAACACCGAATCAACCCCACGTTGTGTGCGCGGGAGGCCCAAGACGAAATCCATAGAGATCCTCCCAAACGCCGGAGGGGACCGGGAGGGGGGTATAGAGCCCAGTGTTGTGTGCCTGGCCCTTGTACTGTTGGCACACATAACACTTCCGAACGAAATTCCCCACGTCCTTTGCTAACTGAGGCCAGAAATATCGCTCTTGGAGGCTGGCAAGTGTCTTGTCGCGGCCCAGGTGGCCACTCAGGCCGCCCCCATGCATATCGCGAATGAGCTTCTCCCGCAAGGAGGTGCGGGGAATGCACAGCCGGTTGTCCTTAAGCAAGAACCCATCGAGTAATAGGAAACCACCATGAGAGCCGCCCAACGAACAGGCGCGCCAAACCTCTTGGAAATCAGTGTCGTCGGCATACAAATCGGCGAGGGTATCAAAGCCGATGATTTCGTGATGCATAGTTGATAACAAACAGCTTCGCCGGCTAAGTGCGTCGGCGACTACATTTGAAGTCCCCGGTTTGTGATGAATAATGTATGGAAAACGCTGAAGATACGTGGTCCAACGAAGGTGCATTCCGTCCATGCGCTTCTGACTGTTGATAAACTTGAGAGCTTGATGGTCCGTGTACAAGATGAACTCCTTGTGCAGCAGGTAGTGCTCCCAATGCTTGAGGGCCCGGACAACGGCATAGAATTCTTGATCATAAACGACCCATTTCCGCCTGGCATCACTTAGTTTCTCGCTGAAGAACGCAACCGGCCGCTTGTCTTGGGAGAGAACCGCTCCTATACCGATGCCGCTGGCGTCACTCTGCACTTCAAAGAGCTTATCAAAGTTGGGAAGCGCCAAAACCGGGGCCGAGCTAAGTTTCTGTTTGATCAAGTCGAAGGAGCGACTGGCCTCTTCCCCCCATAAGAACCGCCCCTTCTTCAAACAATCGGTCATTGGTGTCGAGATGGTGCTAAAATCACGTATGAACCGCCGGTAGAACGTGGCTAGGCCATGGAACGACCGCAACTCCGAGAGTGTCGTTGGGGCCGGCCAATCTCGAATCGCCTGGATCTTCTCTTCATCAACTCGGATGCCGTCCGCCCCCACAATAAATCCCAAAAAATTCAGTCGCGAAGCGAGGAAGGTACACTTTTTGAGATGAATGAACAGTTGGTGCTCCGCCAACACTCCCAACACAGCACGAAGATGTGATAGATGATCATCTCTGCTCTTGCTAAAGATCAGGATGTCATCAAAGTAGACGACGACAAACTTCCCCAAGAATGGTCTCAGTACCTGTGTCATGAGGCGCATAAACGTACTTGGAGCGTTAGATAATCCAAAAGGCATTACCTTCCACTCGAAGAGACCGTCCGGCGTTTTGAAAGCCGTCTTCCACTCATCACCCGGCTTGATGCGGATTTGGTGGTACCCGCTGCGCAGGTCTATTTTTGAAAAGAACTTGGAACCATCCAGCATGTCCAGCATGTCGTCAAGGCGCGGTATGAGGAAGGAGTACTTGATGGTGATCCGGTTGATTGCGCGACTGTCGACGCACATCCTCCACGAACCGTCCTTCTTGGGTACAAGGAGGGTCGGGACCCCGTAGGGACTGAGGCTCTCGGAGATGAACCCCTTCTTCAACAACTCTTCCACCTTCTCACGCAGGATGTCATGCTCCCTGGGGCTCATGCGGTAGTGAGGCAAGTTCGGAAGGCTAGCTCCCGGAATGAGGTCGATCTGGTGCTGTATATCCCGAAGAGGAGGGGGATGGTCAGGTAAGTCCTCTGTCGTGATGGCTCGGAACTCGTGCAGCAGTGCTCGCACGTCCGGGGGTGCGGCTTCCGTCTCTTGCTCGCTAGTGGCGTACAAGCCGTAGGAGACAAGGGCCACCACCTCTTTGGCCTCCGCAACATCTCGCTCGAACAGAGAGGGGTCTTCATGCATCACCAACAGACTGCGCCCCTTATTCGAAGGCGGACTGGCTTCGGGTTTCCCTCCGACCCGAGCAATAATGTGGATCTTCTTGCCCGCCCAAGTGAAGGAGTATACATTCTCACGGCCCTTATACAAAACATCCGTGTCATACTGCCACGACCGCCCTAAGAGTAGGTGGCTCGCGTCCATCTCCACGACGTCGCACCAAACGTCGGCCTGGTAGTGCTTTCCAATGGCGACAGGAACGTGGGAGCGGTGGGTAACCCGCACCGAGGGGCCGCGCTGGATCGAACCGATGGAATAGGGGTGCGGGTGAGGCTCGGTCGGTAGCTGCAAGTAGGAGACCAACCGGCTTGCAACAAAATTCTCGCAACTGCCATTGTCAATTAAGACGTCACAGATCTTCCCCTTGATGTTGCAGTAGCTCCGAAAAACATTGCTACGTTGGACGTGTTCATCTAGCCGCGGAGTAAGAAGTAGACGATGAACCACGCACGCGGCGAAGTCGCCCTCCTCGTCATACCCATCAACGACCTCATCGGCCTCCCCTAAGTCGTCCTCCCTCTCCTCGTCCGGTGCTACAGTGTGGACGGGCTGGCGAAGCTGGGGGCAACGGGAGGCGAAATGACCAGGTTGCTGGCATTTGAAACATGTGCCCGATGATGCGCGGTCAGGTGCCCGACCCTTTGGTGCGAAAGAGGAGGCCGGCACCCGGTCCGCAGTCTCCTTGCCGGTAGTGTCCCGGCTGCTAGACCCCGAAGGATCAGTCCACGGACGGCGAGAGGCCGCGCGGTGTGGTGGTACTGCTGTCTTCTCCATTTGCTCCACCTTGAGGGCCATGTTATAAGCCTCATCCACCGTTCGCAAAACATGCAATCCAATCTTCTCCCGTAGGGAGGGGCGTAGCCCATGTAGGAAACGAGTGACCCGTTGACCATCCGTCTCGGTTAGGCCGTTGCGGTCCGCAAGTCGGCTTATCTCCGCTAGGTACTCCGTCACCGTACGGGTCCCTTGCGAGCAACTCTGGTAGAACTGAAACAAGTGTTGGTCGTAATCAGGTGGAAGAAACCGGTTCCGCAATAACTTCTTCATCTTTAGCCACGTGCGAACGGGGGCCTTGCCTTGGCGGGTGCGGTTAAGCTGATGTTGGTCCCACCAAACCGCTGCGCCCGACTTAAGGCGGTAAGCAACCATCTTCACCTGGCGGCGCTCGTCCAGCTCGGCCATCTCAAAGAATCGCTCGACTTCTGAGAGCCAATCGAGGAAGTCCTCAATGCCTAGGTTGCCATAAAAATGGGGAATGTCCGCCCGCAGTCGGTACCCCTGTTGGTAGTGGGGCTGTTGTTCACCCCATCGAGGAGGGTTGGCGCCATCGGGATGCTCCTCCTCCGAACTGGACTCGGAACGGGCTGGACTGGGGGGGGGGGGGGGGGGGGGCTGCCGGCGGCGCACGGCCACGGCGGTATTGCCGCCCGTAGAAGGGGTCAGGAGGCTGCTGCGGATTGTCGACAGGAGGCGGTGGCTGAGGGTTGCCGAGGGCGGCGGTGAGGGCGGTGATACCATTAATAGCCGCCCAAAGAGCAGCGTCGTCACGGGGGTTGTCCGCCATTAGCAACGACAGGGACTCAGCGGACAGCAACGTCGATTGCCGAGCAGACGATCGGCGAGCGGAAACAGCGAGCGGCGTGCGGAAACGGCGTCGATCGGCGATTGCGAGTCAGCAACGTCAATCGGCGGCACAGTCGATCGGCGTGCTGGAACAGCGAGCAGCGGTCGAGCGTAGAAGACGATCGCTGAAGACGATCGCGGAAGCAAGGTTGATCGCAACAGCGGGATCGATCGGCGCGGAAACAGCGAGGTCGGCGGTCGAGCGTGGAAGTCGATTGCACTACCTCTAATACCAACTGGCGTAGGAAACGCCGGGACGGGGAACGGAGCCTTCCGGCCGGTAGTCTTCCTAACGGGAAGAGGGGAAACGGGTGACGAGCGCGAGCCCTTCCGGACTAGTTTCTCTCGCACGGAGAGGGGAAGGCGGCTAGGGCAACAATGAAATTCATATTCATCAAAAAACTGAGTAGACAATAATAACTCCCACCTCTTATACTATGAGGGGAAGGCCACGGCTATTAGCACACCCGCTAATAGCACACCACATAATAGGTTCAAAATAAGCAAATACAATAGGAAATACAACGAGCATTCAGCATGAAAGAAAATTAATTAGACGGTTCGAGGCTTCCAAAGTGTGTCGAACTTCTCAAGCCACGCGATGCCGGCCTCGCCGGGGGTTGCGTCCGTTGCGGGTGCGTCGGCTACGATGCGTCCTTCATCAACACCACTGGCAGGTAGATTATTTTGGCGGCGTGCGGTCTTAACCTCGACAAAAGAAGAGGTAGAGCACCTCAAAGTCTTATCCTAAAATTGTTAAGGTTTTGAGTTTTGACTGGTGGAATTGTAGCGTTTTAAACCGCCACAGGAACTGTGCCACCCCAACTGTTTGTGAAAACTTCGGTGTAGATTGTCCAGTATTCCTTTTCAGTTGCTACTCTTACTCCACCTATCCTACCTATGAAGTGGTGGCACTTCTGTATAATAGTATCTAAGAATATGACTCTTAGGATTGACAGGCCGGCTGAAATCCGGTTCACACCCATTTCACGCCCGGTCCAGCCGTGCGACTCCAAATCAGCAGTTAGATTCAGGTTCAAAGGCATATAGTTAAACCATCATGTTTGTAATAATGCTATATGCAATGAAATAATGAGATTTGATTTTGTAGGCCTCGAGAGGGAAGATGTCAACATGCCCTCTCTGCAAAGCGAATTTCTCAAGCATAACGAAATTCGAGGAATCAACTTCTTCCGAGCAAAAAATTTTCTCCCAAACCATTCCCTGTAGCTCTTCAAATCTCGACATTCTGTATCTTCTTCCAGTCAGCACATATGACACCTTCAGAGCCGCAGTAAGCAGTGACAGTTCTCTCTTTATTTAACTCTGATTACAGTTCAGACTTCTCATTGCAAAATTAAACTAACAATTATGCTGTGTTCATATGAAGCCCTCAGATTCAGTTTGTTTTGAATGCCATAATCACGAGCCGGAGGAACTTCTTTTGAGCTGCCACATCTGCCGCAGCCACTCGGTGCATTCGTGCTGTTTAGATCCTCCATTGACTCCATGGACTTGCATTCATTGTAGGGATCTTCGTATGCTCTATCAGCGTTTCCGCTAGCTGCTCCAAGTGTCGGTGACTATCCTAATCCGGCGAATACGATAACTTTTCATTCATTGTATCTGGGTGCAGAAGTTTTAGGGTAAGCACTGATTCATCCTCTCCGTGTATGATTTGGTTTTTTTCATGATAGTGATTTTGTTTTCATATAAATTGAATGAAAATGAAATCACCAGTTAAAAACTAACAGTTTGCGTTTGAATCTTGAATTCACAATTGTCAGTTGTTGATGCCATGAGATTCAAATTTATTCGCAATGGGCCTAGTGTTTAGTAGTTTTTGATATTATCTTCCATAGTTGTGTTTCCAAATTAGGTGGGTTCAAACAAGCTCAGATTTGAACATTTGACCTAACTTTTACTGAGATCTCAAACTGTCATCATGAAGGCAGATTAAAGATCCGTTTGCCACGGTTGTGGTGGCTGTGCACACAGTGATCTTTAACTATCGTTAGTGACCATCTGCCTTTGCCTTTGGAATTGCGTCTGTGTTTAGGTTCAAACTAGGCTTTTTATATCCCAGCGGGGATAATTATTGTCGTGCCAAACAAACATGTGTTTTATGGCGGTGATGTTTTTGTACGAACACACTAGAGTAACGATGTTGCGT
Organism: Dactylorhiza incarnata; assembly: GCA_033032865.1. Classification (NCBI taxonomy): domain Eukaryota; kingdom Viridiplantae; phylum Streptophyta; class Magnoliopsida; order Asparagales; family Orchidaceae; genus Dactylorhiza; species Dactylorhiza incarnata. Next base: position 5,561,186 of record JAWHQI010000159.1, on the reverse strand, counting down.
CTAACGATCCTAATTCATTGGAGATAGCATGAAAAGTGGGCATGATCCCCGTTCCTTCGCTATTGTGCTTCCAGCTCCTTCGGCCTGATTCCCGGTGCGCCCATTGTGGCTTCACTCAATAAGCTTATTTCTTCTTGCTTCTCACTTCCGAAGGAGAGAATCAAGCGGGAGAAGAGTAAATCTCTTGTTCTCACTCCTGGATTTGTAGGGCAAATGACAGTATTTAGGTATGATTATGTTTAAAATCTGATGTGTACTTGATGCTTCAAGTATTTCACTTTACCAATGTCCTTTGTTAAAATTATAATTCTTTTGCTATTTTTGTGTTGCTTTCAACCATGAAATCTTGTTGTGATCGGAATTGACCCACTCAAATTTGGGCACACAAGCAAGATAATGAAGCAAGAATAGCAATCACAAACATAGGGATATATGTGGAAAATCCTCTCAACTTGGATGAGGGAAAAATCACGGGGTGGGACAAAAAAATCCACTCTAAACAAATAAGGATTACAAAAATGAACTAGGTTTGCCCAACCTAGAACCCACTGGATTTGAGAGACCGAATTCCTCCTCGCAAGCCCATGGTGAACAAAAACTCTTCAAGGAAGAAAAATCACCTTCACTTCTCTTCAAGCACTCACGACAACAAAGACGAAGACGGAACTCCTCCAAGGCGAAGACGATACCACCAGGCTGTGAATCTCCTGTTCTTCTCTCCCGAAGAACTCGCGATTGGCTTCAACAGATTTTGCGCATGGTGACTTGTGTGCGGCTTTCACAATTTTTTTTATCTCTGATGGCTGAAACTGTAGGGAATGAAGGCCGCAGATAACGACGTCTTTCACCGATCAATAGAGCCTAAAAACAATGAGAAAGAAAAACCAACAAAACCAAACACAAGAGAATTTACGTGGAAAACCTTCACTTGAAGGTCAAAAATCACGGAGCACAACAAAATCCACTATAATAAATAAGGATTACAGAAAAATATCTAGGTTTGCCCAAACCTAGAACGCCCCCCGAATTTGACACACAAATCCACTCCTCTTTCTACCACAAAGATAAACAAACAACCTCTCTACAAAGGGCAAAAAAAAAACTCTACTCTCTCTTCAAGCACAATAGCAAACGAAGACAAGAAAGAGAACACCTTGAACCGTAGACGAAGAAGCCTTTGAAACGGTAGAGAAATCTCCTCCAAACAGCACAGAGGAATCACCTCCTCCTTCCAGAAACACAACGGCGGCGACAACCCTTCTCCAAGACAGCGGCGGTGACAGCCCCTCCAAGGCAGTGGCGGCGACAGCCCCTCCAAGGCAGCGGCGGCGACAACCCTCCAAGGCAGCGGCGGCGACACCTCTTCAATCTCCAACAGCAGCGCCGACAGCCCCTCCTCCAACGCACCGACGGCGTCTCTCCAAAGCGAGAGAGGAAGAAAGGGGGGGAGCGGCGGTTTTCAATCGAGAGAGAGGGAGAGGAAAAATCCTGGATCAACCCTAACCCCTCTAAACTAAAAACCATAAAAGCTGTTCACGCCAAAACGGTTCAGCTTGAACCGGACCCAAAAATCAGCCAATTTTTGTTCTACGCAAAAGAAGACAACCAGAAAAGAGTTGCAACCTTTCCACTAATTTGCAAAAACATCACCTTTAGGGGCTGAACCCCAACAGAAACGAGAGAGTAGTTTAAGGCTAAATTGTTCCTCTCGATAAATAGGGCTTGGCGATCTCATTAAATTCTATAGACACAGCCTTATCAGCCATCAGATTGAGCAAAGAAGATCTAATGGCTTGAAAAAGACCGGATGAAAAAACCCGCAGAATTCCAACTCTGAACCCGTCTCGACGATATCGAAAATCTGTCTCGCCGATATGCTGCCAGTCTAGCCGACATTTCTCTACATCCAGTCGACAAGACCAACGTCTAGTCGACATGCCTCAGCTTCTAGTCGACATGGACTTAGCTTCCAGTTCCAGTCAATATGCTCCAGTCTTCAAGAACATGTTACAAAATAGAATTCTTGATCTTTTCTACAAGTCATTGAGACTCGACTTTAGGGGCTGGGCCCCAACACGTTGTATGTAGTTTCATTTTTTTTTCACGAAGATGCTAATTTTAAGTTATTTGTTTCGAAAAAGATGCTAATTTTGTGTTATTTGTTTCACGAAAGATGCTAATTTTATGTTATTTGTTTCACGAAAGATGCTTATTTGTATAGTTTTATTGTTCTCATCTAATTTTATGTATAGTATTATTGTTTTCAACTAAAGATGCTCATCATTATTAATATCATTATGAAAATTCATAACATTGATTTGTTTAATAGAGCTCCTATACCTACTATGGTAGATTATCATTAGGCATGCCAATTTTATTAAAGTTGATTTTAACAAAAAATTGAAAAATGTAATGATGGAAACTAATTAACTTAATTTATAAATGTAACGATGAAAAAATAATAATATATGAATAGTGATGAGATGTTTTTTAACAAAAAATTGAAAAATTATTTATAATTATTTTTCGCTTAAATTAATTAATAATGTGTTTATTTTAAATTATATTAATTCATTGATGAGGGTGGAGCTCTGTGCCTGTTATGGTTGAGGTACTGTTCCAGTTGGGGTACTGTCGTGGTTGGCTGTATGGGCGGAGCCCCGTGTTTATCACTCGATCGTATGTATAAGTATATGGAGAGAGCGAGAGAGAGAGAGAGAGAGAGAGAGAGAGAGAGAGAGGGAGGGAGGGGATGGAAGGGGAGAGAGGGGATGTATAATAGTTGAAAATACCCTTGTACAAAAAGTGTATTTTTTAACTATTATACAACTGTATTTACAACTGAAAATACAGTTTATATACAGTTGTATATGACATTACAACTGTAATTTTGCAAAAAAATACTGTCCCGTAGGCTCCTTTGTATGTGTTGAGCGCACGAAAAATTTGTTCTCAATAGGGACTTTGGTTACCTTGCTCAATAGGTGCTTAGATTTCCCAAGTAGGGATAACCGAAAGCATCACACCGGAGAACTTTTTTTAATGGAGGGGTGCATGTGAGGAGTTGGTGTTTGTTGCAGGTCGCTTAACGTTCTTCCGCTTCGGAGAATCGAACTATCTTAGCTCGAGAGCAAGTCAAGTGCGCAAACAGTTTAAAACAACAACAACAACAGCAGAACCCATATAGTCCCCAATCATTGGGGGTATGGGCTGCGAGTACCCAAAGAGGTGTGCCATGAATACCTGACTTTATAGACGAGTACTCGAATCTCGCTCTGACACCATGTTAGAATGATAGAGAACAAAAATAATCAAACTTTATCCATTCCTTGAAGGAGTATAAAGATGTAAAATAAAAAAGAAAATACACAATTTGAAGATGTGAGACTAAAGATAGACTAATAGGCTTTCATGATGAGCTTTACAATACACAAATGAATCTTTTATTCAGCAACAATAATAACAATAATAATAATAAGTTTTCTTTTGTCATTAAGGGGACTAAGGAACATTTCAACACGAAGTAAACAATAAAATGTGAACTTATCCGAACCGGCCGGGTGAGGTTGAAGGCTTCATTTGTTGGAGGCCGGTGTTTTTGGTTCTGGGCTTGTCTTCTAAATCTAAGTTCGGGTTTTAATAGGAGCCGTCAAATTCGAAAATAATGAAATGCATTTTTGTGCGTATATTCAGGCTGATCCTATGCAAATTACCTTCATGGATATATTACTCTTAGTAGAAATTTTCTTGGGGGGGTTTCGAAATATTTTTATGCCCACCTCTTAATTGTAATACAATCATTTTTGTGATATAAAAAATAATTTTAAACTATTGATAAAGCGAAAATGACAAAAAATATTTTTGAGCGTCTTCACGGGTTGCAATGGTAATGCATCACCTTAAACTCTTGTTTATTTTACTACAGAGTGATTGTATTTTACCCACAGCTAAAATATATTTAAATTAAACATAAGTAGTCGTGCTAATACCAAATTACATGTAAATGACAAGATAGATATAGAAGATAAAGTGGCATTTAATACTTAATCAACTGCTCTTGTGGGAGCCAGAAATAAGGGAATTGTTAAACACAAACCAAAAACGGCTATCCGCACCTTAAATCCTTTTTATATAGTTAGATATTGATATATAAATATAGAAGATAAAGTTAGTATTTAGTACTTAATAAACGACAAGTTAAACATCACCAAATTATTAGCTTAATTGTTTAAGAAAAAAAAACTGAAGAATCTTCAAGTCCTCTTATAAATTCCACTGCGATCATAGAAGAGGCAGAATAGAAAGAAAGCATGGAGTCATTGCACAGTAGTGAGAATTGTGAGCTACCGAAGGTGTATTTGGGCGGGCTGGACTTGCTTGAATCGGGCACCGAACCTTGGGCGGCGGCTCGGGCCAAGGTTGCCCGAGCGTTGGCTAATTATGGAGGCTTTGAGGTTATACACGATGGAATTATGCCGGAGACACATGATGAGCTCTTTGGGCGGGTGATGCCAGAGGTATTCATGGAGTCCAACCTCAATGACCCCACACTGTTGACCTATGACGGCCTCTGGATTCAAAGGGATGCCGAAATATTGCCATTCAAGAGCCTCAGAGTGATGGATCCCGTATCTGCTGCAGCCGTACACGAGTGTGCTACTAATATTTGGCCCAACGGGAACGAATTTTTCTGGTACACATCAAAGAAATACTCTCATCTTGTTATAAGGATTATGAGTATTTACAATCTCTAAAAGTTTGTTTTTATCCATTAGTGACAATATTTGGAACTACGCAAAGCAAATGAAGGAGTTGATGCTCATAATCCATAGAATGGTATTAGAGAGTTTGGGATTGGAACATCACTATGGCTCGCACTTGCAGTTGCTTCAGTATTCACTGAGGCTATCAGAGTACTCTGTCAATGAACACAATGAAGAAGATAAAACCGCTATTCCTCCACATGTCGACCCAAATTTCGTGAGCATAATTTGTCAGGACAAGAAAGGGCTCCAAGTTGAGGCATCAAACGGTGAATGGCTGGAGGCTCCCTCAGCACCAAATTCTTTCACCGTCTTACTTGGTGAAGTATCTACGGTAAGCAATAGCACTGCTGAGTATAAGAAGTGCACTGATCGATGATTCGTAGTCTTACGATGTAGTGTTTATGATTTACTTTTGCAGGCCTGGACCAATGGAGTGTTCCGAGCTCCAAAGCATAGGGTTAGGATTGAACGCAATGTGAAGCGTCGCTCGGCCATCTTCAACGCATTCCCAGGTCTGAGCGAGGAGATTATGATAGCGACCCCACATGAGTTGGTGGACGAGAAACATCCCCTTCTTTTCAATCCTTTCAATTACTACGATTACATCAAATTCCGCCACTCTGATGAAGGGGAGAAGCAAAAAAATATTTTGGAGGCTTACTGTGGCGTCAAGCCGGCAATAATGACGGCATGACCTTTTGCAGAATCCGAACGAGACGGATCGTTTGTTATGAATGCACCGTGTTCATCTCTTCACTGTTGTTGTCTTCTTTGGTGCAATCTCCCGCAATAAAATGTTGGCTAATTAATTAAATAGTTCTTTTTGTGTTAATTTTTTTTATCTCAGAAAAAAAAAAACTCTTTCTGTGTACTTAAAAATACAATCTTTAATTAATGAAACCAAGCACAACTTGCGGGTCAAGCTACCCTAGATAATTCTTAGACAACTAAAAAGTGTGAATCTGAGTATGTTTAACAAACCAAGCCAGAATCTAGACGTGACACGTGCCGTGCCGCGCATCCTCCCAACCATTTGTTGGGGCTGGCTCGCTCTGTAGTGCGGAGTGCAACTCGTCTTGCGGAGCGGATACAATAACAGACCCTCGCCTCAGCCTCATGTTCGTCGTGGGAGCGGCGGTTATGGCCTGAGAGTCCTCCTTTGACGTGGGAACTGCTTGTTTTTAACTTTGGAGGTTCAAGATGAAAATTACTAGTTTTATCAACTATTTATTTTAACTTATTGAAAGTTTGAAGAGATTCTACCTTATTTCTTATGGCATGAAACATAATTAAACTAAATCCGCTCTATAAAACATGCGGTACATGTTAGGTTTATTGAATGGCCTGAGTATAAACCAGTTGATAACCTCTATCTACCTAATTAATGTAATGTGTATACCAGGAGGCTGTAATCCTCAATATCCAATCTCGTTTAATGCATGCTTATTTTCCATGTAATTCTAAGTTCCTATTTAATTAACCTGCAAAGATTCAAGCAACAAGTAAGAAAATAGAAAGATTCAAGCAGCAAGTAAGAACATAGAATGATTCAAGCAGCAAGTAAGAAAATAGAATGATTCAAGCAGCAAGTAAGAAAATAGAATGATTCAAACAATAAGAAAATAAGATGATTCAAGCAGCAAGTAAGAAAATAGAATGATTCAAACAGCAAGTAAGAAAATAGAATGATTCAAGCAGCAAGTAAGAAAATAGAATGATTCAAGCAACAAGTAAAAGAAGGAGAAACTACATAAAAAAGAGGAAAAGATGTATGGGTTCTCAAACTCCCTTGGAAAATTAGAGACTCGTTAATGCTCCTTCTTACTGCCCCAAGAACTTCACCATAATCATGCAATTATGTTTGCTGATTTGAGTGGAAACTAGAAAAACTAAAGCAAAATGAAACTATTCTAATCTTTTACAAGAATAGACTAGAAACTTGACAACAAATGTAAAATCTATACTTGATCTTATTTTTATCACTCTCTAGACCACTTGTACTTACATTTAATTATGGAGTTCATGTTTAATATCCCCTTCTAAGTTATCGATAACTTATAATGTGTAGAGCTTCAAGTATGCTTCACATTTTACAATGTTTGTTGAGTTGATATCTTGAATGGTAACTTGTATATTCAATCTAAAGAATAAAGGTATTGCACACACTACACACATTTTACAATGTTTGTTGAGTTGAGAGCTTGAAAGGTAACTTGTATATTAAATCTAAAGAATAAAGGTATTGCACAAACACACTATACACACACATCTTACAATGTTTGTTGAGTTAAGAGCTTGAAAGGTAACTTGTATATTCAATCTAAAGAATAAAGGTATTGCACACACACTCTACACACACATTTTACAATGTTATTGAGTTGAGAGCTTGAAATATAACTTGTATATTCAATATAAAGAATAAAGGTATTACGCACACACACACACACATGGTGACCATTAAACCACACAAGAGGCGGGGAATTATATGAGATCAATAAAAGAAGGAGAAACTACAACGGGCTCGCTTATGGGCCTATTATACATATAATTCAACTTGTGCTTTTGGTTATTTGATCTTTTCCCCTAGGAAGGCTAGTTTTGTAAAGATTTGAAGATGCCAAATTATTTGTTTGCTTGGTATTTTTATTGAGCACCAAGAGGCCTCAAGCTTACCAACCTGAGCCAAGGATTGAGCTTACAAAATTCACAATGATTTACGAATTTGGTTGGGAAGGTAACATCCCAATTTCGAATTTCTAGATCTCTTCGTGATTAATTGAACCACTAGGGTTTTGTGGGCTTGGTTGGCCCCCGAATAGTCGTTTAATGTCCTATTGGGTATTATTGGCCCAATAAGTCGCCTTCTCCACCATCAGGGTCATACGAGTCCTTCCTGACTAAAATGAATATTGAACCAATAAATGTGTGTATATCGACTCGCTAGACCTTAGTAGACCTAGTAAACACGTGAATGTTACACCATCCAAATCGACCCATTATGTTAGTTATTCACCGAGATGATCGACTTAAATCGCGTGGAACTCAAATTACCCTAATTAGTCTAAACGCACACCAAACCACCCAACTTGAGCAAATCATCGACAAAGGTTGTCATTGACTCATCAACACACCAAAGAGACTGCATTATGCCTTTGTTAGAGGGGAGACCTCTGGATTATTTCTTTTACTCCGATAATTTATTTAATTAATAAATAATGGATAAATTATTTAGAAGATAGAATAATTAAAAACGTGACGGATGAACTCCAGTCGACTCCGAAATTTTATCGCGACATTCCCATAATATTCTAAATAAGATGGACAATTTAAAAATGTAACTAAACACATTTAAGTTGATTTATGAAATATGCTTTATTGAGTAACTAATCATTTAATAATAAGAAGATTAGAGAAAAATAGCTAACGACCTTATCTTTCTCCCAAATTTTTATCATAACATCCTAAAAATATATTATGTAAATGTAGTAATTAAAATTTATTATTTGAATTAAAATTGATTTATTTTAATTTTTCTATGTTAAAAACACTAAAGTAATAAAATAAAATACGAAACTACACCCAAAAATTATGAAATAACCTGTAAAAATAAGTTAGCACTCCAGAAAGCTGTGATAATTATTCACCTAAAAATAAATTATAATTAATTAATTATTACATTTTTAAGTCTTAATTAATGAATTAAAACCCCATCATTAACTCCATAGGCAAGGCCAGCTAAGAGAGTAAATTTCCCCCCACTCCCAATGCCTTGGGAAGGCTGAACCGGTGGGAGAAGAGATGGAGGGGCGGAATCACCAAGGGGTGGTATTAACTCCTCATGAAACTCCCCATAAACACCACCCCCCTCTATATAAACCCTCTTAGGGGTTAGGGTTTGAGTTTCTCACACCTTGCAGCCCAACCGAGCTAGAGAAGAGCCCCGGTGACCTTCCGACGAGCCTCCTCCACGATCTCCGGCGAACTCCACCCACCATGGCCGCCCGACGATCCCCTCGCCTAAACGGCACGAATGTAAGTTCTTATGACTCATCCCTGCCCTTAGATCTTTTCTCGTTGACCTACGCCAACTCCGATCACCGGAGATGGCGATCCCGGCCTTGGAAGCCTCGGGCCACCCCCACCAACCTCCGCCACCATCGCGGGCTTCGGCCTTGCATGGGGCGTGTGAAGGGGAGGGAGAGTCCCCACGAACCTTCCTCAAGGCCCTTGAGGCAGAGGGACCCGTCGGAAACTGCTCTGACGGCCTCCTCCTTCCAAACAGAAAAATAAATATATATATATACATAAATTTTTTTATATTTTCCGGCCGCCGCCAGCGGCGGCCGGCCGCTGGCAGTCACTCCACAGGAGGCCCTCCCCGGGGTACTCCCGCTGGGGGTAGTGGCCGGAGCTAAATCCCCCACCAATGGCGGTGGGGAGGCCCGCAACCTCCTCCCTGCTTCAAGGTGGCGTACAACCACCTTGGACCTGGAGATATTTTTCTCCAGGTCGCCGGCGGCGGCGACGGTGGAAGGCCGCCGTCTGACATTCCGTCGGAGCGCGCCCCCTGGGCGACACTGTCGGGGGTGGTGGCCAGAGCAGCCAGTGCTCCCGCCGGCCAAGGAGCCGCCCGCATGGCCTCACGGTGGCTGCATGCATGCAGCCACCGTGAACCCGGATTCCTATCGTCGACGCCGTCGGTGGCGGTAGGCCGCCGCTGGAGGCTTCGTCGGAGCGCCCTCCCGGGGCGCTCTTTCTGGAGGCGACGGCCGGCCATATTTCCAAATATAACCTCATTCTTTTCTGGAGGCGGCGGCCGGCAGCCAGTAAGGGAAGGCAAAAGTTGCCTTTGGTGCAGCATTGAAAATTGCCAAATATAACCTCATTCTTTTACTCCAATAACTTAAACATATATTATGAAAAAATGAAAATTCATAAAATATAATGAATCTTTGTGTAATTACACTATATCCTTATAATAAAAATATTGATGGAAATTCATAAAATTCAAAAGTTTTAGTAGGCCTCATACACCTACTATGGTAGGTTATCATTAGACCTCCTAAACTACTTTAAAATGATTTTTTATTAAAATATAAATGTTTTTGAAAAAAACAATTATAAAATATTAATTAAATTTTTTGTACGGTCATTTTGAGTACTCATATGTATATGTTTCACCCGCCCGCCGCACGAAGCCCACCGGGGGCGGGCGAAGCCCGCCGTCGCTGGGCGGGTACTATCGCGCTTGGCAATAGGGGCGTAGCCCCGTGCCTGTCACTCGTATGTATATATATACATATATATACATATATATATCTATACATATATATATATATATATATATACATACATATATATACATATATATATACATATACATATATATACATATACATATACATATATATATATATACAACCCTGTATTCGCTGAGTGGACCCTCGAGACCCAAGGGGTCTTTTAAGACATTGTTTTCCAGCAAGGTCCAGGACAGGAAGAGAGGGGAACGAGCGATGGAGGTGGAGGCCTCCCGCTCGCCCAGCTCGTGTAGGAGGCGAGCGGTAGAGGCGGGAGCCTCCCGCTCGCCCAACCAGCAAGGGGGGGGGGGGGGGGGGGGGGGGGGGGGGGGGGGAGGAAGAGGAGGAGGGGGGAGCTAACCCCCTCTCTCTCCCCCGCCCCCAGGAGGGGGCGACCTCCCGGCTCACCCCGCCCTAATGGGGGGGGCGAGGCAGGGAGGTGGGCGACCTCCCGGCTCGCCCCGCCCCAGCAGGGGGCGAGCCAGGGAGGTGGGCGACCTCCCAGCTCGCCCCGCCCCAATGAGGGGCGAGTCAGGGAGGTGGGCGACCTCCCAGCTCGCCCGACCCCAGCAGGGGGCGAGCCAGGGAGGCGGTCGACCTCCCGGCTCGCCCCGCCCCAGCAGGGGGCGAGCCAGGGAGGTGGGCGACCTCCCCGCTCGCCCCGCCCCAGCAGGGGGCGAGCTAGAGAGGTGGGCGACCTCCCGGCTTGCCCCGCCCTAGCAGGGGGGAGCCAGGGAGGTGGGCGACCTCCCGGCTCGCCCCACCCCAACAGGGGGCGAGCCAGGGAGGTGGGCGACCTCCCGGGCTCGCCCAGCCCAGTGAGGGGGGCGAGTAAGGGAGGAGGTCAGCCCCTCTCACCTGGCCCCGAGAAGGTGTTCTGGACTGCGTTTAGCGCATCAGAACAGCGGGATTTGGCTGTTCGCAGACCAAATCCGGGGGTATTTTCGTAATCTCGTAGGCCAGATTGTGGCTATTGACAGACCAAGTCTAACAAACTATAAATATGGCAAAGTGGGCACCATTTGGAGGACCTCTCTTTTGGCCTCTCCCCCTAAGTTCCTTTGTTGGGTGGAGAGAGACTCCAAAGGTGCCCAAGCTTAGTATTGGCTTGGGAGGGGAAGCGCTCTAAGATCTTCCGGGTGTGTGGTGGGACCTCCTCGCTAAGCCCTTGCCCTTGTTCCTAGTTCCTTAGCCTCTTAGCCTAGAGCTCTCCCTTGGGAGGAGTAAGTGTGAGGTCACCCCTCAACTTGTCTAGGGCCCGAACTCCTCGAGGGACCAATTTATTGGTTTCAACATTTTGGTACGGTGAGCGTGGAGAGTGACCAGCACAAAAAAATCTCAAGCTGAGCCCCATGGCTGGAGGTGGAGGAGGATTCGACCTAGGCCACTTGCAGCCCCCGGTGGCTGGAGTAACGTTGGAGATGTTTGAAAATTTCAAGCGGGAGGTCCTGCAGACCTTGCAGGTAGCTTTCGCCACGTTAGGCGAAGGCAGGATATGAGGTGGTCCGGAGGTCCCGCCTCAGCAGGTGGGCGAGGGCACTCCCAACCAGCAATCCAGGAAGGTGGTACCAGTGGGGAGGAGTGGGGAGGCATTCGGCCCCCACTCATCCGGTCCCCAAGGAGGGGGCGAGTGGGGAGGTGCCATGCCCCCACGCGCCCGGCCCCAAGGAGGAGGCGAGTGGGGAGGTGCCATGCCCCCACTCACCCGGTCCCAAGGAGAGGGCGAGTGGGGAGGCGGTCTGCTCCCACTCACCCAGCCCCAATGGGGGGCGAGCGGGGAGGCATTCGGACCCCACTCGCCCCGCCCCAAAAGGGGTCGAGCAGAGGCGCTTTGGCGAGACCTCCCCAGGCGTCAGCTGTTCGGAAGTCCGGCAAGTGCAGAGGTCAACCCGGAGTTCGCAAAAAGGTTGGACAAGCTGAGCGACCCGGAGGCAAGGCATCACAGAGGGAGTGTGGAAGATCCAAGAAGGAAGTTTGACCCAGGAAAGGGTAACTTCCAGGGGGAGAGGTCCGATCCACCAGGATGGAGGCAGGGACCCAAGGCCCCCCCTCCAGCACCTCAGCAGACCATGGCAATTGGCGGTAGAAGAAGGAGGAGAGCCATGAAAGCAAGAAGGAGAGGAAGAGGGGATAGAGTGGTGTTACCCTACTGTGACTTCCACGAGGAGGAAGGTCACGCGATACCCGCCTGCCCCGAGTTTTTGGAAATGATGGAGGCAAAGGGTCATAGGCAACAACAACAGCAACCAGAGGGGATCGAGGAAGACCATGCTTGGGAGTAGTAGTCCAAGTTCCGGTCTCCATACTTAGTTTTTACTCTTTAAGTCCATGTAGTATGATGGTTTATTTCCATACTTAGTTTTTCTTGAATGTAATAGGATGACCAATATAATGAAAATTTTCCAAAGTACTTAGTCCCGATGCTGGCCCGCTGACCAGGCACCCACCAAGCTGGCAGGACTGGGAACCGCTCGGTGGTCGGAAGCTTTTCATGCTTGATTGCCCCGGATGATTCCGCTGCCGGGCTCTCGCTAGCTGGTGGGTCAGGTTGATCTCACGGAGAGGCTGGCAAGGTAACAAGGTTTGGTGTTGGAATGCCCCGGATGATTTCACTGTCGGGCTCTCGCTAGCTGGTGGGTCAGGTTGATCTCACGGAGAGGCTGACAAGGTAACAAGGTTTGGTGTTGGAATGCCCCGGATGATTCTACAGCTGGGCTCTCGCTAGCCGGTGGGTCAGGTTGATCTCACGGAGAGGCTGGCAAGGTAACAAGGTTTGGTGTTGTAATGCCCCGGATGATTCTAATGCCGGGCTCTCGCTAGCCGGTGGGTCAGGTTGATCTCACGGAGAGGCTAGCAAGGTAACAAAGGTTGGTGCTGGAATGCCCCGGATGATTCCGCTGTCGGGCTCTCGCTAGCCGGTGAGTCAGGTTGATCTCACGGAGAAGCTGACAAGGTAACAAGGTTTGGTGCTGGATTGCCCCAAATGATTCCGCTGTCGGGCTCTCGCTAGCCGGTGGATCAGGTTGATCTCACGGAGAGGCTGGTAAGGTAACAAAGGTTGGTGCTGGATTGCCCCGGATGATTCCGCTGTCGGGCTCTCGCTGGCCGGTGGGTCAGGTTGATCTCACGGAGAGGCTAGCAAGGTAACAAAGGTTGGTGCTGGAATGCCCCGGATGATTCTGCTACCGGGCTCTCACTAACCGATGGGTCAGGTTGATCTCACGGAGAGGCTGGCAAGGTAACAAGGTTTGGTGCTGGAATGCCCCGGATGATTCCGCTGCCGGGCTCTCGCTAGCCGGTGGGTCAGGTTGATCTCACTGAGAGGCTGACAAGGTAACAAGGTTTGGTGCTGGAATGCCCCGGATGATTCCGCTGCCGGGATCTCGCTAGCCGGCGAGGTAGGATGGCCTCTCGGGGAGGTTAAGTGTTTTCCCCCAAGGTGGCCTCGCTAGCCAGGCTCTCGCTAGCCGGCAGGGTAGGAAGGCCTCTTGGGGAGACTAAGTGTTTTCCCCCGAGGTGGCTCCGCTAGCCGGGCTCTCACTAGACGACGAGGTAGGATGGCCTCTCGGGGAGGTTAAGTGTTTTTCCCCCGAGGTGGCCTCGCTAGCCGGGCTCTCGCTTGCCGACAGGGTAGGAAAGCCTCTTAGGGAGGTTAAGTGTTTTTCCCCAAGGTGGCCTCGCTAGCCGGGCTCTCGCTAGCTGGCAGGGTAGGAAGGCCTCTTGGGAAGGCTAAGTGTGTTTCCCCCGAGGTGGCATCGCTAGCCGGGCTCTCGCTAGCCGGCAGGGTAGGAAGGCCTCTCGGGGAGGCTAAGTGTTTTTCCCCCGAGGTGGATCCGCAAGTCGGGCTCTCGCTAGACGGCGAGGTAGGATGACCTCTCAGGGAGATTAAGTGTTTTTCCCCTGAGGTGGCCTCGCTATGTAAGATCCCCCTCCCGGAACACAAAACACGGTCGAGGGGAGTCTTATGCCCAGAACAGCCGCCTTGCGGTAGCGTCAGCACATGGGCTAACCTGTACCACAAGACGCCTATCCTGCCGGCTAAACCAACTGAACAGTGCCAACCCATCAATAATAGAAAGTATTAAAGCCATAGGTTCACAATAAGTAATAAAGTCCAGAACAGTACAGAGAAAAGTAGAAAGCTACACAAGCTCCTGCAAATCATCAGAGTAACCAGCTAAATGCCCCAAGGGCTACCTCTCAAAACACTCACCTGCCTCTGCCACTGACGGTGTAAGACCCCACCCCCTTTTTTTTTTGAAGTCCGGGTCTTACCGCCCAGAACTGCCGTCTTGTGGTGGTACCCTCTCAAACATGGTCCCCACCACAACACGCCAATCCTGCCGGCTATTCAACTATATCCAGGCCAACCAAAATCATAAAAGGAAGAGTGAATTAAAACTACAAGTCCACAATAATCACTTCAAATAGAGAAACATGTCCAACAAGAGATATTTATATAAAGTAAGAGTACATCAGAGTGCGGAAATTAAAATAATAGTACAACATGGCCTAAGCCCGGTCCTTGGTCGCTTTCTTCGCCTCTCTCCTGGCGAAGATATAACAATCTAAGCATCCACAAGGCTCGACTCCTTCGATGGCATATAATTCCGGCTTCTGACCTGGGTAGATGTGTAGCGTAGGAATATGAGGGGTCTTGCTTACCGGGGCTCTCCCGGCGGCAGCTGAGAGTCCGACTCCAGGCCTGTTCACTGTCTCAGGCACCACCCTCTGGGGGTTGACCTGCTCTTCCTGGTTCTCCTGTAATAATAGGGTCCACTGACCGTCAGTCTAAAAGACTCAGCATATTCCTCACTGCCTCCACCCGCGGCTCCTAGGCACCGTGCGGGAGGAGGAAGCGGAGGACATCAAGGGGTAAGCCAAAGAATCAGGTGGCAGTGGCGAGACTAGCAAGTAAAAAGGCACTAAACAAGTAATGTAAGCATATCTACCCAAGCAGGAGTATGTATATAAGCAAAAGTAAGAAGCAGTATGAGTAACAGAGCAGTATAAGTAAAAGAGCGGTAAGATTAAGGAGCAGCTACGAAAGTAACCTTAACTTATATGCACACACAATAGCACATAAGCTAAGGGATCTGGCAAGCAATAAGCTCATCGTATAAAAGAGCCCACACTGAATTATACGATGAGGTCTCTGTTTATGCAGAAATGCTATGCTATGATATGCAATGCAATGGTGCAATGTTTGTATTATTATTTCATACACATGCAACTCACACACACGACTCTGTACATACAGACCTTTAGTTCCCACTTTTCGGAGGTAGCTAACCTCTCGGGCACCTCCCGTCGTGGTCAAACGGTGGCAGAGGAGCGGGCGTCTCCTCACCTAGGTGGGTAAGTCACACTACCAGACCTAGGCCCAAACGTACGCTGTGATACCGGTACCCGGTACTCATGAGCTCCTGCGTACTAAACTGAACTGGCCAGGCAGGGTTTAGGGAATTCGTCCCGTCGGACGCGCAGTAAAACAACCTGGCCCCAATACAACCACTAGCACTGCCGAGTCAACGAACTGCTGTCGGTGTGACGACTAAGACAGAACCGAAGACCCACCACATCTTGTACACAAGCAACAAGTATTAGCCATTTACCACCGAGCCTCCAGCTCGCAATTCTATATCAACATTTATAAAGTAGAGCCTACCGCTCGCCAGACTATTCCAGTCTTATCTTTGGACTACGAGCCTACCACTCGCTAAACTATTCCGGTCCTTCCTTATAACCCGAGCCTACCGCTCGCAGGACTATCCCAATCCTTCCTTATAACCCGAGCCTAACGCTCGCAGGACTATCCCAGTCCTTCCTATAATATAACGTCCCGGTTTGGGATGGAAGCTAACTTGCCGAGTTCTCCTACTTAACTAATCTTGTCTATGATTTAGTTGAACCTAGAAGCTTTATGGTTAACCTTGAACATCTGGAGGGTTACCCTGTGAGGGGCTCGCAGCGGTACTAGGAAGTGTGGCGGGCTGACACCCCGAACTTCCTATTCCCAAGGCACTTAATCTTGTTGGTGTCTACCCCTTTTTACTCGACCCCCATTTTCCTCTCCAATTACGTTACATCTCTAAGATGAGTTAAACTTGGCAATTAGAAGTGGGGGAGTTCCTTGAACTCCAACACCTCCAGCTGTGACCGGGAGCTGACTCTCCCGTCGTAACATTTTAAACTCGAGTCCCCTTTCATCACCGAGGAACTGCTCTCATTCAAATAACATTCTCAACCTTACTTGGACCCACCCTCCTATTCTTCGTCATCCTTAAACCAGGGTTTGCCTTAGATACTTCTCGACTTCTCCCTCGAGTACTACCTTAAAATGGCTCCCCGGCTAAGGGTAGTTTTGCTTCCATACAATCGTTTAACACTGATGAGTTGTGTGCGGGGCCCTTGATGAGGTCTAACCTCCTTTTTATATCACTGTAAACTCACACACCTATAGCTTTGCTAGACGTGCCCCAATCCTTATTTCCCAAGATGCCCTTAGAGATGCACTTCCAAGTGACCTGAGCCTTCATAATTACTAAAGGGTTAACAGTTCTACGTGTGGAGGTCAGTGGTGGTCTAATTCATGTAAATCAGTTTCACTATTCGCAGACCGAAACAAGGTTGATCTAGATTAGACTCCTACGGTGCGATCTTGATCACATCATATCCAAACGAGTTCCAATTATCACCATAGGTTCGCAATGAGTAGTGATCTAACAATCTCAAATCCTAATTTTCATAAATTCTCCAGGGAATCCTAAGTCATAGTTTCTATTAAAGGTAGGAGGTGTGCAAATAGAGATTTACACGTCAAGAATTTGATTATGATCTCAATGATCTCAGGGAAAGTTACCATGACATAGCGCTGGTCTAAAAACACCAAAACCTGAGTTTCACATTTTTAGCAGGAATATTTGACCATAATTTCTATTTAACCTAGATGGGGTGCAAATAGGGGTTTGCACTACAAGTATTAGGTTATGACCTAAGTAAATTCTGGGAAAATTACCATAGCACCGAATTGGTCTAAAAAGAAACACCAGATCCTATGTCTCATATCATCCCAAGTTCATATGACCGCCTTTTTATTTTATAACCTAAATTAGGGGTAATTTAGTAAATTCCTATCTTGGGATTTTTGTACCAAAAAATCCCAAATAACTTTTGGGAAGGCATATTGCTGCCAAGGATCCATGTCCAGCATTTCAAGCCATTGGGTCAACCCCAAGGCATAGGGCTCACTCCACCCAAATTTGCTAATAGACCTAAAGAGCAGTCCTAGAAAAATGGCTCTACAAGGAGCTGTAGAGCTCCAAATCACTTGATCTCAAATCCTACAGAAAGTAGACCCATAGGGCTACAATTGTTGTCTCTGCCAACTTTTCCTGATATGACCTCTAAGGCCTTCAATAATAGCATGCAAAACTACATTAAAATCCTAGGCAGAAATATTATGGTTTGCTAATAGACATAATGAGCAGTCCTAGAAAAAATGGCTCTACAAGGAGCAGTAGAGCTCCAAATCACTTGATCACAAATCCTACAGAAAGTAGACCCATAGGGCTACAATTGTTGTCTCTGGCAACTTTTCATGATATGGCCTCTAAGGCCTTCAAAATAGCATGTAAACTACATTAAAAATCTAGGCAGGATTATGTGGTTTGCTAATAGACAAAGTGAGCAGTCCTAGAACAATGGCTCTACAAGGAGCAGTAGAGATCCAAATCACTTGATCTCAAATCCTACAGAAAGTAGACCCATAGGGCTACAATTGTTGTCTCTGGAAACTCTTCAAGATATGGCCTCTAAGGCCTTCAAAAATAGCATGCAAAACTACATTAAAATCCTAGGCAGAATTATGGTTTGCTAATAGGCATTATGCGTAGTCTTAGTAGAATGGATGCCCTGGGGTCCACAGTGCACCAAATTAATAGTTTAAGGTGGCAAATGAAAATAGATCCCAAGGGCTACCAATGTTATCTCTGCCTATTTTCCATGTTATGGCCTCTAAAGCCTTCAAAAATGGCATGCAAGGTACATTAAAAACCTAGACAGGATTGTGGTTTGCTAATAGACATTATGAGCAGTCTTAGTAGAATGGATGCCCTGGGGTCCACAGTGCACCAAATTAAGAGTTTAAGGTGGCAAATGAAAATAGATCCCAAGGGCTACCAATGTTATCTCTGCCTATTTTCCATGTTATGGCCTCTAAAGCCTTCAAAAATGGCATGCAAGGTACATTAAAAACCTAGGCAGGATTGTGGTTTGCTAATAGACATTATGAGCAGTCTTAGTAGAATGGATGCCCTGGGGTCCACAGTGCACCAAATTAAGAGTTTAAGGTGGCAAATGAAAATAGATCCCAAGGGATACCAATGTTATCTCTGCCTATTTTCCATGTTATGGCCTCTAAAGCCTTCAAAAAATGGCATGCAAGGTACATTAAAAACCTAGGCAGGATTGTGGTTTGCTAATAGACATTATGAGCAGTCTTAGTAAAATAGCTCTACAAGGAGCAGTAGAGCTCCAAATCACTTGATCTCAAATCCTACAGAAAGTAGACCCATAGGGATACAATTGTTATCTCTGGCAACTTTTCACGATATGGCCTCTAAAGGCTTCAATTTCAGCATACAAAATCGGCTAAACGTGTGACAAATAATCAACATTACGATTTTAATCATTTCATGGGCTGCGAATAAAAGAATCAGCCAGATCGGACGGCCAGGGTTCATCGTCCCCGATGAGCCAACGGCCCAGATCTCACGCGCCTGGGCCGTTTTGCGGGGCATTTTTCCGGCAATCTGCAGCACCCTACCGCCGGCCACCGCCTCCACCACCTCCGTTGAGGTGGTGGCTAACGCCAGGCGGCGACACGGCCACCGGAGACGGCCTCTCCGGCGATCCCGAGCAAGAAGAAATGCTCGAGAAATCTCCCTCTATCTCACATGGGATCGGGCTCAATTGAGCCCGATTTCTCTCCTAAATGAAACTAGATACTAGCACGGGTGGAGAGGGAAAGGAACTTGCCTGAGCACGGCCTTGGCGGCGGGTGTTGCGGCGGAGGAAGAGTGCGTCCCTGTTCCCGGCATCCATGGCTATCTCATGCAGCTGAGGACGAAAACTTGCTCTGGAAGGGGGGGCTCGACTGCTTGGAAGCTCCTGAACGTGGTGAGAGGGAGAGATGAGGGGGAGGAGGTGTATATCGCCGGATATCAAATCCGGCGATTTCACCAATGGCGACACCGCCCTCAGCAGCCACTGGCAGGGCTCCAGCTCAGCTTGGTTCAGCTCCTCTCTTCAATAACCGGTCAGGGGAGGGGGAAAAACGAGTTGATTTGAACTCCTTTGGAGTTTTGCCATTAATGTGGCCGGCAGGGAAGCTCCCTCTCTCCTCCCCTTCCTCTCAGCGGCGGCTAGCTCAGCCCTCTCCCTGCTGGAATTCCTTGGGAAGGCAGGAGCCAACCAGGAATTAAGGAGTGGTGGCCAAGTGGCCACCCCTCCATGAATTCCTCATGAATTCAAGGTTGGAGGTGGCCGGCCACCTCCTTGGTGCACCCCTCCTTGGACCCAATTTGGGCTCTAGGTAATTCAGTCCACTAGTGGGCTTAATTAGGTGGGGTTGAGCCCAAGGTTCTAAGGTTGGGTTTGGGGTTAGGTCCACCTAGCTTGGGTTTGGCTCACTTGACCCAATTAAGCTAAAGTTGGGATTTTGAGTTTGGGCTTGACCCAAGCTCACTCCACTCAATGTGACTGAGTAACATTGCTCCCCAAGGCTCCATGTACCTATTCCAAGAAGAATTGAGTTAAGGTGGGGTCAATTGGGGCTTGAGTGCACTTAATTGCCTATAGGGACAATTTGGGTGTTTTGTTGATTTTGCCCTAATTCTCCTTGGTTGAATGCACCCCATGGTCCAATTAGGTCTCATATACTCCCCCTTAGGGTTTAGGGGAGATCAATTTGGTCATTCTAAGTCCTTTGAAGATTAATTTGGGTTTTAGCACCTTTTAGGTCAATTTGGGGCTCTTAAGAAATTGACCCAATTTCCCCAAATTGATGGCCCTAGGATGGGGCTTTTGGGTCCATTAGGTCCCTTAGGGAGGTTGCCATAGGAGAGTGGCTTCAATTTGATCAATTGGGGTTCAATTGCCCTTAATTATGGTGATTTGACCTAAGGTTGCTCATAGTTGACTTTTGGTCAATTGACCAAATTGGTTGACCCCAAAGGTCCTTAGTGGCTTACTTGCCCTCCTAGTTGGTCATAGGTATCATGGTGAGGTTATATTGGCTTTTTGAAGTCTTTTGGTCACCTCTAGGCTAGGACATCCATTTTTGCTATTTGCACCCCAAAGTGCATTCCTTCCCATTTTAATGAGTTCATGGGCCTTCCTGGCCCTCTTTGTGTACTTAACTCACCATATGAACTATTCATGGTTATGTGGGGTTTATAAGATATTTTATCCTCCCTTTTGGTTCACTTCTCATTAGGGTGGATCATGATGGCTAAGTGCACATCATGAGTTTTTTTCACCTCTTCCATTTTCATCCTAGGGTTCTAAGTCACTTATCCTATTTTTGTCATGACTTGTCATGACAAAAATCATCTAGGGGCCTAGAAGTTCGGGGGATGTTACAGACGGTAACTAAGGTACCATAAACCCCAGCCCTGCACACCTGACCTGGCTGGCCTCCGGTGTTGAACGCTGCTATACCACTGATTGTGCTCCTAAAAAGAGGGGCGTAGCAACCGTTAGTCATAAAGACTAAGTGGCTTCCCATCCGCTCCCCCGGCGACTCCAAGGCACCGGGCGGAAGGAAAGGAAGAAAAGCTGCAATATAACAGTAATATACAAAGCAGGTGACGGAGAAAGTAAACTACTGTATACACAAATTCTAAGCTACACAAGTGTAAAAGGGGCTAATCTAATCATGTATAAGCAGGAGTATAATAAAGGTGTACAACAGTAAATAAACAGTAAGTAAAGCAGGTAAAACAAGACAGTAAGAACAGTAGCGACAAGTAATCAATCTCGTACCCTAACTTATATGAATGCCCATACAAACTTATAAGTTAGGATTTCCAAGAATTATAACTCATCATATAAAAGAGCCCATACTAATTTATATGATGAGGATCCGCAAGTGCGTATGCTATGCTATGCCATGAATGTTTTATGCAATGAAACTCACACACACGACTCTATGCGCATAGACCTTTGTAGTTCCCTCTGTTTGAAAGGAAGCCAACCTCTCGGGTACCAACTGTTGTGACACACGGTGGTAGCGGACCGGGCTGTCCACTCCTAGGCGGGTATACACTCTACCAGGACTAGACCGCATGTACGCCTTGACGCTAAACAACCGCGGAGCTCTGCGTACTCTTTGCTGGAGTCCACCAGACTGTGAGCCAAGTGAGAGGTGTCTTCGGGGAACTGCCGTCCCGACACGCATCCAAGCTGGCCCCTTAGACCCCTACACATCCGCTAAGTCGACGTACCGCGGTCGGAGTGACGACCTGCCTAGTACCGAAGACCTGCCACATTTCTGAGAAAGTTACCAGGATAATCATCCCCTCGAGGTTCCCGCTCGTCTAACCGAGCACCACAATACTGCCACTCCCGCAACTGGGAGGAGTTACATAAATCCAATCTTACCCTACCATGGCTACTCTTGCCTACTTTAAATGTTATTGCAATTTAGGGTTAATCTTGGACTTCCCGAGGGTTACCCTGTAAGGGGCTCGCTACGGTACTAGGAACTACAATGAGATGACACCCCAAAGTTCTTTTTCTCAAGACACTTAGTATTATTGGTATCCACCCATAAGATTACCCTCTTATCATCTCACTTGAATTAAACCTCAGTGCTTTATGACCCTCTAAGGGGAAAGACGATCTTTCGTCAATCCCGAGCACAGCCTTACCCATAGCTCACCAAGCACTCTCTCACCACCTAAGCTCCTTTTTGGTGTCCTCAACCTCTTCATCCAAATCAGGTACACCAACTGCCTCCCATTCCCACCTAATGGTCTGCAAGTTATCTCCATTCTACCGTTTTACTATTCGCAGACCAAATGAGTTATATGAACCACATAAGGGGAGGTACTACAAATATTCATCCAATTGACTCAAGATTATT
Source organism: Dactylorhiza incarnata (assembly GCA_033032865.1). Taxonomy (NCBI): domain Eukaryota; kingdom Viridiplantae; phylum Streptophyta; class Magnoliopsida; order Asparagales; family Orchidaceae; genus Dactylorhiza; species Dactylorhiza incarnata. The sequence continues at coordinate 5,538,972 of JAWHQI010000159.1, read as the reverse complement.
ACCAGAAGACTATCATGATATTATAAGACTAAGCTCGGCTTTTACTCAAGGGTTGTTTCTCATCCAACCCTGTTAGATTCAACATATATATTTAAATGTTAATACATACTACGCCATCAATCGTTCATTACATAATTTTCCCCAATATTTAGGTCAATCACCTCCAATGTTATATTAAAGTCATAATAATAACCTTTACATATAATGTAATTAGGAGCACTATTCAAATCAAGACTTGCCTAAAGTTTCATGCACATATTTATTGTCCTAGAGCGTCATCAAACAAGTGATCAATCAAATGGCTATATTAACCCAAGACTTCTAAAATTTCCTCTACACGTCAGGGTTAGCGTCTTAAGTGTTTACACCATATCCCAGCTCATTCTGAATAGTCTTGATAGCTATTTACGGCACAATAATTTTATAACCTAATATTGACAAATCACAGCAAGTTTATATCCGAAAATTATGAAATTTAAAAGAGATGTCCACATTGTCATCAACATTTATCTACCAATTCCAAACATCCTCCGATGAACAAAACAGGGTAAATCACCAAAATATATATAAACAAGGATCCATTTCAATTCTGATCTCGCTGAAGCCTCTAGCATAGACTCGCTGCTTTGTTACGATCACAATTTATTATTCACAAAATGACAATAAATATTCATCTAAAAATCATGAAATTCTACAGTGATATGCACATCAACATCAACATCATCTCTACAATTTTTGTTTTGAACAACAACAAGTATCAATGAAGTTATTCCAAAATTCATCGAGACTTAGGCTACCATGACACAGAACACTAAAACTGAAATTCTAAGAGTTTCACTACACTAAAATTTACGTGCCACCCCATTCTAGAAAGTTAACAACAAGGGCTACAATTTTTATGTTGAACCGAAGGTCCAATTCCAAGTGTTTCATCCTCAAACAAGCTCAACAAGCTGGCTGTGTAATACATGACAACAAACTTACAAACCTTAATTACACAGTCTGTTTTCAAGGGTTATCTAGGGAGCTACAGGGCTCCTCAAAATATGTACAACCACTCATGGTATATCAAAGTCATATAAGGTCATATGACCTTGCATTTTATTTTATTAAGGAAAAGGTGGCAATTTCATTTATTAGGGAGAAAAGTACTTATGTGCCTCTAACAAGTCTCATGATGATTATCCTAGCCCTATAGCCATATTCCCTACCTAGGGATGAAGTTTAGTTGTCTAAATATGTGTTTAGGTCCTAGTTGCTTCATTAAGGCCCAAAAGGGCAATTAAGTAATTTTAGAGGTAAGGGCTAGGGTTTTTGGTCTCCATTGCTCCAATCACCCATTGATGATGAGCAAGACCATACACAATCCCTAAGCCCTATTACCACTGGATTTGGATAAGCCCTTATGGATAAGCTCCAAAATCCACAAGCCACCAATGCTAAGTGGTTTTCAAACCTAGGGCATCAAAATACCCCTTGGGGGTTCACCATTAAGATGAACTTCAATTGTCCTCAAATTTGAAACAGAGGCTACTCATATACATAACTACATGCCACCAAAAGGTTGGGGCCATTAGGGGTGATTACACCCACTAATTATTCTTAGGTCAGTTTTCTAAGTTATGATTAAAACTAAAACAAAAGGTGCCCTAAACATACCACTATTTGGGCACAGGGTAGGCCTAGGGTACATAAAAATCTTTTTAAACTCGGCTATGTAAGAGTGAGAGAAAATTGCAGTTATTAAAATAAAATTACTAGCACACATCTTAAGCACATCAGACGATCACCTCATCGTCTACCTCCAGCCTAGGGCTGCGATCTGCCCAACCTGAAATATAACACATCTCTTCGTCGGCCACCAAAACCCCCAAACCGACCGACTAACACCGCCACCACCTTCCTCGCTTTGAGGTACATCGACGGGTGACGTGATAGCGGTCGGAAGTGGCCGGAACATTTACCCGGAACATTTATTTCAGGTCATCTCTTCACGGCTTGCTCTCCAATCGACTCTATTGAGATCGATATCTCACTTAGTGTGATCTAGGAAACTAGCACCAAGGGAGAGGGGAGGAAGCTCACCGAGTGTCCATGCATGCTACCCAATAGCCGCGTATGCGACATTTGTCCGTCGATTCCAATCTGGTCGAATCTCGTCGATCTGAACCCCGACAAACGTCGCCAAAGAGGAGTCGAACTCTTTGAGTGGGCTGTTTTGGCTTGAAGAGCGAGGTCGAGTTGCTGAAATGCAGTGAACACGCCCAGATCTGGAGTTTCCTGGCTGCTTAGAGATGTAACTCAGCCATGGGGCTTGGAGAGATCTTCACAATAGAGAGCATTGATGTTTTGAGCTTCCTTGGAGAGACATTAAACTATTGATTTGAGAGATAGGAAGCTCTTGGTTGGAGCTTCGTCGCCGGAAACGGAGAAGAACTCGCCGGAGCAAGAAAAGTGGCAGCCCAAATTTGTTTAGTGGTCAGATCAGAACTGGAGGAGAAGGAGGCAGTGCTACTCAGTTTGGAAAGAGGGAGTTCGGCTAGATTTGTAGATAGGTGAAGCTCGTCGGAGAAAGAGGTGGAGATGGGGCTGCCGGCTTCGATTTCGCCGGAGATGGAGGAGGAGTAGGGTCGGCAGCCATGGAGAAACAGTGCCGGAAAAAGGATTGGTGAGAGTGAGGAAGAGAAAGAGGGAGGGCTTCGGTTTGGTTGCTGGAGGTCGTGAGCCTCGCCGGAAAAAAATGAGAGAGAGGGATCTATCATCGGTTGGATTGGAGATTCACCGGAGCTTGGAGGAGAGGAGCTCGGTTTGGTTGCTGGAGGGGAAGCTTGGTACTCGACTTGGAGAGCTGCTTGGATAGGGCCTTGCCGGAGTAAAGCTCGACGGAGGTGGCGCCGGCCGGAGGGGAGAAAGATCGGAGCAGTCGCCGGAGCTGGGATCGGAAGTGGAGGAGGGGAGCGCCGAAGAAGCTCGCCGCGAGGAGCGGCGCCAGAGGAGAGGAAGAGGGATCGGGGTTCCCTGTGCTGGCTGACGGCGCAAGGTGGGAGGGATCGGGTAAGGTTTTCCTAACCTAAACTTTATAATGTGTATATATATATAATATATTATATAATAATAATAATACTATTATTATTATTATTAATGCAATTAAACGCTCGCGCAACGCTCTAGAATGCTCGGAATTTATCCCAGACGGGCTCGTTACGACCGTCTCGCCGATATGCATCTATCGGAACAGACCACGATCAAATCCGAGTTCGTCTGCTCATTTTACGCTCTCCGGAGCATTTACGGCCTAATTTACGTAAATGTCATAAACCCTTCAAACGACGTCGGAATCGCAAACGGATAGATTCGTTGAACTCGTACTATTATTATGAGTCTAACAAGACTGATTGGGGTCAATTGCGAGATTGTTTGGTCCATTTCACCATTTTGGATAAATATGCTATTCGCAGACCATATTAATAAATTCTCCGATTCTCATCAGAATCGAGCACGGACAGTTTTGTTGAACTCGTATAGGCTTCACGAGTCTAACAAAACTGACTGCGGTGAATACCGAGACCGTCTGCTGCATATCGCCTTTTGGGTAAATATGTTATTCGCAGACCGTGTCATTTGAGCTACCGTACGCACTATAATTCCTTCAAGGCGGTACGCCTCCTTCGAGTTTTATTGCTCAAATTATACTCTCCGGACAGCTCGGATCCCGATACAGCAACCATCGAGACAAGGAATAGAAATGGTATTCGCCGCGTTCGTCGAGTGCACTCCTCCGGCTCAGGTGCAAGCCGGGCCCCCAATACACCACGAGCTCGAGTCAACTCGCTCGACTCAAAAATGCGCACAAGGGGTCTAGCTCGAATCGGGATGTTACACGCTAGCCAGGCTCTCGCTAGCCAACAGGGTAGGAAGGCCTCTCGGGGAGGCTAAGTGTTTTTCCCCTGAGGTGGCTCCGCTAGCTGGGCTCTCGCTAGCCGGCAGGGTATGAAGGCCTCTCGGGGAGGCTAAGTGTTTTTCCCCCGAGGTGGCCTCGCTAGCCGGGCTCTCGCTAGCCGGGCTCTCGCTAGCCGGCAGGGTAGGAAGGCCTCTCAGGGGGGCTAAGTGTTTTTCCCCCGAGGTGGCCTCGCTAGCAGGGCTCTCGCTAGCCGACAGGGTAGGAAGGCCTCTTGGGGAGGCTAAGTGTTTTTCCCCCGAGGTGGCCTCGCTAGTCGGGCTCTCGCTAGCCGGCATGGTAGGAAGGCCTCTTGGGGAGGCTAAGTGTTTTTCCCCCGAGGTGGCCTCGCTAGCCGGCAGGGTAGGAAGGGCTCTTAGGGAGGCTAAGTGTTTTTTCCCCGAGGTTGCTCCGCTAGCCGGGCTCTCGCTAGCCGGCAGGGTAGGAAGGCCTCTCGGGGAGGCTAAGTGTTTTTTCCCCGAGGTGGCTCCGCTAGCTGGGCCCTCAGGAAGGCACTCGCCGAATAGGCAGGGTTGGACTTTTCTTTCCGAGCGTGTACCTCGCTCGAAAAGAGCGGGGATTATGTACAACCCTGTATTCACCGAGTGGGCCCTCGAGACCCAATGAGTCTTTTAAGACATTATTTTCCAGCAAGGTCCAGGACAGGAAGAAAGGGGAACGAGCGATGGAGGTGGAGGCCTCCCACTCGCCCAGCTCGTGTAGGAGGCGAGCAGTGGAGGCGGGAGCCTCTCGCTCACCCAACCAGCAAGGGGGGGGGGGGGGGGGGGGGGGGGGGGGGGGGGGGGGGGGGGGGGGGGGGGGGAGAGAAGGAGAGGGGAAGCTGGAGCATTGCCTTCGGTTGCCAGAACTTCCTCTTGTTCTTCTCCACCAACAACTTCCTAAAGGTCCTCAAGAAGGTAGCTCTCCATGCATGACTTCCACTTCTTGTAGTTGGTGTGGGTGAGCAGCTCAATGCCAAGTCCCCTCGCATAACCTCCTTCGCCATCCATCTTGGTTGTCAACCTTGAACCTTGATAGCAAACTCTGCTTTACCAACCTCCCTCTGATACCATGTGAAACTTTATGCTACCCTCAATACAAGAACACCAACGATGGACAAAGAAGAACTCTTTATAACTTGGCAAACAATTACAACTAGACAAGCTGAATACAAGGTGCATACACCTTGATTCACGACAGTTGATAGAAAAAATAAACTTTATCACGGACAGGGTCCGCTTCTCCACTTAGTGCAGTTGACCTTGCAACGCACTCTCCACCTTCACAACGCTCGCAACCCTGCACTCACCACCTCCACCTCAAATTGTGGTACGGGTTGGGGTTGGACACTCATGGGGTGTATGCACACACAATAACACTTACACTCCCACTCACTTGATGTCTCTTGATCTCCCTCTCTACTAGGGGGGGGGGAGGTATTTATAGGAGAACAAGCTAAGGGAGGGAGGGGAGGGAGGAAAGGGGGGGGGGGGGGGGGGGGGGGGGGGGGTGCACTCGCCCCCCCCCCCCCCCCCCCCCCCCCCCCCCCCCCCCCCCCCCCCCCCCCCCCCCCCCCCCCCCCCCCCACACACACACACACAACACAAATGCACTCGCCACCTGCACTCTCCCCCCATGCACTCGCCTGCCCCCTCTCCTTGCACTCCCCCTTATCTCACTTCAACACTCAACAGTAACATCATATCTTTTTTTGTAGGGTGCAACCAAAACAAACAGTTATGTATTTACAGTAGTCAACAATGAAGTTAAAGCTTATGAGATGTATTGTACGTATGCAAGTAAAGTTGATTTTAGCGTGCCTAAAAAACACGTAATATGTTGGGTTGTGCAACAACTCTTAAGAGAATAGAGTATGAGCCAACACTTTTCTCCTAAGATGGTGCGATTGTGCAGAACATAATAAACATTTGACTGTGGAGATGGACATCAGTACATACGACATGCATTGTTCATGTTATAAGTTCCAAACTAATGAGATTTTATATAGCCATGCACTTAAAGTGTATAATCACAAGAATGTCACATGTATCCCTGATAAATATATCTTGAAACAGTGGACAATAAATGAAAAGAAGGGCATCTACTAGAACATGGGTACATCCGTGCATGTACCCTATCATCTCTTGTGGCAGCATGAGTGACAATAAATGCAAAGTAATGAGATGTTATGTAGCCATGCACTTAATGTTAGCAATGTAAACTTGGAGGGGAGGTTTTGGCTTTTTTAAGAAGTAGAGAAGCTATTGTTATTATGCAAAATGTCAAAGGAGGTCCGAGTTATTAACCCCTATTTAAAATGAACAAGGTTAGCCTAGTGTTTATGCACTCAATTTTGTTTAGGGTTTAGAGTTTATTGCAATAATTTATTATTGCAATAAACCCTAAACCCTAAAATTAATCATATATGCAATGTCAACTCCACCTCTTTTCCAAGGTGAATAATTCTCCGTGTCTTTCAAAATTTGAGGACTTTTGTTTTTATTTCTATTTTATTGCAATAATAAATTTTAAATCATATCAAATACAATTATCTATAGGATGTCACATTAAGGAGAGTCTTGTAATAACCAAATCCCTTTGTATATGGTCATCACAACCATGCGTCCCCTCTTATGATCCAAGAATTTCGAACGTCTTCATTTTATCAGAGTCGTTTCTTTCTCATTCGGCCATCGTTTTTGACGTATAAGTAGTCAAAATTCATTGATTCGATGGATCCGCCCCTGCCTCTTAGACGCATCACACAAAAGGTCATACATATAGTGACCAACTATCCACGAGCAAATAACTACTATGCCACTAACCTTTCCATATGTCTTGTCGACCAATAGTCCACGAGGGACCAAATAAAATCTCACAAGCCTTTCTACACATGCCTTATGAAGGCCAGGAGCCTCTAAGGGACCAAATGCTATATCACTAACTTCTCCACATGTCTTATAATGATTAATAGTCCGCAAGAGATTAAATGCTACCTCACTTGCCTTTCCATAGGTCTTATAACGACCAATGGTCCGTGAGGGATCGAATATTATCTCGGTATGCTTCATCATATAGGTCAACAAAGTTACATATACACTATGCATAAGTAAAATATCCTACACATGAGACTACTCTTATTGAACATCAAATGGAGAAAGCCTAAACAAGGGGGAAAAACCTGCGATCCACAATAACTCAATAAATCAATAATGAACTAGAAATGATATTAGTAAATCCGCTCATGGTGGAGATCAATGGGCGATTGCAGTTTCCCGGCGCCGCACGCCGCCCACTCCTCCTGGATCTGCCCCCACTTTTCCGCCCCATTCACGCTCTCTATCTCGTAACTGAACTCCTTCTCATCCTCTTCTCCGTCAAAAATTCAGTTACTGAGTTATTCTCAAGTTTGTCAAACCTGTTGAGGTTACAATCCATAATAATGAAGAAATGATACGAGGTTACATCTACAATTTCACTCTTTTTTTAACATGTCTTGCCACTGAGGATATTTTTTTATTTTCACGGCCGTGTAATAATAGGCTTCTCGATAAACTTGTGTCCCGAGAGCAGGTGTTCATGAGCGGAGGAAATGTCACGGCTATGGTATTATCATGGTCGAGACACTATCGTAGCTGGGGTACTATCGTAGCCGCACGGGAGGAACCCGTGTGCTTTCACTCATATTCATGTTTTTGTTGATTATTATCAATCCATGAGTTAATCCCTAGCATCGAGCAACTGTTCAACTTTAAATTAATTAATTAAAGGCCGTCAAAATTAAAAATGAATTAAGGTGTGAACACTATTTTTGGCGTATATATATATAAAGCCACATTTGGTATTTGATAAATGACAGACAAACATCAACACATTATCCTGTGTTTTTTTATAAAGAAACTAAAGCAATCTTGAACTGCTATTATAAATTCCACTGTGACCGTAGACGAGGCAGAGTAGAAGGAAAGCATGGAGTCATTGTGCAGAAGTACTGAGAAGTGTGAGCTCCCGAAGGTGTATTTGGGCGGGCTGGACTTGTCTGAGTCCGGCACTGGACCTTGGGCGGCGGCTCGGGCCGAGGTTGCCCGAGCTTTGGCTATTTATGGAGGTTTCGAGGTCGTTTCCGATGGAATTAAGCCCGAGATGCAGGATGAGCTCTTTGGGAGGGTGATGCCTCAGGTATTCATGGAGTCCAATCTAAGAGGCCCAACACTGCTGAACTACGACGGCAACTGGATTCAAAGGGATGCCGAAATATTGCCTTTCAAGAGCCTCAAAGTGACGGATCCCGTGTCCGCAGCTGCCGTACATGAGTGTGCCACTAATATTTGGCCTCATGGGAACGAATTTTTCTGGTACACATCAACGAATCTCTATCATTTTGTTATAAGAATTATGTGTCTTTTCAATCTCTAAATGTTTTGGCGTGTGTGGAATAGTGACAATATTTGGAGCTACGCAAAACAAATGAAGGGCTTGATGCAGATAATCCATAAAATGGTATTAGAGAGTTTGGAATTGGAACATCGCTATGGTTCACACTTGGACTCCCTTCAATATTCACTGAGGCTATCCGAGTACTCTATCGATGAACACAATGAAGAAGATATAGTCGTCATTCCTCCACATGTCGACCCAAATTTCGTGAGCATAATTTGTCAGGACAAGAAAGGGCTTGAAGTTGAGGCCTCAAATGGTGAATGGATGGAGGCTCCCACAGCACCAAATTCATTCACCGTCTTACTTGGTGAAATATTTACTGTAAGTGATAGCCCTCTGAGTATAAGAAGTGTTCTGATGATTTGTAGTCTAGCGATCTAATGCTTATGATTTACTATTGTAGGCCTGGACCAATGGAGTGTTCCGAGCTCCAAAGCATAGGGTTAGGACTGAGCGCAATGTGAAACGTCGCTCCGCCATCTTCAACGCATTCCCGAGTCTGAGCGAGGAGATCATGCTAGAGACTCCACATGAGTTGGTTGATGAGAAACATCCCCTGCTTTTCAATCCTTTCAATTACTACGACTACATCAAATTCCGCCACTCCGATGAAGGGGAGAAGCACAAAAATGTTTTGGAGGTTTACTGCGGCGTCAAGCCGGCAATAATGATGGCATGACGTTTCACAGAATCCGATTGAGACGGATCGTTTGTTATGAATGCACCGTGTTCATCTCTTCGTTGTTGTTATCTTCGTTGTTGAAATCTCCTGGAATAAAATATTTGCTAATTAAATAAAATAGTTCTTTGTGTTAAACTGTATTTGATCTCACTAAAATAAAATTAAATAAAATCTATTTGTACTCTTGATATGCACCCATAAAGTTATAAGGAGCTGTAAGGGGTGCGATTAGCAAAAACCCCGCCATGAGAAAGTGGAGGCAATGAAGCCGAGTTCAACTCCATAAAAAAGGAATGGGCGTGAGAGTAAGAACCCGCCTCGCAGCATCACCCGCACAGGTAGCAACAAGGCCAAACCCCGCCGTCGTCGGATACGATCATAGCCACATACCACTAAGTGGGTGCCAATAGACGCGCACCCCACTAGGGGAGGGCGGGCCGCACTCCATGAAAGTGAGGTTAGATCTTAGATTTACTCTAGAAGGGGGTGAATAGAGTATTAAAAATTTTTCTCTTAATTTTATAGCGGATTTAAAATAGTGTTATATATGTGTATAACAGAGTGATTTATAAAAACTAAATAAAGAAAACAAATCAGCACAGCACAACACACAAAAAATCACACACAGAGGACACAAAGATTTTTATAGTAGTTCCCCAATAAACTTAGGTACGTCTACTCTTCTACCACACTTGGTAGGATCCACTAGGTTTTTGATCAGGTGCCCTATCATCAAGGGGTTTTTGATCAGGTGTCCACACACCAAGTGAACTTTTGATCAGGTGCTCTAACCAAACCACAGGTTTTTGATCAGGTGCCTTGCCACCAAGAAGTTAACTTTTGAAGGAAGTTATAACCCTGTACAAGAGGCGATAAGAAGGGTTTGAATGTTCTTCTCTGTCAATATTCTGAGAGAAGACTCTAGTGAATTTGATGATGTAAAGCTCCTCTGTCTGATATAAAATGTTTGACAGTAGATGATGGAAGTTTTCTCTTGAATAAAATGATCTTCCTGTAGCTGATTAATCTGGAAGAATAAGTTCTTCAGATTTTTGTTGCTATTTTGAAGATCTGATCTTGCAGCAGAGATCTGAGAGATGGTGTTGATGTTGTTCTCAGTGAAATGAAATTGCTGCTTGAGGAAGAAGATGAAGATGATCTATTTTTGTTCTTCTTTTTCTTCCTGTAATTTTTTGAAGAATCGTGTTCTTCTTTTTCTCGGCTGTTCTGCTATTGTATATTGTTGTACTGTAATAATCTGTGATATGTTGTATATTAATCCTATGATATCTTCTTTCCTTCTTCTCTTTTGAAATCTCTGACAGATTTGAAAATCAAATCCCTTATTTTAAGGAATAAAATATTCTGAAGATATATGTACTATACTGCAAATCTGATACGCCGCTTATCTTTTTCCCTTTTCATGAACATGTCCTTTTCCGCTAAATGTCAACCGCTATAATCTCGAAATAATAAATGGAAATATATTATCCTTATCTGGAAGAATAGAGCCGTTGCAGAAGAGATCTGAGTTCAGAGAATGAATGATATAATCTGTCTGAAGTTCTGAACTGAAATAACAAATTTCGTCGAGCGCAGAGCTGAGTTCGTCGAACTGAAGAGAATAATATAACTTATCTGAAATAAATCTGCTGTAGAGAAATTTTCGTCGATCTCAACAAATTTCGTCGATCACAATATATATTAAGTTCGTCGACCTCAACTGAATCTTGCTGGAAGAATTAAATTAGTTGAGCTGAGAAGAACTTTCGTCGATCTGAAGGTATTCGTCAAACGCAGACTAAGTTCGTCGAACGGAAGGATTCGTCGACCGCTGAGCCGCTGAATAAAATCGTCGACCGCTGAGACTGGATGATTTCGTCGACCACTGATCCGCTGAGCCGCTGAGATGCTGAGGTTGAAGATCGTCGACCGCTGAGAGCAAGCCGTTCGTCGAACACAGAGAGCAAGCCGTTCGTCGAACGCAGTATTGAGTTCGTCGAACGCAGAACCTGAATATTTTCTTGAGTTCTAGCAGCCTAAAACCTTGACCCATTGACTATACATTGGGGTCAACTTGATCCTAGTCAGCAGATAGTGATCCTAGCCCAAATCAATAATAAGGTGTTCCAACAATCTACCCCTATTTGGGTTAGGACACTATTTGACAAAAATTTTAAACAAACAAAACAACAGAGCATATATATCTGATATATTTTAAATATTTCATCAGATATAAAATTATGATACTCTGAGTTCTGAAACATTAAATTGAAAATAAAACTAATAAAAACACACAATCAGAACCTTTGATTTTCTATGAATTCTGATATTGTCTGAACTGTATTTGTTATATTTCAGCTTTCTGAAATGTTGATCTGAACTGAATATGTTCTTAACACACAAAAACAAATATTTCTCAATGTGCTTTGCTACCAATCAGAATTTGAATATTGTCAAAACATCTTCTCCTAAATCTGTCATAATCTGAATCTTTATCTGTTGCTTCTTCTATATCAAAAGCTGTATTCTGAATCTGCATGCAAACACTGCATCTGAAATTGCAACATATGAAGCTTGTTCATGCATCATTTCCTTCTTTCATAAAATATGTTAGCCTGGGAGCATCTCCCCCTGAGACTGGAGCTTCTTCATCTTTCTCCCCCTTGCATAGTTCATAGAACATCTCCCCCTGAGCAAAAATTGCATCATAGGAGTTCTTCATAGAACTGAAAACATGCTTCTTCATCAGCATTTCCTTTTGAAGCTTGAGCATCTTCAGAAAATAACTCCCCCTGTCAAAAAGAAAAGTATCTCCCCCTGACAAAAAGGAGCTTCTTCAATACATCTCCCCCTGCCTAGTTTCAGGAAGACCTGGAGCTAGGCCCCTAGAAGAAGGGACTTTTGAGGAGGTAGGGAAGGATGCAATTTTTATATTGCTACTGTTCCTGCAAAATAAAATAGAGATCAAGTGCAAAGGAACTGGAAAGAGAAGCAATTTCTGTAGGCATTCAGTTAAAATAAAAAAGATTAGATTATGATGACAGGTTCAGAAAAAAAGCTTCATCAAAACTGGGTTCGACGAAAAATGAGTTTTCGTCGATCTCGGTTCGACGAACTTGATGACTTCGTCGATCTCCGTTCGACGAAAAACTAAATTTCGTCGATCTCAGTTAGATGAAGAGATGGGATAGGTAGAAAACTTAATTTTTAACAGATTGAATCTCCATCTATCATACTTAGCTGATTTATAGAGAAAATATGTTTCTTTTCATCCAAGGGCTTGGTGAAAATGTCAGCTCTTTGAAAATCAGTAGAAAAGAACTGTAGACAAATTTTATTTTTATCCACATTATCTCTGATAAAGTGGTGCCTAATTTCTATGTGTTTAGTCCTACTATGGAGAACTGGATTTTGTGCTATAGATATTGCACTAGTATTGTCACAAAATATAATTGAATTATTTAAGTTGACACCATAGTCTAGGAGCTAATTTTGTATCCACAATATCTGTGAGCAGCAACTGCCTGCAGCTATGCATTCAGCTTCAGCTGTTGATGTAGACACAGATGTTTGTTTCTTACAAAACCAGGACACAAGCCTATCACCAAGGAACTGGCAAGTTCCTGATGTGTTTTTCCTGTCTACTCTGCATCCAGCATAATCAGAATCTGAGAATCCAGTTAATTCAAATTCTGATGCTGTTGGATACCAAAGTCCTAGATTAGGACAACCCTTTATATATCTCAAAATTCTTTTTAGTAAAATTAGGTGAGATTCTCTGGGGTTAACTTGGAACCTAGCACAAATACAAGTAGCAAACATTATATCAGGCCTACTTGCTGTTAAATAAAGTAAAGAGCCAACAATTGCTCTATATACTTTCTGATTAACAGGTTTCCCTGATTCATCATTATCAACAATAACATTTGAGGGCATGGGTGTTTTCATGGTGGAAGCATCAGACATACCAAACCTTTTCACTAATTCCTTAGCATACTTGGATTGTGATATGAATATGCCATTTGGAGTTTGCTTCACTTGAAGACCAAAGAAGTATGATAGTTCACCCATACTACTCATTTCAAATTTAGATTGCATAAGGTTAGAAAATCTTTTGCATAAATTTGAATCAGTAGAGCCAAAAATAATATCATCTACATATATTTTAACTAGTAGAATTTGATTTTTATGTATCCTGAAAAATAAGGTTTTATCTACTATGCCTCTACAGAAATTGTTCTCCAAAAGAAAACTAGCTAAGGTCTCATATCATGCTCTGGGAGCTTGCTTGAGACCATAGAGAGCTTTATTAAGCTTAAATACATAAGAGGAGTGAGTTGGAGAGATGAAGCCTGGTGGTTGTTCCACATAGACTTCTTCTTTGATGTCTCCATTAAGAAATGCACTCTTCACATCCATTTGATATACCTTGAGTTTCTTGAATGCAGCAAAGGCAAGGAAAATCCTGATAGCTTCAAGTCTTGCAACAGGAGTAAAAGTTTGATCATAGTCAATTCCTTCTTCCTGTGAATATCCTTGAGCTACCAATCTTGCTTTGTTTCTGACTATGTTGTCTTGATCATCAAGCTTGTTCCTGAAGACCCACTTGGTGCCAATAATTGGATGGCCTTTTGGTCTTGGAACCAAATCCCATACCTTGTTCCTTTCAAATTGATTGAGCTCCTCTTGCATTGCAAGAATCCAGTTTGGATCTTGTTCTGCATCTTTTATGGTTTGAGGTTCAACTTGTGATAGGAAACAAGTGTGCATCTGATTTTGGTATAGTTGATGCCTTGTTTGAACACCTGCTGAAATATCACCAATGACTTGAGATATTGGATGATCTCTAACTGTGATGTGGTCAACAGTTGGAGTTGGTTCAGCAATAGTATCCACTTGGGGAATTTGTTCAGCTGTCATCTAATTTGAACTGTCAGCAAGATCTGGATGATCTTCTTCTTCACTGTCTTCAAGATTTTGAGTTGATGGAAGTAATGATTCTTCTTTCTGTAGATCTAGTCCATTGAGCTCTTCACATAGAGCTGGTACCTGCAAAATATTTTTGGTAGAGGTGGTATTCCTCTCCTCATTTAACATGTTAGTCTCATCAAAAGATACATGCATGGACTCTTCTATCTTAAGAGTGGATTTGTTGTAAACTCTGTATGCCTTACTAGAAAGAGAATATCCAAGGAAAATGCCTTCAACAGCTTTTGCTTCAAACTTACTGAGATACTTCTTATCATTGTTGTGCACATAACATTTACATCCAAATATCTTAAAATAGTTAACCTTAGGCTTTTTATTCTTAAGTAATTCATAGGGAGTCTTGCCCTTAAGTTTATGTATCAGCTTCTGTTCAACACATAATTAGCTGTGTTCACTGCCTCTGTCCAAAAAAAGAGTGACAAGTTTGCATCAGCAAGTAATGTAGTTGCTGATTCAATTAGGGTTCTATTTTTCCTTTCAGCTACCCCATTTTGTTGAGGAGTTCTAGGAGCAGAGAAACATTGCCTGATCCCTTCTTTTCTACAGAAATCTCTCATCAGAAGAGATTCAAACTCAGTGCCATGATCACTTCTGATCAATGCAACTAGAGTAGAGTACTCAATCTTGATGGACCTGAGAAAGTCTGTCAGAACACTGAAGGTTCCAGACTTGTTCCTAAGAAATAACACCCAAGTGAATCTTGAGAAGTCATCTACAATAACTAGAGAGTAACGCTTCCCTCCTAGACTTTGTATTGTTGTAGGTCCAAAAAGGTCCAAATGCAGCAAATATAAAATCCTTGGTGAATCACTCTTGGATAAAGATTTAAAACTACATCTAGTTTGCTTACCTAATTGACAAGCCCTGCAGAGTCCTTCCTTCTTGTATGAAGCAGAAGGCAGTCATCTAACAATATTGTCCTTAGAAAGCTTAGAGATAGTTCTAAGGTTAATATGTCCAAGCCTTTTATGTCATAATTCATTTATTTTACTTATAGAATTGAATAAGCAAATATCAGAATTGGCAGAGTCAAAATTGACTAAATAAATGTTTTCATGTCTAATACCAGATAATACATTAATGTTTTTATTATTGGTAATAAGACATAAGGAATGATTGAAAGTTACCTGATAACCTTCATCACATAACTGGCTTATGCTGATGAGGTTGTGCTTCAGACCCTTGACATAGGCTACTTCTTTGAAGGTCACTGCTCCAACTTTGATCTGTCTATAGCCTTTGGTTTGTCCACAGTTGGAGTCTCCAAAGATCACCTTGGGTCCAAGCTTTGCCTTATAGTTGTTCAGGTTGGCCTTGTTTCCTGTCATGTGTTTTGAACAGCCACTATCCAAATACCATTGTTCATTCTTGTTTGGATAGCTGTGTACCTGCAAAACAGAAAAATAAACTAGTTGTTTTTGACCCAGACTACCTCGGGTCCTTTTGTATTACCACAAAAATCCAAAATAAAAGACATTTCATGTTGGTCCTTATAACCTTGTGGATGATATCTCCTTGGAGGTATTATCCATTCAGTGAAAAGATTGAAAGTATGTGAAGAATAAGAATTTTTCAAACTTTCTGTATATCTTCTGTTCGAATACTGAATATAGTGAAATTCTGGCTTCAGAGTTCGTCGAGCTCCGTTCGACGAAGTGAATACATTTCGTCGAGCTCCGTTCAACGAATTCTGCTGAATTCCTTTATTCTTGACAGCCTTGAAATATTTTTATTTACATCTACAACCTCTTTGCTCTTAGCAGAAATGAATTTTATAGGTGTAGACAGTATGTTCTTCTTAATCAGAGGTGGCTCACTTGATGATGCACCCAAGCCTAGTTTGCCACTTAATCTGGCATTTACTGTGCTTGTAATGTCCATCAGTTTGATGCTTCTCCCATTTAGGGATTCTTCAAATTTCTTAGCCTCAGGTAGTTTATTCTCAATGAGAATAATATGTTCTCTAGAGGCAGCCAATTCTTTCTTAAGAATAACATTATCTTCACTTAATTTATCCATTTCAGCTAGCTTATTTCTGAGAGAGATTATTTCCTTCTCATATTTAATTAAATCTAAGCAAAGAACTTTGAATTCATCTTTGAATTCAAATGAATTGAAATCAAAATTAGATATTACCTGATCAGCATCATTGTCAGCTTCTGATTCTGATTCTTCTTCATCTGAGTTGTTTGCTGAGGCATTGATAGCCATCATACAGAAACTTCTTTCTTCTTCATCATCCTCATCATCAGAAGAGCTGGGTGAAGATGCATTCTCTGACTCACTGCTTGAGTCATAAATGGCCATCAAGCACTGATCATTCTCCTTTGATTCTTTTTCTTCATCAGATGAGCTGGAAGATGATTCTGATTCAGTTTCACTCCAAGTTTCTGCTACAAATCTTCTTCCCTAGTGTTTGTGCTTGTGGGAGTAAGACTTGTTGGAGTGTCTTTTATCTTCCTTTTCTTTTCTCTTTTCCTTCTTCTGATTGTCTGGACATTCTGGTAGAATATGTCCAGGTTTTCTGCAGCCAAAACAAATTATTTCTTTAGAATTTGACTTATCATACCTTGGCTTTTCTCTTGATCTGGAGTCCTTCTTTCTGAAATCCTTCTTAGCCATCTTGTAGAACCTTTTGGCTAGAAGGCTCATGAACTCTTCATCTCTTGGAGCCTTTTCTTCTTCTTCAGCTTGAAAAGCTACACTTCTCTCCTTCTTGGATGCTGGAGATGAAGTGGATTGCTCAGCTTCCCTGGATTTTATGAGCTGCTCATAGGATTTGAGTTTGCCTAATAAGTTCTCAGTGGAGATCTCATTAAGGCTTCTGGCTTCCTTGATTGGCCAGATCCTAGAGTCCCATGTGCTGGGGAAGCACATAAGGATCTTATCATTGATCTCAGTGATGGAGATCACTTTGTCCAATGTCTTCAGCTCATTGATTATGAGGTTGAGCCTGTTATACATATCAACAACTGTTCGGATTCTCCCTTTTTGAAATTCTCATATTGAGAAATGAGGTGGGATCTTTTGTCCTTTCTTTCATCAGCTGATCCTTCAACCATATTGTTGAGTGAGATCCAGATTTCTCTTGCTGAGGTGCATTCCACCACTTTCTGGAAAATGTCATCAAACATTGTTTGTGCCAGAATGTTCATAGCTTTTGCATCTGCACTTCTTTGCTTCTTCTGTGCATATGTCCACTCAGGTGGTGGAACAACATTGTTGTTGGTTGGTGCTTCAACACTTGTTATTGTTGTGGGTGTTGGGTGTCCTGTCAAAATAACATTAAAAATTTCCTCATCAATAGAATTCATGTACAATCTAATCCTTGCCTTCCATAGTACAAACTTACTGAGATTGCACATATGAGGTCTTGTGCTAGAATATTCTTTGTTCTGTGCCATGAGTTTTTAACAAAAACAAACTCTAAAATAAATTAAGATCTAATTTATCTTTATGATTCAGGTGTTAGTCTGTAAAAATCAACTACCCTCTGATATCAATTGAAAGTCATCTGAATATTAGTTGAAAGTGATTGATATAATCAACCACGCTTTGATACCAATTGAAAGTGAGGTTAGATCTTAGATTTACTCTGGAGG
Organism: Dactylorhiza incarnata; assembly: GCA_033032865.1. NCBI lineage: Eukaryota > Viridiplantae > Streptophyta > Magnoliopsida > Asparagales > Orchidaceae > Dactylorhiza > Dactylorhiza incarnata. Next base: position 5,521,319 of record JAWHQI010000159.1, on the reverse strand, counting down.
GGGGGGGGGGGGGGGGTGGGGGGGGGGAATAGAGTATTAAAAACTTTTCCCTTAATTTTATAGCGGATTTAAAATAGTGTTATATATATGTGTATAGCAGAGTGAATTATAAAAACTAAATAAAGAAAACAAATCAGCACAGCACAACACACAAAAATCACACACAGAGGACACAAAGATTTTTATAGTAGTTCCCCAATAAACCTGGGTACGTCTACTCTTCTACCACACTTGGTAGGATCCACTAGGTTTTTGATCAGGTGCCCTATCACCAAGGGGTTTTTGATCAGGTGTCCACACACCAAGTGAGCTTTTGATCAGGTGCTCTAACCAAACCACAGGTTTTTGATCAGGTGCCCTGCCACCAAGAAGTTAACTTTTGAAGGGAGTTATAACCCTGTACAAGAGGGGATAAGAAGGGTTTGAATGTTCTTCTCTGTCAATATTCCGAGAGAAGACTCTAGTGGATTTGATGATGTAAAGCTCCTCTGTCTGATATAAAATGTTTGACAGTAGATGATGAAAGCTTTCTCTTGAATAAAATGATCTTCCTGTAGCTGATTAATCTAGAAGAATAAGTTCTTCAGATTTTTGTTGCTCTTTTGAAGATCTGATCTTGCAGCAGAGATCTGAGAGATGGTGTTGATGTTGTTCTCAGTGAAATGAAATTGCTGCTTGAGGAATAAAATTAAGATGATCTGTTTTTGTTCTTCTTTTTCTTCCTGTAACTTTCTGAAGAATCGTGTTCTTCATTTTCTCGGCTGTTCTGCTATTGTATATTGCTGTACTGTAATAATCTGTGATATGTTGTATATTAATCCTGTGATATCTTCTTTCCTTCTTCTCTTTTGAAATCTCTGACAGATTTGAAAATCAAATCCCTTATTTTAAGGAATAAAATATTCTGAAGATATATGTACTGTACTGCAAATCTGATACGCCGCTTATCTTTTTCCTTTTTCATGAACATGTCCTTTTCCGCTAAATGTCAATGGCTATAATCTCGAAATAATAAATGGAAATATATTATCCTTATCTGGAAGAATAGAGCCGTTGCATAAGAGATCTGTGTTCAGAGAATGAATAATATAATCTGTCTGAAGTTCTGAACTGAAATAATAAATTTCGTCGAGCGCAGAGCTGAGTTCGTCGAACTGAAGAGAATAATATAACTTATCTGAAATAAATCTGCTGTAGAGAAATTTTCGTCGATCTCAACAAATTTCGTCGATCGCAATTTTAAGTTCGTCGACCTCAACTGTATCTTGCTGGAAGAATTAAATATGAGGGGCCTTGCAGGCCTTCTTGGGCTTCTGAATGGGTGAGAATGGTATATCACCAAGGTCACCTCGAACGAACACGAACGTGTCATTGCAATGGTGAACTTTGTTGGAGGTCTCACACACCTTCACGTGCGTGCAGTGCCTGTTAGGAAGCATACACCATCAGTGGTCGCCCAGAAGATGAACACCTTGCGAAAGACGGTTAAGTTAAACTCGACCCTCTCCTCTCGCAGGTAGCAGGCGTAGGCCGTTAGCATCGAAATCACATTCGAATTAACCTGAGCAGGAACTACGCCGAAGTAGTTGAGGAACTCCTTCACCTCGGGCCATAGGGGGGCGTAGTCCGGCCTCAAAGTGAGCAAGGGGGAATGCGAGCCAGTCCTCGTAGAAGGAATTAATAGCCTCACCCTGTGATGGGCGTCGAGACACCTACCCCTCAAGAAGATAGGAGCTCTTGAAGGCCAAGAACTCCTCCTTGGACACCTTTCCGCCAGGGAAAGAGTGTTCAGAGAAGTTGGTCGCGCTTTGCTCTCGGTCAATCCTAGCAGCAGAGGGGCGGTTAGGAGCCATCTCGCAGGGCAAGGGTGGAAGGATAGAACTAGCTTCGACTAAGCGTAAGGAGGGAGAAAGGCTAGAGAGAAGCGAATGGAATGACAAAAGGGAAGAAGGGGGGTATTTATAGGGGAAGATTAAAAGCAAGGGCGAGTGGACCACGAGGTCCACTCGCCCGGTGCAGGTGAGTGGACCTCACGGTCCACTCGCCCGGGCAGGTGATTGGACCTCGCGGTCCACTCGCCTGGTGCAGGTGAGTGGAGCTCGAGGCCCACTCGCCCGGTGCAGGTGGGTGGACCCTGTGGTCCACTCTCCCGACGTGGGCAAGTGGACCTCGCGATCCACTCGCCCATGCTTCCCCCTCAATTCCCTATCTCCTACTTCACCCTGAAATCACCCACCTAAAGCCTCTACCTCTCGTCCACGGGTCGGTTACCCCGGCATCATGTCACTCATCTTGGCGTTTAGCTAGCAAGTTCGCGGCAACCTAAGCAAAGCTTGAGTAAATAATAGCGATTGAAAAAAAGGGCAGGATCAAAGCGAGATAAAATGTTCGTTCGCAAAGTGGATTAAACCACCACATGAGCCCAGTTCTTATTATTACAAGGCAACTAAAAGACAACTAAGAAAATTCGGTTAACGCGCCGTTCACTTCCAGAAGCCTTGGCCTCGGATATGAGGCGTCACCCCATGCAGAGATCTGATGCACTCCCTCACTGAGGAAACCTCCTCACTCACAGTGCGTACGATAGCCTCCACCCGACATAAATGGTCTTAGATCGGCACCGCCATACCTCCAGATGCGAGCCGGACCTCTTCTCTAAGCAGGTTGAAGTCGGTTTCCAGCCTCTCCATCCGTTGCTCCAGCACGGAGACACGGACGGGAAGGTCGGGTCCTACGGACCACCTCCCCTCTCGCAATTTATGAAGGAAAATCTCCTGCCTCCGTACTGTGTCAGCTAGGTGATCCAAACGCTCGAAGACGTTGGGTTGATCTCCGACGTGCTCTTCAGCCGCAGCGGGGAAAGGAGTGGCGAGAAAAACTCCCTCCGTCTCGACTGATCCGTCGAGGCCTTGTCCCCTCCTGCAAGATTACAACATTAGATACCAAAGTATTCGGCCCAGTGGGAGTTCTCACAATAGAAGTACCTTGCAAACTCTCAATCCCTTGACTTTTCAAGGAGGGATCGTTGTGAGCAGGGGGGAAGGTGACAGGACTTTGAAGGAGAGTGGCATGGCTTACTCGAGCGCCCGCACCTATCGATTCCATCGTCCTCCGGGTTCCTTTGACATCGTCCGAAGCAAGTTGTTAACATTTAAGAAGCATGTCTAAGTTAGCGCGTTTGCGATCGCGAAAAAGGAGCAGAGGAGAGGAATGAGTCAGACACCGTGTCTATTTCCAGGTCCTGGACGAAGTCAGTCATACTATGAGAGGATGACGACGCCACCTCCCTCGCCGAGTCAGGTCAGAGTTTCTTCCACGGCGATCGCGCCGACGGCGGGGCAGGCGAGAGCGAAGGTCCCTGAACCATGGCCCTGAGCTCCGCCAGGTCACTTTGGCTCCTCCAGAAAGAGCCTTAAAGCGAGCTTTGAAATCTCGAGGAGGATCCATCCTGCTCAAAGGAAGGAGTGGGGGAGAGCTTGAAATAAGCTCGAAAATAGGTGGGTTGGACATTCTTTCCGAGCTTGAGATAAGCTCGAAAAGAGCGGGGATTGTGTACAACCCTCATATTTGCGGAGCTGGTATGACCCGACGCAGATAAGATCACAGTAGAGAAATTATCTATGACGCAGTAGATCGACTAGTTGGAAATCACCAAGACCGAAAAGAGAAGCCCGGGGTGGGGGCAGACTCCCTCACTTGGACGAGTGGACCTTGAGTCCACTCGCCCAAGGCCCCAGGTGAGTGGACCAATGGTCCACTCGCTCGAGTGTGTGTGTGTGTGTGAGGGGGAGGGGGGGGGGGGGGGGGGGGGCGAGTGGACCTATGGTCCAGTCGCCCCAAGCATATGGGCGAGTAGACCAAGGGTCCACTCGCCCCAGGAAACTGGGCGAGTGGACCTATGGTCCACTCGCCCGGTTGGCTAAGTGGACCATGAGGTCCACTCACCCAGTTCAGGTGGTGGACCTTAATCCACTCACCCAACCCCTGACAAGGGGGGAGTGGACATCTCGTCTCCCACCCGCCCCTCCTGTTTTGGTCGTTCTGGTTCGTAGTTGAGCTGCGGATAATAGATTTTTGGCTATCCGCAGCCCAATTTTGGGAAGTCTATAAATAGACCCCCATGGGCACCTTGGGAAGGGTGGATCTCCCCTCTCCCTCGCGTGTGTCTTGTGAGCAAGCACTCCACCCCCCCCCCCCCCCCCTGTCAGTTAAGGTTGACGGTGAGGTGACCCTTAGTGCCCCCCAAGGTGCCCAGGCTCAGCATTAGCTTGGGAGGGGAAGCTCTCTTTGAACTTCCGGGTGTGTGGTGGGACCTCCTCGCTGCAGCTTCAAGGGTCTATTCAGGTACTTCAAGTCTTCGTAGGTGCAAGGTCCTTCGACTCTCAGCAACTAGTCAAGTGTTCTAGCTCAGGTCAAGTAAGGGGCAACTGCATACCCGTTGCGAATGTGAGACCGGTTCTTTGGTTTCAACAACAGTGGTATCTGTGGGGAACACCTGGCACAAGAGCTATGGTTCCAAAGATCCCGCGTCAGGGTTTTTATTGGCCAACAATGAAGAGGGACGTGACCGAGTTCGTCCAAAAGTGTAAGAGTTGCCAACTTCACACAAATATCCCCCATCAACCCCCCCCCCTAGTTTCTCTCACAGTACTCCAAGGCGCTTGGTGATCTGCTCAATGAGTAATCGATCTGCTTGGTCCCATCCTTATGACATCTAGCCAAAGGAAGTTCATTTTCATGGCTATTAATTACTTCACCAAGTGGGTATAAGCTGAACCCCACGCCAAAATTAACAAAGTGAATGCCAAATAGTTCGTATGGAAGAACATTGTTTGCCGCTTCGGAATCCCAGCAGTAATAGTCGCCGAAAATGACACTCAATTCACAGTGAGCTCATTTACAAAGATGTATGAGGATCTGAAAATCAACCTCCGTCATACGGCCGTAGTTCATCCACAAATTAACAGACTGATCGAAGTAATAAACCACACCATCCTCAAAGGACTCAAGACTCGCCTACAAGAGGCAAGGGGCAATGGGTAGATGCGCTTCCAAATGTACTATAGGCATACCGCACCACAAAAAGGACTCAGGCAGGAGAAACACCATACAATCTCTGCTACGGAACGGAAGCAGTCATTCTCGTCGACATCTACGTTCCCAGTATCCGGGTAATGACTTTCAACCCTGAAAGGAATGACGAACTGCTCCAATAAAACCTTGACTTAGTCGCCGAAGTCAGGGACACGGATGCCCAGTGCATCGCCGTCTACCAGAGGCGCGTAGCCCGACTAGATCGCAGGGTAACACCCAGACAATAAATGTCGGAGATCTCGTCCTAGGCAGCATCGAAGCAGCTGGTAAAGGCCCACAAAGAAACAAACTCTCACCAGCTTGGGAGGGACCATACGTTGTCACCGCAATCATGAACCTCAGGATGTACAAGCTCAGAACGACAGAAGGAAAGACCCTATATACCACGCACTTGGAACGCGCAGAACCTGCACCATTTGTTGAAATTGTTGAGGTGGAAGTTTAGAGACTTTTGGACCTGGGCGGTCTGGGAGGATGTCGGGCGGTCTGGCGTGACCGCACGACTTGGCGGTCTGCCTCTGCGGTCTGTCTTGTCTTAGCCTAGCTGCGGTCTCCTGGCTTGATCGCTGGTATCTGGTCCAAGGAGGCTGAAGGTGGAGGCCGCGTGGTCTATCTCTGACCGCGTGGTGGGTTGTTCATCTTCTGGTGTGCGCGGTCTGTTCGTGATCGCGTGGTGGGTTGTCTTCCTCAAGGCTGTGGCGGTCTGGTGTGACCGCACTGCTTGTTCCAGGTTTTCTTCAGAATGCGGTCTGGTGATTGACCGGGCTTTCTGGTGGTGTTCGCGGACTAAGGGTCTTAGTCCCGCGGTCTCAAGTTGCGGTCTCAGGAGGAGACTAGTATGCAAGCTGGACGCTGTTCGCGGTCTCAGGTTGAGACCGGCATGCGGACAGGAGTTCGCGGTCTGTTAGCGAACTGGCTGTGTTCGCGGTCTCGGACGAACACAGGGGGTGAACAGCTTCGGGCAGTCTGGCGATCTCTCTTGGAGTCGCGATCTGCTGTGAGAGTGGCGGTCTCTCATAGTTGATGTTGAAGTTGGGGAGTTCACCAAAATGAAGCAGGAGTACTGTTGCTGATCGCGCGGTGTGACCGGTAAGGTCGCGCGGTCTGGAGGGTGGTGATCCTATCTCATAGGGTGGTGACTGGATCAGGTCTCACGCCTATAAATAGGACCCATCGGCAGCAATAATCAAGACACACCAAGTGTAAGCCGAGTTCTCTTCTTTCCTGCGGTCTCTATTTGTCTTACCGGGCGGTCTGCTGATTGAACTCTTCTTGTGTAGCTTCTGCAGATAGTGTGGGCAGCAGCGATCACCTCTTCCTCTGAAAGTGTTCGGGCGGTCTGCGGCTTGGAGTTGTGGTGCTGGAGTTCGGGAGAATCAGGAGTTCGGAAGAAGGAGTGCGGTTTGGTGGTGTTCTGTGATCGGCAGGTCGCTGCGGTCTGGCAGCTTGCTCAAGTCACAGGGAGGTCGCGCGGTCTGAGCGGTCGCAAGTTATCTTCAACTTTGTAATTTTCTCTTTGGTGTTTGTGCTGGCGAAATCATGTCTCGCCAAGCATGCATTGCCTTGTAATTGAAGTACTGCTATCAATAAAGATTTCTTGTTTGCCTCCATTTGCTTCTGGTTGTTTTGGCTTGTGAACTTTAAGTTGACTAACTCCTGCTCGCTTCATAAAGATTTGAAAAATTTCACATGGTATCAGAGCGAGGTTGGAGTGGTTGAGCAGTGAGTAACTTAGAGTAGCCATCGCCTTTGTGAAGAAGGAACCAGTGGTAGAGCAATGGATGCGAGGGGTCTTGGAATTGAGATGCTTACATCGACTAACTTCAAGAAGTGGAAGTCGTGTATGCAAAGCTATCTTTTAGGTGAGGACCTCTGGGAGGTAGTTGGAGGAGATCAGACGCAGGAAGTTGTCCCGGAAGGGGATAATGGGGCAGAGGTGAGAACTTGGAGGAGGACGAATGCGAAGGCAGAGTTTACTCTGAAGAGAGCAATTTCACCTGATCTGTTTGATCACATTTTGGGGTGTGGATCAGCTGCGGAGATCTGCAGAGCCCTGGATGGGTTGTTTAACAAGAAGAATGTAGCAAGGCTACAGTTCTTGGAGAATGAGCTGGCAAGGTCGGCTCAGGGTGATCTTTCTATTTCCACTTTCTTTCTGAAGATGAAGAACTTTTGCGCTGAAATCTCAGCATTGGATCCTGATGAGCCTATCTCTGAGGCGATGCTGAAGAGGCACATCATCCGCGGCTTGCGAAAGGAATATGTTGCCTTTGTGACGTCGGTGCAGGGATGGGCAAATCAGCCGTCTCTGTTGGAGCTGGAGAACTTGCTTGCATCGCAAGAAAGTTTGGCAAGGCAGATGGCGGCGATGTCAGTGGCTGGGGGAGATGGCGAAGTGCTCTTCTCAAGCAAGAAGAAGAAGTGGGATAAGAAGAAGAAGACCGCTAGAGGAGGCTATGGGCCTTCAACTTCTGGGCAGCAGGAAAAGAGGTATGCTCCCAAGGCTGACGGGAAGAAGAAGGGCGAAGGTCCGAAGTGTTTCAAGTGTGGCAAGTTTGGCCACATCAGGAAGGATTGCAAGGTGGTCACCAAAGCTGGGCATGGTGCGGAGAAGGAGGAAGCTGAGGCCAGGCACTTTGAAGGAGGTTGGGGAGGAGCCTTCCCGGCTTCTATTGGAGCTTCTGCTCCTATCAACTATCTGGAGGACTGGATCGTGGACTCGGGGTGTGGTCATCACCTCACCGGAGACGAGACCAAGCTTTCTTCTGCACAACCCTATACAGGTAACAATGCAATCATTACTGCTGATAATACTGTGCATCCAGTAGAGAAGGTGGGGGTTGTTTCCTTGGGCAGTGATAGAGGGCCACTTACTTTGAAGAGTGTCTATCATGTGCCTGGTATAAGAAAAAACCTCTTCTCCGTGACCAACGCTGTAGACGCTGGGTATCACGTTTTGTTCAGCCCAACAGAAGTGAAGTTTCTACGCAATTTTGAGGCTGTAAAGGCCGAGGTCGTCCATGTCGGGAGACGGGCAAAGGACTTGTTTGTTTTATCAACAAGTTCCTACGTCGACAAGATGAAGACAAATGATGGTGCTGTTATATGGCATGAGAGGTTGGGGCACATAGGGATGGACAAGCTGAAAGCTATGGCGGTGAGAGGTCTGGTCAAGGGCCTACCAAGTCTATCTTCCTACGGTGAAGGTCATGTTTGCGCGGGATGTCAGTTCGCCAAGTCTCATCGGCTATCGTTTGACAAGTCGCAGACAAGGAGTAGTGTGCCGTTGGAGTGCATCCACGGTGACTTAATGGGACCAACTGCTACCCCAAGCCTCGGAGACAGCAAATATATGCTGGTGTTAATCGATGATTACACCAAATATGTCTGGGTATTTTTCCTGAAGGAGAAGGCAGAGGCGTTTGCCAAGTTTGTGGAGTTCAAGGAGCTCGTGGAGGGTCGGCTAGGACTGCGGGTGAAGAAGCTGAGAACTGACAACGGAGGGGAGTTCACCTCCAGTGAGTTCTCTACTTTTTGCAGGAAGGCAGACATCCGGAGAGAGCTCACTTGTGCACATACTCCACAGCATGACGGTGTTGCAGAACGGAAGATCCGTCATCTGATGGAGACCTGCAAGTGTTGGCTGCATGCCAAGAGTATCCCAAAGTCCTTCTGGGCGGAGGGAATGTCTTGTGCTGCCTACGTCATCAACAGGATGCCTTCAAGTCCCATCAACATGTTGACTCCGCATGAGATGATGTTCAAGGAGAAGCCAAGCGTGGCACACCTTAGGGTGTTTGGATCCACCTGTATGTGCATATTCCAGATGCTCTTCGGACGAAGCTAGATGCGAAAGCAAGGAAGTTAGTCTTCGTGGGATACGATGAGCGGAAGAAAGGATGGAAGTGAATGGACCCGGAGACGGGGAGATTTGTGGTATCTCGCGACGTCGTGTTCGATGAGGTGACATCTTACAAGGGGTCTTCTGATGTGGAGCTACCAGAGAGCAGGGTGGAGGTGCCAGAAAAAGCTGTGGAGGATCTTCAGGTGGAGCTACCTGTGTCACCAGGTGGTCCATCTCCTTCTAGTTCTGAGACGGGGGCTTCTGGTTCAGGGAGCAGGGGGAGCGATGCTCCTAGCACGTCTGGAAGAGGAGCTAGGGAAGAAGCAGCTGGAGATAATGCGGTTCAGGGGAAGGAGCTGAGGAGGTCGAAGCGAGCGATCGTTGCCCCTGATCGCTATACAGGAGGAAACGCAGTGAGCTTCGTCTCATGTTTCTTCGCTGGTCCCTTGGATGATAAGGAGCCGTCGAGCTTTGAGAAGGCCAGAGGTGTGAAGGAGTGGGACGTTGCAATGCAAGAAGAGATGGCAGCTCTTGAGAAGAATGAGACTTTGTCTCTTGTGCCCAAGCTCAAGGGCACCACTCCTGTTACATGCAAGTGGGTTTACAAGCTCAAGAATAAAGATGACGGCAGCATCGAGCGGTACAAGGCTCGCCTTGTAGCTCGGGGGTTCTCGCAGCAATACGGTGAAGACTACGAGGAGACATTCAGCCCGGTGGCAAAAATGACTTCAGTTCGGTTCATCATTGCCTTGGCGGCGTTCAATGGATGGGAGATTTGGCAGCTCGACGTCAAGAATGCTTTCTTGTACGGCGAGATTGACAAGGACATCTTCATGGTCCAGCCACCAGGCTTTGTGTCTGAAGATTTTCCGGAGCATGTCTGCAAATTGAAGAAGGCCCTGTATGGGTTGAAGCAAGCACCGAGGGCGTGGTACGGGAAGATTACAGAATATCTCCTATTCTGTGGATTTGGTGCTTCAGACTCAGACTCAAGCTTGTTCGTCAAGAAGAGCGGGGAGTTTCAAGTCATCGTGCTGCTATACGTCAACGATATGATCGTGACGGGGAACTCGAAGGAGGAGGTAGCGCAGCTTCGGCCCGAGCTGTCTATCAGGTTCGAGATGAAGGACTTAGGTGAGCTTCACCACTTCCTTGGACTCGATGTGCAGAGGAAGGAAGGTGGAGTGCTGGTGACCTAGGCCGGTTATGCGGAGCGGATCGTGGAGCGATTAGGCATGAAGGAAGGGAAGTGCACCTCCACACCTCTGGAGAAGGCTATGAAGCTTCGGAAGGATGAGGGGAGGATTATGCAAGATCCGTTGGTGTTCCGAGCTCTGGTTGGGAGCCTGATCTATCTGACGATCACGAGGCCGGATATTGCAGATGCAGTTAGCAGAGTGAGTTGATATATGGCGGAGCCACGGGTACCTCATCTGCTAGCGGCCAAGAACATTCTGAAGTATGTCAAGGCGACCTCGAACATGGGTCTCCTGTATAGGAGGGATGTGGGCTTCGAGGTGCACTGGTTCATAGATGCTGATTACGGGGGAGATTCGGATGATCGGAAGTCGACGTCTGGATTCGTCTTCATGGCGGGCCCTACAACTATATCATGGTGCAGCAAGAAGCAGGATTCCGTGTCGGTCTCCACCACGGAAGCGGAATACAAGGCTTCGGCCTTGGCATCTCAGGAAGCCATCTGGCTTAGGAGGTTGGTGGGAGACGTCCACAAGGAGGTTCGGGAGCCGACTCTGCTACGCGGTGACAACGAGAGTGCTCTCAAACTGGTTACCAATCCAGTTTGTCACGCGAGGACCAAGCATATCGAGATCGAGCATCACTTCATACGGGAGAAGGTGCTGGAGGGATCTCTTTCGGTCGGGCATGTGCGGAGTGCGGACAACGTGGCAGACATCTTCACAAAGGTGCTGCCAAAGGGGCCGTTCACACGGATAAGGAGCCTACTGGGGCTGGTTTCAACTTCCCACTTCAAGGGGGAGTGTTGAAATTGTTGAAGTGGAAGTTTGGAGACTTTTGGACCTGGGCGGTCTGGGAGGAGGTCGGGCGGTCTGGCGTGACCGCACGACTTGGCGGTCTTCCTCTGCGGTCTGGCTTGTCTTAGCCTAGCTGCGGTCTCCTGGCTTGATCGCTGGTATCTGGTCCAAGGCGACTGAAAGTGGAGGCCGCGCGGTCTGTCTCTGACCGCGTGGCGGGTTGTTCATCTTCTGGTGTGCGCGGTCTGTTCGTGATCGCGTGGCGGGTTGTCTTCCTCAAGGCTGTGGCGGTCTGGTGTGACCGCACAGCTTGTTCCAGTTTTTCTTCAGAATGCGGTCTGGTGATTGACCGGGCTTTCTGGTGGTGTTCGCGGACTAAGGGTCTTAGTCGCGCGGTCTCAAGTTGCGGTCTCAGGAGGAAAATAGTATGCAAGCTGGACGCTGTTCGCGGTCTCAGGTGGAGACCGGCATGCGGACAGGAGTTCGCGGCTATTAGCGAACTGGCTGTGTTCGCGGTCTCGGACGAACACAGGGGGTGAACAACTTCGGGCGGTCTGGCGATCTCTCTTGGAGTCGCGATCTGCTGTGAGAGTGGCGGTCTCTCATAGTTGATGTTGAAGCTGGGGAGTTCACCAAAATGAAGCAGGAGTACTGTTGCTGATCGCGCGGTGTGACCGGTAAGGTCGCGCGGTCTGGAGGGTGGTGATCCTATCTCATAGGGTGGTGACTGGATCAGGTCTCACACCTATAAATAGGACCCATCGGCAGCAATAATCAAGACACACCAAGTGTAAGCCGAGTTCTCTTCTTTCCTGCGGTCTTTATTTGTCTGACCGGGCGGTCTGCTGATTGAACTCTTCTTGTGCAGCTTCTGCGGATAGTGTGGGCAGCATCGATCACCTCTTCCTCTGAAAGTTTTCGGGCGGTCTGCGGCTTGGAGTTGTGGTGCTGGAGTTCGGGAGAATCAGGAGTTCGGAAGAAGGAGTGCGGTTTGGTGGTGTTCTGTGATCGGCAGGTCGCTGCGGTCTGGCAGCTTGCTCAAGTCACAGGGAGGTCACGCGGTCTGAGCGGTCACAAGTTATCTTCAACTTTGTAATTTTCTCTTTGGTGTTTGTGCTGGCGAAATCATGTCTCGCCAAGCATGCCTTGCCTTGTAATTGAAGTACTGCTATCAATAAAGATTTCTTGTTTGCCTCCATTTGCTTCTGGTTGTTTTGGCTTGTGAACTTTAAGTTGACTAACTCCTGCTCGTTTCATAAAGATTCGAAAAATTTCACACCATTTTTATCAGTGAATTTATATTTCTGGTATGTAAAAATCCACGAGCCTCCACTCGAGCAAACTAATTTTATGTAATGAAAACTATGTTTTAACACTGACACTTATGTTTAAGCAAAAATGATGTCATACGTTTTCACCGTCATAATAGAACATAGCATCGTAAGAGCCATCCCCTCGCATGGTCGCCAACGGTTTGAAGACTAACGCTCTTCACCGTCAACAATGGGTCCCATTCTCCCCTCTAACCGTATGGGCCTATCTCTCTCGCGGTTACCAACAGTTTGAAGACTAACGCTTTTCATCGTCAACTCTGGGGTCAGCCCCCCCATAGAAAATAGCTAAAACAATGGAGCAACAAGATCAACACAACGCTACACATAACGGAATGAATCTACAAGATAGAAAAAGAGGACAACGAAACGTAAACAGAAAGTACAAACGCAAAGGTCATTCCTCAGCAACGTCAAAACGATCCTCCTCCGAGAGGTCTCCAGATCCAAGGCACCACAAAGAAGGTAATGAAACCTCTGAACTCCTCCAAGCGACAATATGGACTTCAATAGTTTGGGGGGCAATTGATATGCACCCATAAAGTTATAAGGAGCTCCGATGTGTGTGATTAGCAAAAGCCCCGCCAAGGAAAAGCGGTGGCAATGGAGCCGAGTTAAACTCCATAAAAAGGGAATATGGGTGAGAGTAAGAACCCGCCTCGCGGCATCACCCGCACAAGTAGCAACAAGGCCAAACCCACCGTCGTCGGATACAATCGTAGCCACACCCCACTAAGTGGGTGCGGATAGACGCGCACCCCACTAGGGAAGTGCGGGTTGCACCCCACTTAGGGGGCGCGGCCAAAGCCGCACCCCCATAGGGCAGCCAAGGTCGCACCCCCCATGGGGGCAGCCAAGGACGCACCCATCGGGGTGCGGCCAAGGCCGCACTTTCCATGAGGGTGCGGCCAAGGTCGTACCTCCCATGAAGGTGCGGCCAAGGCCGCACCCCATATGGAAGTGAGGCAAGGCCTGCACCCCCCTTGGGGGTGCGACCGAAAACCGCATCCCCTTGGGAGGTGTACGTGGCCGAAAAACGCACCCCTTTGGGGGGTGCGGCTGGAACCTCGACACCCTCCCTTTCTCTGGGGGTGGGGGTGGGGGTGGGGGTGCGGCTTACTGTTTTGGGAGGCGCAGTATTTGAAAGGCGCGCCATCGCTCTTACGAGCACGCCCCTACGCCGACACCTGATTGTATCCTAGCTCTCCTTTCCGCCCGCAAAGCAAGCCAAGCGCTTCCGCGTTCATCGCGCGCTCAGAGCAATTCCACGCTCATCGCGCGCTCAGAATGCTTCCGTGTTCATTGCGCGCTCCGAACATTTCCACGCTCACCGCGCGCTCAGAACGCTTCCGTGTTCACGACGCGCGCGACAGTTATCCTTTCTTAATTTCCTAGATTGCAGGTCTTGTTCGATGCGCTTAACGCCATCAACGAAGCTTCCCGAGCTGCCAAACTGACCAAACTGCCCAGAGGGCAAGACAAGAATATCCAAAAAAAATGACGATCAGTACTGTGCTCCAATTCGGCAAGCGTGATTCGCCCGTCAAGTAGTTACGGTGGTTACAACGGTGAAATTATTGGGTGACCTCTGCCCAAGGCTATAAAATGAGACCAGAGCCTTCATTTCAAGATACCATGTCTTCTACACCCGAGAGAGCTTCGATGAAGATTCCTTAGAGTTCTCCTTCGGCGCTTGAAGTCTTCCTCCAAGTCTTTGAAGATCTCCTTCAAGTTTTCGAAGATCACATTCGAGTCTTTGAAGATCTCCTTGGCTTTCTAATACATTCTTCCTAAGTGATTCAGAGATCCTCCAGACACCAAAAGGCGACCAGAGCATCCCACTTTCATTTTCACGGAAAAGTACTTAGCTTCTTGAGAGGTGGCATGTCACCCTCAGAGATTCCTATTTGTAATCATTGTAACGAGCAACGACCTGTCACCCTCGAGTTCTCAGTTTTACTTGTAAGAAGCCGACATATAGTGGAATTTGACAGACAGTTCCGGCTGCGTGGTTTTTTACAATTTTCAGGTTTTTCACGTTAAAAACGTTCTTGGGTCATCCATTAGTTCTCTCATTAACTGTTTGCGTGCTCGGCTCGCTCTCGAGCTAAGGTGGTTCAATTCGACCGGTCTACCGGAGCGTCGAGTGACCCACAACAACTCTTAAAAATACAATCTTTAATTAAAGACACCAAGCACAACTTGCGGGTCAATTAAGCTACCCTAGATAATTCTTAGACAACTAAATAGTGCAAATCTGAGTATGATTAACTGTTTATTTTAACTTTGGAGGTTCAGTAATGAAATTACTCGTTTTTTTTACTATTTATTGTAACTATATATGGAGGGTCACTAATGAATAATTACTTGTTTTATTATCAAGTTTTACTATCACGAGTGATTACTTGTTTTACTATTATTTTCTCATTTCCTTAAATTCCGAAATAATTTCTGGCAATTTCTTTTTACTTCCTAGTCTTTTAAAAATGTTTCAGTTGGAAGAATGTTATGTTTAAGACTTTTTGATTACTGTTTCCGCCCAAGTATTTCGAAATCTTGATCCATCTTGAATGTGTAAGTTTTTGAAAGTTCGAAAGGATTCCACCTTGAATCTTCTAGCATGCAACATAATTAAACTAAATCCGAACTATGGGGGAGAACATTATGTTAGAATGATGTAGATCATAAAAGATTGAACATTTTATCCATCCCTGGAATGAGTATAAGTAGGTAAAGAGAGAGACTTCAATTTATAATTTTGAGATTTGGGACTAAAGAAAATAATGTGTTTTACATAATGAGCTGTACATTATTAAATAAATTAAAGATTAAGGCTTCGTTTGGTGTGACTTATTTGCTCCGGTCAAAAACCTCGTTATCATAGATTGTATGTTTGGCAAGACAAAGGTTATGACCGCTACCAAGAAAATAAACTAGTTTTGAGCATAAAATGCATGAATTTTTGTAGGTGAGGTCAGGTGTTCACGAACTACGGTTCATGACCACCGCATTCACGACCGCCACCACCGCACTAAATGAAGCCTCGATTCAACACCCCCTCAATGTCATAGTGGTAAAGTATGAGTTTAAAAGAACAAAAAAGTTAAGCCATAGATGTTACAAATGTTGAAGTTTGAAGTGGAGCTAGAGAGAGGGGGAGGCGAGTGGATGTATGGGGGGGGGGGGGGGGGGGGGGGTGCAAGTGTGCTGCTTGGCGAGTGGAAGAAGAGGGGGTGGCGAGTGGAATGGAGGGGGCGAGTGGGCTCTTGCCGAGTGGATGAAGGAGGGGGCGAGTGGAACTTGCAAGGTTGGCGAGTGCAAGGTTGGTGTGTGCATGCAAGGTGTTGGCGTGTGCATGCAAGGGGAGGGGCTAGTGCATGTGTTAAGGTGTATGCACCCCCCCTTCCCCCTCCTCCCCCCCTCTCTCCTATATTTGTGGTTGCCTATAAATACCCCTCTAGTGTATGGTTATGTGAGACAAGACAAGAGAAGAGAAGAGAGAGAGAACTAGTGAGTGGGAGTGTGCATACACCCCAATAGTGTCCAACCCCAACCCGCACCTCAGCGAGAGGTGGAGAGTGCAGAGTGCAGGGTTGCGTGCATTGTGAAGTGGAGAGTGGAGAAGCGGACTTTATCCGCGACAAGTTATTTTTTATATATCTCAGCTAACGTGATTCAAGGTGTATGCACCTTGTAGTCAGCTTGTCTTTGTAATTGTTTGCCTAGTTATAAAGTTTACTTCGTCTTTGTTCATCGTTGGTTCCCTTGCATGGTGGTAGCATGAAATTTAGCATGGTATCAGAGCCAGGTTGGTGAAGAGGAGTGTGCTATCAAGGTTCAAGGTCGACCACCAAGATGGACGGCGGAAGAGGTTATGCGAGAGGACTATGCATTGAGCTGCTCACCCAGACCAACTACAAGAAGTGTAAGTCATGCATGGAGAGTTACCTGCTTGGAGATGACCCATGGGAGGTCGTTGGTGGTGATGAGCAAGGGGAAGTTGTAGCTGCCGGAGACAATGGTCCAGCTGTGAGAGCTTGGAGGAAGACCAACGCCAAGGCGGATTTCACCCTGAAGAGAACTATCACTCCTGACTTGTTCGATCACATCATGGGGTGCAAGTCAGCGTCAGAGATCTGGAGAGCCCTTGATGGGTTATTCAACAAGAAGAATGTAGCTCGGCTATAGTTCTTGGAGAATGAGTTGGCGCGGTCCACTCAAGGGGAGTTGTCGATATCCACCTTCTTCCTGAAGGTGAAGAACTTATGTGCAGAGATCTCTGAGGCAAAGCTGAAGAGGCACATACTCCGAGGTCTGCGGAAGAAGTATGTTTCGTTTATCACGTATGTGCAAGGATGGGCTACTCAGCCCACCTTATTGGAGCTAGAGAACCTGCTGTCGTCACATGAGAGTTTGGCGAAGCAGATGGTGGGAGTGTCTATCTCAGGAGGAGATAGCGAGACGTTGTTCTCAGGCAAGAGAAAGCCTTGGGACAAGAAGAAGAAGAACTCTGGAGATGGACCCTCAACGTCCTCTCAGGGAGTTAGGGAGAACTTTCTCCCTCCTTATGATAAGAGGGGGAGACCCCTTTACTTTGCCTGTAAGAAGTACGGGCACATGACAAAGGAGTGCCGGTCAAATCTCAAGGCCGGTCATGTTGCTGAGAGAGAGGGAGACCATCGGAGAGGTAGAGACCATCAGAGAGGTGGAGGAAGAGGTGGAGGAAGAGGTCGAGGTCACCAGGGTGGTGAAGGCGGAGACAATTGCTTCCTGGCTGAGATGACGACAACGTCGGTCGATGCTTTAGCTTCCGTCAACTTCGAGAACGACTGGATAGTGGACTCAGGTTGCGGGCACCATCTCACTGGAGATGTGTCTAAGTTTGCCTCCTTGAAGGCATATGGTGGAACTGATGCTATCATCACGACGGATGATACGGTGCATCCAGTTGAGCAGGAAGGGATGGTATCCTTGGGAAGTGAAGAGAAGCCCGTGACAATGAAGAGTGTGTATCACGTGCCGGGCATGAAGAAGAACCCCTCCTCGGTTGCGAATGCAGTGGATGCAGGATACCGTGTGCTGTTTGGACCGAAGGAGGTGAAGTTCCTGAAGAACCTGTCTTCAGTTGATGTTGATGTCACGCTCACCGGGAGAAGGGTGAAGAACTTGTACGTTCTATCTGCATGTGCCTATGTGGATAAGCTGAAGACAAATGACAGCGCATCGATCTGGCATGAGAGTCTAAATCACGTGGGGATGGATAAGTTGAAGATAATAGTAGCGAAGGTTCTGGTGTCTGGCCTGCCTAACCTATCTTCTTACGACGACGACCATGTGTGTGAGGGCTGCCAATTTGGAAAGTCACATCGAATTCCATTTGACAAGTCGGAGACCAGGTGTAAGGCACCTCTTGAGTGCGTACACGCTGATGTGATGGGGCCATGCGCCACCCTGACGTATGGAGGAAACAAGTATGCGATGGTCTTGGTGGATGACTACACCCGCTACACGTAGGTTTACTTCATGAGGGAGAAGGCGGAGGTGTTTGAGAAGTTCCAGGAGTGGAAGGAACTAGTGGAGGGGAGGTTGAACTTGAGGGTGAAGAAGTTAAGAAGTGATAATGGGGGGGGGGGGGGGGGAGAGTTTACCTCTAACGCTTTTAACTCTTTTTGCAGGAAATTCGGCATCCGGCGAGAGCTCTCCTGCGCCCACACCCCTCAACAAAATGGGGTCGCAGAGAGGAAGATCCGCCATCTGGTGGAGACTACCAGGAGCTGGCTACATGCCAAGGGGATTCTCAAAGCCTTATGGGCGGAGGGAATGACATGTGCTACTCATGTGATCAACCAGCTATCTCTGAGTCCTAACAGGATGGTGTCTCCACAACAACTCATGTTCGGGGAGAAGCCAGATGTGAGTCACATAAGGGTGTTTGGATCTACCTGCTTCGTGCACGTTCCAGAGGCTGAGAGAACCAAGTTGGAGCCGAAAGCGAGGAAGTGTGTCTTCATCGGCTACGACGAGCGGAAGAAGGGGTGGAAGTGCATGAATCCGCAGACCCACAAGTTCGCCGTCTCGCGCGACATAGTGTTTGACGAACTGATCTCGTATCAGGGAGTCTCTTCTGTGGTGCTGCCGGAGAGTGGAGAATCTAGCAGGGAAGAAGAGAGAGTCATTGAGGACTCTATGCTGGAGTTGAAGGTATCTCCAAGTGCCCCATCGCCATCTAGCTCAGGGGGAGTTTCTGGCTCAGGGGGAGCTTCAAGCTCTAAAAGCAGGGGGAGCGCTGCTTCGAGAGAAGTTGAAAGAGGAGCTGGAGAGGAGGAGTCTACCGGAGTGGTAGAAAGTGGCCAAGCCTTGAGGAGGTCGAAGCGGACCATCGTCCCGCCTGCTCACTATAAGGAGGGGAACTTCGTGAGTTTGGTCTCTTGCTTCTTCGCAAGACCACTCGACGAGAGGGAACCTGCCCGCTTTGAAGATGCTGTAGGCACTAAAGAGTGGGACGTGGCCATGGATGAGGAGATGGAGGCCTTGAAGAAGAATGAGATATGGGATCTTGTTCTCATGGTGGAGGTCATCAAACCTGTCACCTGCAAGTGGGTGTACAAGGTGAAGAAGAGAGCTGACGGAGAAGTAGAGTGGTACAAGGCTAGGCTTGCTGCTCGAGGTTTCTCACAAACCTATGGAGAGGACTATGAGGAGACATTCAGTCCTGTGGCGAAGATGACGTCGGTGAGGACGATCATTGCCCTAGCAACGTGCAGAGGGTGGAAGCTGTGACAGCTTGATGTGAAGAACGTGTTCCTATACAGAGAGATTGACAAGGATATATTCATAGTGCAACCACCTGGGTATATGTCTAAGTCACATCCACGTCATGTCTGCAAGCTGAAGAAGGCCCTCTATGGGTTGAAACATGCATCGAGAACCTGGTATGGGAAGATTGCAGAGTATCTGCAGTTCTGTGGTTACGATGCCTCAGACTCAGACTCTAGCATGTTTGTAAAGAAGAGTGGAGATCTTCACATGCTGGTGCTGCTGTACGTCGACGACATGATCGTGACTGGGAACAATAGTGAAGAGGTCACGACGCTAAGACAGCAGCTAGCCATACGATTTGAGATGAAGGATCTTGATGAACTGCACCATTTCCTTGGACTTCAAGTGGAGAAGAGAAGTGACGGGCTGCTCGTAACCTAGAAGGTTTATGCCGAGAAGATCGTCGAGAGATTCGACATGAAGGAGGGGAAGAGCAACTCTGTTCCACTGGAGGTTGGGCTGAAGCTTCGAAAGGAAGAAGGGAGGATTCTTCCTGATCCAAAGATCTTCTGAGTCGGTATATGCAGGAGCCGCAGAAGCCTCGTCTAGAGGCAGCTAAGGGGATACTGAAGTATGTGAAGGGAACCCTTGAGATGTGGTTGCTCTATGGAGGGAGGACCGACTTCAAGCTGCATGGTTACACAGATGCAGATTACGCATGTGACGCTGATGATCGCAAGTCAACATCAGGTTACATGTTCATGTGTGGAGCCACTGCCATCTCATGGTGTAGCAAGAAGCAGGACTCCATTTCCCTTTCCACCACTGAGGCTGAGTACAATGCGTCGTCCTTAGCAGCTCAGGAGTGTGTCTGGCTGAGGAGGATGGTGGAAGATGTGGATGAGAAGGTCAGTGGACCTACTGTGCTGCGTGGCAACAACGAGTGTGCTCTGAAGCTGGCAACCAACCCAGTGTATCACGCAAGGACAAAGCACATAGAGATCAAGCACCACTTCATCTGAGAGAAGGTGTTGGGTGGCTCGTTTGCGGTGGAGCACGTGCGGAGTGAAGAGAACCTGGCGAGCATCTTCACAAAGCCCCTATCTGTAGGGCCATTCAAGAAGCTACGCGCTTGCCTTGGAGTTGTCCCTGAAGCTCACTTCAAGGGGGAGTGTTGTAGTTTGAAGTGGAGCTAGAGAGAGGGGGATGCGAGTGCTGCTTGGCGAGTGGAAGAAGAGGGGGGTGGCGAGTGGAATGGAGGGGGCGAGTGGGCTCTTGCCGAGTGGATGAAGGAGGGGGCGAGTGGAACTTGCAAGGTTGGCGAGTGCAATGTTGGCATGTGCATGCAAGGTGCTGGCGTATGCATGCAAGGGGAGGGGCTAGTGCATGTGTTGAGGTGTATGCACCCCCTTCCCCTCCCCCACCCCCTATCTCTCCTATATTTGTGGTTGCCTATAAATACCCCCCCTAGTGTATGGTTATGCGAGACAAGAGAAGAGAAGAGAAGAGAGAGAGAACTAGTGTTGAACTAGTGAGTGGGAGTGTGCATACACCCCAAGAGTGTCCAACCCCAACCCGCACCTCAGCGAGAGGTGGAGAGTGCAGAGTGCAGGGTTGCATGCGTTGTGAAGTGAAGAGTGGAGAAGCGGACCTTGTCCGCGACAAGTTATTTTTTATATATCTCAGCTGACGTGATTCAAGGTGTATGCACCTTGTAGTCAGCTTGTCTTTATAATTGTTTGCCTAGTTATAAAGTTTACTTCGTCTTTGTTCATCGTTGGTTCTCTTGCATGGTGGTAGCATGAAATTTAACAACAGACACATCTGCGGATAAACCTAAAATAAAAGGAAACAAATAATATCATGAAGAGTCATGCGGTAATTAGAGTGAGAAGAAGAAAGCAGAAGATAAGGAAGAAGAAGTCAGAGAAGACAAAAAAAGAAGAAGTCGGAAGTCTGAAGATAAGAAAAGACTTTGTCCAATATATCTACTCAGCTGCAATCTATAACGACAAGTAATGAAACATCAGCTTATAATACTTTTATAATAATAAGATTGTACAACCACATATTCATCGAGGGTATAAGACCCACTCAAAGCTGCGGAGGCAGAAGTCAATGTCAATGGTCAAAGCAGAATCCGAGAGTCAAAGATCAAGACAACTCAGCCAGCAGTAGTAGTAGAAGGCTTGAGCGAGTATGGGCAATCATGTGCGAGCATCTCCTCATACTTGCCAGGTGGGCGGCCATAGGGTATACTCGCCGAAGATAGGCGAGATTCCCTCAATGCCGCGTTGTCGCCGAGCAGGGCTGGGCTATAAATAAGACCCCTCCTCTTTGGTTTTCCTATAAATAGGACCCCAAGAGTACTAGGAATTGCACCTTTGGCTGAGCTTTCGGAACCCATTTTCGAAGACTTGAACCGTGAGATCTTGAACATCCCCCTTGGTTGACATTCTAGATACTCGCCAAGTTGGTTCTTTCCTCGTACCCCGCTCGGTCTTCTTTGGTTGTGGATGAGAAGTCTCTTCAGAGCTTCCGGGTATGTGTTGGGACCTCCCTACTGCAGCACATGAGGTCCTATTGTTGCTCCCTTAGTTTCTTTGTCCTTGCCTATAAAGCCATCAAGTTGGACCGCTTAAATTGTAACCTTTGGCTGTGAAATATTTTGAAGTCGGAAGAACACGTCAACCAACAGGAGAATAAGGACACCAAGAAATGAACACAAGCTTTCACAAATAATAATACTCGGCAGCTAGTTACAAATGGACAGTGCTGAATACAAGTTGCATCCAACTTGATTCACGACAGCCAAAAGTAGAAAAGAACTTGGTCACAGACAAGGTCCGCTTCTCCTCCGGAGCACACCGCGCAGGTGATACTCGCTCCTCGCTACCGCCAGCGTTAACGCTAACGCCCAGCGTTAGCTCTGCTCCTCGCAAGCTCGCTTCTCGCACTCCTCAACTCCCTAGTCGCAACTAGACTAAGCTCGCTACTCGCCACACTCAACGCCCCGCGTTAGCTCCTAACGCCCCGCGTTAGCTCCTAACGCCCCGCGTTAACTCGCGAGTAGGTAACTCTCCCTAGGTCGCTTGCCGAATTTACTCCAAGTTCGCTGCTCGTCAGGTAGCACTCTGGTATCTCTAACTCGCTCAAAGTTGAGGATACTCGCCACTTTCAGAATGCTTACTCTTCGGGGGGGGGGGGGTACCCCTCTATTTATAGACAAAAAATAGGGGGGTGACGAAAAGGAGCTAACGCCGGCGGCAGCGCTAGCGCCGGGCGTTAGCTCACTTCAAAAAATATAACACTCCCCCTTGAAGTGAGCTCCGGGAACAAATCCAAGCAACGAGCGAAGCTTCCGTAATGTCCCCGCAGATAGGGGCTTCGTGAATATATCCGCAAGGTTGTCTTCACTCCGCACATGCTCCACAGCGATCAAGCCACCAAGCACCTTCTCTCTGATGAAGTGATGCTCGATCTCAATGTGCTTGGTCCTTCCATGACACACTGGATTGGTTACCAGTTTCAATGCACTCTCACTGTCCCCGCGAAGCACAGTAGGTCCGCTGACCTCCTCATCCACATACTCCACTAGTCTCCTTAGCCAGACACACTCCTGAGCTGCTAAGGACGATGTCTTGTACTCGGCCTCCGTGGTAGAAAGGGAAATAGAGTCTTGCTTCTTGCTACACCACGAGATAGCAGCAGCTCCACACAAAAACACGTACCCTGATGTCGACTTGCGATCATCAGTGTCACCTCCGTAGTCTGCATCTGTGTACCCATGCAGCTTGAAGTCAGACTTCTCTCCATAGGACAACCCCATCTCAAGGGTTCCCTTCACGTACTTCATTATCCCCTTGGCTGCCTCCAGATGAGGCTTCCGCGGCTCCTGCATATACTGACTAACTCGGCCGACAGCAAAGGCGATGTCTGGCCTCGTGATAGTCAAGTAGATAAGACTCCCCATCAGTGCCCGAAAGATCTTCGGATCAGGAAGAATCCTCCCTTCTTCCTTCCTAAGCTTCAGCCCAGCCTCCAGAGGTACGGAACTGCTCTTCCCCTCATTCATGCCGAATCTTTCGACGATCCTCTCGGCATACGCCCTCTGGGAAACATACAGCCCACCTCTTCTCTTCTCAACTTGGAGGCCAAGGAAATGGTGTAGCTCACCAAGATCCTTCATCTCGAATCGTATGGAAAGTTCCTGTCTCAGCGCCGCGACCTCCTCAGGGTTGTTCCCTGTCACGATCATGTCATCGACGTACAGTAGCACCAGCACATGAAGACCTCCACTCTTCTTCACGAACATGCCAGAGTCTGAGTCTGAGGCATCATAGCCGCAGAACTGCAAGTACTCCGCAATCTTTCCATACCAGGCTCTTGGCGCCTGTTTCAACCCATAGAGGGCCTTCTTCAGCTTGCAGACGTGATGTGGAAGTGACTTGGACATGTATCCAGGTGGTTGCACCATGAATATGTCTTTGTCAATCTCTCCATATAGGAACGCGTTCTTCACATCAAGCTGCCACAGCTTCCAACCTCGGCACGCCGCCAGAGCGATGATCGTCCTCACCGATGTCATCTTTGCGACAGGACTAAATGTCTCCTCATAGTCCTCTCTGTAGGTTTGTGAGAAGCTCCGAGCGACAAGCCTCGCCTTGTACCGCTCCACTTCTCCATCCGCTCTCTTCTTAACCTTGTACACTCATTTACATGTGACAGGTTTGATGCCCTCCACCATGGGAACCAGGTCCCATGTCTCATTCTTCTCTAGGGCCTCCATATCCTCGATCATGGCCGCGTCCCACTCCTTGATGCTAGCAGCATCATCAAAGAAGGCAGGTTCCCTCTCATCGAGTGGTCCTGCGAAGAAGCAGGAGACCAAACTCACGAAGTTCCCCTCCTTATAGAGAGCAGGCAGGAGGATGGTCCGCTTCGACCTCCTCAATGCTTGGCCACTATCTACCACTCTGGTAGACTCCTCTGCTTGAGCTCCTCTCTGAACTCCTCCTGAAGCGGTGCTCTTCCTGCTTCTTGAGTTCGAAGTTCCCCCTGAGCCAGAAGCTCCCCCTGAGCCAAAAGCTCCTCCTGAGCCAGAAGCTCCTCCTGAGCCAGATGGCGATGGAGCACTGGGAGATAGCTCCAAATCCATAGTAGGGTCCTCAGTGACCCTCTCTTCTTCCCTGCTAGAATCTCCACTCTCCGACAACACCATAGAAGAGACTCCCTGGTATGAGACCAGTTCGTCAAACACTACGTCGCGCGAGACGATGAACTTGTGGGTCTGCGGATCCATGCACTTCCAACCCTTCTTCCGCTCATCATAGCCGATGAAGATACACTTCCTCGCTTTCGGCTCTAACTTGGTTCTCGGAGCGTCCGGGACGTGCACGAAGCAGGTAGAACCAAACACTTTCATGTGATCGACCGGCTACCTCTGAGTCTACGCACTCAAGAGGTGCCTTACACCTGGTCTCCGACTTGTCAAATAGAAGTCGATGTGACTTTCTATATTGGCATCCGTCGCACACATGGTCGTTGCCGTATGAGGAGAGATGAGGCAGGCCACTCACTAGGCCCTTTGCCGCCATCATCTTCAGCTTGTCCATCCCCACATGACCCAGCCTCTCATGCCAGATCACAGCGCTGTCGTTTGTCTTCAGCTTGTCCATGTAGGCATTTGCAGACAGAACATACAAATCCTTCACCCTTCTCCCGGTGAGTGTGACATCAACATCGACAGACGATAGGTTCTTCAGGAACTTCACCTCCTTCGGTCCAAACAGCACGTGGTATCCAGCATCCACTGTGTTAGCCACCAAGAAGAGGTTCTTTTTCATGTCAGACACATGATACACACTCTTCAGTGTCACTGGCTTCTCTCTACTCCCAAGGGACACCTTCCCTTCTCGCTCTACGGGATGTACCATATCATCCGCAGTGATGATAACTTTCATTCCTTCGTATGCTTCCAAGGAGTCGAACTTGGACATATCTCCTGTGAGATAATGCCCGCAACCGGAATCCACTATCTAGTCGTTCTCGAGGTTGATGGAGGCTAAGACATCGACAGACGTTGTCGTCATCTCTACCAGGAAACAATTATCCCCCCTCTCACCACCCTGGTGACCTCCACCTCTTCCTCCACCTCTCTGGTGATCTCCCTCCTTGTTAGCAATATGACTAGCCTTCAGATTGGACCGGCAACCCTTTTCCATGTGCCCGTACTTCTTACAGGCAAAGCAAAGGGATCTCCCCATTTCATCGCGCACAAGGAGGAACTTCCTCCCATCTCCCTGAGAGGACGTGGAAGGTCCATCTCCGGAGTTCTTTTTTTTCTTGTCCCAGGATCTCCTCTTTCCTGAGAACAAAGCCTCGCCATCTCCTCCTGAGATGGATACTCGTGCCATCTGCTTCGCCAAGCTCTCCTGTGACGACAACAGATTCTCTAGCTCCAATAAGGAGGGCTGAGTAGCCCACCCTTGCATGGAAGTAACGAAGGGGACATACTCCTTCCTCAATCCTCGGAGTATGTGCCGCTTCAACTTTGCCTTTGAGATTGGCTCTTCAGGGTCCAAGGCCGAGATCTCCCAACACAGGTTCTTCACCTTCAGGAAGAAGGTGGATATCACCATCTCGCCTTGAGTCAACCTTGCCAACTCATTCTCCAGGAATTATAACTGCGCTACATTCTTCTTGTTGAATAACCCATCGAGGGCTATCCAGATCTCAGACGCTAACTTGCAACCTATGATGTGGTCAAACAAGTTAGATGAAATGACTCTCTTCAAGGTGAACTCCGCTTTGGCGTTGGTCTTCCTCCAAGCTCTCACAGCTTGACCATTTTCTTCGATTGGAAAGACTTCCACATGCTCTTCTCCTCCAACGACCTCCCATAGGTCCTCTCCAAGCAGGTAACTCTCCATGCAAGACTTCCACTTCTTGTAGTTGGTCTGGGTGAGCAGCTCGATGCCAAGTCCCCTAGCATACCCTCCTCCGCAGTCCATCTTGGTTTCTCAGTCCTTGTTCCCACTATCGCTCTGATACCATGTGAAATATTTTGAAATCGGAAGAACACGTCAACCAACAGGAGAATAAGGACACCAAGAAATGAACACAAGCTTTCACAAATAATAATACTCGGCAGCTAGTTACAAATGGACAGGGGTGAATACAAGTTGCATCCAACTTGATTCACGACAGCCAAAAGTAGAAAAGAACTTGGTCACGGACAAGGTCCGCTTCAAAAGTTATTTTGAATACTTTCTTTAGTTTAAATCTTCTTTAGAGTTTTTATTACTTTCCATAATCACTTCATTTAATCTACTTGGATTTAAAGAAACGATGTAGCTATTATTTGCAAGCGTTAGATTAATCACTTCTCCGAGGGAACGATCTCTACTCACACTTTATTACTTGATCCGACACGTGCACTTGCGTATATACCATTTTTCGCGTATCAAGTTTTTGGCGCCGTTGCCGGGGAAGTGCGACGAATCTAGTGTTTTTCTTGCAATATTAGTGAACCTGAGTATTTAGAGCTCAAGTTTTTGTTTTCTATTAGATAAATTAATTGTGAAGTTATTTTTTTTAATTCCCTTTTCATTGTTATTTAAAATTTTCTAAGCGGGCCTTCATAGTGGTTTTGTATTTATACAGATAATTTATGCATCATTTTAATTTGTGAATCCACCCCTACAAATCATGTTTTCTTATTCTCAATGTCGATGGTACGAGTCTTATAATCATAATAGTGATGAATGTTATATAGAGACCGTAGTTATATTTCATATGACTCACCCTATTTGGCAACAATATCCTATGATACGTCATATGTCGAGCCTAATTCTTATAATTACGCACATCCACAACAAGTATCGTTCCCATATTTCAGCCCGACCCCTCAAAGGCCGAGAAGAAATGAGAAATAATGTTTGTTTTGTCATAGCACTGACCATGCATTAAAAGATTGCATTGCATTTCAACGTAAAAGGGAAGAGGAGGATGAGCCGGCTATTCAAATCGTCTCGTCCTCTTCTCATTCCAGCGTTTCTTCCACCTATGATGATATATGCAGTATCACCTTGTCTACGAGGGAGTGTTGCAGATATTCCTATCATAATTTCCGATGATTGGTGTTATGACATAGTGGAACCTCCTCTCCCTACGCATTCATCATCTCTTTTGGATTCACCCCAGGAGGAACCAATCCGTATATTCTCTGATACTGTGTTTGACACAGTTCCTCCATTGCATAAATTTTCTGCACCCATTTCCTCTGATACTGTTGTAGCCATCCATCAGGGCGAGGTTACAGAGATTATAGTCGAGTCGCAAAAGTTCGACGAGGACATCTCCCCGGTTGAGGAAGTATCCACTTCCTCGCTCGTTGATGATGCCCATGTCGCTTGCGTGACTCCTATACTCTCTGACATCTCTTTCCCTGCCTTGGATGTCAACAACAGTGTACGTGCTTTGGAGCCTGTTGGGAGTGAGACCGGGACAACTCCCCTAATTTTCAATTATTTAAGTCTTTCTTCAAATTTATTTCTTAAACCCCCTTCGTCATCTAAGTCTATGCAAGTTAATGAGTCGCAGGTGCATCAGGAGGATAGGGAGCAATAAGCTCAATTTGATGTGTTGAGCATCTTCTCTTGTGAGGAGGTTGATCCCTCCTTCATCGAGGCAGCTCTACGTGTTGCTTTCTCCCCATGTATTGTCCCTGAGGACGATAACACCTTGCTAGACAAGGATATATATTTTGATGAGATGAGTGAGGAGCAGACCTCCTCCTCCTTCTCTTACTTTCTATTTCCCTTACCCGTGAAGTTCAGGTATTATTATTCAGGAGAGGGAGTAACTTTGTTATCTCTGTATCGGTACCCATTACCGCAACGAATATTAAGGCAGTTACCTGTTCACTTTATCTTTCATAGGCCAATAATCTAGAATATTTTTAAGGCCTGAATAAGTCATGCTGGGAAGACAATAAACCCAGTAGTTATCTTATTTTTCCTGCATTTTTATTTTTTTCCAAGTCTGGTTTATTTAGTTGAATTTTATTTTTGTTGTCTATTTTTCCTTGTTTGTTGGAGCTCATCACTGCAG
Organism: Dactylorhiza incarnata; assembly: GCA_033032865.1. Lineage (NCBI taxonomy): Eukaryota > Viridiplantae > Streptophyta > Magnoliopsida > Asparagales > Orchidaceae > Dactylorhiza > Dactylorhiza incarnata. Next base: position 5,493,183 of record JAWHQI010000159.1, on the reverse strand, counting down.
GTACACTTCATTTGGGCTTATCATCTAAATTTTTGATCTTATTTCGCCTCCTGAGCATGTAATAAGAAGAGATGTGAAGAAGCTTCAGATTATTAATTTCAGGGGAGTATTTATATTCAGTTTTTATTTTGAATGATTAACTCTTTTTTATTCAAATATGATTTACTGTACCCATTTTTCAAAAATGTTTTGCTAAATACTACCAAAAGCTTAAGTGTGGGGGCCGGTATGAGAGTAACCTCCACCGATTGGGTGATGGATAGTTTATTGCATAATAATTTGTGGAACTTTACTCTTATTTCAAGTTATGCAATTCATTTTAATCGGTAGACTTGTCATTCCTAAAAATTCAGATTTCTGCATTAGAAGTTAGTAAGATATGTTAGAGTTCCTTTATGTATTTCCTCTATGCACAATATTCATTAAACAATGATTTACTCCCTACAAAATGACTTTATTAACTTCCAAACATATTGTGGAGGGGTGAGCAAGAACTGAGTCAATGTTGTAAGCTAAGACATGTAGTGTATGTAGTTAAATGATAAAAATGATTAAGGACACCTTTTGATAATTTTGCACCATAAAGCCTACAATTGTTTTGATTATCCCTAAAGCTTTGTGCTTGAGCTTTGCCATTTTGATACACATTGACTATACACAATTTCCCTATAAATTTTACTAGTTATTTCTTAGTAAAATTTCCAACTTTGGGTGTTTAATAAAAGAAAAAAAAAAGCAAAATGTGTTCCATAGTGATATGTGGCCTAAGTATGTGTGCACTTACTTGGAATGATCCCAACTATGTTCATAAATAAAAAGAGAAAAAAATGGTATAATGACATAGTGATATGTGGCCTAAGTATGCGTACACCTTCTTGGAATGATCCCAACTATGAACATAAAAAAAGAGTATGATGATTAATAAACCTCAAAGTATGGAGAGTTATTAAGAATTTTAACTAGGGAAATTTCTTCCACTATCAAAATCCATCCTTAAGTTCCTTACCAAGCCAAAGTGACTCCAACTGCAAGTCCTTATGATTTCTATTCAAATTGAACTACTAAACTCTTGTGGAAGCCAAATCAAAGACTCAGATTATTCTTATCTTTTCCAATTATGATGAAGTTTAATGAGTTAAGTTGTTTGGGAGTGAATGATTTTAAGGAATAGCACACACAACACTAGGAAATCATAATTGAACTTTAACTTTTATCAAACTAATGGGTTTATGCATTTTTGAAATTTTAATGATTGACATGTCTACCAACTATTAATGCGAATTATTTGAGAATTCTTGATTAAATATGTTTAAGGGTAAGGAGACTCAAATTTATGTGTTGATAGATATTCACTCATTCAATTAGTTTTAATGATATATCTTTGCTCGGGACTAGCAAAGAGCTAAGTGTGGGGGTGTGATAACTTCTCACAAAGAAGTATTTTTACTCATATTTTGTACCCCTTTATAATATATATTTGCTAAATGTTTGCTAAAAATATATTAAATATGACTAATTTGTTATTTGGATCAAGTTCGGGGTATTATCGTCATTTTCACATGTTTTTGAACAGAAACTCCAATGGCACCTAGTTTGAACGGACAAGAGTTATGCATATTTGGACTATGGGAAATATGTTACAACATATTATGCAGTGTAGAAAAAAATGTTACAATATATTTAGTGCAGTCCGAAATATGTTATAACATATTCTTACAGTTCAGAAAAAAAAATGTTACAACATTTCGGCGGAAACTGAAATATCCATTTCGAAATTAAGCAGTTCTGGGCAACTACGACAGCCAACCAACGCATCTATTCGGCCATTTGAGGTCTCTAAGGGGGCGTACGACTACTTAAGTGAGCAGGAGAGAGAGAAAAGTATCGAATCATTATTGAAGAAGGTTGGCGTGAGGAAGAAGAAGGGGGCTGCATCAGATCTTCATCAAGGAGGTTCTGCACAAATTCAAGTAAAAATTCCTGCAGCGTTTAGATCTCTAAGCAAGCATGCCTTGTAAGATCTCTCTAATCTTGCGAAATTCTATCTCAGTTATGAACTAATTTCGTTTAGTTTTGTATGGTGAAATTACTACGGTTGTTGTGATGAAGTCTTCTATTTAAACTTTGTGAATGTTTGATGAGTGTTCTTTATTGAGTTATGAAATTGTTGTTGAAATTCTGGACAATGAATTTTACCTTCTATTACGCTCCGAGAATCGAGAGAGGAGGGGAGTAATGCTAGAAAAAATTCTATCTTCTTACACCGCGAGAATCGAGAGATGAGCGTTGTAAATCTTTAATCCAAATTTCTTTATTTTGCGCATCACTTCGAGAGTCGAGAGAGGAGAGGTGTATGCGTTTCATAGTCTCATTCTAGTGGAGGAAAGTGAAAGAGATTTCCTTTTCTTGCTCGCGACTACGGTTGTCTTTTGCACAATCTTCTTCACTTCTCTTATGTTAGAGATAACAAGAGGAGTCTAGGATATTGAGATCTCCGATATCGAGAGATACGGTTGTCTTCGTTTAAGTTGTTGAAAGAAACTCGTAAAGCAATCAAAAAAAGTATTACTTGATTCGAAACTTCATCATAAATATCGTAGGAAATCATTATACAAGACTATTTTCTCCGACTGATATTTCAAAAGTTATTTTGAATACTTTCTTTAGTTTAAATCTTCTTTAGAGTTTTTATTACTTTCCATAATCACTTCATTTAATCTACTTGGATTTAAAGAAACGGTGTAGCTATTATTTGCAAACGTTAGTTTAATCACTTCTCCGAGGGAATGATCTCTACTTACACTTTATTACTTGATCTGACACGTGCACTTGCGTATATACCATTTTTCGCGTATCATTCTCCTCCGGAGCACACCGCGCAGGTGATACTCGCTCCTCGCTACCGCCAGCATTAACGCTAACGCCCAGCGTTAGCTCTGCTCCTCGCAAGCTCGGTGCTCGCACTCCTCAGCTCCCTAGTCGCAACTAGACGAAGCTCGCTACTCGCCACACTCAACGCCCCACGTTAGCTCCTAACGCCCCGCGTTAACTCGCGAGTAGGTAACTCTCCCTAGGTCGCTTGCCGAACTTACTCCAAGTTCGCTGCTCGCCAGGTAGCACTCTGGTATCTCTAACTCGCTCAAAGTTGAGGATACTCGCCACTTTCAGAATGCTTACTCTTTGCAGGGGGGGTGGTACGCCCGCGAAAGGTGTATATAAATACGCAAGTGCACGTGTCGTACAAGTAATAAAATGATGAGAAAGTGATCGTTCCCACGAGGAAGTGCTTAACTTAGCGCTCACAAATATTAATTCTGCCTTTTCTCTAAATTCAAGCAAGTAATAATGATTGGTAGAGAAACTTAAATAGTGCAAAATAAAACAACTGCAATTCTAGTTACGGTTACTTAAATTACTTTTACTTCACTTGGAAAGATAGTCTCACATGTGATTTTCCCTTGCTATGAAGATAACTAATAAAAATGATAATTCATGAAGTATTAACGATTCTCTTGCAACGATTCTAAATTGGATAACTTTATCTCTCGATCTCCATTATCCGTTTATTTCAAATCCTCTAGTCGTCTCCAACTTAGATGAAATTAAAATAGCATGAAGTGCTAGAATCACGGTTGCTAATTCAAGATGAGATCTCTCTCTCTTGGAATTATATTAAGATTTATGATGCACTTTCAACGCTCCTCTCTCGAATCTCGCGATGAAGTATAAATACGGAAGTTTGGTTAAAAACTACACGACTCCTCTCTCGAATATCGCCGTGCGAATAAATGTTCATCTAGCCCGACTCATCTCTCGAATTTTTGCCAAGCACTTTAAAGATGAAACTTAAACCAAAATCCCAAGAAAAGATCATAAATTTAATAAAGATCAACGTCAATACATTCACAAATTATAAATGAAAATCAAGTCATCATCACAACTAAGGTACTTCACACATGCAAGACTTAGAAAATTAGTTCATGAAGGAAGAGAGGAGTAGCAAATCAAAGTAGATCTTACTAGACATGATTAAGGAAATCAAAAACGTTGTAGGAATGTTGCTAGACTCAGATCCTTCTCCTTCGTGATGATCCACACTCTCCTTTCTCCAAGCCCTAGCCGAAATCCTTTAGAGGAAGAAGACCTCCAAAGTTCTCTCCTTTTCTTTCCACCTATATCTCCTTTTCTTTCCACGTTCCTCTCTGAATATTCGCCCCCTCTCCCTTTTAATTTCGTGCTCATAACTTCCTTTCCAAAAACTGAAGGGATGCCTCCTTTGGAATTTCAAATAAGCGCCACTTTTAAAATTCAAAATCTGAATTTCGCCGCCACGTTACAACCTGCTAATTTTAGGCGTTGCAACATAATTTCTGCATCAGCAATAAATGATCCATTGCTTCCCCAACTTGAATCCTTGACCAATCTTTGATAGAAAACCATGGAAAATGACCGAAATCAGTCCAATATTGATTAATAAGATATTTAAACATATTTTCTATAATTGAGGATTATTTTCCTCTTTTTAATGAAAATTAGAATAAAATAAGTAGTGAAATAACTTCCTTTTGGGAAGTTATCACCCCACCACACTTAGTCAGTTGCTAGTCCCTATCAACAAAATAATAAATTCAAAACTTGAATAAAGAACTGATGAAATTGTGCAAACTCAGATAATCGCACATCCTTAACAACAAATTAACTAAGGCATATTAATGAAATCCGCTTTACTCAACTGATAAGCCAATAAATCAACACGAATTCAATCATTCACAAATCCATTAGCTCGAATGAAAGGTAAAGCTCAATTAAAGTCATAAGTGTTGTGTGTGCTTTTCCTTAAAATTAGTTACTCCTAAACATCTTTTAACATTGGATCTCCGCAACATAGGGAAAGATAAGAATAGCTAAATTATTGATTGAGCCTACACAAAGATCAGTAGTTCAAATGAGAGTAGAATTGACTTGGATAAGCGTTCAAGGATGATGTTGATAGCAGAAAGACATTCCCTTAGTTCGTAATCTTAATAATTCACCAAATCATGGGGTTTATTGACATTTTCACTCTTTTTTTTATATTCATAGTAGGGATCATTCCAAGTATAAGTGTACATACCTAGGCCACATATCACTATGATGCATTATATATATATATATATATTTTATAATTTGCTAGCATAGTAGGGATCATTCCAGGTATGTATACATATACTTAGGCCCATATCACTATGAATCTCAATCATTTTTTTTAATTAAACACCCATAAAATGGCTAATATACTAAGACATAACTAGTAAGAATATTGGGAAGGTAAGCGTGGAATATACGTATCAACATGAAAAGTGTTCAAGCGCAAAGATTGTAGTGGAGGGTCAAAATGGTTTAACTACATAAACCCATGCTTCAGCCAACATCGCTAACTCAGTCTTACTTACCCATTCCCATAATATTTTAGAAAGCATATCAAAAGCTAGGTTTTGAAGTAAAATCTTTCAAGGAAAATTGTGCTTAAATCAGACTTAAGAGCGCTTTACCAAAAAAAATTCTCACTAATTTCAAATTCTGAGACTGAAATCGTTTGATTAACCGGCCATACCACTCGATTATCATTGGATAACAAGAATGTCCTATAGGTTAAATTGCAAAAATAAAGACGGAGTTATTGAGTTCGCATATATAAATAAATAAGTCCTTATCCAAGCAGTAGGGGCTGAACTCTACCCACCCCCACACTTAAACATTGCTAGTCCCTAGCAACTATATTAATGAAAAATATAAAAGAGGAAAATAATTGACAAATTTACGATGAAAGAAATAGGAATAATGTAAAACAATTACTCCCCTCATATTTTTCTGCATGTTGCATTGCCACCTTCCAAAGAATTCATAGTCCATGAGTGATTCGATCGAATCATGGCCCAGTAGTTCAGAGGATCTGCAAATAACATCACAAAACCAAACACAAGCATAACCCTAATAAAGTAGCTTTTAATTTAGATATTCTAACGTTAGCAATGGATATTGGATGGAGCCATATCTTAGCAAAACCTTTTAAGTAACTAAAGTAATGGAATGCAAGGTAATGGGCAATAAAATTAAAATATGCAAACATCACAGCACTAATTTCACAGAAATATTGTCCAAAAATAAGAAAAATTTATGCGTTGTAACGCGCAAAATTTATGCGTTGCAACGCGGAATTCAAAATTTATGCGTTACAACGCGCAAAATTTATGCGTTGCAATGCGGAAAAATAAGAAAAATTTATGCGTTGTCCCACCGAGGCTAGCAAGTTGTAACGCGCAAAATTTATGCGTTGCAACGCGGAATTCAAACTGCCAGAAATTAAAGCTACCACCGAGGCTAGCATGTTATAACGTGCAAAATTTTTGCGTTGCAACCTGAAATCTGGAAAATTTATTTCTAAAATTATTTACTACTAAGATCCACTTTGCAATCTCTTCCATCACCTATTTTCCTCCAATTGATAAAAACAAACATAAAACAAACAAAACAAACTAAAAACGATAGAAAAATAACAGAGATGGTGGGTTGCCTTCCACCTAGCGCCTCGTTTAAAACGTCCCGGCCGGACGCTTTCCCTATTTCATTTTCAACTGAAAGTTAACACCATCGCCTCGCGCTGGTCACTGCCTTCATAATATTTCTTCAACCTCTGTCCATTTACTTTAAACTTGGATCCGTTTCTCTCATTACAAATCGTGATAACTCCAAACGGATGTACCTCCTCCACCCGAAAAGGTCCAGACCATCGTGACTTCAACTTTCCCGGGAATAATCTCAGTCGTGAGTTATACAGGAGGACGAGCTGCCCTTTTTTGAACTCCTTTCTTCGCAACCTCAAATCATGCCATTTCTTCGTCCTTTCCTTGTACAACCTAGCATTTTCATACGCGTTAGATCTGATTTCTTCCAATTCGTTCAAATGAAAAAGTCTGTTCTTGCCCGCTTCTTGGAGATCAAAATTCAACCTTTTTATTGCCCAATATGCTTTGTGCTCTAATTCGACGGGAAGATGGCATGATTTGCCATAGATCATTTTATATGGGGTTAGGCCTATCGAGGTTTTAAATGCCGTCCTATATGCCCATAATGCCTCGTTTAGTTTTTGTGACCAATCCTTACGAGTTGCGCTTACCATTTTTTCTAGGATTGATTTTATCTCTCTATTAGAAACTTCAGCTAAACCATTTGTTTGAGGATGGTACGCAAGGGCGACTTTGTGAGTGACTCCATATTTTCGTAGGAGCGATTTAAATTGAGTATTACAAAAGTGTGCTCCACCGTCACTTATTATGGCTCTGGGTGTACCGAATCTAGAAAAAATATTAGCCTTAAGAAATTTTAATACAACCTTAGCATCATTCTTTGGTGTGGCTATAGCTTCTATCCACTTCGAGACGTAATCCACAGCTAAAAGTATATAAAGATTTCCATTTGAGTTTACAAATGGGCCCATGAAATCTATTCCCCACACATCGAAGATCTCCACCTCTAGAATATTAGTCAGTGGCATGCTATCCCCTCGATTGATGTTTCCCGTTCTTTGACATCTATCGCAACATTTTGCGAACCTATGAGCATCCTTAAATAGTGTTGGCCAATAGAAGCCAGCCTCTAGGACTTTTATTACCGATCTCTCTCCCATAAAGTGTCCACCATAAGGTGAAGCATGACATTTCGCTAGGATACCTTGTACTTCTACCTCGGGGATGCATCTGCGAATCACTTGGTCAGCACAAATCTTAAACAGATACGGATCATCCCAGATGTAAGATTTCACCTGGTGGAGAAACCTTTTTCTTCGTTGATAGTCCATGTCTGGGGGAAATACATTGCTCACTATGTAGTTCACAATGTCTGCATACCATGGCATACTCGCCTCAGATATTGTCAGTAACCTCTCATCAGGAAAATTCTCTCTAATCTCTATGTCCACATCTTTCTCACACTCATACTCCAAACGTGATAGGTGGTCCGCTACCGGATTCTCCGCTCCCTTACGATCTTTAATCTCTAAGTCGAACTCTTGCAAGAGGAGAACCCACCTAATCAGTCTAGGTTTAGCGTCTTTTTTCTCCACTAAAAATCGAATTGCTGCATGGGCCGTATAAACAATCACCTTAGAAGCTACCAAGTAGGATCGAAATTTGTCAAAAGCGAAAACGACTGCTAATAACTCCTCGGTAGTTGTGTAATTTACTTGTGCATCAATCAGCGTCTTGCTAGCATAGTAGATTGTGTGAAAGACTTTGTCACGCACTTGTCCTAAAACCGCGCCCACAACAAAGTTGCTAGCATCGCACATAATGGTGAATGGTAAAGACCAATCGGGTGAAATAATAATGGGTGAAGAAATCAGACTTTGCTTCAAAGAATGAAAGGCGGCTAGACATTCCTCATCAAAGTTAAAATGTGAATCTTTTTCTAATAAATGACTTAGTGGTTTAGAGATTTTAGAAAAATCCTTAATGAAACGACGGTAGAAGCCGGCGTGTCCTAAAAAACTTCGCACTCCCTTAACATTAGTTGGTGGAGGCAATTTCTCTATAACCTCTGTCTTTGCCCGATCTACTTCCAATCCCTTCTTTGACACCTTGTGTCCTAAAACAATTCCCTCTTTGACCATAAAGTGACATTTTTCCCAATTTAGGATCAAATTGGTTTGAATGCACTTATCCAAAGCTTTCTTCAACACTTTCAAACATTCATCAAATGATCTCCCAAATACTGAAAAATCATCCATAAAGACCTCGATCCCCTCATCAATCAGATCGGTAAAAATAGCGATCATGCAGCGCTGGAATGTGCCAGGAGCGTTACACAATCCAAAGGGCATTTTCCTAAATGCAAATGTCCCAAAAGGACAGGTGAAGGTAGTCTTCTCCTGATCCTCGGGAGCTACCATGATTTGATTATACCCCGAGTAACCATCTAAGAAACAGAAATACTCATTTCCTGCTAACCTATCAAGAACCTGATCGAGGAATGGAAGTGGGAAATGATCTTTCCTAGTCGCTTTATTCAACTTTCGATAATCCATACAAATCCGCCACCGAGTTACAGTTCTAGTGGGGATCAACTCGTTGCTCTCATTCTTAACTACCGTAATGCCCCCCTTCTTTGGCACACATTGAACAGGACTTACCCACCGGCTGTCGGAGATAGGATAAATAATACCCGTATCCAACCATTTGATTATCTCCTTCTTGACCACTTCTTTCATTGGTGGGCTAAGTCTTCGTTGGTGTTCAACTGACTCTTTTACTTCTTCTTCCAAAAGAATTTTGTGCATACAAATTGAGGGACTTATCCCTCTAATATCTGCAATGGTCCAACCCATTGCTCCTTTATACTCACGAAGAACCTCAAGCAATTTTTCTTCATTTTCCTTAACTAAAGATGCATCAATAATAACCGGTAGTGTGTTATCCTTACCGAGAAAAACATACTTTAAGTTTTCGGGTAGCGGTTTCAATTCAAGTGTAGGTGGCTCTAAGATAGAAGGCTTCATGACCTTAGACTCACTTGGTCTACTTATTAACTCAAACATATTAGCATTTGGTATATGATCATAAATACTTAAAGCTTCTACAGTTTCCGTTAAGTCTGGGTCCTCTTCTATTTCTTCATTTGTTAACACATTCAGGATTTTACGCTCCCAATCATTCTCATCATACATCATACGTGTAGGTGCATTCACTTCCTCAATAGAGAAACTCTCCTCCTTATCATCCTGAAATTTCATAGCCTTGAGGATGTTGAATGTACGTCACATTCTCATCATTAACTCTCATCGTAAGCTCACCCTTCTGGACGTCAATGAGTGTTCGTCCGGTGGCCAAGAATGGTCTACCCAGAATGATGGGGACATCCTTGTCCTCATCCATATCAAGTACCACAAAATCGGCGGGGAAGATGGATTTATCCACCTTAACCAACACGTCCTCTACAATTCCCTTGGGAAATGCTAGAGACCTATCGGCCAACTATAGAGTCAGAGATGTAGGTGTGATCTCCCCTAAACCAAACTTCTTATAGATAGATAATGACATCAGGTTAATGCTCGCCCCAAGGTCACATAGAGCTCTCCCAACAAAGTTTAAACCGATAGAACAAGGAATTGTGAAGCTACCGGGGTCCTTAAGCTTGGGTGGCAACTTTTTCTGCAATATAGCACTACACTCCTCAGTCAACGCCACTATCTCTTTATCAACAAACTTTCTTTTCTTTGCCAAAATATCCTTCATAAACTTGGCATAACTTGGCATTTGCTCAAGAGCCTCAGCAAATGGGATATTTATAGTTAACTTTTTGAAAATCTCCATAAACTTTTGGAATTGTGTGTCAAGTTTGGATTTAACAAGTCTAGCCGGAAATGGGGGTGGTGGATAGATTACTTCTTTCTTTTGATTTAGTTTCTCTTTTTGTTTCTCTCCCACCTCATTTTTCTCACCCAACTCGTCCTTCTCTAATATGCTCGACTCACTTGGCTTCTTACTCGTTTCTTCTTCCCTAACTTTCTCAAGCAACCCCTCCGCACTTGGGATCTCTACACCACTCCTTAGTGCAATAGCCTTGCAATGATTATTATGATTATCTTTTGTTGGATTGGGTGTGGTATCAGAAGGTAGAGTTCCAATAGGCCTTTGACTTAATGAATTTGCAAGTTGACCCATAGTAGTTTCTAGTGATCTTAACGTTGATTCTATTCCTACCATTTTTTAGTCATACTTTTGGAACATGCCTAAAATAAACTCATCAGTCACCTTCCTTTGGTTTACTTGTTGGGGTTGAGAGTTGTTATTGATAGGTAGTTGATTCATATTTTGATTAAAACCTTGTGGTTGACTCATCCCTTGATTATTCTTCCAGGAAAAATTTGGATGATTTCGCCACTCGGGGTGATAATGATTGGCAAATCCTGGCGGAATTTGTCTTGGTTGCCCTCCCACATAATTTGCTTCTTCAGTTATTTGATTTAGTTGTTCAACTGTGAGCGGGGCACTAGTTGTAGGGGTTGAGAGTGAATCTAATCTTTTGTTAATTAAATTGAACTGCGACGCCATCTGAGCGGCCAAAGAAGTGATTTGGTCCACCTGATGGACTCCCGCTGGATTACTATTAGTTTGCCTCTCATATGCTTGATAATTATTAGATGTTAAGTCTTCTAAAATAGCATATGCGTCTTCAGGATACTTCTTCATTAATGAGCCCCAAGCGGCTCCATCGACTAAAATCATGGTTGCAGTTTGCAGCCCATTGTAAAATGTGGACACTTGCTGGTGCTGGTGCAACCCATGTTGAGGACATTTTCTCAACAACTCTTTAAAACGCTCCCATGCGTCGTAAAGAGTTTCCCCGTTACCTTGTAAAAATATTGTAATATCCCTTTTCAGTTTTGTAGTCTTAGAGGGTGGAAAATATTTGTTCAGGGACCTATCGACTAGTTCGTCCCATGTTGTGATACACTCATGTGGTAACGAGTCTAACCAATCCTTAGCTCTACCCTCTAAGGAGAACGGAAATGCTCTCAACAGGATTGCATCTTCTGATGCTCCATTGAACTTAAACATATCGCAAATTGCTAAGAAGGTTCGTAAGTGGGAATTTGCATCTTCATGACCTAGACCCCCAAACTTATTGTTTTGCACTTGTTGCATAATTAGTGGGTCCATTTTAAAATTGTTAGCAACAATTGCTGGTCGAGCAATGCTGAAGTGCAAACCTCCCCTTAGAGGTGTGTTATAATCGTGACAAGTCATACGTGGTGGTGCTGGCGGTTGGGCATTTTGCTCAACCTGACCATCATTATTATTAACATTATTTGGCTCAGGATCATTCATCGCAGGATGAATAATGTTAACGGTCCTAAAGTCTCTCCTGTTTCGTCTACAGGTACGCTCAATTTCAGAATTCAACGCCAATAATTCTACTTGCCTATATCTGGACATACACCGACTAGTATTCAAATAGACGAATAAATTAAAACAAATAATACGAACAAACAAATGCTTGATCTCTAAGTACTAAGGTTTCACAAATATTGTGAGAAATAAAACACTAAATTAGCGCGCCTCCCCGGCAACGGCGCCAAAAACTTGATACGCCCGCGAAAGGTGTATATAAATACGCAAGTGCACGTGTCGTACAAGTAATAAAATGATGAGAAAGTGATCGTTCCCACGAGGAAGTGCTTAACTTAGCGCTCACAAATATTAATTCTGCTTTTTTTCTAAATTCAAGCAAGTAATAATGATTGTTAGAGAAACTTAAATAGTGCAAAATAAAACAACTACAATTCTAGTTACGGTTACTTAAATTACTTTTACTTCACTTGGAAAGATAGTCTCACATGTGATTTTCCCTTGCTATGAAGATAACTAATAAAAATGATAATTCATGAAGTATTAACGATTCTCTTGCAACGATTCTAAATTGGATAACTTTATCTCTCGATCTCCATTATCCGTTTATTTCAAATCCTCTAGTCGTCTCCAACTTAGATGAAATTAAAATAACATGAAGTGCTAGAATCACGGTTGCTAATTCAAGAGGAGATCTCTCTCTCTCTTGGAATTATATTAAGATTTATGATGCACTTTCAACGCTCCTCTCTCGAATCTCGCGATGAAGTATAAATACGGAAGTTTGGTTAAAAACTACACGACTCCTCTCTCGAATATCGCCGTGCGAATAAACGTTCATCTAACCCGACTCATCTCTCGAATTTTTGCCAAGCACTTTAAAGATGAAACTTAAACCAAAATCCCAAGAAAAGATCATAAATTTAATAAAGATCAACGTCAATACATTCACAAATTATAAATGAAAATCAAGTCATCATCACAACTAAGGTACTTCACACATGCAAGACTTAGAAAATTAGTTCATGAAGGAAGAGAGGAGTAGCAAATCAAAGTAGATCTTACTAGACATGATTAAGGAAATCAAAAACGCTGTAGGAATGTTGCTAGACTCAGATCCTTCTCCTTCGTGATGATCCACACTCTCCTTTCTCCAAGCCCTAGCCGAAATCCTTTAGAGGAAGAAGACCTCCAAAGTTCTCTCCTTTTCTTTCCACCAATATCTCCTTTTCTTTCCACGTTCCTCTCTGAATATTCGCCCCCTCTCCCTTTTAATTTCGTGCTCATAACTTCCTTTCCAAAAACTGAAGGGATGCCTCCTTTGGAATTTCAAATAGGCGCCACTTTTAAAATTCAAAATCTGAATTTCGCCGCCACGTTACAACCTGCTAATTTTAGGCGTTTCAACATAATTTCTGCATCAGCAATAAATGATCCATTGCTTCCCCAACTTGAATCCTTGACCAATCTTTGATAGAAAACCATGGAAAACGATCGAAATCAGTCCAATATTGATTAATAAGATATTTAAAAATATTTTCTATAATTGAGGATTATTTTCCTCTTTTTAATGAAAATTAGAATAAAATAAGTAGTGAAATAACTTCATTTTGGGAAGTTATCAGGGGGAGTGGGCTACCCCTCTATTTATAGACAAAAATAGGGGGGGGGGGGGTGGCGAGAAGGAGCTAACGCCGGCGGTAGCGCTAGCGGCGGGCGTTAGCTCACTTCAAAAAATCTAACATTGGCTGCATTGATCCGAATATTTGGAGTATGGATTTTCCTGACTTCAACACTTTGGTGCGGTGAGTGTGGATGAAAAACCTAGCAAGAATGCGAGATGGTGGAAGTTGGCGAGCATGAAAGGATAGTCGACAACTCGGTGTGAGGAGGCGAGTATGTGACCAGGCCGGATTTCGAAAACTTCGCGTGGCGAATGGAGGGAACCTTGCGAGCTGAGTTGCTTCCTCGCACGGAGGGGAACGACGACCTCACCTCATCGCGTGAGTACGTCAGAGGATGGTGGTCCCTCTAGGCAAGCAGGGAAGGAGCATGTGGAGGAAGAGCCGGAGCGACTAAGGAAGCCACCGTTCTACCCGGCGAGTTCGCAGGGAATCCGATTCCAGGATGCTGAAAATCTGGTGAGATTCCCAGATACTCGCCCAGGTGTCGGTTCACAGAGGTAGATTGTGGGAAGGAAGGGAGCGTTGGGGCATTCCATCAGGAAGAGATTATCGGGCTGCCAATATGGGGTTTGAGGAGGAGAAAAAAAGACTTGTTTTTAGAATTACAATCATAACTGATCTCTCCCGTTATTATTTCTCTTGAGAAGCCATTTTTTAATCTTTACTACCAAGTTGAGTCTATTTGATAAATGACAAATAAACATCAGCACGTTATTCTGTTTTTCTTAAGAAACTAAAGGAATCTTGAGCTCCTCTTATAAATTCCACTGTCGCCGTAGACGAGGCAGTGTAGAAGGAAAGCATGGAGTCATTGTGCAGCAGTACTGAGAAGTGTGATCTCCCGAAGGTGTATTTGGGCAGGCTGGACTTGTCCAAGTCAGGCACCGGACCTTGGGCTGCGGCCCGGGCCGAGGTTGCCCGAGCTTTGTCTAATTATGGAGGTTTCGAGGTTGTTTCCGATGGAATTAAGCCCGAGATGCTGGATGAGCTCTTTGGGAGGGTGATTGTCACAACCCGCATTTTCCCACCAAAAATGTTACATCAGAGTGAAGGGGAAACTACGCGCTGCGATGCCACGTCAGGGAGGGGACAACCCCTGACGCTCAGGCTAACCGCTAAACAACATTTCAAACAATAAGATGTTTCTTTATTGAAGAGAATCATAGGTTTTAGCTTTGGACCGTGTCCCTCGGTCAGTGGCTCATGTAGTCCACAAGTAAAAGAAAGTATTTTACGCAGCAGAATATATGATTTCTTTACATAAATACAAATTTGATGACATAATTATACTTATACTTAAAGGGGTATAAGGAATCGTTTGATACGCTTTGAAAGGTAGTAAGTTTATGCATAAATTATGCCATTAACATAAGGATGCAGCTTTTATATATATATATACTTTAAAGTATCTACTAAGCATCCTAACATAAAACCGTCCCCAAGAGCATATGAATATAAACAGAGCGGAGATAAAAAAAAAACTAAAGCGTAAGCAAGGCACTAACACTATGGGCGCCAACAACTGACACGAACCTATAGTAGTCAAAGTTAGATGATATACACAGTAAAGTAAAGTACAACTCCTCACCAGAGAAAAGAAAACAAGAGTATCAGCACGCCGTCCAGCAGGAGCAAAACCCTGGAGTAGCACGGCTAAGTACCTGAACCTGAAGCATTCAAAACCGAAGAATGCCTCAGCCCAAAGCGGGTGCAAGCAAACCAGAGAGAAAGAAATCTGACAATCATAAGAAATGTCAACTCGGAGTGCATCGAACGCACAGATTTTTCCCAAATGTTACTACATGATGAGGTGAGGAATGTGATGGCGAACACGACGGTGTCACTACCATCTCGCATTCAAACATTGCTGCGGAGGCGAAACACATCGGGTCACCGACCTTCCAACAGACAAAATAGAAACAAGGTATCGTGGTGGCGGACCTACCGAGTCACTATCCATCCAACGACCCAAAATAATGCTTTCCCCATCATATAATAACATAACCCCACTAACGGGTATCACCTCTCGGAAGAAACAAGCCTTCTCACGATCTTTCGAAAATGGCAACCACGGTCCCCGGGTATATCTATTGAACTAAAGGGTACAGGGACCTTCTGACGTATACCGACAACATGACATGACATGACGATCACACTTGGAGCTGGGGGGCACAAAACAAGGAAGAGGAGCTACCGCCGGCGCTAGCTAGCTAGCGCTGGCGCTAGCTCCCTCTCGTGGAATCCCGACGAATTCCACGAGATTTCACGGGACAAGGGTCTCCCGACGAATTTATGAAAAATTTGTCGAGTTTACACGGGACAAGGGTCTCCCGACGAATTTATGAAAAAATCGTCGAGTTTACACGGGACAAGGGTCTCCCGACGAATTTATGAAAAATTCGTCGAGTTTACACGGGACATTTCGACGAATTTTACTTAAACGATTTCCTGGGTTGACCCGTGAAGTCCCGACGAATTTCGTCGGATGTTCACGGGATCATCCCGACGAATTCCACGAGATTTCACGTATTTCACGGGTTTTCACGGGAGGTTTCGACGAATTGCAGTAAAAAGTTGGGTTTTCGCGTTTTAAAAGCCGTTTCGACGATCTAACCTATCCTAACACTTGCTGCAGCATAACTAAACATAATTTCGAATATTTTTGAGTATAAACACCCAGATCGACGATAAAAACGATAAACATGATAAGAACAACCATAGAAGGATAAACATCAGATTTTTTTATCACCTAAAAATAGAAACAAGGAAAGTCTAGACAGAAATGGAGATCTACTTGCCTTAAATCGCCGCTGAATCACCGCTGCTCGCTACGAAAAGCACCTAGCCGGGAAGCCCTCGCCGAGAGCTTTTGATTTCTGGCCTCCGATGAGAAATCTAGCCGCTGACGGGAGAGAAATCACCTCCAAAGCACCCGTTTCACCCCTTTCTCTCTCTAACTCAACTTTCTCTTTTTTCTGAACTCAGTACAGTCTAAATGGCGTGAAGAAGAAGAAGAAGAGAGATTTTTTTTTTCTTTCATAAAGGGGGCACACTCTCCCAGGTCACTTTTGATAAGATAAAAAATATATATATATATATATACATTTTTATATAAAATCTGGGAATATATTTTGACAAAATACATGTGTTTTATATATGTATTATATTGAAAGCTTAAGTTCATTTTATATTACTCTTTTACGAAAGTTGCCCACTCCTAAGGTTATTAATATTATTAAAACTGTATAATTTAACTTTATTATTTCAAAATAACTACGAGTACGAGATACACGCTCCCTCGAACACGAGATGGTAACGCCCGAATTAAAACGGACCGCACACGGGGAAACTCGAAAATCGGGGGCGTTACAGCCACCCCACCTTCAAAAAAGTTTCGCCCCGAAACTTTCGACATAACATACAGAACAAAGGAATGAACGGAAGATAAATAGTACTAAAAGAGAGTACTTACCGAAGAAGCTACACGAATAACTGAGGGTGAGATTCCCTCATAGCCGACTCTAACTCCCAAGTCGCGCTTCGAACATCCTGATTGCTCCACAGGACCTTTACCATGGGAATGACTTTTCTTCGCAGCACCTTATCTTGCTTCTCCAGAATACGGACCGGCTCTTCTACAATCGTGAGATTAGGTTGCAGTGCAGGCACTGAATTCAGAACTTGCCGCTCATTCGGAACACACTTCCTCAACTGGCTCACGTGGAACACATCGTGCACACCAGGGCAGGAATCGGGCAACAGAAGCCTGTAAGCAGCAACCCCAATACGCTCAATAATCTGAAACGGCCCAACGTATCTCAGATCTAATTTATGATTCTTCCCAAATCGCTTCACTCCGGCCATCGGCGATACTTTCAGAAAAACCAAGTCGTTCAGAGCAAATTCCAATTCAGTCCTTCGCCGATTGGCATACTTTTCACACCGCTCTTGAGCTATGCGGAGCTTTTCTCTAATCTGAGATACCGAGATACTCATTTCTTCTAGAGCTTCAGGTCCAAGCACTGGTTCCTCACCAACTTCTGCCCAAAACAACGGTGTACGACACCGTCTTCCATATAAGGCCTCGAACGGAGCCATTTGCAAACTCTCCTGATAGCTGTTATTATAAGCAAACTCCATCAGTCCAAGCCTTTCGTCCCAGGCTCCTCCGTGCTCCAAAATATAACAGCGAATCATATCCTCGATAATCTGATTCACCCTTTCTGTCTGACCATTCGTTTGCGGGTGATACGCCGTAGAATATCGCAGATCGGTACCCAAAGCACCCTGCAAACTCTGCCAAAAGCGAGACATAAACCTTAAATCTCGATCAGAGATTATGCTCACTGGCACTCCATGCAATCTGATCACCTCTTGCAGGTACAAAGATGCGATTTTCTCCATCGAGTAACTGATCTTAAATGGTATGAAGTGTGCGCACTTGGTCAAACGATCGACAACTACCCACACCGAATCATGTCCACGAGGGGACCTCGGCAATCCAGTAATGAAATCCATCGATAAACTTTCCCATTTCCACATCGGGATATCTAACGGTACCAGCTTTCCTCCGGGCCTCTGGTGACTGGCTTTCACACGCTGGCAGGTATAGCATTTAGCCACGAACAACGCAATGTCCTTCTTCATTCCAGGCCACCAAACAATCTTCTTCAAGTCAAGATACATTTTTGTCGAACCCGGATGGTACGCCAAACTAGATTCATGAGCCTCCTCACAAATCTTCTCCCGAATTTCATCCACCGCAGGGATACAGAATCGGCCACGATACTTCAACGTGCCTTCTCGATCAATCGAAAAGTCTGGCAGTTCATCATTTTCAGTTCTACCGCGCAGATGTTGCAAATCTGGATCTTCCTTTTGATGTAATCTCGTAAGAGTTATCCATGAAGGCTCGGCCGCTTCCACAGAAGATAACCCATCCTTGGGTTTCACAGCAATATTCATCAGGTAAAATTCTTCCACCAAGGTCTGAACCGACAAACCAAACACGGCAGATTTCCTACTCAAGGCATCAGCTACAACATTTGCCTTACCTGGATGGTATAAGATATCTACATTGTAATCCGCAACATACTCCAACCACCTTCGCTGCCGCAGGTTCAACTCCTTCTGAGAGAACACATAAATCAAGCTCTTGTGGTCCGAGTAAATCTTGCACGACACGCCGTACAACAAGTGTCTCCACAACTTCAGGGCGTAAATCACAGCAGCGAACTCTAAATCATGCGTAGGGTAATTCTTTTCATGGATCTTCAATTGCCTCGACCCATACGCAATTACTTTACCATCTTGCATAAGCACGCACCCGAGTCCAATGTACGATGCATCCACATACACTTGGAACTCCAATCCTTCTACCGGAAGAGCCAACACTGGAGCAGAACACAATCTTCTCTTTAATTCCTGGAACGCCTCTTCGCACTTATCGCTCCAAACAAAGGCAACGCCTTTCCGAGTTAACTGAGTTAATGGAGCAGATAGTTTTGAAAACCCTTCCACAAAACGCCGGTAATATCCAGCCAATCCCAGGAAACTTCTTATCTCCTTCGGCGATTGCGGTCGTTTCCATTCTAACACCGCGGCTACCTTCGCTGGGTCCACCGATACACCATCTTGATTCACCACATGACGCAGGAACGATATCTCAGAAAGCCAGAATTCGCATTTACTAAGCTTAGCATACAACCTATGCTTCCTCAAAGTTGCCAAAACTAAATGCAAATGCCGAGCGTGCTCCTCCTCGCTAGAAGAAAACACAAGCACATCATCCATAAACACTACTACGAACTTGTCCAAAAAGTCGCTAAAGACTCTGTTCATCATATCCATGAAAGCTGCGGGCGCATTCGTCAGCCCGAACGACATGACCAAAAACTCAAAATGTCCGTACCGCGTACGGAAGGCAGTTCGAGGCACATCCGACTCCCGGATCCTCAGTTGATGATAGCCCGAACGAAGATCAATCTTTGAGAATACACTACTACCACGCAGCTGGTCGAATAAGTCATCAATTCGCGGTAACGGATATCTATTCTTCACGGTCACTTTGTTCAGTTCACGATAATCGATGCAAAGTCGCATAGATCCGTCCTTCTTCTTAACAAACAATACGGGAGCACCCCACGGAGACGAACTCGGCCTAATGAATCCACACTGCAGAAGCTCATCTAACTGAGTACGCAATTCTTCTAGTTCACGCGGCGCCATGCGATACGGAGCTTTAACTATCGGACGAGTACCTGACTCAAGATCAATCACAAACTCTGTCTCTCTCTCCGGAGGGAGACCAGGAAGATTATCAGGAAAGACATCTGGGTACTCTCGTACCACAGCGATACTATCAATCGAGAAAGATGCAGAAACTGCACTCAACAGAGATACCGAGCAAAAGGAACCACCAAGCTCATCAAAAGCACGAGCACAAACCACAGAAGCAAAAGAAGACGCCTGACGTGGTAACCCAAACACACTCATGGGCTGACCACCGTCCATGAGCAAATCGAGACGCTTATCCTTACACCGGATAACGACGCCATAACGGGTTAACCAATCCATACCGAGGATTACGTCGAAGTCTTCTAACTCGATAACCTTCAGAGTCGCAAAAGCCACAAACCTATCCAACAAGATTGGACACTGATCGGCACACCGGGTCGACAGGACTGAATCACCAGACGGAAAGCTAACAGACCAAGGGTCGGCAAAAGACTCTAAGGCCCAACGATGCTGTTTCACAAATCTATCGGCCACAAAGGAGTGGGTCGCACCAGAATCGAAAAGAACGCGAGCCCAACAACCTCTAACTTTAAATCTTCCTGTGAAAAACATTCGCGAAAAAGAATCGCTATTACTATCACATGCATCAAAACAGTACAATACAAAAGTAACTAACCTGATATGACTTGAGTTGAACTCTCCGCTTCCTCCTTTGTGACAGCGTTCAACTTAGCTTTTGCACGATCCAAAAAAAGGCAGCTGCTGTGGCGGCGGCGGGAGCATCGCTGTAGGCACAACAGGCAGCCCACCAGCAAGCCGAAGCTGCGGGCACTGGGTCCTCAAGTGGCCCTTCTGATTGCACTGGTAACATACCCTCTCATGCAAACGGCATCGGGCCGCATCATGGCCTTTCATACCACACTGCTCACAAGCCTTTACCTTCATCCAGCACTGAGCGACCTCATGGCCCCTTCGATTGCAATGGGAACAAGTCACCACCTCCTTCTTGGGCTCTCCTTGCAGAGCCATCACCTGAACTTGCTTCTGCGCGTCAAGTCTCTTAAAGCATTTTTCGAATGGATGGCCCACCCGGCCACAGAAGCTACACACTATCTTGCCTTTCTTCCCTTGCGCCGAACTGGCTCCTGGTTCAAAAGTCCTCTTATCTTTTCTCAACTCCTTACCTCGGTTCTTGGCGTTCTCGATCGCCTCAACCTTCAGGGCAACCTCTACCTCCTCGGGGTACGACTCAGCACGGTAGGCACATGCCAACTGCTGCACTTCACTCCGAAGTCCTCCAAGAAATCTCTTCACCCTTTCATCTTCAGTAGCCACTAACCCTGGAGCAAACCTGCTCAGCTTTGCAAACTCGATCTCATAAGCTCCAACAGAAAGTTGCCTCTGCTTCAGATGCAGGAAGTCATTTCGCAAGCGATCCTCCTCAACTGGGGGTAAAAACTTCCGCAGCAATCTCCGCTTGAACTCATCCCACGAGCAACCATCCGTAAGTCCTTCCCTCGTACGAATCCACCATCCCTTCGCGAGTCCCTTCAACTGGAAGGCAGCAACCATGACCTTCTGCTCCGCTGTGACACCGGAGTACGAGAACATCTCCTCCATTGATACAATCCAATCATCCAGCGCCACGAAGTCGGCGCTCCCATCATAAGTCGGGGGTCCTAACCGCTGGAAATGAGAGATGAAATTCATCTCGGGTGGTAACGCGACCGGGGGTACTAAAGGAGCAGGTCGGGCAGGGGCATCCTGAACCGCTGCACCATCCGGGGTAGCAGTCCGCGATCTCTCTGAAGCTGCTATGAACGCCTGCAACTGCTCTTGCATGGCAGCCATCTGCTGAGTCAGAGCCAAGTTGCTCTGACGCAATTCCTCGATCACCGCCTCACTCTGGGCACCAGAAGACTCTCCCTCAGACTGGGGGGCAGGTTTCGCCGGGCGACGCTTGGAAGCCATTTCTACTGATCAAAGAAAACACTCACTCACAATCCATAACCCAAGAACAAAGGAAATAGAACAAATACCAACTTCTGTTATCATATAGCTCTGGGAACAAGATCGAATGCGCGTTATTTTCATTTAGTCCTTAGCTCTTGTGCCTAACATATGCTTGTATGTATGCTTGATATTACTTTTCTTAAATCATGTGTGTACATGTGTCATCCTGTCGATCTTTAACTTGGCACGTGTGCAAATGCAGTGTAATGCTATGCTTATGTCATGCTTTGCATTCTAATGAAGCCTTAATGCATGATATGAGTGGAGTACACATACGATCTTATGCATCCCATACTACATATTATCGTATGTAACTAAAAAGAAAACGTTCTAAAAAAAAACATCCATGGGGTTTAGGTTATGCCACCCATACAACATAACCGCCACATGTTGTTACATATGGTGGATCCATATAAAAACACATATTATGCCGCCCATACAACATAATATGCCCTGTATACTTCTCTACATGCATGCGTGACATGTTCATGCTTCAGGCAAGATCGACGGATGACCCTCGGTGTGTGTATGCAATGATTATCACGGCTAACTAGGGGGGTTAACCGGGCCAACTAGAACGTCACGGCAACCCGGTTAACCTCCCTCTGATACCAACTGTCACAACCCGCATTTTCCCACCAAAAATGTTACATCAGAGTGAAGGGGAAACTACGCGCTGCGATGCCACGTCAGGGAGGGGACAACCCCTGACGCTCAGGCTAACCGCTAAACAACATTTCAAACAATAAGATGTTTCTTTATTGAAGAGAATCATAGGTTTTAGCTTTGGACCGTGTCCCTCGGTCAGTGGCTCATGTAGTCCATAAGTAAAAGAAAGTATTTTACGCAGCAGAATATATGATTTCTTTACATAAATACAAATTTGATGACATAATTATACTTATACTTAAAGAGGTATAAGGAATCGTTTGATACGCTTTGAAAGGTAGTAAGTTTATGCATAAATTATGCCATTAACATAAGGATGCAGCTTTTATATATATATATATATATACTTTAAAGTATCTACTAAGCATCCTAACATAAAACCGTTCCCAAGAGCATATGAATATAAACAGAGCGGAGATCAAAAAAAAACTAAAGCGTAAGCAAGGCACTAACACTATGGGCGCCAACAACTGACACGAACCCATAGTAGTCAAAGTTAGATGATATACAAAGTAAAGTAAAGTACAACTCCTCACCAGAGAAAAGAAAACAAGAGTATCAGCACGCCGTCCAGCAGGAGCAAAACCCTGGAGTAGCACGGCTAAGTACCTGAACCTGAAGCATTCAAAACCGAAGAATGCCTCAGCCCAAAGCGGGTGCAAGCAAACCAGAGAGAAAGAAATCTGACAATCATAAGAAATGTCAACTCGGAGTGCATCGAACGCACAGATTTTTCCCAAATGTTACTACATGACGAGGTGAGGAATGTGATGGCGAACACGACGGTGTCACTACCATCTCGCATTCAAACATTGCTGCGGAGGCGAAACACATCGGGTCACCGACCTTCCAACAGACAAAATAAAAACAAGGTATCGTGGTGGCGGACCTACCGAGTCACTATCCATCCAACGACCCAAAATAATGCTTTCCCCATCATATAATAACATAACCCCACTAACGGGTATCACCTCTCGGAAGAAACAAGCCTTCTCACGATCTTTCGAAAATGGCAACCACGGTCCCCGGGTATATCTATTGAACTAAAGGGTACATGGACCTTCTGACGTATACCGACAACATGACATGACATGACGATCACACTTGGAGATGGGGGGCACAAAACAAGGAAGAGGAGCTACCGCCGGCGCTAGCTAGCTAGCGCTGGCGCTAGCTCCCTCTCGTGGAATCCCGACGAATTCCACGAGATTTCACGGGACAAGGGTCTCCCGACGAATTTATGAAAAATTTGTCGAGTTTACACGGGACAAGGGTCTCCCGACGAATTTATGAAAAAATCGTCGAGTTTACACGGGACAAGGGTCTCCCGACGAATTTATGAGAAATTCGTCGAGTTTACACGGGACATTTCGACGAATTTTACTTAAACGATTTCCTGGGTTGACCCGTGAAGTCCCGACGAATTTCGTCGGATGTTCACGGGATCATCCCGACGAATTCCACGAGATTTCACGTATTTCACGGGTTTTCACGGGAGGTTTCGACGAATTGCAGTAAAAAGTTGGGTTTTCGCGTTTTAAAAGCCGTTTCGACGATCTAACCTATCCTAACACTTGCTGCAGCATAACTAAACATAATTTCGAATATTTTTGAGTATAAACACCCAGATCGACGATAAAAACGATAAACATGATAAGAACAACCATAGAAGGATAAACATCAGATTTTTTTATCACCTAAAAATAGAAACAAGGAAAGTCTAAACAGAAATGGAGATCTACTTGCCTTAAATCGCCGCTGAATCACCGCTGCTCGCTACGAAAAGCACCTAGCCGGGAAGCCCTCGCCGAGAGCTTTTGATTTCCGGCCTCCGATGAGAAATCTAGCCGCTGACGGGAGAGAAATCACCTCCAAAGCACCCGTTTCACCCCTTTCTCTCTCTAACTCAACTTTCTCTTTTTTCTGAACTCAGTACAGTCTAAATGGCGTGAAGAAGAAGAAGAAGAGAGATTTTTTTTTTCTTTCATAAAGGGGGCACACTCTCCCAGGTCACTTTTGATAAGATAAAAAAAAATATATATATATATATATATACATTTTTATATAAAATCTGGGAATATATTTTGACAAAATACATGTGTTTTATATATGTATTATATTGCAAACTTAAGTTCATTTTACATTACTCTTTTACGAAAGTTGCCCACTCCTAAGGTTATTAATATTATTAAAACTGTATAATTTAACTTTATTATTTCAAAATAACTACGAGTACGAGATACACGCTCCCTCGAACACGAGATGGTAACGCCCGAATTAAAACGGACCGCACACGGGGAAACTCGAAAATCGGGGGCGTTACAGTGATGCCTGAGGTATTCAAGGAGTCCAACCTCAATGGCCCCACACCGTTGAACCATGGCGGCTTCTGGATTCCAAGGGATGACGAAATATTGCCTTTCAAGAGTCTCAAAGTAACAGATCCCGTGTCCGTAGCGGCCGTTCACGCATGTGCTACTAGTATTTGGCCTCATGGGAACGAATTTTTCTGGTGCATATCAACGAATCTCTATCATCTTGTCAGAAGAGTTATGTGTATTTTCAATACCATAATTTTTTTTTGTATGCAATAGTAACAATATTTGGAGCTACGCAAAGCAAATGAAGGGGTTGATGCAAATAATTCATAAAATGGTATTAGAGAGTTTGAAATTGGAACATCAATATGATTCGCACTTGGACTCCCTTCAATATTCCCTGAGGCTATTAGAGTTCTACTCTATTGATGAACACAATGAAGAAGATAAAGTCATCATTTCTCAACATGTCGACCCAAATTTTGTGAGCATAATTTGTCAGGACAAGAAAGGGCTCGAAGTTGAGATCTCAAATGGCGAATGGATAGAGGCTCCCACAGCACCAAACTCATTCACCGTCTTACTCGGTGAAATATTTACCGTAAGTGATAGCCCTCTGATTATAAGAAGTCTTCGATGATTTTAAGTCTAACGTTCTAATGCTTATGATTTACTATTGTAGGCCTGGACCAATGGAGTGTTCCGAGCTCCAAAGCATAGGTTAGGACTGAGCGTAATGTGAAGCGTCACTCGGCCATCTTCAACGCATTCCCGAGTCTGAGCGAGGAGATCATGTTAGTAACTCCACATGAGTTGGTTGATGAGAAACATCCCCTGCTTTTCAATCCTTTCAATTACTACGATTACATCAAATTTCTACACTCCGATGAAGGGGAGAAGCACAAAAATGTTTTGGAGGTGTACTGTGGCGTCAAGCCGGCAATAATGACGGCATGATCTTTTGCGGAATCCGAACGATTCAGACCGTTTGTTATAAATGCACGGTGTTCATCTCTTCACTGTTGTTGTCTTCTTTGTTGAAATCCGCCGCAATAAAATGTTTGCTAATTAAATAAATTTTGCCTCTGTGTGTTAAATTGTATTAATTTGATCTCAGTAAAAAAAAAAAAAATCTTTCCGTGCTCTAAAAAATGCAATCTTTAATTGAAAACACCAAGCACAACTTGCTCTGTAGCGCGGAGTGCAACTCGGCTTGCGGCCTCTTATTCGTCCTCGCTCGTCAATTGAAAGATTAACTGCTTAATTATTTTAACTTTGGAGGTTCAGTAATGAAAATTACTCCTTTTATCAACTATTTATTTTAACTATGGAGTGGGTCACTAATGAATAATTACTTGTTTAACTATCCCGAGTAATTACTGTTTTACTATTATTTTCCCATTTCAATTGTAAGAAATGGTGTATGACTCTGCTATTTACCTTCACGGACCATTAGCGATAGAATATATTCAGCTCAGTAGCAAATAATTAGCGTCGAAATTTTCAAGCTCGTGTCTCAGAACCCAATTCTTTGTCCGAAAGTTCGTTTAAATTGTAATACAATCATTTTACAGTAAGAAGAATAATTCTAATCTATTGTTAAAGGGAAACTGATAATGATAACAATGCCACTATTATTAAAGCATTAGAACGTTAGGGCGGTGAAAGCGGTCGACGCCGAGAGGGGCGGTGGAGGAGACGATGATCGGGATGAAGGCGAAGGAGAGCTGAAGCTGCGTCAGGGAGGAATAGGCGATGGTGGCGTGGGATTCATAGGCGGAGGTACGGCGGAGGGAGGCCGCCGATTCCGGCTTCGTTCCTCCGGCCGGTAATAAATCATGAGCGTGCTTCCGTGATAAACCATTTTTGGGGGCATTTTGGGCGTGATGTTTTGCCTGGGGCTGTTTTGGACCAAACTTTTTTGGGGACATTTTGGGCGTAACGGGGGCATTTTGGGCGCTACTTTGCCAGGAACATTTTGGGAAGAACTTTTCCGTCGGGGCATTTTGGGAACAACTTTGCTAGGAACATTTTGGGAAGAAATTTTCCGAGGGGCATATTGGGCACAACTTCTCGCTGCAGCGGTTTGGAGAGCAATTTCTCGAGGTTGAAGGAGAGCGATCACTTCCATGTCTGTGGGGGCCTAGAGAGTGATTGTTAACCTTCAACGGATCAGCCTAATCAAATGTTGCGGTCTCCATTTAGCAGTTTTTATTATTGGGGCAAGCTTTGAATCATCCTTTCTAAGCTCATCGTAGCTATATATCCACCGGAGATTCCTTCGCTATTTTTGAGATTTCTCCTAAATTGATCTCATCTACTCCATTTTTTTTTATATTTTCAAATAGCTTATCACTTCCATTTAAAACAAAAACAAAATCTCTATCAAGATAGCATGCATGGAATCTGTTTTTTAAGATTCTTAGGGGATGAAGCTCAAATTAATTCTTTTGTCCCCAGCCAGAGGAGGAACAAAAATCACAACAAGCGGCCCCCGCGGCTGCCCGGCCGAGCGGCCCCCGCCGGCCGCTGCCCTGTGCCCGTGCGGCTTCCGTCGCGCGCGCCACCGCTGCACCTCCGCGTCGCCGCCACCACACCACCGCACCTCCGCGTTGCCGCCCAGTTAACAAAAGGGGACAAAGCCAACACACACGCACGCACACACACACTATCAATTACTCAACTCTCCAATGGAAGTTAGCATAATTACAAGCTGTATCTCTCTATTATTCTAAATAGAATTTTTTCTTTGAGTTTATATTTCATAACGTGCATTTACAAAAGTACCCCTAGCTCAGTGTTGGGCTAGAGAGCACGTAAGTCCGACCAGAGCACCTGCAAATTAGTTCGAGCAAATACCTGCACGACGGCTTAGCGGTATGCCGATACACAACCAAAACACAGCACAAGATAACAATAATAAAAGTGACACAGAGATTTAACGTGGAAACCCAATAAGGTGAAAACCACGGGACGATCGGAGTCCAACCCGACAAGCCGCCACTAAGAATGTGTAAAACAAAAAAGCAATTACAAGGTTTTCCATACTCGGTCCACACATGATTTTCACCAACATTGCACCACACAATAATACACAATAAACAGTAGCAGAAAAATTGCAAGTTACCGAAAACGGCGGACGGGACATATTACACAAATCCTCTCCAAAGATGCCTCTTCGAATCATTGCCAAAGTCTGTTCCAGATTCAATCTGTGTAGACGAAGTATTCCTCGTCAACGTCGCAGAGACGTCCGAAAGCTCTCCCCAAACTAAGACGCTTGCCACAAAGGCCTATATAGAAACTCTTTCAATGTTTGAGATTGGAGAGAAGTGGATGCCTTACCCCTCCTACTTCATGCCTATTTATAAGGCCAAAACCAAGAGGTAGAAGTGGTAGATGGTTGTGCATGAAGCTTCCCTCGATCAAAAGCACATGTCGTGAAGCTTCGTCTGAGTACTTTCCTAGAAGCTTCCTTCAAGAGCACACATGTTGATTTCATAGTCAAAGACGGTTACCCATTTTCACACTTGGCATGAAACACGTGCTTGAAAAATATGGTCAAAAGGTGGCTAGCCGCTTTCACACTTAGGAGAAAATTATCTCATCACTCAGCCCCCCCCCCCCCCCCCCCCCCCCCCCCCCCCCCCCCCCCCCCCCCCGAGATAATTCTGTGTGCATACTATGAAAATATAAACTTACAAAGGAATTTTTTGCAATTTTAAAAGATAGAGGGGTGCAACCTATAGTTTTGCAAATTTATAGAGAAAATCAACCACTGGCTCGCTAGGGATGCATTATTGAACTCGTTATGTAGGTTTTTCTATGTACAACATAACATATGTGTGTATAACAATATGGTATATGATATAACATATGATATACAATATGATATCAAGTGAAAACATGTTATGATGTCTGGACATAATGGTTAACATCATTCCAGATCCACACTTCCATCAGAAGATCTGAGCCACTGGAGCTCTTATACACTGATGTTTGCGGGCCATTGAAGGTCCAGCTGAGAGGAGCGTCTTACTTCGTGAAGTTCATTGATGATTGTTCGAGAAAATTGTAGATATACACTATTAAGATCAAAGATGAGGTTCTCGACACTTTTCGGAAATTCCACGCAGAGGTGGAGAGGCAGTTTGGGAAGAACCTAAAATGCATCAGGTCTGATAATGGGGGAGAGTATATTGGTCATTTTTGTAACATCCCCCAAACTACTAGGCCCCTAGATGATTTTTGTCATGACAAGTCATGACAAAAATAGGATAAGTGACCTAGAACCCTAGGATGAAAATGGAAGAGGTGAAAAAAAACACATGGTGTGCACTTAGCCATCATGATCCACCCTATTGAGAAGTGAACCAAAAGGGGAGGATAAAATATCTTGTAAACCCCACATAACCATGAATAGTTCATATGGTGAGTTAAGTACACAAAGTGGGCCAGGAAGGCCCTATGAACTCATTAAAATGGGAAGGAATGCACTTTGGGGTGCAAATAGCAGAAATGGATGTCCTAGCCTAGAGGTGACCAAAAGACTTCAAAAAGCCAACACAACCTCACCATGATCCCTATGACCAACTAGGAGGGCAAGTAGGCCACTAGGGACCCTTGGGGTCAACCAATTTGGTCAAATTGACCAAAAGTCAACTGTGAGCAATCTTAGGTCAAATCACCATAATTAAGGGCAATTGAACCCCAATTGATCAAATTGAAGCCACTCTCCTATGGCAACCTCCCTAAGGGACCTAATGGACCCAAAAGCCCCATCATAGGGCCATCAATTTGGGGAAATTGGGTCAATTTCTTGAGAGCCCCAAATTGACCTAAAAGGTGCTAAAACCCAAATTAATCTTCAAGGGACTTAGAATGACCAAATTGATCACCACCAAAACCTAAAGGGAGTATGTGAGACCTAAAGGGAGTCTAATGGCCCCACATTGGACCCTTGGTGTAAGCCAATTTTGAGGAAATTGGGCAAATTACCAATTTGCCCCAAATTACCAATTACACCCCTTTGGGTTCTAATTAGCCCCAAATTGACCAAATTGACCTAGCACAACCCTACCCAAACAGTAAGGGAAGTGAGTGAGACATAAGCAAGCCAAGGTTCACATTCAATTTGGAGAATTAAGGCAAAATCACCAAAATGCCCAAATTGCCCCTATAGGCAATTAAGTGCACTCAAGCCCCAATTGACCCCATCTTGAATCAATTCCCTGTAGAGTAGGTCCATAGGGTCTTAGGGAGCAATGTGAGTCAATCATATTGAGGGTGTAAGCTTGAGTCAAGCCCCAAACCTAAAAATCCCCAATTTGCCCTATTTGGGTCAAGTGAGCCCAAAGCTCAAATCAAGTGGGCTTAGCCAACCCCATGACTCCAATAACCAGCCCTCATGATAACTGAACCCTAAGACCACTGAAAATTCGAAATGGAGGGATTAATGGTAAGAAATTTGGACTTGAAATGGGGGAAAAAGACAAAGGGGACATGGAGGAGGAAATTAGGGAGTGGGTGCCAAATGGCACCCCGTTATCATTCCCCAAGCTCTTCTCCCAGCAGGGGGAGTAATTCCCGTCAGTTTGGGGCAGTGGGGAGGAGGTTTGGATTGGCTGCCATGGGCGGCAAGGAGGTTGGTCGAATGGCCTTAATGGCAACCGGCCATATACACTCCCTCCCCCTCCTTCTCCCTCTCACTACGTTCAGAACTCCCAGAGCAGTCGAGCCCCCTCTTCAGAAGAAGTTTTCGAGCTCAGCCGCACAGAAAACGCCATGGATGCCGGGAATAGGAACGCGACCTTCCTCCGCCGCAACACCCGCCGCCAAGGCCGTGCTCAGGCAAGTTCCTTTCCCCCTCCACCCGTGCTAGTATCTAGACTCATTTAGGAGAGAAATCAGGCTCAATTGAGCCCGATCCCATGAGAGACAGAGGGAGATTTCTCGAGCATTTCTTCTTGCTCGGGATCGCCGGAGAGGCCATCTCCGGTGGCCGTGTCGCCGCCTGGCGTTAGCCACCACCTCAACGGAGGTGGTGGAGGCGGTGGCCGGCGGTAGGGTGCTGCAGGTTGCCGGAAAAATGCCCCGCAAAAACGGCCCAGGCGCGTGAGATCTGGCCTGTTGGCTCATCGGGGACGATGAACCCTGGCCGTCCGATCTGACGGATTCTTTTATTCGCAGCCCATGAAATGAATAAAATCGTAATGCTGATTATTTATCACACGTTTAGCCGATTTTGTATGCTGAAATTGAAGGCTTTAGAGGCCATAACATGAAAAATAGGCAGAGATAACATTTGTAGCCCTTGGGATCTACTTTCATTTGCCACCTTAAACTCTTAATTTGGTGCACCGTGGACCCCAGGGCATCCATTCTACTAAGACTGCTCATAATGCCTATTAGCAAACCATAATCCTGCCTAGGATTTTAATGTACCTTGCATGCTATTTTTGAAGGCTTTAGAGGCCATAACATGAAAAATAGGCAGAGATAACATTTGTAGACCTTGGGATCTACTTTCATTTGCCACCTTAAACTCTTGATTTGGTGCACTGTGGACCCCAGGGCATCCATTCTACTAAGACTGCTCATAATGCCTATTAGCAAACCATAATCCTGCCTAGGATTTTAATGTACCTTGCATGCTAATTTTGAAGGCCTTAGAGGCCATATCACGAACAGTTGCCAGAGACAACAATTGTAGCCCTATGGGTCTACTTTCTGTAGGAATTAAGATCAAGCTATTTGGAGCTCTACAGCTCCTTGTAGAGCTATTTTTCTAGGACTGCTCATTTTGTCTATTAGCAAACCACATAATCCTGCCTAGATTTTTAATGTAGTTTACATGCTAATTTTGAAGGCCTTAGAGGCCATATCATGAAAAGTTGCCAGAGACAACAATTGTATCCCTATGGGTCTACTTTCTGTAGGAATTAAGATCAAGTGATTTGGAGCTCTACAGCTCCTTGTAGAGCTATTTTTCTAGGACTGCTCATTTTGTCTATTAGCAAACCACATAATCCTGCCTAGATTTTTAATGTAGTTTACATGCTAATTTTGAAGGCCTTAGAGGCCATATCATGAAAGGTTGCCAGAGACAACAATTGTAGCCCTATGGGTATACTTTCTGTAGGAATTGAGATCAAGTGATTTGGAGCTCTACAGCTCCTTGTAGAGCTATTTTTCTAGGACTGCTCATTTTGTCTATTAGCAAATTTGGGTGGAGTGAGCCCTATGCCTTGGGGTTGACCCAATGGCTTGAAATGCTGGACATGGATCCTTGGCAGCAATATGCCTTCCCAAAAGTTATTTGGGATTTTTGGGTACAAAAATTCCAAGATAAGGAATTTACTAAATTACCCCTAGTTTAGGTTATAAAATAAAAAGGCGGTCATATGAACTTGGAATAATACGAGACTTAGGATCTGGTGTTTCTTTTTAGACCAATTCAGTGCTATGGTAATTTTCCCAAAATTTACTTAGGTCATAACCTAATACATGTAGTGCAAACCCCTATTTGCACCCCATCTAGGTTAAATAGAAATTATGGTCAAATATTTATGCTAAAAATGTGAAACTCAGGTTTTGGTGTTTTTAGACCAGCGTTATGTCATGGTAATCTTCCCTGAGATCATTGAGATCATAATCAAATACTTGTCGTGTAAATCTCTATTTGCACACCTCCTATCTTTAATAGAAACTATGACTTAGGATTCCCTGGAGAATTTATGAAATTAGGATTTGAGTTTGTTAGATCACTACTCACCGCGAACCTATGGTGATAATTGGAACTCGTTTGGATATGATGTGATCAAGATCGCACCATAAGAGTCTAATCTAGATCAACCTTGTTTCGGTCTGCGAATATCGAAACTGATTTACATGAATTAGACCACCACTGACCTCCACACGTAGAACTGTTAACTCTTTAGTAATTATGAAGGCTCAGGTCACTTGGAAGAGCATCTTGGGAAATAAGGATTGGGGCACGTTTAGCAAAGCTATAGGTGTGTGAGTTTACAGTGATATAAAAAGGAGGTTAGACCTCATCAAGGGCCCCGCACACAACTCATCAGTGTTAAGCGATTGTATGGAAGCAAAACTACCCTTAGCCGGGGAGCCATTTTAAGGTAGTACTCGAGGGAGAAGTCGAGAAGTATCTAAGGCAAACCCTGGTTTAAGGATGATGAAGAATAGGAATGTGGGTCCAAGTAAGGTTGAGAATGTTATTTGAATGTGAGCAGTTCCTCGGTGAAGAAAGGGGACTCGAGTTTAAAATGTGACGACGGGAGAGTCAGCTCCCGGTCACAGCTGGAGGTGTTGGAATTCAAGGAACTCCCCCACTTCTAATTGCCAAGTTTAACTCATCTTAGAGATGTAACGTAATTGGAGAGGAAATGGGGGGTCGAGTAAAAAGGGGTAGACACCAACAAGATTAAGTGCCTTGGGAGTAGGAAGTTCGAGGTGTCAACCCGCCACACTTCCTAGTACCGCTGCGAGCCCCTCACAGGGTAACCCTCCGGATGTCCAAGGTTAACCATAAAGCTTCTAGGTTCAACTAAATCATAGACAAGATTAGTTAAGTAGGAGAACTCGGCAAGTTAACTTCCATCCCGAACCGGGACGTTACTTATAGGAAGGACTGGGATAGTCCTGCGAGCGTTAGGCTCGGGTTATAGGAAGGACTGGGATAGTCCCGCGAGCGGTAGGCTCGGGTTATAAGGAAGACTGGAATAGTCTGGCGAGCGGTAGGCTCTACTTTATAAATGTTGATATAGAATTGCGAGCTGGAGGCTCGGTAGTAAATGCCTAATACTTGTTGCTTGTGTATAAGATGTGGTGGGTCTTCGGTTCTGCCTTAGTCGTCACACCGACAGCAGTTCGTTGACTCGGCAGTGCTAGTGGTTGTATTGGGGCCAGGTTGTTTTACTGCGCGTCCGACGGGACGAATTTCCTAAACCCTGCCTGGCCAGTTCAGTTTAGTACGCAGGAGCTCATGAGTACCGGGTACCGGTATCACAGCGTACGTTTGGGCCTAGGTCTGGTAGTGTGACTTACCCACCTAGGTGAGGAGACGCCCGCTCCTCTGCCACCGTTTGACCACGACGGGAGGTGCCCGAGAGGTTAGCTACCTCCGAAAAGTGGGAACTAAAGGTCTGTACGTACAGAGTCGTGTGTGTGAGTTGCATGTGTGTGAAATATTAATACAAACATTGCACCATTGCATTGCATATCATAGCATAGCATTTCTGCATAAACAGAGACCTCATCGTATAAATCAGTGTGGGCTCTTTTATACGATGAGTTTATTGCTTGCCAGATCCCTTAGCTTATGTGCTATTGTGTGTGCACATAAGTTAAGGTTACTTTCGTAGCTGCTCCTTAATTATACCGCTCTTTTACTTATACTGCTCTGTTACTTATACTGCTTCTTACTTTTGCTTACGTACATACTCCTGCTTGGGTAGATATGCTTACATTACTTGTTTAGTACCTTATACTTGCTAGTCTCGCCACTGCCACCTGCTTCTTTGGATTACCCCTTGATGTCCTCCGCTTCCTCCTCCCGCACGGTGCCTAGGAGTCGCGGGTGGAGGCGGTGAGGAATATGCTGAGTCTTTTAGACTGACGGTCAGTGGACCCTATTATTACAGGAGGACCAGGAGGACCAGGAGGAGCAGGTCAACCCCCAGAGGGTGGTGCCTGAGACAGTGAACAGGCCTGGAGTCGGACTCTCAGCTGCCGCCGGGAGAGCCCCGGTAAGCAAGACCCCTCATATTCCTACGCTGCACATCTACCCAGGTCAGGAGCCGGAGTTATATGCCATCGAAGGAGTCGAGCCTTGTGGATGCTTAGATTGTTATATCTTCGCCAGGAGAGAGGCGAAGAAAGCGTCCAAGGACCGGGCTTAGGCCATGTCGTACTATTATTTTAATTTCCGCACTCTGATGTACTCTTACTTTATATAAATATCTCTTGTTGGACATGTTTCTCTATTTGAAGTGATTATTGTGGACTTGTATTATTAATTCACTCTTCCTTTTATGATTTTGGTTGGCCTGGATATAGTTGAATAGCCGGCAGGATTGGCGTGTTGTGGTGGGGACCATGTTTGAGAGGGTACCACCACAAGACGGCAGTTCTGGGCGGTAAGACCCGGTTTAAAAGCAAAAAAAAAAAGCGTCTTACAAACTGGTATCAGCTTAGCCAAAACCGATCCAAAGAAGGAGTCCACAACCCTAGGGCAACCCCGCTCGAGTTAGTTTGAGGACAAACTAGCAGCGGAAGCAATGGTGTGCCCATAGGAGAAATCACGTTAAATTGTCCATCGAACGAGATGCTTAGGGCCAACCTTTCTAATTAAACACTTTTCTTATGTAGCCTCCGGTAAATGTTCCCAACCAGAGAACGATTCCCCATGTTCAGGTCGTGATTCCCCCAGTGCAAGATGAAGTCCCTCCGGAACAGGCTACGGTTCCCCCACTGCAAGACGAAGTACCTCCCGCACAGAATGCTGTCCCTCCCCCACCGGCTCCCGTCCAGTTCCAACAAACGGAGCTGGGTTAGACCCTAACCGCTATCCTGCAAGCTTTTACTCAGCAACAGGTCCCACTTCAGGCCCCCAACCCAGGGGCAAACTGGTTGAGCGTCTTCCGGGGTCTCTCCCCCCCATCTTACACAGGATCTGAGTCAGTGGTGCAAACGGAGGAATGGCTGGATGCAATTCAGTAAATGCTGGCAGGGATTCGTTGCCCGACGGATGTTGCCGTGTCCTTAGCTGTTTCTGCCCTAAAATCTCATGCTAAGAGATGGTGGAAGTCAGCTTTAGACACCACCTTTGCCGGTCTTGAGTACACAGACATCACGTGGGAAGAGTTTAAGGAGGCACTACTTGAGCACTTTGTGCCTCAAACAGCAAGAGATGAACTGGAGGAAAGGTTCTTGCATCTGAGGCAGGGGAATCTTTCAGTATTGGATTACCAGCGGGAGTTCTCTCACCTGGCTCGCTTCGCTACATCACATCAATTAAGCGACTCTGGGTACGCCAAGAGGTTCTTCAAGGGTCTACGAGACGATCTCAGACACTCCCTACAATATGTGGCGGACTCCAGTTTAGCACGAATCAGTGAAGCAGCAAGAAGACTGGAGGCAGATCAGCAAATGGTGAAGGGCCGAGGAAAAAGGCCAGCGGAAGATGGAAACGGGAATAGAGGACGGGACCACCGACAGCGCGGTGGATTCATTAGACATCAAAGAGGCAGAGGACAACCTCATCCAGACCCTCGACCGGACCAGAGACCCCCGGCTGTACTTGCACCTCAGCCGTTGCGGATGCAGGGGCCCCGAGAACAAGAAGGTAGAGCACATCCCTCGCCAGTGTGTTTCTGGTGTCACCAACCAGGACATGTGCAGGCTCACTGCCCTCAGAGATGGGGTAACCCCCCACCCCTACCTATAGCAGCACCACCGGTACAACAAATCAGGGGCCGAGGTCGAGGACGTGGACGAGGTCGAGGGCCACCGGGTAGAGGCAGGCAGCCGGAGCAAATGTATGCACTGGATCTTGCCGAACCCAGAAATCCAGAGGATGTGATCACAGGTACCTCAGTTTTCCCTACATAATTGTTTAATTACCTGCCGACCTTTAGCTTACGTCAAACAATAAACTAAATCGCAAATCACCCAGGTATAGTGCTAGTATGTAAAAAGCCTGCGTACACCCTTTTCGATACGGGCGCTTCCCACTCATTCGTTTCGGCGGAATTCGTGGACGACTTGGACCAAGTACAACATTTCGAAGGCGTCGAAAGAAAGGTGCGACTGGCGGACGGGTCAGAGATAGAAACATGTGCTAAGTGCAACATGAATGTGGAGATCGGAGGGAAGATGTTCGAAGCGCCGACAACACTGCTAAAGATGAAGGGCTACGATCTAATCTTAGGCATGAACTGGCTATACTGGAACCACGCCAAGATCGATTGTCAGGCAAAGAAAATCACTCTAAAA
Organism: Dactylorhiza incarnata; assembly: GCA_033032865.1. Taxonomy (NCBI): domain Eukaryota; kingdom Viridiplantae; phylum Streptophyta; class Magnoliopsida; order Asparagales; family Orchidaceae; genus Dactylorhiza; species Dactylorhiza incarnata. The sequence continues at coordinate 5,456,361 of JAWHQI010000159.1, read as the reverse complement.
CACGAGGGCGACGATGTGGTGATCGAAGGTATTAAACCTATCTCTCGTCGTTTAATCTCATCAATTCAAGCTGTCAAGGCCCACTTGCAAGGAGATGAAGTCTTCATGATCTGCTTTGAAATGAAGGAGGAAAGTAAGCCCCTGACTGATATTCCCGTAGTTCAAAAATTTCCTGATGTCTTCCCAGAAAAATTACCCGGACTACCGCCACACAGGGAAAAGGACTTCCAAATTCAACTAGTACCAGGAGCAAAACCGGTGTCTCGGGCACCATATAGAATGGCACCAAGAGAATTGGCTGAGTTCAGGACTCAACTCCAGGAACTGGTGGACTCAGGGTTCGTCAGACCAAGTTCATCACCCTGGGGAGCACCGGTACTATTTGTAAAGAAGAAGGATGGGTCGCTTCGTCTCTGCATCGACTACCGAGAGCTGAATCGGCTGACGGTACGGAACACATATCCGCTACCGAGGATTGATGAGCTATTTGACCAGCTACAGGGGGCCTTCTGGTTCTCTAAGCTTGATTTGAGGTCCGGATACTATCAGTTGCGAATACGAGAGGAAGATATCCCAAAGACGGCCTTCAGTTCTCGTTACGGATTATATGAATTTACAGTGATGCCATTCGGGCTCACGAATGCTCCCTCTGCATTCATGAGCTTAATGAACCATGTATTCGAACCTTACCTAGATAGGTTCGTTATCGTGTTTATTGATGACATCTTAATCTACTCCAAAACAAAGGAGGAGCATACCCAGCACTTGACTCAAGTCTTGAGCAAGTTACGGCAACATCAAATGTATGCAAAGTTCTCGAAGTGCCAATTTTGGCTACGGGAGGTGGCTTTCCTAGGGCACGTGATCAGTGGGGCCGGGTTGGCAGTGGATCCGGCCAAGGAACGGGCAGTAAGGGATTGGCCGCAATCGAAGTCGGCCTCGGATGTCCGCAGCTTCCTGGGACTAGCCGGATATTATCGTAAGTTCGTGGAGGGATTTTCAAGGATTGCACTTCCCCTCACGTCGTTAACAAAGAAGGATGCTGCATTTGTGCGGACAGATAAGTGTGAGGCAGCCTTTCAGGAGTTGAAGAACCGACTCACCACATCCCCCATTCTTACCCTCCCATCCGGAAAGGAGGGATTTCAAATCTACACCGACGCATCTTATCAAGGAATGGGTGCTGTCCTCATGCAACATGGTCATGTGATTGCCTATGCCTCGAGACAATTAAAGAAACATGAACAAAATTATCCGGTACAACGACTTAGAGCTCGGAGCAGTGGTTTTCGCCTTGAAGATTTGGAGGCACTACTTATATGGGGTTCATTGCGAGATCTTCTCGGATCACAAGAATCTCAAGTACATCGACACCCAGAAGGACTTGAATCTACGCCAACGGAGATGGCTAGAGTTCTTGTGTGACTATCAATACACAATGCACTATCACCCCGGGAAGGCGAACACGGTAGCAGACGCACTTAGCCGAAGAGCGAGTGCATCCGACACGGAACCTCGATTAATGGTTATGGAGCTGATAAGGGTACTTCAGGACACGCAAGTCACACTGATGTCTAAGGCCAACCCCGAGACCTATGCAGAATACTTGGCAGCCATAAGCATGACTTGTGATATCCAAGATCGCATTAAATTTGGGCAAAGACAAGATGCATCATTGGAACCAGTGTTTGCGGCCTTGGAGTCAGGCCCCTCCGGGAACTTTACCTTGTGTGATGGTCTCATTCACTTCCGTGGACGGATACTCATACCACAAGGAGACAGGATTCGGGAAGATATCATGGCTGAGGCACATAATAGCAAGTACTCCATACATCCGGGCGTCTCCAAAATGACGACGGATCTGAGAAAGTCAATGTACTGGCCCGGTATGAAGAAAGACATTGCCCGTTTTGTGACGCACTGTTTATCTTGTCAGCAGGTGAAGGCAGAATGCAAGAAGCCAGGGGGACTATTGCAGCCTCTACCTGTGCCTGAGTGGAAGTTTGATGACATATCTATGGACTTCGTGCATGGGCTACCTCGCTCCCACTCCGGGAATGACTCAGTATGGGTGATTGTTGACAGGCTGACGAAGGTGGCTCGGTTTATTCCAGTCAGGAAGGGTGCTCCGGTCGGAACGTTAGTACGACTATTTGTAGAGAAATTTGTTCGGTACCACGGAGTCCCTAAGTCGATCGTGTCCGATCGGGATGGCCGGTTTACGTCTCGGGAATGGAAGGCTGTTCAAGCCTATCTGGGATCTCGGCTGACCTTCAGCACCGCCTTCCATCCTCAGACAGATGGTCAAACTGAACGTACAATTCGGACGATGGAAGACCTACTACGCCTCTGCATTCTGGACCGCAACGAACCTTGGGAAAGGTTGCTGCCACTCGCCGAGTTTTCTTATAATAATAATAGCCATCAATCCAGCATCGGCATGGCCCCCTACGAAGCATTGTATGGTCGTAAATGCAGAACCCCGCTGTCATGGGTTCAGGATGATTTTCCATGGGTGCCAGGGTCGAAGTTTGAAGAGGACACGGACGCTCTGGTGCGACTAATCCGGGAGCGGATGCTAGAAGCCCAGAGTCGACAGGCCAAATATTACGACGCGCGGCATCGTAAGGTAGAATTTTGGGTGGGAGACAAGGTGTTTCTGAAGGTACGTCCAGTGCACGGTGTCACACGGGTACGGAGGTTAAAGAAGCTCAGTCCTAGGTATATGGGACCTTACAAGATCCTGGAGCGGATTGGCCCTCTGGCATACCGACTGGAGCTACCACCAAAATTAGAGAACCTGCACGACGTCTTCCACGTCTCTTCGCTCCGGAAGGCTCTGCTTAAGCCAGAACAACAGATCACTCGTACCTCAGGCCCAGTAGACACAGATCGGTCAGTCCGTTTGGAGCCTACCCGGATTGACGACTCCAGCATCCGGGTTCTACGACGAAAGAAGGTGCCATTAGTAAAGGTCCTTTGGTCCAACCACGGGCAGGAGGAACATACTTGGGAACCACTGGATCTAATGCAGCAACGCTACCCGAAACTATTTGAATCAGGTAAAACTCGATTGCAGAATGTATTTGATTTTCATTTTATTGTGCTTGATCTGAAAACTCGTACACCCGATCCTAAATTTCGGGGACAAAATTGTTTTGTTTTGTATTGGGATTTGTAACATCCCCCAAACTACTAGGCCCCTAAATGATTTTTGTCATGACAAGTCATGACAAAAATAGGATAAGTGACCTAGAACCCTAGGATGAAAATGGAAGAGGTGAAAAAAAACACATGGTGTGCACTTAGCCATCATGATCCACCCTATTGAGAAGTGAACCAAAAGGGGAGGATAAAATATCTCGTAAACCCCACATAACCATGAATAGTTCATATGGTGAGTTAAGTACACAAAGTGGGCCAGGAAGGCCCTATGAACTCATTAAAATGGGAAGGAATGCACTTTGGGGTGCAAATAGCAGAAATGGATGTCCTAGCCTAGAGGTGACCAAAAGACTTCAAAAAGCCAACACAACCTCACCATGATCCATATGACCAACTAGGAGGGCAAGTAGGCCACTAGGGACCCTTGGGGTCAACCAATTTGGTCAAATTGACCAAAAGTCAACTGTGAGCAATCTTAGGTCAAATCACCATAATTAAGGGCAATTGAACCCCAATTGATCAAATTGAAGCCACTCTCGTATGGCAACCTCCCTAAGGGACCTAATGGACCCAAAAGCCCCATCATAGGGCCATCAATTTGGGGAAATTGGGTCAATTTCTTGAGAGCCCCAAATTGACCTAAAAGGTGCTAAAACCCAAATTAATCTTCAAGGGACTTAGAATGACCAAATTGATCACCACCAAAACCTAAAGGGAGTATGTGAGACCTAAAGGGAGTCTAATGGACCCACATTGGACCCTTGGTGTAAGCCAATTTTGAGGAAATTGGGCAAATTACCAATTTGCCCCAAATTACCAATTACACCCCTTTGGGTTCTAATTAGCCCCAAATTGACCAAATTGACCTATCACAACCCTACCCAAACACTAAAGGAAGTGAGTGAGACATAAGCAAGCCAAGGTTCACATTCAATTTGGAGAATTAAGGCAAAATCACCAAAATGCCCAAATTGCCCCTATAGGCAATTAAGTGCACTCAAGCCCCAATTGACCCCATCTTGAATCAATTCCCTGTAGAGTAGGTCCATAGGGTCTTAGGGAGCAATGTGAGTCAATCATATTGAGGGTGTAAGCTTGAGTCAAGCCCCAAACCTAAAAATCCCCAATTTGCCCTATTTGGGTCAAGTGAGCCCAAAGCTCAAATCAAGTGGGCTTAGCCAACCCCATGACTCCAATAACCAGCCCTCATGATAACTGAACCCTAAGACCACTGAAAATTCGAAATGGAGGGATTAATGGTAAGAAATTTGGACTTGAAATGGGGGAAAAAGACAAAGGGGACATGGAGGAGGAAATTAGGGAGTGGGTGCCAAATGGCACCCCATTATCATTCCCCAAGCTCTTCTCCCAGCAGGGGGAGTAATTCCCGTCAGTTTGGGGCAGTGGGGAGGAGGTTTGGATTGGCTGCCATGGGCGGCAAGGAGGTTGGTCGAATGGCCTTAATGGCAACCGGCCATATACACTCCCTCCCCCTCCTTCTCCCTCTCACTACGTTCAGAACTCCCAGAGCAGTCGAGCCCCCTCTTCAGAAGAAGTTTTCGAGCTCAGCCGCACAGAAAACGCCATGGATGCCGGGAATAGGAACGCGACCTTCCTCCGCCGCAACACCCGCCGCCAAGGCCGTGCTCAGGCAAGTTCCTTTCCCCCTCCACCCGTGCTAGTATCTAGACTCATTTAGGAGAGAAATCGGGCTCAATTGAGCCCGATCCCATGAGAGACAGAGGGAGATTTCTCGAGCATTTCTTCTTGCTCGGGATCGCCGGAGAGGCCATCTCCGGTGGTCGTGTCGCCTCCTGGCGTTAGCCACCACCTCAACGGAGGTGGTGGAGGCGGTGGCCGGCGGTAGGGTGCTGCAGGTTGCCGAAAAAATGCCCCGCAAAACGGCCCAGGCGCGTGAGATCTGGGCTGTTGGCTCATCGGGGACGATGAACCCTGGCCGTCCGATCTGACGGATTCTTGTATTCGCAGCCCATGAAATGAATAAAATCGTAATGCTGATTATTTATCACACGTTTAGCCGATTTTGTATGCTGAAATTGAAGGCTTTAGAGGCCATAACATGAAAAATAGGCAGAGATAACATTTGTAGCCCTTGGGATCTACTTTCATTTGCCACCTTAAACTCTTAATTTGGTGCACCGTGGACCCCAGGGCATCCATTCTACTAAGACTGCTCATAATGCCTATTAGCAAACCATAATCCTGCCTAGGATTTTAATGTACCTTGCATGCTATTTTTGAAGGCTTTAGAGGCCATAACATGAAAAATAGGCAGAGATAACATTTGTATCCCTTGGGATCTACTTTCATTTGCCACATTAAACTCTTGATTTTGTGCACTGTGGACCCCAGGGCATCCATTCTACTAAGACTGCTCATAATGCCTATTAGCAAACCATAATCCTGCCTAGGATTTTAATGTACCTTGCATGCTATTTTTGAAGGCTTTAGATGCCATAACATGAAAAATAGGCAGAGATAACATTTGTATCCCTTGGAATCTACTTTCATTTGCCACCATAAAGTATTAATTTGGTGCACTGTGGACCCCAGGGCATCCATTCTACTAAGACTGCTCATAATGCCTATTAGCAAACCATAATCCTGCCTAGATTTTTAATGTAGTTTACATGCTAATTTTGAAGGCCTTAGAGGCCATATCACGAAAAGTTGCCAGAGACAACAATTGTAGTCCTATGGGTCTACTTTCTAAAGGAATTGAGATCAAGTGATTTGGAGCTCTACAGCTCCTTGTAGAGCTATTTTGCTAGGACTGCTCATTTGTCTATTAGCAAACCACATAATCCTGCCTAGATTTTTAATGTAGTTTACATGCTAATTTTGAAGGCCTTAGATGCCATATCATGAAAAGTTGCCAGAGACAACAATTGTATCCCTATGGGTCTACTTTCTGTAGGAATTAAGATCAAGTGATTTGGAGCTCTACAGCTCCTTGTAGAGCTATTTTTCTAGGACTGCTCATTTTGTCTATTAGCAAACCACATAATCCTGCCTAGATTTTTAATGTAGTTTACATGCTAATTTTGAAGGCCTTAGAGGCCATATCATGAAAAGTTGCCAGATACAACAATTGTAGCCCTATGGGTCTACTTTCTGTAGGAATTGAGATCAAGTGATTTGGAGCTCTACAGCTCCTTGTAGAGCTATTTTTCTAGGACTGCTCATTTTGTCTATTAGCAAACCACATAATCCTGCCTAGATTTTTAATGTAGTTTACATGCTAATTTTGAAGGCCTTAGAGGCCATATCATGAAAAGTTGCCAGAGACAACAATTGTAGCCCTATGGGTCTACTTTCTGTAGGATTTAAGATCAAGAGATTTGGAGCTCTACAGCTCCTTGTAGAGCTATTTTTCTAGGACTGCTCATTTTGTCTATTAGCAAACCACATAATCCTGCCTAGATTTTTAATGTAGTTTACATGCTAATTTTGAAAGCCTTAGAGGCCATATCATGAAAAGTTGCCAGAGACAACAATTGTAGCCCTATGGGTCTACTTTCTGTAGGAATTGAGATCAAGTGATTTGGAGCTCTACATCTCCTTGTAGAGCTATTTTTCTAGGACTGCTCATTTTGTCTATTAGCAAATTTGGGTGGAGTGAGCCCTATGCCTTGGGGTTGACCCAATGGCTTGAAATGCTGGACATGGATCCTTGGCAGCAATATGCCTTCCCAAAAGTTATTTGGGATTTTGGGTACAAAAATTCCAAGATAAGGAATTTACTAAATTACCCCTAGTTTAGGTTATAAAATAAAAAGGAGGTCATATGAACTTGGAATAATACGAGACTTAGGATCTGGTGTTTCTTTTTAGACCAATTCGGTGCTATGGTAATTTTCCCAAAATTTACTTAGGTCATAACCTAATACATGTAGTGCAAACCCCTATTTGCACCCCATCTAGGTTAAATAGAAATTATGGTCAAATATTTCTGCTAAAAATGTGAAACTCAGGTTTTGGTGTTTTTAGACCAGCGTTATGTCATGGTAATCTTCCCTGAGATCATTGAGATCATAATCAAATACTTGTCGTGTAAATCTCTATTTGCACACCTCCTATCTTTAATAGAAACTATGACTTAGGATTCCCTGGAGAATTTATGAAATTAGGATTTGAGTTTGTTAGATCACTACTCACCGCGAACCTATGGTGATAATTGGAACTCGTTTGGATATGATGTGATCAAGATCGCACCATAAGAGTCTAATCTAGATCAACCTTGTTTCGGTCTGCGAATATCGAAACTGATTTACATGAATTAGACCACCACTGACCTCCACACGTAGAACTGTTAACTCTTTAGTAATTATGAAGGCTCAGGTCACTTGGAAGAGCATCTCTAAGGGCATCTTGGGAAATAAGGATTGGGGCACGTTTAGCAAAGCTATAGGTGTGTGAGTTTACAGTGATATAAAAAGGAGGTTAGACCTCATCAAGGGCCCCGCACACAACTCATCAGTGTTAAGCGATTGTATGGAAGCAAAACTACCCTTAGCCGGGGAGCCATTTTAAGGTAGTACTCGAGGGAGAAGTCGAGAAGCATCTAAGGCAAACCCTGGTTTAAGGATGACGAAGAATAGGAATGTGGGTCCAAGTAAGGTTGAGAATGTTATTTGAATGTGAGCAGTTCCTCGGTGAAGAAAGGGGACTCGAGTTTAAAATGTGACGACGGGAGAGTCAGCTCCCGGTCACAGCTGGAGGTTTTGGAATTCAAGGAACTCCCCCACTTCTAATTGCCAAGTTTAACTCATCTTAGAGATGTAACGTAATTGGAGAGGAAATGGGGGGTCGAGTAAAAAGGGGTAGACACCAACAAGATTAAGTGCCTTGGGAGTAGGAAGTTCGGGGTGTCAGCCCGCCACACTTCCTAGTACCGCTGCGAGCCCCTCACAGGGTAACCCTCCGGATGTCCAAGGTTAACCATAAAGCTTCTAGGTTCAACTAAATCATAGACAAGATTAGTTAAGTAGGAGAACTCGGCAAGTTAACTTCCATCCCGAACCGGGACGTTACTTATAGGAAGGACTGGGATAGTCCTACGAGCGTTAGGCTCGGGTTATAGGAAGGACTGGGATAGTCCCGCGAGCGGTAGGCTCGGGTTATAAGGAAGACTGGAATAGTCTGGCGAGCGGTAGGCTCTACTTTATAAATGTTGATATAGAATTGCGAGCTGGAGGCTCGGTAGTAAATGGCTAATACTTGTTGCTTGTGTATAAGATGTGGTGGGTCTTCGGTTCTGCCTTAGTCGTCACACCGACAGCAGTTCGTTGACTCGGCAGTGCTAGTGGTTGTATTGGGGCCAGGTTGTTTTACTGCGCGTCCGACGGGACGAATTTCCTAAACCCTGCCTGGCCAGTTCAGTTTAGTACGCAGGAGCTCATGAGTACCGGGTACCGGTATCACAGCGTACGTTTGGGCCTAGGTCTGGTAGTGTGACTTACCCACCTAGGTGAGGAGACGCCCGCTCCTCTGCCACCGTTTGACCACGACGGGAGGTGCCCGAGAGGTTAGCTACCTCCGAAAAGTGGGAACTAAAGGTCTGTACGTACAGAGTCGTGTGTGTGAGTTGCATGTGTGTGAAATATTAATACAAACATTGCACCATTGCATTGCATATCATAGCATAGCATTTCTGCATAAACAGAGACCTCATCGTATAAATCAGTGTGGGCTCTTTTATACGATGAGTTTATTGCTTGCCAGATCCCTTAGCTTATGTGCTATTGTGTGTGCACATAAGTTAAGGTTACTTTCGTAGCTGCTCCTTAATTATACCGCTCTTTTACTTATACTGCTCTGTTACTTATACTGCTTCTTACTTTTGCTTACGTACATACTCCTGCTTGGGTAGATATGCTTACATTACTTGTTTAGTACCTTATACTTGCTAGTCTCGCCACTGCCACCTGCTTCTTTGGATTACCCCTTGATGTCCTCCGCTTCCTCCTCCCGCACGGTGCCTAGGAGTCGCGGGTGGAGGCGGTGAGGAATATGCTGAGTCTTTTAGACTGACGGTCAGTGGACCCTATTATTACAGGAGGACCAGGAGGACCAGGAGGAGCAGGTCAACCCCCAGAGGGTGGTGCCTGAGACAGTGAACAGGCCTGGAGTCGGACTCTCAGCTGCCGCCGGGAGAGCCCCGGTAAGCAAGACCCCTCATATTCCTACGCTGCACATCTACCCAGGTCAGGAGCCGGAGTTATTTGCCATCGAAGGAGTCGAGCCTTGTGGATGCTTAGATTGTTATATCTTCGCCAGGAGAGAGGCGAAGAAAGCGTCCAAGGACCGGGCTTAGGCCATGTCGTACTATTATTTTAATTTCCGCACTCTGATGTACTCTTACTTTATATAAATATCTCTTGTTGGACATGTTTCTCTATTTGAAGTGATTATTGTGGACTTGTATTATTAATTCACTCTTCCTTTTATGATTTTGGTTGGCCTGGATATAGTTGAATAGCCGGCAGGATTGGCATGTTGTGGTGGGGACCATGTTTGAGAGGGTACCACCACAAGACGGCAGTTCTGGGCGGTAAGACCCGGTTTAAAAGCAAAAAAAAAGAGGGTCTTACAATTTTGATGAGTACTGCAGAGAGCATGAGATCAGACATGAAAAGACTCCGCCTAAGACGGTGCAACTGAATGACGTATCTAAAAGAATGAATATGACCTTGATAGAGAGTGTGAGGTGCATGTTGTTTGAGTCAAAGAAACCCGGCTTGTTTTGAGGTGAGACTTTATACACAAATGTACATGTCATCAACCTCTCTCCCAATTATGCATTATAGGAGGATGTTCTTGATTGGGTCTGGTACGGGAAGGAACTTTCATGCAATCACTTGAGGGTCTTTGGCTGTAGAGCCTTTGTGCACGTCCCTCAGAATGAAAGATCGAAGTTGAAATCCAAGACTCGATAATGCATCATTCTGGGATATGGACACAACAACGAATTTGTCGACAGGTTCTTTAATCCGGTTGAGAAAAACTTATACGCAGTCGCAATGCTATATTTTATGAGGATCATACTATGGTTGATCTTAAGAAGATTGAGAAGGCTAACTCCCACACTGATGCAGAGTCTCCAATGGTTGGAGGTGATGACACCGAGGAGGCCGCATAGATTGAGTTAGTACATGGTACTGAAACACTTCCAGATCATGAGGACACTATCGATAGTGAGCCTAGACTTTTAGAGGATATTATTGATGTATACCAACACTAGCTGTTGAGCTCGCTCCACTGAGATCTGATAGAGTAAAACACTCATATTCAAGATACTATACCACTGAGTATATTTTATTGGTTGATGTGGGGACCTGTGAGTTATGATGAGGAAATGAAGAGCTTAGAGAAGAAACGATGGATGGTTGCTATGCATGAGGAGATGCATTCCCTGTAAAAGAACCACACTTATGAGTTGGTGAAATTGCCTAAGGGAAAGAAGACTCTGAAGAATTGGTGGATCTTTGGAGTGAAGCAAGGAGATCCATCCATACCACCCAGATACATAGCCTAATTAGTGGTGAAGTACTTTAGTCAGAAATATGGAGTTGATTTCGATGAGATTTTCTCTCCAGTTGTGAAGACGTCATTTATCCTGGTTGGTCATGACCTTGTAGCAAGGCTAGATCTTGAAGTTGAGTAGATGGATGTCAAGACCGCTTTTCTGTATGATGATCTTGAGGAGGAGATTTATGTGGAGCAACTTGAAGGATTCAGGGTCAAAGGGAAGGTGAGTCTTATATGTCACATGAAGAAGAGATTATATGGCCTGAAGCAGACCCCGTGACAATGACACAAGAAGTTTGATGCTTTTAAGGGGAGATCAACTTCAGAAGGACCACCCTTAATTACTACGTGTTTGTGAAGCAGTGTGCTCTAGAAAATTTCTCATTTTACTCCAATATATAGATGACATGCTGATAGTCGGGAGGAGCACTGTGCGCATTGCTGAGCTAAAGTGAAAATTGAGCTCCATGTTTGCAATGAAAGACTTGGGAGCGGCGAAGACCATCCTATGGATCCATATTCGGAGAGAAAGATGCTCCAAGTTGTTTTGGCTATCACATGAGAGATATATCAGAAATGTAATGCAAATATTCATCAGACGAAGAAGGTGAGCACACCGCTTGTGGCTCACTTCAGACTTACCGCTGACCACTGTCCGAGCACGACCGAGGAGAAAGAGGAGATGCATAAGGTTCCATATGCTTATGCAGTTGGCAGTCTTATGTATGCCATGATTTACACCTGCCCTGATATAGCGCACGTCGTTGGCACTATTAGTAGGTTTCTCTCCAATCCTGAGAGAGAACATTGGAGCGCAACGAAGTGGATTCTGAGGTACCTACATGGGACATCAGACTTGACGTTAAGGTTTGGTGATAGTGAGCCAAAGTTGTTGGGGTAAACTGATGCTGATATGACTGGAGACCTGGACTCCAGGAGATCAACCTATAGATATCTGATCTTATTTGCGGTGCGAACCGTTTCATGGCAGTCGCAACTACAGAGATGCGTTGCACTGTCGATTACATAAGCAAAGTTTATTGATGTTACTGAGGATGTAAATGAGTTTCTTTGGATGGAAAGTTTCATCAAAGGGCTGAGTTTCACTCAAGAGCACTGAAAGCTTCTATGCGACAGTCAGATCACAATTCATACGGAAAAAATCTCACCTTCCACTCGAGGTCCAAGCATATTAGCACGCAGTATCATTGTTATGTGATACTCTAAAGTAGAAAGAGTTGTATTTGCAAAAGGTGCACATGGATGACAAACGAGCCTATATGCTTACGAAGACCGTGTCGAGGGGAAGTTCAAACATTGTGTGGGGATACCCGGCATGGCGATCTCTTCCATATAAGAGAAAAGAGGAATTAATTGTTGGGTATAGTTCACATCCTTTGTGGAGAAAATCGTGGGTTCGAGTCTTATTAACTCGAATTTGGTGGTGTTGGATCTATTGACCGAAGGAGGAGACACGTTGACGAGGGTCTTACTAAAATGTGAATTGAAAATTTGAGGGGAGATTGTTGCGGTAACTATTTTCTCCACTTAGTTGAAAAAGGATGATTTGTTGAGTTGTTTTCTTCCTAAGTGGGAAAAATGGTAGCTACCTTTTTGACTATGAAAAATGACATGTGTTTCATGCCAAGTGGGAAAATGGGTAGCCGTCTTTGATCGTGGAAATTGACATGTGTTTTTTGACCAGGCACATGGAGGGGAAGCTTCCAGGGAAGAGTCCAAAGGAAGCTTCATCCAGATCCGCCCTTGATCATTAGCGATAAGATATATTAGGCTAAGTGGTAAATAATTAATGGAGAATTTTGGGTTCATGTCTGGAACCCAATATCCATCCGAAAGATCGTTTAAGAACATTTTTACCCTTTTAATCGTAAAACAATCATTTTACGATAAATATAATAATAATTCGTGGACAAATGTGACGCGAAAGTTTTCTCAAAGACGGGCAAATTCTAAGTCAGGCTCAAGAAGATCAAAGATAATTGTAAGCATTTATAACAGATGCATCTCCCCAAACCCTAATTCATTTTTTATAACATTGTACTTTACCATCGCTTATGTTCATTTCTCGCGGTGGCAACGGTCATGAACATAGTGGTCATGAAATATAGTTCACGAACGCCGACGACATCCTACGACCGTGTCCACATTTAGGTTTGAAATGAGTTTTTCTACGGTGGCGGTTATGACCGTTGACGTGCCACATAAATATTTATGAACGGGATTTTTGTCGACTGAACCGGAGAAAAAAACACTGCGGTGCTGAAGCAACATGCCCCACATGGACTAATTCTTCGGTAGTATGAGCACTCCTTCTGGCCATTGCTATCAGTTACGAGTATAACTGCGAAGTGAATTCTGACTTTGGAAAGTCTTCGCATAGTTTTGGGAACACCGTTCCCACACAGCGTCAAACTGTTGTGAATCGCTCGGGTGCTCTGGTAGACCGGTCGAATTGAACCACTTTAGCTCGGAAGCAAACAGAGCGAGCAAACAGTCAATGAGTGAATCAGTAAGTGACACAAGGACTTTTAACGTGGAAAACCCGGAAAGGGTGAAAAATCACGCGACCGGAGCTGTGCCGGCCAACTTCCACTACTATCTTCTCGGGGGTTACAATTAGAGATTGAGAACTCGAGCACGACAGGCCGCCGCTCATTACAATGAGAGAGAGAGAGAGAGAGAGAGAGAGAGAACTCTGAAGGTGACAAACCACCTCTCAGAAAACTAAGTACTTTTTCTTCGTCTGAGAACAGTAGTGAGAACAAAAGTGAGAATGCTAAGTCTCCTTTCACGACCTTCGAAGGCTCGAAGGAGAACTTCAAAGATTCGAAGGAGAACTTCGAAGATTCGAAAGAGATCTTCGAGAGCCGAAAGAGATCTTCAAGCGCCGAAGGAGAATTCCAAGGAAATCTTCAAAGGAGCTCTCCCGGGCGTAGAAGGCAAGGTGTTTTAAAATGAAGGCTCTGAGCTCCTTTTATAGCTTTGGCCGAGGGTAGCCCGATAATTTTTCCGTCGTAACCACCATAACCACCTGACGTGCGAATCACGCTGGTCGATTTAGAGCACACGGATCGCCATTATCCGTAAATGACCGTCTCGCCCTTCGGGCAGTTCGGACAGCTTTGTTGAAAGCGATAAAGGCGACGAACGGGTCCTGCAATCTGAGAAATTAGGAAATGTTAACTGTGTGCGTGTTCAGAACGTGAAAATATTCTGAGCGCGCGAGGAAGCGTTCTGAGCGTGCGATGAACTTGGAAGCGTTCTGAGCGCGCAACGAAGCGTTCTGATCGTGCGACGAACTTGGAAGCGTTCTGAGCGCGCAACGAAGCGTTCTGAGCGTGCGACGAACTTGGAAGCGTTCTGAGCGCGCAACGAAGCGTTCTGAGCGCGCGATGAACTTGAAAGTGTTCTGAGCACGCAACAAAGCGTTCTAGGCGCTCGACGAACTTGGAAGCATTCTGAGCGCGCAACGAAGCGTTCTGGGCGTGCGACGATCTTGGAAGCGTTCTGAGCGCGCGAGGAGGCGTTCTGAGCGCGCGCGGAGCTGGGAAACGTGAAGTCGTGCCCCCAAGGGGGGCGTGGGTTTCAGCCGCACCTGTCGAGAGGGTACGTCCTCGGCCGGATGCTCTGCAAGGCCCCTTGCAGGAGAGGGGTGCGGTTAGGCCGCACCCCTTATGGGGGGGCGGCTTTGCCGCACCCCAAGAGGGGTGCGGTTAGGCCGCACCCCCATGGGGGTGCCGTTTGGCCGCACCCCCCCCCCCCCCCACGAGGGGTGCGGTTAGACTGCGTCCCTGGTGGGGGAGGCGGTTCGCGTGCTACCGCGCGCGCTATCGCGCACGGTATCATCATGCGTGTTGTGTGCGGTAGCGCGCGCGGTAGCACGTGCGGTTGCGCGCGGTACAGCAACGTGTGGTGTTGTCGCATGCGGTTGTGTGCGGCCCTGCAGCGCATACTGCGCGCGTGATTGTACGGGTGGTTAGCTGTGGAGATGGTGAGTTTGGTCCACTTTCTCACTCATCCCCCCATTATCTTAGTAGAGGAGTGAGATTTTTGACTAACCGCCACCCGGTTATATATATATACATATATATATATATATATATATATATATATATGAGAACCCATAATATGAGTGCATATCAAGGCCCATGACTTTTCAAAAAGAGGAGAAAAATGAGTTTTGAGCGGTAGCTTTTCCAACCGATAGACTTTCCAAACAGTTTGTAAAGTGCGTTAGCGTTTTTCAGAAAACGATTTAAAGCTAAAAAACCCTCCCAACAAAGAACTTTAATAATAAAATTTAATAGATCTCTTAGTGATGAGAATATAATGCGTATGCAAGCTTTCAGGTTTTGGAGGACTTATTTTATGATTTAGTAACAAGTACATACATACCATGGGAATGAAAAAAGAACTTTAATAATAAAATTCATATACAAATTTCTAGGCCTCATGATAGGAATTGTTTTTTCCTTAATAAGTGAAAGCTCAAAAAATAGTTCGCTGAATTTCTACCTTTGTTATCGTCATCACAAGCATTACTTCTAGCTACTATTGCTTAGTTTACATTGTTAGCCAATCTTTTTAGGATCAAGAATAGTAAGATTCAATGCAAAATTCATAGTTTAGAGGACCAACTTATCGTGGTTATAAATTATTTAAGCCCATTGCGAGCACTCAAAATAGTTGGACAACCTCTTAATTTGGTGCACATCCTAATGATATGACCAACCCTTGTTCACTAAAAAAGCGCCTCAACAATACTTAGGAATTATATTTGCCATGTAGATGATTCAAAGTAAAAGCCTCTTGAATAAAATGGGTCTGCATTGGAGCTTGACCAGTCCATATAAGACCGGATGTTGTGGAACCCGAGGAAACACCATGACATATTTTGTAAATGTACGGAGTGTTATACAAATTTTTTTCCATTCTAGGGTTTGCATCATTCAAAAATCTAAAAACTGCCTACATCTCTGTTACTGTCTTCATTCTTGATCTAGTGAAGATTGGACTGTTGTTGCCCGTGGACATAGCCCATCTTGGGGCGAACCACGTTAATCTGTGTCTTCTGTGTTTTGATTTTATGTTTGTTTGATCATTCTATATTTGTTTTCGCGACAATTTCTGACTTCATTGGATGTGAAGTGTGAGCCTAAACATAATTGAAAAACAAGTGTAATTTTTTGATACAGTTATGATTAACTAGTAAACTCAATTTTTTCATGAGAGTTAGCATAATTATAGGTTAAATTCCTCTATTTTTTGAAATTTTGTAGGTTTACATTTCATAACATGCATGCAAGGAAATATGTCTTGCAAATATATTATAAATGTAAATTTGCAGAGGAGATTTTTATAATTTCAAAAGATAGATGGATGTAACATGTATTACAAACTTATTGAGAAGATCAAGATAACTAACTCTTATATGATATATCTAATGCAAACATAGAAAGAAGTACACAGAATGTAAATTATACATTAATTAGATACCACAATTAATTTCATTTTTTTCATCTTTATTTTATATTTTATGGCTAATTATGGGGCTGTTTGGCACGGTAGTGGAGGTAGTGAACATAATGTTTATGAACCGTCGTTCGTGAATGCCCGACTCCACCTAAAAAATTTCATTCATTTTTATGTTTAAAATTAGTTTTCTTTTCATGGGCGCAATCATAACCGTTGTCATGTCAAACAAATATTTCACGACGATTGTGTTGTATCAGTTTTGATTGTCGCGGCAACCTCAAAGTCATCCTTTCCAAGCTCAGCAAAAACCACGCAACTATCCACAGGAGATTCCTTATCCATTTTTGAGATTTCTCCTAAATTCTTCTCATCTCTTTCGTTTTTATTATATTTTCACGAAGCTTATCGTTTCCATTAAAAAAAACAAAATCTCTATCAAGATAGCTTGCATGTAATCTGTTTTTTAAGATTCTTAGGGGATAAAGCACAAGTTCTTTTGTCCCTAGCCAGTGGAGGAACAAAAATCACAACAATAAGGATTAATGACAATACTCTTTAAAGTCAAGGCATTATGAACTATTTTTGTGTCTTCATTCTCTTGATGATTAGCAATACGACATTATTTTGTGTCTTCCCTCTTCAGCCTCTTCACAACTTATTAATAGAGGCATACATGGAGGGCCATAAACAATATTATCATCTTGTTATACTTTTCTTTTAATATATATAAAGCTTAATAACAAAACTTCATCACATGAAGATCCTACTTTAAAAAAAAAGGAATCTTGAACTCCCACTACAAGAACAATTAAATGTGTTATTATTGCTTCCTTGAAAATTGCATTCACATTATTGCGTCCAGTGGGTGGGCCCATGCATGACTATATATATATAAATTACTCAACTCTCCATTGGAAGTTAGCATAATTACAAGCTGCATCCTCCTATTCTCTTAAATGACAAGATTTTATTTTGAGTTTACATTTCATAACATGCATTTACAAATGTACCCCTCCCCCCAGTTATGAGATCTTTCTATGTGTGCATACTATGAAATGTAAACTTATATATAAGGGAGATTTTTTTTATTTCAAAAGATAGAGGGATGCATCCTTTACTTTTACAAACTTACACAGGAAGTGTCACAACATGCATTTTTTTCAATATATAAATATATTATCAGAGTGAGAGAAAATACGCGTTGTATGCCACGTCGGGTAAGAGACAACTATAAACACTCAGGCATCTCCGTCTCTTTATTTAATTTCATAAAAGATATACATATATATATACTTTTTGTTGAAAGATAAGATTTACATTTGAAGTTCAAGACCGTGTCCCTCAGTCCAATGGATCCGCTAGTTCACAAGTAGAAAAATATATAAATACGCAGCGGAAAGAAAATATGAAGTTTAATTCATTTTATCGTATATGAGCATGAAGATCGACCAAACATTATGCTAATGGTATGCAAATATCTAGTTTTAGTATAAGTAAGAAAATTTTTTTTACGATCTGCAAATTAAAGTAGGGTTACATTTGATTGAAATCATGCTATGAGTAAAGATGCAGATTTTTTTACACGTAAAATAACTACCATGCATCCTAATATAAATCCTTCCTAGATAGCAATGCATGCGCATCAACAACAGTAAGTAGTAGTAGCAGGAACAACAAGTAAACAGTCTACATAAAAGAACTAAGCTATGGGCGCCAACAATCTGACACAAACCCATAAAAAATTAGAAAGTAACAGAAATATATCGCAAAGTCAAAAATAAGCACAACAGTCTACGTACGTCTCATCAATGAGGAAAAGAAATCAACTACAGAAGTCTGGAAGAGACAACTTGGCCAGCTCTAACTGCTACTGGTCCAAACTTGATGTATTCAAAAGAAAAGAATGTCTCGGCACAAAGGCGCAAAAGACCACTCAAAACAAAATTAAAGGATTAGTAAATTAATAAGGTTACCAACTCAACGAGAGCAACTGTAAATCAACAGCAAACAAAGTCTTATGAACAATAAGGTATAATATTTTAGCAGGATTGACTCAATAAAAGAGTAAAGTCTTGCTCCAAGTGCGATGAATATTTATAAAGACACTAATAAGTTGAAAAGTGAATTAGTAATACCGGACATAAAACGGTTCTGAGGTGGTACTCATTCATTGCAACCCAACCTAATAGTCCGCCACAAATCCACCGGGTACAAAGATTCACCAACAGGCACTGTGGTGGTGGTCATCCATTCCAACCCAACCAACAGTCCAAAAAAACAACTTATCATAACAAAATTTGGCACCACACAAAAGCTTGACATCGGTTCGCCACGACGACACAAAAAGGACAAAAATACAGAAAATTCCAAGTATCAACAGCCCTACACGACAAATTCATCCAGACCATACGATGAATTCAGCGGGATTACTCGACGAATCAGATAAGTATTCGACGAATCAAACTAACTACTCGACGAATTTGATGAAACCACTCGACGAATTCGACTTAACGACTCAGCAAATCTAACTTATTTACTCAACGAATTCAACTCAACGATTCGGTTAAGTCGACTCAACTACTCAACGAATTTACACTACTCGATGAATTACCTTAAACTACTCGACGAATAATTTACTCACTCGACGAATCTACTTGACGAATTCGACTTAATCACACACAACCACTCGACTAATTTACTCAACTACTCGATTGAAACCGTAAAACTAAAAAAGACTAATGACATAAAATAAACATACCATATCCATACGCCTAAGAGAATCAAAGAGAGGTAGGAAGATAAGGTAGAATCCACCACTTGCCTCAAATCTTCCGCTTTCCAACTCCTACGCGCTCCACGCCAAGTCGGCCGAAGAGAAGACCACACTAACGAATTTCTGAAAGGTTTTGGACGAAAAGGAAGGTTAGGGCTAAACACTCCAACCCCAAAAATCGACTAAACCGAAAATACTCACCGCACACGCGTAGAGCTCGACGAGAGCTTTCCGATTCCATACTCCGGTGAAGATTCCGAGCACTAGAGCTCCCGCAGCAACCTACCGAAGCCTCCTTACGAATGCAGACCTTCTCTCTCGCGCACGATTGGTATGGCGGAAACGAAGAAGAAGAAGAAAAGACAATCGATCGGCCCTTTTATACCAAAATTATATTAATATGTATATATATATATATAATTTGATATAAATAAATTTCTTAACCTTAGATTTGACGAATTGGACTAAGGTTAACTCGGTTTTCGACGAAATTTTCCCCTAAGGTAAATACTGGTACTACGAATCCAATGGCTAAGTCAAATTCAGGGTTCGACAAGCCGCTCTCGAGTTATGATTTTCCGAAGTTCACGACAACGATAAATTTTTAAATCTTTGCAAATTCTCCGAGCTTCAAATATAGCTCGGATCGCAACGAAAATTGACATGCTTACTTAAAATTAATTAATTAAATTTTCTAAAGTCTAAATCTCAATTCCGGTAAGTTCATAACACGATCAAATTGACCGAACGGACGCAAAATCACATGAATTACAACGCACTGAAAAACTACACGCAAACATAACGCCCTTACGACGATATTATCTCATTAATAAGATTAAAACAATTATAGAAAATTCAGGGGCATTACAGGAAGTTTCAAAAATCAGCTTCTATAGCCTCGTCCGTGGCAATCTAGGTTTCGACCCGGTGCACGTGATCGGGATAGCTGGGCATTGTTTCTCTCATTAGCGCTGAGTACAATACACTTGGTTGTAGTCCTCCCAGGAAGACTCCCCGCAAGAGCTCGGGGTCGACCACAGGGATTTGTCGAGCCTCTGTAGTGAAGCGGCGGAAGAAGTCGTTGAGGGATTCCCCTTCGTTCTGGCGGATTCTAAATAGGTGAGAGGGGTCCTTGATGATCCTGCGGTTGGCTATGAATTGATCCAGGAACTATTGAGTCAGTTCCGCAAAGTTGTCAATGGTTCCTTCTCTGAGAGAGTGGAACCAGGTTCTTGTTTGTCTTTTCAGCGTGGTCGGGAATACTTGACATAGGAGCTGATCCGAGACATTGTACATCCTCAGAATTGTGGTGAAGTTGTTGATATGTTCTAGCAGATCGTCCGTCCCGTCGAACGTCTCAATGTTGGGGAGTTTGAATCCATGTGGGATTAGATGAGCTAGGACATGAGACATTTGTGGGGAGCCGTGGTGTAGACGATGGCGAGCAAAGGCGGCCCGTCGTTCGATTTGTCCATACTCTTCTACAGTCACTTCTCGTATCTCTTCGCGAGTGAGTCTTCCGACTTTGTAACTGATGACTGTTGCTTCCTGCTTGTGGTGATGAAAGTCAGCCCCGAGGCCTCGAGCCGGTCGAGCGGGATGCCTGGAGCTGGACGCGTCAGAGAAATTTTCTTCGTAGACATCTTGCTCTCAAGCGACTTCTTCGGGTGGAGCGTGGATTGGAGCTACGGGAGGCGGATTGGAGGGAACCTTGCAAGCTGAGTTGCTTCCTCGCACGGAGGGAGCGACAACCTCGCCTCATCGCGTGACTCCGCCAGAGGATGGTGATCCCTCTAGGCAAGCAGGGAAGGAGCATGTGGAGGAAGAGCCGGAGCGACTAAGGAAGCCGTAGTTCTACCCGGCGAGTTCACAGGGAATCCGATTCCAGGATGCTGAAAATCTGGTGAGATTCATAGATGCTCGCCCAGGTGATGGGTATGGCGGAGCTTCTCGTCACGACGAAGATCATCGCCAGCAAGGTGGGAGGAGTCCATTAAGTGATGAGGTCCTTTCTGCCCCCGTTCCGGGGGGTTCAGAGAACCATTTATGAGTTACTACTTTGGGAGGGATGATCCTGTCCGCCACCTCTAGTGGTTTGAAGATGTTGTCTCCATCCGAACCATGTCAGATGCCTTCAAGTGCAGGCTCTTTGCCATCACCTTTTGGGGAAAAGGCCAGAGATTGGTTCCACCAGCTGGCGGGAGGTTCCATCTACTGCTTCGAGGACTTGCGTCGGGGGATGACGATGCATTTCAGCATGACAAAGAAAAGGAAGAAGGAGGCAACAACCCTCTTCTTTCTAGTGCAAGAGGTGGAGGAGACGTTGAGAAACTACATCGACCGCTTCTAGAAGTGATCCTAGACATCCAGGAGGTGGATGACTTCACCTTGCAACTAGACGTTCGACCTAAGGGAGGGCCTCTTCAAGCTGGAGATCATGAGAGATCCCTCATGTCTTACAAAGAGCCTATTGAGAAAGCCAATAAGTTTGTTCATGGGGAGGCCTCGAATCATGGGTTCCTAGCAAAACTCACCAGGCTGACCAGGGAAGAGGAGGACGAAGAGGAGAAGGTCCCGGTGAGAAGGAAGAAGGAGGAGCATCGAAGGCGGAAAGGGAAGCAACAAGAAGAAAGAAGATGGGAAGAGCCGAGGAGAAGGGAAGAGCCCATGAGGGAGGAGCCGAGACGGCAGAAGTGAGGAGGCCCTTTGTGGCCCCAAAGCGTCAAGACGAGGAGAGGAGATACCGGGTCCCTGCCAATAGGCCGTCGTGGAGAGAGAAGTTTATATGCATACCTAAACTTCAAGCATCAAATTGGAGTATAAAAATCAAACTCCCCCCAGAGTGTTCAGATAGGAAGACCAAAAATATCGCTATAACAAACTTTAAATGTGCATATTAAATTACAATTTTAAAGTTATTAAACTAGTAAACATATAAAACACAAGAGAAATAAACTATTTACTATTGTTTGATACGTACCAACTAGTCCGATCCCATTTAGTAGCAATTTGTTGATGATATTTCTTCCAACTTGAGAATATAAGCGGTATGAGACAATCATCATGCACCAATAATTGAACAAAATGGTTAGTTTCCATTGATAAACCCAATGAAAATTGTTCTTGGAAATGTTGGATGTGACGAATGTAACGGTAGGAATGTTGGAGGTCGCCGTCGGGTGTGAACGCCGTCGAGTGGCCGTCATTGCAATTGGTCGTTGTCGGATCAGTCACACGAGCGACATCTTATTCATCGACGATGCTGGGGGAGATGAAACTCTTTGCCCAAGCATCGGTTCATAGAGGTAGATTGCGGGAAGGAAGGGAGCGCTGGGGCATTCCATCAGGAAGAGATTATCGGGCTGCCAATAGGGGGTTTGAGGAGGAGAAACAAAACTTGTTTTTAGAATTACAATCATAGCTGATCTCTCCCGTTATTATTTCTTTTGAGAAGTCTTTTTTAATCTTTACTACCAAGTGGAGTCTACTTGATAAATGACAGATATACATCAACACGTTATAAGGAATCTTGAGCTCCTCTTATAAATTCCACTGTCGTCGTAGACGAGGCAGAGTAGAAGGAAAGCATGGAGTCATTGTGCAGAAGTACTGAGAAGTTTGAGCTCCCGAAGGTGTATTTGGGCGGGCTGCACTTGTCCAAGACAGGCACCGGACCTTGGGCCGCGACCCGGGCCGAGGTTGCCCGAGCTTTGTCTAATAATGGAGGTTTTGAGGTTGTTTATGATGGAATTAAGCCCGAGATGCAGGATGAGCTCTTTGGGAGGGTGAAGCCTGAGGTATTCATGGAATCCAACCTCAATGGCCCCACACCGTTGAACCATGGCGGCTTCTGGATTCCAAGGGATGCCGAAATATTGCCTTTCAAGAGTCTCAAAGTAAAAGATCCCGTGTCCGCAGCTGCCGTTCACGAATGTGCTACTAATATTTGGCGCCATGGGAACGAATTTTTCCGGTACACATCAACGAATCTCTATCATTTTGTCATAAGAGTTATGTGTATTTTCAATGTCTAAATATTTTTTTTGTGGAATAGTAACAATATTTGGAGCTACGCAAAGCAAATGAAGTGGTTGATGCAAATAATTCATAAAATGGTATTAGAGAGTTTGGAATTGGAACATTACTATGCTTCACACTTGGACTCCCTTCAATATTCACCGAGTCTATCAGAGTTCTACTCTATTGATGAACACAATGAAGAAGATAAAGTCGCCATTCCTCCACATGTGGGCCCAAATTTCGTGAGCATAATTTGCCAGGACAAGAAAAGCCTCGAAGTTGAGACCTCAAGTGGTGAATGGATAGAGGCTCCCACAGCACCAAACTCATTCACCGTCTTACTCGGTGAAATATTTACTGTAAGTGATAGCTCTCTAAGTATAAGAAGTGTTTGATGATTTTAAGTCTAACGTTCTAATGCTTATGATTTACTATTGTAGGCCTGGACCAATGGAATGTTCCGAGCTCTAAAGAATAGGGTTAGGACTGATCGTGATGTGAAAGTCACTCGGCCATCTTCAACGCATTCCCGAGTCTGAGCGAGGAGATCATGTTAGTAACTCCACATGAGTTGGTTGATGATAAACATCCCCTGCTTTTCAATCCTTTCAATTACTACGATTACATCAAATTTCTACAATCTGATGAAGGGGAGAAGCTACAAAAATGTTTTGGAGGTGTACTGTGGCGTCAAGCTGGCAATAATGACGCAGCGGCGAATTTGTCTACAAGTTCTTTGATCCTGTTGAGAAAAACTTGTACGCAGTCGCGATGCTATATTTTATGAGGATAAAACTATGGTTGATCTTAAGAAGATTGAGAAGGCTAACTCCCACACTGATGCAGAGTCTCCAATGGTTGGAGGTGATGACGCTGAGGACGCATAGCCTGAGTTAGTACAAGGTATTGAAACACTTCCAGATCATGAGGACACTATCGACAGTGAGACTAGACTTGTAGAGAATATTATTGATGATATACCCACACTAGCTGTTGAGCCCGCTCCACGGAGATCTGATAGAGTAAAACACTCTTATTCAATATACTCTACTACTGAGTATATTTTATTGGTTGATGCGGGAGAGCCTGTGAGTTAT
This sequence comes from Dactylorhiza incarnata, assembly GCA_033032865.1. Lineage (NCBI taxonomy): Eukaryota > Viridiplantae > Streptophyta > Magnoliopsida > Asparagales > Orchidaceae > Dactylorhiza > Dactylorhiza incarnata. Next base: position 5,432,259 of record JAWHQI010000159.1, on the reverse strand, counting down.
GATGAGGAAATGATGAGCTTAGAGAGGAAACAATGGATGATTTCTATGCATGAGGAGATGCATTCCCTGTAAAAGAACCACACTTATGAGTTGATGAAATTGCCTAAGGGAAAGAAGACTCTGAAGAATCGGTGGATCTTTGGAGTGAAGCAAGGAGATCCATCCATACCACCCAGATACATAGCCTAATTAGTGGTGAAGTGCTTCAGTCTGAAATATGGAGTTGAGTTCGATGCGATTTTCTCTCCAGTTGTGAAGACGTCGTTTATCCTAGTTGTTCTTGACCTTGTTACAAGGGTATATAGCTTTTGAAGTTGAGTAGATGGATGTCAAGACCGCTGTTTCTGTATGACAATCTTGAGGAGGAGATTTATGTGGATCAACCTGAAGGATTCATGATCAAAGGGAAGGAGAGTCTTGTATGTCACATGAAGAAGAGCTTATATGGCATGAAGCAGACCATGTCACAGTGACACAAGAAGTTCGATGCTTTTAAGGGGGAGATCAACTTCAGAATGACCACCCTTGATTACTGCGTGTTTGTGAAGCAGTATGCTCTAGAGGATTTCTCATTTTACTCCAATATATAGATGACATGCTGATAGTCCGGAGGAGCACTGCGCGCATTGCTGAGCTAATGTAACAGTTGAGCTCCATGTTTGCAATGAAAGACTTGGGAGTGGCGAAGACCATCCTATGGATCCATATTCAGAGAGATATATGCTACAAGTTGTTTTGGCTATTGTACAACCCTCATTCTCCGAGGTAGGCCCATTCAAAGCCACGTAGGCTGAAGTCAAGGTCAAAGGGTCAGCACAGGAGCCGGCAGTCCAAGACACAAGGCAACTCAGCCAGCAGGAGCAAGAGGCGAGCTGGGCGAGCAAGGGGCGAGTATGGCGAGCAAGGGGCGAGCAGAGGCGAGCTTGGGCGAGTATCTCGCGAGTATGGGCGAGTATCTCGCGAGTATGAGCGAGTAGCCCTTGTAACTCGCGAGCAGAGGCAGTATACTCGCCTGTACCTCCCCTAGGATTTCTCTATAAATAGACCCCCAGGGGTAGTAGAAATGGCACTTTTGGGAAGTGGTCGAGGTCCCCCCAAGTTGGATACTCGCCAAATCCATGCCCGTCTAGTACCTCGCCCAGCTTTTGGTTGCGGAGGGGAAGTTTCTCCCAAACTTCCGGGTATGTGGTGGGACCTCCCTGCTGGAGCACCTGGGGTGTGCTTAGTCATTTTCTCTCTCCTATTTTAGCTATCAGAGCCGTGAAGTTGGACCGCAGGATCAGTAGCCTCCAGCTGCATCGGTCCGAATCTTGAGGTCAGGATTTTCCTGGCGTCAACACTTTGGTGCAGTGAGCGTGGATCGTAGTCGGAGGAAGAAATTTTTGCGAGAAGGCTTCATGGCTTAAAGTGGCGAGATGGAGGCCAAAGGCAGCAACTCGCGAGCATTCGACAAGTTGGGCGAGTTCCAGATGGCGACATACTAAAGGCGAGTTCCAAATAAAGACATCGTCAGGCGAGCTCCATACTCGCTCTAGGCGAGTTCCATACTCGCTCTAGGCGAGTTCCATACTCGCTCATAGGCGAGTTCCATACTCGCTCATAGGCGAGTTCCATACTCGCTCATAGGCGAGTTCCATACTCGCCCATAGGCGAGTTCTTACAGGCGAGATCCAGAGATAAGTTCAGACCAACGACTTTACTCGGAAGAGAGGCGAGCTTCCTGGGTAGTGGAGAGATCCTTCCTTACTCGCCATCCTTACTCGGCCATAGGCGAGCTTCCTTGTTACTCGGCATAGGAGACTTCGTGCAGGCAGGCGAGCTTCTTCAATAATCGGCCATAGGCGAGCTCCTTCAATACACGCCCATAGGTGAGCTTCTTCCTTACTCGCACATAGGCGAGCAGCATCAAATGAGGCGACTTCATGCAGGCGAGCAAGATTCTTCTATACTCGCCCATAAGCGAGTTCTCTACTCGCGAGGGTGAGTTCTCTACTCGCAAGGTGGTGAGAACCTGGTGCCTAGTTCAAGAGTGGCGAGTTCCTGAAGGGCGATTTCAAGGTCTGGCGAGTATGGAAAATAAAAAATTTCCAGGGGCGCTGCCCCCGACCCCGCAAGGGGCGCTGCCCCCTTGACCCCCGTCCGCCCCCCGAACCCTCTGCGTAGGGGGTCTTATGTAAAAAGGGACACTCCTCCCCTCAGTTTCCTCCTTCTTCAATGTCAATGATTTCCACACATGATCATACTGACGGGTGCTTTGGTAAAGCCCGTGAGTGCTTTTGTCTGACTAACAAACTGGATGATTCATGACAAGTTCGCCACCAAGGGAAAGCACATAACGCTACTCGCTAGGTCTCCAAGTTGATGCTCGGCGAGCTCCTAGTCGCGATGGTCTTCTTAAGCAAACTACTCGCGAGGCCTCCAAGTTGATGCTCGGCGAGCTCCTAGTCGCGATGGTCTTCTTCACCAAACTACTCGCTAGGTCTCCAAGTTGATGCTCGGCGAGCTCCTAGTCACGATGGTATTCTTCAGCAAACTACTCGCTAGGTCTCCAAGTTGATGCTCGGCGAGCTCCTAGTCGCGATGGTCTTCTTCAGCAAACTACTCGCTAGGTCTCCAAGTTGATGCTCGGCGAGCTCCTAGTCGCGATGGTCTTCTTCAGCAAACTACTCGCTAGGTCTCCAAGTTGATGCTCGGCGAGCTCCTAGTCGCGATGGTCTTCTTCAGCAAACTACTCGCGAGGCCTCCAAGTTGATGCTCGGCGAGCTCCTAGTCGCGATAGTCTTCTTCAGCAAACTACTCGCTAGGTCTCCAAGTTGATGCTCGGCGAGCTCCTAGTCGCGATGGTCTTCTTAAGCAAACTACTCGCGAGGCCTCCAAGTTGATGCTCGGCGAGCTCCTAGTCGCGATGGTCTTCTTCAGCAAACTACTCGCTAGGTCTCCAAGTTGATGCTCGGCGAGCTCCTAGTCGCGATGGTCTTCTTCAGCAAACTACTCGCTAGGTCTCCAAGTTGATGCTCGGCGAGCTCCTAGTCGCGATGGTCTTCTTAAGCAAACTACTCGCGAGGCCTCCAAGTTGATGCTCGGAGAGCTCCTAGTTGCGATGGTCTTCTTCAGCAAACTACTCGCGAGGCCTCCAAGTTGATGCTCAGCGAGCTCCTAGTCGCGATGGTTTTCAAAGCTAGGATTCCGCGAGCTCATACTCGCGATGATCTTCATCAAGGGCGTATATTCCACGAGGATGTTTACTCGTGACGTCTTCAAGCTGGTATTCCGCGAGTTCCTACTCGCGATGATCTTCATCAAGGGCTTACACTCCACGAGGATGCTGACTCGTGACGTCTCAAAGCTGGTGTTCCGCGAGCTTCTACTCGCGATGATCTTCATGAAGGACTTATGTTCCATGAGAATGCTTACTCATGACGTCTCCAAGCTTCTTATCACCGATGATCTCCTTCCGTCGGCTATGATCCATGAGGGGTCTTACTCATAAGGTGAAACGGGTTTTGTCGGCATTCAACACCCAAGTGGGATGGAGACCTGGGGATGGTGTGTTCCTTTGGAACCTCCCCGACTGTCAGTCCCCTTCATGGTGTGTTCTATGAGATGAAGAACTGCTCAGAAGTACCTAAAGGCTCAACAAGGAGATCACTTGTCATCGAGAAGCTCGAACTGAACTAGGAGGGATCTTTCATCGTTCAAGAGGCATTCGAGACTGGCAGAGACCGCCTGTAGAATCATGAAGGGGAATCGCTTGGGAATACCTGGAGCGGCAATGACCTGAAAAGGTTCTATCCCTGAGCGGGAAGGTCTATTCTCCCCCTCCTTGTGTTTATTCCATTTAATTAAAAATTCCTCGCCCCCTGAAACATGGGCCGCGAGAGTTGTTTTTCTCTTCTGGCCTGAGCTTTTTGAAGTAGGTGAAACCGATCTCCACGACAGGTTGGGAAACGAGCCTCCGACTTGATTCTCGTAAAACCCAGAACGGGTGATGGGACAATGCCTCGGTATACGTCCCCCTAAGTCCAAGCCTCTGCAATGACGGCCGAGATCAGCTCCCCCCTTGCACGTTGGCCGCGGTTCCCACCAACTGCATTTCTCATCCGACTGGTGAGATTATCAGGAGAAAGTCTGGACGCCGACCTCCCAACTCGTCGAAGCGATGATCGATTTACCTGACTGAGGGACCCTTGTATAAAGGTGTCATTTGACCTCTTGCGACAAAGCCTAGTATCTCTTGTCGTTTATTCCAATCATATGGGTTGGTGCGGTTAATCCCCTCTGATTGTTGAGTGACAGTACGAAGACTCTTCTGCAACCTGGCGACCGATTAGCGGACAGGTCTCCGACTCGACTCTCGTAAAAACCCAAGTCGGGTGGTGGGATAGCGCCTCGGGAGAGAGTCCTTCTAAGATCGAGCCTCTGCATTGACGGTCGAGATCAGCTCCCCCCTTGCACGTTGGCCGAGTTACCCCCCGACTGCACTTTCCATCCGGCTGGAGAGGTTATCAGAGGAGAGTCCGGACGCCAACCCCCCAGCTTGACGAAGAGATGATCGATTTGACCGATCAACATTCAGCAAACGCAATAGAATGAAGGCCTCGGGATGGTTTGTCCCCTTGGACCTCTCCACCTCTAGTTGAGCTCGGCTCCTAGAAGGTGTCGACCTTGTATCCGCCTCCAGTTGATCTCGGCTCCTAGAAGGTGTCGACCTTCTCTCCGCCTCTAGTTGAGCTCCGCTCCTGCGAGGTGTCGACCTTCTCTTCATCTCTAGTTGAGCTCGGCTCCTAGAAGGTGTCGACCTTGTATCCGCCTCCAGTTGAGCTCGGCTCCTGCGAGGTGTCGACCTTCTCTCCACCTCTAGTTGAGCTCGGCTCCTAGAAGGTGTCGACATTCTCTCCGCCTCTAGTTGAGCTCCGCTCCTGTGAGGTGTCAGCCTTCTCTTCACCTCTAGTTGAGCTCGGCTCCTAGAAGATGTCGACCTTCTCTCCGCCTCTAGTTGAGCTCGGCTCCTAGAAGGTGTCGACCTTGTATCCGCCTCCAGTTGAGCTCGGCTCCTGCGAGGTGTCGACCTTCTCTCCGCCTCTAGTTGAGCTCGGCTCCTAGAAGGTGTCGACCTTGTATCTGCCTCTAGTTGAGCTCGGCTCCTAGAAGGTGTCGACCTTGTATCCGCTTCCAGTTGAGCTCGACTCCTGTAAGATGTCGACCTTTTCTCGCCAGAAAGACAGCTCGTCGAATAAGGGTTGGATGATTCTTTCCGAGCAACTACGTTACTCGCAAAGAGCGGGGATTGTGTACAACCCTCATTCTCCGAGGTAGGCCCATTCAAAGCCACGTTGGCTGAAGTCAAGGTCAAAGGGTCAGCACAGGAGCCGGTAGTCCAAAACACAAGGCAACTCAGCCAGCAGGAGCAAGAGGCGAGCTGGGCGAGCAAGGGGCGAGCAGAGGCGAGCTTGGGCGAGTATCTCGCGAGTATGGGCGAGTAGCCCTTGTAACTCGCGAGCAGAGGCAGTATACTCGCCTGTACCCCCTCCCTCCCTAGGATTTCTCTATAAATAGACCCCCAGGGGTACTAGAAATGACACTTTTGGGAAGTGGTCGAGGTCCCCCCAAGTTGGATACTCGCCAAATCCATGCCCGTCTAGTACCTCGCCCAGCTTTTGGTTGCGGAGGGGAAGTTTCTCCCAAACTTCCGGGTATGTGGTGGGACCTCCCTGCTGGAGCACCTGGGGTGTGCTTAGTCATTTTCTCTCTCCTATTTTAGCTATCAGAGCCGTGAAGTTGGACCGCAGGATCAGTAGCCTCCGGCTGCATCGGTCCGAATCTTGAGGTCAGGATTTTCCTGGCGTCAACAGCTATCACAGGAGAGATATATAAGAAATGTAATGCATATATTCATCAGACGAAGAAGGTGAGTGCACTGCTTGTGGCTCACTTCAGACTTATTGCTGACCAATGTCCAAGCACGGCCGAGGAGAAAGAGGAGATGCATAAGGTTCCATGTGCTTATGCAATTTTATGTATGTCATGATTTACACCTGCCCTGATATAGCACATGTCTTTGGCACTATTAGTAGGTTTCTCTCCAATCCTGGGATAGAACATTGGAGCGCAGCGAAGTGGATTCTGAGGTACCTACATGGGACATCAGACTTGACGTTAAGGTTTGGAGATAGTGAGCCAATGTTGTTGGGGTACAGTGATGCTGATATGACTGTAGACCTGGACTCCAGGAGATCAACCTATAGATATCTGATCTTATTTGAGGTGGGAGCCATTTCATGGTAGTCGCGACTACAGAGATGCGTTGCGTTGTCGATTACATAAGCAAAGTTTATTGATGTTACTGAGGCTGTAAAAGAGTTTCTTTGGATGGAAAGTTTCATCAAAGGGCTGAGTTTCACTCAAGAGCACTGCAAACTTCTATGCCACAGTCAGATCACAATTCATATGGAAAAGAACCCCACCTTCCACTCGAGGTTCAAACATATTAACAAGCAGTATCATTGGATATGCGATACTCTAGAGCAGAAAGAGTTGTATTTGCAAAAGGTGCACATGGATGGCAATCGAGTCTATATGCTTACGAAGACCATGTCGAGGGGAATGTTTGAACATTGTGTGGGGATAAACGACATGGCGATCTCTTCCATATAAGGGCAAAGAGGAATTAATTTTTGGGTACAGTTCCCATCCTTTGTGGAGAAAATCGTGAGTTCGAGTCTTATTAACTCGAATTTGGTGGTGTTGAATCTATTGACCGAAGGAGGAGACACGTTGACGAGGTTCTTACTGAAATTGTTGAAATTGAAGTGAGAGTGGAGGGGGGGGGGGGGGGCGAGTAGGCCTGGGCGAGTGGAGGCCATGCTTGGGCGAGTGCAAGAGGGGGGCTGCTGGTCCTTGCCGAGTGGGAGTAAGTGCATGCAGGTGATGGAGGAGGTGAATGGCGAGTGGGTGAATGAAGCTTGCCGAGTGGAGCCCATGTGAAGTGCTGTGCGAGTGGAGCCTTGTGCATGTGCGAGTGGAGCCTTGTGCATGTGCGAGTGGAGGAATGAAGAGTTGCCGAGTAGGAGCCTTGTCCCAGGCGAGTGGATGTGGGCTGCTTGTTGGGGCGCTGCCGAGTGTGATGATTGGCGAGTGCATGGTGCCAGGTGAGTGGACATGTGCCTTGCAAGTAGGGGGCTGTGTAGTCGGCGAGTGCAAGCAGGGGGGCGAGTCCAAGTGAGGGGGGCGAGTGGAGTGTGTGCTGGCGAGTAGAGAAGAGTGGGGGGGGGGGGGGGGGGGGGGGGGGGGGGGGGGGGGGGGGGGGGGGGGGGGGGGGGGGGGGGGGGGGGGGGGGGGGGGGGGGGGGGGGGGGGGGGGGGGGGGGGGGGGGGGGTGAGGTGCATGTGTTATGTTGGGTATGTGCACCCCCCCCCCCCCCCCCCCCCCCCCCCCTCCCCCCACCCCCTAAGTGGAAGTGAAAATGAGATAGAGATTCAAGAGAGAGAGAGAGAGAACTTGAAGAGAGAGAAACTTCAAGTGAGTGAGAGTGGGAGTGTGACTACACCCCAAGAGGTCCAACCCCAACCCGCACCTCAGCGAGAGGTGGAGAGTGCACTGTGAGGTGGAGAGTGCAGGGTTGAGTGTGTTGCATAGTGGAGAGTACGTTGACAAGCTCAACAACACCTAGTGGAGAAGCGGACCTTGTCCGCGACAAGTTATTATTTTTCATATATTTCAGCTGTTGTGAATCAAGGTGTATGCACCTTGTATTCAGCTTGTCTATTTGTAATCAATTGCATAATATAAAGAGTTTACTTCGTTTTGTTTCATCGTTGGTTCCTTACTTGGTAGCATACGAAAATTTAACAGAAATGTGAATTGGAAATTTGAGGGGAGATTGTTGTGGTAACTATTTTCTCCACTTAGTTGAAAAAGGATGATTTGTTGAGTTATTTTCTTCCTAAGTGGGAAAAAGGGTAGCTACCTTTTTTACTATGAAAAATGACATGTGTTTCATGCCAAGTGGGAAAAGGAGTAGCCATCTTTGATCTTGGAAATTGACATGGGTTTTTTGACCAGACACATGGAGGGGAAGCTTCCAGGGAAGAGTCCAAGGGAAGCTTCATCCAGATCCGCCTTGATCATTAGAGATAAAATATATTATGCCACTACAACAAAAATGCATATTAGTAAGTAGAGAAATTTCTTGCTAAATGATAAAATTTCTTTCTACTTAGAATTAGAAACGAATTCATAAACAAAAATAATTCCTAGCAAAAATGACCCTAGTTAAATTTAGGAAGGAATATTTTCCTTATTAATTTGCAATAAATTTTTAAGAAGGAAAAATTAACCTTTCTACTTTACAACGCTGACGAGGGTCATGTCTGGAACCCAATGTCCATCCGAAAGATCGTTTAAGAACATTTTTTACGGCCACCTTTTAATCGTAAAACAATCATTTTACGATAAGAAAATAATAATCCGGGGACAAATGTGGCACGAAAGTTTTCTCAAAGACAGACAAATTCTAAGGCAAGCTCAAGGAGCTCTAAGATAATTGTAAGCATTTATAACAGATGCATCCCCCCAAACCCTAATTCATTTTATTATAATATTGTACTTTATCATCGCTAATATTCATTTCTCGCGGCGGCAGCGGTCATGAATATAGTGGTCATGAAATATAGTTCGCGAACGCCGGCGACATCCTACGAACCGTGTCCACATTTAGGGCTTCGTTTGGGGGGACTTATTTTCTCCGGTCTACGGTGACGGTTATGACCGTTGCCATGCAAAATAAATATTTATGAATTTTTGTCGACTGCACCGGAGAAAAAACACCGCGCAAGCAGACCCTAATAATTGATCTAATATGACCAAAGTAATTGTTACTAAAAAATTAAACTTTTCTACCAAGTGGAGTCTAAAGGACAGATAAATGACAAATAAACATCAATTATACGATTTATAAAAAACAAAAGGAATCTTGAGCTCCTCTTATAAATTCCACTGTGGCCGTAGACGAGGCAGAGTAGAAGGAAAGCATGGAGTCATTGTGCAGCAGTACTGAGAAGTGTGAGCTCCCGAAGGTGTATTTGGGCGGGCTGGACTTGTCCGAGTCCGGCACTGGACCTTGGGCGGCGGCTCGGGCCGAGGTTGCCCGAGCTTTGGCTAATTATGGAGGTTTCGTGGTCGTTTCCGATGGATTTAAGCCCGAGATGCAGGATGAGCTCTTTGGGAGGGTGATGCCTGAGGTATTCATGGAGTCCAACCTCAATGGCCCCACACTGTTGAACTATGACGGCGCCTGGATTCAAAGGGATGCCGAAATGTTGCCCTTCAAGAGTCTCAAAGTGACAGATCCCGTGTCCGTAGCTGCCGTCCACGAATGTGCTACTAATATTTGGCCCCATGGGAACGAATTTTTCTGGTGCACATAACGAATCTCTATCATTTTGTTATAAGAATTATGTGTATTTTCAATCTCTAATTTTTTGTTGGTGTTGTAAAAGTAACAATATTTGGAGCTACGCAAAGCAAATGAAGGGTTTGATGCAGATAATCCATAAAATGGTATTAGAGAGTTTGGAATTGGAACATCACTATGCTTCGCACTTGGACTCCCTTCAATATTCACTGAGGCTTTCAGAGTACTCTATGGATGAACACAATGAAGAAGATAAAGTCGTCATTCCTCCACATGCCGACCCAAATTTCGTGAGCATAATTTGTCAGGACAAGAAAGGTCTCGAAGTTGAGGCCTCAAATGGTGAATGGATGGAGGCTCCGACAGCAGCAAATTCATTCACTGTCTTACTTGGTGAAATATTTACTGTAAGTGATAGCCCTCTTAGTATAAGAAGTGTTATGATAATTCGTAGTCTAACGATCTAATGCTTATGATTTACTATTGTAGGCCTGGACCAATGGAGTGTTTCGAGCTCCAAAGCATAGGGTTAGGACTGAGCGCAATGTGAAGCGTCGCTCCGCCATCTTCAATGCATTCCCGAGCCTGAGTGAGGAGATCATGCTAGAGACTCCACATGAGTTGGTTGATGAGAAACATCCCCTGCTTTTCAATCCTTTCAATTACCACGATTACATTAAATTCCGCCACTCCGATGAAGGGGAGAAGCACAAAAATGTTTTGGAGGCTTACTGTGGCGTCAAGCCGGCAATAATGATGGCATGACCTTTCGCATTATCCTAACGGGACCGATCGTTTGTTATGAATGCACCTATGTTCTTCTCTTCGCTGTTGTTGTGTTCTTTGTTGAAATCTCCCGCAATAAAATGTTTGTTAATTAATAAAATTGTTCCTTTTGTGTTAAATTGTATTCAGACAACTAAAAAGTGTGAATCTGAGTGCGTTTAACTAACCAAGCCCGAGCTAATCCAGACGTGCCCCGTGCCGTTCCACCTTCCAACCATTTGTTGGGGCTCGCTCGCTCTGTAGAGCGGAGTGCAACTCTCCTTGCGGCTTGCAGAGCGAAGACAACAGACCCTCGCGTCAGCCTCTTGTTTGTCGGGGGAGCAGCTTGCAGAGTTCTTTGTCAATTGAAAAATTATCTGCTTTGTATAAGGCTTGTGTTGTCCCACAGAACATCTATTATTTCTCTTTAGCAAGCCTTTTTTATATTCATATAAATGACAAATAAAGCCTCACTTGGTATTTGATAATTGACAAATAAACATCCACATGATTATCCTGTTTTTTGTTAAACTGAGGAATCTTGAACTCCTCAGAGTAGAAGGAAAGCATGGAGTCATTGTGCAGCAGTGAGCTCCCGACGGTCTATTTGGGCGTGATGGACTTGTTCGTGCCGGGGACCGGACCCTAGGCAGAGTCTTGGGCCAAAGTTGCCCGAGCTTTGGCTAATTATGGAGGTTTTGTAAAGAAAAGTTGGTACGATCATGACCGGTTCAAATGAACCGGTATGGTTGTCTAACCCTTTTTATCCCAAACGCAAAATGCACGGGATTGCCCCATTCTATTTTCCCGATGTGCGCAACAGAAGCGAGGAGGTAGGGCTTGGAGAGGCTTCGGCGATCATGAAGGCAAGGAGTCCCGTTCTAGAGGGACTTGGTGTCGACGATCGTGGAGAGGAGACTCATCCCAAGAGACGACCTTGGCGTAGAGCTCGTGTGCTTCAGAGATACGCAAGGGTGTGATCTCCAACTCATTCGGTTGGTAGGGAAAAGTGAGTGCAAGACAGTCGACTACCGACTCTTCTTCCTGAAGGATGAGAGATTTCTCTCCTTGTTGTTCCACCCATTTTCAGCTACAATCCGCAGTCGAGGTTATATTGATTAGGAGGCCACCACTCCACCCATTGCATCCCGACGTCGGAGACGGTCTATCACTGCTCCAGCACGTTGCTCTCCATCTCCTTACTGCCTACTTCTAATAGATAGTGGCGAGCCCATATGTTTTGAAGAAGACGTGAAAGTTGTTGAGAAGGATGAGTGGAAGAGGGTTATGGACGAGGAGATGAATTCTCTTTATGTTAAACAAACATGAGATCTGGTTAAGCTTCTAAATGGGAAAAAAGTCATTCAAAATAAATGACTATACAGATTAAAGCATGAGCATGATTGGTTGTATAGTTATAATGCAGCTGAGGATCTTCACTTAGAACTGTTGGATGTAAATACAACATTCCTTCATGGTGATTTGGAGGAAGACATTTACATACTTCAACCACAAGCCTACATAGAATTCGGAAAGCAGAATATGACGTGCAAGTTGAAGAAGAGGCGTTATGAGCTCAAGCAGGCATCGATATAGTGGTACATGAATTTGACAGGTTCATGCGAAAGAACGAGTACACTCGTTGTCATTCAGACCAATGTTTTTACTTCAGAAAGTTGAAGGATTCCTACATTATATTACTTTTGTATGCTGATGATATATTAGTAGAGAGCTCTAACATGGGGGAGATAAAACATCTGAAGAGGAAAATGACAAAAGAATTCTCTATGAAGGATTTGGGTCCTGCAAAGCAAATTTTAGGATTAATGAGGATCGAGAGGGACAGACTAAATAGAATTTTGAAGTTATGTCAGAAGAAGTACATTCAGAAGGTGTTGAGAAGATTCAACATGGAGAATGTCAAGCTTGTAGCTACTCCTTTAGTAGGTCACTTTAGGAGTCTCTCTAAAAGGAACAGTCTAAAGTCTCAAAGAGAGACAAAATGACAAATGTTCCATATACATCTGTAGTTGGGAGCTTCATGTATGTCATGATTTGCACTAGACCCGGCATTGTCCAGGCAGTGGGAGCTGTGAGCAGATATATATTCGATCCAGGACAAGAGTATTTGAGTGTTGTGAAGTGGATAATGAGATATCTTGCAGACACTACAGATATGGTGTTGGGCTACTCATACATAAAAGTCCACTTACAAGGATTCGTTGATTCTGATTTATCATGGGAAATCGATGTGTTGTAAAATCTGGTACATAACGGGCACATCTATAATAGACGTAGAACAACCAAGAACACATATAATATAATAGTGGTCGGCAAACACACCGGCATCCACGCAATTTATATATATATATATAAGAAAACAATAATATATAAAAGCAAATACCCTAATAAAAGAAGGGGAAGAAAAGACCGTATGACGAGTACGTTTTGGATGCTCCGAACACGCACGATCCACGATAAATCTGAGATCTGTACTTATTTTAATTTGTCACATTTATGTATTAATGAAATGTTTAGTGTCAAACCACCTAGGAAAAATCCCAAACCTTGGCATATGCTCATCTAGGGCATTACACACTCTGCGAAATATTTTGGGAATTTTTGGACACTCTATGCCCCTATATCTCCTAATAGCCCTATTTATCACCTTGGGGTATTTAGATTTTGTGATAAATGTTAATACCATGTCATGAAACTTTGTTAGGATCACTTATGGACCAGTAAGAACCCCTGTAAATTTTCTCATAATTTTTGGGGTAATATTTATAGTAGATCCTTCTCAATGAGGATCATTCATCCTTCGAGTATTTATTTATTTCTGGACAGATTCATGTTGGGAAAATCATAAAATTCTGGAATTTTGAGTTTTTGGTGGAAACATATAACATTTATTTTTCTCTGAATTTTTGTAATGGTAATTGAAGTAGATCCTTCACAACATGAACTATACACCATTTGGTTAATTTCATGATGAAGAATTTTTGGAAACTCTCAAATAATGTTACTATTATGCTAACACACCTTGGAAACATTTGAGGATTTATTTATGGAGTGTTTATAATTTTCATCCATATTAATGTGAAATATGACAAATGTTGTTCTTGCCTTAGTACAATGAACATTTTGTACTCAAATTTTGAGGCCTTAAAATAAAACGTAGGCAGAGACAACTTGTGTAGGACTGTGTCTACTTTCTGTAAAAAGTGAGATCACACCATTTAAAGCCCTACAGCTCCCTGTAGGGCAGATTTAGTAAGGTTGGTACTAGTGAAAGACACACCCTAAAATGTGAATAACTTCTACATAGTAAATTATATGTGGCTGAAAATTTAACCATGTGTGTATGCACCCCATATCTACTAGGTGCCCAAAAACCAGAACTTTTGGGTCACATTTTCCTAAGGTTTTAGTAAAAATTTAATAAATCATATGTAGTGTATATGGTGGGTGATTTGGACTTAAATTGCCCCAAATCTCCTCTGGGAGGTTGGTCGTGCATATTATAGGCTTTGGTTAAAATTTTAGGTCCTTTATACCTCTGCACATTAGGTTATTTCACATACAAGTGTAAGGAAAATTTGGTGTGTGTAACGCACCACCATCTAATACTAGGCTTACATTAGAGTTTAAGGGTTTTCCTTTGGTCAACTTTCATGAAATTTAAACCATGCACTTAGGATCATAATACAATACTTTATAGTGAAAATCATCAATATTTGGGTTAGTTTCCCTAGGAAAGTTGACTTCACACGAATTGGTCACATTGTAACATCCCCAGAACAACTAGACCCCTAAGATGCATTTTGTCATGACAAAGTCATGACATTGCTCTATGAGGCCAAAATGGCCCTAAGAACCAAGGTGAATAGGTAAAAATCACCTTGGTGTGCAAATAGCCAAATTGAGCCCAAGGCTTAAGACTTGATAATTAGGGTTCAAATGATCAAATTAACCCCAGCCCATCCAGCCAGCCCATGAGTCATATGACCCCTCCATGACCCAACTCCTCTTAGAGTGAGCCTATAGTGCCTAAGAGAGCAATGTGGTTCAGCCACTTTGGAAAGTGGGAGCTTGGATCAAGCCCAAACCGAATTCCTCAATTTGGTTTATTTTGGATCAAGTGGGCTTAAACCTAGTTCAAACCTATTAGACTTGGCTCAACCCCACCTAATCAAGCCCACAAGGGGGCTGATTTGCCTTGGACCCAATTGGGCCCAAGAAAGGGGGTTCACCAAGGTGGTGGCTGACCACCACCAAGGAGGAATTCAAGAAGAATTCATGGAGGGATGGCCACTTGGCCACCACCCCCTAATTCATGGATTGCTCTCAGCATCCCCAAGAGATTGCCAGCAAAATTGAGTGACTTGGCAGCTGTTGAGAGGGGAGCTAGGAAGGAGAGAGCTCCACCAAGTGGCTGGCCACATTAATGGCTAAGCTCCAAACCCCTCAAATCAGTTTGAAATCTTCCCTCCCCTCGCAACAATTCGAGCTCAGGATTAATTTCCTAATGAGCTGGAGGTCTGTAGTTGGCTGGCTGAGGCGGTGGCGACATAGAGGAGATCGCCGGGTAATGGCAGCCAATAAACTAAACCCCCTCAGCCCAATTCATCTTTACCATTAGCTTCAGAATCGAAAGAGAAGAGAGAGCCCCTGTCAATTGAGGAAATTGGGCCCTGCTCGACTGTGTGTTCAAGGAAATCGCCGGAAAGGAAGGAGATGGAACCCAAGAGAAATACACGTGCAATGGCTAGGGCACAGACAAGTTTCCTCCTCCCCTCCATCTATGCTAGATCCATCATCTCTTCCCCTCTCGATCTAGCTGAACAATGGCGATTTCAGTTTTGATTTTATCTTGTTCCAAAACGCCAAAACGAAAGGTGTCGGGAACCTCCACCGACCACCTCAGGCCAAACGACCACCACCAGTCGAAAGCCCTATGTCGTTTGGTGGTGGTGGCTTGGTCGTTTTGCCGGGGATATGGTCGGAGTTCGCCGGAAATCCGCCCGCTAAACGACTCAGGAAGAAGGATTCATAGCCCTTGATTTCATCAGGGACGATGAAGGATAGCCGTCGGATCTGGGTTAAATTGTTAGCCACAGACCATAAATGATTGAATTAATGATATGTATTATATGTCACACTATTTACAGCCACCTTAGGAAATTATTTAAAAATACTTCCTCACGTCTCCTGAGAAAACTTTGAACATCAATATTGTAGCCCTTGGACTCTAGTATTTTTAAAAATTTAGATCACTCCAATCAGAGCATTGTATCTCTCTCAGCAACCAAAATGGTGGGCAGTGTACAATGGGCTAGGTGAACCTTAGAAAATTCATTTAGGGAGTTCTACAACTCCAAACGAGGTGAAATTTTGGGCATGCAAGAGTCATGCCCAAATACATACCCTGCCAAAATTTGGGGATTTTTGGAAATACTTGTTCCTAAGTTTTTGTGGAAATTAAATAAAGCATGCAAGATTTAATCAGGTGGTCACATGGACCCCAAAGCCTCCCAAATTTTGGTGAGGGATTCTTTAGGTCAAGTATGGGCTCTGGTTAAAATTCTAGCTCATGTGCATGCGTGGATTTTCATAAGCTTCAAATTGAAACATTTGGACTCTAGGAAAAAAAGGGTGTGCATATAACAATTTTTGGACCTTTGGGGGTTTTTATGAAATTGAGGGTGAAGATCACCTTGCATGTCACTGAAAGTTTGTCCATGCATGGTAGATGACTCAATAACCTAAACACTTGAGTTTGGAGATTTTTGGAGCAAAATTGCCCTAGGTTTAACAATATAATTTATCGTCACATAAGTAAATTAATAAGATTTATGGGGTTAAAACAACTAGGAAAAATCTCATTTTCTAGCTTTAGCCTTTTTATGACATGAGATATCCATAGAAATAATCTCATATTGTTTTGATGAAAATTTAGGGTAGCATCCTTACAAACTATGAAATATCTTACATGGGCATTTTAATTATTTATTGAGAAATTTAATTATAGAAAATTATGATTCTCTAGAAATTGTAGTTGTATGTTGAGGCACATCAGTAGAAATAATCTCATGATGTTTTGATGAAAATTTAGGGTAGCCCCTTCGCAAACTATGAAATATCTTACATGGGCGTTTTAATTAGTTATTGAGAAATTTAATTATGGAAAATTATGAAACTTAGGACTTGATGTTTTTAGATCATTATTATTCTATACTAATTTTCTTAGAATTTATAGAGGTCATGAAATTGTACTTGATGGGTAAAAAGTTCTATTTTCACCTTATTTATATTAAATGGAGATTAAGGTTATAATTTCACTGGAAAATTAAGAAACTTAGGATTTGATGATTATAAATCATTATTGTGTCATAGTAATTTTCTCAGAATTTTTAGAAGTCATAAACAAGTACTTGATGTGTAACGTCCTATTTTCACATCATTTATATTAAATAAAAATTTGGGTTATAGATTTCCTGGAAAATAATGAAATTCTGGAATTGATGTTTTTATGACATTATAGTGTCATAGTAATTTTCTCAGAATTTCTGGAAGTCATGAAGTTATACTTGATGTATAAAGTCCTATATGTACACCTTTTATATTAAATGGAGATTAGGATTATAGCTTCACTGGAAAATTATGAATCATAGGATTTGATGTTTTTAGATCATTTTTGTGCTTTAGAAATTTTCTCAGAATTTATGGAAGTCTTGAACTAGTACTAGATGTGTAAAATCCTATTTGTACACCTTTTATATTAAATGGATATTATGGTCATAAACGCTCTGGAAAATTAAGTAATTCTGGGAATCAAGATGTTAAGTTAATTACTCTCTAGGAATTTTTATTAGCAAGATTGAACTTACTATTAGAGTACTTCCTTTGTAATTTAGGTTAAGACAATTGGGTAATTGATTTTTAAAGAAGTCAATTTTAAAGGAAATAAGTCAAAACTCTAGTCAACCCATAATTTACTCATTATGAACCTATGGTAAAAATTGGAACTCAATTAGACATGATAGGGTCAAGATTGCATTATAGGAGTCAAACCTAGTTCAATCCCATCTTGGTCTACGGATAGTAAAAACTAAAGTATTTGATTTAGACCCCAATTGATCCACACACACTTACGTATTAATTCCTGGAACGTTGGGTGCATTATAGAGAGTGATTAGTGGTCATTCCAATTTGTGACAGCACATAATGTAGAGTTGGGGTGCGTTTAGTAATTCATTGATTCAAGGTTTATAACGATATGATGAGGGGACGGAACCATAACAAGTAAGGGTGTGATGGCATAAGGATTGAGACCTTCAGTTGTAATTGAGAGATAACACGATGAAATAGCCGACCCCTATGAGAGGTAGAGTTTAGGTGTTCAATTGAACACCGACGCTCGTCAGTTTGAGCAAATGTTAATCCACCCTAGGATTTGGAGCAATTGGAGAACAAATAAGTATATAAGAATGGGTAGTCACTAATACGAGTAAATATTCTGGAAAGGGGAATTTGGGCTTCAGCCACCATCGTATTCCCTAGTACCGTTGTGAGCCCTTCACCGGGTAATCCACGGGAAGTCCAAGATTCACCCAAGCCTCTAAGATTAATTAACAATAGAGAAGAGTAGTAAAATAGAAGAACTTGAAATCTAATCTCCCTCCCAAATTTGGGATGGAATGAAATAAGGACTGGGATAGTCTTGCGAGCGGTAGACTCGAGATATGAGAAAGGACTAGGATAGTCCTGCGAGCAGTAGGCTCGATATATAAGAAAGGACTAGGATAGTCCTACGAGCAGTATGCTCGATATATAAGGAAGGGATAGGATAGTACTGCGAGCGGTAGGTTCGAGATATAAGGAAGGACTAGGATAGTCCTGCGAGCGGTTGGCTTAATTTTTATAAATGTTGGTTTAGAATTACGAGCTGAGGGCTCGGTGGTAAGAGATAATACATATTTACATATGCATGAGATGTGGTGGGTCTTCAGTTCTGTCTTAGTCGTCACACCGATAACAGTTCGTTGACTCGACAGTGCTAGTGGTTTAAAAGGGGCCATGTTGTTTTACTGCGCGTCTGACGGGACAGATTCCCTAAACCCTGCCTGGCCAAATCAAGTAGAGTACACAGGAGCTCGTGAGTATCAGGTATCGGTATTACATCGTACGTTAGGGCCTAGGTCTGGTAGTGTGACTTATCCACCTAGGTGAGGAGACGCCCGCTCCTCTGCCACCATTTGACCACGATGAGAGGTGCCCGAGAGGTTAACTACCTCCGAAAAGTGGGAACTAAAGGTTTGTACGAACAGAGTCGTGTGCGTGAGTTGTGTAAGACCCCCTTTTTTTTTGCAAAAACCACCGGGTCTTAGGCCCAGAACCGCCGCTTTGCGGTGACACCTTCACCCGGGAAGGTCGCCACTACAAAACGCCGATCCTGCCGGCCAAATCGATCATGAAGAAAAGTACATTAAAGAGAAGACAAGTCCACAGAATCAACATGAAATATAAACCATAAAGGTAAATGTCCACTAACAATAACTGAATAAAAGATACAAGGGTTACAATAAAAGGGCTCTTGCCCTATACATCATTTCCTCACTACAAGATCACTCGCGGAAGCTAACTCCTAAGTAAAACTAAAGCTAATCGTCACCGACACTGAAACCGGAGCACCCTGACCCGACTGACCCATCCCTGCAGACTCCGGGCTCCACTGGCGCTGCAACACTGGCTGCTTCTTCTCTTTTGTCCTACGGTCACTGCCTCGCAATCCACGTCTACGTCTTCGGCCTTCTGGTCGCTGTGCTGGAGGGGCTCCACCCATCATGGGACCTCTGACCCGAGTATGTCCCGGCTGGTGACAATGATTGCATGGCCGTGGGGTCCACCATGTCGGATCCTGCTGTACCTGTTTCTTGAAGGTTGTTGCGTCTCCTCGAACGCCTAAAATGATAAGGTCCACCGACCGTCAGTCAAAATGACTCAGCCAATTCCCCACCCCTCCCCCAATGGCTCCTAGGCACCGTATGGGAGGAGGAAGCGGAGGACATTCAAGGGGTAAATACAAGAGCAGATGACGGCGGGTCTACAACTAAACAGGTGTTTATATATATATGAAGCATTAAGTAAGCATAATAAAGTGCATGTAAAGAATAGTAAGCAGTATATATAATGACAGGTAAATTAATACAAAAGTAACCATTGATTTATAGGAATGCCCATACAAACCTATAGACCAAGGGGTCGTTAAGCAGGGCCTACCGTATAAGAAGTCCCATAACCGACTTATACGTTAGGGGTAGGTTGAATGCAATGATTATGCTATGACATGCAAGTATGTTGTTATGCTATGTTCATACAAGTGCAACTCACCCACTACGACTCTATGCGCATAGACCTTTAGTTCCCCCTTTTTGGAGCGAGCTAGACTCGCAGGATACTCCCGTAGTGGCAAACAGAAGCGGTGGGTTGGGCCTCGCCCACCTCTAGGTTGGTATTCACACTACCCAACCTAGACCTATTGTACGCCTCCACTATACCTGCGGAGCGTCTGCGTACTCTTGCTGACTGGACCGCCAGACTATCAAGGCTAAGTGTAAAACCACACTTGCCGAGTCAACGTATTGACGTCGGTGTGAACGACCGTCCAATACCGAAGACCCACCACCTTCAGTGCACATGCAACATGTTCTACTTCCTATCTTTGAGCCATGAGTTCCCCGGGCTAACCTGCCCGCCATCGATAACCTTCCGAGCCAAAAGCTCCCCGGGCTGACCTGCCCGTCCTCAATAACCTTCCGAGCCAGAAGCTCCCCGGGCTGACCTGCCCGTCATCAATAACCTTCCGAGCCATAAGCTCACCAGACTAACTAGTCTGCTGCAACAGCCTCCAGGCCCACCGCTCGGACAACCAATCCAACTAAACTTCCGAAACCACAGGGTGTGGATGAGTGTGTTATTAGTTAATCTTATACATCGTCTTACTCCTATAAATTAGGGTTAGTCTTGGACTTCCCGAGGGTTACCCTGTGAGGGGCTCGCTACGGTACTAGGAACCACTACGGGATGACACCCCCAAGTTCCCATTCCCAAGTCATTTAATGTTATTAGTTACTACCCATAAGCGACCCTCTTAACATTTCACCCGGTCTAAACCTAAGTGCTTTTAGGCCTTAATAGACAAAAGATGACCTTTCGTCATCCACAGGACGACCTACCCCAAGGATGGCACCCCACCACCCTAGGACTCATCAAACTTTAATTCTCTCCAAGGGTCCTCTCATATCCATATAATCACCATGAGGCCCTCACTCTCTAATCAATATAATCCAATTTGGCCTGCAACCCCAAAATTGCCAATTTGCTAAACGCAGACCATCCTCAACGCTTTGATGCTCATGAAGGGGAGTACACTAAATACTCAATCCTATGATTCAACAATTTAATTGGAGATCCATACTACATATTTAAGGCCAAATCCAGGGTTTCATAATTTTCCAAATAATAATAGTATTTAAATCATTTTTCCCCAAATACCATTCCCTAAGGTTTGAACTGCAAGTATGCTTTCCTGACATCCAATGCCTGCCTAAATTTTTACATAAATAAAGGGTACCTAAAATCAGTGGATATGAATTCTTAGGAAAAACCAGCAAGATTTACTATTTTTCAAAATTCCAAAACTCATTTATTACCAGTGAATTCCAAAGGAGGTACCCTCATATGATCTCCAAACCTTATGCAATTTAATACAGAGGTGATTCATACTAAAATATTCAGTCCTACAAAGTTTGACCATGTTCCACAGAGGGCACATTTGTAATTTCCACAGAGGATATATTTGTAATTAATTCCAATTTGAACTAGAGGTACCAAAAATATTACTCCAAAAATTATGAGAAAAATACAGTGGGTGCATATTGATATGAAAAGGCATCCAGCAAAGTTTCATGCAATTATAAAAATCTAACACCTTTCAATTGATCATCCCAAAAATTGCCAACATTATGAAATATTACACTTTGGACCTCCAAAAGTTCTCTCCTGATTTAACAGAATTTTCCAGGGACTAATAACATTAAAACTAAGATTGTGACAGAAGATGGTTAAACATTAAGTGCTATTTCATCCTAAAATCCAAAACCCTAATTATTTGCAAATCTACCCAAGAGTTTATTATGTAGGATTGGCAATCCCAAATCCCTCCAATTCCTCACAGTGGCATTCTCTGGTCACCAAGACCATCTCCCCAAAATTTCAAGTCAAACCATTAAGGTTTGACCCATCTTCCTTCATTAGCCTCTAAATGCACCCCATTAGGGTTTAACCTAGGGTTAGGGTCTAAACTCTTCCAAAACCACCCAAACCTCTTGTGAGGGTATTATAACACTCTTAGAACTCAGAGAGGGCTACTGCACTTCTCTCCATGGGCATATACTCCTACATCCTTCACAAACCCTAAAGGGCACCAAACACTTCACCACTAGGGCTTAAGGGCACACTAGGTCGCCACTACAAAACGCCGATCCTGCCGGCCAAATCGATCATGAAGAAAAGTACATTAAAGAGAAGACAAGTCCACAGAATCAACATGAAATATAAACCATAAAGGTAAATGTCCACTAACAATAACTGAATAAAAGATACAAGGGTTACAATAAAAGGGCTCTTGCCCTATACATCATTTCCTCACTACAAGATCACTCGCGGAAGCTAACTCCTAAGTAAAACTAAAGCTAATCGTCACCGACACTGAAACCGGAGCACCCTGACCCGACTGACCCATCCCTGCAGACTCCGGGCTCCACTGGCGCTGCAACACTGGCTGCTTCTTCTCTTTTGTCCTACGGTCACTGCCTCGCAATCCACGTCTACGTCTTCGGCCTTCTGGTCGCTGTGCTGGAGGGGCTCCACCCATCATGGGACCTCTGACCCGAGTATGTCCCGGCTGGTGACAATGATTGCATGGCCGTGGGGTCCACCATGTCGGATCCTGCTGTACCTGTTTCTTGAAGGTTGTTGCGTCTCCTCGAACGCCTAAAATGATAAGGTCCACCGACCGTCAGTCAAAATGACTCAGCCAATTCCCCACCCCTCCCCCAATGGCTCCTAGGCACCGTATGGGAGGAGGAAGCGGAGGACATTCAAGGGGTAAATACAAGAGCAGATGACGGCGGGTCTACAACTAAACAGGTGTTTATATATATATGAAGCATTAAGTAAGCATAATAAAGTGCATGTAAAGAATAGTAAGCAGTATATATAATGACAGGTAAATTAATACAAAAGTAACCATTGATTTATGGAATGCCCATACAAACCTATAGACCAAGGGGTCGTTAAGCAGGGCCTACCGTATAAGAAGTCCCATAACCGACTTATACGTTAGGGGTAGGTTGAATGCAATGATTATGCTATGACATGCAAGTATGTTGTTATGCTATGTTCATACAAGTGCAACTCACCCACTACGACTCTATGCGCATAGACCTTTAGTTCCCCCTTTTTGGAGCGAGCTAGACTCGCAGGATACTCCCGTAGTGGCAAACAGAAGCGGTGGGTTGGGCCTCGCCCACCTCTAGGTTGGTATTCACACTACCCAACCTAGACCTATTGTACGCCTCCACTATACCTGCGGAGCGTCTGCGTACTCTTGCTGACTGGACCGCCAGACTATCAAGGCTAAGTGTAAAACCACACTTGCCGAGTCAACGTATTGACGTCGGTGTGAACGACCGTCCAATACCGAAGACCCACCACCTTCAGTGCACATGCAACATGTTCTACTTCCTATCTTTGAGCCATGAGTTCCCCGGGCTAACCTGCCCGCCATCGATAACCTTCCGAGCCAAAAGCTCCCCGGGCTGACCTGCCCGTCCTCAATAACCTTCCGAGCCAGAAGCTCCCCGGGCTGACCTGCCCGTCATCAATAACCTTCCGAGCCATAAGCTCACCAGACTAACTAGTCTGCTGCAACAGCCTCCAGGCCCACCGCTCGGACAACCAATCCAACTAAACTTCCGAAACCACAGGGTGTGGATGAGTGTGTTATTAGTTAATCTTATACATCGTCTTACTCCTATAAATTAGGGTTAGTCTTGGACTTCCCGAGGGTTACCCTGTGAGGGGCTCGCTACGGTACTAGGAACCACTACGGGATGACACCCCCAAGTTCCCATTCCCAAGTCATTTAATGTTATTAGTTACTACCCATAAGCGACCCTCTTAACATTTCACCCGGTCTAAACCTAAGTGCTTTTAGGCCTTAATAGACAAAAGATGACCTTTCGTCATCCACAGGACGACCTACCCCAAGGATGGCACCCCACCACCCTAGGACTCATCAAACTTTAATTCTCTCCAAGGGTCCTCTCATATCCATATAATCACCATGAGGCCCTCACTCTCTAATCAATATAATCCAATTTGGCCTGCAACCCCAAAATTGCCAATTTGCTAAACGCAGACCATCCTCAACGCTTTGATGCTCATGAAGGGGAGTACACTAAATACTCAATCCTATGATTCAACAATTTAATTGGAGATCCATACTACATATTTAAGGCCAAATCCAGGGTTTCATAATTTTCCAAATAATAATAGTATTTAAATCATTTTTCCCCAAATACCATTCCCTAAGGTTTGAACTGCAAGTATGCTTTCCTGACATCCAATGCCTGCCTAAATTTTTACATAAATAAAGGGTACCTAAAATCAGTGGATATGAATTCTTAGGAAAAACCAGCAAGATTTACTATTTTTCAAAATTCCAAAACTCATTTATTACCAGTGAATTCCAAAGGAGGTACCCTCATATGATCTCCAAACCTTATGCAATTTAATACAGAGGTGATTCATACTAAAATATTCAGTCCTACAAAGTTTGACCATGTTCCACAGAGGGCACATTTGTAATTTCCACAGAGGATATATTTGTAATTAATTCCAATTTGAACTAGAGGTACCAAAAATATTACTCCAAAAATTATGAGAAAAATACAGTGGGTGCATATTGATATGAAAAGGCATCCAGCAAAGTTTCATGCAATTATAAAAATCTAACACCTTTCAATTGATCATCCCAAAAATTGCCAACATTATGAAATATTACACTTTGGACCTCCAAAAGTTCTCTCCTGATTTAACAGAATTTTCCAGGGACTAATAACATTAAAACTAAGATTGTGACAGAAGATGGTTAAACATTAAGTGCTATTTCATCCTAAAATCCAAAACCCTAATTATTTGCAAATCTACCCAAGAGTTTATTATGTAGGATTGGCAATCCCAAATCCCTCCAATTCCTCACAGTGGCATTCTCTGGTCACCAAGACCATCTCCCCAAAATTTCAAGTCAAACCATTAAGGTTTGACCCATCTTCCTTCATTAGCCTCTAAATGCACCCCATTAGGGTTTAACCTAGGGTTAGGGTCTAAACTCTTCCAAAACCACCCAAACCTCTTGTGAGGGTATTATAACACTCTTAGAACTCAGAGAGGGCTACTGCACTTCTCTCCATGGGCATATACTCCTACATCCTTCACAAACCCTAAAGGGCACCAAAC
Organism: Dactylorhiza incarnata; assembly: GCA_033032865.1. Lineage (NCBI taxonomy): Eukaryota > Viridiplantae > Streptophyta > Magnoliopsida > Asparagales > Orchidaceae > Dactylorhiza > Dactylorhiza incarnata. The sequence goes on along the minus strand of JAWHQI010000159.1, from coordinate 5,407,496 downwards.
ACTTCACCACTAGGGCTTAAGGGCACACTAGGCCCTAACTCATCCAAAGTTGCTCCTTGGGGTGTCTCCCACCTCCCAAGGCAGTGACCAAGGTCACCCCAACAATCAGTGGGAGGGAGCCCCTCCACACTCCAAAATTAGCTTAGGTTTACTTTTTGCCCTAAACATAACCTTTAAACAAACTATTCTCAAGAGAACTCCCTACCTTGCCCAAGTCCATACTACTCAATATACTGACCATGGGTCAGTAAAAGATCACCCAAGATCCTACCAACATTTGGTGAGGAATGGGATTCCAATGGGTACCTATTTGGGGTGCAAATAGCAATTTAGCCCCTTTTTGATTTACTAGGGCAAACCTCCTCCAATGGCCACCAAATTTGTACCAGTGGTTGGCATGGGGGAGGGTGAGGTGCACCCCAAATATGAAGCCATTTGGCTTTGTGGAAGTGTGGGGGCACTCACCCAAAGTTTTGCCTAAACCTAGGGAGCCTAAGATTGTTTTGGTGAATTACCCCACCAAATCAACTCCATAAATCATGAAATTTTAACCAGTGACTCTACTTGCTCTCTAGGACCTTCCATCCAAATTTGGAATGGTTTTGATGTGTTTAGGGCACCTAATTAGGTCCCACAAGGATTATTGAATTTTTCCAAAAACTAAGGGGAAAAGTTCTCCAATCAATCTGATTTTTGGACATGTGTTAGATGTATATAAGAGTAGCCTACAATCCAAATTTCAAGTCATTTGGAGCTCTAGATTGGCGTGGGCATCAAAAACAAGATCTGAATAGCCTTATGGACAGTCCCCACTAAAATGAGTGATGTGCCCTAACCAGGACTCCAAATTGAGTGATCTCAATTTTGGATTAAACTAGACCTCAGGGGATCCAACTTTGATGTTGGGCAAAATTTCCCTAGAGGCCTCTAGGTATTTTTAAAATAATTTACTAATCACTGCATATTAATCACAGAAAATAGGAATTAGAACTAAGGGGCGCACGAATCTTGGCGCACATCAGACCGCGCCTGGTCGTCTTCTTCCTCTGGCCAACGGCCAGGATCGCCCGCGCCTGGGCTACCTTGGTCCCTGTTTTCCCGGCCACCTATGCGCCGCCCCGGCCGGCCAATGCCACCACCACCTTCGTTGAGGTGGTGGCCGGCGAATAGCGGTGGTTGGCCGGCCGGAATTGGCCGGAACGGGGCGTTTAGGTTGGAAAGAAAAGCTCGATTTTGAGCTTCTTGGCCTGCCCGATCCAGAGCCGTTAGGGCTCGAACCTTGCCGCCGATTGAGGGGGATCTATCCACTGAGAGAGGAGAAGAGAATTGGACCTTGCTTGAAGCTTGATGCCTTGCCGATAGGGAACTCGCCATTGCCGACCTACATTTTTGCGAGCTCTGCGATTTCTACACCAAGATGCCCGAATCCTTCAGGTAAGTGGGGGAAAATGAAGCTCTGGGTCTAGGGAAGCTTTTAAAGACTTCAATTGAGGGAGGGGAAGAGCCATGGCTTCAATGCCATTTAAGGCCATGAATGGGGAAATTCGGCCATGGTGAAATCCCTTGGTATTCACCTCTAGAAGGCCGGGAAATGGCTGGAAACTCCTCCTCTCCCCTAGAGGAGATGAATCCAGCCATTAATGGAGAGGATTGAGGGGGTTTTCATCTTCCTCCATTGATGGCCCCTCCTTTCTCTCTCCCCCAAATTGAATTTTCTCACTCCTACTCACCATGGCCGGCTCATCTCTCTCTCCTGGGTTAATTAACAGTCAAGGGTGCTGGTCAAGTGGTTAATTTGGGCTTAGCCCAAAGGGATTGGGCTAGGTTCAAGAGGTTTGACCTAATTTGGGCAAATTTGACTTTTGGTCCAATTGGCCAATTGGGTGACCCTAGGATGGGGCTTTTGGGTCCATTGGACTCCAAATTAGGTTTAGAAACTACTGGTGGGGTCAATTTGGTCACATGAGCCTTTGTTGACCCAATTTAAGCTGATTTGACCAAAACAAGCTAAGTTGACTTTGGTCAAATTGAGCCCTAGGGTTGACCCAGTCAAGGGTCTTTTTGGTCCACTGGGTCCCCTATGATATGATAACACTATGGGTAAGGTCAATTTACTATGGTGATGGTCAATTAGGGTATTTTGTGAAGAATTGCCATTTTTGACCTAAAGGGGCATTTTGGTCAATTTGCACCATTGGGGGTCCCATGATGGGGCTTTTAGGTCTACTAGGTCTCTTATGGTATCCTAGACCTAGTTGAGTGGTCAATTTGTCATGGAGAGGGTTAATTGACTATAATTTGGCTACTTTGACCATTTTAGGGTTAGGGTTGACTTTGGTCAATTTGGCCTCTTTGGTTGACCCCAATGGGCCCTTGGTGCCCTAAGGGGACCCCTAAAGGGTTAGGGATACTATGGTGGGGCCAAATGGTCAAGTTGAGGCCCTAAAGTCCAACCCTAAGCTTGGTCACTGGAAATTGCTATTTGCAGACCAAGGTGGTCTTCTTCTTCTCACCTCAATTCACATGGCCTTGGGCTCTTCCTATGGTTTTGTCATGAAAAAACCAACTTAGGGGTCTAGCTGTCTGGGGGATGTTACAAGTTGCACCATTGCATTGCATTGCATTGCATTGCATATCATAGCATAACATTCTTGCATAAAATAGAGACCTCATCATATAAATTAGTATGAGCTCTTTTATACGATGAGTTTACCTTAGTGCCAGATCCCTTAACTTATGTGCTTTTATGTGTGCATATAAGTTAAGGTTACATTCGTAGCTGCTCTTATTTATTATACCTGCTCTTTTACTTATACTGTCTTTTACTTATTGCTGCCACACTTACTCTTGCTAGTATAGAATTGTTATCCTTACTTGTTTAGTATTTATATACCCTGTTAGTCTAGCCACTTGTCACCTGCTTGACTCATTACCCCTTGATGTCCTCCGCTTCCTCCTCCCGCACGGTGCCTAGGAGTCGCGGGTGAAGGCAGTGAGGAATATGCTGAGTCTTATAGACTGACGGTCGGTGGACCTCATTTTAGGGATGGTGTGTTAGAACAGCAGGACCCCGTTCAGTAAATAAGTCACACTACCATCCCTAAAATGAGGTCCACCAAAAAAATTCACCTAAACAAATTCATGCATTTTATGCTCAAAACTAGTTTATTTTCTCGGTAGCGGTCATAACCTTTGTCTTGCAAAACATACAACCTATGATAATGGCGCTTTGACCCAACTCAGAAGAGAAAATAAGCCGCGCCAAACGAAGCCTAAGGGCCTGTTTGGGAGAGTGGCGGCGGTAGGAAAAGGAGTGGTAGCAAAAGGAGTGTAGGAAAAGAAGCTATTGGAAAAGGTCTATTACAAATGAAGATTTTATTGAGGAACTCCGTTTGCAGAGCTTTTCAGAAAAGAGAAGCACATAATAAACTGTTTGACAAAATGAGACATAAGCAAATAAAATAAATTCATAAATGCACGTCCGGACGGAAAATGGCGCGCCTGGGCCGAAAATGGGCGCCCAGGCCGAAAATACACGCATGGGCCAAAAATGCGCGCCCTGGCCAAAAATGCACGCCCGATGGAAAAAGTGCGTCCGGGCAGAAAATGCGCGCCCGGGCGGAAAATATGCCTTCGGGCCGAAAAATGCGCGCCCGGGACAGAAAATGCTTGCCCGAACTTGATAATGCGCGCCCGGGAGGGAATACGAGCCCGAGCTGAAAATGTGCGCCCGGGATGAAAATGTGCGTCCAACCCAAAAATACGCGCCCTTGCCGAAAATGTGCTATCGGGCCAAAAAATGCGCTCCCGGACCAAAAAATGCACACCATGTCCGAAAATGCACAACCGGGCCGAAAATGTGCGCTTGGGCCGAATATGCACTCTAGAGCCGAAAATGTGCATCAGGGACGAAAAATGCGCGCTCGAGCGAGAAAATGTGTGCCACTGCGAAAAATGCATGCCCGAGCGAAAAATGCGCACCCGGGCGAAAAAATGCGCACCCGGGCGGAAATGCGCGCTCAGGCTTAAAATGCACGACCGAGCGGAAAATGCACGCCCGGGCGAAAAAATGCACGCATGGGCCGAAACTGGGCGCCCTGGCGGAAAATAGATCGTCGGGAGAACTTCGTCGTCAGGAGAAAGGCTAGTGTTTCCGCCGTGTTGTGGAAATGGATCGCGAGGAGGAAAATATTTCCACAACGTCGAATGTGTATCGGGATGAGAAAATGCTTCCCGAAAAGGTTGAAAAGTAGGAGGCCGATGACTTTTCAAAAAGTGGAGAAAATGAGTTTTGAGCGGTAGCTTTTCCAACCGATCGACTTTCCAAACAGTTTGTAAAGTGCGTTATCGTTTTTCAGAAAACAAAATAAAGCTAAAAAACCCTCCCAAAAGGCCCCAGGTCATCATTATATTAAATGTTTAATAGATCTCTTAGTGATGAGAATATAATGTGTATGCTCCCGGTTTTAAAAACCGGACCGGCCGGTTCAACCGGTTGGACAGCCAACCAGTCCACTGCCGGTCCGGTCAAGTGACTAAAGCCGCGCCCGCCAAAAATCAGCCCAGAGCCGGTTAACCGGGCGGTTGGACCGGTTAACCTGAAATCAGACCGGTTTCCAAGCAACCGGAGGGTTCACAGTTTTAAGCAATTTCACTATTAATTTTTATTTAGGCTCCGTTCTATTTAGAACAGTGTTATTGTTGAATTTGTTGAAGTGGAAGTTAGAAGCCTTTTGGACCTGGGCGGTCTGGGAGGAGGTCGGGCAGTCTGGTGTGATCGCACGACTTGGCGGTCTGCCTCTGCGGTCTGGCTTGTCTTAGCCTAGCTGCGGTCTCCTGGCTTGATCGCTGGTATGGGTCCAAGGCGGCTGAAGGTGTAGGCCGCGCGGTCTGTCTGTGACCGCATGGCGGGCTATTCGTCTTCAGGTGTGCGCGGTCTGTGCGTGACCGCGTGGTGAGCTGTCTTCTTCAAGGCTGTGGCGGTCTGGTGTGACCGCACAGTTTGATCCAGGTTTTCCAGAATGCGGTCTGGTAGCTGATCGGGCTTTCTGGTGGTATTCGCGGACTAAGGGTCTTAGTCTCGCGGTCTCAGGTTGCGGTCACAGGAGGAGACTGGTATGCAAGCTGGACGCTGTTCGCGGTCTCAGGTGGAGACCGGCATGCGAACAGGAGTTCGCGGGTTGATGGCGAACTGGATGTGTTCGCGGTCTCGGGCGAACGCAGGGGGTGAACAGCTTCGGGCGGTCTGGCGATCTCCTTTGGAGCCGCGATCTGCTGTGAGAGTGGCGATCTCTCATGATTGATGTTGAAGCTGGCGAGTTCACCAAAATGAAGCAGGAGTACTATTGCTGATCGCGCGGTGTGACCGGTCAGGTCGCGTGGTCTGGAGGGTGGTGATCCTATCTCATAGGGTGGTGACTGGATCAGGTCTCACGCCTATAAATAGGACCCATCGGCAGCAATAATTAAGACACACCAAGTGTAAGCCAAGTTCTCTTCTTTCATGCGGTCTCTATTTGTCTGACCGGGCGGTTTGCTGATTGAACTCTTCTTGTGCAGCTTTTGCGGATAGTGTGGGCAGCAGCGATCACATCTTCCTCTGAAAGTGTTCGGGCGGTCTGCGGCTTGGAGTTGTGGTGCTGGAGTTCGGGTGAATCAGGAGTTCGGAAGAAGGAGTGCGGTTTGGTGGTGTTCTGTGATCGGCAGGTCGCTGCGGTTTGGCAGCTTGCTCAAGTCACAGGGAGGTCGCGCGGTCTGAGCGGTCTCAAGTTATCTTCAACTTTGTATTTTTCTCTTTGGTGTTTGTGCTGGCGAAATCATGTCTCGCCAAGCATGTCTTGCCTTGTAATTGAAGTACTGCTACCAATAAAGATTACTTGTTTTGCTACCAATAAAGATTACTTGTTTGCCTCCATTTGCTTCTGGTTGTTTGGCTTGTGTACTCTAAGTTGACTAACTCCTGCTCGCTCCATAAAGATTTGAAATATTTCACATGGTATCAGAGCCAGGTTGGAGTGATTGAGCTGTGAGTGACTTAGAGTAGCCATCGCCTTTGTGAAGTAGGAACCAGTGGTAGAGCAATGGGAGCGAGAGGTCTTGGAATTGAGATGCTTACATCGACTAACTTCAAGAAGTGGAAGTCGTGTATGCAATGCTATCTTCTAGGTGAGGACCTCTGGGAGGTAGTTGGAGGAGATCAGACGCAGGAAGTTGTCCCGAAAGGGGATAATGGGGCTGAGGTGAGAACTTGGAGGAGGACGAATGCGAAGACAGAGTTCACTCTGAAGAGAGCAATTTCACCTGATCTGTTTGATCACATTCTGGGATGTGGATCGGCTGCGGAGATGTGGAGAGCCCTGGATGGGCTGTTTAACAAGAAGAATGTAGCAAGGCTACATTTCTTGGAGAAAGAGCTGGCAAGGTCGGCTCAAGGTGATCTTTCTATCTCCACTTTCTTTTTGAAGATGAAGAACTTGTGCACTGAAATCTCAGCATTGGATCCTGATGAGCCTATCTCTGAGCCGAAGCTGAAGACGCACATCATCTGCGGCTTGCGGAAGGAATATGTTGCCTTTGTGACGTCGGTGCAGGGATGGGAAAATCAGCCGTCTCTGTTGGAGCTGGAGAACTTGCTTGCATCGCAAGAAAGTTTGGCAAGGCAGATGGCGGGGGTGTCGGTGGCTGGGGGAGATGGCGAAGTGCTCTTTTCGGGGAAGAAGAAGAAGTGGGATAAGAAGAAGAAGACCGCTGGAGGAGGCTATGGGCCTTCAACTTCTGGGCAGCAGGAAAGGGGGTATGCTCCCAAGGCTGACGGGAAGAAGAAGGGTGAAGGTCCGAAGTGCTTCAAGTGTGGCAAGTATGGCCACATCAGGAAGGATTGCAAGGTGGTCACCCAAGATGGGCATGCTGCGGAGAAGGAGGAAGCTGAGGCCAGGCACTTTGAAGGAGGTTGGGGAGGAGCCTTCTCGGCTTTTGTTGGAGCTTCTGCTCCTATCAACTATCTGGAGGACTGGATCATGGACTCGGGGTGTGGTCATCACCTCACCGGAGACGAGACCAAGCTTTCTTCTGCACAGCCCTATACAGGTAACAATGCAATCATTACTGCTGATAATACTGTGCATCCAGTAGAGAAGGTGGGGGTTGTTTCCTTGGGCAGTGATAGAGGGCCATTTACTTTGAAGAGTGTCTATCACGTGCCTGGTATGAGGAAAAACCTCTTCTCCGTGACCAACGCTGTAGACGCTGGGTATCACGTTCTGTTCGGCCCAACAGAAGTGAAGTTTCTACGCAATTTTGAGGTTGTAAAGGTCGAGGTCGTCCATGTCGGGAGACGGGCAAAGGACTTGTTTGTTCTATCAACAAGTTCCTACGTCGACAAGATGAAGACGAATGATGGTGCCGTTATATGGCATGAGAGGTTGGGGCACGTAGGGATGGACAAGCTGAAAGCTATGGCGGTGAGAGGTCTGGTCAAGGGCCTGCCAAGTCTATCTTCCTACGGTGAAGGTCATGTTTGCGCAGGATGTCAGTTCGGCAAGTCTCATCGGCTACCGTTTGACAAGTCGCAGACAAGGAGTAGTGTGTTGTTGGAGTGCATCCACGGTGACTTAATGGGACCAACTACTACCCCAAGCCTCAGAGGCAGCAGATATATGCTGGTGTTGATCGATGATTACAACAGATATTTCTGGGTATATTTCCTGAAGGAGAAGGCGGAGGCGTTTGCCAAGTTTGTGGAGTTCAAGGAGCTCGTGGAGGGTCGGCTAGGACTGCGGGTGAAGAAGCTGAGAACTGACAACGGAGGGGAGTTCACCTGGCCTCCAGTGAGTTCTCTACTTTTTGCAGGAAGGCAGGCATCTGGAGAGAGCACACTTGTGCACATACTCCACAGCAGAACGGAGTTGCAGAACGGAAGATCCGTCATCTGACGGAGACCTGCAAGTGTTGGCTGCATGCCAAGAGTATCCCAAAGTCCTTCTGGGCGGAGGGAATGTCTTGTGTTGCCTACGTCATCAACAGGATGCCTTTAAGTCCCATCAACATGTTGACTCCACATGAGATGATGTTCAAGGAGAAGCCAAGCGTGGCACACCTTAGGGTGTTTGGATCCACCTGTTACGTGCATGTTCCAGATGCTCTTCGGACGAAGCTAGATGCGAAAGCAAGGAAGCTAGTCTTCATGGGATACGATGAGCGGAGGAAAGGATGGAAGTGCATGGACCCGGAGACGCGGAGATTTGTGGTATCTCGCGACGTCGTGTTCGATGAGGTGACATCTTACAAGGGGTCTTCTGATGTGGAGCTACCAGAGAGCGGGGTGGAGGTGCCAGAGAAAGCTGTGGAGGATCTTCAGGTGGAGCTACCTGTGTCACCAGGTGGTCCATCTCCTTCTAGTTCCGAGACGGGGGCTTCTGGTTCAGGGAGCAGGGGGAGCGATGCTCCTAGCACGTCTGGAAGAGGAGCTAGGGAAGAAGCAGCTGGAGATAATGCAGTTCAGGGGAAGGAGCTGAGGAGGTCGAAGCGAGCGATCGTCGCCCCTGATCGCTATACAGGAGGAAACACAGTGAGCTTCGTCTCATGTTTCTTCGCTGGTCCCATGGATGAGAGGGAGCCGTCGAGCTTTGAGAAGGCAAGAGGTGTGAAGGAGTGGGACATTGCAATGCAAGAAGAGATGGCAGCTCTTGAGAAGAATGAGACCTGGTCACTTGTGCCCAAGCCCAAGGGCACCACTCCTGTTACATGCAAGTGGGTCTACAAGCTTAAGAAGAAGGCTGACGGCAGCATCGAGCGGTACAAGGCTCGTCTTATAGCTCGGGGGTTCTCGCAGCAATACGGTGAAGAGTACGAGGAGACATTCATCCCGGTGGCAAAAATGACTTCAGTTCGGTTCATCATTGCCTTGGCGGCATTCAGTGGATGGGAGATTTGGCAGCTCGACGTCAAGAACGCTTTCTTGTACGGAGAGATTGACAAGGATATCTTCATGGTCCAGCCACCAGGCTTTGTGTCTGAAGATTTTCCGGAGCATGTCTGCAAGTTGAAGAAGGCCCTGTATGGGTTGAAGCAAGCGCCGAGGGCGTGGTACGCGAAGATCGCAGAATACCTCCTATTCTGTGGATTTGGTGCTTCAGACTCAGACTCAAGCTTGTTCGTCAAGAAGAGCGGGGAGCTTCAAGTCATCGTGCTGTTATACGTCGACGATATGATCGTGACGGGGAACTCTAAGGAGGAGGTAGCGCAGCTTCGGGCCGAGCTGTCCATCAGGTTCGAGATGAATGACTTAGGTGAACTTCACCATTTCCTTGGACTCGAGGTGCAGAGGAAGGAAGGTGGAGTACTGGTGACCTAGGCCGGTTATTCGGAGCGGATCGTGGAGTGATTCAGCATGAAGGAAGGGAAGTGCACTTCCACACCTCTGGAGAAGGCCATGAAGCTTCGGAAGGATGAGGGGAGGATTATGCAAGATCCGTTGGTGTTCCGAGCTCTGGTTGGGAGCCTGATCTATCTGACGATCACGAGGCCGGATATTGCATATGCAGTTGGCAGAGTGAGTCGATATATGACGGAGCCACGGGTACCTCATCTGCTAGCAGCCAAGAACATTTTGAAGTATGTCAAGGCGACCTCGGACATGGGTCTCCTATACAGGAGGGATGCGGGCTTCGAGGTGCACGGGTACATGGATGCTGACTACGGGGGAGATTCGGATGATCGGAAGTCGACGTCTGGATTCGTCTTCATGGCGGGCCCTACTGCTATATCATGGTGCAGCAAGAAGCAGGATTTCGTATCGGTCTCCACCACGGAAGCGGAATACAAGGCTTCGGCCTTGGCAGCTCAGGAAGCCATCTGGCTTAGGAGGTTGGTGGGAGACGTCCACAAGGAGGTTCGAGAGCCAACTCTGCTACGCGGTGACAACGAGAGTGCTCTCAAACTGGTTACCAATCCAGTTTGTCACGCGAGGACCAAGCATATCGAGATCGAGCATCACTTCATACGGGAGAAGGTGCTGGAGGGATCTCTTTCGGTCGGGCATGTGCGGAGTGCGGACATCTTCACAAAGACGCTGGCAAAGGGGCCGTTCACACGGCTAAGGAGCCTACTGGGGCTTGTTTCAACTTCCCACTTCAAGGGGGAGTGTTGAATTTGTTGAAGTGGAAGTTAGAAGCCTTTTGGACCTGGGCGGTCTGGGAGGAGGTCGGGCGGTCTGGTGTGATCGCACGACTTGGCGGTCTGCCTCTGCGGTCTGGCTTGTATTAGCCTAGCTGCGGTCTCCTGGCTTGATCGCTGGTATGGGTCCAAGGCGGCTGAAGGTGTAGGCCGCGCGGTCTGTCTGTGACCGCGTGGCGGGCTATTCGTCTTCAGGTGTGCGCGGTCTGTGCGTGACCGCGTGGTGAGCTGTCTTCTTCAAGGCTGTGGTGGTCTGGTGTGACCGCACAGTATGATCCCGGTTTTCCAGAATGCGGTCTGGTAGCTGACCGGGCTTTCTGGTGGTATTCGCGGACTAAGGGTCTTAGTCGCGCGGTCTCAGGTTACGGTCTCAGGAGGAGACTGGTATGCAAGCTGGACGCTGTTCGCGGTCTCAGGCGGAGACCGACATGCGAACAGGAGTTCACGGGTTGATGACGAACTGGCTGTGTTCGCGGTCTCGGGCGAACGCGGGGGGGGGGGGGGGGGGTGAACAGCTTCGGGCGGTCTGGAGATCTCCTTTGGAGTCGCGATCTACTGTGAGAGTGGCGATCTCTCATGGTTGATGTTGAAGCTGGCGAGTTCACCAAAATGAAGCAGGAGTACTATTGTTGATCGCGCGGTGTGACCGGTCAGGTCGCGCGGTCTGGAGGGTGGTGATCCTATCTCATAGGGTGGTGACTGGATCAGGTCTCACGCCTATAAATAGGACCCATCGGCAGCAATAATTAAGACACACCAAGTGTAAGCCGAGTTCTCTTCTTTCCTGCGGTCTCTATTTGTCTGACCGGGCGGTCTGCTGATTGAACTCTTCTTGTGCAGCTTCTGCGGATAGTGTGGGCAGCAGCGATCACCTCTTCCTCTGAAAGTGTTCGGGCGGTCTGCGACTTGGAGTTGTGATGCTGGAGTTCGGGAGAATCAGGAGTTCGGAAGAAGGAGTGCGGTTTGGTGGTGTTCTGTGATCGGCAGGTCGCTGCAAACTGGCAGCTTGCTCAAGTCACAGGGAGGTCGCGCGGTCTGAGCGGTCTCAAGTTATCTTCAACTTTTTATTTTTCTCTTTGGTGTTTGTGCTGGCGAAATCATGTCTCGCCAAACATGTCTTGCCTTGTAATTGAAGTACTGCTATCAATAAAGATTACTTGTTTGCCTCCATTTTCTTCTGATTGTTTGGCTTGTGTACTCTAAGTTGACTAACTCCTGCTCGCTCCATAAAGATTCGAAAAATTTCACAGTTATTGGCAAACCTATTTACGTTATTGGCAGCTCATTGTTAATGGCTAGTCCTGAGCAAAAAGCTCCCCGGGCCCGGGCTTGAACCGGGCTTACCGGGCCGGGCCTTGGTTGCAACCGGGCCGGGCTTTCGCTAATGGAAGGGGGCCTGCCTAGGCCCCCAGGGCCGGGCCAGGCCGGGGTTTCGCCAATGGAAGGGGGCCTGCCTAGGCCCCCATGGCCGGGCCGGGCCGGGCCGGGCTTTCGCCAATGGAAGGGGGCATGTAGGCCGTTCGACGAACGACCAGGCCGGTCGACGAACGGCCAGGCCGGTCGACGAACGGCCGGCCGCCGTCGAACGGCCTGACCAGTTTGTCGAACGGCCAGGCAGTTCGTCGAACGGCCTGGCCAGTTCGTCGAACGGCCAGGCAGTTCGTCGAACGACCTGGCCAGTTCGTCGAACGGCCTGGCCAGTTCGACGAACGGCCAGGCCAGTTCGACGAACGGCCAGGCCAGTTCGACGAACGGCCAGGCCAGTTCGACGAACGGCCAGGCCAGTTCGACGAACGGCCAGGCCAGTTCGACGAACGGCCAGGCCAGTTCGACGAACGGCAGGCCGTTCGTAGAACGGATGGCGCTCGCCGAACTACCGCTACGAGTTTATAAACTATAAAATATAAAAAAAGATACATATTTCCGAATTTATAAACTATAAAATATAAAAAAAATACAGAAAAACAAATTTTATTAATGTTGAACGAAAATGAATTACACAGAATTATACATATGTATTTGAAAATTTGAATTCTAAAATAAAAATTAATAATTATCTGTATCAAATAACTTTGCAAATACAATTATTACAAAAATAAAGATTTCATATTTCGTCCGCTTTTAAAAATCCGGCTCGCCACTTTTGAGGCTTTGAGCTTTTAGCTTTTAACTAAGCTAGGTTGATTGCGTCCATCTCGTCTTCCATTTCAGACGAGCTATCCTCCATATTTGAAGTATGTTGCTTCCTCCTCATTGCATCCAAGTGATACTTGTAGCATATGCAGATTTTGAGCGATTCTTCGCTTAGACGACTTCTCCGCTCGTTCAACACCCTGCCACTAAGAGAAAAAACAGACTCTGAAGCTACTGTGCTAGCTTGGATCGTTAGTAAATCTCGGGCCATATAGGCCATAATATGATAGGTATTTACTTTACCTTTCCACCATTTTAAAAGATCAAGATTTTCTATTTTGTCCGTACTCATAAAATCACGAAATTGTGTCTTCGTATACAAATCTAATTCATTTAAACTACTAGAAGTTGTGCGCGCTTTTTTCCTAGTTGCTAGCTCTAACATTTTATTTTTAAAACTATCGCGTGTTTTTGGTTGCGACACATTCTCTCGGGGCCACGATCCGTATAAATTATCGTAATAATTATAACATTCAGTAAAAATAGTGTTAAAATTTAAAATACTAATATTATCCAAATTTGAGTAACTAATATTTTCGCATAAATTATTATTTATTTCTTCTAATAAATTTTCAACGTCTTCTACGCCGAATAGAGGATTCAAAGCGGCGGCGGATGAAAACATCGCTGGCATTTCTATATAATATTTTAAAAAAATTCCATTAATTCTATTAAATCTTGCCATCCGATATGTTGTTTAAAATAATTTAATTTTTGTGTTATATTAACAAAATTTTCAATAACTAGCGGCTAGTAGGATAATATACACCCGATAAATAATTTGTTGCTGTGTAAAAAACTCTAATAATTCCATATAACTTTCTAAAACTGTCCAATCGGCCTTACTTAAAGTAGTGATTTTTGACGAATCGCCCGTTTTAACATTATGTAGGTCGAGTTCCATCTAATTGGCATGCAAGATAAATGTTTCAAATTTTTTTCACTTTATGCGTTTACGAATTTTTTAAAATCTTGTCGTCGTTGTTTAGAACTATAAATAAATTGTAACATTAAACGAATTTTATTAATACATGGTTCCATATAAGTTAAACTATCATGTACAACTAAATTTAAAATGTGACATACACAACGAGTATGAAAAATGCCCCGTTTAACATAGGTTTTAAATCTCGTTTTAACCACTCAATTGCGGTGGTATTATTTGTGGCGTTATCGAAAGAATTACTCATAATGTTATCTTTTATTTTAAATTCCCGCACACACCTTAAAATAATTTGATAAATCGCTTGACCGATGTGCGGGACTTCAAAACTTTCAAAACATATTATGCCCTTATTTAGATCCCAGGAAACGGGATCGACCCAGTGACAAGCGATAAAAAGATATGATAATCTTAATTTTATACTACTTGTCCAAACGTCGCTCGTTAAACTTACTCGTCCCTCATAATTTTCAAAATAAAGATTGTTTCGCTTCTAAATAATTTATTAAACTCACTCGACCCTCAAAACGTCGCTGCCGAGCTTGATCGTATGTCCATATTTGTGCGGATCCTGATAATTGCGCCTGACTGGACTCGGGAGCTTGCTTCATCATGCACGACTTATTGTGTCGTGCGAGTGTCGAGTTGCCACTGAGGGTGAGCAGTTTCGCGCAAAGTTTGCACTTTGCCCTGTGTTCATTGCCGACTTTGACTTTCTCGAAGTGCTCCCACACTGGAGCCGTGTGTTTGTGCTCCACAATTTCGTGCGTCAACGTTGATGACGACGACTCCATGCTCGACGACATTGAATGAGACTATGAGAGAGAGTAGGAGAGAGAGAGAGAGTAAGAGAGTAACTTAGTAAGAGAGAGAGAGTGAGAGAGAGAGAGAAAAGATATAATGAAGAGAGAGGGGGGTATAAATAGAATTTTTTTTAAAATAAAAATTTAAAAAACTAAAAAACTAAAATTTTAATTTTAATTAAAATTATTTTTTTTAAAAAAATAATAAAACAAAGTGGTTGCTGCCACTTTAATCAAGTGGCAGTAACCACTTAATGCTGCTACCGCATGCAGCAGCATACAGGCGGCAGCAGCCCAACGGCTCTATAGCCGTTGGAATTAATGGGCCGGGGCAAAGCCCGGCCCAGTTCCAGCCCGGGCCTAAAATCGGGCTTTGCCCGGCCTGGCCCGGGCCGATTTTCAGGCTAGGCTTTGCCCCAAAATCGGGGCCCTGCAAGGGCCCCGTAGCCCGGCCTGGCCCGGGGCGGGCTTAGCCCGCCACCAGGTCTACCCGGGCTTTTGCCAGGCCGGGCCTGGGCCGGCCCCCAGGCCCGGTTTCAAAGCCCAAGTCTATTAATGGCAGATCGCAAAAATTTACAGACAGACCATTATGTTAAAGGCAGACCAAGAGAAAAATAAAAAAAATTAAATCAATAAATATAATGTAAGTTATACAAAATTTGCAATAATTCGAACCATATAAATTCTCCAAAAATTTATAGAAAGTAATATTTATGTTAGATAGTACATGAATAATTAGTTAAGACTAGTAGAACCAAAAGAGCCCGTCAAAACTAGCTGCATATATTGCTCCATACATACGAGCACCATTGTTTTGCAACTTTCCAATCAGCCAAAAACTGCACATCCATACATACGAGCACCATTGTTATGCACGAGCATATCTAGATTGGGGACTATTCTGTTGTTGTTGTTGTTGTTGTTGTTGTTGTATGCACGTGCATATCTTCTTGTAGGGGTTTTTAGGTGTAAGTTTTATGGTTTAAATCCTGGAAGAGTTATGAGAGAATGTTGTGTTCTTCACTCTTGATTTTCTGTGTCGACCTGAGAAAGATGAGGGGCAGCGGGCGGATAAGAAGAAGATAATCATGGCTAAGGCACCAAGCTAGGTTTGGGGGCGAACCTGCAGTGTCGACCGGCTGACGGCGAGGGGCGGTGGCGAGCTCCTATGGCGAGAAGCTTCTAGCGGCGGTGGCCAGCGGATGTGGCGAGCGGCGTGCGGCGCTCGGCGCAGAGGAAGATAGGTTTTCGATCGGGAAGGGGTCGGCCGCGGGTTTCACGAGAGGAGATATTATGGGCTGCCAATAGGTTTCATAAAGGAGAAAGGAAAAGTGCGTGAATCCTAAATTAAGTGATTTGCCAATAGCTAAATTAGGTTTGCCAATAAAATTATTCTTCTATTTATAGCCAATGTGGGGCTAACTTTAAAATTAAATATCTCTCTCTTGCTTCTCTCTTTCTCATCACCGCCCTCTCTCTCCCCTCCCTCTTTCCTCTCTCCTCTCTCTCTCTTACTCTACCACAGCCGCTCTCTCTCTCTTCCCTCCCCCTTTCTCTCTCTCTATATATCTTTTCGGTATACATAATAATAATAGTAAAGTAGTATACACTAGTAGTACGTATACATAATAATACCATAATAATAGTATACATAATAATACCATATTTGTTGAAGCCAGGAAAATCCTAGGCTCCAAAATTCGGATAATGCAGCCGGAGGCTACTCGCCCAACATTTCAACGAGATGACTTGGCTGACAACGACGAAGAAGCTAGAACAAGATGACTTGGCTGGCACCACGTACCCGGAAGCTCAAGGGAGTCTTCCCCTCCAAAACCAAAAATGGCCGAGCTTGGTACAATGAAGGCAGGGACATGGCGAGTATCTCGCCTGAGGGGGTCAACCTCGTCCAAAAGTCCCTTTTTCTTGTACCCCTAGGGTCTACTTATAGACAAATCCTGGAGGGGGGGGGGGGGGGGGGGGGGGGGGTAGTTACCTGACCATACTCGCCTCTGCTCGCCCCTTGCTCGTCATACTCGCCCCTTGCTCGCCATACTCGCCTCTTGCTCACCAAGCTCGCCCCTTGCTCACCATACTCACCCATTGCTCGTCATACTCGCCCCTTGCTCGCCGAGCTCGCCCCTTGCAAGGTCTACGAATAGGCGTCTCCTTAGGCCATTCTGATCTCGACGAATTACGGGTGGTATAATATTAATATCATAATAAAATGTACGCTCTATTGTTCAAATTAATACTAATTTATTAATAGTATACCATAATAAAATGTATACCATATTAATACCATTATAAAATATGTATAAAATAATATTATTCATTATATATATATATATATATATATATATTTCACGGTTCGACCCCGGTTCACCCTGTTGGACCGATTCAACCTTGAATTTTTCTCTCTGCCGGTTCGACATCCGATCCGGTTTTCAAAACCACCATTATCTTAGTGGAGGAGTGAGATTTTTGACTAACCGCCACTCGATTTTGTATATATAGATGAGAACCCATAATATGAGTGCATATCAAGGCCCATGACTTCAAAAAGTGGAGAAAAAAGAGTTTTTAGCAGTAGCTTTTTCAGCCGATAGACTTTCCAAACAGTTTGTAAAGTGCATTAGCGTTTTTCAGAAAACGATTTAAAGCTAAAAAACCCTCCCAGAAAGGCCCCAGGTCATTATTATATGTGTTTAATAGATCTCTTAGTGATGAGAATATAATGCGTATGCAAGCTCTCAGATTTTTGGAGGACTTATTTTATGATTTAGTAACAAGTACATACATACCATGGGAATGAAAAAAGAACTTTAATAATAAAATCACACGCACGGAATACAGACTTTCCCTCCACCGATCCACAAAGAATCTTCACTCCTCCACCACAAAAATAATCCACAAAGGATTTACACTCAAACACCCCCTCTTCTAACACGATACACAATCACAGTATTGAAAAAGAAATACAAGATAGGCGTGAGGAATCGTTACCCGGACGGATTGAATAATCTGCCCCAACGTCAAAGATGACGTTCTCAGATCCACGGAGAAGAACGGCTAAGACCAGCCCCTTTCTTCCTCGTCTTCAGCCTCCAAGCCACGAACAAAAGCCAGCAACACAAAGCAGCGGCGCTCCAAAGACACAGGCGGCGGCGGCCCTCCAAGACAGGAGCGGCGGCGGCAACACCTCACGAACAGCGGCAGCAACCCCCTCCACAAGCGGCGGGTGGCGGCACTCCTTCACCAACACAGCAGCGGCCCTCCTCTTCCTTCCTCCAGGCGGCCACATTCCAGGCGGCAGCCCCTCGACGACAGCCCCTCCTCCAACAGCGGCGAAAAAGATGGGAGCCCTAGCCGGCGGTTTCCAATCACACGAGGGAGAGAGAGTGGGAGGCACGCCAAAACTCCATGAGTTAGGTTTTAATTTTCAACTTATTTACTGTCTGCCCAAAAAAAACTGAATAGACGCCTCCTATCAATCAGGAGATCGGCGGTTACGAATCCAGAAATCGGAATTAAAATTCGCAGATATGTTGCAACACCCGATTTTTGGTGTTGCAACACCTAGCTGTCCAGGAAATTCAGAGAGTAACAAGTTGCAACACCCCGTTTTGGTGTTGCAACATCTTTGTCAAAAATTCAGCAAACTGCATATCACGATCCAGATAACCACCAATTCAGTTCCTTCGATAAAACTAGCGCGTGCCTGGTGATTTTTACCGACTCGGATAAGAACCACACCCAACACAAGAATAGTAAGATTCAATGCAAAATAATTCATAGTTTAGACTTTAGAGGACCAACCGACCAACTTATCGTGGTTATAAATATTTAAGCCATTTGGGAGCACCCAAAATAGTTGGACAACCTCTTATTAATTTGGTGCATCCTAATGATATGACCAACCCTTGTTCACTAAAAAGGCGCCTCAAAACAATACTTAGAAATTATATTTGCCATGTAGATGATTCAAAGTAAAAGCCTCTTGAATAAAATGGGTCTGCACTGGAGCTTGACCAGTTCATATAAGACTGGATGTTGTGGAACCCGAGGAAACACCATGACATATTTTGTAAATTTACGGAGTGTTATACAAATTTTTTTCCGTTTTAGGGTTTGCGTCATTCAGAAATCTAAAAACCGCCTACATCTCGGTTACTGTCTTCATTGTTGATCTAGTGAAAATCGAACTGCTGTTGCCCGTGAACATAGCCCCTCTTGAGGTTAACCACGTAAATCTGTGTCTTATGTGTTTTGATTTTATGTTTATTTAATCATTCTATACTTGTTTTCGCGACAATTTCCGACTTCATTGGATGTGAAGTGTGAGCCTAAACATAATTGAAAACAAGTGTAATTTATTGATACAGTTATGATTAACTAGTAAACTCAAATTTTTCATGAGAGTTAGCATAATTATAGGTTACATTCCTCTATTTTTTGAAATTTTGTAGGTTTACATTTCATAACATGCATGCAAGGAAATATGTTTTGCAAATATATTATAAATGTAAATTTGCAGAGGAGATTTTTATAATTTTAAAAAATAGATGGATGTAACATGTATTACAAACTTCTTGAGAAGATCAAGATAAAAAACTCTTGATGGGTTCCCCCTCTATATATGGAAAAATCCGTAACCACCGCACACCGGATCCCGTTCCCGCACATCAAATCCAATTACGGCGCGGCGGATCCCGAAACCACCGCACGCCGGATCCCACCTTCGCACACCGGATCCCACTCCCGCGCGGCGGATCCAAACCACCGCGCACCGATCCAAACCACCTCGCGCGGGATCCCAACCGCCCCGCGCGGGATCGCAACCACCACCAACCGCCGTCGGCCAACCGCCGGCCGGCCACCGCCGCCGGCCGGCCACCACCGGCCGGCCCCCGACGGCCGGCCACCGCCGCCGGCCGGCCGCCGCCAACCGCCGGCCGGCCGCAGCCGGCCGACCACCGGCCGGCCACCGCCAGCCGGCCGCCAACCGCCGGCCGGCCGCCAACCGCCGGCCGGCCGCCGCCGACCGCCGGCCGCCGGCCGCCCGCCGCCGGCCGGCCGCCGCCGGCCGGCCGACCGCCGCCCGCCGCCGCCGCCCGCCGCCCGCCGCCCCCTTCATGGCCGGCCACCCATGGCCGGCCACCCATGGCCGGCCACCCATGGCCGGCCGCCGCCGTCGCTGCCCTTCACCCTCCTCCATCGGATCTCACCGAGTCCCTCGCGGCCCTCCGATCGTCTCGCGCGATCACGACCCTTCAATCGTCGCCAACGATCTCGGCCCTCCATTTGGTGGTTATCCGCATAACCACCGTAACTTCCACCTTCCAAGCCTATAAATAGACCCGCAAGGGTCTTCATTTGGATGGACTCTCTCATTCTCTCCCAGACTCTCTCTCTCTCTTCATTTCCTCCTCAGAGCTTCTCTCTCTACATTTCGCCTCCCTACCACCTCTTTTTTACTAACTGCCAGGTCCCTCCTGCGAACGTCTCTCACCTGAGAAGAAGTGTTGCGCCACTCAGAGCGAGCACCCCGAGCCTGAGCAACAAAGCCGAAGTGTTCCGTGAAGTGATCATCCAGCGAGCGCACAGCCGCATCAGACACGCAGCAAGACGCTAAACTCCTAAGTGGTGACCTGTCACCCACGGAGTCTCTTTCTCTCTCCCCCACATTTGTAACGAGGCGCGGCCTGTCGCCCTCGCATTCTTCAAGAAAGCACTGTAACAGCACAACATAGTGGATTTCGGCCAGCACCGCCCTGGCCACGTGGTTTTTCACCCTTTGGAGGGTTTTCCACGCTAAATATCTGTGTGTACCATTTTCAGCATTTTCTACCTGCAACATTCTGACTGTGTGCGCGCTCGACCGCCCGGGCTAAGACGGACCGAATTGAAACCGGTCTACCGAGGGCGTTGAGAAGCCGCAACAGTTTGGCGCCGTCTGTGGGAAAGGTGTTCCCCAAACTCTGCAAAAGATCTCTGAAGACAGTATTCGCCCCGCGGCAATACTCGTGACTAACAGCAATGGCCAGAAGAAGTGCCCACGCTGCAGAGCATCATGCTCCCGCGTTGCAGGGCACATCGCTCCCACGCTGCAGAGCATCATGCTCCCGCGTTGCAGGGCACATCGCTCCCACGCTGTAGAGCATCATGCTCCCGCGTTGCAGGGCACATCGCTCCCACGCTGCAGAGCATCATGCTCCCGCGTTGCAGGGCACCTCGCTCCCACGCTGCAGAGCATCATGCTCCCGCGTTGCAGGGCACATCGCTCCCACGCTGGAGAGCATCATGCTCCCGCGTTGCAGGGCACATCGCTCCCACGCTGCAGAGCATCATGCTCCCGCGTTGCAGGGCACATCGCTCCCACGCTGCAGAGCATCATGCTCCCGCGTTGCAGGGCACCTCGCTCCCACGCTGCAGAGCATCATGCTCCCGCGTTGCAGGGCACATCGCTCCCACGCTGCAGAGCATCATGCTCCCGCGTTGCAGGGCACCTCGCTCCCACGTTGCAGAGCATCATGCTCCCGCGTTGCAGGACACATCGCTCCCACGCTGCAGAGCATCCTGCTCCCGCGTTGCAGGGCACATCGCTCCCACGCTGCAGAGCATCATGCTCCCGCGTTGCAGGGCACCTCGCTCCCACGTTGCAGAGCATCATGCTCCCGCGTTGCAGGACACATCACTCCCACGCTGCAGAGCATCCTGCTCCCGCGTTGCAGGGCACATCGCTCCCACGCTGCAGAGCACCACGCTCCCGCTATTCACCGGCCAAGCCACGAGCCAGACTCGTGCAAAAAGCCGCGAGCCAGACTCGTGCAAAAAGAAGCCGCGGGCCAGACCCGTGCACCTATTTTATAAAAACCGCGAGCTCAAGTCCGCGCAAACTCATCTGTAACTTTGAAAATAATCAAACTATGCAGATGCCAACAGACAGATCGACAAGATCGAACAGTTAAACAAGTATGACGAATACAATAAAAGGGATACAATCACATCCGACAAACACAGCTACAAGCAGCTAAAGAAATCACTCCTCATCAGGACTATGGTCCTCCTCCTCTGACAGGTCGTCAAATCCGAGGCCGCTAACATCATAGCCCCGCTTTCGGGATACCATCCGAAGAGCCTTCGACGCTCCCTGTCGAAGGGCAAGCTAACGTGAGTCCTCCAGATGAGGCTCCACCTCCTGAGTCCAGATCGTGTCTCGAACCTCCTCGGCAATCAAACAACGGTCCCGCAGGTAATCAACCGACTCCAGATACTCGGCCAAGCCAGCCGCCTTCAGCTCGGTTTCCCGCTCCACAGAGGAAAGACGCGCTATCTCAGCCCGACACAGCTCCAGCTCTGCATCCCGACACACTACGTCACCACGGGCTGCCTCTAAGGATCGCAAGGCCTCCTCCAACGCCGCCTTCTCCGCACCGAGACCGGACCTGGTCCTCTCCAGCTCTTCCTGCATCTCCGAGCCAATCCGCCTGAAGCGCGAGATGTTGCGATCCCGCCGTCTCTCCGCCTCCACAAGGGCGCTCCTCGCCTCCCGAAGCTCGCCCTGAATGGTCATAAACCCGTCCTTCAGGCTCACGTAATGATTGTTCCATACGTGCGCAATCGATGCCTGAGTCTCCATCTGCAAAAGGAAATACATAAGTCAGAACCGCAGCCTCAAAATGACGATATACAAGAGGAAGTAAGAAACCCTGCTTACCGCTTGGCTCATGGCCTCCAAAGAGGAAGAGACCCTCTTCCCTTCCGGCACCTTTCGAGCTGTGCCTCGCTCAGGAGAAGCCTGGGGGGCAGTAGATCCCAGGACCTCGACCTCCTCGTCAGCCGGCTCGCCATCAGCTCCAGATACACAAGGAGCCGCCTCCTCCTGAGAAGCATCCGGTACCGGTGGAGGAGCAGGACCTGACTCCTCCAGACCTTTAAAAACCAACTTCCTCTTTCTATCTCGAACAAGAGGAGCAGCAGCAGCACGGCCAGCGTCAACCGACAGCCCGCATAGGAGCAGGCGCTTCTCGTCCACGAACAGGGAAATACTGTGCAGAATATTCCCCAACTCTCGAGCATCTGAAAATCCAAGAACGGGAGAAAACTCCCGCTCACATCCTTTAAGGCGCCGACAGCGATCCGGTAAAGAGTTCCACACCTCCGGTAGTCCCTCTGTGTTCCTAACGTAGCCGAATAAAGTATTCCCGTGACGACGATCCACCCGGGTCTCGAACTCCAGCCATCTCTTGTTGCTGAAGACTTCAATACGACCTCCGAGATCAACCCGCACTTCACACCATTCCTTGAAAAGGCCCAAGGAGAACTTCGCACCGTGCTCTCGGAAGAAGGCGATCAACCCCATTATCCGCACTGTCCCCTGAGGCGTAAACTGTGACACTGGGACGACACAGAATTTCAAGATCTCGGTCACCTCCTCGCACGCCGGAAGACGAAAGCCGCTCCGAAGCGACGACTCGCAAAGGGTCATCCAACCCCGAGGCGGATTCTGCACTCGCTCTTCAGGACCTGGGATCCGAATCTCCAATCCGGGGGGCAGGTTGAAACGCCTCCTCCATATGGCAACATGATCGAGAGTAAGACTCGAGGCCAGTCGCATTGGGCAACTTTGCCCACCACGCCGAGAGGCCTGAAAGAAAAGGAAAAAGCGTCAGTACAAATCACGGACAAGCATAAGAGAAGTCCGTCCGCGAAACTAACCGCCGAGCAAACCTCGCACGCAGGTAAGCCCCAAGAACAACACACGCAAGCACGCGAGCACGCGAGCACGCGCCCTGCCGCGCGCGAGCACGCGCGCACCCTGTCGCGCGCGAGCATGCGCGCGCGCGCCCTGTCGCGCGCGAGCACGCGCGCGCATTGCCGCGCACAAGCGCGCGCAGGCCCGCACGCGCTCTGCCGCGCGCGAGCGCGTGCGAGCGCGCGCGAGCACGCGCGAGCCCGCGCGCGCACAGGCACGCGCGCGCTCTGCCACGCGCGAGCGCGCGTGCCCTGCCGCGCGAGCATGCGCGCGCGCTTAGCCGCGCGCAAGCGCGCACGAGCACGCGCGCGCGCACAGGCGCACGCGAGCGCGCACCCTGCCGCGCAAGCTGGCGCGCGCGCGCACGCGCCCTGCCGCGCGCGCACCCTGCCGCGCGGGCGCACGCCCGATCGCGCGAGCCCGCGCGAGTGTGACCCACGCGCAGCACTCCGAGCACGCACGCGGCGACCCCGCGCGCGCGAGTGTCGCCCTTCCCCTCCGTGCGACTCCCCGCACCTCTAGCACGCTGTCCGCCCGCCTTTTTGGGGAATTAAACCTTTGGACTCCGTACTCACCTTGGCACCACCGTCACCGTCGCCACCGCCAACCTCCACGCTAGAATTCACCCCGGCCATCGCTCACAAATGCAAGTCTTAGGGGGAAATCCAATTGCTCTCCGTGCGCTCCAAACAAATGGATTTGGGGGGCAAATGATGGGTTCCCCCTCTATATATGGAAAAATCCGTAACCACCGCACACCGGATCCCGTTCCCGCACATCAAATCCCATTACGGCGCGGCGGATCCCGAAACCACCGCACGCCGGATCCCACCTTCGCACACCGGATCCCACTCCCGCGCGGCGGATCCAAACCACCGCGCACCGATCCAAACCACCTCGCGCGGGATCCCAACCGCCCCGCGCGGGATCGCAACCACCACCAACCGCCGTCGGCCAACCGCCACCAACCGCCGGCCGGCCACCGCCGCCGGCCGGCCACCACCGGCCGGCCACCGCCGCCAACCGCCGGCCGGCCGCCGCCGGCCGACCACCGGCCGCCGCCAACCGCCGGCCGGCCGCCGCCGGCCTGCCGCCAACCGCCGGCCGGCCGCCGCCGGCCGGCCGCCAATCGCCGGCCGGCCGCCGCCGGCCGGCCGCCAACCGCCGGCCGGCCGCCGCCGGCCGGCCGCCAACCGCCGGCCGCCAACCGCCGGCCGCCCGCCGCCGGCCGCCCGCCGCCGGCCGCCCGCCGCCGGCCGACGGCCGCCGGCCGACCGCCCCCGGACGGCCGCCGCCGACCGCCGCCCCCTTCATGGCCGGCCACCCATGGCCGGCCGCCGCCGTCGCGGCCCTTCACCCTCCTCCGTCGGATCTCACTGAGTCCCTCGCTGTACAACCCGTATTTGGCGAGTGGGTCCCTCGAGTCAGTTGATGGGACAGGGGTCGGTCAGACCATTCGCCCATACCGAGAGAAGAGAAAGGGTCCTCAGATTAGTGGGGTAGGCTGCAGGCGAGAGGGAGCCCGGCGAGTGGTGCCTCCACGGACCATTCGCTCAGGGGGGCTCGAGCATTCGCCATGTCAAGCGGGAACTCGGCGAGTGGTTCACTCACGGACCACTCGCCCCAGAAGGCCTTGAGGAGGAAATGACCATGATACCCCTGGTGGGCTGCAAATAGCCCTTCGGAACAGCGGAGTTAGGCTATCAGCAGACCAATTTGGGGTGCAGTTAGTAAAATCAAAAGGCGGATTCAGGCTATTTACAGACCAGCCTAGGAAAACTATAAATAGACCCTTAAGGGCACCTTGGAGGAGATTCGATTTTAGAGAATCCTCTCCTCTAGGCTAGTTTTGGTTGGCAGCCAGTGTCCTCCAAGGTGCCCGGTTGAGCTTTGGTTTGGGAGGGGAAGCTCTCTAAGATCTTCCGGGTGTGTGGCGGGACCTCCTCGCTTCAGCCTTGGGTCAATTCCGTTTCCAGCATCCACCGTCAGGAGATTCTAGTTAGGGAGAAATAAGCATCGGCTACACCCCCAGTGGGTCCGAACTCAAGAGACCAGTTGCTGGTTTCAACATTTTTGGTGCGGTGAGCGTGGACCGTAGCCGGTGAAAGAAAATCCCAAGCTGGTTTCGATGACAGGAGATGGAGGAAATGGTTCTGACTCAGGTCACTCGCAGCCACCCACGGCGGGAGAGTGGCTGGAGATGTTTGAGAAATTCAAGCGAGAGGTCCTGCAGACGGTTCTCGCGGCGAGGACCGAGTGCGAGACCCCGGTGGTTCCAGTGGTCCCGCCTTTGCAGATTGGCGAGAACGCCCCGGGGCAGCGACCGGGAAAGGAGGTGCCAGCAGAAGGCAGTGCGCGAGACCTCCCCGGACGGCAGTTGTTCAGCAGTCCGGCGAGTGCTGAGGTGTGTGAGTTGGTCCCGCGCGAGAGGACCACTCGCCGAGCAGGGGAAGGGAGCCCCTTTTGCGAGATGTCCTCTCAGCCCCAGTGCCAGAAGGGTTTCGTGGGCCGGAGATGTCCTACTACACCGGCAAGGAGGACCCAGTTGTGCACCTGCAGTGGTTCGAGGACATGACCTCAATCCTTCCCATGTCAGATTCTTTCCAATGCCGACTCTTCGCAACCACCCTGAAGGAAAAAGCAAGGGACTGGTTCCACCAACTTCCCACAGGTTCCATCTATGCGTTCGATGATCTGCGCCGAAGCTTCCGACTACGTTTCTCGACGTCAAAGAAGAGGAAGAAGGATGCGGAGGCTCTCTTCAAGATCCGGCAGAGGGAGGGAGAATCCCTGGCTAAGTACGTGGACAGGTTCCAGGAGGAGATACACCTAGTGCAGGAGGTGCCGGGATTCGCCCTCCAGATGGCATTCATCGTAGGGCTGCGAGAGGGGTTCTTCAAGATGGACCTGAAGAGAAGACATCCCGTATCCTTCGAGGAGTTGATGGAGAGAGCCGCGGAGGAGATCGAAGGGGAGGCGGCCAACCCCGAATTCTATAAAAGGTTGGCAAAGATGAGCGAGCCCGAGGCGAGGCAGCCAGAAGGAAGAAGGCGAGAGGAGCCCACGGGCCAGGGGTTCGAAAGACCACCTCGGGTTTGGAGGAACCAGGAACCCAACAACAGGTTGGGCTGGAGGAACCAGGAAGGACCAGCGCGAGGTCAGGATGAAAGGTACCAAGGAAGGGAGGCAGGAGGAGTGAATCAGGGGTGGAGGCAGGGTCCCAGACCCCCTCACCCCCCAAGGGAGCAAGCCATGGCGATAGGCCGAGGGAGAAGAGGTAGAGGAGCGAGAGGAGGAAGAGGAAGAGCTGGAAGAGAAGACAGGGTGGCGTTGCCTTACTGTGACTTCCATCAGGAAGAAGGTCACGCGATCGCCACCTGCCCAGAGTTCTTGGAAATGAGGGGAAGAGGACGGCCACGGCGGCCGCATGCCAGAATTGAGGAAGTGCTTCCAGAGGCAGAAGAGGACCGGTGTGAGGATAGAGCAGATACAGGAACCAGGGGGGAATCAGGGTGATTCACGGTGGGGTTGGGATAGAGGCCTCTCGCAAGAGGAGCTTCCAGGCCATGTTCCGAAGGGACGTCGCGTCAACTTCCCAGACCCCACCCCCCTCCGAGAAGCTCACCTTCTCCTCAGAGGATATGCCAGACTACGAAGACCCATTCTGCGACGCCCTGGTGATCCAGACGGCAATAGAAAACTTCACGGTCTCTCGGATCCTGGTGGACAACGGGAGCTCGGTGAATGTGATCTTCAAAAAGGCTTTCGACGCGATGGAGGTAGAGAAGAAGAGAGTGCAGGCCTCCGACGGACCACTGTTTGGTTTCTCGGGAGAGCGGAAGGAGGTCGAGGGTGGCGTAGGTGTCCAAGTGACGTTGGGAGGGGTCCCCAGGAACTGTCGGTTCGTCATCGTTGACGCTCCGAGCAGCTACAACGCCATCTTCGGCCGACCCCTCATCAGCGCCTTCCGGTGCGTGCCCTCATCGTACCATCAGTGCTTAAAGCTTCATAGTGGAGGAGTCCAGATCCGCGTCCGAGGAGATGCTAAGGTGGCGAGGCAATGCTACGTAACTGCCGTCAATACCATCTCATGGATGGCGGATGCCGAAAAGATGGATGAAGAGATGGAGAGGCCGGAGGGGCCAGGAGAGGAAGAGGAGAAGGAAGAAGAAGGGGGAGAGGGCGATGCCCGAGAGGAGGTGTTGGAGGTCGCTCGTGAGGAGCAGGAGGTTGAGATGTTGGAGGTCGCTCGCGAGGAGCAGGAGGTCGAGCCGATGAAGGCGGAAGGAGCTGCAGGAGAAAAGGCCCGGGAGGAGGGGCGAGAAGCGAAGGGCCAGTGGGACGAGCCAGCCCGGCTCGAGCCGGCAGAAGAGGTGATAGAGATGGAGGTTACCACCCAGGCCGGAAGGGTGGAGAAGGTGCGGATCAGCGGGGGCCTCGGCCCGGAGGACCAGAAAAGGATGCTGGAGTGCATCCAAAAGAACATGGACATCTTCGCGTGGAGCGCAGCGGACATGCCGGGCATCGGGGCGGACGTGGCTTGCCATCGTCTCAACCTCGATCCAGAAGCCCGCCCCATCCGGCAGAAGAGAAGGGCTATAGCTGACAAGCTCGAAGGACCAATCCGCGAGGAGGTGACGAAACTCCTCGAGGCAGGTTTTGTAACGGAGATCCAGTATCCAGGCTGGGTCTCCAATGTCGTAATGGTAAAAAAGGCCGATGGCCGCTGGCGTATGTGTGTGGACTTTTCATTGTTAAATAAGGCCTGTCCTAAGGATTGTTATCCCTTGCCTCGGATCGACGCGCTGGTTGACTCAGCCGTCGGTTTT
Source organism: Dactylorhiza incarnata (assembly GCA_033032865.1). Taxonomy (NCBI): domain Eukaryota; kingdom Viridiplantae; phylum Streptophyta; class Magnoliopsida; order Asparagales; family Orchidaceae; genus Dactylorhiza; species Dactylorhiza incarnata. The sequence continues at coordinate 5,379,797 of JAWHQI010000159.1, read as the reverse complement.
TCTGTGATGAGTTTTTTGGATGCTTTTTCAGGTTATCACCAAATAAGAATGCACCCACCAGACGTCAAAGATGTCTCGTTCATCACCAGGGAGGGATGCTACTGCTATAAGATGATGCCCTTCGGGCTGAAAAATGCAGGAGCAACCTACCAGAAGATGATGGATCGGGTATTCAAGAAGCAAAGGGGAAGGAACCTGGAGGTCTACGTGGATGACCTTATGATAAAAAGCAAGTGCGTGAGCTCTCACATCCAGGACCTCGAGGAGACCTTCGCCACCCTACGCAAGTACAAGATGCGCCTGAACCCCCTGAAGTGTGTGTTCGGGGCCAGCAAAGGGAAGTTCCTCGGGCACCTTCTCACCCCCTGGGGGGTAGAACCTAACCCGGACAAGGTTAGGGCTATAATGGAGCTGGGGTCGCCTCGGAACGCCAAAGAGGTTCAGCGCTTGACCGGAAGACTCGCCGGGCTGAACAGGTTTCTATCCCGGGCCGGGGAAAAATGCTCTCCCTTCTTTAAGGCGCTAAGAGGCAATCAGAAGTTTGAATGGACGAGAGAATGCGAGGAAGCCTTTCAGGCCTTGAAGAGCCAACTCACCAAGGCTCCGCTACTGCAAAGTCCCAAAGAAGGGGAGGTTCTACATTTATATCTCGGGGTCGGGGCGGAGGTCGTAAGCTCCGTCCTGGTTCGAGAGGAAGGAAAGAAGCAGCTACCAGTCTACTACGTAAGCAGGGTCCTGAGGGAAGCGGAGCTCAGGTACCCAATTTTAGAAAAGTTGGCCTTTGCCCTGGTCATCGCAGCCAGGAAGCTCAGGCCATACTTCCAGGCCCAATCGATCCAAGTAGTGACGGACCATCCACTCCGCCAGATCTTCGAAGGAGTGGAGCACTCGGGAAGACTCGCAAAATGGTCAATCGAGCTAAGTGAATTCGACATTACCTTTGTCCCCCGATTATCTATGAAGGCGCAGGTGGTAGCTGATTTCATGACAGATTTCGTGGTCGAGATGAAGGGAGACGGAGCCCCTCGTCACATTCCGTGGAAGCTGCTAGTGGACGGAGCTTCGGGCAAGAATTCTCTTGGAGGAGGGGTAGTGCTGGAGAGTCCCCACGGAGTAAAGATAGAGCAGACGCTAGTGATACACTTTCCAATCACCAACAACCAAGCAGGGTATGAGGCTGTAGTCGCCGTCCTGCGGTTGGCCCGGGAACTCGGGGTCCATGACGTGGAGGTCCTCACGGATTCCATGATAATAGCTTCTCAGATAAGGGGAGAGTTCGAAACAAGGGAACCTGTGCTCATGAAGTATTTGGCAAAAGTCAAAGGTCTCGTAGGGACGTTCAAAACTTTCTCCATCCAGCATGTCCCACGAGAAGAGAGCACTCCGGCAGATCGGTTGGCAAAATCTGGTCCTCGAGCCGGAGGGACCCTGACGGACCTATTCCGTCCTTCGATTGAAGAAGGAGAGCTCATGGAAGTAGAACAACGGCCCTCCTGGAAGGATCCCTTCGTCACCTTCCTTGCAACGGGAAAATTTCCGAAAGAAGTTCCGGACCAGAGGCGCTTCCGGTATAAGTCTGCCTACTATGTGCTCCATGAGGGTGACTTGTATCGGAAGACCCTCTCGGGCCTCCTGGCCCGATGCATCTCGGAGGAAGAGGTCCCAAGAATCTTGGAGGAAGTCCACTCCGGCGAGTGCGGCAGCCACTCGGGGAGCAGGATGTTGGAGGCAAGAATCGTGAGGCAGGGGTACTTCTGGCCAACCCTAAGCAAAGACGCAGCAGCCTTCGCAAAGAGATGCCAGAAGTGTCAAATGTTCGCCCCGCTTCAGCTCGTGCCAGCTCAGAGGCTGAAGAGCATCACGGCGCCCTGGCCATTCGCCATATGGGGAATGGATCTGGTAGGACCCTTCCCCCAGGCCAGCGGGCAGAGGAGGTTTCTCCTAGTCATGATTGACTACTTCACAAAGTGGCTGGAGGTTAAGGCGTTGGCTAAGGTCACCTCCCAGGTAATCCGCAACTTCGTATGGGGGGAAATCATTTGTCGACATGGGCTTCCGCAGGCCATAGTCACGGATAATGGACCGCAGTTCGCAAGCGAGGAATTCATCAGCTTCTGTGGCCAGCTGGGGATAGACCTTAGGTTTGCGTCCGTCCACCATCCCAGGAGCAACGGGCAGGTAGAGGCAGCGAATAAAGTCATCGTGAACTTGCTCAAGAAAAAGGTGGAAAATCTCAAAGGCAATTGGGTGGAACAGCTCCCCTCGGTCCTATGGGCTTTAAGAACCACCCCCAACACCGCCACGGGGGAGACCCCTTTCAAGCTCTCTCACGGCTGCGAGGCGGTCATCCCCATAGAGTTCGAAATTACGACACCACGGGTCACGGTCGCCGCAAACGGAGAGGAAGATTGGAGAGCCGAGAACGAGGAGGAGTTGCGGCTCTCCCTCGACCTCATCGAAGAAGCTCGGGATCGAGCAGCCATCCATCAAGAGGAGGTCAAGCGGCGGATGGCCAAGTATTTTGACAGGCACGTTAGGATCAAGCAGTTCGAGAAGGGGGATCTGGTACTCAAGAAGGTCGATGCGGCTGGGAGATCCGCCGCGGTGGGAAAGCTTAATCCCAACTGGGAAGGCCCCTATGTCGTGGAAGAAGCACTAAAGTCTGGGGGGTATCGCCTTCAGGACGCGGAGGGCCAGCTCCTCAGCCACACATGGAGTGGCGACGACCTTAAACGCTTTTATCCTTAGTACCATGTAATAATGATGTTTTTTGAATAAAAGCATTTTGTCTAAACTATGTGAATGAAAATGATGCTGCAGCTCGCAGGGGAGACTCTGAATGTCCAAGAGGTTGGCCCCGAGCAGACCCGCTGTCCAGGCTCTCATCTAGCTGGCAGGTCCGAAGGCTCACTCGGTGGCAGGTTCTATGTTCCAGAGGTTGGCCCCGAGCAGACCCGCTGTCCAGGCTCTCATCTAGCTGGCAGGTCCGAAGGCTCACTCGGTGGCAGGTTCCATTTTCCAGAGGTTGGCCCCGAGCAGACCCGCTGTCCAGGCTCTCATCTAGCTGGCAGGTCCGAAGGCTCACTCGGTGGCAGGTTCTATGTTCCAGAGGTTGGCCCCGAGCAGACCCGCTGTCCAGGCTCTCATCTAGCTGGCAGGTCCGAAGGCTCACTCGGTGGCAGGTTCTATGTTCCAGAGGTTGGCCCCGAGCAGACCCGCTGTCCAGGCTCTCATCTAGCTGGCAGGTCCGAAGGCTCACTCGGTGGCAGGTTCCATGTTCCAGAGGTTGGCCCCGAGCAGACCCGCTGTCCAGGCTCTCATCTAGCTGGCAGGTCCGAAGGCTCACTCGGTGGCAGGTTCTATGTTCCAGAGGTTGGCCCCGAGCAGACCCGCTGTCCAGGCTCTCATCTAGCTGGCAGGTCCGAAGGCTCACTCGGTGGCAGGTTCCATGTTCCAGAGGTTGGCCCCGAGCAGACCCGCTGTCCAGGCTCTCATCTAGCTGGCAGGTCCGAAGGCTCACTCGGTGGCAGGTTCTATGTTCCAGAGGTTGGCCCCGAGCAGACCCGCTGTCCAGGCTCTCATCTAGCTGGCAGGTCCGAAGGCTCACTCGGTGGCAGGTTCTATGTTCCAGAGGTTGGCCCCGAGCAGACCCGCTGTCCAGGCTCTCATCTAGCTGGCAGGTCCGAAGGCTCACTCGGTGGCAGGTTCCATGTTCCAGAGGTTGGCCCCGAGCAAACCCGCTGTCCAGGCTCTCATCTAGCTGGCAGGTCCGAAGGCTCACTCGGTGGCAGGTTCCATGTTCCAGAGGTTGGCCCCGAGCAGACCCGCTGTCCAGGCTCTCATCTAGCTGGCAGGTCCGAAGGCTCACTCGGTGGCAGGTTCTATGTTACAGAGGTTGGCCCCGAGCAGACCCGCTGTCCAGGCTCTCATCTAGCTGGCAGGTCCGAAGGCTCACTCGGTGGCAGGTTCCATGTTCCAGAGGTTGGCCCCGAGCAGACCCGCTGTCCAGGCTCTCATCTAGCTGGCAGGTCCGAAGGCTCACTCGGTGGCAGGTTCTATGTTCCAGAGGTTGGCCCCGAGCAGACCCGCTGTCCAGGCTCTCATCTAGCTGGCAGGTCCGAAGGCTCACTCGGTGGCAGGTTCCATGTTCTAGAGGTTGGCCCCGAGCAGACCCGCTGTCCAGGCTCTCATCTAGCTGGCAGGTCCGAAGGCTCACTCGGTGGCAGGTTCCATGTTCCAGAGGTTGGCCCCGAGCAGACCCGCTGTCCAGGCTCTCATCTAGCTGGTAGGTCCGAAGGCTCACTCGGTGGCAGGTTCCATGTTCCAGAGGTTGGCCCCGAGCAGACCCGCTGTCCAGGCTCTCATCTAGCTGGCAGGTCCGAAGGCTCACTCGGTGGCAGGATCTATGTTCCAGAGGTTGGCCCCGAGCAGACCCGCTGTCCAGGCTCTCATCTAGCCGGCAGGTCCGAAGGCTCACTCGGTGGCAGGGTCCAAGGTGATGAGAAAATGGCCCCGAGCAGACCCACTGTCCGGGCTCTCATCCAGCTGGCAGGTTGGAGGGTCCACTTGGTAGCAGGATCCAAATTCTCTAAGGTGGATCCAGGAGCATTCGCAGGGACCACCCAAGCGAATGATAATCCTACCTCTCTTCCTGACTGCCCGGGCGAAATCCCAGTCCGAGCGAATGGTGAGGGTACGCAAGTGTTTCGGGTAGCGGGAAGTCGAAGAGGGGCAACACACCTAAGTCATCTCCGAACACTCGCTGGGTGGCCGGGGCGGTTACTCTACGACCTAACGTCCTGGTAAGCCTAGCGAGACGTTGCAGCGAATGATAATAAAGTTTGAGATAACATAAAAACTGAGATTACGCAGAAATTGAGATAACACAAAAATTGTAAACCATAGATATATCTTTTAGGGGCATTCGCCCAATTCATGGTTACATCAGAAAAAAGAAAAGGTAAAAACAGAAAAAAAAAGGGGGGGGGGGAATACAGAGGGCCCCCCTCAAGGGTCACCAGACTCCTCCGAAGAATCTTCGCTGTCATCCTGGTCCGGGGCATCTTCTCGCGGCGCGACGCCGTCGTCCTCCGGGAAAGGAATCGGAATGTAAAGCTCCGGGACTACTTGGCGAGTGGTGAGGCATTCGGCCTCCGGCTTCAAATACCCAGCCCGCCGCAGCACCTGCAACGAGTGCTTGACGGCGCGTTGCGCATTCTCCTGAAGCAGTTGCTCCAGCTCGTGATGGGGGTAAAAGTGCCCCCCATCACCCGGGGCGAGCGCTGTCATTCCAGCTTCTCGCAGTAGCTGGGTCTCGGCCTGGGCGAGACGGACTTTCTCCTCGAGGTCGGCCACCCGCGCTCGGAGCATCCCAACACTTGTAGCATCCTGAAAAAATAAAGTGATCATGATGAGAGGAATATGGGACGGTCAGTGATAACCATTCGCGGGAGTAAAAGTAAATGTACCTCTACAACCGGGCGGTTGGCGAGAAGAGCTTCCGCGGTCTTCAGTCTTTCCCTGAGATCACTCACCTCCTGGGATAGAAGAGCCCTGGTCTCCTCGACCTTGGCCAGGTTCCGCGAGACCTCAAGGCTTCGGCGAGAGGACATATGCGAGAGCTCGAGAGCGCGCAGCATAGCCCGGGCGGCTTCGTGGGCGAGAACCTGAGTCTTCTCCAAATCGAAGACCTCGGCGTCCTCCCGGCCATAAAGGGCATACGCCAGGGCATAGGCCTCGCCGCTAGCAATGTTGGTCTCCACCCAAGAGGGATGGAGAGTGGATAGCGAAACCCTGTTCGCGTTCCTGTCCCACTTCAGCAAAGGAGCCCCGGAAGGGTCCACGTACCTCTCGCCGTTCGCAAAGTTACGATGGTCCCGGGGCAACGGAGGCGGCGGCAGCGCCAATTTGTCCGGAGGAGCATTCGCGCCAGGCGCGTCGGTCCCCAGGGTTGAGGGTGGAGCACCCGCCCCAGAGGATTCGCCCAGAACCCCCTTGCCCTTCGCCGCGGGAGGACAGGGCGACTTCGAGGGAGGAGGGGAAGAAGCCTTCGCCGACTTTCGCTTCCGGCTACTAGGTTTGGAAGAGGACGGCTCCTCCCGGCAAGCATCTGCGGCGGCTTGCGCGAGAGGTAGACAAAACCCAGGAGGGCGAGGCGGATGAACGGGAAGATTACGCACACCTGCGTGATGTTGCGAGTGGTTTAGGCGAATGGAGTAAGAATCACAACCAAAATGAATTCAAAAGTCTTGGAATCTTACCCTCGCCCTGCGGAATGAACGGGAGCGTGTTGACGTTTCGCCGGAGATAGACGAGGTCCATCCCGTACTGAAGAATGTATTGATGGAGTTTCGCCTCATGCCCCCCTAGGGTCGGGGGGCGGAAGGTCGACTCCTCCTCCTGCACCGGGGCGTGAAGGGTGTTACCTAGGCTCCCGCTGACGAAGATGAAGCGGCGAACCCATTCGTGGTTCTTGTTCGGGAGCCCGTAGTGTTTGAGAGGGATTAAACCCGAGAAGAAGGAGATGCATGCGGTGCAGCGGAAGGTGTAGAGTTTGCGGAAGACAGGCAGCGAGAACTCGATCCCTTCTTCTCGCAAGTAGCTCGCGTACCCGACCAGCATGGCTATGGAGTTGGGGTTGAGCTGGGCGGGCACGACCCCATAGTACCTGAAAGTCTGGCGCAACTCCGGCCAGATGGGGAGGCGAAAGCCCACCTCGAAGTGCTCTAGCGGGATCGCGAGAGCACAAGGCGAGATAGAGTTCAGGCGCTCTTCAGGCCTGGGCTTTCGCCCCTCGAACCCCCCGGGGACGTAGTCAGCAACCGCCGTCAAGTAGGCCTCTTCGGAGAGGTCGCAGGAATCGAACACATGATTGACGAATGCGCTGGCACACTTGCCCCTTCCTTCGGCATCGGCACCCATCTCGCGAATGAGGGAAAGGAAAGGAGCAGCAAAGAAGTGAGAGGTGCGAATGCTAGAAGCAAGGAAAGAGAGGGAGCGAATGGTGATGTATTTATTACGGTAGTTGAAGGGCCTATTTATAGAGGCATTAAACGGCGTTTGGGCTTTCGAGGCAACGGGGGGGGGGGGGGTGCGGATAGCAATCTGCGGCAGTCCGGCGCCTCGAAACCCGGTCCAAGTCTCTCTCGCCCATTAATGGCGAGTGACCTATAACTATTTGCTCAACGGCTTTGCGAAAAAGGGTTAGGTAAGCATTCGCAAAGCATATCATTCGGCAATACCAAGGCGGGTTATGAATGAAGCCAGAAGGGTTAGGTAAGCATTCACAAAGCATATCATTCGGCGACAATCAGATAGGCTGAGGAAAGTAAATAGCGATAAATAGAGCATTCTCAGAATCATAATGTACAAAGTTATTACAGACAAATATTAATGTTCGACACTCGCGGCGAGGCGGGTAGGAAAAGAAAGAGATTATGGCATCTGGGTCAGTACTCCACCCAAACCCATCGACCTCGCTTTCGCGACCCGGCTTCTGGGGGCATTCGCTGACGGTAGTATGTCATCATGTTGGTGATCTCGTGGGAAGCCAGTTGGAGCTGGTCCCGGGCTCTCGCCGCGTGCCTTTCAGGCGACAGCTCCCCACCTTCGCCCCCCAGTCGCTCCACTGTCGCGAGAAGCCGCGAGTAGTCCCTCCGGAGTTCCTTCAGCTCGCGCTTGATCTCCAGCTTCTCCTCATCCACCTGGCCGGCAGCATTTCGCTGGAGGTGTATAAGCTTCCCAAAGATCTCCGTGATTCGCTCCTTCAGGGTCACGTGGTCAGATGAGTCACCCAAGAAGTCAGCGAGATCACCTGGGGAGGGAAGGGGCGAGAGCACCCCGTCTTCCCCCACATAGTAGGACTCAGGGGGGGGGAGACCTCCCGATACCCTACGAGATTATAAAAAGGATCAATACGATGAAGTTAGCGAATGCGGCATGGACAAGATAGAGGCCTCACCTGGGGCAGGTACCCTGTGGCCTGAGGGGCGAGAAGTATGGGGGCGTACTTCAGGCAAACCGGCGAAAGGGGGAAAAACCTTCCCTTTTCCGAGGCGGAAAGGCGGGGGAGGAGGAGCCTGATCATCCGCCGGGGGATTCGCGTTATCTTCAGCACGGAGGTGCTGACCCGGCTCCCGCTCGGGGTGGACCCTCTGCTCATTCGCTGTAACAGAAAGGTTCCGCTGGGTTGGGGAAGGTGGAAGAATAGTGTCCCGTAGCGAGACGTCTGGGTTGAGGGCTGCAAAAAGTTGAGGGTCAGAAACAAGCCGTCTCAAAGGTAAATCGGAAGGATTCCAAAACTTACTGGACTGAAGTACGGTCTCGCCCGGAGGAGGGGGAGGAGCCAGGTCCAGATCTGGAGGAGGTCCCTCGGACTCGGGGGGTGGCGCCGCGACACTATTCAAGACGACCGCGTGGTCGTCCTCTGGCACCGAGGTCCCCTGCGAGTGGTCAAAGCAATTTTGGAATAAGGGTCCGAACTAAAAGGTAAGGCGGGAGGAATTCCCATACCTGGGTCCCTAGGTCAACAGGAGTACGCGCCGGAGATTCGGACACGGTCTCGCCTTTCTGACGATTCAGCCGAATCGTCTTGGCTCGCCGCGAGACGTACGGGACGCTCGGGTCTCGCTTAGATGTCAGCCAGGGAGCGAATCTGGCAGTTTTCGGGGCGGTTGCAACCTGGGCCGCGGCCAGGCGCTCGATCATCTCTTGCGAGAGGGGTTTCGCGGAAGGCTTATGAGAAGACATTGGAAGTGGCAAAAGGTCAAGAGAGAGAAGAAATCTTGAGCCGAAATGTGGAAGTGGTCCAGAAAAACCTGACACGGGATGTATATATATAGGATAACGGTGGGACACACAGAATCTTGCGGGGTCCACTCAACAAGCACTCACCAAATAAGGGGTTGGACTGTTCTTTCCGAGTGGATGAGCCACTCGCAAAGAGCGGGGATTGTGTACAACCCGTATTTGGCGAGTGGGTCCCTCGAGTCAGTTGATGGGACAGGGGTCGGTCAGACCATTCGCCCATACCGAGAGAAGAGAAAGGGTCCTCAGATTAGTGGGGTAGGCTGCAGGCGAGAGGGAGCCCGGCGAGTGGTGCCTCCACGGACCATTCGCTCAGGGGGGCTCGAGCATTCGCCATGTCAAGCGGGAACTCGGCGAGTGGTTCCCTCACGGACCACTCGCCCCAGAAGGCCTTGAGGAGGAAATGACCATGATACCCCTGGTGGGTTGCAAATAGCCCTTCGGAACAGCGGAGTTAGGCTATCAGCAGGCCAATTTGGGGTGCAGTTAGTAAAATCAAAAGGCGGATTCAGGCTATTTACAGACCAGCCTAGGAAAACTATAAATAGACCCTTAAGGGCACCTTGGAGGAGATTCGATTTTAGAGAATCCTCTCCTCTAGGCTAGTTTTGGTTGGCAGCCAGTGCCCTCCAAGGTGCCCGATTGAGCTTTGGTTTGGGAGGGGAAGCTCTCTAAGATCTTCCGGGTGTGTGGCGGGACCTCCTCGCTTCAGCCTTGGGTCAATTCCGTTTCCAGCATCCACCGTCAGGAGAGTCTAGTTAGGGAGAAATAAGCATCGGCTACACCCCCAGTGGGTCCGAACTCAAGAGACCAGTTGCTGGTTTCAACACTCGCGGCCCTCCGATCGTCTCACGCGATCACGACCCTTCAATCGTCGCCAACGATCTCGGCCCTCCATTTGGTGATTATCCGCATAACCACCGTAACTTCCACCTTCCAAGCCTATAAATAGACCCCCAAGGGTCTTCATTTGGATGGACTCTCTCATTCTCTCCCAGACTCTCTCTCTCTTCATTTCCTCCTCAGAGCTTCTCTCTCTACATTTCGCCTCCCTACCACCTCTTTTTTACTAACTGCCAGGTCCCTCCTGCGAACGTCTCTCACCTGAGAAGAAGTGTTGCGCCACTCAGAGCGAGCACCCCGAGCCTGAGCAACAAAGCCGAAGTGTTCCGTGAAGTGCTCATCCAGCGAGCGCACAGCCGCATCAGACACGCAGCAAGACGCTAAACTCCTAAGTGGTGGCCTGTCACCCACGGAGTCTCTTTCTCTCTCCCCCACATTTGTAACGAGGCGCGGCCTGTCGCCCTCGCATTCTTCAAGAAAGCACTGTAACAGCACAACATAGTGGATTTCGGCCAGCACCGCCCTGACCACGTGGTTTTTCACCCTTTGGAGGGTTTTCCACGCTAAATATCTGTGTGTACCATTTTCAGCATTTTCTACCTGCAACATTCTGACTGTGTGCGCGCTCGACCGCCCGGGCTAAGACGGACCGAATTGAAACCGGTCTACCGAGGGCGTTGAGAAGCCGCAACAACTCTTATATGATATATCTAATGCAAACTTAGAAAGAAGTACACAGAATGTAAATTATACATTAATTTGATACCACAATTAATTTCATTTTTTTCATCTTTATTTTATATTTTATGGCTAATTATGGAGCTGTTTGGCACGGTGGTGGAGATCGTGAACATAATGGTTATAAACCGTCGTTCGTGAATGCCCGACCCTACCTAAAAAACTTCATTCATTTTTATGTTTAAAATTAGTTTTCTTTTCATGGGCGCAGTCATAACCGTTGTCATGTCAAACAAATATTTCATGACGATTGTGTTTTTGTCAATTTGCACTCCATATCAGTGAAATTTGAAGTCTCTCTAACTCTGTTGCCGTCACCATTTATCAGTTTTGATTGTCGCGGCAACCTCAAAGTCATCCTTTCCAAGCTCAGCAAAAACCTCGCAGCTATCCACAGGAGATTCCTTATCCATTTTTGAGATTTCTCCTAAATTCTCCTCATCTCTTCCGTTTTTATTATATTTCATGAAGCTTATCGTTTCCATTAAAAAAAACAAAATCTCTATCAAGATAGCTTGCATGGAATCTGTTTTTTAAGATTCTTAGGGAATGAAGCACAAGTTCTTTTGTCCCTAACCAGTGGAGGAACAAAAATCACAGCAATAAGGATTAATGACAATACTCTTTAAAGTCAAGGCATTAATTATGAACTATTTTTGTGTCTTCATTCTCTTGATGATTAGCAATACGACATTATCTTGTGTCTTCCCTCTTCAGCCTCTTCACAACTTATTAATAGAGGCATACATGGAGGGCCATAAACAATATTATCATCTTGTTATACATTTCTTTTAATATATATAAAGCTTAATAACAAAACTTCATCACATGAAGATCCTACTTTCAAAAAAAAGGAATCTTGAACTCCCACTACAAGAACAATTAAATGTGTTATTATTGCTTCCTTGAAAATTGCATTCACATTATTGCGTCCAGTGGGTGGGCCCATGCATGACTATATATATAAATTACTCAACTCTCCATTGGAAGTTAGCATAATTACAAGCTGCATCCTCCTATTCTCTTAAATGACAAGATTTTATTTTGAGTTTACATTTCATAACATGCATTTACAAAAGTACCCCTCAGTTATGAGATCTTTCTATGTGTGCATACAATGAAATGTAAACTTATATATAAGGGAGATTTTTTATATTTCAAAAGATAGAGGGATGCATCCTTTACTTTTACAAACTTACACAGGAAGTGTCACAACACACATTTTTCTTAATATATAAATATATTATCAGAGTGAGAGAAAATACATGTTGTTATGCCACGTCAGGCAAGAGACAACTACAAACGCTCAGGCATCTCCGGCTCTTTATTTAATTTCATAAAAGATATATATATATATACTTTATGTTGAAATATAGGATTTACATTTGAAGTTCAAGACCGTGTCCCTCGGTCCAATGGATCCGCTAGTCCACAAGTAGAAAAATATATAAATACGCAGCGGAAAGAAAATATGAAGTTTAATTCGTTTTATCGTATATGAGCATGAAGATCGACCAAACATTATGCTAATGGTATGCAAATATCTAGTTTTAGTATAAGTAAGAAAAAAACTTTTACAATCTTCAAATTAAAGTAGGGTGACATTTGATTGAAATCATGCTATGAGTAAAGATGCAGATTTTTTTACACGTAAAATAACTACCATGCATCCTAATATAAATCCTTCCTAGATAGCAATGCATGCGCATCAACAGCAGTAAGTAGTAGTAGCAGGAACAATAAGTAAACAGTCTACATAAAAGAACTAAGCTATGAGTGCCAACAATCTGACATGAACCCATAAAAAATCAGAAAGTAACAGAAATATATCGCAAAAGTCAAAAATAAGCACAACAGACTACGTACGTCTCATCAATGAGGAAAAGAAATCAACTACAGAAGTCTGGAAGAGACAGCTTGGCCAGCTCTAACTGCTACTGGTCCAAACCTGAGGTATTCAAAAGAAAAGAATGTCTCAGCACAAAGACGCAAAAGACAACTCAAAATAGAATTAAAGGATTGGTAAATTAATAAGGTTACCAACTCAACGAGAGCAACTGTAAATCAACAGCAAACAAAGTCTTATGAACAATAAGGTATAATATTTTAGCAGGATTGACTCAATAAAAGAGTAAAGTCTTGCTCCAAGTGCGATGAATATTTATAAAGACACTGATAATTAAGTTGAAAAGTGAATTAGTAATACCAGACATAAAACGGTTCTGAGGTGGTACTCATTCATTGCAACCCAACCTTATAGTCTGTCTCAAATCCACCGGGTACAAAGATTCACAACAGGCACTGTGGTGGTGGTCATCCATTCCAACCCAACCAACAGTCCAAAAAAACAACTTATTAACAAAATTTTGCACCACACAAAAGCTTGACATCGGGTCGCCACGACGACACAAAAAGGACAAAAATACAGAAAATTCCAAGTATCAACAGCTTTACACGACGAATTCATCCAGACCATACGATGAATTCGGCGGGATTACTCGACGAATCGAACAAGTATTCGACGAATCAAACTAACTACTCGACGAATTTGATGAAACCACTCGACGAATTCGAATTAACGACTCGGCGAATCTAACTTATTTACTCAACGAATTCAACTCAACGATTCGGTTAAGTCGACTCAACCACTCGACGAATTTACACTACTCGATGAATTACCTTAAACTACTCGACGAATAATTTACTCACTCGATGAATCTACTCGACGAATTCGACTTAATCTCACACAACCACTCAACTAATTTACTCAACTACTCGATTGAAACCGTAAAACTAAAAAAGACTAATGACATAAAATAAACATACCATATCCATATGCCTAAGAAAATTAAAGAGAGGTAGGAAGATAAGGTAGAATCCACCACTTGCCTAAAATCTCCCGCTTTCCAACTCCTACGCGCTCCACGCCAAGGATAGGCCGAAGAGAAGACCACACTTACGAATTTCTGAAAGGTTTTGGACGAAAAGGAAGGTTAGGGCTACACTCCAACTCCAAAAATCGACTAAACCGAAAATACTCACCGCACACGCGTAGAGCTCGGCGAGAGCTTTCCGATTTCATACTCCGGTGAAGATTCCGAGCACTAGAGCTCCCGCAGCAACCGACCGAAGACTCCTTACGAATGCAGACCTTCTCTCTCGCGCGCGACTAGTTCGGCAGAAATGAAGAAGAAGAAGAAAAGACATAATCGATCGGCCCTTTTATACCAAAATTATATTAATATGTATATATCTATATATATAATTTGATATAAATAAATTTCTTAACCTTATTTGACGAATTGGACTAAGGTTAACTCGGTTTTCGACGAAATGTGCCCCTAAGGTAAATACGGCCGGTACTACGAATCCAACGGCTAAGTCAAATTCAGGGTTCGACAAGCCGCTCTCAAGTTATGATTTTCCGAAGTTCACGACAACGATAATTTTTTAAATCTTTGCAAATTCTCCGAGCTTCAAATGTAGCTCGGATCGCAACGAAAATTGACATGCTTACTTAAAATTAATTAATTTAATTTTCTAAAGTCTAAATCTCAATTCCGGTAAGTTCAAAACACGATCAAATTGACCGAACGGACGCAAAATCGCATGAGTTACAGCGCACCGGAAAACTACACGCAAACATAACGCCCTTACGACGATATTATCTCATTAATAAGATTAAAACAATTATAGAAAATTCAGGGGCGTTACAGGAAGTTTCAAAAATCAGCTTCTATAGCCTCGTCCGTGGCAATCTAGGCTTCGACCCGGTGCACGTGATCGGGATAGCTGGGCATTGTTTCTCTCATTAACGCTAAGTAGAATACACTTGGTTGTAGTCCTCCCAGGAAGACTCCCCGCAAAAGCTCGGGGTCGACCCCAGGGATTTGTCGAGCCTCTGTAGTGAAGCGGCGGAAGAAGTCGTTGAGGGATTCCCCTTCGTTCTGGCGGATTCGAAATAGGTGAGAGGGGTCCTTGATGATCTCGCGGTTGGCTATGAATTGATCCAGGAACTATTGAGTCAGTTCCGCAAAGTTATCAATGGTTCCTTCTCTGAGAGAGTGGAACTAGGTTCTTGTTTGTCTTTTCAGCGTGGCCGGGAATACTTGACATAGGAGTTGATCCGGGACATTGTACATCCTTAGAATTGTGGTGAATGTACAACCCTATATTCGCCGAGTAGATTGCCGGGACCCAAGAGCTCATTTGTGCCTCGTTTGTAGTATGATCCAAGACAGAGAGAAAGGAGGGAGAGCGGTAGAGGCAGAAACCTCCCGCTCGCCCAGCAGGAAGAGGCGGAGAGAGGGGAGGGGGGGGGGGGGGGGGGTCTCGCCCCTCCCTCTCTCGCCCAGTAGGAAGAAGCGGAGAGAGGGGAGGGGGGGGGGGGGGGGGGTCTCGCCCCTCCCTCTCTCGCCCAGCAGGAAGAGGCGGAGAGAGGGGAGGGGGGGTCTCGCCCCTCCCTCTCTCGCCCAGCAGGAAGAGGCGGAGAGAGGGGAGGGGGGTCTCGCCCCTCCCTCTCTCGCCCAGCAGGAAGAGGCGGAGAGAGGGGGGGGGGGGGGGGGGTCTCGCCCCTCCCTCTCTCGCCCAGCAGGAAGAAGCGGAGAGAGGGGAGGGGGGGTCTCGCCCCTCCCTCTCTCGCCCAGCAGGAAGAGGCGGAGAGAGGGGAGGGGGGGTCTCGCCCCTCCCTCTCTCGCCCAGCAGGAAGAAGCGGAGAGAGGGGAGGGGGGGTCTCGCCCCTCCCTCTCTCGCCCAGCAGGAAGAGGCGGAGAGAGGGGAGGGGGGGTCTCGCCCCTCCCTCTCTCGCCCAGCAGGTAGGGGCAGAGAGGGGGAGGGGTGGTTCACCCCCCCCTCTCGCCCAGGGGAGGCCCCCCTCGTCCAGTTTACTATTCGCAGTCCAGTTTGGCTATTCGCAGTCCAGTTTGGCTATTCGCAGTCCAGTTTGGCTATTCGCAGTCCAGTGGTCTGCATTTAGCGTTTCAGAACAGCGGCATTCGGCTATCCGCAGCCCAATTCAGGGGTATTTTGGTAATCTGGCAAACCAGTTTCTGGCTATTTGTAGCCCAACTTCAAGAATCCTATAAATAGGACCAAGGGGGCACCATTTGGGGAGATCTCTCATCCTAGGCTAGCTCTCTCCTTCTCTCTCTCCCTCCCCAAGTCTCTCCAGGGGGTGAGGAGAGGCTCTAGTGGTGCCCAAGCTTAGTAGTGGCTTGGGAGGGGAAGTTCTAAGGGGACTTCCGGGTATGTGGCGGGACCTCCGCACTAAGCCCTTGGTCCAGTTCTTAGTTCCAACACCTTCAACCTAGAGCTCTCCCTTGGGGGGAGTAAGGGTCGGTCGCCCCTCAGCCTCGCTGAGGGCCCCGAACTCCACAGAGACCGAGATATCGGTTTCAACAGTGAAGTTGTTGATATGTTCTAGCGGATCGTCCGTCCCATCGAACGTCTCAATGTTTGGGAGTTTGAATCCATGTGGGATCAAATGAGCTAGGACATGAGGCATTTGTGGGGAGTCGTGGTGTAGACGATGGCGAGCAATGGCGGCCCGTCGTTCGATTTGTCCATACTCTTCTACAGTCACTTCGCGTATCTCTTCGCGAGCGAGTCTTCTGACTTTTTAACTGACGACTGTTGCTTCCTGCTTGTGGTGATGAAAGTCAGCCCCGGGGCCTCGGGCCGGTCGAGCGGGATGCCTGGAGCTGGCCACGCCGGAGAAATTTTCTTTGTAGACATCTTCCTCTCGAGCGACTTCTTCCGGTGGAGCGTGGATTGGAGCTACGGGAGGCGGATTGGAGGGAACCTTGCGAGCTGAGTTGCTTCCTCGCACGGAGGTAACGACGACCTCGCCTCATCGCGTGACTCCGTCAGAGGATGGTGATCCGTCTAGGCAAGCAGGGAAGGAGCATGTGGAGGAAGAGCCGGAGCGACTAAGGAAGCCGCAGTTCTACCCGGCGAGTTCACAGGGAATCCGATTCCAAGATGCTGAAAATCTGGTGAGATTCCTAGATACTCGCCTAAGTGATGGGTATGGAGGAGCTTCTTGTCACGACGAAGATCATCTCCAGCAAGGCGGGAGGAGTCCATTAAGTGATGAGGTCCTTTCTGCCCCCGTTCCGGGGAGTTCAGAGAACCATTTATGAGTAACTACTTTAGGAGGGATGATCCTGTCCGCCACCTCTAGTGGTTTGAAGATGTTGTCTCCATCCGAACCATGTCGGATGCCTTCAAGTGCAGGCTCTTCGCCATCACCTTTCGAGGAAAAGGCCAGAGATTGGTTCCACCAGCTGGCGGGAGGTTCCATCTACTGCTTCGAGGACTTGCGTCGGGGGATGACGATGCGTTTCAGCACGACAAAGAAAAGGAAGAAGGAGGCAACAACCCTCTTCTTTCTAGTGCAAGGGGTGGAGGAGACGTTGAGAAACTACATCGACCGCTTCTAGAAGTGATCCTAGACATCCAGGAGTTGGATGACTTCACCTTGCAACTAGACGTTCGACCTAAGGGAGGGCCTCTTCAAGCTGGAGATCAGCAGAGATCCCTCATGTCTTACAAAGAGCCTATTGAGAGAGCCAATAAGTTTGTTCATGGGGAGGCCTCGAATCATGGGTTCCTAGCAAAACTCAGCAGGCTGACCAGGGAAGAGGAGGACGAAGAGGAGAAGGTTCCGGTGAGAAGGAAGAAGGAGGAGCCTCGAAGGCGGGAAGGGAAACAACAGGAAGAAAGAAGATGGGAAGAGCCTAGGAGAAGGGAAGAGCCCATGAGGGAGGAGCCGAGGCGGCAGAAGTGAGGAGGCCCTTTGTGGCCCCAAAGCGTCAAGAGGAGGAGAGGAGATACTGGGTCCCTGCCAATAGGCCGTCGTGGAGAGAGAAGTTTATATGCATACCTAAACTTCAAACATCAAATTGGAGTACAAAAATCAAACTCCCCCACAAAGCGTTCAGATAGGAAGATCAAAAATATCGCTATAACAAACTTTAAATGTGCATATTAAATTACAATTTTAAAGTTATTAAACTAGTAAACATATAAAACACAAGAGAAATAAACTATTTATTATTGTTTGATACGTACCAACCAGTCCGATCCCATTTAGTAGCAATTTGTTGATGATATTTCTTCCAACTTGAGAATATAAGCGGTATGAGACAATCATCATGCACCAATAATTGTACAAAATGGTTAATTTCCATTGATAAACCCAATGAAAATTGTTCTTGGAAGTGACGAATGTAACGGTAGGAATGTTGGAGGTCGCCGTCGGGTGTGAACTGTTGAAGTTGAAGTGGAGCATGTGAGGGAGAGGCGAGTGCATGTATGTTGTGGAGATGGTGTGCGAGTGGAGATGCGTGCGAGTGGAACTTGTGCAGTGCTGAGCATGGCAAGAAGAGGTGTGGTTGTGCATGTGAGGGAGAAGAGAAGTGTGTTGTGCAATGGAGTGGAAGTGCATGCAAGTGAAGCTGGGCGAGTACATGCAAGTGAAGTTGGGCGAGTGCATGGGTAAGCTGTGAATAAAGCTTGCCGAGTGGGCTCTTGTGAAGGTGACTGGCGAGTGCATATGTGAGAAGATTGTGTACATGCAAAGTGAAGAGATGTGAGGGAGCCTTGCCAAGTGGAAGTGTGAGGGGGGAGGCGAGTAGACCATGGCAGGCGAGTGGGGAGTGGCCAGGAGAGGGCCTTGAGTGGGCCAGAGATTGGACCTCGCCTAGAGTGGGCATGGTGGCATATGAGGTGCCCCACTCCTCTGTCAGGTGTTCCCGGCAACCTTGAAGGGGCAAGCGCACACTTGGTTCCACTCTCTGCGCAACGGGGCCATCAACAACTTCGCAGAAATGGCGCAGCAGTTCGTGGATCAATTCATAGCAAACCGCAGGATCGTCCGAGATCCCTCCCATCTCTCAGGGATTCGCCAAAACGACGGAGAGACACTCAAAGATTTTTTTCCGACGCTTCACTACGGAGGCTCGACAGATCCCAGGAGTTGACCCTGAGCTCCTGCAGGGAGTTTTCCTTGGAGGACTCCGCCCAAGTGGTTTCTACCCAGCTCTCATGAGAGAAACCGTACCAAGTTACCCTGACCTCGTTCACCGAGTTGAAGCTCAAATAGCTGCTGACGAGGCCATCGAAGCACACCGTAGGCAGTTCGAAGGAAGCCAAGGAAGGAAGAGGGGATCGGATCAAGCCCCTCGCGGACGAGAAGAACGACGTGGCGAGGAGCACCGTGGTGACGAATTTTGCCGTGACCCCCGAAGAGACCTGGGACGTTATCTAAAACAACTCAGAACTCCGCGCACCTCGGGCGTTAGCCCCAAACCCAAGGGGCAATCAGTCCAAGTACTGCGAGTTCCATCGAGGAACCAGGCATACCACTGAGGAGTGCACCAGACTTAAAGACGAGATAGAGCGCCTCATCCGCCAGGGACTCCTGGGAAGATTCCTACAAGGCCAGATACCTAATCAGCCCCAGCAACCTAGGGAAACAAGGGAGCAGCCTCCCGCTCCCTGAGGCGCAGGAGGAGGAAGTCCGATGGTGGGAGAAATCGAAACGATCGCCGGACCTCCCATCTTAGCATCGCAAGTCCTCTCGATTGCCAAACCCGTAAGAGACCACGAAGACAAGAAGCTCAAGCAGGATATTACAATCGCTTTCAGAGAAGAAGACTTGCAGGGGTTGCAGCTTCCGCACCAGGATCCACTCGTGATCAGCGCAGGGATTGGGGATCCTTGCTTCAATGTGAAGAGAATACTAGTAGATAACGGAAGCTCAGTTGACGTCCTGTTTCTTTCCACTCTGCAAAATATGAAGCTCACGAAAGATCAGCTCAGCCCTGCAGCCGGGCCCGTCTATGGCTTCGACAAGAGACCTGTCCCAGTTCAAGGCATGATCACTCTCCCAGTCACATTGGGCGAGTTTCCAAGACAGTCAACGTACAACATCCAGTTCGTGGTGGTGGAATCCACCTCCGCCTATAACGCCATCTTCGGGAGACCGCTCCAGTCTATCTTCGGAGCAGTCCCATCCATTCCGCATCTGGCTATGAAGTTCCCAACCGCCGCGGGCATAGGGGTCGTAAGAGGAAACCAAGAGGCAGCCAGAAAATGCTATCTGAAGCAGGCTCAACCAGCGAAGGCAACCTCTCTCAACATCAATAACTTCGATCTACGAGACGAAGCTACTTTGCAGCGAGGAGCGCCCGTTGAAGGACTAGTAGAAGTACCGCTCTCCCCGCAAGACCCGACTCGGACTGTTCAGGTCGGGTCGCTCTTGTCGCAAGAAGAACGAGAAGAGTTCGCAACCTTCCTACAGGAGAACGAAGACGTTTTCGCTTGGAGCCCGGAAGACATGCCCGGGGTCGATCCTGAAGTCATTTATCACGCTTTAAACATTAACCATGCCTGCAGGCCTGTAATTCAAAAGAAGAGGAACTTCGCCCCTGAGCGGTTGAAGGCGATCAAGGAGGAAGTAGCTAAACTCCTGGAGGCACGATTCATACGAGAAACAGAATACCCCACGTGGCTTGCCAACGTGGTCATGGTAAAAAAGGCCTCAGGGAAATGGCGCATGTGCGTTGACTACAACAATCTGAACCAGGCATGCCCAAAAGACAACTTCCCCCTCCCGAGGATTGACCAGCTCGTCGACGCGACGGCCGGCCACCAGCTACTCAGCTTCATGGATGCTTATTCAGGTTACAACCAGATAAGGATGAACCCCGCAGACGAGGAGCATACCGCCTTCCGCACCGATAGAGGAGTCTACTGCTACAAAGTAATGCCTTTCGGCCTTAAAAACGCCGGAGCCACCTATCAAAGGCTGATGAACAAGGTCTTCAAGAATCTCATCGGAGAAACGATGGAGGTTTACGTGGACGACATGCTAGTAAAGAGTGTCTACCGTTGCGACCACCTGAAAGACTTGGAAAAGTGCTTTCAGCTTCTGCGTCGCTTCCAGATGCGGCTCAACCCCAGCAAATGCCCGTTTGGTGTGACAGCGGGAAAGTTCTTGGGTTTCATGGTAACCCATCGGGGAATTGAGGCCAACCCCGAAAAGATCAAGGCATTGGAAGATATGTCGCCACCTCAATCAATTAAGGAAGTGCAACGCCTGAACGGGAGGATTGCGGCGTTATCCCGTTTCTTGTCGCAGACAGGAGACAAATACCTCCCTTTCTTCAAAATCCTTCGGGGAGCGCGCCACTCCGATTTCCAATGGACTGACGAGTGCCAGGCGGCCTTCGAACTTCTCAAACAGTACCTGGCTTCACCACCGCTTCTGTCGAAGCCCATCCCCGGAGAAACTCTGTTCTTACACATGGCAGTATCACCTACGACCCTTAGCTCGGTACTCGTGAAAGATGAAGGAGGTGTGCAACGACCAATCTACTACCTTAGCAAAGTCCTCACCGACACCGAAACCAGATATCCGGCAGCAGACAAGACAGCCTTGGCTCTTGTTTTCTCAGCAAGGAAGCTTCGACCCTACTTCCAGGCTCATACAGTAAAAGTGTTGACACAGCTCCCACTACGAGCAATCGTCCAGAAACCGGAAGTCTCAGGGAGACTAGTAAAGTGGGATGTAGCACTCGGCGAGTTTGACATCCAATTCCTGCCTCGACCTGACATCAAGTCGCAAGTACTCGCCGACTTTGTTGTAGAGTACACTATCCCACCAGAAACAACTCTTGTCGAAGGCGCCACTAGCCCCCGCTGGACCCTCTATGTCGACGGTGCCTCAGGAGCTGAAGGGGCCGGAGCAGGATTGCTCCTTATAAGTTCCGATGAGATCACATTGGATTACGGTCTCCGGTTGAAATTCCCCGCAACAAATAACGTTGCAGAGTACGAGGCGCTGATCGCCGGTCTCCGGCTCGCCATCGATTGCAAAGAAGAAAACCTGACGATTTACACAGATTCTCAACTCATAGTCTCGCAAGTCGAAGGAGACTACGAGGCTAAGAGCGACCAGATGGCGAAATACCTCGCGTTCGCAAAATTACTCCTTCAGAAGATCTCGTCATATCAAATTCTACACATCCCCGAGAGCATAATTCTAGGGCAAATGCTCTATCCAAGCTCGCCACTTCACCCTCCAGCTACCAGTCTCAAAGACGCCGAATCGAAGAGATCGTAGTTCCAAGTATTCAAGGGCCATGGGAGATCGCAACCGTCCACCAGGAAGAGTCATCCTGGATGACCCCATTACGAGCTTACCTCGAGCACGGACACCACCCTGAAGATCGCTTAGAAGCGCGAAGATTACGGATGCGGGCGGCATCATTCACTATCGTAGACGGGGAGCTTTACAAGCGGGCATTCTCGGGACCATACCTAAAGTGCCTACCGGCAGGCGAGGCAGACTACGCCCTCAGAGAAGTGCACGGGGGAGTCTGCGGAGAGCACATAGGCGGGAAGGCGTTGGCACAAAAGATACTATGCCAAGGCTTCTATTGGCTAACAATGAAGAGGGACGCAGCCGAACTAGTCCAAAAATGCAGGAGCTGTCAGTTGCATGCCAACGTACCTCATCAGCCCCCAGTCGTGCTCTCCACACTCCAAAGTGCGTGGCCGTTCGCGCAATGGGGAATCGACCTCCTCGGCCCCCTACCCCCAACATCCTGGCAGAGGAAGTTCATCATCCTAGCCATCGACTACTTCACCAAGTGGGTAGAAGCGGAGCCCCTAGCCAAAATCTCAGAAGAGAACGCTAAACAATTTGTCTGGAAGAACATCGTCTGCCGTTTCGGTATCCCAGAACCAATCATTGCCGACAACGGCACCCAATTAACCGGAAAGTCCTTCACCAAGATGTGCGAGGACCTGAAGGTCAACCTTCGTCATACTGCTGTAGCACATACGCAAACCAACGGGCAAGTAGAAGTCACGAACCGCACCATCCTCAAAGGGTTGAAGACGCGCCTGGAAGAAGCTGGGGGACAATGGGTGGACGCACTCCCAAACATACTATGGGCATACCGAACAACAGAGAGGACTCCTACGGGGGAGACGCCATATAACCTCTGTTACGGTACTGAAGCTGTCATCCCCGTCAACATCGGCGTTCCGAGCACTCGAGTATTAACCTTCGATCCCAGCAAGAATGACGGCCTGCTTCGGGAAAATCTCGACCTAATCCCCGAAGTCCGGGACGCCGCCGCCCAACGTGCCGCATCCTACCAAAGGCGTGTAGCCCGAATCTATGACAGGAGGGTGAAGCCCAGGCCAATCAACGTGGGAGATCTCGTCTTACGCAGCATCGAGGCAGCCGACAAAGGCCCCCAAGGAGATAAGCTCTCACCAAGATGGGAAGGCCCATACGTTGTCACTACGGTCGTAAAGCCCGGAACATACAGGCTCAGAATAGCGGAAGGGAAGACTCTACCACGCACTTGGAACGCCCAGAACCTGCGCCGCTTTTACCAGTAATACAAAGTCTTATATCACGCGAAAAGCCGCGAGCTCAGACTCGTGCAAACTTATCTTATATTACATATTATGTACTAAGCCGTGAGCTCAGACTCGTGCAAACTTATCTTATATTACCTATTATGTACTAAGCCGCGAGCTCAGACTCGTGCAAACTTATCTTATATTACCTATTATGTACTAAGCCGCGAGCTCAGACTCGTGCAAACTTATCTTGTATTGCAAAAACTATGCGCAAAACGATTTTTACTATAAAAAATGTATGCTTCAACATCTATATTCAATTAAGGAAGATCTTTATTTCAGGGCCCTGCCCTGGGGACTTTGCACCGCCGTCGATTGAATGTTCGCCCTTCTCCTCCGCCGTCGAGTCCCGGTGTCGTAGGGGCCTGCCCCCCTTATGTTCGCCCCCGGTTTGAATACACCAGCTATTCACCGGCCACTTCGGGGCCCTGCCCCGGGGACTTTGCACCGCCGTCGATTGAAGGTTAGCCCTTCTCCTCCACCGTCGAGTCCCAGTGTCGTAGGGGCCTGCCCCCCTTACGTTCACCCCCGGTTTGAATACACCAGCTATTCACCGGCCACTTCGGGGCCCTGCCCCGGGGACTTTGCACCGCCGTCGATTGAAGGTTCGCCCTTCTCCTCCGCCGTCGAGTCCCGGTGTCGTAGGGGCCTGCCCCCCTTACGTTCACCCTCGGTTTGAATACACCGCTATTCACCGGCCAAGCCGCGAGCCAGACTTGTGCGAAAGCCGCAACCACAGACTTGCGCAAACTAATTTTATGTATAATGTAAAAGCCGCGAGCTCAGACTCGCGCAAGCTAATTTCTTGTTATTATTATGAAAAACTGGCAGGCTCGGACCCGCGCAGACTCCTCCGTTGTCTCGTAAAAGGCTATCAAGCAGTTCGGGCATCAACGCTAAACAACAAGCCAGGAACAATCCCAAAGTACGAACATCCTTCGCCGACCATCATGAAGCACCTTTCCTCAATCGACACTCCGACAGCAACAGGGGCGGCAGGGCCACGGGAGTGCTATTGCAATGCAGCACAGAGCGAGAAACGCCTAAACAGAACAAGAAAGCAAAAGCAACCACACACCCATCCCTCGACAGCGATTCCTACCCAAGGCACCACGAGGAGAGCAATGATCAAAAACTGCCACAGAAAAATCAAAACCTCCGAACTCCTCCACGGCGAAATTCGGACTCCGAAGGTTTGGGGGCTTATGTTATATATCCGTAGAGGCCTTGGGGTGCGTCTAGGAAAAACTCCACTAAAAGGAGGTGGGGGCAACGGTCAATGCATGATCGCCCAAGTTGAAGAAACCGAAGCCGCCATTTCCGCCGCCAACCGCCAACATGCACGAAACGCACGTCGCGCCCCGCCATGACCGCACCCCACTACTGGGGTGCGACTAGCCCGCACCCCACTAGTGGGGTGCGAATAGCCGCACCCCCCATAGTGGGGGGTGCTGCGGCCTGGCCGCACCCCATGAGGGGTGCGGCCCAGCCGCACCCCATGTGGGGTGCGGCCAAGCCGCACCCCCTTGGGTGCGGCCGAGCCAAGCCGCACCCCATGTGGGGTGCGGCCAAGCCGCGTCCCTCCCTCGGGTGCGGCCGTGCCTCGCCCGCCCTTAAGTACAGTCCAACCGCTCTCCCCCGTAGCAAGGCTGGGGTGAGTCCGCCCTCTTTCGGCTCGCCGCCCGCTTTTCGGGCTCCGGACTCCGCTCAGAGCAATTCCCCGTTCGTTACGCGCTCAGAGCACTTTCATATTACGCTCACTTTTTGTCTTTCCGACTCGCTCACTTTTCCGACTCGGCTCGCTCACTTTTTGTCTTTTCAGTTTATCACTTTTCAGGAACAGCTTGTCCCCTTTCCTCGAAGGGCAGGGTGGTCATTTACGAAAAATGGTGATCCGTGAGCTCTGAACCGGAAAATTTGATTCGTCCTCCTAGGTAGTTATGGTGGTTACAACGACAAAATTACCGGGCTACCCCCGACCAAAGCTATAAAAGGACCCCTAGGCTTCATTTGAGAGGATCCCGCCTTGATGACCAGAGAGAGCTCCTTGAAGATTTCCACGGATTTCTCCTTTGGCGCTTGAAGGTCTCCTTCGTGGACTTGAAGTTTCCCTTCGTCCCGAAAGGCGACTCGGCAGTCTCACTTTCGTTCTCACGAAAGTGGACACAGCGCTCTCACTTTCTTCTTCACGAAAGCGGACAAGGCATTCTCACTTTCGTTCTCTACCGTTCTCAAAAGGAAAAAACTTAGTTTTTTCGAGAGGTGGCCTGTCACCCTCGGAACGTTCTCTCTCTCTCTCTCTCTCTCTCTCTCTCTCTCTCTCTCTCTCTCTAATATTGTAACGAGCGGCTGCCTGTCGCGCTCGAATTCTAAACACCGGATTGTAACCTCTCAGAAGATAGTGAAGTTTGGTCGGCATAGCCCCGGCCGCGTGGTTTTTTTTACCCTTTCTGGGTTTTTCCACGTTAAAACGTCCAGGTGTACTCAACAAATTTCTCTGTGACTGTTTGCGCGCTTGGTTCGCTCCCGAGCTAAGGTGGTTCAATTCGACCGGTCTACCAAGAGCCTTAAGCGACCCGCAACAAGAACATTTTTTACGGCCACCTTTTAATCGTAAAAAATCATTTTACGATGAGAAAATAATAATCCGGGGACAAATGTGGCGCGAAAGTTTTCTCAAAGACAGACAAATTCTAAGGCAAGCTCAAGAAGCTCTAAGATAATTGTAAGCATTTATAACAGATGCATCCCCCCAAACCCTAATTCATTTTATTATAATATTGTACTTTACCATCGCTAATGTTCATTTCTCGCGGCGGCAGCGGTCATGAACATAGTGGTCATGAAATATAGTTTGCGAACGCCGGCGACATCCTACGAACCGTGTCCACATTTAGGTTTGAAATGAGTTTGTCTGCGGTGGCGGTTATAACCGTTACCATGCCAAATAAATATTTATGAAAGCAGACCCTAATAACTGATCTAATATGACCAAAGTAATTGTACTAAAAAAACAAACTTTTCTACCAAGTGGAGTCTAAAGGACAGATAAATGACAAATAAACATCAATTATACGATTTATAAAAAACAAAAGGAATCTTGAGCTCCTCTTATAAATTCCACTGTGGCCGTAGACGAGGCAGAGTAGAAGGAAAGCATGGAGTCATTGTGCAGCAGTACTGAGAAGTGTGAGCTCCCGAAGGTGTATTTGGGCGGGCTGGACTTGTCCGAGTCCGGCACTGGACCTTGGGCGGCGGCTCGGGCCGAGGTTGCCCGAGCTTTGGCTAATTATGGAGGTTTCGTGGTCGTTTCCGATGGATTTAAGCCCGAGATGCAGGATGAGCTCTTTGGGAGGGTGATGCCTGAGGTATTCATGGAGTCCAACCTCAATGGCCCCACACTGTTGAACTATGACGGCGCCTGGATTCAAAGGGATGCCGAAATGTTGCCCTTCAAGAGTCTCAAAGTGACAGATCCCGTGTCCGTAGCTGCCGTCCACGAATGTGCTACTAATATTTGGCCCCATGGGAACGAATTTTTCTGGTGCACATAACGAATCTCTATCATTTTGTTATAAGAATTATGTGTATTTTCAATCTCTAATTTTTTGTTGGTGTTGTAAAAGTAACAATATTTGGAGCTACGCAAAGCAAATGAAGGGTTTGATGCAGATAATCCATAAAATGGTATTAGAGAGTTTGGAATTGGAACATCACTATGCTTCGCACTTGGACTCCCTTCAATATTCACTGAGGCTTTCAGAGTACTCTATGGATGAACACAATGAAGAAGATAAAGTCGTCATTCCTCCACATGCCGACCCAAATTTCGTGAGCATAATTTGTCAGGACAAGAAAGGTCTCGAAGTTGAGGCCTCAAATGGTGAATGGATGGAGGCTCCGACAGCAGCAAATTCATTCACTGTCTTACTTGGTGAAATATTTACTGTAAGTGATAGCCCTCTTAGTATAAGAAGTGTTATGATAATTCGTAGTCTAACGATCTAATGCTTATGATTTACTATTGTAGGCCTGGACCAATGGAGTGTTTCGAGCTCCAAAGCATAGGGTTAGGACTGAGCGCAATGTGAAGCGTCGCTCCGCCATCTTCAATGCATTCCCGAGCCTGAGTGAGGAGATCATGCTAGAGACTCCACATGAGTTGGTTGATGAGAAACATCCCCTGCTTTTCAATCCTTTCAATTACCACGATTACATTAAATTCCGCCACTCCGATGAAGGGGAGAAGCACAAAAATGTTTTGGAGGCTTACTGTGGCGTCAAGCCGGCAATAATGATGGCATGACCTTTCGCATTATCCTAACGGGACCGATCGTTTGTTATGAATGCACCTATGTTCTTCTCTTCGCTGTTGTTGTGTTCTTTGTTGAAATCTCCCGCAATAAAATGTTTGTTAATTAATAAAATTGTTCCTTTTGTGTTAAATTGTATTCAGACAACTAAAAAGTGTGAATCTGAGTGCGTTTAACTAACCAAGCCCGAGCTAATCCAGACGTGCCCCGTGCCGTTCCACCTTCCAACCATTTGTTGGGGCTCGCTCGCTCTGTAGAGCGGAGTGCAACTCTCCTTGCGGCTTGCAGAGCGAAGACAACAGACCCTCGCGTCAGCCTCTTGTTTGTCGGGGGAGCAGCTTGCAGAGTTCTTTGTCAATTGAAAAATTATCTGCTTTGTATAAGGCTTGTGTTGTCCCACAGAACATCTATTATTTCTCTTTAGCAAGCCTTTTTTATATTCATATAAATGACAAATAAAGCCTCACTTGGTATTTGATAATTGACAAATAAACATCCACATGATTATCCTGTTTTTTGTTAAACTGAGGAATCTTGAACTCCTCAGAGTAGAAGGAAAGCATGGAGTCATTGTGCAGCAGTGAGCTCCCGACGGTCTATTTGGGCGTGATGGACTTGTTCGTGCCGGGGACCGGACCCTAGGCGGAGTCTTGGGCCAAAGTTGCCCGAGCTTTGGCTAATTATGGAGGTTTTGTAAAGAAAAGTTGGTACGATCATGACCGGTTCAAATGAACCGGTATGGTTGTCTAACCCTTTTTATCCCAAACGCAAAATGCACGGGATTGCCCCATTCTATTTTCCCGAGTGCGCAACAGAAGCGAGGAGGTAGGGCTTGGAGAGGCTTCGGCGATCATGAAGGCAAGGAGTCCCGTTCTAGAGGGACTTGGTGTCGACGATCGTGGAGAGGAGACTCATCCCAAGAGACGACCTTGGCGTAGAGCTCGTGTGCTTCAGAGATTCGCAAGGGTGTGATCTCCAACTCATTCGGTTGGTAGGGAAGAGCGAGTGCAAGACAGTCGACTACCGACTCTTCTTCCTGAAGGATGAGAGATTTCTCTCCTTGTTGTTCCACCCATTTTCAGCTACAATCCGCAGTCGAGGTTATATTGATTAGGAGGCCACCACTCCACCCATTGCATCCCGACGTCGGAGACGGTCTATCACTGCTCCAGCACGTTGCTCTCCATCTCCTTACTGCCTACTTCTAATAGATAGTGGCGAGCCCATATGTTTTGAAGAAGACGTGAAAGTTGTTGAGAAGGATGAGTGGAAGAGGGTTATGGACGAGGAGATGAATTCTCTTTATGTTAAACAAACATGAGATCTGGTTAAGCTTCTAAATGGGAAAAAAGTCATTCAAAATAAATGACTATACAGATTAAAGCATGAGCATGATTGGTTGTATAGTTATAATGCAGCTGAGGATCTTCACTTAGAACTGTTGGATGTAAATACAACATTCCTTCATGGTGATTTGGAGGAAGACATTTACATACTTCAACCACAAGCCTACATAGAATTCGGAAAGCAGAATATGACGTGCAAGTTGAAGAAGAGGCGTTATGAGCTCAAGCAGGCATCGATATAGTGGTACATGAATTTGACAGGTTCATGCGAAAGAACGAGTACACTCGTTGTCATTCAGACCAATGTTTTTACTTCAGAAAGTTGAAGGATTCCTACATTATATTACTTTTGTATGCTGATGATATATTAGTAGAGAGCTCTAACATGGGGGAGATAAAACATCTGAAGAGGAAAATGACAAAAGAATTCTCTATGAAGGATTTGGGTCCTGCAAAGCAAATTTTAGGATTAATGAGGATCGAGAGGGACAGACTAAATAGAATTTTGAAGTTATGTCAGAAGAAGTACATTCAGAAGGTGTTGAGAAGATTCAACATGGAGAATGTCAAGCTTGTAGCTACTCCTTTAGTAGGTCACTTCAGGAGTCTCTCTAAAAGGAACAGTCTAAAGTCTCAAAGAGAGACAAAATGACAAATGTTCCATATGCATCTGTAGTTGGGAGCTTCATGTATGTCATGATTTGCACTAGACCCGGCATTGTCCAGGCAGTGGGAGCTGTGAGCAGATATATATTCGATCCAGGAAAAAGAGTATTTGAGTGTTGTGAAGTGGATAATGAGATATCTTGCAGACACTACAGATATGGTGTTGGGCTACTCATACATAAAAGTCCACTTACAAGGATTCGTTGATTCTGATTTATCATGGGAGATCGATGTGTTGTAAAATCTGGTACATAACGGGCACATCTATAATAGACGTAGAACAACCAAGAACACAGATAATATAATAGTGGTCGGCAAACACACCGACATCCACGCAATTTATATATATATAAGAAAACAATAATATATAAAAGCAAATACCCTAATAAAAGAAGGGGAAGAAAAGACCGTACGATGAGTACGTTTTGGATGCTCCGAACACGCACGATCCACGATAAATCTGAGATCTGTACTTATTTTAATTTGTCACATTTATGTATTAATGAAATGTTTAGTGTCAAACCACCTAGGAAAAATCCCAAACCTTGGCATATGCTCATCTAGGGCATTACACACTCTGCGAAATATTTTGGGAATTTTCGGACACTCTATGCCCCTATATCTCCTAATAGCCCTATTTATCACCTTGGGGTATTTAGATTTTGTGATAAATGTTAATACCATGTCATGAAACTTTGTTAGGATCACTTATGGACCAGTAAGAACCCCTGTAAATTTTCTCATAATTTTTGGGGTAATATTTATAGTAGATCCTTCTCAATGAGGATCATTCATCCTTCGAGTATTTATTTATTTCTGGACAGATTCATGTTGGGAAAATCATAAAATTCTGGAATTTTGAGTTTTTGGTGGAAACATATAACTTTTATTTTTCTCTGAATTTTTGTAATGGTAATTGAAGTAGATCCTTCACAACATGAACTATACACCATTTGGTTAATTTCATGATGAAGAATTTTTGGAAACTCTCAAATAATGTTACTATTATGCTAACACACCTTGGAAACATTTGAGGATTTATTTATGGAGTGTTTATAATTTTCATCCATATTAATGTGAAATATGACAAATGTTGTTCTTGCCTTAGTACAATGAACATTTTGTACTCAAATTTTGAGGCCCTTAGAGGCCTTAAAATAAAACGTAGGCAGAGACAACTTGTGTAGGACTTTGTGTCTACTTTCTGTAAAAAGTGAGATCACACCATTTAAAGCCCTACAGCTCCCTGTAGGGCAGATTTAGTAAGGTTGGTACTAGTGAAAGACACACCCTAAAATGTGAATAACTTCTACATAGTAAATTATATGTGGCTGAAAATTTAGCCATGTGTGTATGCACCCCATATCTACTAGGTGCCCAAAAACCAGAACTTTTGGGTCACATTTTCCTAAGGTTTTAGTAAAAATTTAATAAATCATATGTAGTGTATATGGTGGGTGATTTGGACTTAAATTGCCCCAAATCTCCTCTGGGAGGTTGGTCGTGCATATTATAGGCTTCGGTTAAAATTTTAGGTCCTTTATACCTCTGCACATTAGGTTATTTCACATACAAGTGTAAGGAAAATTTGGTGTGTGTAACGCACCACCATCTAATACTAGGCTTACATTAGAGTTTAAGGGTTTTCCTTTGGTCAACTTTCATGAAATTTAAACCATGCACTTAGGATCATAATACAATACTCTATAGTGAAAATCATCAATATTTGGGTTAGTTTCCCTAGGAAAGTTGACTTCACACGAATTGGTCACATTGTAACATCCCCAGAACAACTAGACCCCTAAGATGCATTTTGTCATGACAAAGTCATGACATTGCTCTATGAGGCCAAAATGGCCCTAAGAACCAAGGTGAATAGGTAAAAATCACCTTGGTGTGCAAATAGCCAAATTGAGCCCAAGGCTTAAGACTTGATAATTAGGGTTCAAATGATCAAATTAACCCCAGCCCATCCAGCCAGCCCACGAGTCATATGACCCCTCCATGACCCAACTCCTCTTAGAGTGAGCCTATAGTGCCTAAGAGAGCAATGTGGTTCAGCCACTTTGGAAAGTGGGAGCTTGGATCAAGCCCAAACCCAATTCCTCAATTTGGTTTATTTTGGATCAAGTGGGCTTAAACCTAGTTCAAACCTATTAGACTTGGCTCAACCCCACCTAATCAAGCCCACAAGGGGGCTGATTTGCCTTGGACCCAATTGGGCCCAAGAAAGGGGGTTCACCAAGGTGGTGGCCGACCACCGCGAAGGAGGAATTCAAGAAGAATTCATGGAGGGATGGCCACTTGGCCACCACCCCCTAATTCCTGGATTGCTCTCAGCATCCCCAAGAGATTGCCAGCAAAATTGAGTGACATGGCAGTTGTTGAGAGGGGAGCTAGGAAGGAGAGAGCTCCACCAAGTGGCTGGCCACATTAATGGCTAAGCTCCAAACCCCTCAAATCAGTTTGAAATCTTCCCTCCCCTCGCAACAATTCGAGCTCAGGATTAATTTCCTAATGAGCTGGAGGTCTGTAGTTGGCTGGCTGAGGCGGTGGCGACATAGAGGAGATCGTCGGGTAATGGCAGCCAATAAACAAAACCCCCTCAGCCCAATTCATCCTTACCATTAGCTTCAGAATCGAAAGAGAAGAGAGAGCCCCCTGTCAATTGAGGAAATTGGGCCCTGCTCGACTGTGTGTTCAAGGAAATCGCCGGCAAGGAAGGAGATGGAACCCAAGAGAAATACACGTGCAATGGCTAGGGCACAGACAAGTTTCCTCCTCCCCTCCATCTGTGCTAGATCCACCATCTCTTCCCCTCTCGATCTAGCTGAACAATGGTGATTTCAGTTTTGATTTTATCTTGTTCCAAAACGCCAAAACGAAAGGTGTCGGGAACCTCCTCCGGCCACCTCAGGCCAAATGACCACCACCAGTCGAAAGCCCTATGTCGTCTGGTGGTGGTGGCTTGGTCGTTTTGCCGGGGATATGGTCGGAGTTCGCCGGAAATCCGCCCGCTAAACGACTCAGGAAGAAGGATTCATAGCCCTTGATTTCATCAGGGACGATGAAGGATAGCCGTCGGATCTGGGTTAAATTGTTAGCCACAGACCATAAATGATTGAATTAATGATATGTATTATATGTCACACTATTTACAGCCACCTTAGGAAATTATTTAAAAATACTTCCTTACGTCTCCTGAGAAAACTTTGAACATCAATATTGTAGCCCTTGGACTCTAGTATTTTTAAAAATTTAGATCACTCCAATCAGAGCATTGTAGCTCTCTCAGCAACCAAAATGGTGGGCAGTGTACAATGGGCTAGGTGAACCTTAGAAAATTCATTTAGGGAGTTCTACAACTCCAAACGAGGTGAAATTTTGGGCATGCAAGAGTCATGCCCAAATACATACCCTGCCAAAATTTGGGGATTTTTGGAAATACTTGTTCCTAAGTTTTTGTGGAAATTAAATAAAGCCTGCAAGATTTAATTTGGTGGTCACATGGACCCCAAAGCCTCCCAAATTTTGGTGAGGGATTCTTTAGGTCAAGTATGGGCTCTGGTTAAAATTCTAGCTCATGTGCATGCGTGGATTTTCATAAGCTTCAAATTGAAACATTTGGACTCTAGGAAAAAAAGGGTGTGCATATAACAATTTTTGGACCTTTGGGGTTTTTGATGGAATTGAGGGTGAAGATCACCTTGCATGTCACTGAAAGTTTGTCCATGCATGGTAGATGACTCAATAACCTAAACACTTGAGTTTGGAGATTTTTGGAGCAAAATTGCCCTAGGTTTAACAATATAATTGATCGTCACATAAGTAAATTAATAATATTTATGGGGTCAAAACAACTAGGAAAAATCTCATTTTCTAGCTTTAGCCTTTTTATGATATGAGATATCCATAGAAATAATCTCATATTGTTTTGATGAAAATTTAGGGTAGCATCCTTACAAACTATGAAATATCTTACATGGGCATTTTAATTATTTATTGAGAAATTTAATTATAGAAAATTATGATTCTCTAGAAATTGTAGTTTTATGTTGAGGCACATCAGTAGAAATAATCTCATGTTGTTTTGATGAAAATTTAGGGTAGCCCCTTCGCAAACTATGAAATATCTTACATGGGCGTTTTAATTAGTTATTGAGAAATTTAATTATGGAAAATTATGAAACTTAGGACTTGATGTTCTTAGATCATTATTGTTCATGAAATTGTCAGAATTTTCTCAGAATTTATAGAGGTCATGAAATTGTACTTGATGGGTAAAGTTCCATTTTCACCTTATTTATATTAAATGGAGATTAAGGTTATAATTTCACTGGAAAATTAAGAAACTTAGGATTTGATGATTATAAATCATTATTGTGTCATAGTAATTTTCTCAGAATTTTTAGAAGTCATAAGCAAGTACTTGATGTGTAACGTCCTATTTTCACATCATTTATATTAAATAAAAATTTGGGTTATAGATTTCCTGGAAAATAATGAAATTCTGGAATTGATGTTTTTATGACATTATAGTGTCATAGTAATTTTCTCAGAATTTCTGGAAGTCATGAAGTTATACTTGATGTATAAAGTCCTATATGTACACCTTTTATATTAAATGGAGATTAGGATTATAGCTTCACTGGAAAATTATGAATCATAGGATTTGATGTTTTTAGATCATTTTTGTGCTTTAGAAATTTTCTCAGAATTTATGGAAGTTTTGAACTAGTACTAGATGTGCAAAATCCTATTTGTACACCTTTTATATTAAATGGATATTATGGTCATAAACGCTCTGGAAAATTAAGTAATTCTGGGAATCAAGATGTTAAGTTAATTACTCTCTAGGAATTTTTATTAGCAAGATTGAACTTACTATTAGAGTACTTCCTTTGTAATTTAGGTTAAGACAATTGGGTAATTGATTTTTAAAGAAGTCAATTTTAAAGGAAATAAGTCAAAACTCTAGTCAACCCATAATTTACTCATTATGAACCTATGGTAAAAATTGGAACTCAATTAGACATGATAGGGTCAAGATTGCATTATAGGAGTCAAACCTAGTTCAATCCCATCTTGGTCTACGGATAGTAAAAACTAAAGTATTTGATTTAGACCCCAATTGATCCACACACACTTACGTATTAATTCCTGGAACGTTGGGTGCATTATAGAGAGTGATTAGTGGTCATTCCAATTTGTGACAGCACATAATGTAGAGTTGGGGTGCGTTTAGTAATTCATTGATTCAAGGTTTATAACGATATGATGAGGGGACGGAACCATAACAAGTAAGGGTGTGATGGCATAAGGATTGAGACCTTCAGTTGTAATTGAGAGATAACACGATGAAATAGTCGACCCCTATGAGAGGTAGAGTTTAGGTGTTCAATTGAACACCGACGCTCGTCAGTTCGAGTCAAATGTTAATCCACCCAAGGATTTGGAGCAATTGGAGAACAAATAAGTATATAAGAATGGGTAGTCACTAATAAGAGTAAATATTCTGGAAAGGGGAATTTGGGTTCAGCCACCATCGTATTCCCTAGTACCGTTGTGAGCCCTTCACCGGGTAATCCACGGGAAGTCCAAGATTCACCCAAGCCTCTAAGATTAATTAACAATAGAGAAGAGTAGTAAAATAGAAGAACTTGAAATCTAATCCCCCTCCCAAATTTGGGATGGAATGAAATAAGGACTGAGATAGTCCTGCGAGCGGTAGACTCGAGATATGAGAAAGGACTAGGATAGTCATGCGAGCAGTAGGCTCGATATATAAGAAAGGACTAGGATAGTCCTACGAGCAGTATGCTCGATATATAAGGAAGGGATAGGATAGTACTGCGAGTGGTAGGCTCGAGATATAAGGAAGGACTAGGATAGTCCTGCGAGCGGTTGACTCGATTTTTATAAATGTTGGTTTAGAATTACGAGCTGAGGGCTCGGTGGTAAGAGATAATACATATTTACATATGCATGAGATGTGGTGGGTCTTCAGTTCTGGCTTAGTCGTCACACCGACAACAGTTCGTTGACTCGACAGTGCTAGTGGTTTAAAAGGGGCCATGTTGTTTTACTGCGCGTCCGACGGGACAGATTCCCTAAACCCTGTCTGGCCAAATCAAGTAGAGTACACAGGAGCTCGTGAGTATCGGGTATCGGTATTACATCGTACGTTAGGGCCTAGGTCTGGTAGTGTGACTTATCCACCTAGGTGAGGAGACGCCCGCTCCTCTGCCACCGTTTGACCACGATGGGAGGTGCCCGAGAGGTTAACTACCTCCGAAAAGTGGGAACTAAAAGTCTGTACGAACAGAGTCGTGTGCGTGAGTTGCACCATTTCATTGCATATCATAGCATAACATTCTTGCATAAAATAGAGACCTCATCATATAAATTAGTATGAGCTCTTTTATACGATGAGTTTACCTTAGTGCCAGATCCCTTAACTTATGTGCTTTTGTGTGTGCATATAAGTTAAGGTTACATTCGTAGCTGCTCTTATTTATTATACCTGCTCTTTTACTTATACTGTCTTTTACTTATTGCTGCCACACTTACTCTTGCTAGTATAGAATTGTTATCCTTACTTGTTTAGTATTTATATACCCTGTTAGTCTAGCCACTTGTCACCTGCTTGACTCATTACCCCTTGATGTCCTCCGCTTCCTCCTCCCGCACGGTGCCTAGGAGTCGCGGGTGAAGGCAGTGAGGAATATGCTGAGTCTTATAGACTGGCGGTCGGTGGACCTCATTTTAGGGATGGTGTGTCAGAACAGCAGGACCCCGGTCAGTAAATAAGTCACACTACCATCCCTAAAATGAGGTCCACCAAAAAAATTCACCTAAAAAAATTCATGCATTTTATGCTCAAAACTAGTTTATTTTCTTGGTAGCGGTCATAACCTTTGTCTTGCCAAACATACAACCTATGATAATGGCGCTTTGACCCAACTCAGAAGAGAAAATAAGTCGCGCCAAACGAAGCCTAAGGGCCTGTTTGGGAGAGTGGCGGCGGTAGGAAAAGGAGTGGTAGCAAAAGGAGTGTAGGAAAAGAAGCTATTGGAAAAGGTCTATTACAAATGAAGATTTAATTGAGAAACTCCGTTTGTAGAGCTTTTCAGAAAAGAGAAGCACATAATAAATTGTTTGACAAAATGAGACATAAGCAAATAAAATAAATTCATAAATGCACGTCCGGGCGGAAAATGGCGCGCCTGGGCCGAAAATGGGCGCCCAGGCCGAAAATACACGCATGGGCCAAAAATGCGCGCCCTGGCCAAAAATGCACGCCCGATGGAAAAAAGTGCGTCCGGGCAGAAAATGCGCGCCAGGGCGGAAAATATGCGTTCGGGCCGAAAAATGCGCGCCCGGGACAGAAAATGCTTGCCCGAACTTGAAAATGCGCGCCCGGGAGGGAATACGAGCCCGAGCTGAAAATGTGCGCCCGGGCTGAAAATGTGCGTCCAACCCAAAAATGCGCGCCCTTGCCGAAAATATGCTACCGGGCCAAAAAATGCGCCCCCGGACCAAAAAATGCATGACAGGGCCGAAAATGCACGCCCGGGCCGAAAATGTGCGCTTGGGCCGAATATGCACTCTAGAGCCGAAAATGTGCATCAGGGACGAAAAATGCGCGCTCGGGCGAGAAAATGTGTGCCACTGCGAAAAATGCATGCCCGAGCGAAAAATGCGCACCCGGGCGAAAAAATGCGCACCCGGGCGGAAATGCGCGCTCGGGCTTAAAATGCACGACCGAGCGGAAAATGCACGCCCGAGCGAAAAAATGCACGCCTGGGCCGAAACTGGGCGCCCTGACGGAAAATAGATTGTCGGGAGAACTTCGTCGTCAGGAGAAAGGCTGGTGTTTCCGCCGTGTTGTGGAAATGGATCGCGAGGAGGAAAATATTTCCACAACGTCAAATGTGTATCGGGATGAGAAAATGCTTTCCGAAAAGGTTGAAAAGTAGGAGGCCCATGACTTTTCAAAAAGTGGAGAAAATGAGTTTTGAGCGGTAGCTTTTCCAACCGATCGACTTTCCAAACAGTTTGTAAAGTGCGTTATCGTTTTTCAGAAAACAAAATAAAGCTAAAAAACCCTCCCAAAAAGTCCCCAGGTCATCATTATATTAAATGTTTAATAGATCTCTTAGTGATGAGAATATAATGTGTATGCTCCCAGTTTTAAAAACCAGACCGGACCGGACCGGCCGGTTCAACCGGTTGGACAGCCAACCGGTCCACTGCCGGTCCGGTCAAGTGACTAAAGCCGCGCCCGCCAAAAATCAGCCCAGAACCGGTTAACCGGGCGATTGGACCGGTTAACCTGAAATCGGACCGGTTTCCAAGCAACCGGAGGGTTCACAGTTTTAAGCAATTTCACTATTAATTTTTATTTAGGCTCCGTTCTATTTAGAACAGTGTTATTGTTGAATTTGTTGAAGTGGAAGTTAGAAGCCTTTTGGACCTGGGCGGTCTGGGAGGAGGTCGGGCGGTCTGGTGTGATCGCACGACTTGGCGGTCTGCCTCTGCGGTCTGGCTTGTCTTAGCCTAGCTGCGGTCTCCTGGCTTGATCGCTGGTATGGGTCCAAGGCGGCTGAAGGTGTAGGCCGCGCGGTCTGTCTGTGACCGCGTGGCGGGCTATTCGTCTTCAGGTGTGCGCGGTCTGTGCGTGACCGCGTGGTGAGCTGTCTTCTTCAAGGCTGTGGCGGTCTGGTGTGACTGCACAGTTTGATCCAGGTTTTCCAGAATGCGGTCTGGTAGCTGATCGGGCTTTCTGGTGGTATTCGCGGACTAAGGGTCTTAGTCGCGCGGTCTCAGGTTGCGGTCACAGGAGGAGACTGGTATGCAAGCTGGACGCTGTTCGCGGTCTCAGGTGGAGACCGGCATGCGAACAGGAGTTCGCAGGTTGATGGCGAACTGGCTGTGTTCGCGGTCTCGGGCGAACGCAGGGGGTGAACAGCTTCGGGCGGTCTGGCGATCTCCTTTGGAGTCGCGATCTGCTGTGAGAGTGGCGATCTCTCATGGTTGATGTTGAAGCTGGCGAGTTCACCAAAATGAAGCAGGAGTACTATTGCTGATCGCGCGGTGTGACCGGTCAGGTCGCGTGGTCTGGAGGGTGGTGATCCTATCTCATAGGGTGGTGACTGGATCAGGTCTCACGCCTATAAATAGGACCCATCGGCAGCAATAATTAAGACACACCAAGTGTAAGCCAAGTTCTGTTCTTTCCTGCGGTCTCTATTTGTCTGACCGGGCGGTCTGCTGATTGAACTCTTCTTGTGCAGCTTTTGCGGATAGTGTGGGCAGCAGCGATCACCTCTTCCTCTGAAAGTGTTCGGGCGGTCTGCGGCTTAGAGTTATGGTGCTGGAGTTCGGGAGAATCAGGAGTTCGGAAGAAGGAGTGCGGTTTGGTGGTGTTCTGTGATCGGCAGGTCGCTGCGGTTTGGCAGCTTGCTCAAGTCACAGGGAGGTCGCGCGGTCTGAGCGGTCTCAAGTTATCTTCAACTTTGTATTTTTCTCTTTGGTGTTTGTGCTGGCGAAATCATGTCTCGCCAAGCATGTCTTGCCTTGTAATTGAAGTACTGCTATCAATAAAGATTACTTGTTTGCCTCCATTTGCTTCTGGTTGTTTGGCTTGTGTACTCTAAGTTGACTAACTCCTGCTCGATCCATAAAGATTCGAAAAATTTCACATGGTATCAGAGCCAGGTTGGAGTGATTGAGCTGTGAGTGACTTAGAGTAGCCATCGCCTTTGTGAAGAAGGAACCAGTGGTAAAGCAATGGAAGCGAGAGGTCTTGGAATTGAGATGCTTACATCGACTAACTTCAAGAAGTGGAAGTCGTGTATGCAATGCTATCTTCTAGGTGAGGACCTCTGGGAGGTAGTTGGAGGAGATCAGACGCAGGAAGTTGTCCCGAAAGGGGATAATGGGGCTGAGGTGAGAACTTGGAGGAGGACGAATGCGAAGACAGAGTTCACTCTGAAGAGAGCAATTTCACCTGATCTGTTTGATCACATTCTGGGATGTGGATCGGCTGCGGAGATGTGGAGAGCCCTGGATGGGCTGTTTAACAAGAAGAATGTAGCAAGGCTACATTTCTTGGAGAAAGAGCGGGCAAGGTCGGCTCAAGGTGATCTTTCTATCTCCACTTTCTTTTTGAAGATGAAGAACTTGTGCACTGAAATCTCAGCATTGGATCCTGATGAGCCTATCTCTGAGGCGAAGCTGAAGACGCACATCATCTGCGGCTTGCGGAAGGAATATGTTGCCTTTGTGACGTCGGTGCAGGGATGGGAAAATCAGCCGTCTCTGTTGGAGCTGGAGAACTTGCTTGCATCGCAAGAAAGTTTGGCAAGGCAGATGGCGGGGGTGTCGGTGGTTGGGGGAGATGGCGAAGTGCTCTTTTCGGGGAAGAAGAAGAAGTGGGATAAGAAGAAGAAGACCGCTGGAGGAGGCTATGGGCCTTCAACTTCTGGGCAGTAGGAAAGGGGGTATGCTCCCAAGGCTGACGGGAAGAAGAAGGGTGAAGGTCCGAAGTGCTTCAAGTGTGGCAAGTATGGCCACATCAGGAAGGATTGCAAGGTGGTCACCCAAGATGGGCATGCTGCGGAGAAGGAGGAAGCTGAGGCCAGGCACTTTGAAGGAGGTTGGGGAGGAGCCTTCTCGGCTTCTGTTGGAGCTTCTGCTCCTATCAACTATCTGGAGGACTGGATCATGGACTCGGGGTGTGGTCATCACCTCACCGGAGACGAGACCAAGCTTTCTTCTGCACAGCCCTATACAGGTAACAATGCAATCATTACTGCTGATAATACTGTGCATCCAGTAGAGAAGGTGGGGGTTGTTTCCTTGGGCAGTGATAGAGGGCCATTTACTTTGAAGAGTGTCTATCATGTGCCTGGTATGAGGAAAAACCTCTTCTCCGTGACCAACGCTGTAGACGCTGGGTATCACGTTCTGTTCGGCCCAACAGAAGTGAAGTTTCTACGCAATTTTGAGGTTGTAAAGGCCGAGGTCGTCCATGTCGGGAGACGGGCAAAGGACTTGTTTGTTCTATCAACAAGTTCCTACGTCGACAAGATGAAGACGAATGATGGTGCCGTTATATGGCATGAGAGGTTGGGGCACGTAGGGATGGACAAGCTGAAAGCTATGGCGGTGAGAGGTCTGGTCAAGGGCCTGCCAAGTCTATCTTCCTACGGTGAAGGTCATGTTTGCGCAGGATGTCAGTTCGGCAAGTCTCATCGGCTACCGTTTGACAAGTCGCAGACAAGGAGTAGTGTGTTGTTGGAGTGCATCCACGGTGACTTAATGGGACCAACTACTACCCCAAGCCTCAGAGGCAGCAGATATATGCTGGTGTTGATCGATGATTACAACAGATATTTCTGGGTATATTTCCTGAAGGAGAAGGCGGAGGCGTTTGCCAAGTTTGTGGAGTTCAAGGAGCTCGTGGAGGGTCGGCTAGGACTGCGGGTGAAGAAGCTGAGAACTGAAAACGGAGGGGAGTTCACCTGGCCTCCAGTGAGTTCTCTACTTTTTGCAGGAAGGCGGGCATCCGGAGAGAGCTCACTTGTGCACATACTCCACAGCAGAACGAAGTTGCAGAACGGAAGATCCGT
This sequence comes from Dactylorhiza incarnata, assembly GCA_033032865.1. Lineage (NCBI taxonomy): Eukaryota > Viridiplantae > Streptophyta > Magnoliopsida > Asparagales > Orchidaceae > Dactylorhiza > Dactylorhiza incarnata. Next base: position 5,339,006 of record JAWHQI010000159.1, on the reverse strand, counting down.
CATCTGACGGAGACCTGCAAGTGTTGGTTGCATGCCAAGAGTATCCCAAAGTCCTTCTGGGTGGAGGGAATGTCTTGTGTTGCCTACGTCATCAACAGGATGCCTTTAAGTCCCATCAACATGTTGACTCCACATGAGATGATGTTCAAGGAGAAGCCAAGCGTGGCACACCTTAGGGTGTTTGGATCCACCTGTTACATGCATGTTCCAGATGCTCTTCGGACGAAGCTAGATGCGAAAGCAAGGAAGCTAGTCTTCGTGGGATACGATGAGCGGAAGAAAGGATGGAAGTGCATGGACCCGGAGACGCGGAGATTTGTGGTATCTCGCGACGTCGTGTTCGATGAGGTGACATCTTACAAGGGGTCTTCTGATGTGGAGCTACCAGAGAGCAGGGTGGAGGTGCCAGAGAAAGCTGTGGAGGATCTTCAGGTGGAGCTACCTGTGTCACCAGGTGGTCCATCTCCTTCTAGTTCCGAGACGGGGGCTTCTGGTTCAGGGAGCAGGGGGAGCGATGCTCCTAGCACGTCTGGAAGAGGAGCTAGGGAAGAAGCAGCTGGAGATAATGCAGTTCAGGGGAAGGAGCTGAGGAGGTCGAAGTGAGCGATCGTCGCCCCTGATCGCTATAAAGGAGGAAACGCAGTGAGCTTCGTCTCATGTTTCTTCGATGGTCCCTTGGATGAGAGGGTGTTGGAACCATAGCTTTTGATTTGAGTTAGGATCCATCCTTTTGTTAAATCTAATAATTTAGATTAATCTAAATTAACACAAATTAAATATGATGCGATCGAATCGGAGAATATACTTAAGCAAATAACATAAATTCTCTACGTTCGACAAATGTCGAACGGCGCTCGACAAATAGCCAGACAGCGCTCGACAAATATTCATCAGAACAGCGTTCGACAAATAGCGAACGACGCTCGACGAATCCAGACAGAACAATTGGAGCGGGCAGGCATTCTCTGAACGACACTCGACGAACTCATCCAGACTTAGCAGGTCGACGAGATAAATCAAGATCGACAAAATATCTTATTTGCAGAGAATTGCTCAGCACATCAAAAGGCGCTCGACAAATGCCGTTCAGTGCTCGACAAAATTCTAGCCAGAGCTCGACTAATATTTTATTTTGCTATCTTTCTTTATAATATTTAATCTAGCCGTTGCAGCATTAAAAGCATATTGCCGTTTCTGTATTATCAAATCGGCAACTCCTCTTTCCAAGGAACAAAATTAAAGAGATTTTATCTCTTTCCATTTTTCCCGAGCAAGGATGTAAAAGCTCTCTCTAGACTATATATTCATGAGAAGAGCAGAAAGAAACAGATATAGGAGAGACAGAGAAGAAAATACATAGAAGCAAATCTATTTTTCTTGCTAATATTCTCTTGCAGATTTCATACATCCTGAGACAACAATCACGACCAATTGCTCAGGATCATCACTGCAAAAGAAGGAAGAAGCATTTGAACAATCAAAAGGAAGAGACCTCCAGAACTGTCATTCATCTATACCAGACAGGGGGAGCTCTTCATCATCTGATCCTTTCAACACCATATCGGGATCATCAAGAGTCTTCTTATACAGAGAAGAACAATTTAATTTCTGCTTTTATTTTTCCTCTCTTTACCCCATCCTGTACAGGGTTATAACTCCCTTCAAAAGTTAACTCTCGGTGACATGGCACCTTAGCAAAAACCTGCAGTTTGGTTAGAGCATCTTATCAACAGCTCACCTGGTGAGAGGGCACCTTATCAACAACCTCATAGTGGATTCCTACCAGTGGGTAGAAGAGTAGATGTACCAAGTTGAGGGGAACTACTATACATCTTGTGTCATCGGGATTGTTTGATTCTTGTTTGCTCTGTTTTACTTCTTTACATGTGCTGTGTTTTATTTGCACTTTAACTGTTTAGATTTATTACTCAATCAAGCAAACTTAACCAAGATCTTTTAATAAATGAGAACTAAAACACTCCACTTTCAGAGGGAGCCGTCGAGCTTTGAGAAGGCAAGAGGTGTGAAGGAGTGGGACATTGCAATGCAAGAAGAGATGGCAGCTCTTGAGAAGAATGAGACCTGGTCTCTTGTGCCCAAGCCCAAGGGCACCACTCCTGTTACATGCAAGTGGGTCTACAAGCTTAAGAAGAAGGCTGACGGCAGCATCGAGCGGTACAAGGCTCGTCTTGTAGCTCGGGGGTTCTCGCAGCAATACGGTGAAGACTACGAGGAGACATTCATCCCGGTGGCAAAAATGACTTCAGTTCGGTTCATCATTGCCTTGGCGGCATTCAGTGGATGGGAGATTTGGCAGCTCAACGTCAAGAACGCTTTCTTGTACGGAGAGATTGACAAGGATATCTTCATGGTCCAGCCACCAGGCTTTGTGTCTGAAGATTTTCAGGAGCATGTCTGCAAGTTGAAGAAGGCCCTATATGGGTTGAAGCAAGCGCCGAGGGCGTGGTACGGGAAGATCGCAGAATACCTCCTATTCTGTGGATTTGGTGCTTCAGACTCAGACTCAAGCTTGTTCGTCAAGAAGAGCGGGGAGCTTTAAGTCATCGTGCTGTTATACGTCGACGATATGATCGTGACGGGGAACTCGAAGGAGGAGGTAGCGCAGCTTCGGGCCGAGCTGTCCATCAGGTTCGAGATGAAGGACTTAGGTGAACTTCACCATTTCCTTGGACTCGAGGTGCAGAGGAAGGAAGGTGGAGTACTGGTGACCTAGGCCGGTTATGCGGAGCGGATCGTGGAGCGATTCAGCATGAAGGAAGGGAAGTGCACTTCCACACCTCTGGAGAAGGCCATGAAGCTTAGGAAGGATGAGGGGAGGATTATGCAAGATCCGTTGGTGTTCCGAGCTCTGGTTGGGAGCCTGATCTATCTAACGATCACGAGGCCGGATATTGCATATGCAGTTGGCAGAGTGAGTCGATATATGGCGGAGCAACGGGTACCTCATCTGCTAGCAGCCAAGAACATTCTGAAGTATGTCAAGGCGACCTCGTACATGGGTCTCCTATACAGGAGGGATGCGGGCTTCGAGGTGCACGGGTACATGGATGCTGACTACGGGGGAGATTCAGATGATCGGAAGTCGACGTCTGGATTCGTCTTCATGGCGGGCCCTACAACTATATCATGGTGCAGCAAGAAGAAGGATTTCGTATCGGTCTCCACCACGGAAGCGGAATACAAGGCTTCGGCCTTGGCAGCTCAGGAAGCCATCTGGCTTAGGAGGTTGGTGGGAGACGTCCACAAGGAGGTTCGAGAGCCGACTCTGCTACGCGGTGACAACGAGAGTGCTCTCAAACTGGTTACCAATCCAGTTTGACACGCGAGGACCAAGCATATCGAGATCGAGCATCACTTCATACGGGAGAAGGTGCTGGAGGGATCTCTTTCGGTCGGGCATGTGCGGAGTGCGGACAACGTGGCGGACATCTTCACAAAGACGCTGGCAAAGGGGTCGTTCACACGGCTAAGGAGCCTACTGGGGCTTGTTTCAACTTCCCACTTCAAGGGGGAGTGTTGAATTTGTTGAAGTGGAAGTTAGAAGCCTTTTGGACCTGGGCGGTCTGGGAGGAGGTCGGGCGGTCTGGTGTGATCGCACGACTTGGCGGTCTGCCTCTGCGGTCTGGCTTGTCTTAGCCTAGCTGCGGTCTCTTGGCTTGATCGCTGGTATGGGTCAAAGGCGGCTGAAGGTGTAGGCCACGCGGTCTGTCTGTGACCGCGTGGCGGGCTATTCGTCTTCAGGTGTGCGCCGTCTGTGCGTGACCGCGTGGTGAGCTGTCTTCTTCAAGGCTGTGGCGGTCTGGTGTGACCGCACAGTATGATCCCGGTTTTCCAGAATGCGGTCTGGTAGCTGACCGGGCTTTCTGGTGGTATTCGCGGACTAAGGGTCTTAGTCGCGCGGTCTCAGGTGGAGACCGGCATGCGAACAGGAGTTCGCGGGTTGATGGCGAACTGGGTGTGTTCGCGGTCTCGGGCGAACGCGGGGGGTGAACAGCTTCGGGCGGTCTGGCGATCTCCTTTGGAGTCGCGATCTGCTGTGAGAGTGGCGATCTCTCATGGTTGATGTTGAAGCTGGCGAGTTCACAAAATGAAGCAGGAGTACTATTGCTGATCGCGCGGTGTAACCGGTCAGGTCGCGCGGTCTGGAGGGTGGTGATCCTATCTCATAGGGTGGTGACTGGATCAGGTCTCACGCCTATAAATAGGACCCATCGACAGCAATAATTAAGACACACCAAGTGTAAGTCGAGTTCTCTTCTTTCCTGCGGTCTCTATTTGTCTGACCGGGCGGTCTGCTGATTGAACTCTTCTTGTGCAGCTTCTGCGGATAGTGTGGGCAGCAGCGATCACCTCTTCCTCTGAAAGTGTTCGGGCGGTCTGCGGCTTGGAGTTGTGATGCTGGAGTTCGGGAGAATCGGGAGTTCGGAAGAAGGAGTGCGGTTTGGTGGTGTTCTGTGATCGGCAGGTCGCTACGGTCTGGCAGCTTGCTCAAGTCACAGGGAGGTCGCGCGGTCTGAGCGGTCTCAAGTTATCTTCAACTTTTTATTTTTCTCTTTGGTGTTTGTGCTGGCGAAATCATGTCTCGCCAAACATGTCTTGCCTTGTAATTGAAGTACTGCTATCAATAAAGATTACTTGTTTGCCTCCATTTACTTCTGCTTGTTTGGCTTGTGTACTCTAAGTTGACTAACTCCTGCTCGCTCCATAAAGATTCGAAAAATTTCACAGTTATTGGCAAACCTATTTACGCTATTGGCAGCTCATTGTTAATGGCTAGTCCTGAGCAAAAAGCTCCCCGGGCCCGGGCTTGAACCGGGCTTACCGGGCCGGGCCTTGGTTGCAACCAGGCCGGGCTTTCGCCAATGGAAGGGGGCCTGCCTAGGCCCCCAGGGCCGCGCCGGGCCAGGCCGGGGTTTCGCCAATGGAAGGAGGCCTGCCTAGGCCCCCATGGCCGGGCCGGGCCGGGCTTTCGCCAATGGAAGGTGGCATGTAGGCCGTTCGACGAACGTCCAGGCCGGTCGACGAACGGCCAGGCCGGTCGACGAACGGCCGGCCGCCGTCGAACGGCCTGACCAGTTGGTCGAACGGCCAGGCAGTTCGTCGAACGGCCACGCCGTTCGTCGAACGGCCAGGCAGTTCGTCGAACGGCCACGCCGTTCGTCGAACGGCCTGGCCAGTTCGACGAACGGCCGGGCCGGTTCGACGAACGGCCGGGCCGGTTCGACGAACGGCCGTGCCGGTTCGACGAACGGCCGGGCCGGTTCGACGAACGGCCGTGCCAGTTCGACGAACGGCCGGGCCAGTTCGACGAACGGCCGGGCCAGTTCGACGGCTGGCGCTCGCCGAACTACCGCTACGAGTTTATAAACTATAAAATATAAAAAAAGGTACATATTTCCGAATTTATAAACTATAAAATATAAAAAAGATACATAAAAAACAAATTTTATTAATGTTGATCGAAAACGAATTACACAGAATTATACATATGTATTTGAAAATTTGAATTCTAAAATAAAAATTAATAATTATCTGTATCAAATAACTTTGCAAATACAATTATTACAAAAATAAAGATTTCATACTTCGTCCGGCTTTAAAAATACGGCTCGCCACTTTTGAGGCTTTGAGCTTTTAGCTTTTAACTAAGTTAGGTTGATTGCGTCCATCTCGTCTTCCATTTCAGACGAGCTATCCTCCAAATTTGAAGTATGTTGCTTCCTTCTCATTGCATCCAAGTGATCCTTGTAGCATATGCAGATTTTGAGCGATTCTTCGCTTAGACGACTTCTCCGCTCGTTCAACACCCTGCCACTAAGAGAAAAAACAGACTCTGAAGCTACTGTGCTAGCTTGGATCGTTAGTAAATCTCGGGCCATATAGGCCATAATATGATAGGTATTTACTTTACCTTTCCACCATTTTAAAAGATCAAGATTTTCTATTTCGTCCGTACTCATAAAATCACGAAATTGTGTCTTCGTATACAAATCTAATTCATTTAAACTACTAGAAGTTGTGCGCGCTTTTTTCCTAGATGTTAGCTCTAACATTTTATTTTTAAAACTATCGCGTGTTTTTGGTTGCGACACATTCTCTCGGGGCCGCGATCCGTATAAATTATCGTAATAATTATAACATTCAGTAAAAATAGTGTTAAAATTTTAAATACTAATATTATCCAAATTTGAGTAACTAATATTTTCGCATAAATTATTATTTATTTCTTCTAATAAATTTTCAACGTCTTCTACGCCGAATAGAGGATTCAAAGCGGCGGCGGATGAAAACATCGCTGGCATTTCTATATAATATTTTAAAAAAATTCCATTAATTCTATTAAATCTTGTCATCCGATATGTTGTTTAAAATAATTTAATTTTTATGTTATATTAACAAAATTTTCAATAACTAGCGGCTAGTAGGATAATATACACCCGATAAATAATTTGTTGCTGTGTAAAAAACTCTAATAATTCCATATAACTTTCTAAAACTGTCCAATCGGCCTTACTTAAAGTAGTGATTTTTGACGAATCGCCCGTTTTAACATTATGTAGGTCGAGTTCCATCTAATTGGCATGCCAGATAAAGGTTTCAAATTTTTTTCACTTTATGCGTTTACGAATTTCTTAAAATCTTGTCGTCGTTGTTTAGAACTATAAATAAATTGTAACATTAAACGAATTTTATTAATACATGGTTCCATATAAGTTAAACTATCATGTACAACTAAATTTAAAATGTGACATACACAACGAGTATGAAAAATGCCCCGTTTAACATAGGTTTTAAATCTCGTTTTAACCACTCAATTGCGGTGGTATTATTTGTAGCGTTATCGAAAGAATTACTCATAATGTTATCTTTTATTTTAAATTCCCGCACACACCTTAAAATAATTTGATAAATCGCTTGACCGATGTGCGGGACTTCAAAACTTTCAAAACATATTATGCCCTTATTTAGATCCCAGGAAACGGGATCGACCCAGTGACAAGCGATAAAAAGATATGATAATCTTAATTTTATACTACTTGTCCAAACGTCGCTCGTTAAACTTACTCGTCCCTCATAATTTTCAAAATAAAGATTGTTTCGCTTCTAAATAATTTATTAAACTCACTCGACCCTCAAAACGTCGCTGCCGAGCTTGATCGTATGTCCATATTTGTGCGGATCCTGATAATTGCGCCTGACTGGACTCGGGAGCTTGTTTCGTCATGCACGACTTAATGTGTCGTGCGAGTGTTGAGTTGCCACTGAGGGTGAGCAGTTTCGCGCAAAGTTTGCACTTTGCCCTGTGTTCATTGCCGACTTTGACTTTCTCGAAGTGCTCCCACACTGGAGCCGTGTGTTTGTGCTCCACAATTTCGTGCGTCAACGTTGATGACGACGACGCCATGCTCGACGACATTGAATGAGACTATGAGAGAGAGTAAGAGAGAGAGAGAGAGAGAGAGAGAGAGAGAGAGTAAGAGAGTAACTTAGTAAGAGAGAGAGAGTGAGAGAGAGAGAGAAAAGATATAATGAAGAGAGAGGGGGTATAAATAGAAATTTTTTTAAAATAAAAATTTAAAAAACTAAAAAACTAAAATTTAATTTTAATTAAAATTTTTTTTTTTTAAAAAGAATAAAACAAAGTGGTTGCTGCCACTTTAATCAAGTGGCAGTAGCCACTTAAAGCTGCTACCGCATGCAGCAGCATGCAGGCGGCAGCAGCCCAACGGCTATAGAGCCGTTGGCTTCCAACGGCTCTATAGCCGTTGGAATTAATGGGCCGGGGCAAAGCCCGGCCCAGTTCCAGCCTGGGCCTAAAACTGGGCTTTGCCCGGCCTGGCCCGGGCCGATTTTCAGGCTGGGCTTTGCCCCAAAATCGGGGCCCTGCAAGGGCCCCGTAGCCCGGCCTGGCCCGGGGTGGGCTTAGCCCGCCACCAGGCCTACCCGGGCTTTTGCCAGGCCGGGCCTGGGCCGGCCCCCAGGCCCAGTTTCAAAGCCCAAGTCTATTAATGGCAGATCGCAAAAATTTACAGACAGACCATTATGTTAAAGGCAGACCAAGAGAAAAATAAAAAAAATTAAATCAATATATATAATGTAAGTTATACAAAATTTGCAATAATTCGAACCATATAAATTCTCCAAAAATTTATAGAAAGTAATATTTATGTTAGATAGTACATGAATAATTAGTTAAGACTAGTAGAACCAAAAGAGCCCGTCAAAACTAGCTGCATATATTGCTCCATACATACGAGCACCATTGTTTTGCAACTTTCCAATCAGCCAAAAACTGCACATCCATACATACGAGCACCATTGTTATGCACGAGCATATCTAGATTGGGGACTATTCTGTTGTTGTTGTTGTTGTTGTATGCACGTGCATATCTTCTTGTAGGGGTTTTTAGGTGTAAGTTTTATGGTTTAAATCCTGGAAGAGTTATGAGAGAATGTTGTGTTCTTCACTCTTGATTTTCTGTGTCGACCTGAGAAAGATGAGGGGCAGCGGGCGGATAAGAAGAAGATAATCATGGCTAAGGCACCAAGCTAGGTTTGGGGGCGAACCTGCAGTGTCGACCGGCTGACGGCGAGGGGCGGTGGCGAGCTCCTATGGCGAGAAGCTTCTAGCGGCGGTGGCCAGCGGATGTGGCGAGCGGCGTGCGGCGATCGGCGCAGAGGAAGATAGGTTTTCGATCGGGAAGGGGTCGGCCGCGGGTTTCACGAGAGGAGATATTATGGGCTGCCAATAGGTTTCATAAAGGAGAAAGGAAAAGTGCGTGAATCCTAAATTAAGTGATTTGCCAATAGCTAAATTAGGTTTGCCAATAAAATTATTCTTCTATTTATAGCCAATGTGGGACTAACTTTAAAATTAAATATCTCTCTCTTGCTTCTCTCTTTCTCATCACCGCCCTCTCTCTCCCCCTCCCTCTTTCCTCTCTCCTCTCTCTCTCTCTCTCTCTTACTCTGCCACAGCCGCTCTCTCTCTTCCCTCCCCCTTTCTCTCTCTATATATCTTTTCGGTATACATAATAATAATAGTAAAGTAGTATACACTAGTAGTACGTATACATAATAATACCATAATAATAGTATACATAATAATACCATATTTGTTGAAGCCAGGAAAATCCTAGGCTCCAAAATTCGGATAATGCAGCCGGAGGCTACTAGCCCAGCATTCCAACGAGATGACTTGGCTGACAATGACGAAGAAGCTAGAACAAGATGGCTTGGCTGGCACCACGTACCCGGAAGCTCAAGGGAGTCTTCCCCTCCAAAACCAAAAATGGCCGAGCTTGGTACAAGGAAGGCAGGGACATGGCGAGTATCTCGCCTGAGGGGGTCAACCTCGTCCAGAAGTCCCTTTTTCTTGTACCCCTAGGGTCTACTTATAGACAAATCCGGGGGGGGGGGTAGTTACCTGACCATACTCGCCTCTGCTCGCCCCTTGCTCGCCATACTCGCCCCTTGCTCGCCATACTCGCCTCTTGCTCGCCAAGCTCGCCCCTTGCTCACCATACTCACCCCTTGCTCGCCATACTCGCCCCTTGCTCGCCGAGCTCGCCCCTTGCAAGGTCTACGAATAGGCGTCTCCTTAGGCCATTCTGATCTCGACGAATTACGGGTGGTATAATATTAATATCATAATAAAATGTACGCTCTATTGTTCAAATTAATACTAATTTATTAATAGTATACCATAATAAAATGTATACCATATTAATACCATTATAAAATATGTATAAAATAATATTATTCATTATATATATATATTTCACGGTTCGACCCCGGTTCACCCTGTTGGACCGATTCAACCTTGAATTTTTCTCTCTGCCGGTTCGACATCCGATCCGGTTTTCAAAACCACCATTATCTTAGTGGAGTAGTGAGATTTTTGACTAACCGCCACTCGATTTTGTATATATAGATGAGAACCCATAATATGAGTGCATATCAAGGCCCATGACTTTTCAAAAAGTGGAGAAAAAAGAGATTTTAGCAGTAGCTTTTTCAACCGATAGACTTTCCAAACAGTTTGTAAAGTGCATTAGCGTTTTTCAGAAAACGATTTAAAGCTAAAAAAACCCTCCCAGAAAGGCCCCAGGTCATTATTATATGTGTTTAATAGATCTCTTAGTGATGAGAATATAATGCGTATGCAAGCTCTCAGATTTTTGGAGGACTTATTTTATGATTTAGTAACAAGTACATGCATACCATGGGAATGAAAAAAGAACTTTAATAATAAAATTTATATACAAATTTCTAGGCCTCATGATAGAATTGTTTTTTCCTAGAGCACACGGATCGCCATTTTCCGTAAATGACCGTCTCGCCCTTCGGGCAGTTCGGGCAGCTTTGTTGAAAGCGATAAAGGCGACGAACGGGTCCTGCAATCTGAGAAATTAGGAAATGATAACTGTGTGCGTGTTCAGAACGTGAAAATATTCTGAGCGCGCGAGGAAGCGTTCTGAGCGTGCGATGAACTTGGAAGCGTTCTGAGCGCGCCACGAAGCGTTCTGAGCGTGCGACGAACTTGGAAGCGTTCTGAGCGCGCAACGAAGCGTTCTGAGCGCGCAACGAAGCGTTCTGAGCGTGCGACGAACTTGGAAGCGTTCTGAGCGTGCAACGAAGCGTTCTGAGCGCGCGATTAACTTGAAAGCGTTCTGAGCACGCAACGAAGCGTTCTAGGCGCTCGACGAACTTGGAAGCGTTCTGAGCGCATAACGAAGCGTTCTGGGCGTGCGACGATCTTGGAAGCGTTCTGAGCGCGCGAGGAGGCGTTCCGAGCGTGCGCGGAGCTGGGAAACGAGAAGTCGTGCCCCCAAGGGGGGGAGTGGGTTTCAGCCGCACCTGTCGAGAGGGTGCGGCCTCGGCCGGATGCTCTGCAAGGCCCCCTGCAGGAGAGGGGTGCGGTTAGGCCGCACCCCTCATGGTGGGGGGGGGGGGGGGGGGTACGGTTTGGCTGCACCCCTAGGGGGGGCGGCTTTGCCGCACCCCAAGAGGGGTGCGGTTAGGCCGCACCCCTCATGGGGGTGCCGTTTGGCCGCACCCCCCCCCCCCCCCCCCCCCCCACGAGGGGTGCGGTTAGACCGCGCCCCTTGTGGGGGAGGCGGTTCGCGTGCTACCGCGCGCGCTATCGCGCACGGTATCATCATGCGTGTTGTGTGCGGTAGCGCGCGCGGTAGCACATGCGGTTGCGCGCGGTACAACTACGTGTGGTGTTGTCGCATGCAGTTGTGTGCGGCCCTGCAGCGCGTACTGCGCGCGTGATTGTACGGGTGGTTAGCTGTGGAGATGGTGGGTTTGTTCCACTTTCTCACTCATCCCCCCCATTATCTTAGTAGAGGAGTGAGATTTTTGACTAACCGCCACCCGGTTATATATATATATATATATATGAGAACACATAATATGAGTGCATATCAAGGCCCATGACTTTTCAAAAAGAGGAGAAAATGAGTTTTGAGCAGTAGATTTTTCAACCGATAGACTTTCCAAACAGTTTGTAAAGTGCGTTAGAACCCTCCCAACAAAGAACTTTAATAATAAAATTTAATCGATCTCTTAGTGATGAGAATATAATGCGTATGCAAGCTTTCAGATTTTTGGAGGACTTATTTTATGATTTAGTAACAAATACATACATACAATGGGATGAAAAAAGAACTTTAATAATAAAATTTATATACAAATTACTAGGCCTCATGATAGGAATTGTTTTTTCCTTAATATGTGAAAGCTCAAAAAATAGTTCGCTGAATTTCTACCTTTGTTATCGTCATCACAAGCATTACTTCTAGCTACTATTATTTGCTTAGTTTACATTGTTAGCCACTCTTTTTAGGATCAAGATGTTGGGAATGCGAGCAAACAATTCCGATCAGAGCACCTGTTGGTAATTTGAGCGAGCACCTGGCGACCGCGTTGAGCGGTATACAAATACGCAAAAGAAAAATACGATGCAGAAAATAATAAAGCACACAGAAAATTTTAACGTGGAAAACCCAATTGGGTGAAAAATCACGGGACGATCGGAGTCCAACCCGGAAAGCCTCCACTAAAAATGTGTGAAAAATCACACGCACGGAATACAGACTCCCCCCCCCCCCCCCACCGATCCACAAAGGATCTTCACTCCTCCACCACAAAAATAATCCACAAAGGATTTACACTCAAACACCCCCTCTTCCAACACGATACACAATCACAATATTGAAAAAGAAATACAAGATAGGCGTGAGGAATCGTTACCCGGACGGATTGAATAATCCGCCCCAACGTCAAAGATGACGTTCTCAGATCCACGGAGAAGAACGGCTAAGACCAGCCCCTTTCTTCCTCGTCTTCAGCCTCCAAGCCACGAACAAGAGCCAGCAACACAAAGCAGCGGTGCTCCAAAGACACAGGCGGCGGCGGCCCTCCAAGACAGGAGCGGCGGCGGCAACACCTCACGAACAGCGGCAGCAACCCCCTCCACAAGCGGCGGTGGCGGCACTCCTTCACCAACACAGCAGCGGCCCTCCTCTTCCTTCCTCCAGGCGGCCACATTCCAGGCGGCAGCCCCTCGGCGACAGCCCCTCCTCCAACAGCGGCGAAAAAGATGGGAGCCCTAGCCGTCGGTTTCCAATCACACGAGGGAGAGAGAGTGGGAGGCACCACTACAACAAACTGCACCTGTTGTAAGGACTGGAATATAACTGAAACACAGTTTGTTACTAATAGTTATATTTAGTAACAAAGTTTTTTTTTTGTTACAAAAAATAACTTTTTTGCAACGAATATTTTAAACTTTGTTACAATAATAATTAATTCGTTACTATAACTATAAGTATTTGTAACAACACTAATGTTACGTTATAAATAGAAAACTTTTCTCACAATAAGTATCAATTGTAACCACATCATGGAAGTTTTTAAAGTTTTGTTACAAAAAATATATCATATTTTATTTTCAATTTTTGTACAATTTTATTATCAAAGTTTTGAATTATTATTATTTTTTTTAAAAAAAATTGTATTCGCGCGACAGTACCCCGCCTCGATAGTGCTCTAACGCGACGACATTACTCCTACAGTTCGCAACCTTAGTAAGTTGAATATTCCTAGATTCCTGAAGACATAAAGTAGGGATAATTGCAGTCTAAAGTTGTTTTGCTAACATAATACACATGTCTCTATTTTAGCTAGTAGAAGTAGTGCTTGATAACAAAGCCTCTATTTAAATTAAAAACACAAGATATTCTTTAAAACTTAACCCCGAACGTTTAAATCTATCGATCTTAGATAAACAAACAAATAGTAAAACTAGCGATTATGAAAATCCACAAACATATACTCTCGAAACTAAATGCTTTAAGAATAAAAGTAAAGTAGGGTTTATTATTTTTGGAGTTTTTTTTTTTTTTGGAAAACGGGAAATACACCCCCATACGTAAAACCCAACATTGTCCCCAATGTTGTAATGTAAGTATGAAGAAGGGAAAATAACAATGCAATATATACAAAAGGAAAAAGGAAGCAAAAAGGCTTCCCTGAAGTAAAGCTGGCGGGGTCGGAAGAAACCCTGCAAAAATAGAGAAAAAGCATAATAAAAATATTAGATAAATATGGGGTGCCTCCCACGAGCGCTTTGTTTACCGTCGCGTAGCTTGACGCATTTGGCGTGGTGAGATTATAAATTGGGGAGGGTTAAAGATTCTGTGTGTCCGTCCACCGGATCGCCCGCAAGATATAGTTTTAAACGGTGGCCGTTGACTTTAAAATCGCCTTTTTCGGGGTGAGAGATAAGAACGGTCCCATACGGCCAAACCTCTTTGACTGTAAAGGGGCCGGACCAGCGGGATTTGAGCTTACCCGGAAAAAGACGAAGACGTGAATTATAAAGAAGGACAAGATCGCCCGGCGCGAAAGTTTTTGGAAATTTAATTTTTCGATCGTGGTAGAACTTAGAACGCTCCTTATAAAATTTATTACTCTCATAAGCGTTCGCACGCCATTCATCGAGTTCATTGAGTTGGAATTTCCTATTCTCGGAGGCTAAGTTCGAATCGAGATTTAAAAATTTTAAGGCCCAAAAAGCGCGGTGTTCTAATTCTACCGGTAAATGGCACGCTTTGCCGTAGACTAATCGATAGGGCGTACAACCGATAGCGGTCTTGTAGGCCGTACGATACGCCCATAACGCGTCGTCGAGTTTTGAGGACCAATCCTTCCTATTTAAAGAGACGGTTTTTTCCAGAATGCGTTTTATCTCGCGATTTACTACCTCTACTTGGCCGCTCGTTTGGGGGTGATAGGCGGTGGCGAGCTTATGCGTGACGCCGTATTTAGATAAAATTTTTGAAAACTGGGCATTGCAGAAGTGCGTGCCCCTATCACTTACTATTGCACGGGGCGTGCCAAAGCGAGAAAATAATTTTTTTAGAAAATGGACGACGACTCGCGCATCATTGGTGGGCAGAGCTTGCGCTTCCGCCCACCTAGATACATAGTCGACCGCCACTAAGATATAGCGATTATTAAAAGAAGGAGGTAGGGGGCCTACAAAGTCTATGCCCCACAAATCGAAAATTTCGCATTCTAAATAAAAATTTTGGGGCATCTCGTCACGACGGGAGATGTTACCCGACCGCTGGCAGCTATCGCATATACTCACAAAAGTGTGAGCATCCTTAAAGAGAGTGGGCCAATAAAAGCCTGACTCTAACGCTTTCCGCGCGGTCCGGTTGGCTTGATAATGCCCTCCAGCCGGCCCCTCATGGCAGTGTCGCAATATTTGCGCACCCTCCTCGCTTGAAACACATCTTCGTATCACTTGGTCTGCGCAGATGCGAAAGAGAAAGGGGTCCTCCCAAAAGTAGTTTTTCAAGTCAGAGAAGAATTTCTTCTTCTGCTGAGTCGAAAAATCTTTTGGAAGGACCCGCGCGACTAAATAGTTCGCGTAATCTGCGAACCAAGGGGTAGAAGAAGTTTTTGTATTATTTATGATTAAAAGGCGCTCCTCAGGAAATCGATCGTCTATTTCGGGTTCGACGAGCGCTTCTGCGGCGGGGTGTTCTAAACGTGAGAGGTGGTCGGCTGCTAAATTTTCAGCCCCCTTCTTATCCCGGATCTCTAAGTCAAATTCCTGTAAAAGGAGGACCCATCGAAGTAAGCGAGGCTTAGCATCAACTTTGGCCAAAAGATATTTCAAGGCGGAGTGATCAGTGAAAACGATTACGTGTGAAAGGGTTACGTAGGGTCGGAATTTATCAAAAGCAAAGATGACGGCGAGAAGTTCCTTTTCCGTTGTGGTGTAGTTAGCCTGTGCGGCATTGAGTGTACGAGAAGCGTAATATATAGGATGAAAATATTTATTTACGCATTGGCCTAAGACAGCTCCTACTGCGATATCGCTCGCGTCGCACATAATCTCAAACGGAAGAGACCAATCTGGCGCCACCAGAATTGGAGAATTGATAAGTTGCTTTTTAATAAAATTAAACGCCTCTACGCAGGCCGTGTCAAAAATGAATGGGGAATCCTTTTCCAGGAGGTGAGTTAGCGGTTTGGTTATTTTTGAAAAATCTTGAATAAACCGCCGATAAAAACCTGCGTGGCCAAGAAAACTTCTAATTGATTTGACGTTCGAAGGAACAGGAAGTTGTTCAATTATAGCGACTTTGGCCTTATCGACCTCCATCCCCTTGGAAGAAATTTTATGGCCGAGGACTAAACCCTCTCGGACCATGAAGTTGCATTTCTCCCAGTTCAAGACTAAGTTCGTCTCCTCGCACCGTTGGAGGACTCTATCTAAATTTTTTAAACAATTTTTAAAAGAGTTTCCAAAGACGGAGAAGTCATCCATGAAGACTTCCATTATGTCTTCTACTAGCTCGCCAAATATTGCCAGCATACATCTTTGGAATGTAGCTGGCGCGTTACAGAGGCCAAACGGCATCCTTCGATATGCGAAGGTGCCGAAAGGGCAAGTAAAAGTCGTTTTTTTCTTGGTCCTCGGGTGAAATAGGGATTTGGAAAAATCCCGAGAGACCATCAAGGAAGCAATAAAAAGGGTGACCGGAGAGACGCTCTAAGATTTGATCAATAAACGGTAGCGGAAAGTGGTCTTTTCTGGTGGCATCATTTAGTTTTCTGTAGTCGATGCACACCCTCCAACCCGTAACAGTACGAGTTGGGATTAATTCGTTATTCGTGTTCTCCACGACCGTTATACCGCCTTTTTTAGGGACGACTTGTACAGGGCTTACCCACGTACTGTCGGAAATAGGATAGATAATCCCCGCATCGAGGAGTTTAATAATTTCAGTCTTAACGACTTCCCGCATGTTCGGGTTAAGTCGTCGTTGAGGTTGAATTGTTTTGCGGGGGTTTTCTTCGAGAAAAATTTTGTGGGAGCAGAATGAGGGGTTAATTCCCCTGATATCAGAAATTTGCCATGCAATTGCACGGCGATGTTTAGATAAAACTTCAACCAATTCGGATGTTTCCGAATCAGTTAAAGTAGAAGATATTATAACCGGAAGTTTTAAGTTCGCGGCTAGAAAAGCATATTTTAAATGGTCGGGGAGTTGCTTAAGCTCCAAGACCGGAGGTTCTTCGTAGGAAGTGGAGATTTTTAAATCTTTCGAGTCGAAAGGCTCGAAAGGCGAATCTGGCGGTAATTCTTCTAAAGGAGGTTGATTCGCCAGATCCGAATCGTCTATCATTAAAGATAGCAATTCTGAAAGAGAAGAACACTCGTCCACAAACGCGGATTCCAAATTGAAACAGGAATCATCATTCGATAGTGAGTTCCGCATGGAGGGGTTGATATGTAAAGTAACTTCGTCGTCTCCAACTCGAAGGAGGAGGCGACCGTTACTGACATCGATTAACGCACGGGAGGTTGCGAGAAAGGGGCGACCGAGGATGATGGGTACCTCGACGTCCTCCTCTATGTCCAGGATGACAAAGTCTACCGGAAAGATAAACTTGTCGACCTTGACCAGAACATCCTCCGCTACCCCGATTGGGTACTTTACCGAGCGATCCGCGAGTTGGATGCTCATTTTTGTCGGACTCGGGACGCCTAAATTGAGTTTTTTGAAAAGAGAAAAAGGCATCAAATTGATGCTGGCGCCTAAGTCCGCAAGAGCGTACTTTATTAACATATTGCCAAAGAGACACGGGATGGAGAACCGTCCCGGGTCGTTCAGTTTTGGCGGCAATTTGTTAAGGAGAACAGCCGAACATTCCGCATTAAGGGAAACATGCGAAACATCCTCGAGTCGCTTTTTATTAGAAAGCAATTCCTTAAGATATTTCGCATATTTCGGCATTTGGGAGAGTGCCTCGCAGAAGGGGACGTTTATTTGAATTTGTTTTAAAATACGCAAAAATTTTTGATAATTTTCGTCCTCCTTCTCTTTATTAATTTTAGACGGGTAAGGAATTCGAGGACTCGAAACATTCGGCGCAACCGGAAAATCCGGAGCAATTAGAATCGAAGAAGAGGGTGGAGGGGTCGGAGGCGAAATACATACCTTAGGCTCAACCCGCAATGGGGAGACGACCTCCTTGCCGCTTCGAAGGGTTATAGCGTTGGCATTTTCCCTTGGGTTTGGCTCTGTATTCCCTGGTAAGGCTCCGTATGGCCGCTCGGAGACCATCTTTGCAAGTTGTCCAACCTGGTTTTCCAAGCTTTTAATCGATCCGGTAAGATTCCGGATATTTGAATCGTTGGACGCGATGTATTTAGACAAAATATCTTCGAGCGGCGAAGGTTTTGGAGGAGGAGGCTGGAATCCCTGCGGAAATCCTTGCGGAAATCCCTGAGGATTCATATGTGGGGGCCTCTGAGCATTGTTAGGATTGCTCCAGGAGAAATTAGGATGGCTCCTCCAACCCGGATTATAATTATTACTATACGGGTTGTTATTAGGGTTGAAGGGGGGTCTAACCGGATTACCGAGGTAATCCACCGTTTCTTCGATTACGTTATTATTATTATTATTATTCCAAGCGGGAGTGGAGGAGGAAACAGTCATCTCCGCCACCTGCTTACTTAGCCTCTCCACTTGTGAGGCTAAGAAAGTAGTGGCGTCCACTTCAAAAAGACCAGCCGGTTTAGTAGGACGCGACCTTGGCACGTTCCATTGGTACGCATTCATGGCCATTTCGTCGATCAGAGCTTGAGCGGTCTCCGGGGTTTTGTTGTTTAACGTTCCCCCGGAGGCCGCATCAATCATCTGCCGCGTAGAAAAATTTAAACCATTATAAAACGTTTGGACCTGTAGCCAAGTTGGTAGCGCGTGATGAGGACACCTACGCAAATATTCTTTAAAACGCTCCCAAGTCTCATAAAGAGACTCAGAATCGAATTGTACAAAGGATGTGATATCCGTGCGTAGTTTTGCGGTTTTTGACGGAGGAAAATACTTAGTTAAGAAAAATTCCGTCAATTGGGCCCACGTGGTTATGGACCCTCTCGGAAGAGAAGTCAACCATGATTTGGCCTTTGACCGTAGCGAAAATGGAAATAAGCGTAAACGAATGGCGTCATCAGTGACGCCATTAATTTTAAAGGTGTCGCATATTTCTAAAAAGTTTGAAAGGTGCTGATTTGGGTCCTCATCTGGCAAACCGTCGAACTGAATCGACTGTTGTACCATTTGAATTATGCTGGATTTTATTTCGAAATTATTATTATTAACTGTCGGGCGAGTAATACTGGATCCTGTATCTTCCAAATTCGGCCGGGCATAATATGCCATGGTCCGGGCCGGGGCCGCATTTGGAATTGGATCGCCCATATTTACAGTATCTCCGATCGACTCTTCGGGGGTTTCGAGTAAGTTTTGATCACGAGATCGGATGCGCTCACGAAGAGTGCGCTCGATTTCGGGGTCAAAAGGAATAGTCGAATCGTCCGACGAGTTTCCTCGGGTCATATACTAAAAGCAATATTTTTGGATTTTCTGTTTTATTATTATTATTTTTTTTTTTTTTTTTTTTTTTAAATATAAGTTTTTATATTTATATATTTTTTTTTGTTTTATTACTTTTTGTAAAAAATTTTTTTTTTTTTTTTTTTTTTTATTTTTAGTAAAAATATATAGATAAGGAATAAAATTAATAGTAGTTCCTACTTTCAAATAACAACACAAAGTTCCCCGGCAACGGCGCCAAAAACTTGATGATTACTTGGGCTTCTTCTTTTTGTTTTATAAATAAAAGATAACCTTTATATTAAGAGTTTAGAATTGGCGGATATTTTCGAAGAGTCTCGCAAGTACTCCTACTTTGAGAAATTAACCGTTATCCTATCGAAGGATAGAAGTAACGATCTTTTTCTTCTTTCGGAATATTGACAATTACGCTTCGGCTACAATGCCGAATTCTATTGAATTGAATAGTAGAAAAGGAGAGTTTTGCACTAAATGAGTTTGAAAAGCTGTGTTTGAATTTTTAGTCCAAATTAATCATTTGATAAAGGCAAGTATACCTTATCGCAAGTAATACAGGATATTTTTAGAAAATATCGGGATCGTATATTTCCGCGGGTCGTGTTGATTATGCTACTTCGAGGGACGAACTATTATTTTATCGGAATAATATTTTTAGTTGATTTAACTAGAGTTCTAAATGATAAAATGCGAAAGATGATTTAAGCGATCTACTAGAGTTCTAAGTGATGAGAAATATAGCGCGCGACGTCGAATTACCTTGAGACGAAAATAGATTTTTCGTAGAATTAAAAGTGATGACTTTTCAAAATATTAAGATGACTTGGCCGTGGAGGTTCCATAATTATGAACGCTCCTCTCTCGAGGGTACGCCCACCTGAGATTATGAATATTCGACCGAACTCTCGTTCTACAATCGAATGTTCTTAATACTCGCTTTATGTTGCGAACCCCGCTATTGGGTTTTTATTTCCAATTCGGGAGAGTTACCTCGTCCTCTCTCGAGGGTAGAGCGCACTTCTCTTTACCCGTGAGTGATCAGTCCGTACACACGAGCCTCTCGGCTAACTAGGTACGAAAACGGAAATGAAAACCACACATCGATTATGTGGCTCCACTCAACGTGATTCTCGGATAAACCTTAAGCGTTAATTATTTTAGAAAGAGATGTTTTAATTCTTATAGAAAAACTATTTTTGTGTCCCAATGCTCTTCGACGTCGTGCGCTAAAGGAAATTAGCCACTCATCGGAATGGAGACGGCATTATCGGTTGAAAAATACATGTTTGATAATTAAAGCGGATATAAGCGGATAAAAAGGAAATAAAAAGACTTATATAAAAACAGTAATAATATCCGTCCCAACCACCTTAAACAAGTGCTAAAAAGTTCTTAGCCTCTTATTTAAGAAGGGGGTGGTATAGAAATGAAAAGACTTATAAAGGTGCAGAAATAATATCCGTCCCAACCAACTTAAATAAGTGCTAAAGTAAATTAGCCTCTTATTTGAGAAGGGGATGGTATAGAAATGAAAAGACTTATAAAGGTGCAGAAATAATATCCATCCCAACCGACTTAAATAAGTGCTAAAGTAAATTAGCCTCTTATTTGAGAAGGGGGTGGTATATAGCAGTTATATAAAGACTGAAATAAAAACTAAGCTACAAAAAAAGGAAAATACTATCTCATACACGCACACACTCTAAAAGAAACTGAAAAAGAAAGCGTTTAAAATGAAAGCGATAAAATAAAGCGAAAAAGAAAACGATAAAACTATTTTATGAAAGCTTGTAAATCTAAGCTATGAAAACAGTAAACCTAGATTACGAAAGCAATAAAACTAACTATAAAAGCAATAAAACTAAATTATGAAAGCAATAAAGCTAAACTCATACACGCACACACACTAACATTAATAAAAAGAAGATGATCCAAATGAGAAAAACATCATTTTATTTCTGAAATCAGCATTACAACTAGACTAGGAAGACGAAAAAACTACAAACGAACTTAAACTGAAATGCAGAAGAGAAGCTCACAATCACTCAAAAGAACTCACAATACAACAAAACCACTCAAAATTTGGATGAAAATAACTTCAGCCGAGCCCCTCTATTTATAGGGAAAATTTGAGTTTTACACGCCCTAGGTCACGGGCGTGACTTGAATGATTTGTCGGGATTTGATCTGAATTGAGCCGTCCCGTTGATATTTGATCTTTAAAATTACACGCCCTTGGTCACGGGCGTGTCTGAGGGCGTGACCTGTGAAAATTTTGCAAAAAATTGCAAAAACAAAAATAAAACTAAGTTAGAAACCAGAAATAATAAAAAAGCAATTTATTCATTAATTTACATAGAAAATTCACAATATTAATTAAAACTATACTAATACTTATACCAAAAATACATATTTTTTATTACTTATTTGAGTTAGCAAAACAACTTTAGACTGCAATTATCCCTACTTTATGTCTTCAGGAATCTAGGAATATTCAACTTACTAAGGTTGCTCTCAAAACTTTTTTTTATTATTCTAGAATTTCTCTTGAAAACCCCTTGTATACACCAATTTAGCATGGCAAAAACACAAAAAAAAGAAAAAAAAAAAACGATCTTATGTCAATGGGAATACAAAAATTCCGTAAACATAGGCACCCAATATTTGTTAAAAGAAATCCTATGTCAATGGGAATTGCAAATTCCGTAAACACAGGCATTGGGTTAATTAAAAAGGTCAATTTTCCCTCGTCCCTCGTACACCAACGATGGGAGTCAAAGGAAACTTTATAAGAGGGGTGAGATGATACAATTCATCACCCCTAATCCAAGTACTCTTCTATTTGCCAAGGCTTTTTTCCCCCTTTTCCCTTAACCAAATTATTGTTTCTAGTTCTAATTCAAAAAATCATTTGAGAGCATAATTAGTAACTTATATTTTTCCTTTATGTTTCTTTAAACAAAGGTTATTATAATTTCGATCTAATCTCGTTTACTAATGATTGCAATTTTGTTTGCTATTTGGTTAATTAAGAAGTCTTTTGGCCAGGACATTTCTTCTACTTAAATCATTTGCATAATTTAGGACTTAACTCTTATTACTCCGAATTTTTATTTTTCAGTCTCTTATGATTAAAAATAAAACGATAGCCAAAAATTAGAACTTATGTTAATCCCGTATAGATCTCTCTTACTTTTGCCCTGGAATAGCAAAAGCTTAAGTATGGGGGTATTTGATAAGTAATAAAAAATATGTATTTTTGGTATAAGTATTAGTATAGTTTTAATTAATATTGTGAATTTTCTATGTAAATTAATGAATAAATTGCTTTTTTATTATTTCTGGTTTCTAACTTAGTTTTATTTTTGTTTTTGCAATTTTTTGCAAAATTTTCACAGGTCACGCCCTCAGACACGCCCGTGACCAAGGGCGTGTAATTTTAAAGATCAAATATCAACGGGACGGCTCAATTCAGATCAAATCCCGACAAATCATTCAAGTCACGCCCGTGACCTAGGGCGTGTAAAACTCAAATTTTCCCTATAAATAGAGGGGCTCGGCTGAAGTTATTTTCATCCAAATTTTGAGTGGTTTTGTTGTATTGTGAGTTCTTTTGAGTGATTGTGAGCTTCTCTTCTGCATTTCAGTTTAAGTTCGTTTGTAGTTTTTTCGTCTTCCTAGTCTAGTTGTAATGCTGATTTCAGAAATAAAATGATGTTTTTCTCATTTGGATCATCTTCTTTTTATTAATGTTAGTGTGTGTGCGTGTATGAGTTTAGCTTTATTGCTTTCATAATTTAGTTTTATTGCTTTTATAGTTAGTTTTATTGCTTTCGTAATCTAGGTTTACTGTTTTCATAGCTTAGATTTACAAGCTTTCATAAAATAGTTTTATCGTTTTCTTTTTCGCTTTATTTTATCGCTTTCATTTTAAACGCTTTCTTTTTCAGTTTCTTTTAGAGTGTGTGCGTGTATGAGATAGTATTTTCCTTTTTTTGTAGCTTAGTTTTTATTTCAGTCTTTATATAACTGCTATATACCACCCCCTTCTCAAATAAGAGGCTAATTTACTTTAGCACTTATTTAAGTCGGTTGGGATGGATATTATTTCTGCACCTTTATAAGTCTTTTCATTTCTATACCATCCCCTTCTCAAATAAGAGGCTAATTTACTTTAGCACTTATTTAAGTTGGTTGGGACGGATATTATTTCTGCACCTTTATAAGTCTTTTCATTTCTATACCACCCCCTTCTTAAATAAGAGGCTAAGAACTTTTTAGCACTTGTTTAAGGTGGTTGGGACGGATATTATTACTGTTTTTATATAAGTCTTTTTATTTCCTTTTTATCCGCTTATATCCGCTTTAATTATCAAACATGTATTTTTCAACCGATAATGCCGTCTCCATTCCGATGAGTGGCTAATTTCCTTTAGCGCACGACGTCGAAGAGCATTGGGACACAAAAATAGTTTTTCTATAAGAATTAAAACATCTCTTTCTAAAATAATTAACGCTTAAGGTTTATCCGAGAATCACGTTGAGTGGAGCCACATAATCGATGTGTGGTTTTCATTTCCGTTTTCGTACCTAGTTAGCCGAGAGGCTCGTGTGTACGGACTGATCACTCACGGGTAAAGAGAAGTGCGCTCTACCCTCGAGAGAGGACGAGGTAACTCTCCCGAATTGGAAATAAAAACCCAATAGCGGGGTTCGCAACATAAAGCGAGTATTAAGAACATTCGATTGTAGAACGAGAGTTCGGTCGAATATTCATAATCTCAGGTGGGCGTACCCTCGAGAGAGGAGCGTTCATAATTATGGAACCTCCACGGCCAAGTCATCTTAATATTTTGAAAAGTCATCACTTTTAATTCTACGAAAAATCTATTTTCGTCTCAAGGTAATTCGACGTCGCGCGCTATATTTCTCATCACTTAGAACTCTAGTAGATCGCTTAAATCATCTTTCGCATTTTATCATTTAGAACTCTAGTTAAATCAACTAAAAATATTATTCCGATAAAATAATAGTTCGTCCCTCGAAGTAGCATAATCAACACGACCCGCGGAAATATACGATCCCGATATTTTCTAAAAATATCCTGTATTACTTGCGATAAGGTATACTTGCCTTTATCAAATGATTAATTTGGACTAAAAATTCAAACACAGCTTTTCAAACTCATTTAGTGCAAAACTCTCCTTTTCTACTATTCAATTCAATAGAATTCGGCATTGTAGCCGAAGCGTAATTGTCAATATTCCGAAAGAAGAAAAAGATCGTTACTTCTATCCTTCGATAGGATAACGGTTAATTTCTCAAAGTAGGAGTACTTGCGAGACTCTTCGAAAATATCCGCCAATTCTAAACTCTTAATATAAAGGTTATCTTTTATTTATAAAACAAAAAGAAGAAGCCCAAGTAATCATCAGCTGTCGCAGATATGTGGTACTATTGCGACATGTATTTTTGCGCGTACGGAGGTTTTTATAAATCTTTAACTTTTTATAAAAGTTTTTCTGTCTCTCTCCCATGCAACTCTATCTCTCTCTCACATGAATGAATGAAATATACGGATGAAAATTTCCCTCCATAAAATTTTGAACAAAACAAAACTAAAAATTAAAAATATATTAAATGTAAAAATGAATGCAAATTAATTAATATAACATTATTTTTGTATTATAATTTTGGAATTAAAATAAAATCACGCACGAACCACCCCCAGTTTTGGCTATCCGCAACCCCCTTTTATATGAATTATTACGTGTTTTTTTTAGAAATACGACTTGTACAAGCATTTTTAGGAAAAGTGTTCAACACAAAAGTTGTAGATATCGTCAAGATCTACAACTTTTGCGTTGAACACTTTTGCTAAAAATGCATGCACAAGACGCGCGTATTGCCCCCCCCCCCCCCCCCCCCGAATTGAAACATGGGTGTAACTATATATATATATATAATATATATATATATATAACGATTTTTTGGAAATACGCATTGTGCATGCATTTTTAGGAAAAATGTGCAACACAAAAGTTGTAGATCTCGACGATATCTACAACTTTCGTGTTGAACACTTTTCCTAAAAATGTTTGTACAAGGCGTATATACAAAAAAACGCGTAATAATTCATATAAATCATGAGTTGCGGATAGCCAAAACTGGGGTGCGGTTAACAATTGCCTTTTTTATTGATGGATGACACGCCCTTTAATTTAATGAAAATAAATGTGTAATGAAATTCATAAATACATGTCAAATCAATTCATAAATACAACGCGTTGTTCAATAAAATTTACTTTTAAAATAAGATTTATGTTTTTTTTAAAATAAGAATTACCCCCGCTCAATTTTGTCCGCTCTCAGGAGCTCGATCAACTGACAGTGCACATGAGGCCCATGTTCCCCGCTCGACAATACCCCCGCCTCGACATTACCCGACAGTGCACATGAGCTTTAAATAAGATTTATGTATTTTTAAATAAGGTTTATCCGTTTATGTATTTTTTAAAAGTAAGAATTACGTATACCCCGCTCAATTTCATCCGCTCTCAGAAGCTCGATCAACTGAATAAAAAATAATTGAATATTAATTTAATTTTCTCACCGGACACAAACACAAACACACACACATACACAGATACATACAAACACAGACACACAGAAACAAACATAGTCACAGACATAGATACAGACTGACATAGACACAGACATATAGTCAAACACAAATACAAACACAAACACGCATAGACACGCAAGCAAAGACACAAACACGCACAAACACACAGACACAGACACAGACTAGGGCAAACACAGACACACACAAGCACAGACAAACATGCATAGACAGACAAACACTCACACACAACCCAAATACACAGACACAGACAAGCACGTGTACATACAGACATAGATACATACACACAAACACATGGACACAGACACAGACTTGTATAGATACATGGACACATACACCGACACATGGACCGACACACATACGTACGTACACAGACACAGACACATACAAACACAAACACATGGACCGACACACATACGTACGTACACAGACACAGACACATACAGACACAAACACATGGACACAAACACAGACACATGGACTGACGACACATATACGTACACAGACATTCAAATACACAGACACTGACACTGACACTGACAGTCACAGTCAGAGACACACACAGACACACACACACACACACACAATTACGCCACGACACACACACACACACACAATTACGCCACGACACACACACACACACACACAAACACCAAAGACAGACACACACAGACATTTGTGTACACACACACACACAAACACACACAAACACACACAAACACACACAAACACACACAAACACACACAAACACACAAACAAAGACACACACAGACACAGACACATGCAGATACACGTAAACACATAGACACACATACATACAGATACAGACACACAGATACACAAGCAAATATAGATTACGCACAGACACAGACACAGACCCCATGCAACATGCACACACACACACACATATGCACAATCTCGATTTTGAGTCGAGCTCGAGTTCAATGAGCTCAATCTCGAACTCGAGTTCAATGAGCTCAATCTCGATTTTGAGTCGAGCTCGAGTTCGTTGAGCAGGAGCTCGATTACTACTCGCGCTTCAGCTCAGATATTTTTGATCATGATGGCGCGCGATCCATCTGTCGAGATCGAGCAAAAAATCCAAACACGAAACTATAGCGATTTTTTGACGAATTTTTGAAAATACGCCTTGTACAAGCATTTTTAGGAAAAGTGTTTAACACGAAACTTGTAGATCTCGACGCGTTCTACAATTTTCGTGTTGAACATTTTTCCTAAAAATGCATGTACAAAACGTATTTTCAAAAGACGCGTAATAACTCATTGAAATTGGTGTGCGAAGAGCCAAAACTGGTGTGCTAATAACAATTGCCAATTGGAGGGAAATTTCCCTCCATAAACATATTTTCTCGAAACCCTCGTAAACCCCATCCCGTCCTTCATCCCGTCCAAGAAAAACGCATATTCTCGAAACCCTCGACCCCCATCCCGTCCTTGATCGCGGCTCGCTTCTTCCTCCGGCGAATCGGCAGTTCGGCACG
This sequence comes from Dactylorhiza incarnata, assembly GCA_033032865.1. Classification (NCBI taxonomy): domain Eukaryota; kingdom Viridiplantae; phylum Streptophyta; class Magnoliopsida; order Asparagales; family Orchidaceae; genus Dactylorhiza; species Dactylorhiza incarnata. Next base: position 5,311,883 of record JAWHQI010000159.1, on the reverse strand, counting down.
ACTCCTCACGAAACCCTCTCCGGCGTCTCTTCTCATGCGTTTTTCTTGATCCAGCAGTGTTCTTGATCCAGCGTTCTTCATCATCTCCTTGAGGTATACCTAAACCCTCGTAAACTTGAGGTATACCAGCGTTCTTACTCCAGCGTTCTTACTCCAGCAGTGTTCTTACTCCAGCGTTCTTCAGTCACTGAACGCATGGATTAGGAGTGTCGATATATGGATTAGGGGTGCGAATATGCGTTTTTCTTTCTCCGTAGAACTCATCGGAAAACTCCCACTATTTCAACATAATCATTCCTTAATTTATCTTTTTATTGTAGTACAAAATATTTCTCTCTCGATTATTTTTTAACATAATTTATCATTCCTTAATTTATCATTCCTTAATTTCAACATAATTATTTTTTAGTGATGGATGCTACACAGGCTCTCAGTTATATCTTATCTTTTACTTATTAATATAGTGCATATAAAACTATACTCTTGATTAATTATGTTCTTTAGAAATCAGAATATGTTAGAAGCAAATACATATATAAATTATGGCCATGTTTAGCATGATAATGGCTGTTATGAACGCAATGTTGTGTAACCATGATCATGAATGCAATTGTGAGAAATTATAGTCATGAACGCAATGGTGAGAAACAATGGTGACGTATGCAGTTAACTGTTTGGATTTCTTTTCTAACAGGATGATCTGTGTTTTTAGTGCAATTACAAACTGCGAAGCAGTCTTATCTATTTGGTTGTAGAAGTGCGGTGGTGGTTTAAGCCAGAAGGACTTATCTTCCCCTGTGCATTCTATATTAAAATTTTAAAAATGTTGTGCATTAAGTAATAAATAGGCATGAGAGATCAAAGCATAACAAATCTACAAAACTTAGAGAGTGATTGTCGGTCTATAATTTATTCATACTCACTATTGCTGTGATTCCTGTCAAAATTGTGTTGAGATTGTGATTCATACATCAATATGTGCATCCCATCTTAGGGCTTAGAAAATATGTAACACAAGCTTATATAATTTGTTAAATTTATTGCTTGGTTGGATGTGATTAGATCTTACTAATGTATAAGAATTCAAAAAATCTTTTTAAAATATCTAAAAGAATAGTGAGTAATTAATAATATCATTAATTTTCAAAATCTAATTTATATGTGCAGTGTATTTAGCATAGCATACTTTGCTGATATTGTCTTATCCCATTCATTTTTTGTTAGCTATGGATAAAAGCTGGATTTATGAAGCAGATAGATTCAGTTCTACCTATACTAGAGGCGTGGATTTATTTTTAGATTTTGCACGGGCAAATGCTATTTACTTTGAAGATAAAATTCTTTGCCCATGCAATATATGTCGAAACACTAAAACAAAGAGCCTCATTGAAGTTAAAGCAGACTTGCATTTGAAAGGGTTTTACAGATATTATAAGGAGTGGATACATCATGGAGAAGCTAAACTGACTAGTTCTTTTGTGTTCAGTTCGAATAGTAACAATAGTGGACCTTCTCAAAGTCATGAAAGTAACGATGATATTGAAGCCATCGATGATTTAGTTGATTTGATACATGAGATTGGAGATACAGAACTTCCAGAACATTCTAACGAAGATAGTATGAGAACTTTTTCAAGTCTATTATGTAATGTCAGACGTGAACTATACCCAGGTTGCAAAAAATACTCTTTGTTAGCATTCATTGTTAAACTGCTGCATATCAAAGTAATGAACAAGATGTCAGATAAGTCAGTTAACATGCTTCTTGAATTGCTAAAGGACGTGATGCCAGAAGGTAATCTTATTCCAAAATCTGTTTACTGGGCTAGGAAACTTCTTTCTGGTATAGGTTTGGGTTATAAGAAGATAAACGCGTGTAGACATGATTGTGCACTATTTTGGAAAGAGAATGAGAAGAAAGATGTGTGTCCTGTGTGTGAAGAACCACGTTGGAAATATAACGAAGGAAAAGGAAAATTAATTGCTCAAAAGGTTTTGTGGCATTTCCCCTTGACACAAAGGCTACAAAGACTTTATATGTCTTCTAAAACAGCAGCTGACATGAGGTGGCATACTGAGAAGCATATAGAGATAGAAGGTACGTTGAGTCATCCGGTAGATTCACTTGCATGGAAGAGTTTTGATGCACATTATCCTAGTTTTGCTGCAGATCCACGCAATGTTAGGCTTGGATTGGCTACTGATGGGTTCAATCCGTTTGGAAATATGAGTACTTCTTATAGTATGTGGCCAGTTGTGCTAATTCCATATAATATGTCGTTATACAAAGGTATGAAAGATGAGTTTCTTATGATGTCATTATTAATTCCTGGCCCACGTGCGCCTGGAAAAGATATTGATGTTTATCTTAGACCACTGATAGAAGAATTAAAAGAATTATGGAATGGTGTTGAGACTTTTGACACATACACCAAAGAGACTTTTAAAATGCATGCTGCTCTTATGTGGACAATCAATGATTTTCCAGCTCTTAGTAATTTATTTGGGTGGACCACAAAGGGTTACGGGGCATGCCCAACTTGTTTATATGATACAGATTCTAAAAGAATTCGAAGTAAGATATGCTACATGGGACATCGTCGTTATCTACATAATGATCACCCTTATCGAAGGAGTAAATTGTTCGATGGAAAGTCAGAAAGACGTTCAAAACCAAGGGAGTGGAGTGGCGCACAATTGCTTTCAGATTTAACCAAACTCGAACATAACTTTGATAAATTTGGAAAACACCCAAGCAAGCGGAAGAGGAAGTGCAACAATGATAAATTTTCTATTTTTGGCCAATGATGGTTATGGTTATACACTTATACTTAGTGATTGTTGCCGCCTTTAGGCCCGGTAGCTTTCGTGATGGGTTTTAAACACTGCACTTACTGAGGCCACTGGTCTTTATTCATTCTATTCCTGTTATGTCATATGCAGTTTGGGCAAACTGCATGTGCAGTTTAGGCAAACTGCATGTGCAGTTTGGGCAAACTGCATGTGATTAGCTTGATTTGAATAAATTTTTTCTGAGATTATGCTGCTGTTGATGAATATGTTGTAGTTTGTGTCTTAAGTGGCTTAAGTTGCTGCTGTAGTTTGTGGCTTAAGTGGCTGTAGTTTGTGGCTTAAGTGGCTGCTATAGTTTGTACTTTACATGGGGATTTCAGTAATAATGTTGGGTGTTTTTATGGCTACTGTTATGGGGCTTTTGCACTCCTAGTTGGTGGTTGAAACAAAAGTTATATCTTCACAATTTTGGTTCCAAGCTTGGGGTTCTACTTGGTTTGTTGGCATGTATTTTGTAATATCTATCTGTTTTGGTGATACTTACTAGTTTCAGTTCAGGTTTTGTTAGATGGCAGGTTTTGTGCCTGGCCTTGTTTGTTTCAGCTATAACATTGGAGTATGCCCTGAAAAATAAATAATAATGGACACCAAAGGCAGGTTTTCTGTGCATTCAGCTATGTTTTTGTTTTGCTGTTGGGTTTAATTCTCCAGGTATGCATATTGTATTTGTTTACACTGCCTAGTGTTGTGGCTGTGCACTAAATTTTCTATTTTTGGCCAATGATGGTTATGGTTATACACTTATACTTAGTGATTGTTGCCGCCTTTAGGCCCGGTAGCTTTCGTGATGGGTTTTAAACACTGCACTTACTGAGGCCACTGGTCTTTATTCATTCTATTCCTGTTATGTCATATGCAGTTTGGGCAAACTGCATGTGCAGTTTGGGCAAACTGCATGTGCAGTTTGGGCAAACTGCATGTGATTAGCTTGATTTGAATAAATTTTTTCTGAGATTATGCTGCTGTTGATGAATATGTTGTAGTTTGTGTCTTAAGTGGCTTAAGTTGCTGCTGTAGTTTATGGCTTAAGTGGCTGTAGTTTGTGGCTTAAGTGGCTGCTATAGTTTGTACTTTACATGGGGATTTCAGTAATAATGTTGGGTGTTTTTATGGCTACTGTTATGGGGCTTTTGCACTCCTAGTTGGTGGTTGAAACAAAAGTTATATCTTCACAATTTTGGTTCCAAGCTTGGGGTTCTACTTGGTTTTGTTGGCATGTATTTTGTAATATCTATCTGTTTTGGTGATACTTACTAGTTTCAGTTCAGGTTTTGTTAGATGGCAGGTTTTGTGTTTGGCCTTGTTTGTTTCAGCTATAACATTGGAGTATGCCTTGAAAAATAAATAATAATGGACACCAAAGGCAGGTTTTCTGTGCATTCAGCTATGTTTTTGTTTTGCTGTTGGGTTTAATTCTCCAGGTATGCATATTGTATTTGTTTACACTGCCTAGTGTTGTGGCTGTGCACTAAATTTTCTATTTTTGGCCAATGATGGTTATGGTTATACACTTATACTTAGTGATTGTTGCCGCCTTTAGGCCCGGTAGCTTTCGTGATGGGTTTTAAACACTGCACTTACTGAGGCCACTGGTCTTTATTCATTCTATTCCTATTATGTCATATGCAGTTTGGGCAAACTGCATGTGCAGTTTGGGCAAACTGCATGTGCAGTTTGGGCAAACTGCATGTGATTAGCTTGATTTGCCAAATAGGTAGCACTCAAGCTATTGAAATCCTGACTATGTTGTATATTTGGAGAGTAGGAGGATCTTGAAAGGCTATGCATTCATAGTTGGTCGTTCAGGAGTAAGTTGGAAGTTTGGTCTTCAACCTTTAGTTGTTTTATACACTAGAGAAGTAGAATATATGATCATTGATAGAAGCAGCTAAGGAAAGATTTGGTTAAATGGTTTAATCAGTGAGCTCTACCTTCCTCAAGTGTAAGTTATTATATTATGTTATAGCTTGAGTGCTACCTATTTGGAAAATGATCAAGTGCATCATGATAGGTAACAATATAATTCCGTTTCAACTTTATTTATGTGCTAAATTGTGGGTATTGACAGCTCAATCTTGTATGCAGTTGGTTCTAAGCAAGGTTCTCATGCTGGGCTCAAGAACTGAGACAATCATTGGTAGGCCAATATTACCTGATGCAACTGTACATGTGGTTGTTGAAGAGCATGTAAGAATCATTTTGTTTCCTACTCAGAAATGTTTGAATATTGGCATTGGTTGGAGTAAAATGCCCGGAAAAGTAAGTGTTGCGTTGAATGGGCAAGCAGTTAACCATACATTTATCCATCTTGTTAACTTATTGTGTAACGAGTGCACCTTGCCATTGCCATTGCATTGCACTGATGTGTAATGACAAGGCATTTGTGAGTATGCATTTATATTATGATGAATTCTAAACTAAAACTTATTACTCTTATGTTTTGCAGAATTTTCCTGATATGATTGCTGTAAAAGATGCAAATTTTTCTAATGTCGATGCTATATTTTGTTGCTTGTCGCATGGAACTACTCAGGTTTTTATCTTTCCATTTCCAACTCTGCAACACTTTTCCCATGTAAGAACCACATCAATTTTATGAACACTCCCCCTATGGATCTTTTTGATTCTCTGTTCAAACACATTACAGTAAATCAAAATGCCATTGTTCTAATTATATACGTGCAAGCCTAAGTTTGATTCTGTATAGATTTCAAAAATTTATGCTGCATGTTGTTATTGGGTTTCTCTCAGCCTATATTGATTTCATAATTTATGCTGCATAAATTTCAGGCACATTCGGTTTATTGACTATAGGCAATTGTTGTCACCTTTACAGTCAAATATATTAAGGCTCCTTTCTAAATTATGATATTGCATTTATGTATATCAAGGGGCTTTTTTTCCTGTACACGGCTTCCGTTATCAACAACTCACAGCCAAGAGAATTCAATTGCCCAGAGTCATTGGAGACTATATGGCTGTATCATAAACTATGGCCATCCTTAATTTTTGCTATATTGGCTCACTAATTCAATAGAATTTAAGACTTATTACTAATAGGTTTAGTGTAGGATGATATGCAAGTAGGTGGTAAAATTCATATTTTTTATACATATCTACTGTATTTTGTGGGGTCTTCATATGGGTGTCTTCATTAAGAAAATGAGTAAAATTTACTCATTTAAGTGCAGTAAACTGTGTGCAGTAGTCAGTTTGCCTTGTCGCTTGTGCCCGCAACATTTATATATGTGTATGGATTATGTATGTTTGGATGTGAGTTTGTATGGATGTTTCTGCTCTCATTTATTTGTAGGGTGATCTTAATTGCTCTCTTTTATTTGTAGGGTGCTCGAGCATTGACCGACAAGTGACGAAAGATTCATTAGTCAGAAAGTGATGGACGATTCATTTTTCGAAAAACGACGGAAGATTTATTAGAAACATGTTGATCTTGTAATGTAATATTGTATTATTTTAGTAGAGATGATAATTACTTGTACTCTATGTAATACTTTTTGGTGTGAATAAATACATGTTGATCTTGTTACGAAATATTAAATATATGTGTTTTCAAGATTATTATTTGTAATAAAATCTCAGGCACACAAAAAATAGAAATAGAATATTTTTGATATATAAATGAATTGGCTGTAGTAGGAAGAATGGAAAACAAATGTAACGATTTTTTCGTTACTATTGTTTAATCTATTGTAACGCAATAATATTTATTATACTTTATTGTAACGAAGTTAGTTTATTTTTAGTGAGGAAAAAATAAAACATTTGTAACGAAATAGTTTTAATCGTAACTGTTTTTTTGTGAGGAAAAAAAAACATTCGTAACGAAATAATATTTATTGTGACCAATTTATTGTGAGGAAGAATCTCTTTTTGGTGAGAAAGTATCATTTGTTACAATTACTTTATTTGTAACGACATGCAAACATTCGTTACAATAACCTTTAGCGTCGAGCTTTAGAGGAGGACCGTTACTTAAAGTTTTTTTCGTTACCAAAGAGTTTTTGTAACGAGTTTTGGCACTTATTGTAACGAATTAGGTCCTTACTATAAGTGCAGTTTGTTGTAGTGCACGCCAAAACTCCATGAGTTAGGTTTTAATTTTCAACTTATTTACTGTCTACCCAAAAAAAAAACTGAATAGACGCCTCCTATCAATCAGGAGATCGGCGGTTACGAATCCAAAAATCGGAATTAAAATTCGCAGATATGTTGCAACACCCGATTTTTGGTGTTGCAACACCTAGCTGTCCAGGAAATTCAGAGAGTAACAAGTTGCAACACCCCGTTTTGGTGTTGCAACATCTTTGTCAAAAATTCAGCAAACTGCATATCACGATCCAGATAACCACCAATTCAGTTCCTTCGATAAAACTAGCGCGTGCCTGGTGATTTTTACCGACTCGGATAAGAACCACACCCAACACAAGAATAGTAAGATTCAATGCAAAATAATTCATAGTTTAGACTTTAGAGGACCAACCGACCAACTTATCGTGGTTATAAATTATTTAAGCCATTTGGGAGCACCCAAAATAGTTGGACAACCTCTTATTAATTTGGTGCATCCTAATGATATGACCAACCCTTGTTCACTAAAAAGGCGCCTCAAAACAATACTTAGAAATTATATTTGCCATGTAGATGATTCAAAGTAAAAGCCTCTTGAATAAACTGGGTCTGCACTGGAGCTTGACCAGTCCATATAAGACCGGATGTTGTGGAACCCGAGGAAACATCATGACATATTTTGTAAATGTGCTGAGAGTTATACAAATTTTTTTCCATTCTAGGGTTTGCATCATTCAGAAATCAAAAAACCTCCTACATCTCTGTTACTGTCTTCATTCTTGATCTAGTGAAAATCGGACTGTTGTTGCCCGTTGACATAGCCCATCTTGGAGTGAATCACGTAAATCTGTGTCTTCTGTGTTTTGATTTTATGTTTGTTTGATCGTTCTATACTTGTTTTCGCGACAATTTCTGACTTCATTGGATGTGAAGTGTGAGCCTAAACATAATTGAAAAACAAGTGTAATTTATTGACACAATTATGATTAACTAGTAAACTCAATTTTTTCATGAGAGTTAGCATAATTATAGGTTACATTCCTCTATTTTTTGAAATTTTGCAGGTTTACATTTCATAGCATGCATACAAGAAAGTATCTCTCGCAAATATATTATAAATGTAAACTTGGTTGATGGATGTAGCATATATTACAAACTTTTTGAGAAGGTCAAGATAAATAACTCATATATCTAATCCAAACTTAGAAAGAAGTACACAGAGTGTAAATTATACATTAATTAGATACCACAATTAATTTCATTTATTTTTCATCGTCATCTTATATTTTATGGCTAATTATGGGGATGTTTGGCACGGTGGTGGAGGTCATGAACGCAGTGGTTACGAACCGTCGTTCGTGAACGCCCGACCCCACCTGAAGAACTTCATTCATTTTTATGTTTAAAATTAGTTTTCTTTTCTTGGGCGCAGTCATAACCAGTGTCATGTCAAACAAATATTTTATGATGATTGTGTTTTTGTCAATCTGCACTCCATATTGGTGAAATTTGAAGTCTCTTTAACTCTGTTGCCGTCACCATTTATCAGTTTTGATTGTTGCGGCAACCTCAAAGTCATCCTTTCCAAGCTCAGCAAAAACCTTGCAGCTATCCACGGGAGATTCCTTAGCCATTTTTGAGATTTCTCCTAAATTCTTCTCATCTCTTCTGTTTTTATAATATTTCCATGAAGCTTATCGTTTTCATTAAAAAAACAAAGTCTCTATCAAGATAGCTTGCATGTAATCTATTTTGTAAGATTCTTAGGGGATGAAGCACAAGTTCTTTTGTCCCTAGCCAGTGGAGGAACAAAAATCACATCAATAATAATTAATGACAATACTCTTTAAAGTCAAGGCATTAATTATGAACTATTTTTGTGTCTTCATTCTCTTGATGATTAGCAATATGACATTATTTCGTGTCTTGCCTCTTCAACCACTTCACAGCATATTAATAGTGGCATACATAGAGGGCTATAAACAATATTATCATCTTTTTATGCTTTTAATACATATAAAGCTTAATAACAAAACTTCATCACATGAAGATCCTATTTTCAAAAAAATGGAATCTTGAACTCCCACTACAAGAACAATTAAATATGTTACTTTATTGCTTCCTTGAAAATTGCATTCGCCTTATTCCTTCCAGTGGGTGGGCCCATGTATGAACTATGACTCTGTTTGGGGCTGTTTTTTCTATTCAAAGAGTTCTATTCGGACAACAAAAACTATTTTTTTAGTTGCTTGAATGAACAACTTTTTGAAAAGAGCTTCTTCAAATAAGCTGTTTTAGAGGCTCTATGAGAAGCCAGTCCAACATAGCTTTATAAAAACCACATTTTCTGTTTTTAGCTTTTTCTTTTTTATTAACTTCATCTCACTATATACCACTCCAGTATTTTCGTCCGAGCGAGAATTTTCGGTCATGCACTCGTTTTCGGCCGGACACACATTTTTCGCTCGAGCGGCCATTTTTCGCCCGAGCACTCGTTATTTTTGCCCGGACGCGCAATTTTCGCCCGGGCTTCCATTATTCGCCCGAGCGCCCGATTTTTGCCCGAGCGGCAATTTTTCGCCTGGGCGCGCGTTCTGGGGCCCGGGCGGCCGTTTTTCCGCCCGGGCCCGTATTTTTCTTCGGGGCAGACATATTTCGCTCAGACGCGCGTTTTTCGCCCGGGCGGCCGTTTTTCGACCGTGCGGTGTTTTTTTCGCCCTGCCCACGTTTTTTCGCCCGTGCGGCCGTTTTTCGTACAGACGTGTGTTTTTCGCCCGGGCGATAACTTTTCACTCGGGCGCGTGTTTTTCATCGGTGCGGGTGTTTTTTGCCGGACCTGTGATTTTTCGCCCTGCCGAACATATTTCTCCCGGGAGAGTGTTTTTCGCCAGGGCGCGCGTTTTTCGGCCGGGCGGCCATTTTTTCGGCCGGCAGTGTTTTTCACCCGTGCGGCCGTTTTCGCCCTTGCGACTGTTTTTCTCCCTTGCGGCCATTTTTCGCCCTTGCGCCCGTTTTTCGCCCGAGTGGCCATTTTTCGCTCTGACGCGCGTTTTTGCCCGGACGCGCTGTAAGACTCACTTTTTTTTCTTTAGTTACCGGGTCTTACCGCCCAGAACCGCCGTCTGGCGGTGGTACCATTTCACTACATGGTCGCCACCACAACACGCAGCCGATCCTGTCGACTGTTCAACATTATCCAGGCAAACCAAAATCATCACGAAAAGAACAAACCAGACGCATGAGTCCACAACAATCACATAATAGAAAGAGAATATGTCCAAAATGAGAGAGTTCAACATAATAGAGTGCTTAATCAGAGTGCGGAATTATAATATAAAAAAATACAACTAGGGCCTAAGCCCGATCTAACAATGATTTCTTCGCCTCTCGCCTGGCAAAGATGTAACAGTCCAAACATCCACAAGGCTCGACACCCTCAATTGCATATAACTCTGCCCTCTGTCCTGGGTAGATGTGTAGAGTTGGTATATGAGGGGTCTTGCTTACCGGATCTCTCCCTGCAGCAGCGGAGAGTCCGACTCCCGGTCTGGCCACCATCTCACGTACCTCCCTCTGGGGGATGTCCTGCTCGTCCGGGTTCTCCTGTAATAATGAGGTCCACCGACCGTCAGTCTATAAGACTCAGCACATTCCTCACCGCCTCCACCCGCGACTCCTAGGAACCGAGCGGGAGGAGGAAGCGGAGGACATCAAGGGGTAATGAAACAAGCAGATGACAGGTGACAAAGAAAAACTAGCAAGAATACATTAATTAAGGTTGTTCTAGCAGTTCTACTAACAGTCTTAAGGCAGAGCAAACAATGTAAGAAAAGCTACACTAGCAGTAACAAGAGCAGGTAAAGTAATATGTAAAGCAGCTAAGAAAACTAATTAACCTTAACTTATATGCGTGCACACAAGGCACATAAGTCAAGGGATCTGACAAGAAGTAAACTCATCGTATAAAGAGCCCATACTAGTTATACGATGAGGTCTATGTTATGCTGAAATGTTATGTTATGATGTGCAATGCAATGATGAGATGTTTTAGCCTCTTTTTAGTTCACTTTTCATTAGGGTGGTTCATGATGGCTAAGTGCACACCATGTGTTTTTTACTTCTTTCACTATCATTCTAGGGCTCTATGTCACTTATCCTATTTTTGTCATGGTTTGTCATGACAAAAATTCTCTAGGGGCCTAGCAGTTTGGGGGATGTTACACGCACGTTTTGTTAAATTTTGAAGTGTAAGTAGAGAGTCCGGGAGGTCTTCCTTTTGGAGACCACGAGCTCGCGCGGACCGCGGGAGCTCGGTTTTGGCGGACAACATCAGTTGCTAGGTTGTTCAAGTACTCGCAGTATCCAAGCGATCTGATGGTGAAGTCGAGTGGTCTGCAAGTGTTTGTTCTGGCGAACTGTTTTGGATTGTCTGTTTTGCTCAAGTAAAATAATGTTATTATAGAGACCGCGCGGTCTGGTTCCGGATACCACGTGTTTCAATAAGGAAGGTGATCATATCTCTCTCGGGTGGTCACGACATCCATTCGTTTGCCTATAAATAGAGGGGCATGACTATCCATTCATAAGCAACCCAGAACTGTAAGAACCTAGCGTGGATTGATTGGGACGGTCTCAGATTGAGGTCGCGCAGTTTGATTTGTTGACCGGTTTGTTGTGTTCGCAGGTTAGCGGCCAGCGGTCTACCGTCAGCATTCTTCCTTCTTTCCAGCTTTAAATAAACCAGCTCGTCAGCGGTCTGTCTGGGTGAACTGTGTTTGAAGGTTCTTGATCTGTTGCAGCGAACTCAGAGATCAAGCGATCTAGAGGTTAGACGATCAGGAGTTACGGTTTGGCAACAGTACAGTTTGCTTCTTGTGTTTTCGCTAAAGCTTCTGTGATCAGGCGACCTCGTGGTTAAGCGGTCTCAAAGTGCGGACAGTTTGTTGCTTTCAGCAGTTGAATAAGGCAGCGGGTTGTGCGGTCTGTGGTTGCGGTCTGACAGTTCGCAGGTCATAAAGCTTGCTCTGTTCGCGCGGTCTCAGGGATAGCCGTGCGGCTTGGCTGTTCGAGCGGTCTAGCGGTCACTGCTTTGGCAGTTCACTTGCGGCTTGTTTTTTTCTTGTGCATCTCTCCTTTGTGATACTTATAAATCATGTCTCGCCATGTATGTCTCGAGCTGTAAAGAGATAGTTAATACAATAGCACTATTCTGTCTTCTCATTGTCATTGATTGTCATACTTGTGGATTGCGCTGAAGTGTTCCGTTTTATTACTTCATTCCTTGCCCTAAAAAATTTAACATGGTATCAGAGCGAGGTTCTGAGCAGTAATCAGCTTTGTATTCTGCTTGGTTTTCTGCAAGTCGGTTGTCAATCAGTGAGATAGCAATGGAAGGAGGATATGCTAGAGGTCTTGGTATTGAGCTCCTTACGCAGACTAACTTTAAGAAGTGGAAGTCGTGCATGGAGAGCTATCTTCTTGGCGAGGACTTATGGGAGGTAGTCGGAGAAGAAACAAGAAAAGTTGTTGTTGCTGCTGAGGGGAATGCTGAGCTCGTGAAGGCTTGAAAGAGAACAAATGCAAAGGCATAATTCACTCTCAAGCGAGCCATCATTCCGGAGCTGTTTGACCACATCATTGGATGTAGGTCAGCTGCTGAGATTTGGACAGCCTTGGATGGCTTATTCAATAAGAAGAATGTAGCTCGTCTACAGTTCTTGGAAAATGAGTTGGCTAAGGCAACTCAAGGTGACTTGTCCATTTTAACATTCTTCTTGAAGATGAAGAACCTATGCGCAGAGATATCGGCATTGGACCCGGATGAGCCTATCTCAGAAGCGAAGCTGAAGATGCACATAATTTGCGGCTTGCGGAGGGAGTATGTGGCCTTTGTTACTTCTGTGCAAGGCTGGGCCAATCAGCCATCGTTGTTGGAGCTGGAGAACTTACTTGCTTCGCAAAAGAGTTTGGCCAAGCAAATGGCAGGGATGTCAGTCTCTGGGGGACAAAGCGAGGTTCTATATTCGTGCAAGAAGAAGAGATGGGACAAGAAGAAGAAGTCATATGTTAGCGATGGTCCATCTACTTCATATCAGCAGGAGAGGAGTTATGCTCCTAAGTCTGATGGGAAGAAGAAGGAAGGGCCGAGATGTTACAGGTGTTGGAACCCGGATACCGGTCCAACTGTTCGATACTTGGGGGTGACCAAAGGCTACTCGTTTAGTGATCGACCCACATGAGACAAGATGATAAGAAACTAGAGAGCATACAAAACCACTCCAACCTGCCTATAAAAAAGACCTGCGTGCTACAACGAGGAGGTCCCGCCACATACCCGGAAGTATATAGGAACTTCCCCTCCTAAAGCCAATGCTGAGCTCGGCACAAGAGAGGCAGGCAAGGTAATCGTCCACCACAGGGGGGGGGGGGGGTGAATGTGCCTTCTACTTGTGCATTGGGGTCCTATTTATAGGCAAATCCAAATGGACTGCGAATAGCTGCTCCCGCCTTCTGAAATGGGTTGCGGATAGCCGTTGCCGCCTTTTGACGGGGTGAAAATTTGTACTCGCCCCAGGTGGGGGAGGTCTTTTGTACTCGCCCAGGTGGGGGAGGTCTTCTGTACTCGCCCAGGTGGGGGAGGTCTCCTGTACTCGCCCGGGTGGGGGAGGTCTTCTGTACTCGCCCAGGTGGGGGAGGCCTTCTGTACTCGCCCAGGTGGGGGAGGTATTCTGTACTCGCCCAGGTGGGGGAGGTCTTCTGTACTCGCCCAGGTGGGGGAGGTCTTCTGTACTCGCCTAGGTGGGGGAGGTCTTCTGTACTCGCCCAGGTGGGGGAGGTCTTCTGTACTCGCCCAGGTGGGGGAGGTCTTCTGTACTCGCCTAGGTGGGGGAGGTCTTCTGTACTCGCCCAGGTGGGGGGGGGCATCTGTACTCGCCCAGGTGGGGGAGGTCTTCTGTACTCGCCCAGGTGGGGGAGGTCATATGTACTCGCCCAGGTGGGGGAGGTCTTCTGTGTTGTCCTCATGCATTTTTGATCTCAACGAATTACGGGTTATACACAATCCCCGCTTTTTTCGAGCTCGATACGAGCTCGGAAAAACAATGTAGGACCCGTGGTTCGGAGAGATGGGCAGTGGATGACATGTCACTTAGTATCCCTCTCAAGCCCTTCGTTAGCTGAGCAAGTTCAACTAAAATAGATGGAGAAGAGTCGACACCCTCCAGGAGCGAGGCTCAACTGGAGGTAGAGAAGAGTTGACACCCTCTAGGAGCGAGGCTCAACTGGAGGTGGAGAAGATTAGACACCCTCCAGGAGCGAGGCTCAACTGGAGGTGGAGAAGATTCGACACCCTCCAGGCCATTCGCTAGACGAGCGAGCTCAACTGGGGGTGGAGAAGAGTCGGCACCCTACAGGAGCAAGGCTCAACTGGATGTGGAGAAGAGTCAACACCCTCCAGAAGCGAGGCTCAACTGGAGGTGGAGAAGAGTCGACACCCTCCAGGAGCGAGGCTCAACTGGAGGTGGAGAAGATTCGACACCCTCCAGGCCATTCGCTAGACGAGTGAGCTCAACTGGGGGTGGAGAAGAGTCGACACCCTCCAGGAGCGAGGCTCAACTGGAGGTGGAGAAGAGTCGACACCCTCCAGGAGCGAGGCTCAACTTGAGGTGGAGAAGAGTCGACACCCTCCAGGAGCGAGGCTCAACTGGAGGTGAAGAAGATTAGACACCCTCCAGGAGCGAGGCTCAACTGGAGGTGGAGAAGATTTGACACCCTCCAGGCCATTCGCTAGACGAGCGAGCTCAACTAGGGGTGGAGAAGAGTCGACACCCTCCAGGAGAGAGACTCAACTGGAGTTGGAGAAGAGTCGACACCCTCCAGGAGCGAGGCTCAACTGGAGGTGGAGAAGAGTCGATATGTGAGGACCCTGACCACAGCCTGGCGCACCAGTGCTACCATTCGTCCCAGGCCCCCACATGGGCCGCAGCCCATGCTACCTCAACCCCTCTCCGCGCATATTCGTCCACGGCAGGTTGTTGGAGACCGCAGCCTCCCTTTGACGAGAAGTGATCCAGTTAAGCGCCTCTACGTGGACTTCCCAGGAGGTCACCCATCTCAGAATTGCTCCTGTCCGAGCACGCTTAACTATAGAGTTCTTTCACTTCTCATCACCATTTGAGCTTAAGCGTGCTCAGACGGGAGCAATTCTAGGATGGGTGACCTCATGGGAAGTCCACGTAAAGGCGCTTAACTGGATCACTTCTCGTCAAAGGGAGGCTGCGGTCTCCAATAACCCGCCGTGGCCGAAGGGGCGCGAAAAGGGGTTGGGGTGGCATGGGCTGCGGCCCATGTGGGGGCCTGGGATGAAAGGCAACGCTGGTGCGCCAGGCTGTGGTCAGGGTCCTCACATAAAAAGTGCAGCTCAATTGGTGATGAGAAGTGAAAGAACTATATAGTTAAGCGTGCTCAGACGGGAGCAATTCTGGGATGGATGACCTCCTGGGAAGTCCACGTAGAGGCGCTTAACTGGATCACTTCTCGTCAAAGGGAGGCTGCGGTCTCCAACAACCCGCCGTGGCCGAATAGGTGCGGAGAGGGGTTGGGGTGGCTTGGGCTGCGGCCCATGTGAGGGCCTGGGACGAAAGGCAGCGCTGGTGCGCTAGGCTGTGGTCAGGGTCCTCACATAAAAAGTGCTCCCGTCTGAGTACGCTTAACTATAGAGTTCTTTCACTTTTCATTGCAGCTCAAATGACGATGAGAAGTGAAAGAACTCTATAGTTAATCGTGCTCAGACGGGAGCAATTCTGGGATGGGTGATCTCCTGGGAAGTCCACGTAGAGGCGCTTAACTGGATCACTTCTCGTCAAAGGGAGGCTGCGGTCTCCAACAACCCACCGTGGCCGAATAGTCGCGGAGAGGGGTTGAGGTGGCATGGGTTGCAGCCCATGTGGGTGCCTGGAATGAAAGGCAGCGCTGGTACGCCAGACTGTGGTCAGGGTCCTCACATCAATACTACTAACATTCCACATCCTTTAATTCCATCATATAACATCAATCAATAACACATCATCATATAAAAAGTACTTGCAGATTAATGAATTAAAAATTCATAATGTACAACATAAATGAAATGTTCTATGTCGGTGTCCCAGTAGTTTAAGCATAAAGAAAAAAATAAAATATAAATGGAAGTTAATAATTAGAATGTAGCATAGAATCACATGCCAAGGACAACACATTCGTCAAATTGTTCATAATTAAAAACAGCAATAAAGTAAGTTTTTTGATAGAATAGACGATAGTACTAATCGTTCTCACTTGCAGCATCCTCCTCAGTCTCATACTCATCTTCTACCTCGTCTTCGCCTTCCTCCTCGGTGGTCACATGCTCATCTTCCATCTCGGTCTCGTCTTCATCGTCCTCCTCTGTCATAGACTTCTCTTCTCTTCTCACCCCCAACGTCGGATCCAACCTATTTCGGTCAACCGTTAACAGAAAACTGGAGCGATCAAATCGCGCCGACATATCGAATCTTGGCTTCGGAACATGAATCCTAGCTTTCTCCATAAATGTAGTAACATTGGCTCGAAGATCTTTTAGTTGTGCATCATAATATAGGTGTTGGCACCGTTGGAAGGTCTTCATATACTCGATATTGTTCATCATGATTTTGGTGGCATTGTTAGTATTTGGCCATGGAAGACCAATGCAAATGGGGTCATCCTGTGGTGGCACAGAAGACTGGCTATCCCTTCTTGATTTCAGCCATGTCTTCATCTTTGAAGAATCAACAAAAACCTTAATGTTAACTGTACAACCCTGTATTCACCGAGTGTGCCCTCGGGCCCAAGGAATTTTTTAAGGCATGATTTTCTTGCACGATTCAGGACAGGAAGAGAGTTGAGGCGAGTGGTGGAGGCGGAGGCCTCCCGCTCGCCCAGCTTGTGTAGGAGGCATGGGGGGCGAGCCCAGGGAGCCGCACTGCGGTCTCGCCCCCGCCCCAGCAGGGGGGCGAGCCCATGGAGCCGCCCTGCGGTCTCTCCCCCGCCCCAGCAGGGGGGCGAGCCCAAGGACCCGCCCCGCGGTCTCGCCCCCGCCCCAGCAGGGGGGCGAGCCCAGGGACCTGCCCTGCGGTCTCGCCCCCGCCCCAGTAGGGGGGCGAGCCCAGGGAGCCGCCCTGCGGTCTCGCCCCCGCCCCAGCAGGGGGGCGAGCCTAGAGACCCGCCCTGCGGTCTCCCCCCCGCCCCAGCAGGGAGGCGAGCCCAGGGACCAGCCCTGCGGTCTCGCCCCCGCCCCAGCAGGGGGGCGAGCCCAGGGAGCTGCCCTGCGGTCTCGCCCCTGCCCCAGCAGGGGGCCGATCCCAGGGAGCTGCCCTACGGTCTCGCCCCCGCCCCAACAAGGGGGCGAGCCCAGGGAGCAGCCCAGCGGTCTCGCCCTCGCCCCAGCAGGGGGGCGAGACAGGGGAGCTGCCTGCCCCCTCTCGCCCAGCCCCGTGAAGGAGGGGCGGTCTGCGTTTAGCGCCTCAGAACAACGGGATTTGGCTATTCGCAGGCCAAATTCGAGGGCATTTTTGTAATATCGTAGGTCAGATTGTGGTTATTGGCATACCAAGTTCAAAATCCTATAAATAGGACCAAGGGGGCACCATTTGGGAGGACTTGAGTTTTTGGCCTTCTCTCTCCCTAAGTTCCTTTGTTGGGTGGAGAGAGCCTCCAATGGTGCCCAAGCTTAGCATTGGCTTGGGAGGGGAAGCGCTCTAAGATCTTCCGGATATGTGGTGGGACCTCCTCGCTAAGCCCCTGGCCTTGTTCCTAGTTCCTTAGCCTCTTAGCCTAGAGCTCTCCCTTGAGAGGAGTAAGTGTGAGGTCACCCCTTAACTTGTTGAGGGCCCGAACTCCACATAGACTAAGTCTTGTTCTCAAGTCTTGGTTTCAACATTTATGGTGCGGTGAGCGTGGAGAGTGACCAACTCAAGAAAGTTTTAAGCTGAGCTCCATGGCTGGAGGTGGAGGATCCGACCCAGGCCACTCACAGCTCCTGGTGGCTGGAGCGATGTTGGAGATGTTTGAAAATTTCAGGCAGGAGGTCCTGCAGACCTTGCAACTAACCTTTGCGGCGAAAGGCGAAGGTAAGAGAGGAAGTGGTCCGGAGGTCCTATCTCAGCAGGTGGGCGAGAGCCCTCCAGGCAAGAAGCCCAGGAAGGAGGTGCCAGTAGGGGGAGTGGGGAGGCATTCAGCCCCCACTCTCCCGGACCCCTAGGAGGGGGCAGGTGGGGAGGTCCCATACCCCCACTTGCCCAGCCCCAAGGGGGCGAGTGGGGAGGTCCCAGACCCCCACTCGCCCAGCCCCAGGGGGGGGCGAGTGGGGAGGCAGACAACACCCACTCGCCCGGCCCCAAAGGGGGGCGAGTGAGAGGAGTCCTTTGTGTGAGTTGATCCTCTCAGCCCCGGTTCCAGAGGGGTTCGGAGGGCCGGAGATGTCTTATTACTCCGGCAAGGATGATCCAGTCCTACACATGGAGTGGTTTGAGGACATTGTCTCCATCAGGCCCAATGTTGGATGCTTTCAAGTGCCGACTCTTCGCGACAACTTTGAAGGAGAAGGCAAGGGATTTGTTCCACCAGCTCCCTGCGGGATCTATCTATGTCTTCGAAGACTTGCGTCGAGGTTTCCTGCTGCGCTTCTCGACGTCAAGGAAGAGGAAGAAGGATGCTGAAGCACTCTTCAAGATCAGGCAAGAGCCAGCGGAGTCGCTGGCTCGTTATGTTTATAGGTTACAGGAAGAGGTTTTACTTGTCCAAGAGGTTCCAGGGTTCACCCTCCAGCTCGCCTTCATAGTGGGGTTGTGGGAGGGGTTCTTCAAGATGAGCTTGAAGCGGAAGTCCCCCTATCTTTCGAAGAGCTGATGGAAAGGGTGGCAGAAGAAATTGAGAGTGAGGAAGCCAACCCGGAGTTCGCAAGAAGGTTGGCCAAGCTAAGTGAACCGGAGGCAAGGCAGCAGGGTGGGAGGGTAGAGGCTCCCAAGAGGAAGTTCGGCCAAGAAGAGGGCAACTTCCAGGGAGAGAGGCCCGACCCCCCAGGGTGGAGGCAGGGACCGAAGGTACCCTCTCCACCACCTCAGCAAACCATGACAATTGATTGGCGGAGAAGGAGGAGAGCCAGGAAAGCAGGAAGAATAGGAAAAAGATGGGATAGGGTTGAGTTACCCTACTGTGACTTCCACGAGGAGGAAGGTCAGGCGACGTCCGACTGCCCTGAGTTCTTGGAAATGAGGGAGGCGAGGGGTCCTAGGCAGCAACAACAACAACCAGAGGAGGTCGAGGAAGACCAGGCCTGGGAGTAGGAGACCGAGTTTTGGTTTCCATACTTAGTTTTTCTTTAAATCCATGCAGTGTGTTGGTTCACTTCCAGACTTAGTTTTTATTTCATGTAATATGATGATCAAAGTTATGAAAATTTTCAAGCTGTCAGCCCCGATGCTGGCCCGCTGACTAGGCTCCCATCTAGCTGGCAGGACGGGGAACCGCTCGGTTGCAGAAAGATCTCAAGGTATTCAGCCCCGATGCTGGTCCGCTGGCCAGGCTCCCATCTAGCTGGCAGGGCCGGGAACCGCTCGGTGGCAGAAAGATTTCAAGGTACTCAGCCCTGATGCTGGCCCACTGACCAGGCTCCCATCTAGCTGGCAGGACCGGGAACCGCTCGGTGGTAGAAAGATCTCAAGGTACTCAGCCCGGATGCTGGCCCGCTGACCGGACTCCCATCTAGCTGGCAGGGCCGGGAACCGCTCGGTGGCAGAAAGATCTCAAGGTACTTAACCCCGATGCTGGCCCGCTGACCAGGCTCCCATCTAGCTGGCAGGGTTGGGAACCGCTCAGTGGCAGAAAGATCTCAAGGTACTTAACCCCGATGCTGGCCTGCTGGCCAGACTCCCATCTAGCTGGCAGGGCTGGGAACCGCTCGGTGGCAGAAAGATATCAAGGTACTTAACCCCGATGCTGGCCCGCTGACCAGGCTCCCATATAGCTGGCAGGGTTGGGAACCGCTCGGTGGCAGAAAGATCTCAAGGTACTTAACCCCGATGCTGGCCAGCTGACCAGACTCCCATCTAGCTGGCAGGGCCAGGAACCGCTCGGTGGCAGAAAGATCTCATGGTACTTAACTCCGATGCTGGCCCGCTGACCAGGATCCCATCTAGCTGACAGGGCCGGGAACCGCTCGGTGGCAGAAAGATCTCAAGGTACTTAGTCCCGATGCTGGCCCGCTGACCAGGCTCCCATCTAGCTGGCAGGGCCGAGAACCGCTGGGTGGCAGAAAGATCTCAAGGCACTTAGTCCCGATGCTGGCCCGCTGACTAGGCTCCCATCTAGTTGGCAGGGTCGGGAACCGCTGGGTGGCCGAAAGTTCTCTAAATGTTTTTTCCCTTCGGATGATTCCGCTGAACGGACTCTCACTAGCCGGCAGGGTAGGAAGGCCTCTCGGGGAGGCTAAGTATTTTTCCCCCGAGGTGGATCCGCTGGCCGGGCTCTCACTAGCCGTCAGAGTAGGAAGGCCTCTCGGGGAGGCTAAGTATTTTTCCCCCGAGGTGGCTCCACTAGTCGGGCTCTCACTAGCCAGCAGGGTAGGAAGGCCTCTCGGGAGGCTAAGTATTTTTCCCCCCGAGGTGGCTCCGCTAGGCGGGCTCTCATTAGCCGGCATGGTAGAAAGGCCTCTCGGGGAGGCTAGGTATTTTCCCCCCGAGGTGGCTCCGCTAGCTGGGCTCTCATTAGCCGGCAGGGTAGGAAGGCCTCTCGGGGAGGCTAGGTATTTTTCCCCCAAGGGGGCTCCGCTAGCCGGACTCTCATTAGCCGACAGGGTAGGAAGGCCTCTCGGGGAGGCTAAGTATTTTTCCCTCGAGGTGGCTCCGCTAGCCGGACTCTCACTAGCCGGCAGGGTAGGAAGGCCTCTCGGGGAGGCTAAGTATTTTTCCCCCGAGGTGGCTCCGCTAGCCGGGCTCTCACTAGCCGGCAGGGTAGGAAGGCCTCTCGGGGAGGCTAAGTATTTTTTCCCACGAGGTGGCTCCGCTAGCCGGGCTCTTATTAGCCGGCAGGGTAGGAAGGCCTCTCGGGGAGGCTAAGTATTTTTCCCCCCGAGGTGGCTCCGCTAGCCGGGCTCTCACTAGCCTGCAGGGTAGGAAGGCCTCTCGGGGAGGCTAAGTAGTTTTCCCCCCGAGGTGGCTCCGCTAGCCGGGCTCTCATTAGTCGGCATTGTAGGAAGGTCTCTCGGGGAGGCTAAGTATTTCCCCCCCCCCCCCCCCCCCCCCCCCCCCCGAGGTGGCTCCACTAGTCGGGCTCTCTTTAGCTGGCAGGGTAGGAAGGCCTCTCAGGGAGGCTAAGTATTTTTCCCCCAAGGGGGCTCCGCTAGCTGGGCTCTCAGGAAGGCAACCATGTACCCCGCTCGAAAAGAGCGGGGATTGTGTACAACCCTGTATTCGCCGAGTGTGCCCTCGGGCCCAAGGAATCTTTTAAGGCATAGTTTTCTTGCACGATTCAGGATAGGAAGAGAGGGGAGGCGAGCGGTGGAGGCGGAGGACTCCCGCTCGCCCAGCTTGTGTAGGAGGCATGGGGGGCGAGCCCAGGGAGCCGCCCTGCGGTCTCGCCCCCTCCCCAGCAGGGGGGAGCCCAGGGAGCCGCCCTGCGGTCTCGCCCCCGACCCAGCAGGGGGGCGAGCCCAGGGACCCGCCCTGCGGTCTCGCCCCCACCACAGCAGGGCGGCGAGCCCAGGGACCAGCCCTGCGGTCTCTCCCCCGCCCCAGCAGGGGGCGAGCCCAGGGAGCTGCCCTGCGATCTCGCCCCAGCCCCAGCAGGGGGGCGAGCCCAGGGAGCCACCCTGCGGTCTCGCCCCCGCCCCAGCAGGGGGGCGAGCCCAGGGACCCGCCCTGTGGTCTCGCCCCCGCCCAGTAGGGGGCGAGCCCAGGGACCAGCCCTGCAGTCTCGACCCCGCCCCAGCAGTGGGGCGAGCCCAGGGAGCTGCCCTACGGTCTCGCTCCCGCCCCAGCAGGGGGGCAATCCCAGGGAGCTGCCCTGCGGTCTCGCCCCCGCCCCAGCCGAGGGGCGATCCCTGGGAGCAGCCATGTGGTCTCGCCCCGCCCAAGCAAGGGGGCGATCTCAGGGAGTAGCCCTGCGGTCTCGCCCCCGCCCTAGCAGGGGGCGAGACAGGGGAGCTGCCTGCCCCCTCTTGCCCAGCCCCGTGAAGGAGGGGCGGTCTGCGTTTAGCGCCTCGGAACAGCGGGATTTGGCTATTCGCAGGCCAAATCCGAGGGCATTTTGGTAATCTCATCGGTCAGATTGTGGTTATTGGCAGACCAAGTTCAAAATCCTATAAATAGGACCAAGGGCGCACCATTTGGGAGGACTTGAGTTTTTGGCCTCCTCTCTCCCTAAGTTCCATTGTTGGGTGGAGAGAGCCTCCAATGGTGCCCAAGCTTAGCATTGGCTTGGGAGGGGAAGCGCTCTAAGATCTTCCGCGTGTGTGGTGGGACCTCCTCGCTAAGCCCTTGGCCTTGTTCCTAGTTCCTTAGCCTCTTAGCCTAGAACTCTCCCTTGAGAGGAGTAAGTGTGAGGTCACCCCTTAACTTGTTGAGGGCCCGAACTCCAGAGAGACTAATTCTTGTTCTCAAGTCTTGGTTTCAACATTAACGGCCAATACCGTTTCATTAATGTGTCACCCAATTTGAGTTATCATGTCTTCGTCAACCTGTGCTACTCCAGCAATACGTCAAAACTCTGTTATGATAGTGGGGAACCAAATATGTTTTGCTTTGCTCTCATGGATCTTTTGCTGGATTAGTTGGGATACGATTTTCCCCACATTGATTTTTACACCTTTCAGAATGCTGTAAATGAGCGTTATTCTATCTAGATGGACATTGTTCAAATGACGTGTGGGTAATATACTTGCGTTGACAAACAAGTGCCACACCTTTGTTTCTCTAGATAAACAAGTGGACTTAACAACATTTGTTTTCTTACTCACCCAGGCTGGTTTGTGTGCACCACATACAGCACCAGTCAGTTCCTCTTTCGGCACGGGAGATTGAAATATGGCCTGATCACAAAGAATGCTATCATCCAAATCAAAAAATGCGTTGATTGCCACCGCTAAAAAATCTACGTGCTTTCCTCGCACAAAAACTTATCCGTCTTCTCCGTCTGGTGCGTTAGCATAGAACTCATATACCCAAGTTAAAACTGCCTCTGTTCGTGGGTGACAAAACGTCTCCCACTACAAGGCTGTGATTTGGTCGGCGTAGGTTGCACTCCAGGCTCGTCTCTCCATCTTGAACCCACATTCATAGATGGAGGAATAGATTGCAGCGATTGAAAGCGTTGAAGTGCTTCTTCACTCAGAAATTTAAGTCTTCTGTGGGCGATTTCCTTGCGCTTCCCTTTTTTTCTCGAAGACATAGCCTAATGTAGCACAAAACGAAACTAAATCGAAGACTAACGTTTCATCCTAGTTAGAAACAAGGTTGTGGAGTATACCTTCAGGAATGCCCGTGACCTAGATCGTCACTTCTCGCAGAGTCGCTTCGCGCGGTGTTGTAAATCGCTGCTTCAGGAATCGCCTGCTTCAGGAATCGCCTGCTCCATGAACGATTGCACTCTAGATCACCGCTTCTCCGACGTCACGTACAACACCCTAGATCACCGCTTCTCCGGTGTCGCATCACGCGGCATCAGAAATCGCCTCTCGCCTCTTCTGCGACATCGCGAGCGAGCCCTAGATCGTCGCTTCTCGCTTTAGGAACCGCATGCTTTAGGAATTGTTAAGAAAGAATGCGTCGGTTCAGTTGAACCGGTCCTAAGAAGCCCAACACCATTCCTCTCCCGCAATCAACAAAAATAAAGTTGCAACCTACTTTTTTTTAGGTTGACGTATTCGGGCCTTAGCACCTTACAACAAATTTCTTCACGCCAATCCAGCAATAATAAAGTTGCAACCTACTTTATTTTAGGTTGTGACGTATTCGGGCCTTAGCACCTTACAGCAAATTTCTTCACGCCAATCCAGCAAAAATAAAGTTGCAACCTACTTTTTTTTAGGTTGTGACATCCCACATTATACTTAAGAAAATTAACTTCATGTAATTTTCTCCAAATTAAGATTAGTTCAAACGAGCACATAAACATAGTACTTAATTTAATTTATTTATATATTATTTTTATTATAGAAGATGGGTTGTCTCCCATCAAACGTCTAATTTATCGTCCTGGCAGGACGGTACAAAACTAAAGAAACACTACACGTCATCTCTCGGTCGTTGTCACCTTCCAAATATAACTTCAGTCTCTCACCATTAACCTTGATATGCCATAGACTAGCCTATATGGGGTCAAATCAGGTGGAGTTTTAAAAGCGGTGCGATAAGCCCACAGTGTGTCGTTGAGTTTTTGAGACCAGTCTCTACGATTGGTGCTAACTGTCTTTTCTAGAATTTTTTAAATTTCTCTGTTAGATAACTTTGCTAGCCCATTTGTTTGGGGATGATAAGCTAGTGCGACCTTATGTGTCACCCCGTATTTTCTTAGTAGTGTAGCAAATTGGGCATTGCAGAAATGACTCCCTCCATCGCTAGTAATTGCTCTCGGTATCCCAAATCGATTGAATATGTACTTTTTTTTAGAAAATTCAGGACTACTTTAGCATCGTTCTTAGTTGTAGCAATTGCTTCTACCCACTTTGATACGTAGTCGATAGCTAATAGAATATATAAATTCCCATTTGAGTTCACGAATGGGCCTATAAAATCTATGCCCCATACATCAAATAATTCAACTTCTAGCATTATGTTCAGGGGCATCGCGTCATTTTTCCGTATGTTCCCATCTCGTTGGCACCTACCACATTGTTTCACAAAAACATTTGAATCCCGGAACAGATTAGTACAATAGAAACCAGACTCCAACACTTTCATTGTTGTCCTAGTGCCCATAAAATGCCCTCCGTAAGGAGAACTATGACACTTTTCTAGTATCGATTTCATTTCCCCCTAGGATAAGCATCGTCTCACCACTCCATCAACTCCAATCTTAAACAAATAATGCTCATTCCAAAGATATGAGCGCACCTTGTGTAAAAATTTCTTCCTTTGTTTATAAGTTAGATTAGAGGGTATAGTATTGCTTACTAGATAGTTCATAAATCCGCATACCATGGTGTCGTACTTTCAGATATTGTCAATAGCCACTCGTCAGGAAATCTCTCATCTACTTCAGAATATAATGATGGATGTCCACATTCAATTCTCGATAAATGATCCGCTACAGGGTTTTCCGTACCTTTTCTATCTTTAATTTCTACATCAAATTCTTGTAAGAGGAGTACCCATCGGATCAAACGTGGTTTTGCATCCCTCTTCTCCATCAGATAACGGATCGCAGCATGATCGGTGTACACTATAACCTTTGTGCACAGGAGATACGACCTAAACTTCTCGAATGCGAAAACTATCGTTAATAATTCTTTTTCAGTGGTAGTGTAGTTGACTTGAACATCAATTAAGGTTTTACTAGCGTAAGCTATCGTGTGGAATACCTTCCCTCGTACTTTTCCCAAGACAACTCCCACAGCATAATCACTCGCATCACACATTAAGACAAATGGTTCTTCCCAGTCAGGAGTCACTACGATAGGTGTTGTGGTCAAACGATTTTTAAGTTCGTCAAATGCTTTTAAACAATCGTCGCTAAAATGAAACTTTACTTCTTTTCCTAATAGCCCACTAAGAGGTTTTGCGATTTTCGCGAAGTCCTTAATAAATCTACGATAGAAACCGGCGTGTCCTAAGAAGCTTCGCAACATCTTCACATTTTTGGGTGTTGGTAGCTTTTGGATCACATCTAATTTAGCTTTATCCACTCCTAACCCGCTCCTAGAAACGTGATGACCAAGCACTATCCCTTCACATACCATGAAATGATATTTCTCCCAATTCAACACAAGATTAGTTTCTACGCAACAAGCAAGCACCTTTTCTAAACAAACTAAGCAAGCCTCAAATGATTTGCCGAAAATAGAGAAATCGTCCATAAAAATCTCAATATCATTGTCCATAATATCAGAAAAAATAGCAATCATACAATGTTAAAAAGTAGCAGACGCGTTACATAAACCAAACGACATTCCCCTAAACACGAAAGTCCCATAAGGGCAGGTGAATGTAGTCTTTTTCTGGTCTTCGGGGTCTACAGTAATTTGATAATATCCTGAATATCCGTCTAGAAAACAGAAAAAATTGTTCCCTGCCAATTTGTCTAGCACTTGATCGATGAAGGGCAGGGGAAATGATCATTTCTTGTGGCTTTATTTAACTTCCTATAGTCCAAACAAATACGCCACCCAGTAATAGTCCTAGTGGATATCATCTCATCCTTCTCATTCTTTACTACCGTCATCCCTCCTTTCTTTGGGACACACTGCACCGGTGAAACCCTTGAACTATCCGAAATAGGGTAAATGATTCCTGCATCTAACCATTTTATGATCTCTTTCTTAACTACTTCTTTCATCGGAGGGCTTAAGCGACGCTGGGGTTCTATAGATCCCTTAAAAGATTCTTCCAAGAGAATCTTGTGCATGCATAATGAAGGGCTTATCCCTCGGATATCCACAATGGTCCAACCTAGTGCCAACTTATATTGTTTTAATAATTCAATTAGTTTTTGTTGTTGTTCAGATTGTAGTTTCGAGTTGACAATAACCGGTAACGTTTCATTCTCTCCTAGGAAGATATATGTGAGGTGATTGGGAAGAGGTTTTAACTCCAGCGTTGGTGGATCAATAATGGAAGGCTTGACCGCTAAGGATTTCTCGGGCATCTCTATAGGTTCCGGTTTACGAAACCAAGCGATTTGCTTTTCAAATATCTGTAAGCAATCCTGAATTTCATCCTCGTCATCTGTTAAATCCTTGTGAGTCAATAAACGAGTTAATAAAACATCTTGTTTCTCAGATATGTTAATTGCCATATAATTACTTATAGATATATGGTTAACCACTTCCATGTTGTCTTCCTCTCTATGGGGAAATTTTAGTGCCTTGAGTACATTAAATGTTACTTGTTCATCGTTTACTCTCATAGTTAACTCTCCCTTCTGCACATCAATCAGCGTCCTACCCGTGGCTAAGAATGGTCTCCCTACAATATTAGGAACCTCTCTATCCTCCTCCATATCCATGACAACAAAGTCTGCAGAAAAAATAAACTTATCCATCTTGACTAAAACATCTTCAACTATCCCTTTTGGAAATGCAAGGGTCCTATCAGCAAGTTGTAGCTTTTTATATATTGATAATGGCATTAAGTTGATATTGGCCCCTAAATCGCATAACGCCATACTCCCAAATTGATATCATATAGAACACGGAATAGTAAAGCTCCCCGGATCTTTTAATTTAGGTGGGAGTTTTTTCTTCAATATGGCACTACACTCTTGGTGAGGGCTACCGTCCCATCAATTCCAAATTTTCTCTTCTTGGATAGGAAATCTTTCATGAATTTCACATAGCTCGGCATTTGCTCCAAAGCTTCGGCAAAGGGAATATTGATTTGTAATTTCTTAAAGATTTCTACGAATTTATGGAATTGTTGCTCCAATTTACTTTTCTTGTACCTTTGAGGGAATGGTGGCGGTGGGTAGACTATCACATTGTCTTTCTTCTTCGTTACTACAACATCGGGTTCTCTTTTGTTATCTCCTAATATTTCTACTTCTTCTTCATTATTGTTATTATTTTGTTTTGTCTCTTCACGAGGAACACTAGGATTAGACTCCTTCAACTCCTTCTCTTCATTGTTCTCCCTATCTTGCTCATTTGTAACTCCTCTCACTAACTCCTTACCACTCCGTAAAGTGACCGCTTTGCACTGTTGATTATCTCCCTTCGGATTTGGTGTGGTATCAGTTGGGAGTGACACTTGTGGTCCAATGTTCAAAGCGTTAGCAATTTGTCCCAATTGAGACTCAATTACACGTAATGAACCCTCTAGACTTGTAATGCGAGCGTCACGCTTTTGCATGGATTCAATAAGCATCTCATCAGATAATTTTCTAGAAGAATTTTGTTGATTGTAGTTATTATTCTGGGATGGATGATGGTTTGAATTGAATCCATGTGGGTGTGTCATTCTGGTATTATTCTTCCATGAGAAGTTAAGATGATTACGCACTTCCTAATTGTAATAGTTTGAGTATGCATTATTATTATTAAATTTTCTAGGTTGTCCTCCTATGTAGTTAACCTCCTCATTATGACCAATAAGTTGTTCAACCATAAGTGAAAGGTTCATTGAAATTGGAGGGGTAACTATGCTATTAACTTGAGGGTTCATTTGAGCTTGATTTAAAGTTAGGGCATCTAACTGCTTGTTCATAGAATTGAATTGGTCAGTCATTTGTGCGGCAAAAGTGGTCAACTGATATACTTGGTAATTCCCACCTGTGGAAGGAGAAGGACCTTGCCGATCAAACGATTGATAATTATTGGAAGATAAATCTTCGAGAATCGCATATGCGTCCTCGGGATACTTATTCATGAGAGATCCTCCTGCAGCTCTATCTACTTGGATCATAGTAGATGTCTGGAGGTCATTATAGAATGTCCACACTTGTTGATGAATCGCTAAACCGTGATGAGAACACTTCCGCAAGAGTTCCTTGAACCGCTCCCATGCATCATAAAGGGTTTCCCCATTTCCTTGCATGAACGTAGTTATGTCTCTCATTAATTTCGCCGTTTTAGCTGGTGGGGAAATATTTAGCTAAGAATTTCTCTACCACTTGTAACCAAGTGGTGAGGCCATGTTGGGAATCAAGCCACTCATTTGCTCTTCCATCCAGTGAGAATGGAAACAAAACGGAGTCTAATTGCTTCATTCGATGTGCCATTAATTTTGAATGTGTCACATACATCTATGAAGGTCCGTAAGTGGGAATTTGGGTCCTCATGACTAAGCCCACTGAATTGTTTTTGTTGAACTAGGTTCATAGCCATGGAGTCGATTTTTAAATTGTTCGCTTCGATGGAGGGCTTAATGATGCTAAAATGCAGTCCTCCCCTAAAAGACATATTATATTCTCGACAGGTTCTCCTAATTTCAGCAGGTTGACTATTCTGATCTACCTGACCTTCATGTCTTAAACCCTCCTGATGATTTTCATTGTTAGCATCTTGATGGTTCAGATTCATGGTTGAAGAGTTATTCTGTTCTACCCGAGATGCTTTCCTATTTTGTCTACACATCTGTTCGATCTCTAGATTTAAAGGCAATAGCTCAGATAATCGATATCGGCACATGCACTAACAAAACATACATACAAAGTCAAACAAAACAAAAGAAAACAAAACAGAAATAAACATTTGAGCTCTAGAAACTCAGGATTTACTAATGTTGCGAGAAAAAAAAACACTAATTTAGTTGCACTTCCTCGGAAACGGCGCCAAAAACTTGAAACGCCCGAAAATGGTTGTATAATTTAAACGCAAGTGCACGCGTCGGATCAAGTAATATAAAATGATTTAAGATCGTTCTCGCGGAGAAGTGAACGATTCAGTGCTTGCAAATACTAGTTAAGCATTTTCTTTAAATTCAAGTAAATCAAATGATCTTGGAAAATTACTAAACAAAGATTTAAAACTAAATAGACTATAGAACCTTGGAAAAATACTTTCTTATCAGTTTTGAGAAATAATCTTGTATCGTGATTTCTTAAGTCGAGTGCGATGAATCTATGAATGTGACTTTATGGTAAATGTGTAGTGAAATGTCTTGCAACGATTTTAAAATAGAAATATTATCTCTCGATATCGGAACTCCCTAATCCCTTATCTCCTGGCCTTATCATTTCTAACTCAGGTGAAATAAACAACCGCATAGAGAATAAAAACCATAGTTGCTAACATCAAGAGGAAATCTTTTTCTCCCTTCAAATGCTATATCAAATATATGACGCACTTACGCAACTCATCTCTCGAATTATGGAGCATAGTAAAAAGATAAAACCTTGGACAAAAGTTTCACAATAAAGAGCATTCACAAAATAAAACACAAAGAGAAAATTAGAGATTATTCATCACACACGACCAAGTACTCTCACAATACAAGATTAAAGAGATTTAGTTCATAGCAATAGAGGAAACACACAAAACGTTTGGAGAGATCTTACAACACATGCTAGTTTAACGCTTCATCGCTGCAGCGTTCTCTTCAAGACGTTGGTCGTTCGAACAGCCAGAAGATCTGCCTTCTTCCACGTTCTAGTCACTCTCCAATGGAGGATATCGAAAATAGGTCTTCTCTCTCTCTAATCCGAAAATGCTTCTCTCTCCCAGTGAGTTCTTTTCTTTAGGATTTTACTTACTTAAAAATGTCCACCCCCCATGGAAAGATGCGTCCCTTCATAAGCAAAACGACGTCAAATTTGAATTTAAAAATTTGAATTTAGCCCAGACTGCGTTGTAGCCAAATTTTCTGAGGTTACAACCTATTTTCCTGGTCATGAGATTTGGGCAGATTCCTTTCTCCAAGTCGATTTCTTTGGCGTTTCTGGCAATATAAGATTGGAAAAAGACCGAATTAATCACAAATAAAATAAATATTAATTTACAAGCATTTCTACTTCATTTAAACTCATCCTACCACTTATGATGAATATTGGGTCCAAACAATTGAGTTAAATAACTTCTTTTTGAGAAGTTATCAACTACGGAAGGTGGATTGACCGGCGCGGGGGAGGAAATAGAGCTCAAGGGGATCCTAAGTTTCTCACCAGGGACAACATCTCGGTCTGTTTCTCTTCCATCTGTCGCATGCGTCCTTCCAATATAATGACGGGGGTGTGCTTCGCCTCTTCTACGAGAGGTACGTTGATAAGCGAGTGATAGGGAGCTGGGTCAACGCGTCCCCTGGGATTGATCCTTCAGTGGTTCAAGCACTCCCTTCATGCCATTGTTGTTGGTTGCGAGTATTACCTTGAAGCGAATACCGCCTTGATAGAGTTTTTTGCAAAGTTTAGGAACACCTTTCCCACAGATGGCGCTAAATTATTGAAGGTTGCTCGACGCTCTTGTAGACCGGTCGAATTGAACCCTCTCAGCTCGAGAGTGAGCCGAGCGCGTAATCAGTCAGAGTAAAGTGCGAGACAGATTGCAAAATGACTTTTAACGTCGAAAACCCGGAAAGGGTGACAAAACCACTGGGCCGGATCGGTGCTGACCAAATTCACTATATCTTTTGGTGTTACAAGTTGTAGAATGCAAGTGGATGGCATGCCACCGCTCGTTGCAGGGGGTGCAGAGAAGGGTGAGAAAAGAGAAAACCCTCTAAGGATGAAGGATATCTTCAAGATCCTAAGGGAGATCTTCAAGTCACCTTCGAAGGGGAAGGAGATCTTCGAAGGCTGAAGGAGATCTTTAAATGATTCTTCGAACGCTGAAGGAGATCTCTGAAGGATCTTCAAGAGAGCTCTCTCAGGCGCTGAAGGCAAGGTCCCCTCAAATGAGGGCTTTTGACTGCTTTTATATCTCTGGACAGTGTTAGTCCGGTAATTTTGCCATCGTAACCACCATAACCACCTGACGGGCGAATCACATTCGTCAATTTGGAGCACACGGATAACCACTTTTCAAATATGACCGTCTTGCCCTCCGGACAGTTTAGGCAGTTCGGGAAGCTTCGTTGACGGCGATGACATCAACGAATGAAACCTGCAAACTGAGAAGTTAAGAAAGCTAACTGCCATGCGCGCCGTAAACATGGAGACGTTCGTTGCACGCTGTGCAATTAGAGGTATTCTGAGCGCGCCGCGAACGTGGAAATGTTCCGGGGCGTACCGAGTACTTGGAGACGGTCGGCGCGCGTCGTGAGCTTGGAGATGCTCGGGGCGCGTCGTTAACTTGGAGGCGCTCGACGTGCATCGTGAACTTGGATATGCTCCCCGCGCGTCGTCAACTTGGAGGTGCTCGGAGCAGGTCGTGAACATGGAGATGCTCGACGCGTCGTGAACTTGGAGGCGTTCGGTACTCGTCATGAACTTGGAGGAAATTGGCACGCATCGTGAACTTCGAGGCGCTCAGTGCGCATCGTGAAC
This sequence comes from Dactylorhiza incarnata, assembly GCA_033032865.1. Taxonomy (NCBI): domain Eukaryota; kingdom Viridiplantae; phylum Streptophyta; class Magnoliopsida; order Asparagales; family Orchidaceae; genus Dactylorhiza; species Dactylorhiza incarnata. The sequence goes on along the minus strand of JAWHQI010000159.1, from coordinate 5,279,817 downwards.
TTAGAGATGCTCAGCGCGCACCCCGACGGGTTTGGCCGCACCGTGGTGGTGCGACCCGGTTGGCGTGGCGGCCGCCGCGCGGCTGCAGCTACGCGATGGTTTCAGAACCAATACTAGATGGTGGTTCTACGTTGGTATCTCCACTTCCTCCATGGTTGGGTTTGACTTTGACCCCTTGATGGGGGTGCGGTTAGCTTGTATGTGTGCATTCCGGTGTCCGTTTGGAGGATCAAAGTGACTCAGAATTACGCGATAATGAGCCCGTTGGAATCATATCGGTGAGCCGGTCGAGGTCACGGTGGAAAATCCCATAAGCGGTTGAGCGACATGTTGCCCTCTCCTTGCCTAAAAGCTTTGTACAGTAACCCAGAATAGTAAAGTTTGGTCTGTACTGTCCTGACCACGTGGTTTTTCACCCAATTCCAGGGTTTTTCACGGTAAAAAGGTTTCTTGCCAGTCGTCTCATTTCTATGTGACTGATTGCGCCCTCAACTGCCCCCAGGCTAAGGCAGTCCAATCTAGACCGGTTTCAGGAGCCTCGAGTGGGCCGCAACAGTTTTGCGTCGTGTGTGGGAACAAGGTTCCCAAAGCTCTGAAGATCTGGAAGAAAGTATCCTCTGCCCAGCGATACTTGCGGCTAGAGACCATGGCAAGGAGAAGCACTCGCAAACCCAAAGTTCGGTCCGCGAAGGACGTGTCGATCCTGATCCTTCCCACTTCCTCATCAGAGCACCTCGGCTGGAGGAGACACTGGTCGCGCCTGCTGAACGCACTGGCAGGGCGCATAATCTAAATAGAAGAGCTGCGCATGATGAAATGTTGAACCTCTTAAGAAATTGGGAACAGTCTAGGCTCCCGCGGTACCCCGCACCAGCCAATATGCCTCCTCCGCCTCCAGATCAAGGCCCAAAAAATGACCAGGAAGAGGACTCAGAATTCTCAGCAGCAGCAAACACTGCGCACCCCGCCCTTCTGGCCACTTTGAAGAAGGTCTAAAACATCTTCAAGAATTTATAACGCTCTTGATCTAGGAGTCATGCGAGAACTTGGTTCCACTCTCTTCGGAGTGGAACCATCAGAAATTTCACCTTAACTGACACACCAGTTCTTGGACCAGTTCATCGCAAACCGCCGAGCAGTAAAGGACTCCTCACATCTCTCAAGAATCAAGCAAAGTGAAGGGGAACCCCTTAAAGAGTTCTTCCGTTGGTTCACTATTTATTGAGGCTCGTTAAATCCCTGGGGTAGACCCCGAACTTCTTCGGGGAGTCTTTCTGGGTGGACTCTGGCTAAGCGGATTCTACTCTGCCCTAATGAGGGAGACAGTCCCTACTTATCCCGATCTTATGCATAGGGTCGAAGCGCAAATCACAGTCGACGAAGTAATCGAGTCCCATCGCTGGCAGTTTGAAGGAGGAGTATAGAGGAAAAGAGAAGAACCAACCCCGAGGCGACAGGAGGAGCGCCAGAACAACGTGTGCCAACAAGATCGTCGTGGGGACCGCCCCCCCCCCCCCCCCCCACACACACACACACACTACCAAGAATATGCACCACTCAACACATCCCACGCAAACGTTCTCTATGCGATACAGGATAACCCAGCATTGTGAAAGCTGAGAGAGCTCATATAAAGCGAAGGAGATCAATCGAAGTATTATGAGGTCAACTGAAGCGCAGGACACACCACCGAGGAGTGCATGAGACTCGAGGAGGAGATCGAGCACCTCATCCGACAAGGTGTCCTTGGAAGGTTCCTGGAAGACCAAACTCGATACCAGTAGGCACAGGGAAGAAGAGAACAGCCGCTCGCGCACCAGGACGTGTCAGGGGGCAAATAAGTAGTAGGGGTAGTGGAGATCATCTCTGGTTCCCCCTTCGCCACCGTCAATATTTATATCGCACAACACGATGAGGAACAAAAGGATCTGAATTCACGACTCGCAGAAACAATCAGCTTCGGGGATGAAGATTTCAAGGGACTGCTCGTACCACACCAGGATCCACTAGTTATCAGTGCAGAGATCGGCGACCCCAACTTCTGTATCACATGAAGATCCCGAAAGAAAAACTCCAGCCAGCCTCCGGACTAATCTACGATTTCAACGACGGTCCTGTCCCAGTCAAAGGAACCATCACTCTCCTAGTAACCCTGAGGGAGTTCCCGAAGCAGGCTACTCACAACATACAGTTCGTAGCAGTTGAGTCAGAATCGCCTTACAACGCGATTTTTGTCGACGGCTCTAGGCAGCGTTCAGAGCTATCCCTTCCATCCCGCACCACGCAATGAAGTTTGTCACCCCAGGTGGGGTCGGATTCTCTGTGGAAACCAGGAAGCAGCACGCACGTGCTATCTACAACAGATGGAACCCAGACGAGGAGCAGCCCTATATGCTGACACAACCGGAACCTGGAGCGCACCTCAAAGAAAAGCCAGGAATCAGGCAGAAGTGCCCAATCATATTCCGGCTTCGTTTAATTCACTTAAGTTCTTTTATTTGTATTAAAAGAATCGCTACAATCTAGAAAGTCGCAAGTCTGTACTTGCACACGAACTACTGTGTGTTTAAATTCAATATGCTTTATTTGCTTCTAACTCTGCCATCACAGGAACATTTTGGGGCCAGCACCCTCGCGCTCGCTAGCGGTTTGAAGCATCTTCCCTTCACCGTCTCTCGGGGGGGGGGGGGGAGCGCCCAGTGACCTCCTCATTACCGTGGCTCGAAGGTCTGCCCTCGCCCTCGCAGTAGGTCGCGGCGTCGCCCGGGCCTGTCCCCTTCCAATCGCCAGCGGTTCGAAGTGTCTGCCCTTCACCGTCTCTTCTAGGCCACGCCCCAATGACCTCCCTTTGCCACGGATCGAAGATCTGCTCTTCCCCCCTGCAGTAGGTCATGACAACACCATGTCCTGCCCCCTCACGGTTGTCTAGGATCGAAGGTCTACCCTTCATCGTCTTTCTGGGGCCACGCCCCAGTGACCTCCTCACTGTCGCGGCTCGAAGATCTGCCATTCTCCCCCGTAGTAGGTCACGACACCGCCAGGGCCTGCTCCCCTCACGGTTGCCTAGGTTCGAAGGTCTTCCCTTCATCGTATCTCCGGGGCCACGCCTAGTGACCTCTTCACTACCACGGCTCGAACGTCTACATTTCGCCCCCGGAGTAGGTCGCGATGTCGCCAGGGCCTGCCCCCCTCGCGCTCGCCAGCGGTTTGAAGCGTCTGCACTTCGCCGTCTCTCCGGGGCCACGCCCCACTGACCTCCCTTTGCCACGGATCGAAGGTCCGCCCTTCTCCCCTGCAGTAGGTCACAACACCGCCAGGGCCTGCCCCCTCACAGTTGCCCAGCTTCAAAGGCCCGCCCTTCACTGTCTCTCTGGGGCCACGCCCCAGTGACCTCCCTTTTCCATAGATCTAAGGTCCTCCACTCTCCCATGTAGTAGGTCGCGAGACCGCCAGGGCCTGCCCCCTCACGGTTGCCCAGGTTCGAAGCGTCTGTCCTTCACCGTCTCTCCAGTGCCACGCCCCAGTGACCTCACTGTCACAGCTTGAAGGTCTGCTCTTCGCCCCCGCAGTGGGTCACAACATCGCCAGGGCCTGCCTCCATCACGGTTGCCACGGGCCGTGCATAAAGTGATTATGTTTTACCACAACTAAGGCTCAGTTTGGCACGGTGGCGGCGGCCGTGAATGTGGTGGTTATGAACCGCCATTTGTGATCGCTCGACCTCACTTAAGGAACTTCATCAACTTTTATGTTCAAAATTAGTTTTCTTTTCTTGGTGGAGGTCATAACCATCGTCTTGCCAAACATACATTCTATGACGGTTGCGTTTTTATCCAAACTCATCGGAGCAAAAACGCCATGCCAAACGGGACCTAAGACTCGGTTTGACGCTGCGGTGGCGATCGCCAGCGCAGTGTTTATGAACCGTCGTTCGTTAACGCCCGACCTCACCTTCATCCTTTCAATACTAGTTTACATTTTCTTGATGGCATTCATAATCGTAGTCATGACAAACGTGCATACTATAACACCGTCATTTTTTTCTAAACTCACCCTAAAAAAATTACCGCACCAAACGGAGCCTAATGTTCATTTTGCAGTGGCGGTCATGACTGTTGCTGTGCCAAACAAATATTTTTAAACACTGCGCCAAACAGACGACTAATTAATCTAAACTAATCTTCCAATAGTACTTAACTCAATTTAAGATCGTAATTAATATTTATCGACTAATTTAACTCAATTTATTAATCACGCGGCAGTCGTAAGCAATATTATCTTGTTTTTTTTTTAAACTTGAGGAATCTTGAACTCCTCTTATTATAAATTCCATTAAGATCGAGGAGTAAGCAGAGTGGAAGGAAACCATGGAACCAATGCACAGTCGTGAGAAGTGTGAGCTCCCAAAGGTGTGTTTGGGCGGGCTGGACTTGTCCCAGACCGGAACCGGCTCATGGGCGGAGGCCCGGGCCGAGGTTACCCGAGCTTTGGCTGAATATGGAGGTTTTGTGATTGTTCACGATGGAGTTGAGCCCGAGGTGCAGGATGAGCTCTTTGGGAGGGTGATGCCGGAGGTATTCGCAGAGTCCAACCTCCGTGGCCCCACACTGTTGAACTATGACGGCGCATGGATTCAAAGGAACGCCGAACTATTGCCTTTCAAGAGCCTCAAGGTGACGGATCCCGTGTCCGTCGCTGCCGTGCACGAGTGTGCAAATATTATTTGGCCCCATGGGAACGAAATTTTTTGGTAATCTCTTTCATTTTGTTATGAGAATTATGTGTATTTAGTATTTGCAATCCCTAGAGAAAAACACTGTGGATTCACAACAAGTGACGAGTCTTCTTCGGATCGAGTGAAAGGTCATGCTGTCAGTACTGCTGGCTCGAGGCCACAGTAAGCCTCGAAAACATTTTTGTGCTTCTCTCCTTCCTCAGAGTGGCGGAATTTGATGTAATCGTAATACTTGAAAGGCTTGAAGAGTGGGGGATGTTTCTCATCAACCAACTCATGTGGAGTCTCTATCATGCTCTCTTCGTTCAGACTCGGGAATGTGCTGAAGATGGCCGAGAAACGCTTCTCATTACGCTCAATCTTAACCCTATGCTTCGGAGCTCGAAACACTCCATTGGTCCATGCCTACAATAATAACTCATAAACATAAGACCATTAGGCTACGGAACATCAAAACATGCACTTCTTATGCTCGAGGGCTATCACTTACGGTAAATACTTCACCAAGCAAGACGGTGCACAAATTTGTCTGTATGGGAGCCTCCATCCACTCGCCATTTGATGCCTCAACTTCGAGCCCTTTCTTGTCTTGACAAATTATACTCAAAAAATTTGGGTCGGCGTGAGGAGGAATAGTTGCTTTATTTCCGTCATTCTGTTCGTCGACACGGTACTCTGATAGCCTTAGCGAATATTGAAGCGAGTGCATGTGTGAATCATAGTGAGGTTCCAAGCCCAAACTCTCTAATACCATTCTATGAATTATCTGCACCAACCCCTTCATTTGCTTTGCGTAGCTCCAAATATTGTTACTAATCCATCAAATTAGGAATTTAAGGATTGCAAATACTAACTACACATAAATCTCATAACAAAATGAAAGAGATTACCAAAAAAATTCGTTCCCATGGGGCCAAATAATATTTGCACACTCGTGCACGGCAGCGACGGACACGGGATCCGTCACCTTGAGGCTCTTGAAAGGCAATAGTTCGGCGTTCCTTTGAATCCATGCGCCGTCATAGTTCAACAGTGTGGGGCCACTGAGGTTGGACTCTGCGAATACCTCCGGCATCACCCTCCCAAAGAGCTCATCCTGCACCTCGGGCTCAACTCCATCGTGAACAATCTCAAAACCTCCATATTCAGCCAAAGCTCGGGTAACCTCGGCCCGGGCCTCCGCCCATGGGCCGGTTCCGGTCTGGGACAAGTCCAGCCCGCCCAAACACACCTTTGGGAGCTCACACTTCTCACGACTGTGCATTGGTTCCATGGTTTCCTTCCCCTCTGCTTACTCCTCGATCTTAATGGAATTTATAATAAGAGGAGTTCAAGATTCCTCAAGTTTAAAAAAAAACAAGATAATATTGCTTACGACTGCCGCGTGATTAATAAATTGAGTTAAATTAGTCAATAAATATTAATTACGATCTTAAATTGAGTTAAGTACTATTGGAAGATTAGTTTAGATTAATTAGTCGTCTGTTTGGCGCAGTGTTTAAAAATATTTGTTTGGCACAGCAACAGTCATGACCGCCACTGCAAAATGAACATTAGGCTCCTTTTGGTGCGGTATTTTTTTTAGGGTGAGTTTAGAAAAAAATGACGGTGTTATAGTATGCACGTTTTGTTGAGGAATTTGCTCAAAGTATTTTACCATACCACCATCAGTTTGGAATGGGGTATATATAGTACCTCCAGCATAAGACCGGGTCCTAGAGTGACACGAACCCATTAAGCTAATCTGTGTCGGACTCGACACGACAGGACATATATATAAAAATACATTAACAATCTCCTCCTATGTCCGTCGTGAACCCAGACTTCGGGTAGAGGGTGATTTGTGTAATATTCAACTAGAAGTGAGACATACACAACCGTGTTCAGCACCTGTTTAAGATAAAATCGGACTATAACAAAAGATAGCATGCATGCATAAGTAAATAAACAACTCAGCTGCAACACAAGCGTCTCAGGTACAATCGAGACACAGGCCCTAAACACCTGGTGTCCCAAAACAAGCAGAGATCTAAAAGTCCAAACAAACAGTGCTATAAAATAAGAGCTAAACAATGCTCTGAACAGAAGTACAGGAACTAAACAAAATAACACTCAAACAGGCTAATCATCCAAAAGATCCTCCTCCTCTGGATCCCAGACAACCAGTGCTCCTCCTATCCCAGAAACTCCTGCAATTCAACAGAGAATTTCATTTTAGAATGAATTCTATCCTTTGTAATTTGCAGATATCTAGTTTTAGCATAAAACTTAGTATTGATTATTATTTAAATTGGCTGGGAGGACACGTTCACAGAGTATTATAGTTTAACCTCAGAATCTGTTATCTGTTTCCAAATGAAACGATTATCAGACTTCTGGACATTGCAGCTATATCTGTAATCCTATATGGAATGTCACGGTTACTGCTCTTCTAAAGTCAATTGGAACTCATCAAGTTTGGAATGGAACCAATCTTCAGAAGAAGAGACAAACCAAGTCAGATTGTGTTATCAAGTTTGGAATAACACTCTCCTCCAAGGCAAAAGTCGAATCCGATGAAGCTGTTAACATCAAGTTTGGAATGAACAACTTACCAGATCCGAGCTCAGCAACCAAGAGCATCAGCGGACCACAACATACTTGCATTGACAAAGGAAATATGGAATAATCAAAACGTCTGGACTAAGGCTGAACTGAATCGCCTGATACTGAACTAAGACCGAACTAAATCGCCTTTAGTCCCATTTCCCCCACTGTTTTGATTAACCGATCTTTGGGCATTCCTTTCGTCAGTGGATCAGCAAGGTTATCCTTTGAACGTACATCAATCAAAGTGATGGTTCCTTGTTCTTTCAGATAATTCAACAATGCATGTCTCAGTCGTACATGTCTCCTCTTAGTATTATAGAGGGTATTCTTAACGACTTGAACTGCTGCTTGATTATCACAATACAAGCTCAACGAGTTGACTTATAACTTAGACAGTGGAATGTCTAAAATCAAGTTTCTGATCCAGTCTGCCTCTTCTCCAGCTGAAGTTAAGGCAAACAACTCGGCCTCCATGGACGACAAAGCTATACAGGTCTGTCTTTTGGATTTCCAAGTGATAGCAGCTCCTCCCAATGTGAATATGTATCCACTGGTGGACTTGCTGTTCCCGACTTCTGAACACCACGAGGCATCAGAATGTCCTTCCACGGTAGGTGGGTAACCAGTGTAGCACAGAGCATGGTTAGCAGTACCTCGAAGGTATCTCAACAGCCTATCTAGGGCAACCCAATGCTCTTTGCCAGGACTACTGGTAAAACGACTCAGCGCGCTAACCGAGAAAGCAATGTCTGGCCTTGTACAAGTTGTAGCGTACATGAGACTACCAATTATTTTGGAATATTTGACTTGATCAATGCTGGCCTCTAGATTAGGACTTAACTTAACATTGTGGTCAAACGGTGTCTCAATCGGCCTACACTTATCATATCCCCAGGTAGAGAGAAGTTGCTCAACATAGTGAGCCTGGCTAAGAGTAACTCGACCCTTGTCAACTCTAACCTTCATACCTAACAGGGTATCAACAGGACCGAGATCCTTCATGTCAAATACTTCTGCCAGAGTGAACATCCCTAACTGCAGCAAGATTAGACCCTAAAATGAACAAATCATCCACATATAAGCAAATGATGACTGTTTGATTTGACAAGGAGCGGTAATAAAGGCATTTGTCAGAGAGACTGGACTGGAATCCAATGCTCTTTACCACCTGATCAAACTTCATGTGCCACATCTTAGGTGCTTGTTTAAGACCATAGATTGACTTATCGAGTTTGCACACTTTGTCTTTTTGATCTTTGAGTACATAACCTTCAGGTTGAGTCATGTAAATCTCTTCATTAAGCTCTCCATTTAAGAATGTAGTTTTAACGTCCATCTGATGAACTATAAAGTTCTCAATAGAGGCTAATGCAAGAAGAATCCTGATAGTCGATAGATGACACACAGGTGAGTATACGTCAAAATAGTCAATTCCCCCTTGTTGCTTATAACCTTTAGCTACGAGGCGCGCTTTATGCCTGGCTATAGATCCATCACTATATACTTTCTTCTTTAAAACCCACTTGCATCCTAGGACTTTAGCACCTTTCGGTAAGTCAACTAGATGACAGGTATTGTTATGTAACAGCGAGTCCATCTCATCATCAATGGCTTCTGCCCACATCAACGAATCTCTAGACCTCATTGCTTCCTGGTAGGAGAATGGATCATCCTCTAAGTGATAGGTGATGAAATTCTCACCAAAATCCTTAGGAACTCTCTCTGGTAGATGCTCTAAGTGGAATAGGTTCCACCTCTACAGGTTGGGGAGCGGTGCCAGAAGGGCCAGCTTCAGGTTCAACGATAGATTCAGTAATCATATCATTGGACCCGGAGACAGATAATCCATGATCTTTGACGAACTTGTCTTCAAAAAATATGGCATCTCTAGACTCTATCACGGAATTCGTGGATAGATCGAGAAATCTGTCTGCTGCACTATCTTCTGCACTACCTAGATAGGCGCATGTCGTCATCTTAGGTCCCACCTTAGGCCTCTTAAGGTCTTGTATACGCACATAGGCAATACAGCCCCAAGTCTTTAGAGTATCGTACCTGCACGGATGACAGTGCCACAGCTCATACGGTGTAGAAGTGAGCTGAGAGTGAGGTACTCTATTTAGAATGTGATTTGCAGTGCAGACTGCTTCTCCCCAAAAGGAATTAGGCATGCCAGCTGTTAGGAGCATGGAATTCAACATTTCTGTTAAAGTCCTATTCTTACGCTCGGCAACCCCATTTGACTGGGGTGAGTAAGGAGCTGTGGTTTCAAGAATTATTCCCTCAGAGGCACAGAATTCCTTGAATCCAGTAGCAGTATATTCTCCTCCCCGATCATTTCTAAATCTCTTAATTTTCAGGCTTAACTGATTTTCAACACGAGACTTAAAGGTCTTGAATGCCTCAAACGCTTCGTCTTTCGATTTCAACAGAGACACATGACAATATCTAGAAAAGTCGTCTATGAAAGTGATTAGATACTTCCTTCCCCCTCTGGTGGCATGACTGCGGAAATCACAGAGGTCTGAATGTATCAATTCAAGAAGTTTTGTGCTCCTAGAAACTGACCTGAAAGGCTTTCTAGTCATTTTGGTCTGAGCACACACCTCGCACTTGTCAAAACGAATTGACAGATCTAAGGGGATGTTTTGACTCTTGGCTAGATCTAGCATCTTCCTATAGTTCACATGTCCAAGTCTGTTATGTAACAACTTAGGATCTATAAGGTTCGAACTTACTTGGTTGATGCTATTATTGTTTAAGCTAAGTCTATACATTCCGTTGATCAGATACGCACACCCAAAATAATGTGAATTTACCATAAGGGTCATTCTACCATTTTGAGTTGTAAAGGTCATCCCAGCCTTATCTAGTAGACTTATCGAAATCAGATTTTTAGTTAATGTTGGAACTACTTTAACATGCTTTAAAAATAAACTTTTACCTGACGAGAGAACCAGCTTGGCTGTCCTAGCATGGGTCACCTGAGTCTCTCCTCCGTTGCAGTTCTCCACTCTCTCCTTAACCGCCTTAAATTCAGTCAGTAATCCTCTGTCATTCGTTACATGACAGGTAGCGCCGCTATCCAGCCACCACTCAATAGACGAACTGCGGTGACTGCTCCCGATCATAGCCACAAAGGACTTGGGATCTGAAGCATCTGCCAGCATGTTCGCCACATTTCGTGTAGCTTCCTCCTTTAGCTTCTTTGGAGCCTTGCAATCAGCCGCCCAATGTCCCCACTTTCCACAGTTGTGGCACTTGCCCCTCTTCTTTTTGAAAGATGGCTTTTTAGGCCCAATCTGTGTAGTGGCTTCAATCTTAGGCGCTGGTGGCTTCCTACGAGGCTTGCTGGGCCGAGACACAAAATTGACAGTCTGAGAGGACTGCCCACCTTGTTCCTGTCTCTTCCCTGCAATGTTTTGATCCTCGATATGGATGAACCTTTTGAGTTCATCGAGAGCGATCTTTTCCTTCAGCCTGTGCATTTCAGTCTTGAAGGTCGACCACTCAGGAGGTAGCTTGCTTAATATAGAACACACAAAGATATTATCAGAGATACCAGACTTATCGTCCTCCAACTTCTGACGCAGGGCTTCCAGTTCAATTATTTGGGAGGTGATTGTCGAGTTCAAATTGAATTTCATGTTAAAGAATCTCTCTCCGAGGAGAGTCCTCGACAACCCCTCTTCCTTCTGGAAGTTCGCATTTAAGCGGTCCCAAATCTCCTTTGCGATTTTATAACCACTGTAGGTCAAGGCGAGTCTAGAGTTGAGTGAATTAAGGAGGTAGTCTCTACAGAAATCTTCATCTTTCCTCCATTGATAATCGTCCACGTCCTCTTCGGTTGTGTCGAAATCACTCAGAACAGTGTAGAAAATCTCTCTTTCCTTCATTCCAAGCTGGACGTGCAGTCTCCAAGCATGGAAGTCGGAGAGATCGAACGACTGGAGCTTGACGATGTCGTAGGATGTAACCTTCGGCATCTCGCTAAAGCTATAGACCGAAAACTGAAAAAAATATCACCTGAGCTGCGCAGAGACGAGTCGCGGTCTTCGGATCCAATCCAGAAATATGTGTGCTCCTCCTCTCCGGATAAAACAATTGCCAAAGACTAGATCCGATCAGCAGGTTTGATTGGAAGACAAAGTCTGTAGCTCCAAAAAACCAGGAGAGGACAAGCTCTGTCCAAGAAATAACAATGCAAGGATTTCCTCCTTTGGATCAGCACCAGGAACAGGATCTCCACCCCCCCCCCCCCCCCAAGAAAAGGAATGGAAATCCTCTCAGATCAGCGACTGTTCAACCTTCCTCATGAAGTTTTCTTTCAGCCTTAGCAAATGATTGACAGGCTCTTCTTCACCAAAGCGACCAAAGAGGAGTTCCAATGACAGCAATCCACAGAAGCGGGAACACCTTCTCTCGACAGCCCTCCTCCAGATCGGCGAAGGCGGAAAGGAACAGGACTGAAGAAAATCGGGATGCGACTTCTCTCAGATCGGCGAGATCTCCAGCGCAAAAGAAAACGGGAGCGGCAGATCTCCAAAGAGATGAAGCAGATCTCCAATGTTGATTTGAAGACCAACAATGGAGCAGATCTTTGATCTCCTCCTCTCTGAAGCGATCTGGAAGCAATTTGAAGACCAACGGGCCCGATCCAGGCAGCCCTAGATCCAAACCGGAAGCGGCAGAACCTTCCAGAGATCGACAATGATCCACGAGCGGCAATGGGGCGACTGGATCTCGCGATCGATAACAGCGCCTCTTCCTCTTTGAGTCGACCACGACCTTGCTTCCTGCTTGCGATCGAGGGAGAAGAATGACAGCGCCGGAGGAATCGATCGAGAGCAGCAGAAATCGCGAACGACGGATTTTGGAGCGGCGGAATCAGAGAGCGCAAACCCTAACCGATACTTTGAGAGTGTTGAGGAATTTGCTCAAAGTATTCTACCATACCACCATCAGTTTGGAATGGGGTATATGTAGTACCTCCAGCATAGGACCGGGTCCTAGAGTGACACGAACCCATTAAGCTAATCCGATTCGGACTCGACACGACAGGACATATATATAAAAATACATTAACACGTTTGGCATGACAACGATTATGAATGCCATCAAGAAAATGTAAACTAGTATTGAAAGGATGAAGGTGAGGTCGAGCGTTAATGAACGATGGTTCATAACCACTGCGCTGGCGATCGCCACCGCCGCGTCAAACCGAATCTTAGGTCCCGTTTGGCATGGCGTTTTTGCTCCGATGAGTTTGGATAAAAACGCAACCGTCATAGAATGTATGTTTGGCAAGACAATGGTTATGACCTCCACCAAGAAAAGAAAACTAATTTTGAACATAAAAGTTGATGAAGTTCCTTAAGTGAGGTCGAGCGATCACAAATGACAGTTCATAACCACCACAATCACGGCCGCCGCCACCGTGCCAAACAGAGCCTTAGTGGTGGTAAAACACAATCACTTTATGCACGGCCTGTGGCAACCGTGATGGAGGCAGGCCCTGGCGATGTTATGGCCCACTGCGGGGGCGAAGAGCAGACCTTCAAGCTGTGACAGTGAGGTCACTGGGGCGTGGCACTGGAGAGACGGTGAAGGACAAACGCTTCGAACCTGGGCAACCGTGAGGGGCAGGCCCTGGCGGTCTCGTGACCTACTACATGGGAGAGTGGAGGACCTTAGATCTATGGAAAAGGGAGGTCACTGGGGCGTGTCCCCAGAGAGACAGTGAAGGGCGGGCCTTTGAAGCTGGGCAACTGTGAGGGGGCGGGCCCTGGCGGTGTTGTGACCTACTGCATGGGAGAAGGGCGGACCTTCGATCCGTGGCAAAGGGAGGTCAGTGGGGCGTGGCCCCAGAGAGACGGCAAAGTGCAGACGCTTCAAACCGCTGGCGAGCGCGAGGAGGGCAGGCCCTGGCGACATCGCGACCTACTCCGGGGGCGAAATGTAGACGTTCGAGTAGTGGTAGTGAAGAGGTCACTAGGCGTGGCCCCTGAGATACGATGAAGGGAAGACCTTCGAACCTGGGCAACCGTGAGGGGAGCAGGCCCTGGCGGTGTCGTGACCTACTATGGGGGAGAATGGCAGACATTCGAGCCGCGACAGTGAAGTGGTCACTGGGGCGTGGCCCCAGAAAGACGGTGAAGGGTAGACCTTCGGTCCTAGACAATCGTGAGGGGGCAGGACATGGTGTTGTCATGACCTACTGCAGGGGGGAAGGGCAGATCTTCGATCCGTGGCAAAGGGTGGTCATTGGGGCGTGGCCTAGGAGAGATGGTGAAGGGCAGACACTTCGAACCGCTGGCGATTGGAAGGGGGTAGGTCCGGGCGACGCCGCGACCTACTGCGAGGGCGAAGGGCAGACCTTCGAGCCGCGGTAATGAGGAGGTCACTGGGCGCCCCCCCCCCCCCCCCCGAGAGACGGTGAAGGGAAGATGCTTCGAACCGCTAGCGAGCGCGAGGGTGCTGGCCCCAAAATGTTCCTGTGATGGCAGAGTTAGAAGCAAATAAAGCATATTGAATTTAAACACACAGTAGTTCGTGTGCAAGTACAGACTTGCGACATTCTAGATTGTAGCGATTCTTTTAATACAAATAAAAGAACTTAAGTGAATTAAACGAAGCCGGAATATGATTGGGCACTTCTGCCTGATTCCTGGCTTTTCTTTGAGGTGCGCTCCAGGTTCCGGTTGTGTCGGCATACGGGGCTGCTCCTCGTCTGGGTTCCATCTATTGTAGATAGCACGTGCGTGCTGCTTCCTGGTTCCCACAGAGAATCTGACCCCACCTGGGGTGACAAACTTCATTGCGTGGTGCAGGATGGAAGGGATAGCTCTGAACGCTGCCTAGAGTCGTCGACAAAAATCGCGTTGTAAGGCGATTCTGACTCAACTGCTACGAACTGTATGTTGTGAGTAGCCTGCTTCGGGAACTCCCTCAGGGTTGCTAGGAGAGTGATGGTTCCTTTGACTGGGACAGGACCGTCGTTGAAATCGTAGATTAGTCCGGAGGCTGGCTGGAGTTTTTCTTTCGGGATCTTCATGTTGATACAGAAGTTGGGGTCTCTAATCTCTGCACTGATAACTAGTGGATCCTGGTGTGGTACGAGTAGTCCCTTCAAATCTTCATCCCCGAAGCTGATTGTTTCTGCGAGTCGCGAATTCAGATCCTTTTGGTCCTCATCGCGTTGTGCGATATAAATATTGACGGTGGCGAAGGGGAAACCGGAGATGATCTCCACTACCCCTACTACTTATTTGCCCCCTGGCGCGTCCTGGTGCGCGAGCGGCTGTTCTCTTCTTCCCCGTGCCTACTGGTATCGAGTTTGGTCTTCCAGGAACCTTCCAAGGACGCCTTGTCGGATGAGGTGCTCGATCTCCTCCTTGAGTCTCATGCACTCCTCGGTTGTGTGTCCCGCGCTTCGGTGGAACTCATAATACTTCGATTGATCTCCTTCGCCTTATATGAGCTCTCTCAGCTTTCACAATGCTGGGTTATCCTGTATCGCATAGAGAAAGTTTGCGTGGGATGTGTTGAGTGGTGCATATTCTTGGTAGGGTGGGGTGGGGGGGGGGGGGGGGGGGGGGGGTCCCCACGACGATCTTGCTGGCACACGTTGTTCTGGCGCTCCTCCCGTCGCCTCGGGGTTGGTTCTTCTCTTTTCCTCTATACTCCTCCTTCGAACTGCCAGCGATGGGACTTGATTACTTCGTCGACTGTGATTTGCGCTTCGACCCTATGCATAAGATTGGGATAAGTAGGGATTGTCTCCCTCATTAGGACAGAGTAGAATCTGCTTAGCCAGAGTCCACCCAGAAAGACTCCTCGAAGAAGCTCGGGGTCTACCCCAGGGATTTGACGAGCCTCAATAGTGAACCAATGGAAGAACTCTTTAAGGGGTTCCCCTTCACTTTTCTTGATTCTTGAGAGATGTGAGGAGTCCATTACTGCTCGGCGGTTTGCGATGAACTGGTCCAAGAACTGGTGTGTCAGTTAAGGTGAAATTTCTGATGGTTCCACTCCGAAGAGAGTGGAACCAAGTTCTCGCATGACTCCAAGATCAAGAGCGTTATAAATTCTTGAAGATGTTTTAGACCTTCTTCAAAGTGGCCAGAAGGGCGGGGTGCGCAGTGCTTGCTGCTGCTGAGAACTCTGAGTCCTCTTCCTGGTTGTTTTTTGGGCCTTGATCTAGAGGCGGAGGAGGCATATTGGCTGGTGCGGGGGTACCGCGGGAGCCTAAACTGTTCCCAATTTCTTAAGAGGTTCAACATTTCATCCTGCGCAGCTCTTCTATTTAGATTATGTGCCCTGCCAGTGCGTTCAGCAGGCGCGACCACTGTCTCCTCCAGCCGAGGTGCTCTGATGAGGAAGTGGAAGGATCGGGATCGACACGTCCTTCGCGGACCGAACTTTGGGTTGTGCGAGTGCTTCTCCTTACCATGGTTTCTAGTCGCAAGTATCGCTGGGCAGAGGATACTGTCTTCCAGATCTTCAGAGCTTTGGGAACCTTGTTCCCACATACGACGCAAAACTGTTGCGGCCCACTCGAGGCTCCTGAAACCGATCTAGATTGGACTGCCTTAGCCTGGGGGCAGTTGAGGGCGCAATCAGTCACAGAGAAACGAGACGACTGGCAAAAAACCTTTTTACCGTGGAAAACCCTGGAAAGTGGTGAAAAACCACGTGGTCAGGACAGTGCTGACCAAACTTTACTATTCTGGGTTACTGTACAAAGCTTTTAGGCAAGGCGAGGGCAACATGCCGCTCAGCCGCTTATGGGATTTTCCACCGTGACCTCGACCGACTCACCGAAATGATTCCAACGGGCTCATTATCGCGTAATTCTGAGTCACTTTGATCCTCCAAACGGACACCGGAATGCACACATACAAGCTAACCGCACCCCCATCAAGGGGTCAAAGTCAAACCCAACCATGGAGGAAGTGGAGATACCAACGTAGAACCACCATCCAGTATTGGTTCTGAAACCATCGCGTAGCTGCAGCCGCGCGGCGGCCGCCACGCCAACCGGGTCGCACCACCACGGTGCGGCCAAACCCGTCGGGGTGCGCGCGGAGCATCTCTAAGTTCACAATGTGCACTGAGCGCCTCCAAGTTCACGATGCGCGCTAATTTCCTCAAAGTTCACGACGAGTACCGAACGCCTCCAAGTTCACGACGCGTCGAGCATCTCCATGTTCACGACCTGCGCCGAGCGCCTCCAAGTTCACGACGCGCGGGGAGCATATCCAAGTTCACGATGCACGTCGAGCGCCTCCAAGTTAACGAAGCGCCCCGAGCATCTCCATGCTCACGACGCGCGCCGACCGTCTCCAAGTACTCGGTACGCGCCGAACATTTCCACGTTCGCGGCACGCTCAGAATACCTCTACTTGCACAGCATGCAACGAACGTCTCCATGTTTACGGCGCGCGTGGCAGTTAGCTTTATTAACTTCTCAGTTTGCAGGTTTCATTCGTTGATGTCATCGCCGTCAACGAAGCTTCCCGAACTGCCTAAACTGTCCGGAGGGCAAGACGGTCATATTTGAAAAGTAGTTATCCGTGTGCTCCAAATTGACGAATGTGATTCGCCCGTCAGGTGGTTATGGTGGTTACGATGGCAAAATTACCGGACTAACACTGTCCAGAGCTATAAAAGCAGTCAAAAGCCCTCATTTGAGGGGACCTTGCCTTCAGCGCCTGAGAGAGCTCTCTCGAAGATCCTTCAGAGATCTCCTTCAGCGTTCGAAGAATCATTTAAAGATCTCCATCAGCCTTCGAAGATCTCCTTCCCCTTCGAAGGTGACTTGAAGATCTCCCTTAGGATCTTGAAGATATCCTTCATCCTTAGAGGTTTTTCTCTTTTCTCACCCTTCTCTGCACCCCTTGCAACGAGCTGTGGCATGTCATCCACTTGCATTCTACAACTTGTAACACTAAAAGATATAGTGAATTTGGTCAGCACCGATCCGGACCAGTGGTTTTGTCACCCTTTCCGGGTTTTCGACGTTAAAAGTCTTTTTGCAATCTGTCTCGCACTTTACTCTGACTGATTACGCGCTCGGCTCACTCTCGAGCTGAGAGGGTTCAATTCGACCGGTCTACAAGAGCGTCGAGCAACCTTCAATAATTTAGCGCCATCTGTGGGAAAGGTGTTCCTAAACTTTGCAAAAAACTCTATCAAGGTGGTATTCGCTTCAAGGTAATACTCGCAACCAACAACAATGGCATGAAGGGAGTGCTTGAACCACTGAAGGATCAATCCCAGGGGACGCGTTGACCCAGCTCCCTATCACTCGCTTATCAGTGTACCTCTCATAGAAGAGGCGAAGCACACCCCCATCATTATATTGGAAGGACGCATGTGACAGATGGAAGAGAAACAGACTGAGATGTTGTCCCTGCTGAGAAACTTAGGAGCCCCTTGAGCTCTATTTCCTCCCCCGTGCCGGTCAATCCACCTTCCGTAGCTAATAACTTCTCAAAAAGAAGTTATTTAACTCAATTGTTTGGACCCAATATTCATCATAAGTGGGAGGATGAGTTTAAATGAAGTAGAAATGCTTGTAAATTAATATTTATTTTATTTGTGATTAATTCGGTCTTTTTCCAATCTTATATTGCCAGAAACGCCAAAGAAATCGACTTGGAGAAAGGAATCTGCCCAAATCTCATGACCAGGAAAATAGGTTGTAACCTCAGAAAATTTGGCTACAACGCAGTCTGGGCGAAATTCAGATTTTTAAATTCAAATTTGACGTCGTTTCGTTTATGAAGAGACGCATCTTTCCATTGGGGGTGGACATTTTTAAGTAAGTAAAATCCTAAAGAAAAGAACACACTGGGAGAGAGAAGCATTTTCGGATTAGAGAGAGAGAAGACCTATTTTCGATATCCTCCATTGGAGAGTGACTAGAACGTGGAAGAAGGCAGATCTTCTGGCTGTTCGAACGACCAACGTCTTGAAGAGAACGCTGTAGCGATGAAGCGTTAAACTAGCATGTGTTGTAAGATCTCTCCAAACGTTTTGTGTGTTTCCTCCATTGCTATGAACTAAATCTCTTTAATCTTGTATTTAGAGAGTACTTGGTCGTGTGTGATGAATAATCTCTAATTTTCTCTTTGTGTTTTATTTTGTGAATGCTCTTTATTGAAATTATGATCTTTATTGTGAAACTTTTGTCCAAGTTTTTATCTTTTTAATATGCTCCATAATTCGAGAGATGAGTTGCGTAAGTGCGTCATATATTTGATATAGCATTTGAAGGTTGAAAAAGATTTCCTCTTGATGTTAGCAACTATGATTTTTATTCTCTATGCGGTTGTTTATTTCACCTGAGTTAGAAATGATAAGGGAGATAAGGGATTAGGGAGTTCCAATATCGAGAGATACATATTTCTATTTTAAAATCGTTGCAAGTCATTTCACTACACATTTACCATAAAGTCACATTCATAGATTCATCGCACTCGACTTAAGAAATCACGATACAATATTATTTCTCAAAACTGATAAGAAAGTATTTTTCCAAGGTTCTATAGTCTATTTAGTTTTAAATCTTTGTTTAGTAATTTTCCAAGATCATTTGATTTACTTGAATTTAAAGAAAAGGCTTAACTAGTATTTGCAAGCACTGAATCATTCACTTCTCCGCGAGAACGATCTTAAATCATCTTATATTACTTGATCCAACGCGTGCACTTGCGTTTAAATTATACAACCATTTTCGGGCGTTTCAAGTTTTTGGCGCCGTTTCCGGGGAAGTGCAACTAAATTAGTGTTTTTTTTCTCTCGCAACATTAGTAAATCCTGAGTTTCTAGAGCTCAAATGTTTATTTCTGTTTTGTTTTCTTTTGTTTTGTTTGACTTTTTATGTATGTTTTGTTAGTGCATGTCCCGATATCGATTATCTGAGCTATTGCCTTTAAATCTAGAGATCGAATAGATGTGTAGACAAAATAGGAAAGCATCTCGGGTAGAACAGAATAACTCTTCAACCATGAATCTGAACCATCAAGATGCTAACAATGAAAATCATCAAGAGGGTTTAGGACATGAAGGTCAAGTAGATCAGAATAGTCAACCTGCTGAAATTTGGAGAACCTGTCGAGAATATAATACGCCTTTTAGGGGAGGACTGCATTTTAGCATCATTAAGCCCTCCATCGTAGCGAACAATTTAAAAATCGACTCCATGGCTATGAACCTAGTTCAACAAAAACAATTCAGTGAACTTAGTCATGAGGACCCAAATTCCCACTTACGGACCTTCATAGATGTATGTGACACATTCAAAATTAATGGCACATCGAATGAAGCAATTAGACTCTGTTTTGTTTCCATTCTCACTGGATGGAAGAGCAAATGAGTGGCTTGATTCCCAACATGGCCTCACCACTTGGTTACAAGTGGTAGAGAAATTCTTAGCAAAGTATTTCCCACCAGCTAAAACGGCGAAATTAATGAGAGACATAACTACGTTCATGCAAGGAAATGGGGAAACCCTTTATGATGCATGGGAGCGGTTCAAGGAACTCTTGCGGAAGTGTCATCATCACGGTTTAGCGATTCATCAACAAGTGTGGACATTCTATAATGACCTCCAGACATATACTATGATCCAAGTAGATAGAGCTGCAGGAGGATCTCTCATGAATAAGTATCCCGAGGACGCATATACGATTCTCGAAGATTTATCTTCCAATAATTATCAATCGTTTGATCGACAAGGTCCTTCTCCTTCCACAGGTGGGAATTACCAAGTATATCAGTTGACCACTTTTGCCGCACAAATGACTGACCAATTCAATTCTATGAACAAGCAGTTAGATGCCCTAACTTTAAATCAAGCTCAAATGAACCCTCAAGTTAATAGCATAGTTACCCCTCCAATTTCAATGAACCTTTCACTTATGGTTGAACAACTTATTGGTCATAATGAGGAGGTTAACTACATAGGAGGACAACCTAGGCAATTTAATAATAATAATGCATACTCAAACTATTACAATTAGGAAGTGCGTAATCATCCTAACTTCTCATGGAAGAATAATACCAGAATGACAAACCCACATGGATTCAATTCAAACCATCATCCATCCCAAAATAATAACTACAATCAACAAAATTCTTCTAGAAAATTATCTGATGAGATGCTTATTGAATCCATGCAAAAGCGTGACGCTCGCATTACAAGTCTAAAGGGTTCATTACGTGTAATTGAGTCTCAATTGGGACAAATTGCTAACGCTTTGAACATTGGACCACAAGTGTCACTCCCAACTGATACCACACCAAATCCGAAGGGAGATAATCAACAGTGCAAAGCGGTCACTTTACGGAGTGGTAAGGAGTTAGTGAGAGGAGTTACAAATGAGCAAGATAGGGAGAACAATGAAGAGAAAGAGTTGAAGGAGTCTAATCCTAGTGTTTCTCATGAAGAGACAAAACAAAATAATAACAATAATGAAGAAGAAGTAGAAATATTAGGAGATAACAAAAGAGAACCCGATGTTGTAGTAACGAAGAAGAAAGACAATGTGATAGTCTACCCACCGCCACCATTCCCTCAAAGGTATAAGAAAAGTAAATTGGAGCAACAATTCCAGAAATTCATAGAAATCTTTAAGAAATTACAAATCAATATTCCCTTCGCCGAAGCTTTGGAGCAAATGCCGAGCTATGTGAAATTCATGAAAGATTTCCTATCCAAGAAGAGAAAATTTGGAATTGATGAGATGGTAGCCCTCACCAAGAGTGTAGTGTCATATTGAAGAAAAAACTCCCACCTAAATTAATTGATCCGGGGAGCTTTACTATTCCGTGTTCTATATGATATCAATTTGGGGGTATGGCGTTATGCGATTTAGGGGCCAATATCAACTTAATGCCATTATCAATATATAAAAAGCTAGGTTTGAGAGAGATTTCTAAAACTTCCATAACTTTACAACTTGCCGATAGGACCCTTACATTTCCAAAAGGGATAGTTGAAGATGTTTTAGTCAAGATGGATAAGTTTATTTTTTCGGCAGACTTTGTTGTCATGGATATGGAGGAGGATAGATGTGCAGAAGGGAGAGTTAACTATGAGAGTAAACGATGAACAAGTAACATTTAATGTACTCAAGACACTAAAATTTCCCCATAGAGAGGAAGACAACATGGAAGTGGTTAATTATATATCTATAAGTAATTATAAGGCAATTAACATATCTGAGAAACAAGATGTTTTATTAACTCATTTATTGACTCACGAGGATTTAACAGATGACGAGGATGAAATTCAGGATTGCTTACAGATATTTGAAAAGCAAATCGCTTGGTTTCGTAAACCGGAACCTATAGAGATGCCCGAGAAATCCTTAGCGGTCAAGCCTTCCATTATTGATCCACCAACGCTGGAGTTAAAACCTCTTCCCAATCACCTCACATATGTCTTCCTAGGAGAGAATGAAACGTTACCGGTTATTGTCAACTCGAAACTACAATCTGAACAACAACAAAAACTAATTGAATTATTAAAACAATATAAGTTGGCACTAGGTTGGACCATTGCGGATATCCGAGGGATAAGCCCTTCATTATGCATGCACAAGATTCTCTTGGAAGAATCTTTTAAGGGATCTATAGAACCCCAGCGTCGCTTAAGCCCTCCGATGAAGGAAGTAGTTAAGAAAGAGATCATAAAATGGTTAGACGCAGGAATCATTTACCCTATTTCGGATAGTTCAAGGGTTTCACAGGTGCAGTGTGTCCCAAAGAAAGGAGGGATGACGGTAGTAAAGAATGTGAAGGATGAGATGATATCCACTAGGACTATTACTGGTGGCGTATTTGTTTGGACTATAGGAAGTTAAATAAAGCCACAAGAAATGATCATTTCCCCTGCCCTTCATCGATCAAATGCTAGACAAATTGGCGGGGAACAATTTATTCTGTTTTCTAGATGGATATTCAGGATATAATCAAATTACTGTAGACCCCGAAGACCAGAAAAAGACTACATTCACCTGCCTTATGGGACTTTCGCGTTTAGGAGAATGTCGTTTGGTTTATGTAACGCGCCTGCTACTTTTCAACTGTAAGATCCCTTTCCCGCTCCCGGGGCCAAGCGGACCTTATGCCCAGAACCGACGCGTTGCGGTGACTTCCAACACACGGGTTGGGCTACACCACGCAACGTCGACCCTGCCGGCTACGATCATAGTGCGAGCAATAGAAAAAGTGAGTACAAGAGAGAGTACAAACTAAACAAAAGGAGTCCACAAGTCACATTCCCAAAATGTATCAAAAGCTAATCAAAGCGATACATATATAAGTCCGAGCATGAAAAATAGAGAGTACATAAATGAAAGGGCTTAAGCCCGGTACATCATGAAACAATTCTCTCACATCTCACATCCTCCCTATATGCGGAAGCTATCTCATCATCACACATCACTAACACTCAAAATATAATCTACCTGATGTATCGTAGCCGCTGCCCGTTGCATCGCTGGCTGCTCAGGTCCTGCCCTCGTCTCCTGCGGTGCGTGCGACAGCTCGGTCTCCTCGGAATCCTAGATTGTTTTTCGGCCCCAATGCAAACCGTCAGTCAAAAATGACCGAGCTCGCTAGGTCCCCTCCTCCTCCTGCGACTCCTAGGCACCGCGCGGGAGGAAGAAGCGGGGGACGAGCAAGGAACAAGCAGGTGACAGGGAAAGTAAACTAGTATATACATAAGTGAAAAAGGGGCTAATCCTAGCATGTATAAGCAGGAGTATAATAAAGGTGTGCAGTAATAAATGAACAGCAAGTAGAGCAAGTAAAGCGAAGCAGTAAAAACAGTAGCGACAAGTAATCAATCTCGTACCCTAACTTATATGAATGCCCATACAAACTTATAAGTTAGGATTTCCAGGAAATATAACTCATCATATAAAAGAGCCCATACTAATTTATATGATGAGGATCTGCAAGTGCGTATGCTATGCTTATGCTATGAATGATTATGCATTGAACTCACCCACACGACTCTGTGCACATAGACCTTTGTAGTTCCTTCTGTTTGAAAGGAAGCCAACCTCTCGGGTGCCAACCGCTGTGACACACGGTGGTAGCGGACCGGGCTGTCCACTCCTAGGCGGGTATACACTCTACCAGGCCTAGACCGCACGTACGCCTCGACGCTAAACAACCGCGGAGCTCTGCGTACTCTTTGCTGGAGTCCACCAGACTTTGAGCCAAGTGAGAGGTGTCTTCGGGGAACTGTCGTCCCGACACGCAGCCAAGCTGGCCCCTTAGACCTCTACACACCCGCTAAGTCAACGTACCGCGGTCGGAGTGACGACCTGCCTAGTACCGAAGACCTGCCACATTTCTGAGAAAGTTATCAG
The DNA here is from genome assembly GCA_033032865.1 of Dactylorhiza incarnata. Lineage (NCBI taxonomy): Eukaryota > Viridiplantae > Streptophyta > Magnoliopsida > Asparagales > Orchidaceae > Dactylorhiza > Dactylorhiza incarnata. Next base: position 5,256,102 of record JAWHQI010000159.1, on the reverse strand, counting down.
GATAATCATCCCCTCGAGGTTCCCGCTCGTCTAACCGAGCACCACAATACTGCCACTCCCGCAACTGGGAGGGTTACATAAATCCAATCTTACCCTACTATGGCTACTCTTGCCTACTTTAAATGTTATTGCAGTTTAGGGTTAATCTTGGACTTCCCGAGGGTTACCCTGCAAGGGGCTCGCTAAGGTACTAGGAACTACAGTGGGATGACACCCCAAAGTTCCCTTTCTCAAGACACTTAGTATTATTGGTCGTGTTTCCTTTCTTATTTCTTAGGTTACTTCTTTGGTGATTTAAGGTAAGTCCTGGGCTTCCCGCGGTCCACCCGGTGAAGGGTTCCCGGCGGTACTAGGGGACGCAATGGGCTCAACCCCCACCATCCTCCTCAAGACATTTACTTTAGTTGGTGGTTAACAATTGGTTCACCCTTCCTCGTTTCCTATAGTTAAAATGACTTAGCTCATCTCCCGTCCCACCCAAATGGGTTGGACGTACCTCCATTCCTCCTACGTTGACTCTAGCACAACCACACAACTAACCCTAGGATTGACCCTCCCTGAATCCTTGTGTGCTATAACTCAATTACTGATTGTATACCACTTCTAAACACTACTTAGTGGTCTGAATTGTATGAAACTCCAAATTCTGTTTTTACTAAATGCAGACCACTAATTTGAACTAACCATCAACCCCATGAGTGAACCCTTCTAAAAACTCATCACCAAGGTCTCCAGTAATTATCCTAGGCTCCCACTGACCCTATTAAGATATATTCCAATTTCCATAATTTTCCATATTAAATTGGTATTTAATATAATTTTAAGTAGTTAAGGCCCTAAGTCACATTACACATGAACCACCCTCAAAATGATTCTACATAATTCATGAGAATTATCAGTAAGATAATATTCCATATCATGATGGTGGACTGAATATCATGGCCCTAGGGTGTGATTTGACCTACTGAATCATCATAATTGTATAATTACCAAAATGCCACTATAATTAGGAAAAATAGTAATTCTCTTCTGAAAATTCGACAAAAATTACCAAGTGTACATATGGGGACCTATAGTCCCCTGGAAAATTATTGAGTCATTACCATGTGATTTGATATTTTAAACTGATTAAACATCCAAAGGTGGCAATTATCAATTTCTACATGAGGTACAAGAAATATAAATCAACATGCTTCCAAACAATTATCATGGGCATATCTTAACCTAAGACTACAGATAACCAAGTATCATCTCATTGCCCCATGATTTGATATTTTTAAAGGATTTAATACACAAGGGTTGAATAATCCAATTTCTACATGAAGTACAAGAAATATAATTCAACATGCTTCCAAACAATTACCATGGGCTCATATTGACATAAAATGACATATTACAAGGTATCATAATATTGCCCTATGATTTGTTATTTTAAAAAGATTTATTACACTAGTGATGTAAATTTCACTTTCCACAAGAAGTACAAGAAATATAATTCAACATACTTCCAAACAATTATCATGGGCTCATATTGACATAAAATGACAGATCCCAAGGTATCATAACATTGCCCTATGATTTGTTATTTTAAAAGGATTTATTACACTAGTGATGTAAATTTCACTTTCCACATGAAGTTCAAGAAATAGAAATCATCAAGCTTCCAAACATTTATCATGGGCTCATATTGACCTAAAACTACAGATTCCCAAGTATCATAATATTGCCACATGATTTGGTATTTTAAATGGATTAATTACTCTTAAGATAGCAAGCACTTAAAGCTTCTCTTTCAAAGAATAATGCTTCAACAAATCATAACAAAATTATCATAACATCATTCCACCCTAATACATCCACTGATAGTGTAACAAAGTCATACAAGGTCACATGACCTTGCATCTTATTCTATTAAGGAAAGGGGGCACTTTCATTTATTAGGAAGAAATACACCTAAATACCCCTAATACTTCTCATTTAATTTACTAAGTCAATTTGTGCTCCTACAACCATATCTACAAAGTCCCAAGCCATGGCAAGAGCATTTGATCTTATGTTCTTCACAAAGCCCAACTTGCACCCTTAAGGGTTTACCTTTAGGGTTTTAGGTCACACCACCCTAATGGCTCCAAATGGACCATTAGGGTGTGACACAAGCAATTGTATATCTATACCCACATATCCAACATGATGGGGGAAGGCTAACATACTCCACTCCTCAAAATGACCTAAACCCTAATTTGACCCCCTTAAAGGCCCTCATTAGGGTTTCCAATTTTCCATACTAAATCAACTCCAAATGGAGTGAAATTTTAGGTGGGCACTATACATATACAAAAGAGCCACCCACCAAAGTTTGGTGTCATTTGGACATCACATGCTTCAAAAATCAACTTAATTCAAATATCCAAGCTACCACAAAAACCCTAGGTAAAAATGTCCACCAAGGGCTGTCCCTTTGGCAGGGGGTGCCCCTATGGTATACCAACCCATGGTTAAAAGCACAGCTCCAAAGGTGGAGGGGTTTGACCTAGGCAAATATTCTAATGGGCTGACCTAGTGTAGGACCAGTCCTAGGAAAAAGGCTCCTCTGAGGTCTACTGACTTCCAAATGCCGAAATCTAAGTTTCTAATGAAACTAGACAGATAGGGATACAATAGTGTGTCTCATACCATTTTCATGATTTGGCCATTAAGGGCCTCAATTTGGCTCCTTAAGCTAAGTGAAATTCCTGGCCCAACATACACCAACCCTTAAGCCATCCTCACTCCAAAGAGGGTTCACCCACAAGGAGTGGTCCAATGGACCCAATATTTTTAACAGTGTGTGGACATAGCGTAAACTTCACCCCACCCTAATATGGGGGCCCCACTAGGGGGTTTGGCCACCTAATTATCATAAATTTCAATTTCAATGTTTGGACAAAAACTATAGAAAAATTTGCCCCAAAAATTCTGGTTTTTGGGCACAAGGTAGGTCAGGGATAGTTACAATAGGGTTTAAAGTTTCAGCCATAAACTCCAAGCCAAATGGGAGTTATGGTTGTTTTGGGGGTGGAAGTTATTTTGTACCAGTCTCAGCAAAATGGCTCTACAGGAGTCAATTCAACTCCAAATGATTTGATCTAAGGTTCAAATGAAAGTAGACTTCCAGATCTACAAAGGTTGTCTCAGGCAACTTTTTGATTTGAGGCCTCTAAGGACCTTAAAATTAAACTACAAAAATAGCTACAAATCTGCTAACAGCACACCAAGTCATGTATAAATTAAAGCACTGATCTTGCACAGATCCTAAAGCAGATCGAGCGGCGCTCCTTCATCGTCTTCCTCGAGCCAACGACCCAGATCATCCCGTCCTGGAGCCGCTTGGAACCAGAAATCCCGGCCATCCTTCCTTCTCCCTGGCCAGCCACCTCCACCACCACCTCCGTTGAGGTGGTGCCGATCGATTGGCGGTGGATTGGTCGCCGGAGGAGGCGGTTTCCGGCGGTTCTACTAAGAAACCCAAACGGCGAAAACCATGGAAAATCCGAATTGAACTCGGCTCAATTGAGCTCGAACTCGACTCCTAAAAATCCTATATGCTAGCACAGTCAGAGGGGGGAGAAGCGAACCTGGAAACGGGCTGGGTGGCGAGTGTTCCGGCGGTTTGCCATTTCCATCTCCGTCTCCGGCGAGCTTGCTACATCACTCAATTCTCCACCGATTTCTCTGATCCAAAGCACTAGCCCGACTGCAAACGAGCTTCTGGAGCTGTTGGTGATGCTTAAATAAGCTGAGGAGGCCGGCCTAGGGAGATTTGAAATTGGGGCTCACGGAATTGGCTTGGTCGACCACCACCTGCTGCAGCCCTGCTTTCCAGCTCCACCACAGCAATCAACTCCCTTCAGGGGTGAGCCCAAGGCTGATTGGGAGGAGAGAGAGGGGGAGATTGGGTCCTTTTTTTGCTTTTTGCTTTATCAAGCCACTTTTTGTCCCCTCCTTTAACCCAACCCCTCACTTGGGTTAGCTTGTGTTAGCCCAAACCCCTTAGCCACATCCCACTAGAACCTAGGAGCCTATTTAATTCTTCACCTTAGACTTAGACTCTAATTAAAAGGGGGGAAAAAGGTTTGGGCACTCAATTTGGGATTAAGCCCAATTGGGTTGACTTTGACTTTGACCAATTGGGTTGACTGGTCCCCCATGTAGGTCATGGGTCCCATGTCATCACCCAATGGAGCTTGGCCCATGGTGGGGCCCTATTTGGCCCAATTTGATACAAAGGTGTGAAATTACCCAAATTGCCCTTCTTTGGGACTTTGGCCAAATTGAGGTGACTTGACCCTCCCATGATGGGGCTTTTGGGCCTTTTAGATTCCTAATGATGTTTAGAGACTATATGTGGAGTCAATTTTAGGGTTTGGGTGCAAATTGACCACATTTGGGCTGAGTTGACCTTTTTGCCCTAATTTGGATTTTGACCAAATTGGAGAGGGTTGGCCATCCTATGATGGGGCTTTTGGGTCCAATAGGTCTCTAATAGAGTCTGGAACATAAGGGGGAAGTCAATTTGGCCTCTTGGGGGGTCAATTGCCCCTTAATTGGTTGGTTTGGTTCATGCTCACTTAAGGTGATCTTGGGCTAATCCTATGAAATTGAGCCTCACTAAGGGGAATGATCACCCCATCACTCCTTCCTTAGGATTTAGGGGACTAAGGGTGGTCTCATTTTGGGGAACTTGGTGTCCAATTGGCCCTCTATAGCAGCTTAGGTCCCATTTGATTGGGACTTTAGGTGTGCACATAGCAAAATCTCATCCTAAGGGTCCTTAAGGCTCCTCATCCCACCCTTTGAGCTCCCCATTCTCACACTAGGGGTCTAGTAGGATTGGGGATGTTACAAATCCCAATAAACAATAAAATAATTTCGTCCTCGAAATTCTAGTTTGGGTCTACGGGATGCAAGAAAAGCACATAAAGGAATGTAACTTACAATATTAAACCGTACCTGAGGTAAAGAGTCCCGGGTAGCGCTCCCGCATGAGGTCCAAGGGCTCCCAAGTGTGCTTCTCTTATAATATCCGAGCATCAGAATCTCCTTCCACGGAAGAACTCGGACCTCTACTGTATGAGAACTCAAAGCGGAGCAACATTCGTTACCAAAATTTCTCATTGCACTTCTACTATTACTTGCTAAGATTATCGACAATATTCCCACTAGGGGTTAATTGAAGGTTTACCCTGCCGCTCAGACTATCGTGCCATTAATCACGATGCGGGTTCTACCTGCTCCATCCCGGCAATAAATAGGAAATAGATACTTCAAATATCAAAACAAGCTAACTAGGCGTGGGTGTTAAAAAAAACACTACACTCCCTGAATGAGGATCTACCTGTAATACATAAGATCTTACCGGGTTAATTTATACTATCTTGCTGCGCTAGATGGCACCGAAATCCTTCAAGTTCAACTTACATTTATCAGGTTATACTCACGAATCATGCTTACTTAATACTCTGCTCATTTGACCGATCGTCATTGTCTATTCTGATTCTTCACTATACGATTCTCTTACACGTATGTTAACGCTTCTATACGTTAAATAAATGTAGATATCTTCCAAGCTTTCCTTGAGGAACATACGTCTGTAGTTTAAAATGATGTTCGCGAAATGACTCCCAACTAATTTCCAAATCCCTTTGTTTCGCAACTCACGAGGGTAAAACCCCTTTTTATCAAGACAAGTTTTTGGCACAAATTGATTTCAACATGAAGGGTGACTCATTAAAACCCATTAATCCTCGAGAAATTCTACCATTTATATCTGAAAATCAAACTTGTCCCCCTTATTCCCGAATCTTCCTAACTGGGACTATAAACTTTGGAGAAATCGTAGATTTTGGTTCTTAAGATCGGAGGATTGTATATCTTCAATATATCACTCGTCAAATTTCACCTTAGATTTCCAATAACGAGTGGGCTAAACTTTCAAAGTCAAGTGGTCTCATCTCACTTATGTTATAAATTATGAATTAAAGATTTCATCGTAACGACCCTTCTCTTAATTGTGTCGTCCAAAATTACATTGGTAAATCTCATTGAGTAAACTTAATAGTTTCAAGTGGGAGTTGCTAGCAACGGCCACTAATCAATCGTTTTAACTCCCCATTCCTCAATATTTCAACACATGACGGTCGTTGTCATTTTTCCCGAGATCCGAACATAGTAAGATTCCCCATCTTAGCCCTAAATAGATTAAACCATCGTATTACAAGATCCAAGAGTCACCTTCCTAAGCTCTCTGGTGGTGCATAAACCAACTCTAAGAGTAAAATGATCTTAACCAAATTTTTCACCAAGGAGAGGGCTTGAGTTTTAATTAAGAATACTATCCGAAAATTACCCTTGAAGCCCTGGAGTGCAAGAAACTCTAGCTGTAATCCTTACTTGCGAAGACTTGACTCCAAACTTCAAAATTCCATGATGTGACACATTTATCCCAAGCTACTAACCCTGGCATTCTTTCTTGTTTTCAATACTTGACTAAAGCGAGACATTTGTTCGGACGACAATGATTATTAATTGTTTGGATAACTCTACAAATCGATGTCTCGAGGTTAAGAAGGTGTATTTACAACAATACACTAGCGAGTTTGTTACGATAACTGGTTATTTCTTATGGTCATGTGGACTTATAGCCCAGTCTTACTCCTATCCATTCTAAATTTACTTGGTCTTGCACTGGATTCGCCGTTTATGACGTTCTTCCCTTGTGTTTGGTAAGAGTTTGATGACCAAATGTCCTTATAGAAGACAAGACCACATTGCTTAGGTCAGGAAGTTAGAGAAATTCCCCAAAATCTTATCCTGACTTTCTTGATTCCGAGAGTCTTATGCCCATACACTGGACAACCCTTTACGTATAATCAAATGATTAGCGAGTTGATCACTTTTGCCGACTTAGAATCAGCCCTGGAGCAATAAGATGAGCATACGCTCACTCTTGAAGTGTACCATTCACTTAACTTGCTCGTATAACTAAAGCGATCACAACTTGGTATAAACACTCCCTGTTATTTAAGGTGAAGTAATTCTCCAAGGGTCTCAAACTTCTAAGGAGGGTTGGTCCACAAATCAAAAGTGTATGAATAAGATCTCATCATCACCTGCGTTTCATTGAACACTCCAAACCTCGAGATCACTACGAAAAAGTCATAACCTTTTTAACGAAGTCTAGGGGGTAATCCAAGTCGGTATTTTATTGACCCAATAAACAAAAGGATAAGCCCCTACCGTTTTGGGCTAAGTCTCTTCAATACTTCAATGGTATATTCATCTTACATATGTACACAAACTTTAGGGCATAAAATCTCTGACTTGGTGTTCCACCCTGAGACATAAGGTTATGACAAAACTTAGGCTCCCAATGTTATAAATTATGCTAACATTTCCGAGTTCCCTATGTGATTAACTAGGAAAGGGGCCTTCTCAAAACAAAATATTCAATTCCAATTCGACCTCTGGTATTTTATGGTGGTTGCCTCAACGTACTATAATGGGAAGTATCAAGTTATGGTAAGGGGGTTATGCTTATGGGTCTTCTATTACTCTAACGAAGACTACAGACACCCGATCTCCTCGAGATGGTCCTACCACTTGATAGTAAAGCGTAACCCTCAGCGTGAAAGTCTCCATGTCAAGACTTATACTAACTTCCTCCCTTAGCTACGTTGGGTATCCTTAATCTTCAACCAAAACTAGACCCGAGGTCGCTCTTTAGACTAGGGTGCGTCACTAAATTGTCTAAGTAAGTCAAAATTTGACCTAACTTGCTGCTTAATGGACTTAGGAATGTGGTTTCGTACATGGGCACACCACTGCTTCCGCTGCGTAGTTTGTCCCCAAACTACACTCGTGCGGGGGTGGCCCAAGTTGTTGTGGACTAATTGCTCGTACCCATGATCGTTCGTTGCGCTCTGATACCATTTGTAAGATCCCTTTCCCGCTCCCAGGGCCAAGCGGACCTTATGCCCAGAACCGACGCGTTGCGGTGACTTCCAACACACGGGTTGGGCTAAACCACGCAATGTCGACCCTGCCGGATACGATCATAGTGCGAGCAATAGTAAAAGTGAGTACAAGAGAGAGTACAAACTAAACAAAAGGAGTCCACAAGTCACTTTCCCAAAATGTATCAAAAGCTAATCAAAGCGATACATATATAAGTCCGAGCATGAAAAATAGAGAGTATATAAATGAAAGGGCTTAAGCCCGGTACATCATGAAACAATTCTCTCACATCTCACATCCTCCCTACATGCGGAAGCTATCTCATCATCACACATCACTAACACTCAAAATATAATCCACCTGATGTCTCGTAGCCGCTGCCCATTGCATCGCTGGCTGCTCAGGTCCTGCCCTCATCTCCTGCGGTGCGTGCGACAGCTCCGTCTCCTCGGAATCCCAGATTGTTTTTCGTCCCCAATGCAAACCGTCAGTCAAAAATGACCGAGCTCGCTAGGTCCCCTCCTCCTCCTACGACTCCTAGGCACCGCGCGGGAGGAAGAAGCGGGGGACGAGCAAGGAACAAGCAGGTGACAGGGAAAGTAAACTAGTATATACATAAGTGAAAAAGGGGCTAATCCTAGCATGTATAAGCAGGAGTATAAGCAGGAGTATAAGCAGGAGTATAATAAAGGTGTGCAGTAATAAATGAACAGCAAGTAGAGCAAGTAAAGCGAAGCAGTAAAAATTGTAGCGAAAAGTAATCAATCTCGTACCCTAACTTATATGAATGCCCATACAAACTTATAAGTTAGGATTTCCAGGAAATATAACTCATCATATAAAAGAGCCCATACTAATTTATATGATGAGGATCTGCAAGTGCGTATGCTATGCTTATGCTATGAATGATTATGCATTGAACTCACCCACACGACTCTGTGCACACAGACCTTTGTAGTTCCCTCTGTTTGAAAGGAAGCCAACCTCTCGGGTACCAACCGCTGTGACACACGGTGGTAGCGGACCGGGCTGTCCACTCCTAGGGGGGTATACACTCTACCAGGCCTAGACCGCACGTACGCCTCGACGCTAAACAACCGCGGAGCTCTGCGTACTCTTTGCTGGATTCCACCAGACTTTGAGCCAAGTGAGAGGTGTCTTCGGGGAACTGTCGTCCCGACACGCAGCCAAGCTGGCCCCTTAGACCTCTACACACCCGCTAAGTCAACGTACCACGGTCGGAGTGACGACCTGCCTAGTACCGAAGACCTGCCACATTTCTGAGAAAGTTACCGGGATAATCATCCCCTCGAGGTTCCCGCTCGTCTAACCGAGCACCACAATACTGCCACTCCCGCAACTGGGAGGGTTACATAAATCCTATCTTACCCTACTATGGCTACTCTTGCCTACTTTAAATGTTATTGCAGTTTAGGGTTAATCTTGGACTTCCCGAGGGTTACCCTGCAAGGGGCTCGCTAAGGTACTAGGAACTACAGTGGGATGACACCCCAAAGTTCCCTTTCTCAAGACACTTAGTATTATTGGTCGTGTTTCCTTTCTTATTTCTTAGGTTACTTCTTTGGTGATTTAAGGTAAGTCCTGGGCTTCCCGCGGTCCACCCGGTGAAGGGTTCCCGGCGGTACTAGGGGACGCAATGGGCTCAACCCCCACCATCCTCCTCAAGACATTTACTTTAGTTGGTGGTTAACAATTGGTTCACCCTTCCTCGTTTCCTATAGTTAAAATGACTTAGCTCATCTCCCGTCCCACCCAAATGGGTTGGACGTACCTCCATTCCTCCTACGTTGACTCTAGCACAACCACACAACTAACCCTAGGATTGACCCTCCCTGAATCCTTGTGTGCTATAACTCAATTACTGATTGTATACCACTTTTAAACACTACTTAGTGGTCTGAATTGTATGAAACTCAAAATTCTGTTTTTACTAAACGCAGACCACTAATTTCAACTAACCATCAACCCCATGAGTGAACCCTTCTAAAAACTCATCACCAAGCTCTCCAGTAATTATAATAGGCTCCCACTGACCCTAGTAAGATATATTCCAATTTCCATAATTTTCCATATTAAATTGGTATTTAATATAATTTTAAGTAGTTAAGGCCCTAAGTCACAATACACATGAACCACCCTCAAAATGATTCTACATGCTTCATGAGAATTATCAGTAAGATAATATTCCATATAATGATAGTTCACTGAATATCATGTCCCTAGGGTGTCATTTGACCTACTGAATCATCATAATTGTATAATTACCAAAATGCCACTATAATTAGGAAAAATAGTAATTCTCTTCTGAAAATTCTACAAAAATTACCAAGTGTCCATATGGGGACCTATAGTCCCCTGGAAAATTATTGAGTCATTACCATGTGATTTGATATTTTAAACTGATTAAACATCCAAAGGTGGCAATTATCAATTTTTACATGAGGTACAAGAAATATAAATCAACATGCTTCCAAACAATTATCATGGGCATATCTTAACCTAAGACTACAGATAACCAAGTATCATCTCATTGCCCCATGATTTGGTATTTTTAAAGGATTTAATACACAAGGGTTGAATAATCTAATTTCTACATGAAGTACAAGAAATATAATTCAACATGCTTCCAAACAATTATCATGGGCTCATATTGACATAAAATGACAGATTCCAAGGTATCATAACATTGACCTATGATTTGGTATTTTAAAATGATTTATTACACTAGTGATGTAAATTTTACTTTCCACATGAAGTTCAAGAAATAGAAATCATCAAGCTTCCAAATATTTATCATGGGCTCATATTGACCTAAAACTACAGATTCCCAAGTATCATAATATTGCCACATGATTTGGTATTTTAAATGGATTAATTACTCTTAAGATAGCAAGCACTTAAAGCTTCTCTTTCAAAGAATAATGCTTCAACAAATCATAACAAAATTATCATAACATCATTCCACCCTAATACATCCACTGATAGTGTAACAAAGTCATACAAGGTCACATGACCTTGCATCTTATTCTATTAAGGAAAGGGGGCACTTTCATTTATTAGGAAGAAATACACCTAAATACCCCTAATACTTCTCATTTAATTTACTAAGTCAATTTGTGCTCCTACAACCATATCTACAAAGTCCCAAGCCATGTCAAGAGCATTTGATCTTATGTTCTTCACAAAGCCCAACTTGCACCCTTAAGGGTTTACCTTTAGGGTTTTAGGTCACACCACCTTAATGGCTCCAAATGGACCATTAGGGTGTGACACAAGCAATTATATATCTATACCCACATATCCAACATGATGGGGGAAGGCTAACACACTCCACTCCTCAAAATGACCTAAACCCTAATTTGACCCCCTTAAAGGCCCTCATTAGGGTTTCCAATTTTCCATACTAAATCAACTCCAAATGGAGTGAAATTTTAGGTGGGCACTATACATATACAAAAGAGCCATCCACCAAAGTTTGGTGTCATTTGGACATCACATGCTTCAAAAATCAACTTAATTCAAATATCCAAGCTACCACAAAAACCCTAGGTAAAGATGTCCACCAAGGGCTGTCCCTTTGGCAGGGGGTGCCCCTATGGTATACCAACCCATGGTTAAAAGAACAGCTCCAAAGGTGGAGGGGTTTGACCTAGGCAAATATTCTAATGGGCTGACCTAGTGTAGGACCAGTCCTAGGAAAAAGGCTCCTCTGAGGTCTACTGACTTCCAAATGCCGAAATCTTAGTTCCTAATGAAACTAGACAGATAGGGATACAATAGTGTGTCTCACACCATTTTCATGATTTGGCCATTAAGGGCCTCAATTTGGCTCCTTAAGCTAAGTGAAATTCCTGGCCCAACATACACCAACCCTTAAGCCATCCTCACTCCAAAGAGGGTTCACCCACAAGGAGTGGTCCAATGGACCCAATATTTTTAACAGTGTGTGGACATAGCCTAAACTTCACCCCACCCTAATATGGGGGCCCCACTAGGGGGTTTGGCCACCTAATTATCATAAATTTCAATTTCAATGTTTGGACAAAAACTATAGAAAAATTTGCCCCAAAAATTCTGGTTTTTGGGCACAAGGTAGGTCAGGGATAGTTACAATAGGGTTTAAAGTTTCAGCCATAAACTCCAAGCCAAATGGGAGTTATGGTTGTTTTGGGGGTGGAAGTTATTGTAACATCCCCCAGACAGCTAGACCCCTAAGTTGGTTTTGTCATGACAAAACCATAGGAAGAGCCCAAGGCCATGTGAATTGAGGTGAGAAGAAGAAAACCACTTTGGTCTGCAAATAGCAATTTCCTGTGACCAAGCTTAGGGTTGGACTTTAGGGCCTCAACTTGACCATTTGACCCCACCATAGTATCCCTAACCCTTTAGGGGCCCCCTTAGGGCACCAAGGGCCCATTGGGGTCAACCAAAGAGGCCAAATTGACCAAAGTCAACCCTAACCCTAAATTGGTCAAAGTAGCGAAATTAGAGTCAATTAACCCTCACCATGTCAAATTGATCACTCATCTAGGTCTAGAATATCATAAGAGACCTAGTAGACCTAAAAGCCCCATCATGGGACCCCCAATGGTGCAAATTGACCAAAATGCCCCTTTAGGTCAAAAATGGCAATTCTTCACAAGAACCCTAATTGACCATCACCATAATAAATTGAACTTACCCATAGTGTTATCCTATCATAGGGGACCCAGTGGACCAAAAAGCCCCTTGACTGGGTCAACCCTAGGGCTCAATTTGACCAAAGTCAACTTAGCCTGTTTTGGTCAAATCAGCTTAAATTGGGTCAACTAAGACTCATGTGACCAAATTGACCCCACCAATAGTTTCTAAACTTAATTTGGAATCCAATGGACCCAAAAGCCCTATCATAGGGTCACCCAATTGGTCAATTGGACCAAAAGTCAAAATTGCCCAATTTAGGTCAAACCTCTTGAACCTAGCCCAATCCCTTTGGGCTAAGCCCAAATTGACCCTTTGACCAGCACCCTTGACTGCTAATTAACCCAGGAGAGAGAGATGAGCCGGCCATGGTGAGTAGGAGAGAGAAATGCCCAAGTTTAATGGAGAGAGAAGGGGCATTCATGGAGATTGAATGCTTTGACCCCTCATTCTTCCCCCCAATTGATGATCATTCATCTCCCCTGTCAGTTACAAGTGAATCCAGGGGTTTTCCAAGGCGGAAGGGGGCTGATTAAGAGAGGAATTGGAGGTGGCCGAAATTACCATTAATGGTGTTAATGGCATTTCATGTCATGGCTCTTCCCCTCCCTCTTCTGAAGCCTTTAAAAGCTTCCCTAGGTCTAGAGCATCTGTTTCCCCTGTTTAGTCGAAGGAATCGGGCTCCTCCATGTGGTGGTTGCAGAATTCGGAAACCATGGAGGTCGACCATGGCGAGATCCCAATCGGCAAGGCTTCGGGCCACCACTCAGGTCCGGTTCTCCTCCTCCTCTCCAGTGGGTAGATCCTCTTCCATTGCCTGCAAGTTCTGGGCTCAATTGATCCCAGACCGGGTAGGCTGAAACTCCATTTCTGGAGCTTGTTATTTCCTACCCAAAAACCCCACTCCGGCCACCACCGGCCGGCCCAACCCCTCCTATCGCCGGCCACCACCTCAACGGAGGTGGTGGTGGCACTGGCCGGCCGGGAACGGGCATAGGTGGCCGGGAAATTGGCATCCAAGTCGGCCCAGGCGCGGGCCCTGTGAGCCCTTGGCTCAACGGGGAAGATGAACCGCAGCCGTCCGATCCTGCATAATAAAACAAAATCTATTATATATATATAATTATTAATAGTAGTTTATATGCAGTTTTCTAATTTTAATTATAGAAAATAGATAGAGGTCTCTACAGAAAAAGTGCCCAACATAAAAGTTGTAGGCCTTGACCCCTAGGACCATCCAAAATTGACTTCACTCAATTAGGGGTCCTGGTTTGACCTCAGCACCCATTTTAGTGCAAAATTTGTCTGAACTTTGAATGGATGCCCACACCAAACCACTTGTCCAAATGACTTTAGATTTGGACCAGTGGTGAGTCATACCTAGGGCTATGTCATATCCAAAAATGAGAATTTTTGGAGAACATTTTCCTAAAGTTTTTGTAGAAATTTAATAATCCTTACATAAATTATTTGGAGGGTCAAATGACCTCCAATCTCCACCAAATTTTGGTGGGGTGTTTTTAGGGTCATGATAAACCCCTGGTTAAAACCTCAACTCATTTGGAGTTCTTTTGGTTAGGTAATCATTAGGCCAAAGTTTTGTCCTTTAAAGGGAATTTTGTGAATGAGGGCTAATTGGAATGTTTCATGGTTAAATTACCTCCTAATGGAGTGGGACTTTAGCCACTGCCCTATTGGCACCCAAATAACCTCTGAGAGAGTTATGAGGTCATGAGGAGTTGGTTTGCCCTAGGACTTGGAGTAGGAGCACCTTGGGGTGCAAATAGCCAAGTAGAGAACCATTGGCCAATTAGGTCCTTTGAGACTTGAGACTTCTTAGGAAGATCTGTGGGATGAAGTTGAGACCCCATGAGGAGTTTGGTGAACATTGGAGTTGATTTGCTCAAGGTCATAGGGTTGACCCCTATGGAGTGGAATTTGGGGTTGTGAAGGACATAGGGGAGTTTGTCCTTGGAGAGGGGTGTATTGGACTCCTCTGACTTTTATAAGTGATAGGATACCCTCACAAGAAGTTTGGGTGGATTTGGATAGGATTAGACCCTAACCCTAGGTTAAACCCTAATGGGGTGCAATTAGAGGCTAATGAAGGAAGTAGGGTCAAACCTTAATGGTTTGACCTAAAGTTTTGGAGGGAAGGTCATAGTGACCAGAGGAGCCTCCCTTGTGAATTTGAAGAGGTTTGGAGTTGTCAAACCTAGGTAATAAATCCTTGGGTAGATTTGTAAATTATTAGGGTTTTGGGTTTTAGGGAGAAATATTACTTAATGGTTTACCACCTTCTGTCACAAACTTAGTTTTAATGTTATAAATCTCTGGAAGATTTGGTTAGACCAGGAGAAAAATTTTGGAGGTCCAAATTGTAATATTTCACATTGTTGGCAATTTTTGGGATGATTGAATTTAGTGTGTTAGATCTCTGTAATGACATGAAACTTTGCTGGTTGTATTTTCATACCAATATGTACCCACTGTAATTTTCCCATAAATTATGGATTAATATTTTTGGTATCTCTAGTTCATTTTGGAATTATTTACAAATATATCCTTTGAGGAAATTACAAATGTAACCTCTGTGTTATGTGGTCAAACTTGGTAGACCTGAATATTTTAGTATGATTCACCACTGTATGAATTTTCATAAGGTTGGGAGTCCATATGAGGGTACCTCCTTTGGAATTTATGGGAAATAAATGAG
This sequence comes from Dactylorhiza incarnata, assembly GCA_033032865.1. Lineage (NCBI taxonomy): Eukaryota > Viridiplantae > Streptophyta > Magnoliopsida > Asparagales > Orchidaceae > Dactylorhiza > Dactylorhiza incarnata. The sequence goes on along the minus strand of JAWHQI010000159.1, from coordinate 5,240,693 downwards.
TTTTGGAATTTTTAAAAAATAGTAAATCTTGCTGGTTTTTCCTACAAGTTTATACCTACTGATATTTAGGTACTCTTGATTTATGTAAAAATTGGGGTAGGCACTGGAAGTCAGAAAAGTGCACTTGTAGTTCAAACTTGAGAAAATTGCCCTTTGAGAAATTGTTTAAAAATATTAATATTATGGGGAAAATTAGGAAACCCTGGATTTGATCTGATTTAAGTAGCATGGACTCCTAATAAATCCAGTAGGTTATAGAGTTGAGTATTTAGAGTACCTTCCTTCTTGAGAATCAAAACGTTAAGGGTGGTCTGCGTTTAGCAAATTGGTAGTTTTGGAGTTATAGGCCAATTTGGGATACCTTGTTGGAGATGTGAGGACTTAATAGTGATCAAATGACTATGTGAGAATCCCTGGAGTTAGTTTGGGTTTGATGAGTCCTAGGGTGGTGGGGTGCCACCCTTGGGGTAGGTCATCTTGGGATTTGGCGAAAGATCGTCTTTTCCCCCTAAGTGTCTTTAAGCCCTTAGGTTTAATTCAGGTAAGAATATTAAGGGGATTTCCTTTGGGTAGTCACCAATAATAATAAGTGTCTTGGGAATGGGAACTTTGGGGTGTCATCCCATAGCGGTTCCTAGTACCGTAGCGAGCCCCTCACAGGGTAACCCTCGGGAAGCCCAAGACTAACCCTAACTCATAGGAGTAAGACATTGTACAAGATTAACTAATAACACACTCATCCACACCCCGTGGTTTCGGAAGTTTAGTTGGATTGGTTGTCCGAGCGGTGGGCTCGGTAGCTGTTGCAGCAGACTAGTTAGTCTGGGGAGCTTTTGGCTCGGAAGGTGATTGATGACGGGCGGGTTAGCCTGGGGAGCTTTTGGCTCAGAAGATATTGATGGCGGGCAGGTTAGCCCGGGGAGCTTTTGGCTCGGAAGGATATTGATGGCGGGCAGGTTAGCTCGGGGAGCTTATGGCTCATAGTTAGGAAGTAGAACATGTTGCATGTGCACTGAAGGTGGTGGGTCTTCGGTATTGGATGGTCGTTCACACCGACGTCAATACGTTGACTCGGCGAGTGTGGTTTTACACTTAGCCTTAATAGTCTGGCGGTCCAGTCAGCAAGAGTACGCAGACGCTCCGCGGGTATAGTGGAGGCGTACAATAGGTCTAGGTTGGGTAGTGTAAATACCAACCTAGAGGTGGGCGGGGCCCAACCCACCGCTTCCGTTTGCCACTACGGGAGTATCCTGGGAGTCTAGCTCGCTCCAAAAAGGGGGAACTAAAGGTCTATGCGCATAGAGTCGAAGTGTGTGAGTTGCACTTGCATGATCATAGCATAACAGCATACTTTGCATACCATAGCATAATCATTGCATTCAACCTACCCCTAACGTATAAGTCGGTTATGGGACTTCTTATACGGTAGGCCCTGCTAAACGACCCCTTGGTCTATAGGTTTGTATGGGCATTCCTATAAATCAATGGTTACTTTTGTATTATTTTACCTGTCATTATATATACTGCTTACTATTCTTTACATGTTCTTTACTATGCTTACTTACTGCTTCATTCATATAAACTCCTGTTTAGTGGTAGATCCGCCGTCATCTGCTCTTGTATTTACCCCTTGAATGTCCTCCGCTTCCTCCTCCCATACGGTGCCTAGGAGCCATTGGGGGAGGGGTGGGGAATTGGCTGAGTCATTTTGACTGACGGTCGGTGGACCTTATCATTTTAGGAGTTCGAGGAGACGCGGCAACCTCCGAGAAACAGGTACAGCAGAATCCGACATGGTGGACCCCACGTCCATGCTACCATTGTCACCAGCCGGGACATACTCGGGTCAGATGTCCCATGATGAGTGGAACCCCTCCGACACAGCGATCAGGAGACCGACGGCGAAGACGTAAACGTGGACTGTGAGGCAGCAACCGCAGGTCAAAAGAGAAGAAGCTTCCAGTGTTGCAGCACCATTGGAGCCCGGAGTCTGCGGGGATGGGTCAGTCAGGTCAGAGTGCTCCGGTTTCAGTGTCGGTGACGATTAGCTTTAGTTTTGCTTAGGAGTTAGCTTCCGCGAGTGATCTTGTAGTGAGGAAATGATGTACAGGGCAAGAGCCCCTTTTATTATTGTAACATTGCTACCTTTTATTCAGTTAATATATGTGGACCTTTACCTTTAAGGTTTATAATTCATGTGATTCTGTGGACTTGTCTCTCTTTTAAGAACTTTTCTTGTGATCGATTTGGCCGGCAGAATCGGCGTTTTGTGGTGGCGACCTTCCCGAGTGAAGGTGTCACCGCAAAGCGGCGGTTCTGGGCCTAAGACCCGGTGGTTTTTGCAAAAAAAAAAGGGGTCTTACAGTTATTTTGTACCAGTCTCAGCAAAATGGCTCTACAGGAGTCAATTCAACTCCAAATGATTTGATCTAAGGTTCAAATGAAAGTAGACTTCTAGATCTACAAAGGTTGTCTCAGGAAACTTTTTGATTTGAGGCCTCTAAGGACCTTAAAATTAAACTACAAAAATAGCTACAAATCTGCTAACAGCACACCAAGTCATGTATAAATTAAAGCACCGATCTTGCACAGATCCTAAAGCAGATCGAGCGGCGCTCCTTCATTGTCTTCCTCGAGCCAACGGCCCAGATCATCCCGTCCTGGAGCCGCTTGGAACCAGAAATCCCGGCCATCCTTCCTTCTCCCTGGCCAGCCACCGCCACCACCACCTCCGTTGAGGTGGTGCCGATCGATTGGCGGTGGATTGGTTGTCGGAGGAGGCGGTTTCCGGAAGTTCTACTAAGAAACCCAAACGGCGAAAACCATGGAAAATCCGAATTGAACTCGGCTCAATTGAGCTCGAACTCGACTCCTAACGATCCTAGATGCTAGCACAGTCAGAGGGGGGGAGAAGCGAACCTGGAAACGGGCTGGGCGGCGAGTGTTCCGGCGGTTTGCCATTTCCGTCTCTGTATCCGGCGAGCTTGCTACAGCACTCAATTCTCCACCGATTTCTCTGATCCAAAGCACTAGCCCGACTGCAAACGAGCTTCTGGAGCTGTTGGTGATGCTTAAATAAGCTGAGGAGGCCGGCCTAGGGAGATTTAAAATTGGGGCTCACGGAATTGGCTTGGCCGACCACCACCTGCTGCAGCCCTGCTTTCCAGCTCCACCACAGCAATCAACTCCCTTCAGGGGTGAGCCCAAGGCTGATTGGGAGGAGAGAGAGGGGGAGATTGGGTCCTTTTTTTGCTTTTTACTTTATCAAGCTACTTTTTGTCCCCTCCTTTAACCCAACCCCTCACTTGGGTTAGCTTGTGTTAGCCCAAACCCCTAAGCCACATCCCACCAGAACCTAGGAGCCTATTTAATTCTTCACCTTAGACTTAGGCTCTAATTAAAAGGGGGGAAAAAGGTTTGGGCACTCAATTTGGGATTAAGCCCAATTGGGTTGACTTTGACTTTGACCAATTGGGTTGACTGGTCCCCCATGTAGGTCATGGGTCCCATGTCATCACCCAATGGAGCTTGGCCCATGGTGGGGCCCTATTTGGCCCAATTTGATCCAAAGGTGTGAAATTACCCAAATTGCCCTTCTTTGGGACTTTGGCCAAATTGAGGTGACTTGACCCTCCCATGATGGGGCTTTTGGGCCTCTTAGATTCCTAATGATGTTTAGAGACTAGATGTGGAGTCAATTTTAGGGTTTGGGTGCAAATTGACCACATTTGGGCTGAGTTGACCTTTTTGCCCTAATTTGGATTTTGACCAAATTGGAGAGGGTTGGCCATCCTAATGGGGCTTTTGGGTCCAATAGGTCTCTAATAGAGTCTGGAACATAAGGGGGAAGTCAATTTGGCCTCTTGGGGGTCAATTGCCCCTTAATTGGTTGGTTTGGTTCATGCTCACTTAAGGTGATCTTGGGCTAATCCTATGAAATTGAGCCTCACTAAGGGGAATGATCACCCCATCACTCCTTCCTTAGGATTTAGGGGACTAAGGGTGGTCTCATTTTGGGGAACTTGGTGTCCAATTGGCCCTCTATAGCAGCTTAGGTCCCATTTGATTGGGACTTTAGGTGTGCACATAACAAAATCTCATCCTAAGGGTCCTTAAGGCTCCTCATCCCACCCTTTGAGCTCCCCATTCTCACACTAGGGGTCTAGTAGGATTGGGGATGTTACATCAACATTGTATGATTGCTATTTTTTCTGATATTATGGACAATGGTATTGAGATTTTTATGGACGATTTCTCTATTTTCGGCAAATCATTTGAGGTTTGCTTAGTTTGTTTAGAAAAGGTGCTTGCTTGTTGCGTAGAAACTAATCTTGTGTTGAATTGGGAGAAATATCACTTCATGGTATGTGAAGGGATAGTGCTTGGTCATCACGTTTCTAGGAGCGGGTTAGGAGTGGATAAAGCTAAATTAGATGTGATCCAAAAGCTACAAACACCCAAAAATGTGAAGATCTTGCGAAGCTTCTTAGGACACGCCGGTTTCTATCGTAGATTTATTAAGGACTTCACGAAAATCGCAAAACCTCTTAGTGGGCTATTAGAAAAAGAAGTAAAGTTTCATTTTAGCGACGATTGTTTAAAAGCATTTGACGAACTTAAAAATCGTTTGACCACGGCACCTATCGTAGTGACTCCTGACTGGGAAGAACCATTTGTCTTAATGTGTGATGCGAGTGATTATGCTGTGGGAGTTGTCTTGGGAAAAGTACGGGGGAAGGTATTCCACACGATAGCTTACGCTAGTAAAACCTTAATTGATGCCCAAGTCAACTACACTACCACTGAAAAAGAATTATTAATGATAGTTTTCGCATTCGATAAGTTTAGGTCGTATCTCCTGTGCACAAAGGTTATAGTGTACACCGATCATGCTGTGATCCGTTATCTGATGGAGAAGAGGGATGCAAAACCACGTTTGATCCGATGGGTACTCCTCTTACAAGAATTTGATGTAGAAATTAAAGATAGGAAAGGTACGGAAAACCCTGTAGCGGATCATTTATCGAGAATTGAATGTGGACATCCATCATTACATTCTGAAGTAGATGAGAGATTTCCTGACGAGTGGCTATTGACAATATCTGAAAGTACGACACCATGGTATGCGGATTTATGAACTATCTAGTAAGCAATACTATACCCTCTGATCTAACTTATAAACAAAGGAAGAAATTTTTACACAAGGTGCGCTCATATCTTTGGGATGAGCCTTATTTGTTTAAGATTGGAATTGATGGAGTGGTGAGACGATGCTTATCCTAGGGGGAAATGAAATCGATACTAGAAAGCTAAGTGTCATAGTTCTCCTTACGGAGGGCATTTTATGGGCACTAGGACAACAATGAAAGTGTTGGAGTCTGGTTTCTATTGTACTAATCTGTTCCGGGATTCAAATGTTTTTGTGAAACAATGTGGTAGGTGCCAACGAGATGGGAACATACGGAAAAATGACGCGATGCCCATGAACATAATGCTAGAAGTTGAATTATTTGATGTATGGGGCATAGATTTTATAGGCCCATTCGTGAACTCAAATGGAAATTTATATATTCTATTAGCTATCGACTACGTATCAAAGTGGGTAGAAGCAATTGCTACGACTAAGAACGATGCTAAAGTAGTCCTGAATTTTCTAAAAAAAGTACATATTAATCGATTTGGGATACCGAGAGCAATTACTAGCGATGGAGGGAGTCATTTCTGCAATGCCCAATTTGCTACACTACTAAGAAAATACGGGGTGACACATAAGATCGCACTAGCTTATCACCCCAAACAAATGGGCTAGCAAAGTTATCTAACAGAGAAATTTAAAAAATCCTAGAAAAGACAGTTAACAACAATCATAGAGACTGGTCTAAAAAACTCAACGACACACTGTGGGCTTATCGCACCGCTTTTAAAACTCCACCTGATTTGACCCCATATAGGCTAGTCTATGGCATATCAAGTCATCTACCTCTAGAGCTGGAACATCGTGCATATTGGGTGATTAAGAAGATTAATTATGATTTTCAAGACGCGGGCAAGAAGAGATTCCTGCAATTAAATGAATTAGAAGAGATTAGGTTGCAAGCTTATGAGAATTCAAAAATTTATAAGGAGCGGACAAAGAAGTGGCATGACCGACGTCTGAAGGAAAAAACATTTGAACCGGGACAATTAGTTTTGTTATTCAATTCACGTTTAGAATTATTTCCCGGGAAACTCAAATCGGGTTGGTCGGGTCCGTTTAAGGTTAAGTTCGTGCATCCGTACGGCGCGGTGACCATCCAGAATGAAAATGACGGGACAGAATTCAAGGTTAATGGTGAGAGACTGAAGTTGTATTTGGAAGGTGACAACGACCGAGAGATGACGTGTGTAGCGTTTCTTTAGTTATGTACCGTCCTGCCAGGACGGTAAATTAGACGTTTGATGGGAGACAACCCATCTTCTATAATAAAAATAATATATAAATAAATCAAATTAAGTACTATGTTTATGTGCTCGTTTGAACTAATCTTAATTTGGAGGAAATTACATGAAGTTGATTTTTTTAAGTATAATGTGGCATGTCACAACCTAAAAAAAAGTAGGTTGCAACTTTAATTTTGCTGGATTGGCGTGAAGAAATTTGATGTAAGGTGCTACGGCCCGAATACGTCACAACCTAAAATAAAGTAGGTTGCAACTGTATTATTGCTGGATTGGCGTGAAGAAATTTGTTGTAAGGTGCTAAGGCCCGAATACGTCACAACCTAAAAAAAAGTAGGTTGCAACTTTATTTTTGTTGATTGCGGGAGAGGAATGGTGTTGGGCTTCTTAGGACCGGTTCAACTGAACCGGCACATTCTTTCTTAACAATTCCTAAAGCATGCGGTTCCTAAAGCGAGAAGCGACGATCTAGGGCTCGCTCGTGATGTCGCGGAAGAGGCGAGAGGCGATTTCTGATGCCGCGTGATGCGACACCGGAGAAGCGGTGATCTAGGGTGCTGTACGTGACGTCGGAGAAGCGGTGATCTAGAGTGCAATCGTTCATGGAGCAGGCGATTCCTGAAGCAGCGATTTACAACACCGCGCGAAGCGACTCTGCGAGAAGTGACGATCTAGGTCACGGGCATTCCTGAAGGCATACTCCACAACCTTGTTTCTAACTAGGTTGAAGCGTTAGTCTTCGATTTAGTTCCGTTTTGTGCTACATTAGGCTATGTCTTCGAGAAAAAAAAGGGAAGGGCAAGGAAATCGCCCACAGAAGACTTAAATTTCTGAGTGAAGAAGCACTTCAACGCTTTCAATCGCTGCAATCTATTCCTCCCATCTATGAATGTGGGTTCAAGATGGAGAGACGAGCCTGGAGTGCAACCTACGCCGACCAAATCGCGGCCTTGTAGTGGGAGACGTTTTGTCACCCACGAACAGAGGCAGTTTTAACTTGGGTATATGAGTTCTATGCTAACGCACCGGACGGAGAAGACGGATAAGTTTTTGTGCGAGGAAAGCACGTAAATTTTTCAGCGGTGGCAATCAACGCATTTTTTGATTTGGATGATACCATTCTTTGTGATCAGGCCATAATTCAATCTACCGTGCCGAAAGAGGAACTGACTGCTGCTGTATGTGGTGCACACGAACCAGCCTGGGTGAGTAAGAAAACAAATGTTGTTAAGTCCACTTGTTTATCTAGAGAAACAAAGGTGTGGCTCTTGTTTGTCAACGCAAGTATATTACCCACATGTCATTTGAACAATGTCCATCTAGATAGAATAACGTTCATTTACTGCATTCTTGAAGGTGTAAAAATCAATGTGGGGAAAATCATATCCCAACTAATCCAGCAAAAGATCCATGAGAGCAAAGCAAAACATATTTGGTTCCCCACTATCATAACAGAGTTTTGACGTATTGCTGGAGTAGCACAGGTTGACGAAGACATGATAACTCAAGTTGGGTGACACATTAATGAAACAGTAGTGGCCGTTAATGTTGAAACCAAGACTTGAGAACAAGAATTAGTCTCTGTGGAGTTCGGTCCCTCAACAAGTTAAGGGGTGACCTCACACTTACTCCTCTCAAGGGAGAGCTCTAGGCTAAGAGGCTAAGAAACTAGGAACAAGGCCAAGGGCTTAGCGAGGAGGTCCCACCACACACCCGGAAGATCTTAGAGCGCTTTTCCTCCCAAGCCAATGCTAAGCTTGGGCACCATTGGAGGCTCTCTCCACCCAACAAAGGAACTTAGGGAGAGAGAAGGCCAAAAACTCAAGTCCTCCCAAATGGTGCCCCCTTGGTCCAATATATAGGATTTTGAATTTGGTCTGCCAATAACCACAATCTGACCTACGAGATTACCAAAATGCCATCGGATTTGGCCTGCGAATAGCCAAATCCCGCTGTTCCGAGGCGCTAAACGCAGACAACCCCTCCTTCACGGGGCTGGGCGAGAGGGGGCAGGTAGCTCCCCTGTCTCGCCCCCTGCTAGGGCGGGGGCGAGACCGCAGGGCTGCTCCCTGGGCTCGCCCCCTTGCTGGGGCGGGGCGAGACCGCATGGCTGCTCCCTGGGATCGCCCCCTGCTGGGGCGGGGGCGAGACCGCAGGGCAGCTCCCTGGGATCTCCCCCCTGCTGGGGCGGGGGCGAGACCGTAGGGCAGCTCCCTGGGCACGCCCCCTGTTGGGGCGGGGGCGAGACTGCAGGGCTGGTCCCTGGGCTCGGCCCCCTGCTGGGGCGGGGGCGAGACCGCGGGGCGGGTCCCTGGGCTCGCCCCCCTGCTGGGGCGGGGGCGAGACCGCAGGGCGGCTCCCTGGGCTCGCCCCCCTGCTGGGGCGGGGGAGAGTCCGCAGGGCTGGTCCCTGGGCTCGCCGCCCTGCTGGGGCCGATGCGAGACCTCAGGGCGGGTCCCTGGGCTCGCCCCCCTGCTGGGGCGGGGGCGAGACCGTAGGGCGGCTCCTTGGGCTCGCCCAACTGCTGGGGCGGGGGCGAGACCGCAGGGCGGCTCCCTGGGCTCGCCCCCCATGCCTCCTACACAAGCTGGGCGAGCGGGAGGCCTCCACCTCCACCGCTCGCCTCCCCTCTCTTCCTGTCCTGAATCGTGCAAGAAAACCATGTCTTAAAAGATTCCTTGGGCCCGAGGGCACACTCGGCGAATACAGGGTTGTACACAATCCCCGCTCTTTTCGAGCGGGGTACACGCTCGGAAAGAAAAGTCCAACCCTGCATATTCGGCGAGTGCCTTCCTGAGGGCCAGGCTAGCGGAGCCACTTCGGGGGAAAATACTTAGCCTCCCCGAGAGGCCCTCCTACCCTGCCGGCTAATGAGAGCCCGGCTAGTGGAGCTCCCTCGGGGGAAAAATACTTAGCCTCCCCGAGAGGCCTTCCTACCCTGTCGGCTAATGAGAGCCCGACTAGCGGAGCCACCTCGGGGGGAAAAATACTTAGCCTCCCCGAGAGGCCTTCCTACCCTGCCGGCTAATGAGAGCCCGGCTAGCGGAGCCACCTCGGGGAGAAAAATACTTAGCCTCCCCGAGAGACCTTCCTACCCTGCCGGCTAGTGAGAGCCCGGCTAGCGGAGCCACCTCGGGGGGAAAAATACTTAGCCTCCCCGAGAGGCCTTCCTACCCTGCCGGCTAATGAGAGCCCGGCTAGCGGAGCAAACTCGGGGGGAAAAATACTTAGCCTCCCCGAGAGACCTTCCTACCCTGCCGGCTAGTGAGAGCCCGGCTAGCGGAGCCACCTCGGGGGAAAAATACTTAGCCTCCCAGAGAGGCCTTCCTACCCTGCCGGCTAGTGAGAGCCCGGCTAGCGGAGCCACCTCGGGGGAAAAATACATAGCCTCCCTGAGAGGCCTTCCTACCCTGCCGGCTAATGAGAGCCCGGCTAGCGGAGCCCCCTCGAGGGAAAAATACTTAGCCTCCCTGAGAGGCCTTCCTACCCTGTCGGCTAATGAGAGCTCGGCTAGCGAAGCCACCTAGGGGAAAAAATACTTAGCCTCCCCGAGAGGCCTTCCTACCCTGCCGGCTAATGAGAGCCCGGCTAGCGGAGCCACCTGGGGGGAAAAATACTTAGCCTCCCCGAGAGGCTTTCCTATCCTGCCGGCTAGTGAGAGCCGGGCTAGCGGAGCCACGTCGGGGGAAAAATACTTAGCCTCCCCGAGAGGCCTTCCTACCCTAACGGCTAGTGAGAGCCCGGCTAGCGGAGCCACCTCGGGGGAAAATATTTAGCCTCCCCGAGAGGCCTTCCTACCCTCCCGGCTAGTGAGAGTCCGGTCAGCGGAATCATCCAAAGGGAAAAACATTTAGAGAACTTCCAGCCACCGAGCGGTTCCCGACGACCCTGCCAGCTAGATGGGAGCCTGGTCAGCGGGCCAGCATCGGGACTAAGTGCCTTGAGATCTTTCTGTCACCGAGCGGTTCCCGGCCCTGCCAGCTAGATGGGAGCCTGGTCAGCGGGCCAGCATCGGGACTAAGTACCTTGAGATCTTTCTTCCACCGAGCGGTTCCCGGGCTTGCCAGCTAGATGGGAGCCTGGTCAGCGGGCTAGCATCGGGGTTAAGTACCTTGAGATCTTTTTGCCACCGAGCGGTTCCCGGCCCTGCCAGCTAGATGGGAGCCTGGTCAGCGGGCCAGCATCGGGGTGAAGTACCTTGAGATCTTTCTGCCACCGAGCGGTTCCCGACCCTCCCAGCTAGATGGGAGCCTGGTCAGCGGGCAGCATCGGGGTTAAGTACCTAGAGATCTTTCTGCCACCGAGCGGTTCCCGGCCCTGCCAGCTAGATGGGAGCCTGGTCAGCGGGCCAGCATCGGGGTTAAGTACCTTGAGATCTTTCTGCCACCGAGCGGTTCCCGACACTGCCAGCTAGATGGGAGCCTGGTCAGCGGGCCTGCATCGGGGTTAAGTACCTTGAGATCTTTCTGCCACCGAGCGGTTCCCAGCCCTGCCAGCTAGATGGGAGCCTGGTCAGCGGGCCAGCATCGGGGTTAAGTACCTTGAGATCTTTCTGCCACCGAGCGGTTCCCGGCCCTGCCAGCTAGATGGGAGTCCGGTCAGCGGGCCAGCATCGGGGCTGAGTACCTTGAGATCTTTCTGCCACCGAGCGGTTCCCGGCCCTGCCAGCTAGATGGGAGACTGGTCAGCGGGCCAGCATTGGGGCTGAGTACCTTGAAATATTTCTGCCACCGAGCGGTTCCCGGCCCTGCCAGCTAGATGGGATCCTGGTCAGTGGGCCAGCATCGGGGCTGAGTACCTTGAGATCTTTCTGCCACCGAGCGGTTCCCGGCCTTGCTAGCTAGATGTGAGCCTGGTCAGCGGGCCAGCATCAGGGCTGACAGCTTGAAACTTTTCATAACTTTGATCGTCATATTACATGAAATAAAAACTAAGTCTGGAAGTGAACCAACACACTACATGGATTTAAAGAAAAACTAAGTATGGAAACCAAAACTCGGTCTCCTACTCCCTGGCCTGGTCTTCCTCGACCTCCTTCGGTTGCTGTTGTTGCTGCCTAGGACCCCTCGCCTCCCTCATTTCCAAGAACTCAGGGCAGGCGGACGTCGCGTGACCTTCCTCCTCGTGGAAGTCACAGTAGGGTAACTCAACCCTATCCCATCGTTTTCCTCTTCTTTCTGCTTTCCTGGCTCTCCTCCTTCTCCGCCAACCGATTGTCATGGTTTGCTGAGGTGGTGGAGAGGGTGCCTTCGGTCCCTGCCTCCACCCTGGGGGGTCGGGCCTCTCTCCCTGGAAGTTGCCCTATTCTTAGTCGAACTTCCTCTTGGAAGCCTCTACCCTCCCACCCTGCTGCCTTGCCTCCGGTTCACTTAGCTTGGCCAACCTTCTTGCGAACTCCGGGTTGGCATCCTCACTCTCAATTTCTTCCGCCACCCTTTCCATCAGCTCTTCGAAAGATAGGGGGACTTCCGCTTCAAGCTCATCTTGAAGAACCCCTCCCGCAACCCCACTGTGAAGGCGAGCTGGAGGGTGAACCATGGAACCTCTTGGACAAGTAAAACTCTTCCTGGAACCTATCAACATAACGAGCCAGCGACTCGCTTGGCTCTTGCCTGATCTTGAAGAGTGCTTCAGCATCCTTCTTCCTCTTCCTTGACGTCGAGAAGCGCAGCAGGAAACCTCGACGCAAGTCTTCGAAGGCATAGATAGATCCCGCAGGGAGCTGGTAGAACCAATCCCTTGCCTTCTCCTTCAAAGTTGTCGCGAAGCGTCGGCACTTGAAAGCATCCGACATGGGCCTGATGGAGACCATGTCCTCAAACCACTCCATGTGCAGGACTGGATCATCCTTGCCGGAGTAATAATACATCTCCGACCCTCCGAACCCCTCTGGAACCGGGGCTTAGAGGATCAACTCACACAAATGACTCCTCTCGCTCGCCCCTCTTTGGGGCCGGGCGAGTGGGTGCTGGCTGCCTCCCCACTCGCCCCCCATGGGGCTGGGCAAGTGGGGGTCTGGGACCTCCCCACTCGCCCCCTTGGGGCTGGGCGAGTGGGGGTCTGGGACCTCCCCACCCGCCCCCTCCTAGGGGTCCGGGCGAGTGGGGGCTGAATGCCTCCCCACTCCCCCTACTGGCACCTCCTTCCTGGGTTGCTGGCCTGGAGGGCTCTCGCCCACCTGCTGAGACAGGACCTCTGGACCACTTCCTCTCCTACCTTCGCCTATCGCGGCAAAGGTTAGTTGCAAGGTCTGCAGGACCTCCTGCTTGAAATTTTCAAACATCTCCAACATCGCTCCAGCCACCAGGGGCTGTGAGTGGCCTGGGTCGGATCCTCCACCTCCAGCCATGGAGCTCAGCTTGAGACTTTCTTGAGTTGGTCACTCTCCACGCTCACTGCACCATAAATGTTGAAACCAAGACTTGAGAACAAGACTTAGTCTCTGTGGAGTTCGGGCCCTCAACAAGTTAAGGGGTGACCTCACACTTACTCCCCTCAAGGGAGAGCTCTAGGCTAAGAGGCTAAGGAACTAGGAACAAGGCCAAGGGCTTAGCGAGGAGGTCCCACCACGCACCCGGAAGATCTTAGAGCGCTTCCCCTCCCAAGCCAATGCTAAGCTTGGGCACCATTGGAGGCTCTCTCCACCCAACAAAGGAACTTAGGGAGAGAGAAGGCCAAAAACTCAAGTCCTCCCAAATGGTGCCCCCTTGGTCCTATATATAGGATTTTGAACTTGGTCTGCCAATAACCATAATCTGACCTACGAGATTAGCAATATGCCCTCGGATTTGCCCTGCGAATAGCCAAATCCCGCTGTTCCGAGGCGCTAAACGCAGACCGTCCCTCCTTTACGGGGCTGGGCGAGAGGGGGCAGACAGCTCACCTGTCTCGCCCCCCTGCTGGGGTGGGGGCGAGACCGCAGGGCTGCTCCCTGGGCTCGCCCCCTGCTGGGGCGGGGGCAAGACCGCAGGGCAGCTCCCTGGGATCGCCCCCCTGCTGGGGCGGGGGCGAGACCGCAAGGCAGCTCCCTGGGCTCGCCCCCCTGCTGGGGTGGGGGCGAGACCGCAGGGTTGTTCCCTGGGCTCGCCCCTTGCTGGGGCGGGGTCGAGACCGCAGGGCTGGTCCCTGGGCTCGCCCCCCTGCTGGGGTGGGGCGAGACCGCAGGGCGGGTCACTGGGCTCGCCCCCCCTGCTAGGGCGGGGGCGAGACCGCAGGGAAGGTCCCTGGGCTCGCCCCTCCCCTGCTGGGGCGGGGCGAGACCGCAGGGCGGGTCCCTGGGCTCGCCTCCTTGCTGGGGCGGGGGCGAGACCGCAGGGCGGCTCCCTGGGCTCGCCCCACTGCTGGGGCGGGGGCGAGACCGCAGGGAGGCTCCCTGGGCTCGCCCCCCATGCCTCCTACACAAGCTGGGCGAGCGTGAGGCCTCCGCCTCCACTGTTCGCCTCCCCTCTCTTCCTGTCCTGAATCGTGCAAGAAAACCATGCTTAAAAGATTCCTTGGGCTTGAGGGCACACTCGGCGAATACAGTGTTGTACAGTTAACATTAAGGTTTTTGTTGATTCTCCAAAGATGAAGACATGGTTGAAATCAAAAAGGGATAGCCAGTCTTCTGTGCCACCACAGGATGACCCCATTTGCATTGGTCTTCCATGGCCAAATACTAACCATGCCACCAAAATCATGATGAACAATATCGAGTATATGAAGACCTTCCAACGGTGCCAACACCTATATTATGATGCACAACTAAAAGATCTTCGAGCCAATGTTACTACATTGATGGAGAAAGCTAAGATTCATGTTCCGAAGCCAAGATTCGATATGTCGACGCAATTTGATTGCTCCGGTTTTCTGTTAACGGTTGACCGAAATAGGTTGGATCCGACGTTGGGGGTGAGAAGAGAAGAGGAGTCTATGATAGAGGAGGACGATGAAGACGAGGCCGAGATGGAAGATGAGTATGTGACCACCGAGGAGGAAGGCGAAGACGAGGTAGAAAATGAGTATGTGACTGAGGAGGATGCTGCAAGTGATGACCTCCCCCACCTGGGCGAGTACAGAAGACCTCCCCCACCTGGGCGAGTACAGAAGACCTCCCCCACCTGGGCGAGTACAGAAGACCTCCCCCACCTGGGCGAGTACAGAAGACCTCCCCCACCTGGGCGAGTACAGAAGACCTCCCCCACCTGGGCGAGTACAGAAGGCCTCCCCCACCTGGGCGAGTACAGAAGACCTCCCCCACCTGGGTGAGTACAGGAGACCTCCCCCACCTGGGAGAGTACAGAAGACCTCTCCCACCTGGGCGAGTACAGAAGACCTCCCCCACCTGGGGAGAGTACAGATTTTCACCCCGTCAAAAGGCGGCAATGGCTATCCGCAACCCATTTCAGAAGGAGGGAGCAGCTATCGCAGTCCATTTGGATTTGCCTATAAATAGGACCCCAAGGCACAAGTAGAAGGCACCTGCACCCCCCCCCCCCTATGGTGGACGAGTACCTTTCCTGCCTCTCTTGTGCCGAGCTCAGCATTGGCTTTAGGAGGGGAAGTTCCTATAGACTTCCGGGTATGTGGCGGGACCTCCTCGTTGTAGCACGCAGGTCTTTTTTATAGGCAAGTTGGAGTGGTTTTGTATGCTCTCTAGTTTCTTATCATCTTGTCTCACGTGGGTCGATCACTAAACGAGTAGCCTTTGGTCACCCCCAAGTCTCGAATAGTTGGACCGGTATCCGGGTTCCAACACCTGTAACATCTCGGCCCTTCCTTCTTCTTCCCATCAGACTTAGGAGCATAACTCCTCTCCTGCTGATATGAAGTAGATGGACCATCGCTAACATATGACTTCTTCTTCTTGTCCCATCTCTTCTTCTTGCACGAATATAGAACCTCGCTTTGTCCCCCAGAGACTGACATCCCTGCCATTTGCTTGGTCAAACTCTCTTGCGAAGCAAGTAAGTTCTCCAGCTCCAACAACGATGGCTGATTGGCCCAGCCCTGCACAGAAGTAACAAAGGCCACATACTCCCTCCGCAGGCCGCAAATTATGTGCATCTTCAGCTTCGCTTCTGAGATAGGCTCATCCGGGTCCAATGCCGATATCTCTACGCATAGGTTCTTCATCTTCAAGAAGAATGTTAAAATGGACAAGTCACCTTGAGTTGCCTTAGCCAACTCATTTTCCAAGAACTGTGGACGAGCTACATTCTTCTTATTGAACAAGCCATCCAAGGCTGTCCAAATCTCAGCAGCTGACCTACATCCAATGATGTGGTCAAACAGCTCCGGAATGATGGCTCGCTTGAGAGTGAATTCTGCCTTTGCATTTGTTCTCTTCCAATCCTTCACGAGCTCAGCATTCCCCTCAGCAGCAACAACAACTTATCTAGCTTCTTCTCCGACTACCTCCCATAAGTCCTCGCCAAGAAGATAGCTCTCCATGCACGACTTCCACTTCTTAAAGTTAGTCTGCGTAAGGAGCTCAATACCAAGACCTCTAGCATATCCTCCTTCCATTGCTATCTCACTGATTGACAACCGACATGCAGAAAACCAAGCAGAATACAAAGCTGATTACTGCTCAGAACCTCGCTCTGATACCATGTTAAATTTTTTAGGGCAAGGAATGAAGTAATAAAGCGGAACACTTCAGCACAATCCACAAGTATGACAATCAATGACAATGGGAAGACAAAATAGTGCTATTGTATTAACTATCTCTTTACAGCTCGAGACATACATGGCGAGACATGATTTATAAGAATCACAAAGGAGAGATGCACAAGAAAAAAACAAGCCGCAAGTGAACTGTCAAAGCAGTGACCGCTAAACCGCTCGAACAGCCAAGCCGCACGGCTATCCCTGAGACCGCGCGAACAGAGCAAGCTTTATGACCTGCGAACTGTCAGACCGCAACCATAGACCGCACAACCCGCTGCCTTATTCAACTGCTGAAAGCAACAAACTGTCCGCACTTTGAGACCGCTTAACCAAGAGGTCGCTTGATCACAGAAGCTTTAGCGAACACACTAGAACCGAACTGTACTGTTGCCAAACCGTAACTCCTGATCGTCTAACCTCTAGATCTCTTGATCTCTGAGTTCGCTGCAACAGATCAAGAACCTTCAAACACAGTTCACCCAGACAGACCGCTGACGAGCTGGTTTATTTAAAGCTGGAAAGAAGGAAGAATGTTGATGGTAGACCGCTGGCCGCTAACCTGCGAACACAACAAACCGGTCAACAAATCAAACCGCGCGACCTCAATCTGAGACCGGCCCAATCAATCCACACTAGGTTCTTACAGTTCTGGGTTGCTTATGAATGGCTAGTCATGCCCCTCTATTTATAGGCAAACGAACGGATGTCGTGATCACCCAAGAGAGATACGATCACCTTCCTTATTGAAACACGCGGTCTCCGGAACCAGACCGCGCGGTCTCTATAATAACATTATTTTACTTGAGCAAAACAGACAACCCAAAACAGTTCGCCAGAACAAACACTTGCAGATCGCCCGGCTTCACCATCAGACCGCTTGGGTATTGCGAGTACTTGAACAACCTAGCAACTGATGTTGTCCGCCAAAACCGAGCTCCCGCAGTCCGCGCGAGCTCGCGGTCTCCAAAAGGAAGACCGCCCGGACTCTCTACTTACACTTCAAAATTCAACAAAACGCGCGTGTAACATCTCCCAAACTGCTAGGCCCCTAGAGAAGTTTTGTCATGACAAGTCATGACAAAAATAGGATAAGTGACATAGAGCCCTAGAATGATAGTGAAAGAAGTGAAAAACACATGGTGTGCACTTAGCCATCATGAACCACCCTAATGAAAAGTGAACTAAAAAGAGGCTAAAACATCTCATCATTGCATTGCACATCATAACATAACATTTCAGCACAACAGAGACCTCATCGTATAACTAGTATGGGCTCTTTATACTATGAGTTTACTTCTTGCCAGATCCCTTGACTTATGTGCCTTGTGTGCACGCATATAAGTTAAGGTTAGTTTTCTTAGCTGCTTTACATATTACTTTACCTGCTCCTTTTACTGCTAGTGTAACTTTTCTTATATTGTTTGCTCTTCCTTGAGACTGTTAGTAGAACTGCTAGAACAACCTTAATTAATGTATTCTTGCTAGTTTTTCTTTGTCACCTGTCATCTGCTTGTTTCATTACCCCTTGATGTCCTCCACTTCCTCCTCCCGCTCGGTGCTAGGAGTCGCGGGTGGAGGCGGTGAGGAATGTGCTGAGTCTTATAGACTGACGGTCGGTGGACCTCATTATTATAGGAGAACCCGGACGAGCAGGACATCCCCCAGAGGGAGGTACGTGAGATGGTGGCCAGACCGGGAGTCGGACTCTCCGCTGCTGCAGGGAGAGCTCCGGTAAGCAAGACCCCTCATATACCAACTCTACACATCTACCCAGGACAGAGGGCAGAGTTATATGCCATTGAGGGTGTCGATCCTTGTGGATGTTTGGACTGTTGCATCTTTGCCAGCGAGAGGCGAAGAAATCATTGTTAGATCGGGCTTAGGCCCTAGTTGTATTTTTTTTATATTATAATTTCGCACTCTGGTTAAGCACTCTATTATGTTGAACTCTCTCATTTTGGACATATTCTCTTTCTATTATGTGATTGTTGTGGACTCATGCGTCTGGTTTGTTCTTTTCGTGATGATTTTGGTTGGCCTGGATAATGTTGAATAGCCGGCAGGATCGACGTGTTGTGGTGGCGACCATGTAGTGAAATGGTACCACCGCAAGACGACGGTTCTGGGCGGTAAGACCCGGTAACTAAAGCAAAAAAAAGTGGGTCTTACGCGTTCGGGCAAAAACGCGCGTCTGGGCGAAAAATGGTCACTCGGGCGAAAAAACGGCCGCAAGGGCGAAAAACGGCCGCAAGGGCAAAAAACGGCCGCACGGGTGAAAAAACGCTGCCCGGGCGAAAAAAACGGCCGCCCGGCCGAAAAACGTGCGCCCTGGCGAAAAACACTCTCCCGGGAGAAATATGTTCGCCAGGGCGAAAAATCACAGGTCCGGCAAAAAACACCCGCACCGATGAAAAACACGCGCCTGAGCGAAAAGTTATCGCCCGGGCGAAAAACACACGTCTGTGCGAAAAACGTGGGCACGGGCGAAAAAACACCGCACGGTCGAAAAAACGGCCGCTCGGGCGAAAAAACGCGCGTCCGAGCGAAATATGTCTGCCCCGAAGAAAAATACGGGCCCGGGCGGAAAAAACGGCCGCCCGGGCCCAGAACGCGCGCTCAGGCGAAAAATGGCCGCCCGGGCAAAAATCGGGCATTCGGGCGAAAAATGGAAGCCCAGGCGAAAATTGCACGTCCGGGCAAAAATAACGAGTGCCCGGGCGAAAAATGGCCGCTCGAGCGAAAAATGAGTGTCCGGCCGAAAACGAGTGCATGACCGAAAATTCTCGCTCGGACGAAAATACTGGAGTGGTATATAGTGAGATGAAGTTAATAAAAAAGAAAAAGCTAAAAACAGAAAATGTGGTTTTTATAAAGCTATGTTGGACTGGCTTCTCATAGAGCCTCTAAAACAGCTTATTTGAAGAAGCTCTTTTCAAAAAGTTGTTCATTCAAGCAACTAAAAAAAAAATTTTTGCTGTCCGAATAGAACTCTTTGAATAGAAAAAGTTGCCCCAAACAGAGTCATAGTTCATACATGGGCCCACCCACTGGAAGGAATAAGGCGAATGCAATTTTCAAGGAAGCAATAAAGTAACATATTTAATTGTTCTTGTAGTGGGAGTTCAAGATTCCATTTTTTTGAAAATAGGATCTTCGAAGTTTTGTTATTAAGCTTTATATGTATTAAAAGCATAAAAAGATGATAATATTGTTTATAGCCCTCTATGTATGCCACTATTAATATGCTGTGAAGTGGTTGAAGAGGCAAGACACGAAATAGTGTCATATTGCTAATCATCAAGAGAATGAAGACACAAAAATAATTCATAATTAATGCCTTGACTTTAAAGAGTATTGTCATTAATTATTATTGCTGTGATTTTTGTTCCTCCAATGGCTAGGGACAAAAGAACTTGTGCTTCATCCCCTAAGAATCTTACAAAATAGATTCCATGCAAGCTATCTTGATAGAGATTTTGTTTTTTTAATGAAAACGATAAGCTTCATGGAAATATTATAAAAACCGAAGAGAGGAGAAGAATTTAGGAGAAATCTCAAAAATGGCTAAGGAATCTCCCGTGGATAGCTGCGAGGTTTTTGCTGAGCTTGAAAAGGATGACTTTGAGGTTGCCGCAACAATCAAAACTGATAAATGGTGACGGCAACAGAGTTAAAGAGACTTCAAATTTCATCGATATGGAGTGCTGATTGACAAAAACACAATCGTCATAAAATATTTGTTTGACATGACACTGGTTATGACTGCGCCCAAGAAAAGAAAACTAATTTTAAACATAAAAATGAATGAAGTTCTTCAGGTGGGGTCGGGCGTTCACGAACGACGGTTCGTAACCACTGCGTTCATGACCTCCACCACCGTGCCAAACATCCCCATAATTAGCCATAAAATATAAGATGAAGATGAAAAAAATGAAATTAATTGTGGTATCTAATTAATGTATAATTTACACTCTGTGTACTTCTTTCTAAGTTTGGATTAGATATATGAGTTATTTATCTTGACCTTCTCAAAAAGTTTGCAATACATGCTACATCCATCTATTTTTTGAAATTATAAAAATCTCCTCTGCGAGTTTACATTTATAATATATTTGCGAGATATTTTCTTGTATGCATGCTATGAAATGTAAACCTGCAAAATTTCAAAAAATAGAGGAATGTAACCTATAATTATGCTAACTCTCATGAAAAAATTGAGTTTACTAGTTAATCATAATTGTATCAATAAATTACGCTTGTTTTTCAATTATGTTTAGGCTCACACTTCACATCCAATGAAGTCAGAAATTGTCACGAAAACAAGTATAGAACGATCAAACAAACATAAAATCAAAACATAGAAGACACAGATTTACGTGGTTCACCTCAAGATGGGCTATGTCAACGGGCAACAACAGTCCGATTTTCACTAGATCAAGAATGAAGGCAGTAACAGAGATGTAGGCGGATTTTAGATTTCTGAATGATGCAAACCCTAGAATGGAAAAAAATTTGTATAACTCTCAGCACATTTACAAAATATGTCATGATGTTTCCTCGGGTTCCACAACATCCGGTCTTATATGGACTGGTCAAGCTCCAGTGCAGACCCATTTTATTCAAGAGGCTTTTACTTTGAATCATCTACATGGCAAATATAATTTCTAAGTATTGTTTTGAGGCGCTTTTTTAGTGAACAAGGGTTGGTCATATCATTAGGATGCACCAAATTAATAAGAGGTTGTCCAACTATTTTGGGTGCTCCCAAATGGCTTAAATAATTTATAACCACGATAAGTTGGTCGGTTGGTCCTCTAAACTATGAATTATTTTGCATTGAATCTTACTATTCTTGTGTTGGGTGTGGTTCTTATCCGAGTCGGTAAAAATCACCAGGCACGCGCTAGTTTTATCGAAGGAACTGAATTGGTGGTTATCTGGATCGTGATATGCAGTTTGCTGAATTTTTGACAAAGATGTTGCAACACCAAAACGGGGTGTTGCAACTTGTTACTCTCTGAATTTCCTGGACAGCTAGGTGTTGCAACACCAAAAATCGGGTGTTGCAACATATCTGCGAATTTTAATTCCGATTCCTGGATTCGTAACCGTCGATCTCCTGATTGATAGGAGGGGTCTATTCAGTTTTTTTTGGGCAGACAGTAAATAAGTTGAAAATTAAAACCTAACTCATGGAGTTTTGGCGTGCCTCCCACTCTCTCTCCCTCGTGTGATTGGAAATCGCCGGCTAGGGCTCCCATCTTTTTCGCAGCTGTTGGAGGAGGGGCTGTCGTCGAGGGGCTGCCGTCTGGAATGTGGCCGCCTGGACGAAGGAAGAGGAGGGCCGCTGCTGCATGTGTTGGTGAAGGAGTGCCGCCACCGCCGCTTGTGGAGGGGGTTGCTGCCGCTGTTCGTGAGGTGTTGCCGCCGCCACTCCTGTCTTGGAGGGCCGCCGCCGCCTGTGTCTTTGGAGCGCCGCTGCTTTGTGTTACTGGCTCTTGTTCGTGGCTTGGAGGCTGAAGACGAGGAAGAAAGGGGCTGGTCTTAGCCGTTCTTCTCCGTGGATCTGAGAACGTCATCTTTGGCGTTGGGGCGGATTATTCAATCCGTCCGGGTAACGATTCCTCACGCCTATCTTGTATTTCTTTTTCAATACTGTGATTGTGTATCGTGTTGGAAGAGGGGGTGTTTGAGTGTAAATCCTTTGTGGATTATTTTTGTGGTGGAGGAGTGAAGATCCTTTGTGGATCGGTGGGGGGAAAGTCTGTATTCTGTGCGTGTGATTTTTTACACATTTTTAGTGGAGACTTTCCGGGTTGGACTCCGATCGTCCCGTGGTTTTTCACCAAATTGGGTTTTCCACGTTAAAATTTTCTGTGTGCTTTATTATTTTCTGCATCGTATTTTTCCTTTGCATATTTGTATACCGCTCAACGCGGTCGCCAGGTGCTCGCTCAAATTACCAACAGGTGCTCTGATCGAAATTGTTTACTCGCATTCCCAACATCTTGATCCTAAAAAGAGTGGCTAACAATGTAAACTAAGCAAATAATAGTAGCTAGAAGTAATGCTTGTGATGACGATAACAAAGGTAGAAATTCAGCGAACTATTTTTTGAGCTTTCACTTATTAAGGAAAAAACAATTCCTATCATGAGGCCTAGAAATTTGTATATAAATTTTATTATTAAAGTTCTTTTTTCATTCCCATGGTATGTATGTACTTGTTACTAAATCATAAAATAAGTCCTCCAAAAATCTGAAAGCTTGCATACGCATTATATTCTCATCACTAAGAGATCTATTAAATTTTATTATTAAAGTTCTTTGTTGGGAGGGTTCTAACGCACTTTACAAACTGTTTGAAAAGTCTATCGGTTGAAAAAGCTACTGCTAAAAACTCTTTTTTCTCCTCTTTTTGAAAAGTCATGGGCCTTGATATGCACTCATATTATGGGTTCTCATCTATATATACAAAATCGAGTGGCGGTTAGTCAAAAGTCTCACTCCTCCACTAAGATAATGGTGGTTTTGAAAACCGGATCGGATGTCGAACCGGCAGAGAGAAAAATTCAAGGTTGAATCGGTCCAACAGGGTGAACCGGGGTCGAACCGTGAAATATAATATATAATGAATAATATTATTTTATACATATTTTATAATGGTATTAATATGGTATATATTTTATTATGGTATACTATTAATAAATTAGTATTAATTTGAACAATAGAGCGTACATTTTATTACGATATTAATATTATACCACCCGTAATTCGTCGAGATCAGAATGGCCTAAGGAGACGCCTATTCGTAGACCTTGCAAGGGGCGAGTTCAGCGAGCAAGGGGCGAGTATGGAGAGCAAGGGGTGAGTATGGTGAGCAAGGGGCGAGCTTGGCGAGCAAGAGGCGAGTATGTCGAGCAAGGGGCGAGTATGGCGAGCAAGGGGCGAGCAGAGGCGAGTATGGTCAGGTAACTCCCCCCCCCCCCCCCCCCCCCCCCCCCCCCCCAGGATTTGTCTATAAGTAGACCCTAGGGGTATAAGAAAAAGGGACTTCTGGACGAGGTTGACCCCCTCAGGCGAGATACTCGTCATGTCCCTGCCTTCCTTGTACCAAGCTCGGTCATTTTTGGTTTTGGAGGGGAAGACTCCCTTGAGCTTCCGGGTACGTGGTGCCAGCCAAGTCATCTTGTTTTAGCTTCTTCGTCGTTGCCAGCCAAGTCATCTCGTTGGAATGCTGGGCGAGTAGCCTCCGACTGCATTATCCGAATTTTGGAGCCTAGGATTTTCCTGGCTTCAACAAATATGGTATTATTATGTATACTATTATTATGGTATTATTATGTATACGTACTACTAGTGTATACTACTTTACTATTATTATTATGTATACCGAAAAGATATATAGAGAGAGAGAAAGGGGGAGGGAAGAGAGAGAGCGGCTGTGGCAGAGTAAGAGAGAGAGAGAGAGGAGAGAGGAAAGAGGGAGGGGGAGAGAGAGGGCGGTGATGAGAAAGAGAGAAGCAAGAGAGAGATATTTAATTTTAAAGTTAGTCCCACATTGGCTATAAATAGAAGAATAATTTTATTGGCAAACCTAATTTAGCTATTGGCAAATCACTTAATTTAGGATTCACGCACTTTTCCTTTCTCCTTTATGAAACCTATTGGCAGCCCATAATATCTCCTCTCGTGAAACACGCGGCCGACCCTTCCCGATCGAAAACCTATCTTCCTCTGCGCCGATCGCCGCACGCCGCTTGCCACATCCGCTCGCCACCGCCGCTAGAAGCTTCTCGCCATAGGAGCTCGCCACCGCCCCTCGCCGTCAGCCGGTCGACACTGCAGGTTCGCCCCCAAACCTAGCTTGGTGCCTTAGCCATGATTATCTTCTTCTTATCCGCCCGCTGCCCCTCATCTTTCTCAGGTCGACACAGAAAATCAAGAGTGAAGAACACAACATTCTCTCCATAACTCTTCCAGGATTTAAATCATAAAACTTACACCTAAAAACCCCTACAAGAAGATATGCACGTGCATACAACAACAACAACAACAGAATAGTCCCCAATCTAGATATGCTCGTGCATAACAATGGTGCTCGTATGTATGGATGTGCAGTTTTTGGCTGATTGGAAAGTTGCAAAACAATGGTGCTCGTATGTATGGAGCAATATATGCAGCTAGTTTTGACGGGCTCTTTTGGTTCTACTAGTCTTAACTAATTATTCATGTATTATCTAACATAAATATTACTTTCTATAAATTTTTGGAGAATTTATATGGTTCGAATTATTGCAAATTTTGTATAACTTACATTCTATATATTGATTTAATTTTTTTTATTTTTCTCTTGGTCTGCCTTTAACGTAACGGTCTGTCTGTAAATTTTTGTGATCTGCCATTAATAGACTTGGGCTTTGAAACCGGGCCTGGGGGCCGGCCCAGGCCCGGCCTGGCAAAAGCCCAGGTAGGCCTGGTGGCGGGCTAAGCCCGCCCCGGGCCAGGCCGGGCTACGGGGCCCTTGCAGGGCCCCGATTTTGGGGCAAAGCCCAGCCTGAAAATCGGCCCGGGCCAGGCCGGGCAAAGCCCGGTTTTAGGCCCGGGCTGGAACTGGGCCGGGCTTTGCCCCGGCCCATTAATTCCAACGGCTATAGAGCCGTTGGAAGCCAACGGCTCTATAGCCGTTGGGCTGCTGCCGCCTGCATGCTGCTGCATGCGGTAGCAGCATTAAGTGGCTACTGCCACTTGATTAAAGTGGCAGCAACCACTTTGTTTTATTATTTTTTAAAAAAAATAATTTTAATTTAAAATTAAAATTTTAGTTTTTTAGTTTTTTAAATTTTTATTTTAAAAAAAATTCTATTTATACCCCCTCTCTCTCTTCATTATATCTTTTCTCTCTCTCTCTCTCTCTCTCTCTCTCTCTCTTCCTAAGTTACTCTCTTACTCTCTCTCTCTCTCTCTCTCTCTCTTACTCTCTCTCATAGTCTCATTCAATGTCGTCGAGCATGGCGTCGTCGTCATCAACGTTGGCGCATGAAATTGTGGAGCACAAACACACGGCTCCAGTGTGGGAGCACTTCGAGAAAGTCAAAGTCGGCAATGAACACAGGGCAAAGTGCAAACTTTCCGCGAAACTGCTCACCCTCAGTGGCAACTCAACACTCGCACGACACATTAAGTCGTGCATGACGAAGCAAGCTCCCGAGTCCAGTCAGGCGCAATTATCAGGATCCGCACAAATATGGACATACGATCAAGCTCGACAGCGACGTTTTGAGGGTCGAGTGAGTTTAATAAATTATTTAGAAGCGAAACAATCTTTATTTTGAAAATTATGAGGGACGAGTAAGTTTAACGAGCGACGTTTGGACAAGTAGTATAAAATTAAGATTATCATATCTTTGTATCGCTTGTCACTGGGTCGATCCCGTTTCCTGGGATCTAAATAAGCGCATAATATGTTTTGAAAGTTTTGAAGTCCCGCACACCGGACAAGCGATTTATCAAATTATTTTAAGATGTGTGCGAGAATTTAAAATAAAAGATAACATTATGAGTATTTCTTTCGATAACGCCACAAATAATACCACCGCAATTGAGTGGTTAAAACGAGATTTAAAACCTATGTTAAACGGGGCATTTTTTCATACTCGTTGTGTATGTCACATTTTAAAGTTAGTTGTACATGATAGTTTAACTTATATGGAACCATGTATTAATAAAATTCGTTTAATGTTACAATTTATTTATAGTTCTAAACAACGACAGCAAGATTTTAAAAAATTCGTAAACGCATAAAGTGAAAAAAATTTGAAACCTGTATTTGGCATGCCAATTAGATGGAACTCGACCTACATAATGTTAAAACGGGCGATTCGTCAAAAATCACTACTTTAAGTGTTGAAACCAGCAACTGGTCTCTTGAGTTCGGACCCACTGGGGGTGTAGCCGATGCTTATTTCTCCTTCACTAGACTCTCTTGGCGGTGGATGCTGGAAACGGAATAGACCCAATGCTGAAGCGAGGAGGTCCCGCCACACACCCGGAAGATCTTAGAGAGCTTCCCCTCCCAAACCAAAGCTCAACCGGGCACCTTGGAGGGCACTGGCTGCCCACCAAAACTAGCCTAGAGGAGAGGATTCTCTAAAAATTGGATCCCCTCCAAGGTGCCCTTAAGGGTCTATTTATAGTTTTCCTAGGCTGGTCTGTAAATAGCCTGGCTCCGCCTTTTAATTTTACTAACCGCACCCCAAATTGGTCTGCTAACAGCCAAACTCCGCTGTTCCGAGGGGCTATTTGCAGCCCACCAGGGGTATCCTGGTCATTTTCCCCTCACACCCATTTGGGCGAATGGTCCGTGAGGGCACCATTCGCTGGGCACCCGCCTGTCTGGGCGAATGCCCACGCTTCTGGGCGAGTGGTCCCCTGGCTGGGCGAATGCTCTCACTTCTGGGCGAGTGGTCCGTGAGGGCACCACTCGCCTAGCGTCTTCTTTCCTATAGCTTACCTCCACCATCTTGAGGGCATTTTTACCTCACTTAGCCTGGGCGAGTGACCCGGCGAATGATCCGGACGACCCAGGTTTCGCCAGTTGGCTGAGGGGGCCCACTCGGCGAATACGGGTTGTACACAATCCCCGCTCTTTACGAGCGGTTCCTACGATCGTAAAGAACAGTCCAACCCTGTATTCGGTGAGTGCCTGCTGACTGGATCCATGAGATTCCGTGGGTCCCACCGCCACCTTATATATATATCCTCATGTCAGGCTTCCCTGGACCACTCTCTCATCTCGGCTCGGAGTTCCTCCACTTCCCAATGTCTTTCCACAAACCTTCTGCGAAACCCCTCTCGCGAGAGATGATCGACCGCCTAGCTGCGGCCCAAGCTGCGACTGCCCCCAGAGCATCCAAATTTGCTCCCTGGTTAATGTCTAAACGGGATCCGAGCGCCCCCTATGTCTCGCGTCGAGCCAAGACGATTCAGCTGAATCGTCAGAGAGGCGAGACTGCTTCGGAGTCTCCGGCGGATACTCCACCGGCGGATACGCTGGCGGATGCCCTTCCGGACCCCGCGGTGCTGGTATGAGGATTCTTCTTGTCTCCATTTGGTTCCTGTCCCTTACCCTGCACTTATTCCGACCATTCGCAGGGGGCTTTGGTACCTGAGGACGGCCATGGGGCCGTTCTGAGCAGTGTGGTGGTGCCACCTCCCGCGGACGAGATACCTCCTCCCAATTCGGATCTTGCTCCTCCGCCTCCTCCTGGGGAGACTGTACCCCAATCTCGTGAGTTGTGAACCTTCTCGCTACTCCCTTTTATGTTGTCGGCTACTAACCACTATCTTTTCGCAGCCCTCAACACTAGCGTCCCGCTGCGGGACTCCATTCCTCCCAGTCCCCCTGCTCAGGTGAACCTTTCTGCCACCGCGAATGAACGGAGGGTCTCCCCTGAGCGAGAGCTGGATCAGCATCTCTGTGCTGATGACCGTGCGGAGGCTCCGGCCCCTTCTTCACAGCCTTACCGTCCAGGAAAGGGAAAGGTCTTACCTCCCGCCTGGCTGTTTGGGACGCACCCGCATTCGTCTCGTCCTTCGGGTCACCCGGATCCCTTCCCAGGTCAGTTCACTCACCCGCCTCTATTGCACTCGCATACTTTATCACCGCTAATCCTAGTTGTGATTCCGCAGGCTATCGAGAAGCCTCCCCCTTCGACTCCTACTACGAGGGGGGAGAGGGAATGCTCTCGCCTCTCCCTTCCCCTGGGGATCTCGCTGACTTCCTGGGTGATTCCTCGGATCACGCGACCCTGAAGGATCGGATCTCGGAGGTCCTGGGGAAGCTTATCCATATCCAGCGAAACGTCGCCGGTCAGGTGGATGAGGTGCGGCTGGGAGTCACACGGGAGCTGAAGGACCTTCGACGAAGTCACTCGCATCTTCTCGCGGCGGTGGAGCGGCTGGGGGGTGAAGGAGGGGAGTTGTCTCCCGCAAGGCATGCCGCGCGAGCCCGGGACCAACTCTACCTTGCTTCCCAGGAAATCACCAGTATGCTCGCGCACTACCGCCCGCGAGCGCCCACGGAAGCTGGGTCGCAAAAGCGAGGTCGGTGGGTCTGGGAGGAGATCTGACCTACCCAACGTCCATCCCTCTTGTTGTTTTCTTTTCTTACATCATGCTGCGAATGTCGAACGTTGTTTTTATCTGTAATTATTTTTCTATGCTTTGCGAATGCTTCTTTATTTATTTTTCGTATCTCATAACTCTACTTGGGTTTTGCCGAGTGATAACCTTTAGCCGGATGCTTTTCCTATTTCGTTGCGTAGCCGCGGAATGAATAGACATAGGGCATTTGCCATTAATGGGCGAGAGGGACCGGCTCGGGCTTCGAGGCGTCGGGAGGGCGCGATGGCTATCCGCACACCCGAGGTCTCGAAAGTCCAAACGCCGTTTAGTCCCTCTATAAATAGGTCTCTCAACCACCATATTAAATACCTAACCATCCGCTTTCCTTCCCTGCGCTAGCACTCGCGCTTCTTCCTCGTCTGCTGCTCCTCTTTTCTTCTTCATTCGCAAAAATGGGCGGCGATGCGGAAGGCAGAGCCAAGTGCGCCAGCGCATTCGCCAACCACGTATTCGATTCCTGCGACCTCTCTGAGGAGGCTTACCTGTCTGCCGTCGCCGACTACGTCCCGCCGGGTTTCGAGGCGCGAAAGCCCAGGCCGGATGAGCGCCTGAATTCCATCTCGCCTTGTGCTCTCGCGATCCCGCTAGAGCACTTCGAGGTGGGGTTTCGCCTACCGATCTGGCCGGAACTCCGCCAGACCTTCAGATACTATGGGGTCGTGCCCGGCCAGCTCAACCCCAACTCCATCGCCATGCTGGTCGGGTACGCGAGCTACCTGCGAGAAGAGGGGATCGAGTTCTCGCTACCCGTCTTCCGCAAGCTCTATACCTTCCGCTGCACCCATGGTATCTCGTTCTTCTCGGGACAGAGCCCCCTAAAGCACTACGGGCTCCCGAACAAGAACCATGACTGGGTTCGCCGCTTTATTTTCGTAAGCGAGAGCCTAGGGAGGAGGAGTCAACCTTCCGCCCCCCGACCCTAGGGGGGCACGAGGCCAAACTCCACCAATACATCCTGGAGCACGGGATGGATCTCGTCCATCTCCGGAGGAATGTCAACTCGCTTCCACCTATTCCGCAGGGCGAGGGTAAGTGTTCGAGACTTCATTCGCTTTCGCTTTGTAATTTTTACATCATTCGCTAGAACCGTTCGTTATATTGTACAGGTGTGCGCCATTTCCCTCTCCATCCGCCGCGTCCTTCCGGATCTACCCTCTCTCGCACAGGCCGCCGCGGATGCCTGCCGGGAGGAACCTTCTTCCTCCAAGCCTGGCGGGAAGAAGCGCAAGCCAGCGGCGCCGACCCCTTCCACCTCCAAGAAATCCAAAAACCCCCCTTCCGCCAAGGGGAAGGGGGTCCTGGGCGAGACCCTCGCGGCGAGTGCTCAGATCCAAGCGCTGGGGACGAGTGCGCCAGGAGAGACCACCCCTCGCGCGGGACCGTCGTTGCCGCCGCCCCCACTTCCCATGGACCATCGGAACTTCCCCAGCGGAGAGAAGTACATGGACCCCTCGGGGGCTCCCTTGGTCAAGTGGGACAGGAATGCGAACCGGGTCTCGCTCTCTACCCTCCATCCATCGTGGATAGAGAGCGATCTTGCTAGCGGGGAGGCTTACGCCATCGCGTATGCCCTCTATGGCCGAGAAGACGCCGAAGTATATGATGCCGAGACGACCCAGATTCTCGCCCACGAGAGTGCCAGGGCCATGCTGCGGGCGCTCGAGCTCGCGCACATGTCTTCGCGCCGGAGCATCAAACTGGCGCGGGACCTGGCGGCGGTGGAGGAGTCCCGGTCCGTTGCTTCTACTGAGGCGATGGAGCTTAGGACCAAGCTAACGGCTGCGGAGACCCTTCTCGCCAACCGCCCTGTCGCAGAGGTATGTATGCTTTCGCCTTTCTCGCGAATGACTTGCTGCCGATTGACGACTTTATTCTTACTAACCCTTGTTATTAATTTCAGGATACCACGGCTGCCGAGATGCTCCGTGCTCGGGTGGCCGGCCTTGAGGATGAAATCCGTCTGGCCAAAGCCGAGGTCCAGCGATTGCGAGAGGCTGGTGCGTCAGCACTCGACCCGGGGAGCGGGGGCCATTTTTATCCCCATCACGAGTTGGAGCAGCTGATGCAAGAGAACGCGCAGAATGCCGTCAAGCATGCGCTGCAGGTGCTGAGGCGAGCGGGATACCTGAAGGCGGAGGCCGAGCGCCTTTCCGCTCGTCAAGTCGTCCCCGAGCTTTACATCCCGATTCCCTTTCCTGAGGATGACCACGTCGAGCCGCGAGAAGACGCCCTCATCCCAGACTCTGGTGAGAGCGGCGGATCTTCAAGCAAGAAGTCTGTTGATCCTTGAGAAGGGCCTCCTGTATTCTCTTTTTGCCTTTATCATTTTGGCTGTAATCTTGAACGGGCGAGTGCCTTTGAAAGATGTATATATTGACTACAATTTGTGTTATTCTAAGCTTTACCCTCATTCGCCGTTATACCTCGTTAGGCTCATTAGGACGCCGATTCTTCTTATTCGCTGCCACATCTCGCTAGGCTCATTAGGACGTCGATTCTTCTTATTCGCTGCCACATCTCGCTAGGCTCATTAGGACGTCGATTCTTCTTATTCGCTGCCACATCTCGCTAGGCTCATTAGGACGTCGATTCTTCTTATTCGCTGCCACATCTCGCTAGGCTCATTAGGACGTCGATTCTTCTTATTCGCTGCCACATCTCGCTAGGCTCATTAGGACGTTGGGTCGTGATGCGACTGTCTTGGCCATCCCGCGAATGCTCGAAGATGACTTAGGTCGGTCGTTCCCCTTCGATCTCTCGCTACCAAGTGAACCTTACCATTCGCGTATCACGGGGTTTCGCTTAAGTAGTCAAGAGAATGGGGTGTGATCCTCTCTCCGGCGCGTGGTCTATGCGAATGCTCTTGAGATCATCTCTTGAGAACTTAGAACCTGCCACCGAGTGAGCCTTCGGACCTGCCAGCTAGATGAGAGCCTGGACAGCGGGTCTGCTCGGGGCCAACCTCTTGGAACATAGAACCTGCCACCGAGTGAGCCTTCGGACCTGCCAGCTAGATGAGAGCCTGGACAACGGGTCTGCTCGGGGCCAACCTCTGGAACATAGAACCTGCCACCGAGTGAGCCTTCGGACCTGCCAGCTAGATGAGAGCCTGGACAGCGGGTCTGCTCGGGGCCATCCTCTGGAACATAGAACCTGCCACCGAGTGAGCCTTCGGACCTGCCAGCTAGATGAGAGCCTGGACAGCGGGTCTGCTCGGGGCCAACCTCTGGAACATAGAACCTGCCACCGAGTGAGCCTTCGGACCTGCCAGCTAGATGAGAGCCTGGACAGCGGGTCTGCTCGGGGCCAACCCCTGGAACATCAAGGGTCTCTCCTGCGAGCTGTAGCATCATTTTCATACACATAGTTTAAACAAAATGCTTTCATTCAAAAAACAGCATTATTACATGGTACTAAGGATAAAAGCGTTTGAGGTCGTCGCCACTCCATGTGTGGCTGAGGAGCTGGCCCTCCACATTCTGAAGGCGATACCCCCCAGACTTTAGTGCTTCTTCCACGACATAGGGGCCTTCCCAGTTGGGGTTAAGTTTTCCCACCGCGGCGGATCTCCCAGCCGCGTCGACCTTCTTGAGTACCAGATCTCCCTTCTCGAACTGCTTGATCCTGACGTGCCTGTCAAAATACTTGGCCATCCGCCGCTTGACCTCTTCTTGATGGATGGCTGCTCGATCCCGAGCTTCTTCGATGAGGTCGAGGGAGAGCCGCAACTCCTCCTCGTTCTCGGCTCTCCAATCTTCCTCTCCATTTGCGGCGACCGTTACCCGTGGTGTCGTAATCTCGAACTCTATGGGGATGACCGCCTCGCAGCCGTGAGAGAGCCTGAAAGGGGTCTCTCCCGTGGCGGTGTTGGGGGTGGTTCTTAAAGCCCATAGGACCGAGGGGAGCTGTTCCACCCAATTGCCTTTGAGATTTTCCACCTTCTTCTTGAGCAAGTTCACGATGACCTTGTTTGCTGCCTCTACCTGCCCGTTGCTCCTGGGATGGTGGACGGACGCAAACCTAAGGTCTATCCCCAGCTGGCCACAGAAGCTGATGAATTCCTCGCTTGCGAACTGCGGTCCATTATCCGTGACTATGGCCTGCGGAAGCCCATGTCGACAAATGATCTCCCCCCATACGAAGTTGCGGATTACCTGGGAGGTGACCTTAGCCAACGCCTTGACCTCTAGCCACTTTGTGAAGTAGTCAATCATGACTAGGAGAAATCTCCTCTGCCCACTAGCCTGGGGGAAGGGTCCTACCAGATCCATTCCCCATATGGCGAATGGCCAGGGCGCCGTGATACTCTTCAGCCTCTGAGCTGGCATGAGCTGAAGCGGGGCGAACATTTGGCACTTCTGGCATCTCTTGGCGAAGGCTGCCACGTCTTTGCTTAGGGTTGGCCAGAAGTACCCCTGCCTCACTATTCTTGCCTCCAACATCCTGCTCCCCGAGTGGCTGCCGCACTCGCCGGAGTGGACTTCTTCCAAGATCCTTGGGACCTCTTCCTCCGAGATGCATCGGGCCAGGAGGCCCGAGAGGGTCTTCCGATACAAGTCACCCTCATGGAGCACATAGTAGGCAGACTTATACCGGAAGCGCCTCTGGTCCGGAACTTCTTCCGGAAATTTTCCCGTTGCAAGGAAGGTGACGAAGGGATCCTTCCAGGAGGGCCGCTGTTCTACTTCCATGAGCTCTCCCTCTTCAATCGAAGGACGGAATAGGTCCGTCAGGGTCCCTCCGGCTCGAGGACCAGATTTTGCCAACCGATCTGCCGGGGTGCTCTCCTCTCGAGGGACATGCCGGATGGAGAAAGTTTTGAACGTCCCCACGAGACCTTTGACCTTTGCTAAGTACTTCATGAGCACAGGTTCCCTTGTTTCGAACTCTCCCCTTATCTGAGAAGCTATTATCATGGAATCAGTGAGGACCTCCACGTCATGGACCCCGAGCTCCCGGGCCAACCGCAGGCCAACGATTACAGCCTCATACTCCGCCTGGTTGTTGGTGATTGGGAAGTGTATCACTAGCGTCTGCTCTATCTTTACTCCGTGGGGACTCTCCAGCACCACCCCTCCTCCGAGAGAATTCTTGCCCGAAGCCCCGTCCACCAGCAGCTTCCATGGAACGTGACGAGGGGCTCCGTCTTCTCTCATCTCGGCCACGAAATCTGTCATGAAATCAGCCACCACCTGCGCCTTCATAGATAATCGAGGGACAAAGGTAATGTTGAATTCACTTAGCTCGATTGACCATTTTGCGAGTCTTCCCGAGTGCTCCACTCCTTCGAAGATCTGGCGGAGTGGATGGTCCGTCACTACTTGGATCGAATGGGCCTGGAAGTATGGCCTGAGCTTCCTTGCTGCGATGACCAGGGCAAAGGCCAACTTCTCTAAAATTGGGCACCTGAGCTCCGCTTCCCTCAGGACCCTGCTTACGTAGTAGACTGACAGCTGCTTCTTTCCTTCCTCTCGAACCAGGACGGAGCTTACGGCCTCCGCCCTGACCCCGAGATATAGATGTAGATCCTCCCCCTCTTTGGGACTTTGCAGTAGCGGAGCCTTGGTGAGTTGGCTCTTCAAGGCCTGAAAGGCCTCCTCGCATTCTCTCGTCCACTCAAACTTCCGATTGCCTCGTAGCGCTTTGAAGAAGGGGGAGCATTTTTCCCCTGCCCGGGATAGAAACCTGTTCAGCCCGGCGAGTCTTCCGGTCAAGCGCTAAACTTCCTTGGCGTTCCGTGGCGACCCCAGCTCCATTATAGCCCTAACCTTGTCCGGGTTAGGTTCTACCCCCCAGGGGGTGAGAAGATGCCCGAGGAACTTCCCTTTGCTGGCCCCGAACACACACTTCAGGGGGTTCAGGCGCATCTTGTACTTGCGTAGGGTGGCGAAGGTCTCCTCGAGGTCCCGGATGTGAGAGCTCACACACTTGCTCTTTATCATAAGGTCATCCACGTAGACCTCCAGGTTCCTTCCCCTTTGCTTCTTAAATACCCGATCCATCATCTTCTGGTAGGTTGCTCCTGCATTTTTCAGCCCGAAGGGCATCATCTTATAGCAGTAGCATCCCTCCCTGGTGATGAACGAGACATCTTTGACGTCCGGGGGGTGCATTCTTATTTGGTGATAACCTGAAAAAGCATCCAAAAAACTCATCACAGAAAAACCGACGGCTGAGTCAACCAGCGCGTCGATCCGATGCAAGGGATAACAATCCTTAGGACAGGCCTTATTTAACAATGAAAAGTCCACACACATACGCCAGCGGCCATCGGCCTTTTTTACCATTACGACATTGGAGACCCAGCCTGGATACTGGATCTCCGTTACAAAACCTGCCTCGAGGAGTTTCGCCACCTCCTCGTGGATCGGTCCTTCGAGCTTGTCAGCTATAGTCCTTCTCTTCAGCCGGATGGGGCGGGCTTCTGGATCGAGGTTGAGACGATGGCAAGCCACGTCCGCCTCGATGCCTGGCATGTCCGCTGCGCTCCACGCGAAGATGTCCATGTTCTTCTGGATGCACTCCAGCATCCTTCTCTGGTCCTCCGGGCCGAGGCCCCCGCTGATCCGTACCTTTTCCACCTTTCCTGCCTGGGTGGTAACCTCCATCTCTATCACCTCTTCTGCCGCCTCGAGCCGGGCTGGCTCTTCCCACTGGCCCTTTGCTTCTCTCCCCTCCTCCCGGGCCTTTTTTACCGCAGCTCCTTCCGCCTTCCTCGGCTCGACCTCCTGCTCCTCATGAGCGACCTCCAACACCTCGACCTCCTGCTCCTCACGAGCAACCCCCATCAACTCCTCTCGGGCATCGCCCTCTCCCCCTACTTCTCCCTTCTCCACTTCCTCTCCTGGCCCCTCCGGCCTCACCATCTCTTCATCCATCTTTTCGGCATCCGCCATCCATGAAATGGTGTTGACGGCAGTCACGTAGCACTGCCTCGCCACCTTAGCATCTCCTCGGACGCGGATCTGGACTCCTCCACTATGGAGCTTTAAGCACTGATGGTATGATGAGGGCACGCATTGGAAGGCGCTGATGAGGGGTCGGCCGAAGATGGCGTTATAGCTGCTCGGAGCGTTCACGATGACGAACCCGCAGTTTCTTGGGACTCCTCCTAGCGTCACCTGGAGACCTACGCATCCCTCGACCTCCTTCCGCTCTCCCGAGAAACCAAACAGTGGTCCGTCGGAGGCCTGCACTCTCTTCTTCTCTACCTCCATCGCGTCGAAAGCTTTTTTGAAGATCACATTCACCGAGCTCCCGTTGTCCACCAGGATCCGAGAGACCGTGAAGTTTTCTATTGCCGTCTGGATCACCAGGGCGTCGCAGAATGGGTCTTCGTAGTCTGGCATATCTTCTGAGGAGAAGGTGAGCTTCTCGGAGGGGGGTGGGGTCTGGGAAGTCGACGCGACGTCCCTTCGGAACATGGCCTGGAAGCTTCTCTTGCGAGAGGCCTCTATCCCAACCCCACCGTGAATCACCCCGATTCCCCCTGGTTCCGGTATCTGCCCTATCCTCACACCGGTCCTCTTTTGCATCTGGGAGCACTTCCTCAATTCTGGCCTGCTGCAGCCGTGGCTGTCCTCTTTCCCTCATTTCCAAGAACTCTGGGCAGGTGGCGATCGCGTGACCTTCTTCCTGATGAAAGTCACAGTAAGGCAACGCCACCCTGTCATCTCTTCCAGCTCTTCCTCTTCCTCCTCTCGCTCCTCTTCCTCTTCTCCCTCGGCCTACCGCCATGGCTTGCTCCCTCGGGGGGTGAGGGGGTCTGGGACCCTGCCTCCACCCCTGATTCACTCCTCCTGCCTCCCTTCCTTGGTACCTTTCATCCTGACCTCGCGCGGGTCCCTCCTGGTTCCTCCAGCCCAACCTGTTGTTGGGTTCTTGGTTCCTCCAAACCCGAGGTGGTCTTTCGAACCCCTGGCCCCTGGGCTCCTCTCGCCTTCTTCCCTCTGGCTGCCTCGCCTCGGGCTCGCTCATCTTTGCCAACCTTTTATAGAATTCGGGATTGGCTGCCTCCCCTTCAATCTCCTCCGCGGCTCTCTCCATCAACTCCTCGAAGGATACAGGAGGTCTTCTCTTCAGGTCCATCTTGAAGAACCCCTCTCGCAGCCCTACGATGAATGCCATCTGGAGGGCGAATCCCGGCACCTCCTGCACTAGGTGTATCTCCTCCTGGAACCTGTCCACGTACTTAGCCAGGGATTCCCCCTCCCTCTGTCTGATCTTGAAGAGAGCCTCCGCATCCTTCTTCCTCTTTTTTGACGTCGAGAAACGCAGTCGGAAGCTTCGGCGCAGATCATCGAACGCATAGATGGAACCTGTGGGAAGTTGGTGGAACCAGTCCCTTGCTTTCTCCTTCAGGGTGGTCGCGAAGAGTCGGCATTGGAAAGAATCCGACATGGGAAGGATTGAAGTCATGTCCTCGAACCACTACAGGTGCACAACTGGATCCTCCTTGCCGGTGTAGTAGGACATCTCCGGCCCACGAAACCCTTCTGGCACTGGGGCCGAGAGGATCATCTCGCAAAAGGGGCTCCCTTCCCCTGCTCGGCGAGTGGTCCTCTCGCGCGGGACCAACTCACACACCTCAGCACTCACCGGACTGCTGAACAGCTGCCGTCCGGGGAGGTCTCGCGCACTTCCTTCTGCTGGCACCTCCTTCCCCGGCCGCTGCCCCGGTGCGTTCTCGCCAATCTGCAAAGGCGGGACCACTGGGACCACCGGGGTCTCGCACTCGGTCCTTGCTGCGAGAACCGTCTGCAGGACCTCTCGCTTGAACTTCTCAAACATCTCCAGCCACTCCCCTGCCGCTGGCGGCTGCGAGCGACCTGAGTCAGAACCATTTCCTCCATCTCCCGTCATCGAAACTAGCTTGGGATTTTCTTTCACCGGCTACGGTCCACGCTCACCGCACCAAAAATGTTGAAACCAGCAACTGGTCTCTTGAGTTCGGACCCACTGGGGGTGTAGCCGATGCTTATTTCTCCTTCACTAGACTCTCTTGGCGGTGGATGCTGGAAACGGAATAGACCCAAGGCTGAAGCGAGGAGGTCCCGCCACACACCCGGAAGATCTTAGAGAGCTTCCCCTCCCAAACCAAAGCTCAACCGGGCACCTTGGAGGGCACTGGCTGCCCACCAAAACTAGCCTAGAGGAGAGGATTCTCTAAAAATCGGATCCCCTCCAAGGTGCCCTTAAGGGTCTATTTATAGTTTTCCTAGGCTGGTCTGTAAATAGCCTGGCTCCGCCTTTTAATTTTACTAACCGCACCCCAAATTGGTCTGCTAACAGCCAAACTCCGCTGTTCCGAGGGGCTATTTGCAGCCCACCAGGGGTATCCTGGTCATTTTCCCCTCACACCCATTTGGGCGAATGGTCCGTGAGGGCACCATTCGCTGGGCACCCGCCTGTCTGGGCGAATGCCCACGCTTCTGGGCGAGTGGTCCCCTGGCTGGGCGAATGCTCTCACTTCTGGGCGAGTGGTCCGTGAGGGCACCACTCGCCTAGCGTCTTCTTTCCTATAGCTTACCTCCACCATCTTGAGGGCATTTTTACCTCACTTAGCCTGGGCGAGTGACCCGGCGAATGATCCGGACGACCCAGGTTTCGCCAGTTGGCTGAGGGGGCCCACTATACGAATACGGGTTGTACATTAAGTAAGGCCGATTGGGCAGTTTTAGAAAGTTATATGAAATTATTAGAGTTTTTTACACAGCAACAAATTATTTATCAGACGTATATTATCCTACTAGCTGCTAGTTATTGAAAATTTTGTTAATATAACACAAAAATTAAATTATTTTAAACAACATATCGGATGACAAGATTTAATAGAATTAATGGAATTTTTTTTAAAATATTATAAAGAAATGCCAGCGATGTTTTCATCCGCCGCCGCTTTGAATCCTCTATTTGGCGTAGAAGGCGTTGAAAATTTATTAGAAGAAATAAATAATAATTTAGGAGAAAATATTAGTTACTCAAATTTGGATAATATTAGTATTTTAAATTTTAACACTATTTTTACTGAATGTTATAATTATTACGATAATTTATACGGATCGCGGCCCCGAGAGAATGTGTCGCAACCAAAAACACGCGATAGTTTTAAAAATAAAATGTTAGAGTTAGCATCTAGGAAAAAAGCGCGCACAACTTCTAGTAGTTTAAATGAATTAGATTTGTATACGAAGACGCAATTTCGTGATTTTATGAGTACGGACGAAATAGAAAATCTTGATCTTTTAAAATGGTGGAAAGGTAAAGTAAATACCTATCATATTATGACCTATATGGCCCGAGATTTACTAACGATCCAAGCTAGCACAGTAGCTTCAGAGTCTGTTTTTTCTCTTAGCGGCAGGGTGTTGAACGAGCGGAGAAGTCGTCTAAGCGAAGAATCGCTCAAAATCTGCATATGCTACAAGGATCACTTGGATGCAATGAGGAGAAAGCAACATACTTCAAATTTGGAGGATAACTCGTCTGAAATGGAAGACGAGATGAACGCAATCAACCTAACTTAGTTAAAAGCTAAAAGCTCAAAGCCTCAAAAGTGGCGAGCCGGATTTTTAAAAGCGGACGAAATATGTAATCTTTATTTTTGTAATAATTGTATTTGCAAAGTTATTTGATACAGATAATTATTAATTTTTATTTTAAAATTCAAATTTCAAATACATATGTATAATTATGTGTAATTCGTTTTCGTTCAACATTAATAAAATTTGTTTTTTCTGTATCTTTTTTTATATTTTATAGTTTATAAATTCGGAAATATGTATCTTTTTTATATTTTATAGTTTATAAACTCGTAGCGGTAGTTCGGCGAGCGCCAGCCGTTCTACGAACGGCCTGCCGTTCGTCGAACTGGCCTGGCCGTTCGTCGAACTGGCCTGGCCGTTCGTCGAACTGGCCTGGCCGTTCGACGAACGGCGTGGCCGTTCGACGAACTGCCTGGCTGTTCGACGAACTGCCTGGCCGTTCGACGAACTGGTCAGGCCGTTCGACGGCGGCCGGCCGTTCGTCGAAGGGCCTGGCCGTTCGTCGAACGGCCTGGCCGTTCGTCGACCGGCCTGGCCGTTCGTCGACCGGCCTGGCCGTTCGTCGACCGGCCTGGCCGTTCGTCGAACGGCCTACATGCCCCCTTCCATTGGCGAAAGCCCGGCCCGGCCCGGCCATGGGGGCCTAGGCAGGCCCCCTTCCATTGGCGAAACCCCGGCCTGGCCCGGCCCTGGGGGCCTAGGCAGGCCCCCTTCCATTGGCGAAAGCCCGGCCCGGTTGCAACCAAGGCCCGGCCCGGTAAGCCCGGTTCAAGCCCGGGCCTGGGGAGCTTTTTGCTCAGGACTAGCCATTAACAATGAGCTGCCAATAGCGTAAATAGGTTTGCCAATAACTGTGAAATTTTTCGAATCTTTATGGAGCGAGCAGGAGTTAGTCAACTTAGAGTACACAAGCCAAATAACCAGAAGCAAATGGAGGCAAACAAGTAATCTTTATTGATAGCAGTACTTCAATTACAAGGCAAGACATGTTTGGCGAGACATGATTTCGCTAGCACAAACACCAAAGAGAAAAATAAAAAGTTGAAGATAACTTGAGACCGCTCAGACCGCGCGACCTCCCTGTGACTTGAGCAAGCTGCCAGACCACAGCGACCTGCCGATCACAGAACACCACCAAACCGCACTCCTTCTTCCGAACTCCTGATTCTCCCGAACTCCAGCATCACAACTCCAAGCCGCAGACCGCCCGAACACTTTCATAGGAAGAGGTGATCGCTGCTGCCCACACTATCCGCAGAAGCTGCACAAGAAGAGTTCAATCAGCAGACCGCCCGGTCAGACAAATAGAGACCGCAGGAAAGAAGAGAACTCAGCTTACACTTGGTGTGTCTTAATTATTGCTGCCGATGGGTCCTATTTATAGGTGTGAGACCTGATCCAGTCACCACCCTATGAGATAGGATCACCACCCTCCAGACCGCGCGACCTGACCGGTCACACCGCGCGATCAGCAATAGTACTCCTGCTTCATTTTGGTGAACTCGCCAGCTTCAACATCAACCATGAGAGATCGCCACTCTCACAGCAGATCGCGACTCCAAAGGAGATCGCCAGACCGCACGAAGCTGTTCACCCCCTGCGTTCGCCCGAGACCGCGAACACAACCAGTTCGCCATCAACCCGCGAACTCCTGTTCGCATGCCGGTCTCCACCTGAGACC
Source organism: Dactylorhiza incarnata (assembly GCA_033032865.1). Lineage (NCBI taxonomy): Eukaryota > Viridiplantae > Streptophyta > Magnoliopsida > Asparagales > Orchidaceae > Dactylorhiza > Dactylorhiza incarnata. Next base: position 5,200,194 of record JAWHQI010000159.1, on the reverse strand, counting down.
GCGAACAGCGTCCAGCTTGCATACCAGTCTCCTCCTGAGACCGCAACCTGAGACCGCGCGACTAAGACCCTTAGTCCGCGAATACCACCAGAAAGCCCGGTCAGCTACCAGACCGCATTCTGGAAAACCGGGATCATACTGTGCGGTCACACCAGACCGCCACAGCCTTGAAGAAGACAGCTCACCACGCGGTCACGCACAGACCGCGCACACCTGAAGACGAATAGCCCGCAACGCGGTCACAGACAGACCGCGCGGCCTACACCTTCAGCCGCCTTGGACCCATACCAGCGATCAATCCAGGAAACCGCAGCTAGGCTAAGACAAGCCAGACCGCAGAGGCAGACCGCCAAGTCGTGCGATCACACCAGACCGCCCGACCTCCTCCCAGACCGCCCAGGTCCAAAAGGCTTCTAACTTCCACTTCAACAAATTCAACACTCCCCCTTGAAGTGGGAAGTTGAAACAAGCCCCAGTAGGCTCCTTAGCCGTGTGAACGGCCCCTTTGCCAGTGTCTTTGTGAAGATGTCCGCCACGTTGTCCGCACTCCGCACATGCCCGACCGAAAGAGATCCCTCCAGCACCTTCTCCAGTATGAAGTGATGCTCGATCTCGATATGCTTGGTCCTCGCGTGACAAACTGGATTGGTAACCAGTTTGAGAGCACTCTCGTTGTCACAGCGTAGCAGAGTCGGCTCTCGAACCTCCTTGTGGACGTCTCCCACCAACCTCCTAAGCCAGATGGCTTCCTGAGCTGCCAAGGTCGAAGCCTTGCATTCCGCTTCTGTGGTGGAGACCGATACGGAATCCTGCTTCTTGCTGCACCATGATATAGCTGTAGGGCCCGCCATGAAGACGAATCCAGACGTCGACTTCCGATCATCCGAATCTCCCCCGTAGTCAGCATCCATGTACCCGTGCACCTCGAAGCCCGCATCCCTCCTGTATAGGAGACCCATGTCCGAGGTCGCCTTGACATACTTCAGAATGTTCTTGGCTGCTAGCAGATGAGGTACCCGTGGCTCCGCCATATATCGACTCACTCTGCCAACTGCATATGCAATATCCGGCCTCGTGATCGTCAGATAGATCAGGCTCCCAACCAGAGCTCGGAACACCAACGGATCTTGCATAATCCTCCCCTCATCCTTCCGAAGCTTCATGGCCTTCTCCAGAGGTGTGGAAGTGCACTTCCCTTCCTGCATGCCGAATCGCTCCACGATCCGCTCCGCATAACCGGCCTGGGTCACCAGTACTCCACCTTCCTTCCTCTGCACCTCGAGTCCAAGGAAATGGTGATGTTCACCTAAGTCCTTCATCTCGAACCTGATGGACAGCTCGACCCGAAGCTGCGCTACCTCCTCCTTCGAGTTCCCCGTCACGATCATATCGTCGACGTATAACAGCACGATGACTTGAAGCTCCCCGCTCTTCTTGACGAACAAGCTTGAGTCTGAGTCTGAAGCACCAAATCCACAGAATAGGAGGTATTCTGCGATCTTCCCGTACCACGCCCTCGGCGCTTGCTTCAACCCATACAGGGCCTTCTTCAACTTGCAGACATGCTCCGGAAAATCTTCAGACACAAAGCCTGGTGGCTGGACCATGAAGATATCCTTGTCAATCTCTCCGTACAAGAAAGCGTTCTTGACGTCGAGCTGCCAAATCTCCCATCCACTGAATGCGGCCAAGGCAATGATGAACCGAACTGAAGTCATTTTTGCCACCGGGCTGAATGTCTCCTCGTAGTCTTCACCGTATTGCTGCGAGAACCCCCGAGCTACAAGACGAGCCTTGTACCGCTCGATGCTGCCGTCAGCCTTCTTCTTAAGCTTGTAGACCCACTTGCATGTAACAGGAGTGGTGCCCTTGGGCTTGGGCACAAGAGACCAGGTCTCATTCTTCTCAAGAGCTGCCATCTCTTCTTGTATTGCAATGTCCCACTCCTTCACACCTCTGGCCTTCTCAAAGCTCGACGGCTCCCTCTCATCCAAGGGACCAGCGAAGAAACATGAGACGAAGCTCACTGCGTTTCCTCATGTATAGCGATCAGGGGCGACGATCGCTCGCTTCGACCTCCTCAGCTCCTTCCCCTGAACTGCATTATCTCCAGCTGCTTCTTCCCTAGCTCCTCTTCCAGACGTGCTAGGAGCATCGCTCCCCCTGCTCCCTGAACCAGAAGCCCCCGTCTCGGAACTAGAAGGAGATGGACCACCTGGTGACACAGGTAGCTCCACCTGAAGATCCTCCACAGCTTTCTCTGGCACCTCCACCCTGCTCTCTGGTATCTCCACATCAGAAGACCCCTTGTAAGATGTCACCTCATCGAACACGACGTCGCGAGATACCACAAATCTCCGCGTCTCCGGGTCCATGCACTTCCATCCTTTCTTCCGCTCATCGTATCCCATGAAGACTAGCTTCCTTGCTTTCGCATCTAGCTTCGTCCGAAGAGCATCTGGAACATGCACGTAACAGGTGGATCCAAACACCCTAAGGTGTGCCACGCTTGTCTTCTCCTTGAACATCATCTCATGTGGAGTCAACATGTTGATGGGACTTAAAGGCATCCTTTTGATGACGTAGGCAGCACAAGACATTCCCTTCGCCCAGAAGGACTTTGGGATACTCTTGGCATGCAGCCAACACTTGCAGGTCTCCGTCAGATGACGGATCTTCCGTTCTGCAACTCCGTTCTGCTGTGGAGTATGTGCACAAGTGAGCTCTCTCCGGATGCCTGCCTTCCTGCAAAAAGTAGAGAACTCACTGGAGGTGAACTCCCCTCCGTTGTCAGTTCTCAGCTTCTTCACCCGCAGTCCTAGCCGACCCTCCACGAGCTCCTTGAACTCCACAAACTTGGCAAACGCCTCCGCCTTCTCCTTCAGGAATTATACCCAGACATATCTGGTGTAATCATCGATCAACACCAGCATATATCTGCTGCCTCCGAGGCTTGGGGTAGCAGTTGGTCCCATTAAGTCACCGTGGATGCACTCCAACGGCACACTACTCCTTGTCTGCGACTTGTCAAACGGTAGCCGATGAGACTTGCCGACTGACATCCTGCGCAAACATGACCTTCACCGTAGGAAGATAGACTTGGCAGGCCCTTGACCAGACCTCTCACCGCCATAGCTTTCAGCTTGTCCATCCCTACGTGCCCCAACCTCTCATGCCATATAACGGCACCATCATTCGTCTTCATCTTGTCGACATAGGAACTTGTTGATTAAACAAACAAGTCCCTTGCCCGTCTCCCGACATGGACGACCTCGGCCTTTACAGCCTCAAAATTGCGTAGAAACTTCACTTCTGTTGGGCCGAACAGAACGTGATACCCAGCGTCTACAGCGTTGGTCACGGAGAAGAGGTTCTTCCTCATACCAGGCACGTGATAGACACTCTTCAAAGTAAATGGCCCTCTATCACTGCACAAGGAAACAACCCCCACCTTCTCTACTGGATGCACAGTATTATCAGCAGTAATGATTGCATTGTTACCTGTATAGGGCTGTTCAGAAGAAAGCTTGGTCTCGTCTCCGGTGAGGTGATGACCACACCCCGAGTCCACGATCTAGTCCTCCAGATAGTTGATAGGAGCAGAAGCTCCAACAGAAGCCGAAAAGGCTCCTCCCCAACCTCCTTCAAAGTGCCTGGCCTAAGCTTCCTCCTTCTCCGCAGCATGCCCAGCTTGGGTGACCACCTTGCAATCCTTCCTGATGTGGCCATACTTGCCACACTTGAAGCACTTCGGACCTTCACCCTTCTTCTTCCCGTCAGCCTTGGGAGCATACCCCCTTTCCTGCTGCCCAGAAGTTGAAGGCCCATAGCCTCCTCCAGCGGTCTTCTTCTTCTTATCCCACTTCTTCTTCCCCGAAAAGAGCACTTCGCCATCTCCCCCAGCCACCGACACCCCCGCCATCTGCCTTGCCAAACTTTCTTGTGATGCAAGCAAGTTCTCCAGCTCCAACAGAGACGGCTGATTTGCCCATCCCTGCACCGACGTCACAAAGGCAACATATTCCTTCCGCAAGCCGCAGATGATGTGCCTCTTCAGCTTCGCCTCAGAGATAGGCTCATCAGGATCCAATGCTGAGATTTCAGCGTACAAGTTCTTCATCTTCAGAAAGAAAGTGGAGATAGAAAGATCACCTTGAGCCGACCTTGCCAGCTCATTCTCCAAGAAATGTAGCCTTGCTACATTCTTCTTGTTAAACAGCCCATCCAGGGCTCTCCAGATCTCCGCATCCGATCCACATCCCAGAATGTGATCAAACAGATCAGGTGAAATTGCTCTCTTCAGAGTGAACTCTGTCTTCGCATTCGTCCTCCTCCAAGTTCTCACCTCAGCCCCATTATCCCCTTTCGGGACAACTTCCTGCGTCTGATCTCCTCCAACTACCTCCCAGAGGTCCTCACCTAGAAGATAGCTTTGCATACACGACTTCCACTTCTTGAAGTTAGTCGATGTAAGCATCTCAATTCCAAGACCTCTCGCTTCCATTGCTCTACCATTGGTTCCTTCTTCACAAAGGCGATGGCTACTCTAAGTCACTCACAGCTCAATCACTCCAACCTGGCTCTGATACCATGTGAAATTTTTCGAATCTTTATGGAGCGAGCAGGAGTTAGTCAACTTAGAGTACACAAGCCAAACAACCAGAAGCAAATGGAGGCAAACAAGTAATCTTTATTGATAGCAGTACTTCAATTACAAGGCAAGATATGCTTGGCGAGACATGATTTCGCCAGCACAAACACCAAAGAGAAAAATACAAAGTTGAAGATAACATGAGACCGCTCAGACCGCGCGACCTCCCTGTGACTTGAGCAAGCTGCCAAACCGCAGCGACCTGCCGATCACAGAACACCACCAAACCGCACTCCTTCTTCCGAACTCCTGATTCTCCCGAACTCCAGCACCACAACTCCAAGCCGCAGACCGCCCGAACACTTTCAGAGGAAGAGGTGATCGCTGCTGCCCACACTATCCGCAAAAGCTGCACAAGAAGAGTTCAATCAGCAGACCGCCCGATCAGACAAATAGAGACCGCAGGAAAGAAGAGAACTTGGCTTACACTTGGTGTGTCTTAATTATTGCTGCCGATGGGTCCTATTTATAGGCGTGAGACCTGATCCAGTCACCACCCTATGAGATAGGATCACCACCCTCCAGACCGCGCGACCTGACCGGTCACACCGCGCGATCAGCAATAGTACTCCTGCTTCATTTTGGTGAACTCGCCAGCTTCAACATCAACCAAGAGAGATCGCCACTCTCACAGCAGATCGCGACACCAAAGGAGATCGCCAGACCGCCCGAAGCTGTTCACCCCCTGCGTTCGCCCGAGACCGCGAACACAGCCAGTTCGCCATCAACCCGCGAACTCCTGTTCGCATGCCGGTCTCCACCTGAGACCGCGAACAGCGTCCAGCTTGCATACCAGTCTCCTCCTGTGACCGCAACTTGAGACCGCGCGACTAAGACCCTTAGTCCGCGAATACCACCAGAAAGCCCGGTCAGCTACCAGACCGCATTCTGGAAAACTTGGATCAAACTGTGCGGTCACACCAGACCGCCACAACCTTGAAGAAGACAGCTCACCACGCGGTCACGCACAGACCGAGCACACCTGAAGACGAATAGCCCGCCACGCGGTCATAGACAGACCGCGCGGCCTACACCTTCAGCCGCCTTGGACCCATACCAGCGATCAAGCCAGAAAACCGCAGCTAGGCTAAGACAAGCCAGACCGCAGAGGCAGACCGCCAAGTCGTGCGATCACACCAGACCGCCCGACCTCCTCCCAGACCGCCCAGGTCCAAAATGCTTCTAACTTCCACTTCAACAAATTCAACAATAACACTGTTCTAAATAGAACGGAGCCTAAATAAAAATTAATATTGAAATTGCTTAAAACTGTGAACCCTCCGGTTGCTTGGAAACCGGTCCGATTTCAGGTTAACCGGTCCAACCGCCCGGTTAGCCGGTTCTGGGCTGATTTTTGGCGGGCGCGGCTTTAGTCACTTGACCGGACCGACAGTGGACCGGTTGGCTGTCCAACCGGTTGAACCATCCGGTCCGGTCCGGTTTTTAAAACCGGGAGCATACACATTATATTCTCATCACTAAGAGATCTATTAAACATTTAATATAATGATGACCTGGGGACTTTTTGGGAGGGTTTTTTAGCTTTATTTTGTTTTCTGAAAAACGATAACGCACTTTACAAACTGTTTGGAAAGTCGATCGGTTGGAAAAGCTACCGCTCAAAACTCATTTTCTCCACTTTTTGAAAAGTCATGGGCCTCCTACTTTTCAACCTTTTCGGAAAGCATTTTCTCATCCCGATACACATTTGACGTTGTGGAAATATTTTCCTCCTCGCGATCCATTTCCACAACACGGCGGAAACACTAGCCTTTCTCCTGACGACGAAGTTCTCCCGACAATCTATTTTCCGCCAGGGCGCCCAGTTTCGGCCCAGGCGTGCATTTTTTCGCCCGGGCATGCATTTTCCGCTCGGTCGCGCATTTTAAGCCCGAGCGCGCATTTTCCACCCGGGTGCGTATTTTTTCGCCCAAGTGCGCATTTTTCGATCGGGCATGCATTTTTCGCAGTGGCACACATTTTCTCGCCCGAGCGCGCATTTTTCGTCCCTGATGCACATTTTCGGCTCTAGAGTGCATATTCGGCCCAAGCACACATTTTCGGCCCGGGCGTGCATTTTCGGCCCTGGCGTGCATTTTTTGGTCCGGGAGCGCATTTTTTGGCCCGATAGCACATTTTCGGCAAGGGCGCGCATTTTTGGGTTGGACACACATTTTCAGCCCAGGCGCACATTTTCAGCTCGGGCTCGTATTCCCTCCCGGGCGCGCATTTTTAAGTTCGGGCAAGCATTTTCTGTCCCGGGCGCGCATTTTTCGGCCCGAACACATATTTTCCGCCCGGTCGCGCATTTTCTGCCCGGACGCACTTTTTTCCATCGGGCGTGCATTTTTGGCCAGGGCGCGCATTTTTGGCCCATGCGTGTATTTTCGACCTGGGCGCCCATTTTCGGCCCAGGCGCGCCATTTTCCGCCCGGACGTGCATTTATGAATTTATTTTATTTGCTTATGTCTCATTTTGTCAAACAGTGTATAATGTGCTTCTCTTTTCTGAAAAGCTCTGCAAACGGAGTTCCTCAATGAAATCTTCATTTGTAATAGACCTTTTCCAATAGCTTCTTTTCCTACACTCCTTTTGCTACCACTCCTTTTCCTACCGCCGCCACTCTCCCAAACAGGCCCTTAGGCTTCGTTTGGCGCGGCTTATTTTCTCTTCTGAGTTGGGTCAAAGCGCCATTATCATAGGTTGTATGTTTGGCAAGACAAAGGTTATGACCGCTACCAAGAAAATAAACTAGTTTTGAGCATAAAATGCATGAATTTTTTTAGGTGAATTTTTTTGGTGGACCTCATTTTAGGGATGGTAGTGTGACTTATTTACTGAACGGGGTCCTGCTGTTCTGACACATCATCCCTAAAATGAGGTCCACCGACCGTCAGTCTATAAGACTCAGCATATTCCTCACTGCCTTCACCCGCGACTCCTAGGCACCGTGCGGGAGGAGGAAGCGGAGGACATCAATGGGTAATGAGTCAAGCAGGTGACAAGTGGCTAGACTAACAGGGTATATAAATACTAAACAAGTAAGGATAACAATTCTATACTAGCAAGAGTAAGTGTGGCAGTAATAAGTAAAAGACAGTATAAGTAAAAGAGCAGGTATAATAAATAAGAGCAGCTACGAATGTAACCTTAACTTATATGCACACACAAAAGCACATAAGCTAAGGGATCTAGCACTAAGGTAAACTCATCGTATAAAAGAGCTCATACTAATTTATATGATGAGGTCTCTATTTTATGCAAGAATGTTATGCTATGATATGCAATGCAATGCAATGCAATGGTGCAACTCACGCGCACGACTCTGTTCGTACAGACCTTTAGTTCCCACTTTTCGGAGGTAGTTAACCTCTCGGGCACCTCCCATCGTGGTCAAACGGTGGCAGAGGAGCGGGAGTCTCCTCACCTAGGTGGATAAGTCACACTACCAGACCTAGGCCCTAACGTACGGTGTAATACCGATACCCGATACTCACGAGCTCCTGTGTACTCTACTTGATTTGGCCAGGCAGGGTTTAGGGAATCTGTCCCGTCGGACGCGCAGTAAAACAACATGGCCCCTTTTAAACCACTAGCACTGTTGAGTCAACGAACTGTTGTCGGTGTGACGACTAAGCCAGAACTGAAGACCCACCACATCTTATGCATATGTAAATATGTATTATCTCTTACCACCGAGCCCTCAGCTCGTAATTCTAAACCAACATTTATAAAAATCGAGCCAACCGCTCGCAGGACTATCCTAGTCCTTCCTTATATCTCGAGCCTACCGCTCGCAGTACTATCCTATCCCTTCCTTATATATCGAGCATACTGCTCGTAGGACTATCCTAGTCCTTTCTTATATATCGAGCCTACTGCTCGCAGGACTATCCTAGTCCTTTCTCATATCTCGAGTCTACCGCTCGCAGGACTATCCCAGTCCTTATTTCATTCCATCCCAAATTTGGGAGGGGGATTAGATTTCAAGTTCTTCTATTTACTACTCTTCTCTATTGTTAATTAATCTTAGAGGCTTGGGTGAATCTTGGACTTCCCGTGGATTACCCGGTGAAGGGCTCACAACGGTACTAGGGAATACGATGGTGGCTGAAGCCCAAATTCCCCTTTCCAGAATATTTACTCTTATTAGTGACTACCCATTCTTATATACTTATTTGCTCTCCAATTGCTCCAAATCCTAGGGTGGATTAACATTTGACTCGAACTGACGAGCGTCGGTGTTCAATTGAACACCTAAACTCTACCTCTCATAGGGGTCGGCTATTTCATCGTGTTATCTCTCAATTACAACTGAAGGTCTCAATCCTTATGCCATCACACCCTTACTTGTTATGGTTCCGTCCCCTCATCATATCGTTATAAACCTTGAATCAATGAATTACTAAACGCACCCCAACTCTACATTATGTGCTGTCACAAATTGGAATGACCACTAATCACTCTCTATAATGCACCCAACGTTCCAGGAATTAATACGTAAGTGTGTGTGGATCAATTGGGGTCTAAATCAAATACTTTAGTTTTTACTATCCGCAGACCAAGATGGGATTGAACTAGGTTTGACTCCTATGATGCAATCTTGACCCTATCATGTCTAATTGAGTTCCAATTTTTACCATAGGTTCATAATGAGTAAATTAGGGGTTGACTAGAGTTTTGACTTATTTCCATTAAAATTGACTTCTTTAAAAATCAATTAACCAATTGTCTTAACCTAAATTACAAAGGAAGTACTCTAATAGTAAGTTCAATCTTGCTAATAAAAATTCCTAGAGAGTAATTAACTTAACATCTTGATTCCCAGAATTACTTAATTTTCCAGAGAGTTTATGACCATAATATCCATTTAATATAAAAGGTGTACAAATAGGATTTTACACATCTAGTACTAGTTCAAGACTTCCATAAATTCTGAGAAAATTTCTAAAGCACAAAAATGATCTAAAAACATCAAATCCTATGATTCATAATTTTCCAGTGAAGCTATAATCCTAATCTCCATTTAATATAAAAGGTGTACATATAGGACTTTATACATCAAGTATAACTTCATGACTTCCAGAAATTCTGAGAAAATTACTATGACACTATAATGTCATAAAAACATCAATTCCAGAATTTCATTATTTTCCAGGAAATCTATAACCCAAATTTTTATTTAATATAAATGATGTGAAAATAGGACGTTACACATCAAGTACTTGTTTATGACTTCTAAAAATTCTGAGAAAATTACTATGACACAATAATGATTTATAATCATCAAATCCTAAGTTTCTTAATTTTCCAGTGAAATTATAACCTTAATCTCCATTTAATATAAATAAGGTGAAAATAGAACTTTACCCATCAAGTACAATTTCATGACCTCTATAAATTCTGAGAAAATCAGTATAGAACAATAATGATCTAAAAACATCAAGTCCTAAGTTTCATAATTTTCCATAATTAAATTTCTTAATAACTAATTAAAACGCCCATGTAAGATATTTCATAGTTTGCGAAGGGGCTGCCCTAAATTTTCATCAAAACAACATGAGATTATTTCTACTGATGTGCCTCAACATAAAACTACAATTTCTAGAGAATCATAATTTTCTATAATTAAATTTCTCAATAAATAATTAAAATGCCCATGTAAGATATTTCATAGTTTGTAAGGATGCTACCCTAAATTTTCATCAAAACAATATGAGATTATTTCTATGGATATCTCATGTCATAAAAAGGCTAAAGCTAGAAAATGAGATTTTTCCTAGTTGTTTTGACCCCATAAATCTTATTAATTTACTTATGTGACGATAAATTATATTGTTAAACCTAGGGCAATTTTGCTCCAAAAATCTCCAAACTCAAGTGTTTAGGTTATTGAGTCATCTACCATGCATGGACAAACTTTCAGTGACATGCAAGGTGATCTTCACCCTCAATTCCATCAAAAACCCCAAAGGTCCAAAAATTGTTATATGCACACCCTTTTTTTCCTAGAGTCCAAATGTTTCAATTTGAAGCTTATGAAAATCCACGCATGCACATGAGCTAGAATTTTAACCAGAGCCCATACTTGACCTAAAGAATCCCTCACCAAAATTTGGGAGGCTTTGGGGTCCATGTGACCACCTAATTAAATCTTGCATGCTTTATTTAATTTCCACAAAAACTTAGGAACAAGTATTTCCAAAAATCCCCAAATTTTGGCAGGGTATGTATTTGGGCATGACTCTTACATGCCCAAAATTTCACCTCGTTTGGAGTTGTAGAACTCCCTAAATGAATTTTCTAAGGTTCACCTAGCCCATTGTACACTGCCCACCATTTTGGTTGCTGAGAGAGCTACAATGCTCTGATTGGAGTGATCTAAATTTTTAAAAATACTAGAGTCCAAGGGCTACAATATTGATGTTCAAAGTTTTCTCAGGAGACGTGAGGAAGTATTTTTAAATAATTTCCTAAGGTGGCTGTAAATAGTGTGACATATAATACATATCATTAATTCAATAATTTATGGTCTGCGGCTAACAATTTAACCCAGATCCGACGGCTATCCTTCATCGTCCCTGATGAAATCAAGGGCTATGAATCCTTCTTCCTGAGTCGTTTAGCGGGCGGATTTCCGGTGAACTCCGGCCATATCCCCGGCAAAACGACCAAGCCACCACCACCAGACGACATAGGGCTTTCGACTGGTGGTGGTCGTTTGGCCTGAGGTGGCCGGAGGAGGTTCCCGACACCTTTCGTTTTGGCGTTTTGGAACAAGATAAAATCAAAACTGAAATCGCCATTGTTCAGCTAGATCGAGAGGGGAAGAGATGGTGGATCTAGCACAGATGGAGGGGAGGAGGAAACTTGTCTGTGCCCTAGCCATTGCACGTGTATTTCTCTTGGGTTCCATCTCCTTCCTTGCCGGCGATTTCCTTGAACACACAGTCAAGCAGGGCCAGATTTCCTCAATTGACAGGGGGCTCTCTCTTCTCTTTCGATTCTGAAGCTAATGGTAAGGATGAATTGGGCTGAGGGGGTTTTGTTTATTGGCTGCCATTACCGGGCGATCTCCTCTATGTCGCCACCGCCTAAGCCAGCCAACTACAGACCTCCAGCTCATTAGGAAATTAATCCTGAGCTCGAATTGTTGCGAGGGGAGGGAAGATTTCAAATTGATTTGAGGGGTTTGGAGCTTAGCCATTAATGTGGCCAGCCACTTGGTGGAGCTCTCTCCTTCCTAGCTCCCCTCTCAACAGCAGCCATGTCACTCAATTTTGCTGGCAATCTCTTGGGGATGCTGAGAGCAATCCAGGAATTAGGGGGTGGTGGCCAAGTGGCCATCCCTTCATGAATTCTTCTTGAATTCCTCCTTGGTGGTGGTCGGCCACCACCTTGGTGAACCCCCTTTCTTGGGCCCAATTTGGTCCAAGGCAAATCAGCCCCCTTGTGGGCTTGATTAGGTGGGGTTGAGCCAAGTCTAATAGGTTTGAACTAGGTTTAAGCCCACTTGATCCAAAATAAACCAAATTGAGGAATTGGGTTTGGGCTTGATCCAAGCTCCCACTTTCCAAAGTGGCTGAACCACATTGCTATCTTAGGCACTATAGGATCACTCTAAGAGGAGTTGGGTCATGGAGGGGTCATATGACTCATGGGATGGCTGGATGGGCTGGGGTTAATTTGATCATTTGAACCCTAATTATCAAGTCTTAAGCCTTGGGCTCAATTTGCCTATTTGCACACCAAGGTGATTTTTACCTATTCACCTTGGTTCTTAGGGCCATTTTGGCCTCATAGAGCAATGTCATGACTTTGTCATGACAAAATGCATCTTAGGGGTCTAGTTGTTCTGGGGATGTTACAATGTGACCAATTCGTGTGAAGTCAACTTTCCTAGGGAAACTAACCCAAATATTGATGATTTTCACTATAGAGTATTGTATTATGATCCTAAGTGCATGGTTTAAATTTCATGAAAGTTGACCAAAGGAAAACCCTTAAACTCTAATGTAAGCCTAGTATTAGATGGTGGTGCGTTACACACACCAAATTTTCCTTACACTTGTATGTGAAATAACCTAATGTGCAGAGGTATAAAGGACCTAAAATTTTAACCAAAGCCTATTATATGCACGACCAACCTCCCAGAGGAGATTTGGGGCAATTTAAGTCCAAATCACCCACCATATACACTAGATATGATTTATTAAATTTTTACTAAAACCTTAGGAAAATGTGACCCAAAAGTTCTGGTTTTTGGGCACCTAGTAGATATGGGGTGCATACACACATGGTTAAATTTTCAGCCACATATAATTTACTATGTAGAAGTTATTCACATTTTAGGGTGTGTCTTTCACTAGTACCAACCTTACTAAATCTGCCCTACAGGGAGCTGTAGGGCTTTAAATGGTGTGATCTCACTTTTTACAGAAAGTAGACACAAAGTCCTACACAAGTTGTCTCTGCCTACGTTTTATTTTAAGGCCTCTAAGGGCCTCAAAATTTGAGTACAAAATGTTCATTGTACTAAGGCAAGAACAACATTTGTCATATTTCACATTAATATGGATGAAAATTATAAACACTCCATAAATAAATCCTCAAATGTTTCCAAGGTGTGTTAGCATAATAGTAACATTATTTGAGAGTTTCCAAAAATTCTTCATCATGAAATTAACCAAATGGTGTATAGTTCATGTTGTGAAGGATCTACTTCAATTACCATTACAAAAATTCAGAGAAAAATAAAAGTTATATGTTTCCACAAAAAACTCAAAATTCCAGAATTTTATGATTTTCCCAACATGAATCTGTCCAGAAATAAATAAATACTCAAAGGATGAATGATCCTCATTGAGAAGGATCTACTATAAATATTACCCCAAAAATTATGAGAAAATTTCCAGGGGTTCATACTGGTCCATAAGTGATCCTAACAAAGTTTCATGACATGGTATTAACATTTATCACAAAATCTAAATACCCCAAGGTGATAAATAGGGCTATTAGGAGATATAGGGGCATAGAGTGTCCAAAAATTCCCAAAATATTTCGCAGAGTGTGTAATGCCCTAGATGAGCATATGCCAAGGTTTGGGATTTTTCCTAGGTGGTTTGACACTAAACATTTCATTAATACATAAATGTGACAAATTAAAATAAGTACAGATCTCAGATTTATCGTGGATCGTGCGTGTTCGGAGCATCCAAAACGTACTCGTCGTACGGTCTTTTCTTCCCCTTCTTTTATTAGGGTATTTGCTTTTATATATTATTGTTTTCTTATATATATATATAAATTGCGTGGATGTCGGTGTGTTTGCCGACCACTATTATATTATCCGTGTTCTTGGTTGTTCTACGTCTATTATAGATGTGCCCGTTATGTACCAGATTTTACAACACATCGATCTCCCAAGATAAATCAGAATCAACAAATCCTTGTAAGTGGAGTTTTATGTATGAGTAGCCCAACACCATATCTGTAGTGTCTGCAAGATATCTCATTATCCACTTCACAACACTCAAATACTCTTGTCCCGGATTGAATATATATCTGCTCACAGCTCCCACTGCCTGGACAATGCCGGGTCTAGTGCAAATCATGACATACATGAAGCTCCCAACTACAGATGCATATGGAACATTTGTCATTTTGTCTCTCTTTGAGACTTTAGACTGTTCCTTTTAGAGAGACTCCTGAAGTGACCTACTAAAGTAGTAGCTACAAGCTTGACATTCTCCATGTTGAATCTTCTCAACACCTTCTGAATGTACTTCTTCTGACATAACTTCAAAATTCTATTTAGTCTGTCCCTCTCGATCCTCATTAATCCTAAAATTTGCTTTGCAGGACCCAAATCCTTCATAGAGAATTCTTTTGTCATTTTCCTCTTCAGATGTTTTATCTCCCCCATGTTAGAGCTCTCTACTAATATATCATCAGCATACAAAAGTAATATAATGTAGGAATCCTTCAACTTTCTGAAGTAAAAACATTGGTCTGAATGACAACGAGTGTACTCGTTCTTTCGCATGAACCTGTCAAATTCATGTACCACTATATCGATGCCTGCTTGAGCTCATAACGCCTCTTCTTCAACTTGCACGTCATATTCTGCTTTCCGAATTCTATGTAGGCTTGTGGTTGAAGTATGTAAATGTCTTCCTCCAAATCACCATGAAGGAATGTTGTATTTACATCCAACAGTTCTAAGTGAAGATCCTCAGCTGCATTATTGTTAGAATTGAAGTGAGCTGTCGCCCAGGCGACAGTGGCTGTTGCCCAGGCGACAGCGTGCGAGTAGCGACATACTCGCTAGCGAGCATCACCGTGACGAGCATCACCGTGACGAGCATCACCGTGACGAGCATCACCGTGACGAGCATCACCGTGACGAGCATCACCGTGACGAGCATCACCGTGACGAGTATCGGCGACGAGTATCGGTGACGAGTATCGGTGAAGAGTATCGTCGTGCCTATAAATAGAGGGGTACCCCCCCCCCCCCCTAAAGAGTAACCAATCCAGACCTTCTGATAGTGACGAGTATATACTCTGAGAGTGACGAGTATAGCCATCAGAAGTGGCGAGTATCATCAACTCTGAGCGAGTTAGAGATACCAGAGTGCTACCTGGCGAGCATCGGACTTGGAGTAAGTTCGGGTAGCTCCCTTGAGCGGGTAGCGAGTATTGGAGGTCGTGACGAGTATTTGCGTGACGAGTATCTGCGTGACGAGTATCTGCGTGACGAGTATCTGCGTGACGAGTATCTGCGTGACGAGTATCTGCGTGACGAGTATCATCGTGATGAGCATCGATGACGAGCATCGGTGACGAGTATCGGTGACGAGTATCGGTGACGAGCATCGGTGACGAGTATCGTCGTGCCGAGTATCACCGTGACGAGTATCCGTGACGAGTATCGAGGCGACGAGTATCACCAGCGCGGTGTGCTCGGGAGGAAAAGCGGACCTTGTCCGTGACCAAGTTCTTTACTACTATATATTGGCTGTTGTGCTTCAAGTTGGATGCAACTTGTATTCAGCCGTGTTCTGTTGTAATCTTGTTGCCAAGTATATATTACAGCTGTGTTTGTTCTATTTTGGTATCCTTGATTGGTAGCACACAAAAATTTCAACATGGTATCAGAGGGAGGTTGCTGAAGCAGCGCGTGCTATCAAGGTTCAAGGTTGAGAATCCAAAATGGACGGCGGAGGAGGGTATGCTAGGGGACTTGGTATTGAGTTGCTCACCCAGACCAACTTCAAGAAGTGGAAGTCATGCATGGAGAGCTACCTTCTTGGAGAGGATCTCTGGGAGGTTGTTGGTGGTGGGGAGCAAGAGGAAGTTGTAGCTGCCGGCGATAATGGTCCAGCTGTGAGAGCTTGGAGGAAGACCAACGCCAAGGCGGAGTTTACTCTGAAGAGAGCTATTGCTCCTGACTTGTTCGACCACATCATGGGATGCAAGTCAGCTTCAGAGATCTGGAGTGCCCTTGATGGGCTATTCAACAAGAAGAATGTAGCTCGGCTACAATTCTTGGAGAATGAGTTGGCGATGGCCACCCAAGGCGAGATGGCGATATCCACCTTCTTCCTGAAGGTGAAGAACCTATGTGGGGAGATCTCGGCCTTGGATCCTGAAGAGCCAATCTCAGAGGCGAAGTTGAAGCAGCACATACTCCGAGGCTTGAGGAGGGAGTATGTCCCCTTCATTACTTCCGTACAAGGATGGGCTATTCAGCCCTCCCTTCTGGAGCTAGAGAACCTGCTATCGTCACAGGAGAGCTTGGCGAAGCAGATGGCGGGAGTATCCATCTCAGGAGGAGATGGCGAGGCCTTGTTCTCAGGAAAGAGGAGATCCTGGGACAAGAGGAAGAAGAACCCCCGAGAGGGACCTTCAACGTCATCTCAGGGAGATGGGGGGAAGTTCCTTCCTGCCCGTGACGAGAAGGGGAGATACCTTTGCTTTGCCTGTAAGAAGTACGGGCATATGGCAAAGGATTGTCGGTCTAATCTCCAGGCCGGTCATGTTGCTGAGAAAGGTGGAGACCATCAGAGAGGTGGAGACCATCGAAGAGGTGGAGGAAGAGGTGGAGGTCACCAGGGCGGTGAGAGGGGGGACAATTGTTTCCTGGCAGAGATGACGGCAACGTCAGTCGATGTCTTAGCCTCCATCAACCTCGAGGACGACTGGATAGTGGATTCTGGTTGCGGGCATCATCTCACTGGAGATATGTCGAAGTTTGCCTCCTCGGCAGCATATGAAGGATCGGATGCTATCATCACTGCGGATGATATGGTGCATCCAGTGGAGCGAGAAGGGAAGGTGTCCCTTGGGAGTAGAGAGAAGCCAGTGATACTGAAGAGTGTCTATCACGTGCCTGGCATGAAGAAGAACCTCTTCTCAGTGGCGAACGCCGTGGATGCTGGATACCACGTGCTGTTTGGACCAAAGGAGGTGAAGTTCTTGAAGAACCTATCGTCTGTCGATGCTGACGTCACGCTCACCGGGAGAAGGGTGAAGGACTTGTATGTTCTGTCTGCAAGTGCCTACGTGGACAAGATGAAGACAAACGACAGCACTGTGATCTGGCATGAGAGGCTGGGTCATGTGGGGATGGACAAGTTGAAGATGATGGCGGCAAAGGGCCTAGTGAGTGGCCTGCCTCATCTCTCTTCCTACGGGGACGGCCATGTGTACGACGGATGCCAATATGGAAAGTCACATCGACTTCCATTTGACAAGTCGGAGACCAGGTGTAGGGCACCTCTTGAGTGCATACATGCTGATGTTATGGGGCCGTGCGCCACCCTTACTTATGGAGGCAATAAGTATGCGCTGGTTCTGGTGGATGACTACACCCGCTATACGTGGGTATACTTTCTGAGAGAGAAGTCAGAAGTATTCAAGAAGTTCCAAGAGTGGAAGGAACTTGTGGAGGGGAGGCTGGACCGCAGAGTGAAGAAGCTGAGAAGCGACAATGGAGGGGAGTTTACCTCCAATGAGTTTGCTTCCCTTTGCAGGAGGTTCGGCATTCGGCGGGAGCTCTCCTGCGCTCACACCCCTCAGCAGAATGGGGTGGCAGAGAGGAAGATCCGCCATCTGGTGGAGACTACCAGGAGTTGGCTACATGCCAAAAGCATTCCCAAGGCCTTATGGGCAGAGGGAATGGCGTGTGCCACTCATGTGATCAACAGGCTGCCTCTGAGTCCTAACAGGATGGTGTCTCCACACCAGCTCATGTTCGGGGAGAAGCCCAATGTGGGTCACATGAAGGTGTTCGGTTCTACCTGCTTCGTGCACGTCCCGGACGCTCAGAGAACAAAGTTGGAGCCGAAGGCGAGGAAGTGTATCTTCATCGGCTACGATGAGCGGAAGAAGGGGTGGAAGTGCATGGATCCGCAGACTCTCAGGTTCGTCGTCTCGCGCGACGTTGTGTTTGACGAACTGGTCTCATACCAGGGAGTCTCTTCTGTGGAGCTGCCGGAGAGTGGAGAAGCTAGCAGGGAAGAGGAGTGGGTCGCTGAGGACCCTACTGTGGAGTTGGAGTTATCTCCAAGTGCTCCATTGCCATCTGGCTCAGGAGGAGCTTCTGGCTCAGGGGGAGCTACGAACTCAAGTAGCAGGGAGAGCACCGCTACAGGAGGAGTTCTGAGAGGAGCTCAGAGAGGATCTCAAGCAGAGGAGTCTACCCGAGTGGTAGATAGTGGCCAAGCCTTGAGGAGGTCGAAGAGGACCATCGTCCCGCCTGCTCTCTATAAGGAGGGGAACTTCGTGAGTCTGGTTTCCTGCTTCTTCGCAGGACCACTCGATGAGAGGGAACCTGCCTGCTTTGAGGATGCAGCTGGCATCAAGGAGTGGGACGAGGCCATGGAGGAAGAGATGGAGGCCCTGAAGAAGAACGAGACATGAGACCTGGTTCCCATGGTGGAGGGCATCAAACTTGTCACCTGCAAGTGGGTGTACAAGGTGAAGAAGAGGGCTGATGGAGAAGTGGAGCGGTACAAGGCGAGGCTTGTCGCTCGAGGCTTCTCACAGACCTACGGAGAGGACTACGAGGAGACCTTCAGTCCTGTAGCGAAGATGACGTCGGTGAGGACGATCATTGCTTTGGCAGCGTGCCGAGGTTGGAAGCTATGACAGTTGGACGTGAAGAACGCGTTCTTATATGGAGAGATCGACAAAGACATATTCATGGTGCAACCACCTGGATACGTGTCCAAGTCCCATCCGCGTCACGTCTGCAAGCTGAAGAAGGCCCTCTATGGTCTGAAACAGGCGCCGAGAGCCTGGTATGGGAAGATTGCGGAGTACTTGCAGTTTTGCGGCTACGATGCCTCAGACTCGGACTCCAGCATGTTCGTGAAGAAGGATGGAGGTCTTCACGTGCTAGTGCTGCTATACGTCGACGACATGATCGTGATAGGAAACAACCCTGAGGAGGTCGCGGCGCTGAGAGAGCAGCTTTCCATACGCTTCGAGATGAAGGATCTTGGTGAACTGCACCATTTCCTTGGTCTCCAAGTAGAGAAGAGAAGAGGCGGACTGGATGTTTCCCAGAGGGCATATGCCGAGAGGATCGTCGAAAGATTCGGCAAGAAGGAGGGGAAGAGCAGTTCCGTTCCTCTGGAGGCGGGGCTGAAGCTTCGGAAGGAAGAAGGAAGGATTCTTCCTGATCCGAAGATCTTTCGGGCTCTGGTAGGGAGTCTTATATACTTAACTATCACAAGGCTGGACATCGCCTTTGCTGTCGGCCGAGTTAGTCGGTATATGCAGGAGCCGCGGAAGCCTCATCTGGAGGTAGCCAAGGGGATTCTGAAGTATGTGAAGGGCACCCTTGAGATGGGATTGTCCTATGAAGAGAAGTCTGACTTCAAGCTGCACGGGTACACGGATGCAGACTACGGAGGTGACGCTGATGATCGCAAGTCGACATCAGGTTACGTGTTCTTGTGTGGAGCTGCTGCTATCTCGTGGTGTAGCAAGAAGCAGGACTCTATTTTCCTTTCTACCACGGAGGCCGAGTACAAGGCGTCGTTCTTAGCAGCTCAGGAGTGTGTCTGGCTAAGGAGACTAGTGGAGGATGTGGATGAGGAGGTCAGCGGACCTACTGTGCTTCGCGGGGACAATGAGAGTGCATTGAAACTGGTAACCAATCCAGTGTGTCATGCGAGGACCAAGCACATAGAGATCGAGCATCACTTCATCAGAGAGAAGGTGCTGGGTGGCTTGCTCACTGTGGAGCATGTGCGGAGCGAAGACAACCTTGCGGACATATTCACAAAACCCCTATCTGCGGGGCCATTCCGGAGGCTTCGCTCGTTGCTTGGAGTTGTTCCCGGAGTTCACTTCAAGGGGGAGTGTTAGAATTGAAGTGAACTGTCGCCCAGGCGACAGTGGCTGTCGCCCAGGCGACAGCGTGCGAGTAGCGACATACTCGCTAGCGAGCATCACCGTGACGAGCATCACCGTGACGAGAATCACCGTGACGAGCATCACCGTGACGAGTATCAGTGACGAGTATCGGTGACGAGTATCGGTGACGAGTATCGTCGTGCCTATAAATAGAGGGGTACCCCCCCCCCCCTAAAGAGTAACCAATCCAGACCTTCTGACAGTGACGAGTATATACTCTGAGAGTGACGAGTATAACCATCAGAAGTGGCGAGTATCATCAACTCTGAGCGAGTTAGAGATACCAGAGTGCTACCTGGCGAGCATCAGACTTGGAGTAAGTTCGGGTAGCTCCCTTGAGCGGGTAGCGAGTATTGGAGGTCGTGACGAGTATCATCGTGACGAGTATCATCGTGACGAGTATCTGCATCACGAGTATCTGCGTGACGAGTATCGTCGTGACGAGTATCTGCGTGACGAGTATCTGCGTGACGAGTATCTGCGTGACGAGTATCTGCGTGACGAGTATCTGCGTGACGAGTATCTGCGTGACGAGTATCGTCGTGACGAGCATCGGTGACGAGCATCGGTGACGAGTATCGGTGACGAGTATCGGTGACGAGCATCGGTGACGAGTATCGTCGTGCCGAGTATCACCGTGACGAGTATCCGTGACGAGTATCACCAGCGCGGTGTGTCCGTGACCAAGTTCTTTACTACTATTGGCTGTTGTGATTCAAGTTGGATGCAACTTGTATTCAGCCGTGTTCTGTTGTAATCTTGTTGCCAAGTATATATTACAACTGTGTTTGTTCTGTTTTGGTATCCTTGATTGGTAGCACACAAAAATTTCAACAATTATAACTATACAACCAATCATGCTCATGCTTTAATCTGTATAGTCATTTATTTTGAATGACTTTTTTCCCAGTTAGAAGCTTAACCAGATCTCATGTTTGTTTAACATAAAGAGAATCCATCTCCTCGTCCATAACCCTCTTCCACTCATCCTTCTCAACAACTTTCACGTCTTCTTCAAAACATATGGGCTCGCCACTATCTATTAGAAGTAGGCAGTAAGGAGATGGAGAGCAACGTGCTGGAGCAGTGATAGACCGTCTCCGACGTCGGGATGCAATGGGTGGAGTGGTGGCCTCCTAATCAATATAACCTCGACTGCGGATTGTAGCTGAAAATGGGTGGAACAACAAGGAGAGAAATCTCTCATCCTTCAGGAAGAAGAGTCGGTAGTCGACTGTCTTGCACTCGCTCTTCCCTGCCAACCGAATGAGTTGGAGATCACGCCCTTGCGAATCTCTGAAGCACACGAGCTCTACGCCAAGGTCGTCTCTTGGGATGAGTCTCCTCTCCACGATCGTCGACACCAAGTCCCTCTAGAACGGGACTCCTTGCCTTCATGATCGCCGAAGCCTCTCCAAGCCCTACCTCCTCGCTTCCGTTGCGCACTCGGGAAAATAGAATGGGGCAATCCCGTGCATTTTGCGTTTGGGATAAAAAGGGTTAGACAACCATACCGGTTCATTTGAACCGGTCATGATCGTACCAACTTTTCTTTACAAAACCTCCATAATTAGCCAAAGCTCGGGCAACTTCGGCCCAAGACTCCGCCTAGGGTCCGGTCCCCGGCACGAACAAGTCCATCACGCCCAAATAGACCGTCGGGAGCTCACTGCTGCACAATGACTCCATGCTTTCCTTCTACTCTGAGGAGTTCAAGATTCCATCAGTTTAACAAAAAACAGGATAATCATGTGGATGTTTATTTGTCAATTATCAAATACCAAGTGAGGCTTTATTTGTCATTTATATGAATATAAAAAAGGCTTGCTAAAGAGAAATAATAGATGTTCTGTGGGACAACACAAGCCTTATACAAAGCAGATAATTTTTCAATTGACAAAGAACTCTCAGGCCATAACCGCCGCTCCCCCGACAAACAAGAGGCTGACGGGAGGGTTTGTTGTCTTCGCTCTGCAAGCCGCAAGGAGAGTTGCACTCCGCGGTACAGAGCGAGCGAGCCCCAATAAATGGTTGGAAGGTGGAACGGCACGGGGCACGTCTGGATTAGCTCGGGCTTGGTTAGTTAAACGCACTCAGATTCACACTTTCTAGTTGTCTAAATACAATTTAACACAAAAGGAACAATTTTATTAATTAACAAACATTTTATTGCGGGAGATTTCAACGACAACAGCGAAGAGAAGAACATAGGTGCATTCATAACAAACGATCGGTCCCGTTAGGATAATGCGAAAGGTCATGCCATCATTATTGCCGGCTTGACGCCACAGTAAGCCTCCAAAACATTTTTGTGCTTCTCCCCTTCATCGGAGTGGCGGAATTTAATGTAATCGTGGTAATTGAAAGGATTGAAAAGCAGGGGATGTTTCTCATCAACCAACTCATGTGGAGTCTCTAGCATGATCTCCTCACTCAGGCTCGGGAATGCATTGAAGATGGCGGAGCGACGCTTCACATTGCGCTCAGTCCTAACCCTATGCTTTGGAGCTCGAAACACTCCATTGGTCCAGGCCTAAAATAGTAAATCATAAGCATCAGATCGTTAGACTACGAATCATCATAACACTTCTTATACTAAGAGGGCTATCACTTACAGTAAATATTTCACCAAGTAACACAGTGAATGAATTTGCTGCCGTCGGAGCCTCCATCCATTCACCATTTGAGGCCTCAACTTCGAGACCTTTCTTGTCCTGACAAATTATGCTCACGAAATTTGGGTCGGCATGTGGAGGAATGACGACTTTATCTTCTTCACTGTGTTCATCCATAGAATACTCTGAAAGCCTCAGTGAATATTGAAGGGAGTCCAAGTGCGAAGCATAGTGATGTTCCAATTCCAAACTCTCTAATACCATTTTATGGATTATCTGCATCAAACCCTTCATTTGCTTTGCGTAGCTCCAAATATTGTAACTTTTACAACAACAACAAAATATTAGAGATTGAAAATACACATAATTCTTATAACAAAATGATAGAGATTCGTTATGTGCACCAGAAAAATTCGTTCCCATGGGGCCAAATATTAGTAGCACATTCGTGGACGGCAGCTACAGACACGGGATCTGTCACTTTGAGACTCTTGAAGGGCAACATTTCGGCATCCCTTTGAATCCAGGCGCCGTCATAGTTCAACAGTGTGGGGCCATTGAGGTTGGACTCCATGAATACCTCAGGCATCACCCTCCCAAAGAGCTCATCCTGCATCTCGGGCTTAATTCCATCGGAAACGACCACGAAACCTCCATAATTAGCCAAAGCTCGGGCAACCTCGGCCCGAGCCGCCGCCCAAGGTCCAGTGCCGGACTCGGACAAGTCCAGCCCGCCCAAATACACCTTCGGGAGCTCACACTTCTCAGTACTGCTGCACAATGACTCCATGCTTTCCTTCTACTCTGCCTCGTCTACGGCCACAGTGGAATTTATAAGAGGAGCTCAAGATTCCTTTTGTTTTTTATAAATCGTATAATTGATGTTTAAAGTTTGTTTTTTAGTACAATTACTTTGGTCATATTAGATCAATTATTAGGGTCTGCTTGCGCGGTGTTTTTTCTCCGGTTCAGTCGACAAAAATCCCTTTCATAAATATTTATTTTGCATGGCAACGGTCATAACCGCTACCGCAGACAAACTCATTTCAAACCTAGGCTTCGTTTGGGGGGACTTATTTTCTCCTGTCAAGCTGTCACGACCACATGAACCGGACCTTAATTAAGATCCCCCAAACGAAAATAAGTGAACTATATTTTGCAGTGCTCTTGAGTGTGGACACGGTTCGTAGGATGTCACCGGCGTTCGCGAACTATATTTCATGACCACTATGTTCATGACCGCTGCCGCCGCGAGAAATGAACATTAGCGATGGTAAAGTACAATATTATAATAAAATGAATTAGGGTTTGGGGGGGATGCATCTGTTATAAATGCTTACAATTATCTTAGAGCTTCTTGAGCTTGCCTTAGAATTTGTCTGTCTTTGAGAAAACTTTCGCGCCACATTTGTCCCCGGATTATTATTTTCTCATCGTAAAATGATTGTTTTACGATTAAAAGGTGGCCGTAAAAAATGTTCTTGTTGCGGGTCGCTTAAGGCTCTTGGTAGACCGGTCGAATTGAACCACTTAGCTCGGGAGCGAACCAAGCGCGCAAACAGTCACAGAGAAATTTGTTGAGTACACCTGGACGTTTTAACGTGGAAAAACCCGGAAAGGGTAAAAAAAACCACGCGGCCGGGGCTATGCCGACCAAACTTCACTATCTTCTGAGAGGTTACAATCCGGTGTTTAGAATTCGAGCGCGACAGGCCGCCGCTCGTTACAATATTAGAGAGAGAGAGAGAGAGAGAGAACGTTCCGAGGGTGACAGGCCACCTCTCATAAAAACTAAGTCTTTTCCTTTTGAGAACGGTAGAGAACGAAAGTGAGAATGCCTTGTCCGCTTTCGTGAAGAAGAAAGTGAGTGCGCTGTGTCCACTTTCGTGAGAACGAAAGTGAGACTGCCGAGTCGCCTTTCGGGACGAAGGGAAACTTCAAGTCCACGAAGGAGACCTTCAAGCGCCGAAGGAGAAATCCGTGGAAATCTTCAAGGAGCTCTCTCTGGTCATCAAGGCGGGATCCTCTCAAATGAAGTCTAGGGGGTCCTTTTATAGCTTTGGCCGGGGGTAGCCCGGTAATTTTGTCGTTGTAACCACCATAACTACCTGGGAGGACGAATCAAATTTTCCGGTTCAGAGCCCACGGATCACCATTTTTCGTAAATGACCACCCTGCCCTTCGAGGAAAGGCGACAAGCTGTTCCTGAAAAGTGATAAACTGAAAAGACAAAAAGTGAGCGAGCCGAGTTGGAAAAGTGAGCGAGTCGGAAAGACAAAAAGTGAGCGTAATATGAAAGTGCTATGAGCGCGTAACGAACGGGGAATTGCTCTGAGCGGAGTCCGGAGCCCGAAAAGCGGGCGGCGAGCCGAAAGAGGGCGGACTCACCCCAGCCTTGCTACGGGGGAGAGCGGTTGGACTGTACTTAAGGGCGGGCGAGGCACGGCCGCACCCGAGGGAGGGACGCGGCTTGGCCGCACCCCACATGGGGTGCGGCTTGGCTCGGCCGCACCCAAGGGGGTGCGGCTTGGCCGCACCCCACATGGGGTGCAGCTGGGCCGCACCCCTCATGGGGTGCGGCCTGGCCGCAGCACCCCCCACTATGGGGGGTGCGGCTATTCGCACCCCAGTAGTGGGGTGCGGGCTATTCGCACCCCAGTATTGGGGTGCGGTCATGGCGGGGCGCGACGTGCGTTTCGTGCAAGTTGGCGGTTGGCGGCGGAAATGGCGGCTTCGGTTTCTTCAACTTGGGCGATCATGCGTTGACCGTTGCCCCCACCTCATTTTAGTGGAGTTTTTCCTAGACGCACCCCAAGGCCTCTACGGATATATAACATAAGTCCCCCAAACCTTCGGAGTCCGAATTTCGCCGTGGAGGAGTTCGGAGGTTTTGATTTTTCTGTGGCAGTTTTTGATCATTGCTCTCCTCGTGGTGCCTTGGGTAGGAATCGCTGTCGAGGGATGGGTGTGTGGTTGCTTTTGCTTTCTTGTTCTGTTTAGGCATTTCTCGCTCTGTCCTGCGTTGCAATAGCACTCCCGTGGCCCTGCCGCCCCTGTTGCTGTCGGAGTGTCGATTGAGGAAAAGTGCTTCAAGATGGTCGGCGAAGGATGTTCGTACTTTGGGATTGTTCCTGGCTTGTTGTTTAGTGTTGATGCCCGAACTGCTTGATAGCCTTTTACGAGACAACGGAGGAGTCTGCGCGGGTCCGAGCCTGCGAGTTTTTCATAATAATAACAAGAAATTAGCTTGCGCGAGTCTGAGCTCGCGGCTTTTACATTATATATAAAATTAGTTTGCGCAAGTCTGTGGTTGCGGCTTTCGCACAAGTCTGGCTCGCGGCTTGGCCGGTGAATAACGGGTGTATTCAAACCGAGGGTGAACGTAAGGGGGGCAGGCCCCTACGACACCGGGACTCGACGGCGGAGGAGAAGGGCGAACCTTCAATCGACGGCGGTGCAAAGTCCCCGGGGCAGGGCCCCGAAGTGGCCGGTGAATAGCTGGTGTATTCAAACCGGGGGTGAATGTAAGGGGGGCAGGCCCCTACGACACTGGTACTCGACGGCGGAGGAGAAGGGCTAACCTTCAATTGACGACGGTGCAAAGTCCCTGGGGCAGGGCCCCGAAGTGGCCGGTGAATAGCTGGTGTATTCAAACCGGGGGCGAACATAAGGGGGCAGGCCCTTACGACACCGGGACTCGACGGCGGAGGAGAAGGGCGAACCTTCAATCGACGGCGGTGCAAAGTCCCCAGGGCAGGGCCCTGAAATAAAGATCTTCCTTAATTGAATATAGATGTTGAAGCATAAATTTTTTATAGTAAAAATCATTTTGCGCATAGTTTTTGCAATACAAGATAAGTTTGCACGAGTCTGAGCTCGCGGCTTAGTACATAATAGGTAATATAAGATAAGTTTGCACGAGTCTGAGCTCGCGGCTTAGTACATAATAGGTAATATAAGATAAGTTTGCACGAGTCTGAGCTCGCGGCTTTTCGCGTGATATAAGACTTTGTATTACTGGTAAAAGCGGCGCAGGTTCTGGGCGTTCCAAGTGCGTGGTAGAGTCTTCCCTTCCGCTGTTCTGAGCCTGTATGTTCCGGGCTTTACGACCGTAGTGACAACGTATGGGCCTTCCCATCTTGGTGAGAGCTTATCTCCTTGGGGGCCTTTGTCGGCTGCCTCGATGCTGCGTAAGACGAGATCTCCCACGTTGATTGGCCTGGGCTTCACCCTCCTGTCATAGATTCGGGCTACACGCCTTTGGTAGGATGCGACACGTTGGGCGGCGTCGTCCCGGACTTCGGGGATTAGGTCGAGATTTTCCCGAAGCAGGCCGTCATTCTTGCTGGGATCGAAGGTTAATACTCGAGTGCTCGGAACGCCGATGTTGACGGGCATGACAGCTTCAGTACCGTAACAGAGGTTATATGGCGTCTCCCCTGTAGGAGTCCTCTCTGTTGTTCGGTATGCCCATAGTATGTTTGGGAGTGCGTCCACCCATTGTCCCTCAGCTTCTTCCAGGCGCGTCTTCAACCCTTTGAGGATGGTGCGGTTCGTGACTTCTACTTGCCCGTTGGTTTGCGTATGTGCTACAGCAGTATGACGAAGGTTGACCTTCAGGTCCTCGCACATCTTGGTGAAGGACTTTCCGGTTAATTGGGTGCCGTTGTCGACAATGATTGGTTCTGGGATACCGAAACGGCAGACGATGTTCTTCCAGACAAATTGTTTAGCGTTCTCTTCTGAGATTTTGGCTAGGGGCTCCGCTTCTACCCACTTGGTGAAGTAGTCGATGGCTAGGATGATGAACTTCCTCTGCCAGGATGTTGGGGGTAGGGGGCCGAGGAGGTCGATTCCCCATTGCGCGAACGGCCACGCACTTTGGAGTGTGGAGAGCACGACTGGGGGCTGATGAGGTACGTTGGCATGCAGCGGACAGCTCCTGCATTTTTGGACTAGTTCGGCTACGTCCCTCTTCATTGTCGGCCAATAGAAGCCTTGGCGTAGTATCTTTTGTGCCAACGCCTTCCCGCCTATGTGCTCTCCGCAGACTCCCCCGTGCACTTCTCTGAGGGCGTAGTCTGCCTCGCCTGCCGGTAGGCACTTTAGGTATGGTCCCGAGAATGCCCGCTTGTAAAGCTCCCCGTCTACGATAGTGAATGATGCCTCCCGCATCCGTAATCTTCGCGCTTCTAAGCGATCTTCAGGGAGGTGTCGAGGTAAGCTCATAATGGGGTCATCCAGGATGACTCTTCCTGGTGGACGGTTGCGATCTCCCATGGCCCTTGAATACTTGGAACTACGATCTCTTCGATTCGGCGTCTTTGAGACTGGTAGCTGGAGGGTGAAGTGGCGAGCTTGGATAGAGCATCTGCCCTAGAATTATGCTCTCGGGGATGTGTAGAATTTGATATGACGAGATCTTCTGAAGGAGTAATTTTGCGAACGCGAGGTATTTCGCCATCTGGTCGCTCTTAGCCTCGTAGTCTCCTTCGACTTGCGAGACTATGAGTTGAGAATCTGTGTAAATCGTCAGGTTTTCTGCTTTGCAATCGATGGCGAGCCGGAGACCGGCGATCAGCGCCTCGTACTCTGCAACGTTATTTGTTGCGGGGAATTTCAACCGGAGACCGTAATCCAATGTGATCTCATCGGGACTTATAAGGAGCAATCTTGCTCCAGCCCCTTCAGCTCCTGAGGCACCGTCGACATAGAGGGTCCAGCGGGGGCTAGTGGCGCCTTCGACAAGAGTTGTTTCTGGTGGGATAGTGTACTCTACAACAAAGTCGGCGAGTACTTGCGACTTGATGTCAGGTCGAGGCAGGAATTGGATGTCAAACTCGCCAAGTTCTACAACCCACTTTACTAGTCTCCCTGAGACTTCCGGTTTCTGGACGATTGCTCGTAGTGGGAGCTGTGTCAACACTTTTACTGTATGAGCCTGGAAGTAAGGTCGAAGCTTCCTTGCTGAGAAAACAAGAGCCAAGGCTGTCTTGTCTGCTGCCGGATATCTGGTTTCGGTGTCGGTGAGGACTTTGCTGAGGTAGTAGATTGGTCGTTGCACACCTCCTTCATCTTTCACGAGTACCGAGCTAAGGGTCGTAGGTGATACTGCCATGTGTAAGAACAGAGTTTCTCCGGGGATGGGCTTCGACAGAAGCGGTGGTGAAGCCAGGTACTGTTTGAGAAGTTCGAAGGCCGCCTGGCACTCGTCAGTCCATTGGAAATCGGAGTGGCGCGCTCCCCGAAGGATTTTGAAGAAAGGGAGGTATTTGTCTCCTGTCTGCGACAAGAAATGGGATAACGCCGCAATCCTCCCGTTCAGGCGTTGCACTTCCTTAATTGAGCGAGGTGGCGACATATCCTCCAATGCCTTGATCTTTTCGGGGTTGGCCTCAATTCCCCGATGGGTTACCATGAAACCCAAGAACTTTCCCGTCGTCACACCAAACGCGCATTTGCTGGGGTTGAGCCGCATCTGGAAGCGACGCAGAAGCTGAAATCACTTTTCCAAGTCTTTCAGGTGGTCGCAACGGTGGACACTCTTTACTAGCATGTCGTCCACGTAAACCTCCATCGTTTCTCCGATGAGATTCTTGAAGACCTTGTTCATCAGCCTTTGATAGGTGGCTCCGGCGTTTTTAAGGCCGAAAGGCATTACTTTGTAGCAGTAGACTCCTCTGTCGGTGCGGAAGGCGGTATGCTCCTCGTCTGCGGGGTTCATCCTTATCTGGTTGTAACCTGAATAAGCATCCATGAAGCTGAGTAGCTGGTGGCCGGCCGTCGCGTCGACGAGCTGGTCAATCCTCGGGAGGGGGAAGTTGTCTTTTGGGCATGCCTGGTTCAGATTGTTGTAGTCAACGCACATGCGCCATTTCCCTGAGGCCTTTTTTACCATGACCACGTTGGCAAGCCACGTGGGGTATTCTGCTTCGCGTATGAATCGTGCCTCCAGGAGTTTAGCTACTTCCTCCTCGATCGCCTTCAACCGCTCAGGGGCGAAGTTCCTCTTCTTTTGAATTACAGGCCTGCAGGCAGGGTTAATGTTTAAAGCGTGATAAATGACTTCAGGATCGACCCCGGGCATGTCTTCCGGGCTCCAAGCGAAAACGTCTTTGTTCTCCTGTAGGAAGGTTGCGAACTCTTCTCGTTCTTCTTGCGACAAGAGCGACCCGACCTGAACAGTCCGAGTCGGGTCTTGCGGGGAGAGCGGTACTTCTACTAGTCCATCAACGGGCGCTCCTCGCTGCAAAGTAGCTTCGTCTCGCAGATCGAAGTTATTGATGTTGAGAGCGGTTGCCTTCGCTGGTTGAGCCTGCTTCAGATAGCAATTTCTGGCTGCCTCTTGGTTTCCTCGTACGACCCCTATGCCCGCGGCGGTTGGGAACTTCATAGCCAGATGCGGAATGGATGGGACTGCTCCGAAGATAGACTGGAGCGGTCTCCCGAAGATGGCGTTATAGGCGGAGGTGGATTCCACCACCACGAACTGGATGTTGTACGTTGACTATCTTGGAAACTCGCCCAATGTGACTGGGAGAGTGATCATGCCTTGAACTGGGACAGGTCTGTTGTCGAAGCCGTGGACGGGCCCGGCTGCAGGGCTGAGCTGATCTTTCGTGAGCTTCATATTTTGCAAAGTGGAAAGAAACAGGACGTCAACTGAGCTTCCGTTTTCTACTAGTATTCTCTTCACATTGAAGCAAGGATCCCCAATCCCTGCGCTGATCACGAGTGGATCCTGGTGCGGAAGCCGCAACCCGTGCAAGTCTTCTTCTCTGAAAGCGATTGTAATATCCTGCTTGAGCTTCTTGTCTTCGTGGTCTCTTACGGGTTTGGCAATCGAGAGGACTTGCGATGCTAAGATGGGAGGTCCGGCGATCGTTTCGATTTCTCCCAC
This sequence comes from Dactylorhiza incarnata, assembly GCA_033032865.1. Classification (NCBI taxonomy): domain Eukaryota; kingdom Viridiplantae; phylum Streptophyta; class Magnoliopsida; order Asparagales; family Orchidaceae; genus Dactylorhiza; species Dactylorhiza incarnata. The sequence goes on along the minus strand of JAWHQI010000159.1, from coordinate 5,169,598 downwards.
CATCGGCCTTCCTCCTCCTGCGCCTCGGGGAGCGGGAGGCTGCTCCCTTGCTTCCCTAGGTTGCTGGGGCTGATTAGGTATCTGGCCTTGTAGGAATCTTCCCAGGAGTCCCTAGCGGATGAGGCGCTCTATCTCGTCTTTAAGTCTGGTGCACTCCTCAGTGGTATGCCCGGTTCCTCGATGGAACTCGCAGTACTTGGACTGATCGCCCCTTGGGTTTGGGGCTAACGCCCGAGGTGCGCGGAGTTCTGGGTTGTTTTGGATGGCGTAGAGTACATTCGTTCTAGTAGTGTTCAACGGGGTGTAGGTCCTGGGCGGCTGCGGTCCCAGGTCTCTTCGGGGGTCACGGCGACGTTCGTCACCACGGCCCTCGCCACGTCGTTCTTCTCGTCCGCGAGGGGCTTGATCTGATCCCCTCTTCCTTCCTTGGCTTCCTTCGAACTGCCTACGGTGTGCTTCGATGGCCTCGTCAGCAGCTATTTGAGCTTCAACTCGGTGAACGAGGTCATGGTAACTTGGTACGGTTTCTCTCATGAGAGCTGAGTAGAAACCACTTGGGCGGAGTCCTCCAAGGAAAACTCCCTGCAGGAGCTCAGGGTCAACTCCTGGGATCTGTCGAGCCTCCGTAGTGAAGCGTCGGAAAAAATCTTTGAGTGTCTCTCCGTCGTTTTGGCGAATCCCTGAGAGATGGGAGGGATCTCGGACGATCCTGCGGTTTGGTATGAATTGATCCACGAACTGCTGCGCCATTTCTGCGAAGTTGTTGATGGCCCCGTTGCGCAGAGAGTGGAACCAAGTGCGCGCTTGCCCCTTCAAGGTTACCGGGAACACCTGACAGATGAGTGGGGCACCTCATATGCCACCATGCCCACTCTAGGCGAGGTCCAATCTCTGGCCCACTCAAGGCCCTCTCCTGGCCACTCCCCACTCGCCTGCCATGGTCTACTCACCTCCCCCCTCACACTTCCACTTGGCAAGGCTCCCTCACATCTCTTCACTTTGCATGCACACAATCTTCACACATATGCACTCGCCAGTCACCTTCACAAGAGCCCACTCGGCAAGCTTTATTCACAGCTTACCCATGCACTCGCCCAGCTTCACTTGCATGTACTCGCCCAGCTTCACTTGCATGCACTTCCACTCCATTGCACAACACACTTCTCTTCTCCCTCACATGCACAACCACACCTCTTCTTTCCATGCTCAGCACTGCACAAGTTCCACTCGCACGCATCTCCACAAGCACACCATCTCCACAACATACATGCACTCGCCTCTCCCTCACATGCTCCACTTCAACTTCAACAGTTCACACCCGACGACGACCTCCAACATTCCTACCGTTACATTCGTCACTTCCAAGAACAATTTTCATTGGGTTTATCAATGCAAATTAACCATTTTGTACAATTATTGGTGCATGATGATTGTCTCATACCGCTTATATTCTCAAGTTGGAAGAAATATCATCAACAAATTGCTACTAAATGGGATCGGACTGGTTGGTACGTATCAAACAATAATAAATAGTTTATTTCTCTTGTGTTTTATATGTTTACTAGTTTAATAACTTTAAAATTGTAATTTAATATGCACATTTAAAGTTTGTTATAGCGATATTTTTGATCTTCCTATCTGAACACTCTGTGGGGGAGTTTGATTTTTGTACTCCAATTTGATGTTTGAAGTTTAGGTATGCATATAAACTTCTCTCTCCACGGCGACCTATTGGCAGGGACCCAGTATCTCCTCTCCTCCTCTTGACGCTTTGGGGCCACAAAGGGCCTCCTCACTTCTGCCGTCTCGGCTCCTCCCTCATGGGCTCTTCCCTTCTCCTCGGTTCTTCCCATCTTCTTTCTTCCTGTTGCTTCCCTTCCCGCCTTCGAGGCTCCTCCTTCTTCCTTCTCACCGGAACCTTCTCCTCTTCGTCCTCCTCTTCCCTGGTCAGCCTGGTGAGTTTTGCTAGAACCCATGATTCGAGGCCTCCCCATGAACAAACTTATTGGCTCTCTCAATAGGCTCTTTGTAAGACATGAGGGATCTCTGCTGATCTCCAGCTTGAAGAGGCCCTCCCTTAGGTCGAACATCTAGTTGCAAGGTGAAGTCATCCACCTCCTGGATGTCTAGGATCACTTCTAGAAGCGGTCGATGTAGTTTCTCAACGTCTCCTCCACCCCTTGCACTAGAAAGAAGAGGGTTGTTGCCTCCTTCTTCCTTTTCTTTGTCGTGCTGAAATGCATCGTCATCCCCTGACGCAAGTCCTCGAAGCAGTAGATGGAACCTCCCGCCAGCTGGTGGAACCAATCTCTGGCCTTTTCCCCGAAAGGTGATGGCGAAGAGCCTGCACTTGAAGGCATCCGACATGGTTCGGATGGAGACAACATCTTCAAACCACTAGAGGTGGCGGACAGGATCATCCCTCCCAAAGTAGTTACTCATAAATGGTTCTCTGAACTCCCCGGAACGGGGGCAGAAAGGACCTCATCACTTAATGGACTCCTCCCGCCTTGCTGGCGATGATCTTCGTCGTGACGAGAAGCTCCTCCATACCCATCACTTGGGCGAGTATCTAGGAATCTCACCAGATTTTCAGCATCTTGGAATCAGATTCCCTGTGAACTCGCCGGGTAGAACTGCGGCTTCCTTAGTCGCTCCGGCTCTTCCTCCACATGCTCCTTCCCTGCTTGCCTAGACGGATCACCATCCTCTGACGGAGTCACGCGATGAGGCGAGGTCGTCGTTCCCTCCGTGCGAGGAAGCAACTCAGCTCGCAAGGTTCCCTCCAATCCGCCTCCCGTAGCTCCAATCCACGCTCCACCTGAAGAAGTCGCTCGAGAGGAAGATGTCTACGAAGAAAATTTCTCCGACGCGGCCAGCTCCAGGCATCCCGCTCGACCGGCCCGAGGCCCCGGGGCTGGCTTTCATCACCACAAGCAGGAAGCAACAGTCGTCAGTTAAAAAGTCAGAAGACTCGCTCGCGAAGAGATACGCGAAGTGAATGTAGAAGAGTATGGACAAATCGAACGACGGGCTGCCATTGCTCGCCATCGTCTACACCACGACTCCCCACAAATGCCTCATGTCCTAGCTCATCTGATCCCACATGGATTCAAACTCCCCAACATTGAGACGTTCGACGGGACGGACGATCCGCTAGAACATATCAACAACTTCACCACAATTCTAAGGATGTACAATGTCCCGGATCAACTCCTATGTCAAGTATTCCCAGCCACGCTGAAAAGACAAACAAGAACCTGGTTCCACTCTCTCAGAGAAGGAACCATTGATAACTTTGCGGAACTGACTCAATAGTTCCTGGATCAATTCATAGCCAACCGCGGGATCATCAAGGACCCCTCTCACCTATTTCGAATCCGCCAGAACGAAGGGGAATCCCTCAACGACTTCTTCCGCCGCTTCACTACAGAGGCTCGACAAATCCCTGGGGTCGACCCCGAGCTCTTGCGAGGAGTCTTCCTGGGAGGACTACAACCAAGTGTATTCTACTTAGCGTTAATGAGAGAAACAATGCCCAGCTATCCCGATCACGTGCACAGGATCGAAGCCTAGATTGCCACGGACGAGGCTATAGAAGCTGATTTTTGAAACTTCCTGTAACGCCCCTGAATTTTCTATAATTGTTTTAATCTTATTAATGAGATAATATCGTCGTAAGGGCGTTATGTTTGCGTGTAGTTTTCCGGTGCGCTGTAACTCATGCGATTTTGCGTCCGTTCGGTCAATTTGATCGTGTTTTGAACTTACCGGAATTGAGATTTAGACTTTAGAAAATTAAATTAATTAATTTTAAGTAAGCATGTCAATTTTCGTTGCGATCCGAGCTACATTTGAAGCTCGGAGAATTTGCAAAGATTTAAAAAATTATCGTTGTCGTGAACTTCGGAAAATCATAACTTGAGAGCGGCTTGTCGAACCCTGAATTTGACTTAGCCGTTGGATTCGTAGTACCGGCCGTATTTACCTTAGGGGCACATTTCGTCGAAAACCGAGTTAACCTTAGTCCAATTCGTCAAATGAGGTTAAGAAATTTATTTATATCAAATTATATATATATAGATATATACATATTAATATAATTTTGGTATAAAAGGGCCGATCGATTATGTTTTTTTTTCTTCTTCTTCGTTTCTGCCGAACTAGTCGCGCGCTAGAGAGAAGGTCTGCATTCGTAAGGAGTCTTCGGTCGGTTGCTGCGGGAGCTCTAGTGCTCGGAATCTTCACCGGAGTATGAAATCGGAAAGCTCTCGCTGAGTTCTACGCGTGTGCGGTGAGTATTTTCGGTTTAGTCGATTTTTGGGGTTGGAGTGTAGCCCTAACCTTCCTTTCCGTCCAAAACCTTTCAGAAATTCGTAAGTGTGGTCTTCTCTTCGGCCGATCCTTGGCGTGGAGCGCGTAGGAGTTGGAAAGCGGGAGATTTTAGGCAAGTGGTGGATTCTACCTTATCTTCCTACCTCTCTTTAATTTTCTTAGGCGTATGGATATGGTATGTTTATTTTATGTCATTAGTCTTTTTTAGTTTTACGGTTTCAATCGAGTAGTTGAGTAAATTAGTTGAGTGGTTGTGTGAGATTAAGTCGAATTCGTCGAGTAGTCGAGTGAGTAAATTATTCGTCGAGTAGTTTAAGGTAATTCATCGAGTAGTGTAAATTCGTCGAGTGGTTGAGTCGACTTAACCGAATCGTTGAGTTGAATTCGTTGAGTAAATAAGTTAGATTCGCCGAGTCGTTAATTCGAATTCGTCGAGTGGTTTCATCAAATTCGTCGAGTAGTTAGTTTGATTCGTCTAATACTTGTTCGATTCGTCGAGTAATCCCGCCGAATTCATCATATGGTCTGGATGAATTCGTCGTGTAGGGCTGTTGATACTTGGAATTTTCTGTATTTTGGTCCTTTTTGTGTCGTCGTGGCGACCCGATGTCAAGCTTTTGTGTGGTGCAAAATTTTGTTAATAAGTTGTTTTTTTGGACTGTTGGTTGGGTTGGAATGGATGACCACCACCACAGTGCCTGTTGTGAATCTTTGTACCCGGTGGATTTGAGACAGACTATTAGGTTGGGTTGCAATGAATGAGTACCACCTCAGAACCGTTTTATGTCTGGTATTACTAATTCACTTTTCAACTTAATTATCAGTGTCTTTATAAATATTCATCGCACTTGGAGCAAGACTTTACTCTTTTATTGAGTCAATCCTGCTAAAATATTATACCTTATTGTTCATAAGACTTTGTTTGCTGTTGATTTACAGTTGCTCTCGTTGAGTTGGTAACCTTATTAATTTACCAATCCTTTAATTCTGTTTTGAGTTGTCTTTTGCGTCTTTGTGCTGAGACATTCTTTTCTTTTGAATACCTCAGGTTTGGACCAGTAGCAGTTAGAGCTGGCCAAGCTGTCTCTTCCAGACTTCTGTAGTTGATTTCTTTTCCTCATTGATGAGACGTACGTAGTCTGTTGTGCTTATTTTTGACTTTTGCGATATATTTCTGTTACTTTCTGATTTTTTATGGGTTCATGTCAGATTGTTGGCACTCATAGCTTAGTTCTTTTATGTAGACTGTTTACTTATTGTTCCTGCTACTACTACTTACTGCTGTTGATGCGCATGCATTGCTATCTAGGAAGGATTTATATTAGGATGCATGGTAGTTATTTTACGTGTAAAAAAATCTGCATCTTTACTCATAGCATGATTTCAATCAAATGTCACCCTACTTTAATTTGAAGATTGTAAAAGTTTTTTTCTTACTTATACTAAAACTAGATATTTGCATACCATTAGCATAATGTTTGGTCGATCTTCATGCTCATATACGATAAAACGAATTAAACTTCATATTTTCTTTCCGCTGCGTATTTATATATTTTTCTACTTGTGGACTAGCGGATCCATTAGACCGAGGGACACGGTCTTGAACTTCAAATGTAAATCCTATATTTCAACATAAAGTATATATATATATCTTTTATGAAATTAAATAAAGAGCCGGAGATGCCTGAGCGTTTGTAGTTGTCTCTTGCCTGACGTGGCATAACAACGCGTATTTTCTCTCACTCTGATAATATATTTATATATTGAGAAAAATGCGTGTTGTGACACTTCCTGTGTAAGTTTGTAAAAGTAAAGGATGCATCCCTCTATCTTTTGAAATATAAAAAATCTCCCTTATATATAAGTTTACATTTCATTGTATGCACACATAGAAAGATCTCATAACTGAGGGGTACTTTTGTAAATGCATGTTATGAAATGTAAACTCAAAATAAAATCTTGTCATTTAAGAGAATAGGAGGATGCAGCTTGTAATTATGCTAACTTCCAATGGAGAGTTGAGTAATTTACATATATAGTCATGCATGGGCCCACCCACTGGACGCAATAATGTGAATGCAATTTTCAAGGAAGCAATAATAACACATTTAATTGTTCTTGTAGTGGGAGTTCAAGATTCCTTTTTTTTGAAAGTAGGATCTTCATGTGATGAAGTTTTGTTATTAAGCTTTATATATATTAAAAGAAATGTATAACAAGATGATAATATTGTTTATGGCCCTCCATGTATGCCTCTATTAATAAGTTGTGAAGAGGCTGAAGAGGGAAGACACAAGATAATGTCGTATTGCTAATCATCAAGAGAATGAAGACACAAAAATAGTTCATAATGCCTTGACTTTAAAGAGTATTGTCATTAATCCTTATTGCTGTGATTTTTGTTCCTCCACTGGCTAGGGACAAAAGAACTTGTGCTTTATCCCCTAAGAATCTTAAAAAACAGATTCCATGCAAGCTATCTTGATAGAGATTTTGTTTTTTTAATGGAAACTATAAGCTTCATGAAATATAATAAAAACGGAAGAGATGGGGAGAATTTAGGAGAAATCTCAAAAATGGCTAAGGAATCTCCCGTGGATAGCTGCGAGGTTTTTGATGAGCTTGGAAAGGGTGACTTTGAGGTTGCCGCGACAATCAAAACTGATAAATGGTGATGGCAACAGAGTTAGAGAGACTTCAAATTTCACTGATATGGAGTGCAAATTGACAAAAACACAATCATCATGAAATATTTGTTTGACATGACAACGGTTATGACTGCGCCCATGAAAAGAAAACTAATTTTAAACATAAAAATGAATGAAGTTTTTTAGGTGGGGTCGGGCATTCACGAACGACGGTTCATAACCATTGTGTTCACGATCTCCACCACCGTGCCAAACAGCCCCATAATTAGCCATAAAATATAAAATAAAGATGAAAAAAATGAAATTAATTGTGGTATCTAATTAATGTATAATTTACATTCTGTGTACTTCTTTCTAAGTTTGCATTAGATATATCATATAAGAGTTATTTATCTTGATCTTCTCAATAAGTTTGTAATACATGTTACATCCATCTATTTTTTGAAATTATAAAAATCTCCTCTGCAAATTTACATTTATAATATATTTGCAAGACATATTTCCTTGCATGCATGTTATGAAATGTAAACCTACAAAATTTCAAAAAATAGAGGAATGTAACCTATAATTATGCTAACTCTCATAAAAAAATGAGTTTACTAGTTAATCATAACTGTATCAAAAAATTACACTTGTTTTTCAATTATGTTTAGGCTCACACTTCACATCCAATGAAGGCAGAAATAGACGCGAAAACAAATATAGAACGATCAAACAAACATAAAATCAAAACACAGAAGACACAGATTAACGTGGTTCGCCCCAAGATGGGCTATGTCCACGGGCAACAACAGTCCAATTTTCACTAGATCAAGAATGAAGACAGTAACAGAGATGTAGGCAGTTTTTAGATTTCTGAATGATGCAAACCCTAGAATGAAAAAAAAATTGTATAACACTCCGTACATTTACAAAATATGTCATGGTGTTTCCTCGGGTTCCACAACATCCGGTCTTATATGGACTGGTCAAGCTCCAATGCAGACCCATTTTATTCAAGAGGCTTTTACTTTGAATCATCTACATGGCAAATATAATTTCTAAGTATTGTTGAGGCGCTTTTTTGGTGAACAAGGGTTGGTCATATCATTAGGATGTGCACCAAATTAAGAGGTTGTCCAACTATTTTGGGTGCTCCCAAATGGCTTAAATAATTTATAACCACGATAAGTTGGTCCTCTAAACTATGAATTTTGCATTGAATCTTACTATTCTTGATCCTAAAAAGAGTGGCTAACAATGTAAACTAAGCAAATAGTAGCTAGAAGTAATGCTTGTGATGACGATAACAAAGGTAGAAATTCAGCGAACTATTTTTTGAGCTTTCACTTATTAAGGAAGAGATCGATTAAACATTTAATATAATAATGACCTGGGGCCTATTTGGGAGGGTTTTTTAGCTTTAAATCATTTTCTGAAAAACGCTAACGCACTTTACAAACTGTTTGGAAGTCTATCGGTTGGAAAATCTACTGCTAAAAACTCATTTTTCTCCTCTTTTTGAAAAGTCATAGGCCTTGATATGCACTCATATTATGGGTTCTCATCTATATATACAAAATTGAGTGGCGTTTAGTCAAAAATCTCACTCCTCCACTAAGATAATGGTGGTTTTGAAAACCGGATCGGATGTCAAACCGTCAGAGAGAAAAATTCAAGGTTAAATCGGTCCAACCGGGTGAATGGGGTCGAACCGTGAAATATATATATATATATATAATGAATAATATTATTTTATACAGATTTTATAATGATATTAATATGATATACATTTTATTATGGTATACTATTATTAAATTAGTATTAATTTGAATAATTGAGCTTACATTTTATTATGTTATTAATATGGTATTATTATGTATACTATTATTATGGTATTATTATGTATACTACTTGTTATACCACCCATAAAGGCCTTGGGGTGCGTCTAAAGGAAGCACCACTGAAGAGAGATGGGGTCGGCGGTCAACACGCAATCGCCCGAATCAAAGAAACCGAACCCGCCATTTCCGCCGCCCACCGTCAGAAGCAGAGCGCGCGCAAGCGCGTGCGCTGCCGCGCGCACAATAGCGCGCGGGCAGCGCCCCCCGTCGCGGGGGAACGGCCCCGCCGCACCCCCATGGGGGTGCGGCCAAGCCGCACCCCCCTTGGGGGCGCGGCCCAGCCGCACCCTTCAAGGGGTGCGGCCAAGCCGCACCCCCATGGGGGTGCGGCCAAGCCGCACCTCCCATGGGGGTGCGGCCAAGCCGCACCCCTGAGGGGGTGCGGCCGAGCCGTACCCCTCAAGGGGTGCGACTCCGCCGCACCTCCCATAGGGTGCGGCCCAACCGCACCCCTCAAGGGGTGCGGCCAAGCCGCACCCCCCCCGGGGTGCGCCTCCGCCGCGCCTCCCATAGGATGCGGTCCGGCCCCCTTCCCTCGCCTTTTTCCATAAGGGGGCTCGTAAGGGACACCGCCGTATTCACGCCCCCTCATGGGGCGCGTCCGATCCCGATTCCCCTTTGGGGGACAACTTTCCGTTCCACCGTTTGCTCGGAACGCCTCCGCGCTCACGCGCGCTCAGAACGCTTCCGAACGCGTTCGGGAGCGTTCTCACTTTTTGTCTTTCCGGCATCTCACTTTTTGTCTTTCAGGCGTCTCACTTTTTGTCTTTCCGGCATCTCACTTTTTGTCTTTCAGGCGTCTCACTTTTTGTCTTTCAGGCGTCTCACTTTTTGTCTTTCAGGCTTCTCACTTTTCAGGAACAGTCGGTCGCCTTTTTCACCTCCAACAGGACTGCCCGAACTGCCCGATCTGCCCAAGCTGCCCGAGGGGCAAGGTGGTCATTTACGAAAAATAGTGATCCGAGGGCCCCGAACCGGAGAATATGATTCGTCCACCGAGCATTTATGGAAACTGCCAACGGCAAAATTACCGGGCCGCCCCCGACAAAAACTATAAAAGGAGCCCCATGGCTTCATTTGAAAGGACCTGGACTTCTGGACTCGGGAGAGCTCCTTGCAGACTTTTGCGGAATTCTCCTTCGGCACTTGAAGATCTCCTTCGGGACTTGAAGATCTCCTTCGGGACTTGAAGATCTCCTTCGGGACTTGAAGATCTTCATCTTCCAGAAAGGCGACTAGCCTTCTCGATTCCGAAAGGCGACAAGCAGTTCTCAGAAGAGGAAGACGACGAGCCTTCTCGATTCCGAAAGGCGACGAGCAGTTCTCAGAAGAGAAAGGCGACTAGCCTTCTCGATTCCGAAAGGCGACAAGCAGTTCTCAGAAGAGAAAGGCGACTAGCCTTCTCGATTCCGAAAGGCGACAAGCAGTTCTCAGAAGAGGAAGACGACGAGCCTTCTCGATTCCGAAAGGCGACGAGCAGTTCTCAGAAGAGAAAGGCGACTAGCCTTCTCGATTCCGAAAGGCGACAAGCAGTTCTCAGAAGAGAAAGACGACGAGCCTTCTCGATTCCGAAAGGCGACGAGCAGTCCTCAGAAGAGAAAGGCGACTAGCCTTCTCGATTCCGAAAGGCGACAAGCAGTTCTTAGAAGAGGAAGACGACGAGCCTTCTCGATTCCGAAAGGCGACGAGCAGCTCTCAGAGGGGAAAGGCGACTAGCCTTCCCGCTTCCGAAAGGCGACTAGCAGTCTTTGAAGGAAAAAGGACTTAGTTTTTTCGTGAGGTGGCCTGTCACCCTCGAAGCTCTCTTTCTCCAAATATTGTAACGAGCAGCGGTCTGTCGCGCTCGAGTTCTAGCTTCCAAGTTATAACTCCTCCAGAAGATAGTGAAGTTTGGTCGGCACAGCTCCGGCCGCGTGGTTTTTTACCCTTTCCGGGTTTTCCACGTTAAAAAGTCTCTGCGTACTCAACGAACCTCAAATTGACTGTTTGCGCGCTTAGCTCGCTCACGAGCTAAGGCGGTTCAAGTGAACCGGTCTACCAAGAGCCCTAAGCGTTCCGCAACAGTTTGGCGCCGTCTGTGGGAACGATTCCCAATCACCAAGCAAGGAGCTCCCGGACGCAACGCTCGCCGCGCCCGAATTCACGGAACCAACAAGAGTAGAAGCCACTCTCGAGCTATCCGACGCATGGAGTTCCTCAACCCCTGAAGACCCGGCAAAGGAAAAAGGGCCTCCTCCTTGCGCGCTCACAAGCGCGCCTCCTCCTTGCGCGCTCCCAAGCGCGCCGCCTCCTTGCGCGCTCACTAGCGCGTCGCATCCTTGCGCGCTCCCAAGTGCGCCGCCTCCTTCCGCGCTCACTAGCGCGCCGCCTCCTTGCGCGCTCACTAGCGCGCCGCCTCCTTGCGCGCTCACTAGCGCGCCGCCTCCTTCCGCGCTCACTATCGCGTCGCATCCTTGCGCGCTCCCAAGCGCGCCGCCTCCTTGCGCGCTCACTAGCGCGCCGCCTCCTTGCGCGCTCACTAGCGCGCCGCCTCCTTGCGCGCTCACTAGCGCGCCGCCTCCTTGCGCGCTCACTAGCGCGTCGCCTCCTGGCGCGCTCACTAGCGCGCCGCCTCCTTCCGCGCTCACTAGCGCGCCGCCTCCTTGCGCGCTCACTAGCGCGCCGCCTCCTTCCGCGCTCACTAGCGCGCCGCCTCCTTGCGCGCTCACTAGCGCGCCGCCTCCTTCCGCGCTCACTAGCGCGCCGCCTCCTTGCGCGCTCACTAGCGCGCCGCCTCCTTGCGCGCTCACTAGCACGCCGCCTCCTTCCGCGCTCACTAGCGCGTCGCATCCTTGCGCGCTCCCAAGCGCGCCGCCTCCTTGCGCGCTCACTAGCGCGTCGCCTCCTTGCGCGCTCACTAGCGCGCCTCCTCCTTGCGCGCTCCCGAGCGCGCCTCCTCCTTGCGCGCTCACAAGCGCGCCTCCTCCTTCCGCGCTCACTAGCGCGCCGCCTCCTTGCGCGCTCACTAGCGCGTCGCATCCTTGCGCGCTCCCAAGTGCGCCGCCTCCTTGCGCGCTCCCAAGCGCGCCGCCTCCTTGCGCGCTCACTAGCGCGCCGCCTCCTTGCGCGCTCACTAGCGCGCCGCCTCCTTGCGCGCTCACTAGCGCGCCGCCTCCTTGCGCGCTCACTAGCGCGTCGCCTCCTGGCGCGCTCACTAGCGCGCCGCCTCCTTCCGCGCTCACTAGCGCGCCGCCTCCTTGCGCGCTCACTAGCGCGCCGCCTCCTTCCGCGCTCACTAGCGCGCCGCCCCCTTGCGCGCTCACTAGCGCGCCGCCTCCTTCCGCGCTCACTAGCGCGCCGCCTCCTTGCGCGCTCACTAGCGCGCCGCCTCCTTGCGCGCTTACTAGCGCGCCGCCTCCTTCCGCGCTCACTAGCGCGCCGCCTCCTTGCGCGCTCACTAGCGCGTCGCCTCCTTGCGCGCTCACTAGCGCGCCTCCTCCTTGCGCGCTCCCGAGCGCGCCTCCTCCTTGCGCACTCACTAGCGCACCTCCCCCTGGCGCGCTCACAAACGCGCCTCCTCCTTCCGCGCTCACTAGCGCGCCTCCTCCTTGCGCGCTCACAAGCGCGCCTCCTCCTTCCACGCTCACTAGCACGCCTCCCCCTTTCGCGCTCACTAGCGCGCCTCCTCCTTGCGCGCTCACTAGCGCGCCTCCACCTTGCGCGCTGACGCTCCAGTAAAGGACAACACAGCTCCCACGCTGCAGAGCATCATGCTCCCGCGTTGCAGGGCACACAGCTCCCACGCTGCAGAGCAGCATGCTCCCGCGTTGCAGGGCGCACAGCTCCCACGCTGCAGAGCATCATGCTCCCGCGTTGCAGGGCACACAGCTCCCACGCTGCAGAGCATCATGCTCCCGCGTTGCAGGGCACACAGCTCCCACGCTGCAGAGCATCATGCTCCCGCGTTGCAGGGCACACAGCTCCCACGCTGCAGAGCATCATGCTCCCGCGTTGCAGGGCACACAGCTCCCACGCTGCAAAGCATCATGCTCCCGCTATTCACCGGTCAAGTCTACATCATGTAAAAGCCGCGGGCACAGAACCGCGCAAAAAGTCGCGAGCAAAAGCACGTGCACTAAAGCCGCGAGCACAGACTCGTGCACTAAAGCCGCGAGCACAGACTCGTGCACCAAAGCCGCGGGCACAGAACCGCGCAAAAAGTCGCGAGCAAAAGCACGCGCACTAAAGCCGCGAGCACAGACTCGTGCACTAAAGCCGCGAGCACAGACTCGTGCACCAAAGCCGCGAGCACAGACTCGTGCACCAAAGCCGCGGGCACAGAACCGCGCAAAAAGTCGCGAGCAAAGGCACGTGCACCAAAGCCGCGGACACAGAACCGTGCAAAAAAGTCGCGAGCAAAGGCTCGTGCACGAAAGCCGCGAGCACAGACTCGTGCACCAAAGCCGCGAGCACAGACTCGTGCAAAAAAGCCGCAAGCACAGACTTGCGCAAACTAATTTTCTATTGTGTAAAAGCCGCGGGCTCAGAACCGCTCAAGCTAATCTGTCATTTTGCAGAAACCCCTCAGCCCATGCGGATATCACAGCCGGGCAGCAAGCCCACAACGACATCGGAAAACCAACACCCTCCGACATCAGCTCTTACCAGAAAAGCGCCGCACAGTGGACAATGGGTAAAGTCGCCACAGAAAAATTAAAACCTCCGAACTCCTCGCATCGAAACTCGGACTCCGAAGGTTTGGGGGGCTTATGTTATACCACCCATAAAGGCCTTGGGGTGCGTCTAAAGGAAGCACCACTGAAGAGAGATGGGGTCGGCGGTCAACACGCAATCGCCCGAATCAAAGAAACCGAACCCGCCATTTCCGCCGCCCACCGTCAGAAGCAGAGCGCGCGCAAGCGCGTGCGCTGCCGCGCGCACAATAGCGCGCGGGCAGCGCCCCCCGTCGCGGGGGAACGGCCCCGCCGCACCCCTCAAGGGGTGCGGCCAAGCCGCACCCCCCTTGGGGGCGCGGCCCAACCGCACCCTTCAAGGGGTGCGGCCAAGCCGCACCCCCATGGGGGTGCGGCCAAGCCGCACCTCCCATGGGGGTGCGGCCAAGCCGCACCCCTGAGGGGGTGCGGCCCAGCCGCACCCCTCAAGGGGTGCGGCCCAGCCGCACCCCTCAAGGGGTGCGGCCCAGCCGCACCCCTCAAGGGGTGCGACTCCGCCGCACCTCCCATAGGGTGCGGCCCAACCGCACCCCCCCGGGGTGCGCCTCCGCCGCGCCTCCCATAGGATGCGGTCTGGCCCCCTTCCCTCGCCTTTTTCCATAAGGGGGCTCGTAAGGGACACCGCCGTATTCACGCCCCCTCATGGGGCGCGTCCGATCCCGATTCCCCTTTGGGGGACAACTTTCCGTTCCACCGTTTGCTCGGAACGCCTCCGCGCTCACGCGCGCTCAGAACGCTTCCGAACGCGTTCGGGAGCGTTCTCACTTTTTGTCTTTCCGGCATCTCACTTTTTGTCTTTCAGGCGTCTCACTTTTTGTCTTTCCGGCATCTCACTTTTTGTCTTTCAGGCGTCTCACTTTTTGTCTTTCAGGCGTCTCACTTTTTGTCTTTCAGGCTTCTCACTTTTCAGGAACAGTCGGTCGCCTTTTTCACCTCCAACAGGACTGCCCGAACTGCCCGATCTGCCCAAGCTGCCCGAGGGGCAAGGTGGTCATTTACGAAAAATAGTGATCCGAGGGCCCCGAACCGGAGAATATGATTCGTCCACCGAGCATTTATGGAAACTGCCAACGGCAAAATTACCGGGCCGCCCCCGACAAAAACTATAAAAGGAGCCCCATGGCTTCATTTGAAAGGACCTGGACTTCTGGACTCGGGAGAGCTCCTTGCAGACTTTTGCGGAATTCTCCTTCGGCACTTGAAGATCTCCTTCGGGACTTGAAGATCTCCTTCGGGACTTGAAGATCTCCTTCGGGACTTGAAGATCTTCATCTTCCAGAAAGGCGACTAGCCTTCTCGATTCCGAAAGGCGACAAGCAGTTCTCAGAAGAGGAAGACGACGAGCCTTCTCGATTCCGAAAGGCGACGAGCAGTTCTCAGAAGAGAAAGGCGACTAGCCTTCTCGATTCCGAAAGGCGACAAGCAGTTCTCAGAAGAGAAAGGCGACTAGCCTTCTCGATTCCGAAAGGCGACAAGCAGTTCTCAGAAGAGGAAGACGACGAGCCTTCTCGATTCCGAAAGGCGACGAGCAGTTCTCAGAAGAGAAAGGCGACTAGCCTTCTCGATTCCGAAAGGCGACAAGCAGTTCTCAGAAGAGAAAGACGACGAGCCTTCTCGATTCCGAAAGGCGACGAGCAGTCCTCAGAAGAGAAAGGCGACTAGCCTTCTCGATTCCGAAAGGCGACAAGCAGTTCTCAGAAGAGGAAGACGACGAGCCTTCTCGATTCCGAAAGGCGACGAGCAGCTCTCAGAGGGGAAAGGCGACTAGTCTTCCCGCTTCCGAAAGGCGACTAGCAGTCTTTGAAGGAAAAAGGACTTAGTTTTTTCGTGAGGTGGCCTGTCACCCTCGAAGCTCTCTTTCTCCAAATATTGTAACGAGCAGCGGTCTGTCGCGCTCGAGTTCTAGCTTCCAAGTTATAACTCCTCCAGAAGATAGTGAAGTTTGGTCGGCACAGCTCCGGCCGCGTGGTTTTTTACCCTTTTCGGGTTTTCCACGTTAAAAAGTCTCTGCGTACTCAACGAACCTCAAATTGACTGTTTGCGCGCTTAGCTCGCTCACGAGCTAAGGCGGTTCAAGTGAACCGGTCTACCAAGAGCCCTAAGCGTTCCGCAACACTACTATTGTATACTACTTTACTATTATTATTATGTATACCGAAAAGATATAGAGAGAGAGAAAAGGGGAGGGAAGAGAGAGAGCGGCTGTGGCAGAGTAAGAGAGAGAGAGAGAGGAGAGAGAGGAAAGAGGGAGGGGGAGAGAGAGGGCGGTGATGAGAAAGAGAGAAGCCAGAGAGAGATATTTAATTTTAAAGTTAGTCCCACATTGACTATAAATAGAAGAATAATTTTATTGGCAAACCTAATTTAGCTATTGGCAAATCACTTAATTTAGGATTCACACACTTTTCCTTTCTCCTTTATGAAACCTATTGGCAGCCCATAATATCTCCTCTCGTGAAACACGCGGCCGACCCCTTCCGATCGAAAACCTATCTTCCTCTGCGCCGATCGCCGCGCGTCGCTCGCTACATCCGCTCACCACCGCCGCTAGAAGCTTCTCGCCATAGGAGCTCGCCACCGCCCCTCGCCGTCAGCCGGTAGACACTGCAGGTTCGCCCCCAAACCTAGCTTGGTGCCTTAGCCATGATTATCTTCTTCTTATCCGCCCGCTGCCCCTCATCTTTCTCTGGTCGACACAGAAAATCAAGAGTGAAGAACACAACATTCTCTCCATAACTCTTTCAGGATTTAAACCATAAAACTTAAACGTAAAAACTCCTACAAGAAGATATGCACGTGCATACAACAACAACAACAACAGAATAGTCCCCAATCTAGATATGCTCGTGCATAACAATGGTGCTCGTATGTATGGATGTGCAGTTTTTGGCTAATTGGAAAGTTGCAAAATAATGGTGCTCGTATGTACGGAGCAATATATGCAGCTAGTTTTGACGGGCTCTTTTGGTTCCACTAGCTAGTCTTAACTAATTATTCATGTACTATCTAACATAAATATGACTTTCTAGAAATTTTTGGAGAATTTAGATGCTTCTAATTATTGCAAATTTTGTATAACTTACGTTATGTTGATTTAATTTTTTTTATTTTTCTCTTGGTCTGCCTTTAACATAATGGTATGTCTGTAAATTTTTGCGATCTGACATTAACAATGAACTGCCATTAGCGTAAATAGGTTTGCCAATAACACTGTTCTAAATAGAACGGGGCCTAAATAAAAATCAATAGTGAAATTGCTTAAAACTGTGAACCGCCCGGTTGCATGGAAACCGGTCCGATTTCTGGTTAACCGGTCCAACCGCCCGGTTAACCGGTTCTGGGCTGATTTTTGGCGGGCGCGGTTTTAGTCACTTGACCGGACCGGCAGTGGACCGGTTGGCAGTCCAACCGGTTGAACCGACCGGTCCGGCCCGGTTTTTAAAACCGGGAGCATACGCATTATATTCTCATCACTAAGACATCGATTAAACATTGAACTTTTGGCACTTTGCACCCTGTAATTACAGGCGTTTGGCACTTTGCACCCCACCTTTCAATATTTGGCACTTTGCACCCTTCAAAACCATTATTAGAGCACTTTGCACCCTGTAGCAGATTTTGTTCCATGTAAATATAATCTGAAATTAAACAGGGGGGGTAAAACTGGAATTTCAAAGCTTTTATCCTCTCAAAACCTTGAATCTCCCGTGTATCCCAAACCCTCGCCGCTATCTTCCCTGCGCCCTTCTCCCGATCCACCTGCGCCCTTCTCGTGCTCCGCCTCTCAGCGAGCCAAGCCCCGGCGATCTACAAGAGAGAACCGTCGGCGATCTACAAGAGAGAACCGGCGATCTCGTGCTCCGCCTCTCAGCGAGCCAAGCCCCAGCGAGCCAGGCCCCGACCCAAATACCCTCGCCGCTCTCTTCCGCACTCTTCTCCTGCTCCGTCTAGCATTACATTTCTTCCTTGCTGCTTCGCCGAACCAAGGTCCTGCTGCTGAACACACTCCTGCTGCTGAACCTATCATCTGCTGCTTTCCGAAACAGTGTTCTGCTACTTCACCGTGGAAGGTTCTGCTGCTTCACCTTGTTTTCATCATCATCTACTCATCGTGGAAGGTATAACATTTGAAATCCCTAATTATTTTAGGCTATAAGCAATTATTTAGGATGGTTTGGTGTTAGATTTTGTTGTTTCCAAATTGTTTCCTTTAATCTTGGTGTTAGATTTTGTTGTTTCTATCTTGTCCAATTTTTTTGTTTCCTTTTTTTTAGAATGGTTTGGGTAATGCGAAATCAAGAGTCAAATGAAAGGGCCCTTTACATGCCATATGAAGCGTCGCTGTTCACTGTTAGAATGCATCATTCCGGGTCCTTTTTTGGTTCAACAAGTATGTCTTATATGCCTGATGTAGTGAATATGTTTGACTACTGCGATTACAACGAGTTAGTCTTAACTGATTTGCATGAAATGGCAAGAGAGCTCGGTCACTTGTCCTGGGTTAGATTTTACTGCAGATTAAGTGGACCAGAAGACTGCAATAATCTGAATTTACTTGATACTGACGAAGATGTTAAAAATCTTATTAAACATATCAACCGTGAAAGAGAAGTGGATGTTTACGTTGAGACTATTGAAGCTCATCCTCAAAGTAATTCTGATATTGCGGTAGAAAATATTTTTGAACTTGATAATAGAAGTGAATCCCTTAGCAGCGAAGAGGACACAGATGAGAATGATTCTACATTTAGTGATGATTTTGTAGATGATTTTGAGCACGATGATATGGAGTATGACGAAAATATTGATGAAGCTATTGAGTGGGTGGGATTGAAGGAGCCAAATGAACCATGTGTGCGTGAACAGAATCAAATGGTGGAGCATTACAAGGGTAAATGTTCCCTCACCACAAACTCCAATAAAACGAAATCATCAAGGTACCAAATTTATCAAGGAAATGCATGCGAATCACATTTTGAATTTGAAGTAGGAATGTGTTTCGCTACAGCTGAAGAGTTTCGAGAAGCTGTTAGGATATATTCTAACATGCAAGGAAAGCCAATCAAATTTACCAAGAATTGTAGTGATAAAATTCAAGTCACTTGTGAATGTGGTTGGAAAATGTACGCTTCCTTTATATCAAAAAATGATAATACTTTTCAAGTGAAGACCATTAAAGATGAACACACATGCTATAGGACTGCAACATCTAAACATTGTACTTCTGATTTCCTTGCAAAGAAATATCAACACCACCTTAGGAGTAACCCTGAGTGGCCGGTGACTTCAATGCAAGAAATGATGCAAATGGAAAACAGAACATCTCTTTCTATCTGGAAAATGTATAGAGCGAAAAAACATGCAAATAAAATCATACATGGCACAGAGTTGGAGCAATATGCTAGTTTATGGGACTACTGCGAAGAAATCCGTCGAACCAATCCTAACACAACTGTCAAAGTCCAATGTAAACAAGACTTGGTATCGGAAGCATGCATTTTTAAAAGGCTGTATATATGTTGGGGTGCTTTGAAGTTGGGTTTTCTTGCAGGATGTCGACCCGTCATAGGTCTAGATGGAACACACTTAAAGACCTCAAATAGCGGAGTTTTACTATGTGCGGTCGGTGTTGACGGGAACAACGGTATTTATCCAATAGCATATGCCATGGTAAGAAGGGAAAATAGAAAATCATGGGAATGGTTTATTAGTCTTTTGATACAGGATTTGAATATCGTTAATAACTATGTTTGGACCATCATGTCTGATAAGCAAAAAGGTTTGATACGTGCAGTAGAAGAATTACTACCTAATGCAGAGCATAGGTTTTGCTTAAGACATATGTACAGTAATTTTAAGCAAATCCATAAAGGATTACAACTTAAAAATTTATTGTGGAAAGCTGCATCGGCTAGTAGAATGGTGGATTTTAATGCGGAAATGGAAAAGCTGAGAGCACACAATATAGTGGCATACAATTGGGTAAGGGCGAGAGAACCAAGAAATTGGGCAAGATCACATTTTAGTACATGGCCGAAGTGTGATATGCTACTCAATAATTTGTGCGAATGTTTCAACAATGTAATCTTAAAGGCAAGAGGCAAACCCATTATAACAATGCTTGAGATCATAAGAGTGATTATGATGAGGAGAATATACACACAAAGAGATAAAATGCTAAGGTGGAGTGGAGAAATTTGTCCAAATATTCAAAAAATCATTGAAAACAACAAAAGAGAAGTTCATGATTACATTTTAGAATGGAATGGCAATGACAAATTTGAGGTTAAAGGGTGGGCCGGTGAAAAATGGACCGTTGAATTATCATCCCAAAGTTGTAGTTGCAGAAAGTGGGATCTAACTGGAATACCATGCGTGCACGCCATAGCTTGCATATTCTACAAAAGGGAAAGAGTTGAAGACTATGTAGATTTTTGGTACAAAAAAACCACCTATTTGAAAGCATATGAACACTTGCTGAATCCTATTAAGGGACAAAGAGAGTGGCCATGTGGAAATCAAAATATTGTGGTACCATGGAATACTAAAACCAAAAAGGCAGGAAGACCTTCAATGCAAGCTCGAAGGAAGAGGCGGATGAGTTGAGTAATCAAAAATATGGTTTGAAAAGATCCGGTACTAAATATGCATGCTCCAATTGTGGAGAGACGGGTCATAACAAGAAAAGTTGCGCTCAATCATCAAAAAATGCTGAGCCGACAATGGCAACAACAACGTTCCGATCAAAATTACCGGTATGTAAAACATCATTTATCAGCGTTCTTGCTTTTTTTAATCTAATTAGTAATAATAATTTGCTACAATTACACAGGTAAAGAAGAAGAGTACAAAGTCAAGCTATATTGCTACTCAAGAATCAGTTACTGCGTCATTTCATCACGGTGAGTTACAATTAGAGATTATATTTCACACAATTAATCTGCAATAAGTTATTTACAATTTCTTAAATTTCACACAAACTTAAATATGTTTTTATTTAACAGGTGAGGAAGATGTTTGGGATGACACTGCATAGGAAGTGTGGAGATTCATCATTTAGAGATTATATTGATATTATGTGCTTGTTTTGTATAATGAGATTTGTGATGCATCTTACGTGTTTTGGAAATCCTAAAGTTATTATCTCTATTTGGACCTTGATATAATGATATTATGCCTAATATTTTATAAGATCAGTCACTTGATCTTTACTTGATAAGTTAATCGCTTAGACGTTAACCGGTTTCCGAAAAATCACACAATTTGATGTTTCAATTTTTTTTAATTAAAAAATTAACAATTTATTATTCAAAACAACTTTTTTATACTTTTATGTCGCAGCGACTTGATTATGTAAAATGATACCTGCTCAAAAAAGTCCCTATTTCAACAAATTTCGGCAATAAGTTAATAAAAATATGTATGGCCTGCGTATAATAATGTATAAAAAAAACACGTGTATTGCGCATGAGATAATGAAATTTGTGTGGTCTGCATATAGTAGCGCATGAGATGATGAAATTTCACACCAAAAAAAGAATGGTCTGCGTATAGCAGAGCATTACAACTATGATGGTCGGTTAAATGTTTGGTTTGCAGAACTTTTTAATGCTTGGATTGTGTATGACCATAAAATGATGGTCTGCTTATAGCTATAAAAAGAATAGGAATTATTTTTGGGGAGAGGATCCCACCTGCCGAATTTAATAGAGGGTCTGCGTATAGCTAGCTATAAATTGAATACGAATTAAATATAGCAGATAAAACAAAATCCTGGTGCGTGACCAAAATACCCCTCCAACTATAACTTTCGGAATTTAATAAATAGAAAAGAAATAAAAAAATAACTGCAGGGTGCAAAGTGCTTCATTAAGGACTTTAAAGGGTGCAAAGTGCCAAAGTTTAAATATAAGGGTGCAAAGTGCCAAACGCCTGTAATTACAGGGTGCAAAGTGCCAAAAGTTCATTAAACATTTAATATAATGATGACCCGGGGCCTTTTTGGGAGGGTTTTTTAGCTTTATTTTGTTTTCAGAAAAACGATAACGCACTTTACAAACTGTTTGGAAAGTCGATCGGTTGGAGAAGCTACCGCTCAAAACTCATTTTCTCCAATATTTGATAAGTCATGAGCCTCCTACTTTTCAACCTTTTCGGAAAGCATTTTCTCATCCCAATACACATTTGACGCTGTGGAAATATTTTCCTCCTCGCGATCCATTTCCACAACACGGCGGAAACACTAGCCTTTCTCCTGACGACGAAGTTCTCCCGACAATCTATTTTTCGCCAGGGCGCCCAGTTTCGGCCCAGGCGTGCATTTTTTCGCCCGGTCGTGCATTTTCCGCCCGGGCGCGCATTTTTAGCGCTAGCATGCATTTTTCTACCTAACACGCATTTTAAGCCCGAGCGCGTATTTTCCGCCCGGGTGCGCGTTTTTTCGCCCGGGTGCGCATTTTTCGCTTGACATGCATTTTTCGCAGTGGCATGCATTTTCTCGCCCGAGCGCATTTTTCGTCCCTAATGCGCATTTTCGGCCCTAGAGCTACTATTCGGCCCGAGAGCACATTTTCGGCCCGGGCGTGCATTTTCGGCCCTGACGCGCATTTTTCGGTCCGGGAGCACATTTTTTGGCCAGAGAGCACATTTTCGGCAAGGGCGCACATTTTTGGGTTGGACGCACATTTTCAGCCCGGGCGCATATTTTTCAGCTCGGGCTCGCATTTCCCTCCCGGGCGCGCATTCTCGAGTTCGGGCAAGCATTTTCTGTCCCGGGCGCGCATTTTTCTTCCCGGACGCATATTTTCCGCCCGGGCCCGCATTTTCTGCCCGGACGCACATTTTTCCATCGGACGTGCATTTTTGGCCCGGGCACGTATTTTTGGCCCGGGCGTGCATTTTCGGCCTGGGCGCCCATTTTCGGCCCAGGCGCGCCATTTTCCACCTGGGCGTGCATTTATGAATTTGTTTTATTTGCTTATGTCTCATTTTGTCAAACAGTTTATAACGTGCTTCTCTTTTCTGAAAAGCTCTGCAAACGTAGTTCCTCAAACAAATCTTCATTTGTAATAGACCTTTTCCAATAGCTTTTTTCCTACCCTCCTTTTACTACCACTCCTTTTCCTACCGCCACCACTCTCCCAAACAGGCCCTTAGGCTTCGTTTGGCGCGGCTTATTTGCTCTTGTGAGTTGGGTCAAAGCGCCATTATCATAGGTTGTATGTTTGGCAAGACAAAGGTTATGACCGCTACCAAGAAAATAAACTAGTTTTGAGCATAAAATGCATGAATTTTTTTAGGTGAGGTCGGACGTTCACGAACGACGGTTCATGACCACCGCTTTCACGACCGCCACCACCGCGCCAAATGAAGCCTTAGTCCCCACATGATGCGTGTTTTCCAAAGAAAAAAGACTTTGCATTGTGTTTCATGGTGGCAACTAGTTATCTAGCAACAATCAACACCATTGAGTTTAAGCAAAACTTCAACTTTTCATATGACATGATCTTTGTAAACATATCCGTTGAGTTGTCATCGTTATGTATCATTTTTAATCTGAAGGTGTCTTCTTCAATTAAGGAACGCATCTGGTGATATTGATGTCTGAAGTGCTTGGTTCCAAAATGATAAGTTGAGTTTTTAGCCAACTGAATGGCTCTCTAACTCTCACTGAATAGGTTGCAAACGACTTGCTCAAATCTGAGCTTCTTCAGTAAACCTTGCAATCATATCAACTCCATGCTAACTTTAGATGCATCAATATGTTAAGCTTCTATTGATGAAAGGGTTGTAACTTCCTGTAACTTTGACAACCAAGTAATAGCGACACTCTCAAGAGTAAACACATAACCAGTGGTATTCTTACTGTCATCGTGTTTTTTTTTTGGTTCGGATCCGGATCCAACACGGATCCGGATCCGATAGGGTTATTTATTAGGTCTTATCCGAGATCTAATATATTAAAAATCTAGAGAGAGAATTGCACTCTCTGGTTATTTACACATCCCCACAACAGAATAGGAGGAGCCGTTTGGGAGAACGATTTCAGATCCAGTGGGAGAATGTGTTGCCTGTAGAGAGAAGCAGTCGGCCATATTTCTCTCCCCTTCCCCTCTATTCTCTCTCGTGTGCTCGGAAGGAACCGCCGGCCTCAAGCTTTGTCGCCCGTCTTGGAGGGGAGCGTTGTCGCCGGTCTTGGAGGAGATAGTCGTCGGCGTTGGGAGAGGTGGTAGTGTGGTCTTCTGTGGTGGTGAGGTTGGACGTCGGACTTTGACGTCGAAGGTTTCGATGAACCTTGTCCGTCCGCGAGGTGGATTGCAGTCCAGATCTCATACTTTGTCATGGATCATGCAGAATCCCCGACGTACTTGTCAGACGGTTTTTTCTTCTCCTTCTATTATTCCTGTATTTGCATTTATATAGTATTGTTTTCATATATATATAAATTGTGTGTTGGCGTGATTGCGGACCACTATTATATTTTATGTGTTCTTGGTTGCTCTGCGTTTACTATAATTGTGCTTGTTACATGTGTGATTTTACAACAAATGGTATCAGAGGTAGGTTCCCGGTAGGCGACTGATTGGACGTTCCAGTATCGATTTGGGTCAACGATAGGTGACGACATTGGTCCGGCCCCTATCTTCCCACTCTTGATCTGTGAATTAATTAGAGTGTCTAGAGAAACTGTGAGCAACTATGGCATCGAAGAGCACTGTGTTGGCAAGGTATTCTGTGGAGAAATTTGACGGTAGCGGGAACTTCCTCTTATGAAAGATTTTTGTCAAAGGCATGCTGGTTGAGCCGGATTGATGTGAGTGTTGTGGGGTCGTGAGTCTTTGCCCGCTCCGGTGAAGGATTCTGAGTGGACTGAGTTGAATGAGCGCGTCACCGACGCTATCAGGATGTCGTCGACGACAAGGTATTGTTTAACATTGGTGTTGATGTAACATCCCCAGAACAACTAGACCCCTAAGGTCCATTTTTCTATGACAAGGTCATGGCATTGCTCTAAGAGACCAAAATGGCCCTGAAACCAAGGTGAATAGGCGAAGATCTCTGTGGTGTGCAAATAGCCAATTTGACTCCAAGGCTTAAGACTTGATATTTAGCTTCTAAATGACAAATTGACCACCCAAACCCTTCCTAAACACTAGAGTAGGTTAATGAGACAAAATGAACCTATTGGAATTGGCCAATTTTGGGAAATTTAAGTCAATTACCAAAAAACCCCAATTTGGCCAAATTGAACTAATCCCTTCAATTGACCTTCAATTGACACAATGTAATCAAATTGATCATCCATAACACTCTAAGATCACTTAGGGAGTCTAATGGGACCACACTGGACCCTTGGGATAAGCCAATTTTGAGAAATTGGGCAAAATTACCAATTTGCCCCAAATTACAATCTATGCCCTTTATGGTTCAATTGTCCCTCAATTGGACAAATTGACCTATCACAACCCTTCCTAAACCCTGAAGGGAATATATGAGACCTAAAAGAGCCAAAGTGTGTATTCAATTTTGGAGGATTAGAGCAAAATCACCAAAATGCCCAAATTGCCCATATAAGCAATTATGTGCAAATAAGCCCCATATGACCCCACCATGACCTAATTCCCCTTGGAATAGGTCCATAGGGTCTAAGGCACCAATGTAGGTTAATCAAATTGGTTGTGGTGAGCTTGAGTCAAGCCCAAACTCAAAATTCCCAATTTGGCCTATTTTGGTCAAATAAGCCCAAGCCTTGATTTCAATGAGCTTGGCCCAATATTGGTGGCCCATCCTGCCGCCCAAGGTGCTAATTACCATGGTCAACCTCAGATTTCAAAATTTGATGCCATGCAAGGGGGTAAATAGGAGAAATCCCCAAATTTTGGAAAGAAACAACCATGAATTCATGGGATGAAGGCCACATGGCTTCAATTCACACTCCCCATGCCCTCTCCCAGCTGCCACCATGAATTCCAGCCAATTTCTTGCTAGATTGATGTCAGGTGGTGGAGGATTTTAGGAGAGAGAAAGGCTTGGCCGACCACCCTTAATGGCAACACTTCATAGATCCTCCCCCACTCCAAATTAACCCCTTCATCAGCTTCAGAAGGTGCCAAGCAACCGAAATCAAGCTTTGGATCTAAGCATTTGGTGGAGGAATGAAGAATCAGCAAGGAGCTCTAATGGAGGTGGTCGACCATGGCAAGTTCGGGATTTCTTCAACCTCAAGCTCGATAAGGCAAGTTTTCCCTCTTCTCTCCCTCTGTTCTAGCCTCCTAGATCTTCTAGGGTTGAGATCGAGCTCAAACGAGCTCGATTTATTCTTTCATTTTCGGAAAAATGGGGAGTTTTAGCCCAAGCTCAAAACCGCCGTACTGGCCGCCGCCGGTGGCGATGTCGCCGGGGATCCATAGCCCCCACATCCACGATGGAGATGGTGGTGTTTGCCGGCCGAAGGGGTGGCCAGGTGGCCGGGAAAAAGAGGTCGAAAACAGACCTGCGAACTAAATTTTCGGGCTCAAGGAGGAAGACGATGAACAGTGAAATTAATTAAATATTGTTATTAATTGTGTACAGTTTGATTTTTGGTCATTTTTCATTCAGACACATTCATGTCGACTTTCACCTGTGCTACCTTCATTTTCTGAGGAAATGACAAGCATACAAGTTATAGATAGTTGAGTTAGCTTTCCAATGGCACTTGTTTCAGGTCATTTGGTCAACTGTAGCTCCCTCGGCACCATTTTTGGTGGGACTGGTCTTAGAGTAGATCAGAAATTAAAAATGTAATATCTCTCAAATGGTAACTCCAATGATTCTGAAATTTGGGCCATGCATGTATACCCCCTAGGACTACTTGTGTCAAAAATTCAAATTTTTAGGAGAAGATTTTTTTATAGTTTTGTCCATTATTTGTTTTATCAAATTAATGTCATTTAAGGAACTAGATACCTCAAAAAGACCCCAAATTTGGGTGTCATGCTTATTTGGCCATTATTAGACCATGGTTAAAATTTGAGATCATTTGGACCTCTGCATGTAGGGTAATTCCACTTGCATGTCTCTACCTAAAATGTGTTATGGTGTGCCAATAACCAAAAGAGATATTTTATGTATTCAGCACAAATGGCTTAGTGTTTGCTTCTGAAATTCTAGCCACACCCTCATTATGACATAATACACTACCTCAGGAAAAATTAGGATTTTTGGGACCAAAAATTCTAAGTATATGATCAATATGATTTATGTCACACTTTTGTATTTGTGAAATATTCATGGTTAATACCTTGTGAAAAATTTTGAAATTCGGGAGAATCACTTTTTATTCCAACTAGAATCTCTGCAAATTTTTGTAGAAAATTTCAGGGAATATTTCTTTAGGAATTATCATATTTATCTTAGGTCACAATTTTTAATAACTAAAATTTTACTGAGTAAAATGTTTGAGAAATTATTGAAACTCTGGAAAATAATTTGGAATTTAATTATGAACCTCTGGAATTTTTGGTAGAATTTTTGGATATATTATTTATGGTAAAATTCCATATATTCAGTTTGCCACACTTCTTATTGTATGAAATATCTATAATGAAACATTCCTAAAAAATTATGAAACTTTGGATATGATGATTTTAGGTCACTACAGTAGTATATTAATTTTCTCAGAATTTTTGGAAGAAATAAACTAGTACTTGATGTGTAAAGTCATATTTTCATCCCTTTATGTTAAATCGAAATTATGATTATAAATCTTTTGGAAAATTATTGAATTTGGGAAATAATGTTATTATGTCATCTAGTATCTTTGGAAATTTTTGATAAATTTATTGATCAATAATTTTGGTACATCCTTCACAACTTGGAATTTTGATGTTTTCATTGATTAATTAAGAATGTCTACTTACTGAATTTGGAAAATTATGAAATTGAGTATTTTATCTTATAAGGTCAATATAGATCTCTGGAAATTTTTGATAAGTGTATTGATGGATAATTATGGTACTTCCTTTGTAATTTGGACTATGTCAAGGATTAATGAATTTTAATTTGAAGCCAAATTAATTTGAATTATGTCAAAATTCTGGACACTTCTTAAATTACCCAATATGAACTTATGATATGAATTATAGCTCATTTGGACGTGGTATGGTTAAGGTTGCATCATAGGAGTCAAATATAGTTCAATCCCATTTTGGTCTGCGGATAGTAAAAACTGAAGTATTTTATTTAGACCCTATTGATCCCCACACACTCAAGTATTAATTCCTGGAACATTGGGTACATTATAGAGAGTGATTAGTGGTCATTCCAATTTGTGACAACACATAATGTAGAGTTGGGGTGCATTTAGTAATTCATTGATTTGGGTTTACAACGATATGATGAGGGGACGGAACCATAGCAAGTAAGGGTGTGATGGTATAAGGATTGAGACCTTCAGTTGTAATTGAGAGATAACACGATGAAATAGCCGACCCCTAGGAGAGGTAGAGTTTAGGTGTTCAATTGAACACCGGCGCTCGTCCGTTCGAGTCAAATGTTAATCCACCCTAGTATTTGGAGCAATTGGAGAGCAAATAGGTATATAAGAATGGGTAGTCACTAATAAGAGTAAATATCCTGGAAAGGGGAATTTGGGCTTCATCCACCATCGTATTCCCTAGTACCACTGCGAGCCCTTCACCGGGTAGTCCACGGGAAGTCCAGGATTCACCCCAAGCTTCTAAGATCAATTAACAATAGACAAGAGTAGTAAAATAGGAGAACTTGAAATATAATCCCCCTCCCAAATTTGGGATGGAATGAAATAAGGACTAGGATAGTCCTGCGAGCGGTAGGCTCGAGATATAAGAAAGGACTAGGATAGTCCTGCGAGCGGTAGGCTCGAGATATAAGGAAGGACTTGGATAGTCCTGCGAGCAGTAAGCTCGAGATATAAGGAAGGACTAGGATAGTCCTGCGAGCGGTAGGCTCGAGATATAAGAAAAGACTAGGATAGTCCTGCGAGCGGTAGACTCGAGATATAAGGAAGGATTAGGATAGTCCTGCGAGCGGTAGACTCGAGATATAAGGAAGGATTAGGATAGTCCTGCGAGCGGTTGGCTCGATTTGTATAAATGTTGGTTTAGAATTGCGAGCTGGAGGCTCGGCGGTAAGAGATAATACATATTTGCATGTGCATAAGATGTGGTGGGTCTTCGATTCTGGCTTAGTTGTCACACCGACAACAGTTTATTGACTCGGCAGTGCTAGTGGTTTAAAAAGTGGTCAGGTTATTTTACTGCGCGTCCGACGGGTTGGATTCCCGAAACCCTGCCCGGCCAAATCCAGCAGAGTACGCAGGAGCTCGTGAGTACCGGGTACCGGTATCACAACATACGTTAAGGCCTAGGTCTGGTAGTGTGACATACCCACCTAGGCGAAGAGATGCCCGCTCCTCTGCCACCTTTTGACCACGACGGGAGGTGCCCGAGAAGTTAGCTACCTCCGAATAGTGGGAACTAAAGGTCTGTGCGTACATAGTCGTGTGCGTGAGTTGCACCATTGCATTGCATTGCATATCATAGCATATCATTCTTGCATAAAACAGAGACCTCATCATATGAATTAGTATGGGCTCTTTTATACGATGAGTTTACCTTAGTGCCAGATCTCTTAGCTTATGTGCTTTTGTGTGTGCATATAAGTTAAGGTTACATTTGTAGCTACTCTCTATTTATTATACCTGCTTATTTTACTTTCATTGTCTTTTACTTATTGCTGTCACACTATACTCTGCTAGCATAGAACTGTTATCCTTGTTTTGTATTTATATACCATGCTATTCTAGCCACTTGTCACCTGCTTGATTCATTACCCCTTGATGTCCTCCGCTTCCTCCTCCCGCACGGTGCCTAGGAGTCGTGGGTGGAGGCGGTGAGGAATATGCTGAGTCTTATAGATTGACGGTCAGTGGACCTTATTTTAGGGATGGTACTGTGACTTATTTACTGAACTGGGTCCTGTTGTTCTGACACACCATCCCTAAAATGAGGTCCACCGACCGTCAGTCTATAAGACTCAGCATATTCCTCACCGCCTCCACCCGCGACTCCTAGGCACCATGCGTGAGGAGGAAGCGGAGGACATCAAGGGGTAATGAATCAAGCAGGCGACAAGTGGCTAGACTAACAGGGTATATAAATACTAAACAAGTAAGGATAACAATTATATACTAACAAGAGTAAGTGTGGCAGCAATAAGTAAAAGACAGTATAAGTAAAAGAGCAGCTACGAATGTAACTTTAACTTATATGCACACACAAAAACACATAAGCTAAGGGATCTGACACTAAGGTAAACTCATCGTATAAAAGAGCACATACTAATTTATATGACGAGGCATCTATTTTATGCAAGAATGCTATGCTATGATATGCAATGCAATGCAATGGTGCAACTCACGCACACGACTCTGTACATACAGACCTTTAGTTCCCACTTTTCGGAGATAGTTAACCTCTCAGGCACCTCCCGTCGTGGTCAAACGGTGGCAGAGGAGCGGGCGTCTCCTTACCTAGGTGGGTAAGTCACACTACCAGACCTAGGCCCTAACGTACGCTGTGATACCGGTACTTACGACCTCCTATGTTCTCTACTGGATTTGGCCAGGCAGGGTTTAGGGAATCTGTCCCGTCGGACGCGCAGTAAAACAACCTGGTCCCTTTTAAACCACTAGCACTGCCGAGTCAACGAACTGTTGTCGGTGTGATGACTAAGCCAGAACCAAAGACCCACCACATCTTACGCATATTCAAATATGTATTATCTCTTATCACCGAGCCCTCAACTCATAATTCTAAACCAACATTTATAAAAATCGAGCCAACCGCTCGCTGGACTATCCTAGTCCTTTCTTATATCTCGAGTCTACCGCTCGCAACACTATCCTAGTCCTTCCTTATATATCGATCATACCGCTCGCAGGACTATACTAGTCCTTTCTGATATCTCGAGCCTACCGCTCGCAAGACTATCATAGTCCTTTCTCATATCTCGAGCCTACCGCTCGCAGGACTATTCCAGTCCTTATTTCATTCCATCCCAAATTTGGGAGGGGGATTATATTTCAAGTTCTTCTATTTTACTACTCTTCTCTATTGTTAATTAATCTTAGAGGCTTGGGGTGAATCTTAGACTTCCCGTGGATTACCCGGTGAAGGGACCGCAGTGGTACTAGGGAATACGATGGTGGCTGAAGCCCAAATTCCCCTTTCCAGAATATTTACTCTTATTAGTGACTACCCATTCTTATATACTTATTTGCTCTCCAATTGCTCCAAATCCTAGGGTGGATTAACATTTGACTCGAACTGACGAGCGTCGGTGTTCAATTGAACACTTAAACTCTACCTCTCCTACGGGCAGGCTATTTCATCGTGTTATCTCTCAATTACAACTGAAGGTCTCAATCCTTATGTCATCACACCCTTACTTTTTATGGTTCCGTCCCCTCATCATATCGTTGTAAACCCTGAATCAATGAATTACTAAATGCACCCCAACTCTACATTATGTGCTGTCACAAATTGGAATGACCACTAATCACTCTCTATAATGCACCCAACGTTCCAGGAATTAATACGTAAGTGTGTGTGGATCAATTGGGGTCTAAATCAAATACTTCAGTTTTTACTATCCGCAGACCAAGATGGGATTGAACTAGGTTTGACTCCTATGATGCAATCTTGACCCTATCATGTCTAATTGAGTTCCAATTTTTACCATAGGTTCATAATGAGTAAATTAGGGGTTGACTAGAGTTTTGATTTATTTCCATTAAAATTGGCTTCTTTAAAAATCAATTATCCAATTGTCTTAACCTAAATTACAAAGGAAGTACTCTAATAGTAAGTTCAATCTTGCTAATAAAAATTCCCAGAGATAGTAATTAACTTAACATATTGATTCCCAGAATTACTTAATTTTCCAGAGAGTTTATGAACTTAATATCCATTTAATATAAAAGGTGTACAAATAGGATTTTACACATCAAGTACTAGTTTAAGACTTCCAAAAATTCTGAGAAAATTTCTAAAGCACAAAAATGATCTAAAAACATCAAATCTTAAGATTCATAATTTTCCAGTGAAACTATAATCCTAATCTCCATTTAATATAAAAGGTGTACATATAGGACTTTATACATCAATTATAACTTCATGACTTTCAGAAATTCTGAGAAAACTACTATGACACTATAATGGCATAAAAACATCAATTCCAAAATTTCATTATTTTCCAGGGAATCTATAACCCAAATTTTTATTTAATATAAAGGATGTGAAAATAGGACGTTATACATCATGTACTTGTTTATGACTTCTAAAAATTCTGAGAAAATTACTATGGCACAATAATGATTTAAAACCATCAAATCCCAAGTTTCATAATTTTCCAGTGAAGTTATAACATTAATCTCCATTTAATATAAAGAAGGTGAAAATAGGACTTTACTCATCAAGTACAATTTCATGACCTCTATAAATTCTGAGAAAATTAGTATATAACAATAATGATCTAAAAACATCAAGTCCTAAGTTTCATAATTTTTCATAATTAAATTTCTCAATAACTAATTAAAACGCCCATGTAAGATATTTCATAGTTTGTGAAGGAGCTACCTGAAATTTTCATCAAAACAACATGAGATTATTTCTACTGATGTGTCTCAACATAAAACTACAATTTCTAGAGAATCACAATTTTCTATAATTAAATTTCTCAATAAATAATTAAAATGCCTATGTAAGATATTTCATAGTTTGTAAAGATGCTACCCTAAATTTTCATCAAAACAACATGAGATTATTTCTATGGATATCTCATGTCATAAAAAGGCTAAAGCTAGAAAATGAGATTTTTCCTAGTTGTTTTGACCTCATAAATCTTATTAATTTACTTGTGTGACAAGATAAATTATATTGTTAAACCTAGGGCAATTTTGCTCCAAAAATCTCCAAACTCAAGTGTTTAGGTTATTGAGTCATCTACCATGCATGGACAAACTTTCAGTCAATTCCATCAAAAACCCCAAAGGTCCAAAAATTGTTATATGCACACCCTTTTTTTCCTAGAGTCCAAAATTTTCAATTTGAAGCTTATGAAAATCCACTCATGCACATGAGCTAGAATTTTAACCAGAGCCCATACTTGACCTAAAGAAGCCCTCACCAAAATTTGGGAGGCTTTGGGGTCTATGTGACCACCTAATTAAATCTTGCATACTTTATTTAATTTCCACAAAAACATAGGAACAAGTTTTTCTAAAAATCCCCAAATTTTGGCAGGGGATGTATTTGGGCATGACTCATGCATGCCCAAAATTTCACATCGTTTGGAGTTGTAGAACTCCCTAAATGAATTTTTTAAGGTTCACCTAGCCCATTGTACACATCCCACCATTTTGGTTGCTGAAAGAGCTACAATGCTCTGATTGGAGTGATCTAAATTTCTAAAAATACTAGAGTCCAAGGGATACAATATTGATGTTCAAAGTTTTCTCAGGAGATGTGAGGAAGTATTTTTAAATAATTGCCTAAGGTGGCTGTAAATAGTATGACATATAATACATATCATTAATTTAATCATTTATGGTCTGCGGCTAACAATTTAACCCAGATCCGACGGCTATCCTTCATCGTCCCTGATGAAATAAAGGGCTATAAATCCTTCTTCCTGAGCCATTTTGCGGGCGGATTTCCGGCGAACTCCGTCCATATCCCCGGCAAAACGGCCAAGCCACCACCACCAGACGACATAGGGCTTTTGACTGGTGGTGGCCGTTTGGCCTGAGGTGGTCGGAGGAGGTTCCCGACACCTTTCGTTTTGGCGGTTTGGAACAAGATAAAATCAAAACTGAAATCGCCATTATTCAGCTAGATCGAGAGGGGAAGAGATGGAGAATCTAGCACAGATGGAGGGGAGGAGGAAACTGGCATGTGCCCTAGCCATTGCACGTGTATTTCTCTTGGGTTCCATCTCCTTCCTTGCCGGCGATTTCCTTGAACACACAGTCGAGCAGGGCCCGATTTCCTCAATTGACAGGGGGCTCTCTCTTCTCTTTCGATTCTGAAGCTAATGGTAAGGATGAATTGTGTTGAGGGGGTTTTGTTTGTTGGATGCCATTACCCGGCGATCTCCTCAATGTCGCCACCCGCCTCAGCCAGCCAACTGCAGGCCTCCAGCTCATCAGGAAATTAATCCTGAGCTCGAATTGTTGCCAGGGGAGGGAAGATTTCAAACTGATTTGAGGGGTTTGGAGCTTCACCATTAATGTGGTCAGCCACTTGGTGGAGCTCTCTCCTCCCTCCCCTCTCAATAGCTTCCATGTCACTCAATTTTGCTGGCAATCTCTTGGGGATGCTGAGAGCAATCCAGGAATTAGGGGGTGGTGGCCAAGTGGCCATCCCTCCATGAATTCATCTTGAATTCCTCCTTGGTGGTGGTCGGCCACCACCTTGGTGAACCCCCTTTCTTGGGCCCAATTGGGTCCAAGGCAAATCAGCCCCCTTGTGGGCTTCATTAGGTGGGGTTGAGCCAAGTCTAATAGGTTTGAACTAGGTTTAAGCCCACTTGATCCAAAATAAACCAAATTGAGGAATTGGGCTTGGGCTTGATCCAAGCTCCCACTTTCCAAAGTGGCTGAACCACATTGCTCTCTTAGGCACTATGGGCTCACTCTAAGAGGAGTTGGGTCATGGAGGGGTCATATGACTCATGGGCTGGCTGGATGGGATGGGGTTAATTTGATCATTTGAACCCTAATTATCAAGTCATAATCCTTGGGCTCAATTTGGCTATTTGCACACCAAGGTGATTTTTACCTATTCACCTTGGTTCTTAGGGCCATTTTGGCCTCATAGAACAATGTCATGACCTTGTCATGACAAAATTCATCTTATGGGTCTAGTTGTTCTGGGGATATTACTATGTGACCAATTTGTGTGAAGTCAACTTTCCTAGGGAAACTAACCCAAATGTTGATGATTTTCACTATAGAGTATTGTATTATGATCCTAAGTGCATGGTTTAAATTTCATGAAAGTTGACCAAAGGAAAACCCTTAAACTCTAATGTAAGCCTAGTATTAGATGGTGGTGCTATACACACACCAAATTTTCCTTACACTTGTATGTGAAATAACCTAATGTGCAGAGGTATAAAGGACCTAAAATTTTAACCAGAGCCTATTATATGCACGACCAACCTCCCAGAGGAGATTTGGGGCAATTTGAGTCCAAATCACCCACCATATACACCACATATGATTTATTAAATTTTTACTAAAACCTTAGGAAAATGTGACCCAAAAGTTCCGGTTTTTGGGCACCTAGTAGATATGGGGTGCATACACATATGGTTAAATTTTCAGCCACATATCATTTACTATGTAGAAGTTATTCACATTTTAGGGTGTGTCTTTCACTAGTACCAACCTTACTAAATCTGCCCTACATGGAGCTGTTGGGCTTTAAATGGTGTGATCTCACTTTCTACAGAAAGTAGACACAAAGTCCTACACAAGTTGTCTCTGCATACGTTTTATGTTAAGGCCTCTAAGGGCCTCAAACTTTAAGTACAAAATGTTCATTATACTAAGGCAAGAACAACATTTGTCATATTTCACATTAATAGGGATGAAAATTATAAATACTCCATAAATAAATCCTCAAATGTTTCCAGAGGTGTGTTAGCATAATAGTAACATTATTCAAGAGTTTCCAAAAATTCTTCATCATGAAATTAACCATAAATAAATAGTTACTCAAATGGTGTATAGTTCATGTTGTGAAGGATCTACTTCAATTACCATTACAAAAATTCAGAGAAAAAGAACAGTTATATGTTTCCACCAAAAACTCAAAATTCCAGAATTTTATGATTTTCCCAACATGAATCTGTCCAGAAATAAATAAATACTCCAAGGGTGAATGATCCTCATTCAGAAGGATCTACTATAAATATTACCCCAAAAATTATGAGAAAATTTACAGGGGTTCATACTGGTCCATAAGTGATCCTAACAAAATTTCATGACATGGTATTAAACATTTATCACAAAATCAACTAAATACCCCAAGGTGATAAATAGGGCTATTAGGAGATATAGGGGCATAGAGTGTCCAAAAATTCCCAAAAATATTTCACAGAGTGTGTAATGCCCTAGATGAGCATATGCCAAGGTTTGGGATTTTTTCTAGGTGGTTTGCCAGTAAACATTTCATTAATACATAAATGTGACAAATTAAATTAAGTACAGATCTCAGATTCCACAACGTACTCGTCGTACGGTCTTTTCTCCCCTTCTTTTATTAGGGTATTTGCTTTTATATATTATTGTTTTCTTATATATATAAATTGCGTGGACGTCGGTGTGTTTGCCAACCACTATTATATTATCTGTGTCCTTGGTTGTTTTACATCTATTATAGATGTGCCCGTTATGTACCAGATTTTACAACACATCGATCTCCCAAGATAAATCAGAATCAACGAATCCTAGGTGGACTTTTATGTATGAGTAGCCCAACACCATATCTGTAGTGTCTGCAAGATATCTCATTATCCACTTCACAACACTCAAATACTCTTGTCCTGGATCGAATATATATCTGCTCACAGCTCCCACTGCCTGGACAATGCTGGGTCTAGTGCAAATCATGACATACATGAAGCTCCCAACTACAAATGCATATGGAACATTTGTCATTTTGTCTCTCTTTGAGACTTTAGACCGTTCCTTTTAGAGAGACTCCTGAAGTGACCTATTAAAGGAGTAGCTACAAGCTTGACATTCTCCATGTTGAATCTTCTCAAAGCCTTCTAAATGTACTTCTTCTGACATAACTTCAAAATTCTATTTAGTCTGTCCCTCTCGATCCTCATTAATCCTAAGATTTGCTTTGCAGGACCCAAATCCTTCATAGAGAATTCTTTTGTCATTTTCCTCTTCAGATGTTTTATCCCCCCCCCCCCCCCCCCCCCCCATGTTAGAGCTCACTACTAATATATCATAAGCATACAAAAGTAATATAATGTAGGAATCCTTCAACTTTCTGAAGTAACAACATTGGTCTGAATGACAATGAGTGTACTCGTTCTTTCGCATGAACCTGTCAAATTCATGTACCACTATATCGATGCCTGCTTGAGCTCATAACGCCTCTTCTTCAACTTGCACGCCATATTCTGCTTTCCGAATTCTATGTAGGCTTGTTGTTGAAGTATGTAAATGTCTTCCTCCAAATCACCATGAAGGAATGTTGTCTTTACATCCAACAGTTCTAGGTGAAGATCCTCAGCTGCATTATAACTATACAACCAATCATGCTCATGCTATAATCTGTATTGTCATTTATTTTGAATGACTTTTTTCCCAGTTAGAAGCTTAACCAGATCTCATGTTGGTTTAACATAAAGAGAATTCACCTCCTCATCCATAACCCTCTTCCACTCATCCTTCTCAACTACTTTGACGTCTTCTTCAAAACATATGGGCTCGCCACTATCTATTAGAAGTAGGCAGTAAGGAGATGGAGAGCAACGTGCTGGAGCAGTGATAGACCGTCTCGGACGTCGGGTTGCAATGGGTGGAGTGGTGGCCTCCTAATCAATATAACCTCGACTGCAGATTGTACCCGAAAATGGGTGGAACAACAAGGAGAGAAACCTCTCATCCTTCAGGAAGAAGCGTCGGTAGTCGACTGTCTTGCACTCGCTCTTCCCTACCAACCGAATGAGTTGGAGATCACGCCCTTGCGAATCTCTGAAGCACACGAGTTCCGCGCCAAGGTCGTCTCTTGGGATGAGTCTCCTCTCCACGATCGTCGACACCAAGTCCCTCTAGAACGGGACTCCTTGCCTTCATGATCGCCGAAGCCTCTCCAAGCCCTACCTCCTCGCTTCCGTTGCGCACTCGGGAAAATAGAATGGGGCAATCCCGTGCATTTTGCGTTTGGGATAAAAAGGGTTAGACAACCATACCGGTTCATTTGAACCGGTCATGATCGTACCAACTTTTCTTTACAAAACCTCCATAATTAGCCAAAGCTCGGGCAACTTCGGCCCAAGACTCCGCCTAGGGTCCGGTCCCCGGCACGAACAAGTCCATCACGCCCAAATAGACCGTCGGGAGCTCACTGCTGCACAATGACTCCATGCTTTCCTTCTACTCTGAGGAGTTCAAGATTCCATCAGTTTAACAAAAAACAGGATAATCATGTGGATGTTTATTTGTCAATTATCAAATACCAAGTGAGGCTTTATTTGTCATTTATATGAATATAAAAAAGGCTTGCTAAAGAGAAATAATAGATGTTCTGTGGGACAACACAAGCCTTATACAAAGCAGATAATTTTTCAATTGACAAAGAACTCTCAGGCCATAACCGCCGCTCCCCCGACAAACAAGAGGCTGACGGGAGGGTTTGTTGTCTTCGCTCTGCAAGCCGCAAGGAGAGTTGCACTCCGCGGTACAGAGCGAGCGAGCCCCAACAAATGGTTGGAAGGTGGAACGGCACGGGGCACGTCTGGATTAGCTCGGGCTTGGTTAGTTAAACGCACTCAGATTCACACTTTCTAGTTGTCTAAATACAATTTAACACAAAAGGAATAATTTTATTAATTAACAAACATTTTATTGCGGGAGATTTCAACGACAACAGCGAAGAGAAGAACATAGGTGCATTCATAACAAACGATCGGTCCCGTTAGGATAATGCGAAAGGTCATGCCATCATTATTGCCGGCTTGACGCCACAGTAAGCCTCCAAAACATTTTTGTGCTTCTCCCCTTCATCGGAGTGGCGGAATTTAATGTAATCGTGGTAATTGAAAGGATTGAAAAGCAGGGGATGTTTCTCATCAACCAACTCATGTGGAGTCTCTAGCATGATCTCCTCACTCAGGCTCGGGAATGCATTGAAGATGGCGGAGCGACGCTTCACATTGCGCTCAGTCCTAACCCTATGCTTTGGAGCTCGAAACACTCCATTGGTCCAGGCCTAAAATAGTAAATCATAAGCATCAGATCGTTAGACTACGAATCATCATAACACTTCTTATACTAAGAGGGCTATCACTTACAGTAAATATTTCACCAAGTAACACAGTGAATGAATTTGCTGCCGTCGGAGCCTCCATCCATTCACCATTTGAGGCCTCAACTTCGAGACCTTTCTTGTCCTGACAAATTATGCTCACGAAATTTGGGTCGGCATGTGGAGGAATGACGACTTTATCTTCTTCACTGTGTTCATCCATAGAATACTCTGAAAGCCTCAGTGAATATTGAAGGGAGTCCAAGTGCGAAGCATAGTGATGTTCCAATTCCAAACTCTCTAATACCATTTTATGGATTATCTGCATCAAACCCTTCATTTGCTTTGCGTAGCTCCAAATATTGTAACTTTTACAACAACAACAACAAAATATTAGAGATTGAAAATACACATAATTCTTATAACAAAATGATAGAGATTCGTTATGTGCACCAGAAAAATTCGTTCCCATGGGGCCAAATATTAGTAGCACATTCGTTGACGGCAGCTACAGACACGGGATCTGTCACTTTGAGACTCTTGAAGGGCAACATTTCGGCATCCCTTTGAATCCAGGCGCCGTCATAGTTCAACAGTGTGGGGCCATTGAGGTTGGACTCCATGAATACCTCAGGCATCACCCTCCCAAAGAGCTCATCCTGCATCTCGGGCTTAATTCCATCGGAAACGACCACGAAACCTCCATAATTAGCCAAAGCTCGGGCAACCTCGGCCCGAGCCGCCGCCCAAGGTCCAGTGCCGGACTCGGACAAGTCCAGCCCGCCCAAATACACCTTCGGGAGCTCACACTTCTCAGTACTGCTGCACAATGACTCCATGCTTTCCTTCTACTCTGCCTCGTCTACGGCCACAGTGGAATTTATAAGAGGAGCTCAAGATTCCTTTTGTTTTTTATAAATCGTATAATTGATGTTTATTTGTCATTTATCTGTCCTTTAGACTCCACTTGGTAGAAAAGTTTAATTTTTTAGTAACAATTACTTTGGTCATATTAGATCAATTATTAGGGTCTGCTTGCGCGGTGTTTTTTCTCCGGTGCAGTCGACAAAAATTCATAAATATTTATTTTGCATGGCAACGGTCATAACTGCCACCGTAGACCGGAGAAAATAAGTCCCCCCAAACGAAGCCCTAAATGTGGACACGGTTCGTAGGATGTCGCCGGCGTTCGCGAACTATATTTCATGACCACTATATTCATGACCGCTGCCGCCGCGAGAAATGAATATTAGCGATGATAAAGTACAATATTATAATAAAATGAATTAGGGTTTGGGGGGATGCATCTGTTATAAATGCTTACAATTATCTTAGAGCTCCTTGAGCTTGCCTTAGAATTTGTCTGTCTTTGAGAAAACTTTCGCGCCACATTTGTCCCCGGATTATTATTTTCTCATCGTAAAATGATTTTTTACGATTAAAAGGTGGCCGTAAAAAATGTTCTTGTTGCGGGTCGCTTAAGGCTCTTGGTAGAGCGGTCGAATTGAACCACCTTAGCTCGGGAGCGAACCAAGCGCGCAAACAGTCACAGAGAAATTTGTTGAGTACACCTGGACGTTTTAACGTGGAAAAACCCAGAAAGGGTAAAAAAAACCACGCGGCCGGGGCTATGCCGACCAAACTTCACTATCTTCTGAGAGGTTACAATCCGGTGTTTAGAATTCGAGCGCGACAGGCAGCCGCTCGTTACAATATTAGAGAGAGAGAGAGAGAGAGAGAGAGAGAGAGAGAGAGAGAGAGAGAGAGAGAGAGAGAGAGAGAACGTTCCGAGGGTGACAGGCCACCTCTCGAAAAAACTAAGTTTTTTCCTTTTGAGAACGGTAGAGAACGAAAGTGAGAATGCCTTGTCCGCTTTCGTGAAGAAGAAAGTGAGAGCGCTGTGTCCACTTTCGTGAGAACGAAAGTGAGACTGCCGAGTCGCCTTTCGGGACGAAGGGAAACTTCAAGTCCACGAAGGAGACCTTCAAGCGCCAAAGGAGAAATCCGTGGAAATCTTCAAGGAGCTCTCTCTGGTCATCAAGGCGGGATCCTCTCAAATGAAGCCTAGGGGTCCTTTTATAGCTTTGGTCGGGGGTAGCCCGGTAATTTTGTCGTTGTAACCACCATAACTACCTAGGAGGACGAATCAAATTTTCCGGTTCAGAGCCCACGGATGACCATTTTTCGTAAATGACCACCCTGCCCTTCGAGGAAAGGGGACAAGCTGTTCCTGAAAAGTGATAAACTGAAAAGACAAAAAGTGAGCGAGCCGAGTCGGAAAAGTGAGCGAGTCGGAAAGACAAAAAGTGAGCGTAATATGAAAGTGCCTGAGCGCGTAACGAACGGGGAATTGCTCTGAGCGGAGTCCGGAGCCCGAAAAGCGGGCGGCGAGCCGAAAGAGGGCGGACTCACCCCAGCCTTGCTACGGGGGAGAGCGGTTGGACTGTACTTAAGGGCGGGCGAGGCACGGCCGCACCCGAGGGAGGGACGCGGCTTGGCCGCACCCCACATGGGGTGCGGCTTGGCTCGGCCGCACCCAAGGGGGTGCGGCTTGGCCGCACCCCACATGGGGTGCAGCTGGGCCGCACCCCTCAAGTGACTATAGACAGCGGTTACTATAATAACCGCTGTCTATAGTGACTATAGACAGCGGTTATTATAATAACCGCTGTCTATAGTCACTTGACAGTGACTATAGACAGCGGTTATTATAATAACCGCTGTCTATAGTCACTTGACAGACACTATAGACAGCGGTTATTATAATAACCGCTGTCTATATCTTCATTTGTTTTTAAAAAAAAATTTAATATTGTCGCCTTGCATTTGCTCGCCTTGTTGTCGCCTAGGCGTCCGCCTTGTCGCCTAAGCGTCAAGGCGGTCGGGGCTCGCCTTGGTACGACTTGACGCCATGAAAAGAATTGGTTCCCTCTCATCGAGTGGTCCTACGAAAAAGCAGGAGACCAAACTCACGAAGTTCCCCCCTTATAGCGAGCAGGCGGGACGATGGTCCGCTTTGACCTCCTCAAGGCTTGGCCACTATCTACCACTCCGGTAGACTCCTCTGCTTGAGCTCCTCTCTGAACTCCTCCTGAAGCGGTGCTCTCCCTGCTTCTTGAGTTCGAAGCTCCCCCTGAGCCAGAAGCTCCTCCTGAGCCAGATGCTCCTCCCGAGCCAGAAGCTCCTCCTGAGCCAGATGCTCCTCCTGAGCCAGATGGCGATGGAGCACTGGGAGATAGCTCCAACTCCACAATAGGGTCCTCAGTAACCCTCTCTTCCCTGTTAGATTCTCCACTCTCCGGCAGCACCACGGTAGAGACTCCCTGGTATGAGACCAGTTCGTCAAACACTACATTGCGCGAGACGACGAACTTGTGGGTCTGCGGATCCATGAACTTCCACCCCTTCTTCCGCTCATCGTAGCCGATGAAGATACACTTCCTCGCTTTCGGCTCCAACTTGGTTCTCTGAGCGTCCGGGACGTGCACGAAGCAGGTAGAACCAAATACTTTCATGTGACCCACATTTGGCTTCTCCCCGAACATGAGCTGGTGTGGAGACACCATCCTGTTAGGACTCAGAGGTAGCCGGTTGATCACATGAGTAGCACACGCCATTCCCTCCGCCCATAAGGCCTTGGGAATGCTCTTGGCATGTAGCCAACTCCTGGTAGTCTCCACCAGATGGCGGATCTTCCTCTCTGCCACCCCATTCTGCTGAGGGGTGTGAGTGCAGGAGAGCTCCCACCGAATGCCGAACCTCCTGCAGAAAGAAGCAAACTCATTGGAGGTAAACTCTGGTCCCTCCATTGTCGCTTCTCAGCTTCTTCACTCTTCGGTTCAGCCTCCCTTCCACAAGCTCCTTCCACTCTAGGAAATTGTTGAATACTTCTGACTTCTCTCTCAGAAAGTATACCCATGTATAGCGGGTGTAATCATCCACCAGAACCAGCGCATACTTATTGCCTCCATAAGTAAGGGTGGCGCACGACCCCATAACGTCAGCATGTACGCACTCAAGA
This sequence comes from Dactylorhiza incarnata, assembly GCA_033032865.1. Classification (NCBI taxonomy): domain Eukaryota; kingdom Viridiplantae; phylum Streptophyta; class Magnoliopsida; order Asparagales; family Orchidaceae; genus Dactylorhiza; species Dactylorhiza incarnata. The sequence continues at coordinate 5,126,923 of JAWHQI010000159.1, read as the reverse complement.
GGTGCCTTACACCTGGTCTCCGACTTGTCAAATGGAAGTTGATGTGACTTTCCATATTGGCATCTGTCGCACACATGGCTGTCGCCGTACGATGAGAGATGAGGCAGACCACTCACTAGGCCCTTTGCCGCCATCATCTTCAGCTTGTCCATCCCCACATGACCCAGCCTCTTATACCAGATCACTGCGATGTCGTTTGTCTTCAGCTTGTCCACGTAGGCATTTGCAGACAGAACATACAAATCCTTCACCCTTCTCACGGTGAGCGTGACGTCAGCATCGACAGACGAAAGGTTCTTCAGGAACTTCACCTCCTTCGGTCCAAACAACACGTGGTATCCAGCATCCACTGCGTTAGCAACCGAGAAGAGGTTCTTCTTCATGCCAGGCACGTGATACACACTCTTCAGTGTCACTGGCTTCTCTCTACTCCCAAGGGACACCTTCCCTTCTCGCTCCACGGGATGTACCGTATCATCCGCAGTGATGATAGCATTCGAGCCTTCATATGCTTCCAAGGAGTCGAACTTGGACATATCTCCTGTGAGATGATGCCCGCAACCGGAATCCACTATCCAGTCGTTCTCGAGGTGATGGAGGCTAAGACATCGACTGACGTTGCTGTCATCTCTGCCAGGAAACAATTGTCCCCCCTCTCACCGCCCTGGTGACCTCTTCCTCCACCTCTATGGTGATCTCCCTCCTTGTTATCAACATGACCGACCTTCAAATTGGACCGGCAGTCCTTCACCATGTGCTCGTACTTCCTACAGGCAAAGCAAAGGGATCTCCCCATCTCATCGCGCGCTGGGAGGAACTTCCTCCCATCTCCCTGAGAGGACGTTGAAGGTCCATCTCCGGAGTTTTTCTTTTTCTTGTCCCAGGATCTCCGCTTTCCTGAGAACAATGCCTCACCATCTCCTCTTGAGATGGATACTCCCGCCATCTGCTTCGCCAAGCTCTCCTGTGACGACAGCAGGTTCTCTAGCTCCAGTAAGGAGGGCTGAGTAGCCCACCCTTGCACGGAAGTAACGAAGGGGACATACTCCTTCCTCAAGCCTCGGAGTATGTGTCGATTCAACTTCGCCTCTGAGATTGGCTCTTCAGGGTCCAAGGCCGAGATCTCCCCACACAGGTTCTTCACCTTCAGGAAGAAGGTGGATATTTCCATCTCGCATTGAGTGGACCTCGCCAACTCATTCTCCAGGAATTGTAGCCGCGCTACATTCTTCTTGTTGAATAACCCATCGAGGGCTATCCAGATCTCAGACGCTAACTTGCAACCTATGATATGGTCGAACAAGTCAGGTGAAATGGCTCTCTTCAAGGTGAACTCCGTCTTGGCGTTGATCTTCCTCCAAGCTCTCACAGCTTGACCATTGTCTTCGATTGGAAAAACTTCTGCCTGCTCTTCTCCTCCAACGACCTCCCATAGGTCCTCTCCAAGCAGGTAGCTCTCCAAGCAAGCCTTCCACTTTTTGTAGTTGGTCTGGGTGAGCAGCTCAATGCCAAGTCCCCTAGCATACCCTCCTCCGCCGTTCATCTTGGTTGCTCAGTCCTTGTTCTCACTATCCCTCTGATACCATGTGAAATATTTTGAAGTCCGAAGAACACGTCAACCAAAAGGAGAAAAAGGACACTAAGAAAGAAACAATACTATCACAATTGAATAACTCGGGCAGCTAGTTACAAATGAACAAGGTTGAATACAAGTTGCATCCAACTTGAATCACAACAGCCAATACTAGGAAAGAACTTGGTCACGGACAAGGTCCGCTTCTTCTCCGGAGCACACCGCGCAGTGATACTCGCTCCTCGCTACCGCCGGCGTTAACGCTAGTGCCCAGCGTTAGCTCTCCAACTCGCAAGCTCGCTGCTCGCACTCCAAGCTACTCGCACGCTCGCCGCGCTTCGCTTCCTCCACATCTCGCTACCGTGAGCGTTAGCACTAGCGCCGAGCGATATCTCGCGAGTAGGTAACTCTCCTGCCGAACTTAGTTCAAGTTCGATGCTCGCCAAGTAGCGCTCTGGTATCTCTAACTCGCTCAAAGTTGAGGATACTCGCTACTTTCAAAATGCATAAACTTTGGGGGGGTGTAAGATCCCCCTCCCGGAACACACAACACGGCCGAGGGGAATCTTATGCCCAGGATAGCCGCCTTGCGGAAGTGCCATCACACGAGCTAGCCTCCCCCACAAGACGCCTATCCTGCCGGCCAAACCAACTACACAGCGCCAACCCATCAATAAAAGAAAGTATTAAAAGCCATAGACTCACAATAAGTAAAAATGTCCAAACAGTAAGTACAGTAAAGACAGGAAGCTACACAAGCTTCTGTAAATCATCAGAGTAATCAGCTAAATGCCCCAAGGGCTACATCTCAAAACACTCACCCGCCTCTGTCACTAACGGCAGCTAAGGTACCATAAACCCCAGTCCTGCACACCTGACCCGGCTGGCCTCCGGTGCTGAACGCTGCTACACATCTGAATGTGCTCCTAAAAAGAGGGAGGTAGCAACCGTTAGTCATAAAGACTAAGTGGCTTCCCATCCGCTCCCCCGGCGACTCCAAGGCACCGGGCGGAAGGAAAGGAAGAAAAGCTGCAATATAACAGTAATATATACAAAGCAGGTGACGGGGAAGGTAAACTAGTATATACACAAATTCTAAGCTACACAAGTGTAAAAAGGGCTAATCTAATCATGTATAAGCAGGAGTATAATAAAGGTGTACAACAGTAAATAAACAGTAAGTAAAGCAGGTAAAGCAAGGCAGTAAGAACAGTAGCGACAAGTAATCAATCTCGTACCCTAACTTATATGAATGCCCATACAAACTTATAAGTTAGGATTTCCAGGAATTATAACTCATCATATAAAAGAGCCCATACTAATTATATGATGAGGATCTGCAAGTGCGTATGTTATGCTTATGCTATGAATGATTATGCAATGAACTCACACACACGACTCTGTGCACGCAGACCTTTGTAGTTCCCTCTATTTGAGAGGAAGCCAACCTCTCGGGTACCAACCGTTGTGACACACGGTGGTAGCGGACCGGGCTGTCCACTCCTAGGCGGGTATGCACACTACCAAGCCTAGACCGCACGTACGCCTCGACGCTAAACAACCGCGGAGCTCTACGTACTCTTTGCTGGAGTCCACCAGGCTTTGAGCTAAGTGGAAGGTGTCTTCGAGGAATTGTCGTCCCGACACGCAGACAAGTTGGCCCCTCAGACTCCAACATACCCGCTAAGTCCACGTACCGCGGTCGGTGTGACGACCTGCCTAGTACCGAAGACCTGCCACAATTATCCAAGAACTAACGGGGCTATCCTCCCCTCGAGCCTCCAGCTCGTCCAACCCAGTATACCACACACCTGTCACTCCCACACTGGGAGGAGATACATAAATCCAATCTTACTCACTATGGCTACTCTTGCCTACTTTAAATGTTATTGCAATTTAGGGTTAATCTTGGACTTCCCGAGGGTTACCCTGTAAGGGGCTCGCTACGGTACTAGGAACTACAATGGGATGACACCCCAAAGTTCCCTTTCTCAAGGCACTTAGTATTATTGGTATCTACCCGTAAGATTACCCTCTTATCCTTTCACTTGAATTAAACCTCAGTGCTTTATGACCCTCTAAGGGGAAAGACGATCTTTCGTCAATCCCGAGCACAGCCTTACCCATAGATCACCAAGCACTCTCATCACCTAAACTCCTTTTTGGTGACCTCAACCTCTTCATCCAAATCAGGTACACCAACTACCTCCCATTCCCACCTAATGGTCTACAAGTTGTCTCCATTCTACCGTTTTACTATTCGCAGACCAAATGAGTTATATGAACCACATAAAGGGAGGTACTACAAATATTCATCCAATTGACTCTAGATTATTACCAGAAGACTATCATGATATTATAAGACTAAGCTCGGCTTTTACTCAAGGGTTGTTTCTCATCCAACCCTGGGATTTCACTACTCACCTTGCATGTTTATCAGTCATGTTACTTGTATATCATATTTAAGTACGATGCCTACTCGTTTAGGGAACTCATATCCTCAACTCCGCACAGGACTGCTTGTGCACTCATCATAATCTCACACATGAATCCGAGGATCTTGCAGGTGATCCCTTCGATATACTACAATCATTACCGACGTCTTCTTATTCAATTACGGATGATAAATCACCTTAAATCCGAACGAGAATACCTACTATATTTAATGTAATCATAAACAATCATCATTAATGACAAATACCTTCAATGATTATCACAGCATTGATTCAACTATATTTGTTGCGATCCTAAAGGATTAAGCATTTATAACAATACTTTAATTTGTTATCGCATCATCGAGGTGTACATTCGATCATCGTCCGCGAAGTGTTAAGTCTATGATCTGTCCGCTAACATTTTATTAATAAATCACAAATTCAGAATGATGTACCCAAACAGGACAGCCCTCGAGAATCGGATTTCGGGGAGCTACACTCCTGCGAAAATATCGTGTCACCCCGTTTTGGAAGGGTCTCTTCGATAGCTATAATTTTCATGTTCGCTCCAAGAACTGAGAAACCGGCCACTAGTAATCCCACCATATGCAATCATGAACATCAACTCACCCATGCAATACCATATAAATACCTTGTGCTATCAAGCACCCTTGGACATCAACTTAGTCCCTTCTTATCATGCTTCGCAAAACATCTCAAGGCATCCCTGGCCTTAGCATAAACATTTCAAAGCACCACCGGCCTGCGCATAAACATTTCAAGGCACCTCCGGCCTGCGCATAACGTTCAACAACGTTCCAACAAAAGTAGGGCGATAGCGTGTTCGTACATGGTAATTCTCTATCATGATTCTTCGGGACTACTAGTGCGCATTTCCAATCCTACACATTCCCTTAAGAATTTATCCCAACATCAATAACTCTAAAATCACTGTCACCATGCCTCATCATCTATAACATGATTCGTATATGACTTTAATTTATCCGAGCTTCCGACTTAGCATTTACACCACAGTTAAGGCATTCAACGGAAGATTAACAACTTTAAAAATGACGCCCCAAAAATTACAAAACTTCACAAGGATGATTATAATCATGATAATAATCACTCCACCAATTTTCATGAGCGTCGAAGCAATATTTTGGGAGATATTCATAAATTACCGTAAGCGAGAGTGATACGACACTGTTCAGTAAAACAGACATTCAGAAATCTCCACTCAACCAAAAAAATTATGATTAACCCCAATCTGGAAAGCTAAGAAGAAGAGCTACAACTTTTATGTTTACCACAAAACCCAGAACTTAGTGTTTCATACCCAAAATCCTCATTGAAGTCAGCAGCCCAAATATGGACAGAAAACAGAGCACAAAATCCTGATTTAATTCTCTGGACAGTCCACTCGAATGGACATCTAGAGAGCTACAGGTCACCCTAGAAAACGTGTAACCTATCGTTGGAAAGCTCTCTCCGAGGGCTACAACATTCATGTTGAGCCCGAAACCTAGTTCCAGTGGGGTCAGGCCCAAAAACTGGCTTGAACCCAGCTGCGCACAATTTTCCTTAATAGCTACGTGCAAGTTATAAATTGAATCTGATTTAACAGGGAGCTGTCATCACATTTGTCATACCTAATTAACAATCCTAATAACAGAGGATTAGTCATCGTCTCCCCCAAACATGATTTAGGTCATTATATATATATATATATATATATATATAATTGAAATCCAATCAATCAGGGAACTTCACTATCATCCCAATTGCAATTTAGGGCAACGCCTTCTCTCCTCCCATGCACCCTCACGAGGCCTTCGATTATCACGACACCAACGCCCCACGTTCGTATTGAAGCGGGGAGTTGAATGAGGGCATTTTCGCGGCGATCGGCGCCCTACGGCGAAAACCCTAACGCGGCCTTTTTCCTACGGAGCTTCATCACGCCCGCAAATCGACTCAATTGAGTTCGATATCTCGCCTAGCGGATCTAAGAAAACTAGCACCAAGGGAGAGGGGAGGAAGTCACCTGAGTGTTCATGCATGCAACCCAATAGCCGCATTTGCGGTGTTTGCGCGTCACTCCCGGTCTGGTCGGATCCCGCCGATCCGAACCCCGTCGAACGTTGCGGAAGAGGCGCCGACCTTGTTGAGTGGGCTGTTTTCGCTTGGAGAAGGTGGTTGCCGCTTGGAGTTGGTCGGAGAAGGTGCAGCTCGATTCGGATAGGTCTCGTTGGAGATGGCTGCGAGAGGGAAAAAAAGAGAGTGAGAGAGATGGGGGTGTGAGTTCTGGATTATATAAAAAAAGAAAACAAAGAGTTAGAGAGAGGAAGATCTGGGAGATAGAGAGAGGGAAGTAGAGAGAAGGAGAGATCTTCTCTTGGCAAAATGTGAGAGAAAGAGAGAGCAGAGAGATGAAGGGGCTTCACCGGATTAGAGGCTTGCCGGAGGAGAAGATCGGAAATGGAGGGGGAGCTCGGTGCGGCGCTGCTGGGAGGAGAGATCGGCAAGGGTGATTTCGGTTTTCATGGAAGATGAGTTCAGGCCGTCCATGGAGCAGATGGAGTTCGGCCATGGAAGAGGTGGTCGGAGCTTGGAGGTGGAGTTCGGCCATGGAGGAGAGAGAGGTGCTTCGGCCATGGTTGCTTGGAGGGGGAGCTTGGTACTCGACTTGGAAGCTTGTCGGAGTAGTTCACGAGAGATGCCGGAGAGGAGATCGCCGGAGGTGGCGCCGGCCGGAGGGGAGAAGGATCGGAGAGGAGGGAGAGGGTTCCGCCGTCGGGTACTGGGAGGAAGAAGGGGATCGGGTTTTTTTTTTCCTAAACCTAAGTTTATGTATATATGTAATATATATATTAATATTATTATTATTAATTTTTTATATGAAACATTAATTAAAACATTCAAACGATCGCATATCGCTCTATAGGGCTCGGAATTTGCCCCGGACGGGCTCGTTTTGATCGTCTCGCCGACACGCATCCACCGAGATGATCCGAGATCAATTCCGAGTTCGTTTGCTCATTTTATGCTTGTCGGAGCGTTTGCGGCACAATTTGACTTAAACGTCAAAACTCCTTCAAACGACGTCGGAATCGCAAACGGATAAATTCGTTGAACTCGTACTATTGCGACGAGTCTAACAAGACTGACTGGGGTCAATTGCGAGATTGTTTGGTCAATTTCATCATTTTGGATAAATATGCTATTCGCAGACCACATTAATAAATTCGCCGATTCTCATCAGAATCGAGCGCGGACAGTTTTGCTGAACTCGTATAGGCTTCACGAGTCTAACAAAACTGACTGGGGTGAATACCGAGGCCGTTTGCTCGATTTCAACGCTTTGGATAAATAGGTTACTTAGAGTCGCGTCGACGCGACTAATTCTCCGATACACATCGGAATTGAGTGCAGTCGACTTCGTTGGACTGGTGTCAACTTTACGAGTCTAACAAAATCAACTAAGGCCGATTATGCGGTCATTTGCACAATAGTCATATTTGAGGCGTCGCGTAGCTCAAGGCGACTGTTTTGGTCGACTTCATATATACGCTATTTGAACACCATGACATTTGAGCTAACGTACGCACTATAATTCCTTCGAGGTGGTACGCCTCCTTCGAGTTTTATCGCTCAAGTTATGCTCTCCGGACGGCTCGGATCCCGATACAGCAAACATCGGGACAAAGAATAGAACTGGTACTCGCCGCATTCGTCGAGTGCACTTCCCCGGCTCAGTTGCAAGTCTGGCCCTCAGTACACCCCGAGCCCGAGTCAACTCGCGTGACTCAAAAACGTGCACAAGGGGTCTAGCTCGAATCGGGATGTTACAGGGGGGTACCCCTCTATTTGTAGACAAAAACAGGGGGGCGAGAAGGAGCTAACGTCGGCGCTAGCGCTAGCTCACTTCAAATCTAACAATAGCAAGCCTCCTAAAAGTACGCACATTAAACCATAAGATATATAGTCGGTGTGTGTATAGCACATAAAGTGGTTATGGTCTGTGGATAACCGCGTAACCACCATAACCACCCTCAAACACTATAAATATAATAGGACCCCAGGGTCTCCTTCATTTCTGTCTTCTCCTCTTCCCACGCACGAGAAAGCTCTCTCGAAGGTCTTCATGCGTCTTTGATATTGATTTGTGTGCTGACATGTAGCCATATTAATTTGTCTCACATATTGGTTAATTCTTTTGCTTCTTTTTTATGTTCCTCTGTAATTACCTAATTAGAAGACTTATGAGAAAATGATGAATGAGTTGTTGAAAGGGGAGTACGGGACTTGTCACCCGCTCTAGGTGCCCGCCTCTGCTCCCCCTCAAAGGCTGCAGCCCAAACGGCCCAACACGTCTCCATCACTGTTCTCATGATGGCGGGTTGTTGTCGGAGAGCCTCGAACTCACGACCTTGATAAGAAGCTCTCCTAGCAGCCCTCATCACCCAACTGTTTTTAGAAACTATTATTATAGCATAGGAGATCATGAAACAAGATAATTAAATACATATTTGTAAACAACAGAAAAAGAAATCAGAATAAAATATATAGTTTTAGAATCGAGCCTGAATAAGGCGTGTGATCATTGCCCTAAAGAAGCTGCATCACCTTCCGGCAGGGCTTTCAACCGATGCTCACTCCTCGAAGGCACAACACCAGGCTAGAAAATAACTCCGATTTGCGTGGACACCGAAGAAGCACGGAACATCCGAACTCCCACTTGATGAAGCAAATGTCAAGAAAGCAAAATCACGAAGGAGAAGATCGTGCGAGAAAGAACGAACAAGTCAGAACAAGTGAAACGAACGATTCAAAAGAACCTCCTAGATAACAAACAGAAAATAGCAACACAAAAAACAGATTTACGTGGTTCACCCCAAGATGGGCTATGCCCACAGGCAGCTGCAGTCCGTTTTTCACTATATCAAGAGCAGAGGCGGTTACAGGGAAGTGGCGGATTTCAGATTCCAGAATATCTCAAACCCCGGAACGACTAAGAGTTTATATAACACCTCGTCGGTCGAGATCAGCATCAAAGTCGTTTTTGTGTTAGGATTCGAGGCATATAATTAACATTTATTATAAAAAAAAGGATAATAGTAACATCAAGAAAGTAAGAAGCCACGTCTTAATAAAAACACACGATGAGCATACATAGATAAAGGGAAAAAATATGACTGATAAGCACTTCTCAACAACCCTAATCCCACACTGGATCTCAGTGTCATGCCGCAAGTTCTAGTGGTTCAACTCCACAATATGCTTTGAGGGTGTCTTCATATTTCTCTCCTTCATCAGAGAAGCGGAAATTTAAATATTCATAGTAATTAAAAGGATTGAAGAGCAGTGCATGCTCCTTGTCGACCAGCTCATTCGGAGTTTCTACCATGCTATTCCTCTGACTTGGGAATGTGCTATAGATCGTAGAGTATCGCATCTCAAATCCCTCCATTTTCACGTGATGTTTTGGAGCTTTAAATCTTCCATTAGACCAAGCCTGGATTTTAAAAAAAAAAACAGAAAGAAAGTTTTTCATGACAAAACAAAATTCAAATATTATGCTAGTTCTTATAAAATGTCTTAAATTTATTTACCATAAAAGCTTCCCCAAGTAAGACAACAAAAACATGTGGCTTCGGCGCAACGTGGATCCAATGATCATCAAAAGTTTCTACTTCCAGTCCTTCGAGTTTGTGCTGTGAAATGATGCTTATGAAGTTTGGGTCCTTGTGCGAAGGCAAAACTAGTTTGCTTTTCTTAAGAGAAGGATCGTCGTTGTATTTTGATAACCTCATTGAATACGTCAAAGATTCAATGTGCGAGTCATAGTGATCATTCAAGCCCAAACTCTCAAGAATCATCCTATGGATGATTTGCGTGAGCTCCTGCATATGGCTAGCATACTTCCACGCTGTGTTGCTTACAAACGAAATCAAATCAAATCGTCACAAGTTAAATATTTTACATCGACTATCCACTATAAGGCTTCGTTTGGCACGCGACGTTTTTTGCTCAAGGTGAGTTTAGACAAAAACGTCATCATCATAGAATGCATGTTTGGCAAGACAATGGTTATGACCGCCACCAAGAAAAGAAAACTAATTTCGAACATAAAAATGATTTAAGTTCTTTAGGTGTTTAAGTTCATAACCACCGCGTTCACGACCGTCACTGCCGTGCCAAACGGAGCCTAAATCTTGTTGGTTCTACAACAACTTTGAATTGAAATGCTACCCCTAACTTTAAGTAATATTGATAAAAACATAGTTGGATAGATAATCGAAGAAATGTTACCAGAAGAAACTATTCCCTTCTGGCCAGATGACATCAGAATAATCTTGAATCGCAGTCAAAGAATTTGGATCTGTCAATTGAAGGCTAAGGAATGGATATCCCTTCTTCTGAAACCATACACCGTGATAGGGGACTTTTGTGGGGTCATGTAATGTTCCTAGTTCCGGCACGGCGAACAACTCGGGAACAGCCCGCCCAAGGAGATCATCGCGGAGCTGAGCCCCAACCCTGTCATAGACGGCCTCGAAACCACCGTAATTCTCAAGAGCCCGCGCCACCTTTGCTCGGGCCATGGCCCAGGCTTTCTCATCGTGTCGGGCGGAGTCCAGCCCGCTGAATTCCACCTGCGGAAGCTCCAGCTTATTGTTATTTTCACAGGCGAAGGAAGCCATTTTCATAGCTATATGATCACTCTACTTCTCCTCCCTTTATAATATTTACATTGTCCGTGTAATAAGATAAGAATATGTACGTGTATGAATGTGTGGCCTGCTGACGGCTTCATGATATCATTAATATAGGAAGTTGTTATATATTAGCAAACTCGATTTGCTAATAGCAAATAAAAAAATGGGGTTCAAGTGTTTTCTAGTTCTTTATTTCACTCCTAGAATTATATAGTCTATTAGCAAACTCTTCTAATTTCCTCTTTCTCGCGAGTTCCCCTCTGAAACCCTCGCATCGTCTTCATCGCGAGTAAACTTTTGAGGTCGGCGCTCCCCATTTCGCAGTCGTTGGTACCAGTTTGTAATGTATATCATATTGAGAGTGCCGTGTCTTCTCTCAGTGCAAGGAGCAAAAAATTTGCATCTTAAAGAGGTCATGAACTTCGTCCACGTCAATAAGTTGTCGCTACAGATGTTTACCTTTATGTCCAGACATCACAACCTGCTTTCACTTGATATCATATTGTATATCATATGTTATATCATTGTTATACCAACGTCTGTTATATTGTACATACGGCGAAAAACCTATGCATCAAGTTCAATATTGCATCCATAGCGAGCTAGCGGTTGATTTTCTTATTCGAAACTCTGAAGTAATCTTGTGTACACTTTAAGTATCTAAGGGTAACTACAGGGGAACGATGCCCAAGTAGATTTATATTTCCTTAAGATATGTTACAGACGGCATGACTATCCATGAGCATACAATGGTTATTCTTCAATAATAATCACTATTCTCGTGGAGAATACTGCCAAAAAACCGCTAAAAATGAATGTTCTCTACGCGATCGGGAGAAGAATATATGCCAAACAAACGAGAGATTTCTCTTGGTTTCAACAAATGAGCCAGGCGGGTTAATTATATATGAATTAAAAAAGGTGGGATACAATTGCACTACACACTACAACATTTTTTATTTTTAGCAACACTTAAATTGGCAACACTTAAATTGACAATCCACTGAGTGTAACGAATAAATTTTCTTGATAACAAGGCGGGCTTCAAGTTTGCAAAACTATAGGGTTGTTTATTGAGACTTTCTCCGTAAGTTTGCAAAACTAGTATAGGCCCTTGCAGGTTTACTTTTTATAGTATGCACACAGAAATATCTCATAAATGAGGGCTCCTGAGGGTACTTTTGTAAATGCATATTATGAAATGACTTAGAAAGGAAAAAGTTTTCATTTAACAGAATATATATATTTTAATGTGAGTTGAGTAAACTTGTAAACTCAAAGTAATTATGCCAACTTGTAAACTTGTAATTATGCCAACTTTCAATGAGAGTAGAGTAATATATATATAAAAACTATGGAAGATAGCGTGGCAGTCGGATCTGGGTTCTTTATTCATTAGCCGCCAGATTATATATGTTGGACAAAACTAAAAAAAACTAGACACCCTACAGCTACTGCCTAAATGAGATAAAAGAGAGGGAGGGAGAGAGAGAGAAGAGAGGGGGAGAGAGGGCCGTGGAGAGGTGTTTAATTTTAATTTAGAAAGAGAGGGAGAGAGATGTGAAATATTTTGTAGTCGGAAGAACACGTCAACCAACAGGAGAATAAGGACACCAATAGATGAACACAAGCTTTCACAAAACTAATTTTGGTAGCTAGTTACAACTGAACAAGGCTGAATACAAGTTGCATCCAACTTGAATCACAACAGCCAATAGTAGGTAAGAACTTGGTCACGGACAAGGTCCGCTTCTCCTCCGGAGCACACCGCATAGGTGATACTCGCTCCGATACTCGATCCTCACTACCGCCGGCGGTATCGCTAGCGCCGGGCGTTAGCTCTGCTACTTGCGAGCTCGCTGCTCGCACTCCAAGCTACTCGCACGATCGCCGCGCTTCGCTTCCTCCACTACTCGCTACCGCGCGCGCTAGCCACTAGCGCCGGGCGTTATCTCCCGAGTAGGTACTCGCTCGTTCCTTCTCTTCTCGCTAACGCAGGCGCTATCCACTATCGCCGGCGCTATCTCGCGAGTAGGTAACTCGCCTCGCGAACTTGCTCCAAGTTCGATGCTCGCCTGGTGGCGCTCTGGTATTTCTAACTCGCTCTAAGTTGAGGATACTCGCCACTTCCAGAATCGATACTCTTTAGAGGGGGGTACCCCTCTATTTATAGGCAAAACAAGGGGGATGGCGAGTAGTATCTAGCGCTGGCGCTAGCTCACTTCAATTCTAACACTCCCCCATGAAGTGAGCTCCGGGAACAAGTCCAAGCAACGAGCGAAGCCTCCAGAACGGCCCCGCGGATAGGGGCTTCGTGAATATATCCGCAAGGTTGTCTTCACTCCGCACATGCTCCACAGCGATCAAGCCACCCAGCACCTTCTCTCTGATGAAGTGATGCTCGATCTCAGTGTGCTTGGTCCTTGCATGACATACTGGATTGGTTACCAGTTTCAATGCACTCTCATTGTCCCCGCGTAGCACAGTATGTCCGCTGACCTCCTCGTCCACATCCTCCACTAGTCTCCTTATCCAGACATACTCCTGAGCTGCTAAGGACGACGCCTTGTACTCGGCCTCCGTGGTAGAAAGGGAAATAGAGTCCCGCTTCTTGCTACACCACGAGATAGCAGTTGCTCCACACAAGAACACGTAACCTGATGTCGACTTGCGATCATCAGCGTCACCTCCGAAATCTGCATCTGTGTACCCATGCAGCTTGAAGTCAGATTTCTCTTCATAGGACAACCCCATCTCAAGGGTTCCCTTCACGTACTTCAGTATCCCCTTAGCTGCCTCCAAATGAGGCTTCCGCGGCTCCTGCGTATACCGACTAACTCGGCCGACAGCAAAGGCGATGTTCGGCCTCGTGATAGTCAAGTAGATAAGACTCTCCATCAGTGCCCGAAAGATCTTCGGATCAGGAAGAAACCTCCCTTCTTCCTTCCGAAGCTTCAGCCCAGCCTCCAGTGGAACGGAACTGCTCTTCCACTCCTTCATGCCGAATCTTTCGACGATCCTCTCGGCATATGCCCTCTGGGAATAATACAGCCCGCCTCTTCTCTTCTCAACTTGGAGGCCAAGGAAATGGTGCAGCTCACCAAGATCCTTCATCTAGAAACGTATGGAAAGCTGTTGTCTCAGCGCCGCGACCTCCTCAGGGTTGTTCTCTGTCACGATCATGTCATCGACGTATAGCAGCACCAGCACGTGAAGACCTCCACTCTTCTTCACGAACATGCTGGAGTCTGAGTCTGAGGCATCGTAACCGCAGAACTGCAAGTACTCCGCAATCTTCCCATACCAGGCTCTCGGCACCTGTTTCAACCCGTAGAGGGCCTTCTTCAGCTTGCAGACATGACGTGGAAGTGACTTGGACACGTATCCAGGTGGTTGCACCATGGATATGTCCTTGTCTATCTCTCCGTATAGGAATGCGTTCTTCACATCAAGCTGCCACAGCTTCCAACCTCGGCACGCCGCCAGAGTGATGATCGTCCTCACTGATGTCATCTTTGACAGGACTAAAATTCTCCTCGTAGTCCTCTCCATAGGTTTGCGAGAAGCCCCGAGCGACAAGCCTCGCCTTGTACCGCTCCACTTCTCCATCTGCTCTCTTCTTAACCTTGTACACCCATTTGCAGGTGACAGGTTTGATGCCCTCCACCATGAGAACCAGGTCCCATGTCTCATTCTTCTCTAGGTCCTCCATCTCCTCGATCATGGCCGCGTCCCACTCCTTGATGCCAGCTGCATCCTCAAAGCAGGCAGGTTCCTTCTCATCGAGTGGTCCTGCGAAGAAGCAGGAAACCAAACTCACGAAATTTCCCTCCTTATAGCGAGCAGGCGGGACTATGGTCCTCTTCGACCTCCTCAAGGCTTGGCCACTATCTACCACTCCGGTAGACTCCTCTGCTTGAGCTCCTCTCTGAACTCCTCTCTGAACTCCTCCTGAAGCGGTGCTCTCCCTGCTTCTTGAGTTCGTAGCTCCCCCTGAGCCAGAAGATCCTCCCGAGCCAGAAGCTCCTCCTGAGCCAGATGCTCCTCCTGAGCCAGATGACGATGGAGCAATGGGAGAAAGCTCCAACTCCATAGTAGGGTCCTCAGTGACCCACTCTTCTTCCCTGCTCGATTCTCCACTCTCCGGCAGCTCCACTGAAAAGACTCCCTGGTATGAAACCAGTTCGTCAAACACTACGTCGCGCGAGATGACGAACTTGTGAGTCTGCGGATCCATGCACTTCCACCTCTTCTTCCGCTCATCGTAGCCGATGAAGATACACTTCCTCGCTTTCGGCTCCAACTTGGTTCTCTGAGCGTCCGGGATGTGCACGAAGCAGGTAGAACCGAACACCTTCATGTGACCCACATCAGGATTCTCCCCGAACATGAGCTGGTGTGGAGACACCATCCTGTTAGGACTCAGAGGTAGCCGGTTGATCACATGAGTAACACATGCCATTCCCTCCGCCCATAAGGCCTTGGGAATGCTCTTGGCATGTAGCCAACTCCTGGTAGTCTCCACCAGATGACGGATCTTCCTCTCTGCCACCCCATTCTGCTGAGGGGTGTGAGCGCAGGAGAGCTCTCGCCGAATGTCGAACCTCCTGCAGAAAGAAGCAAACTCATTGGAGGTAAACTCCCCTCCATTGTCGCTCCTCAGCTTCTTCACTCTGCGGTTCAGCCTCCCCTCCACAAGCTCCTTCCACTCTAGGAACTTGTTAAATACTTCTGACTTCTCTCTCACAAAGTATACCCACGTATAGCGGGTGCAGTCATCCACCAGAACCAGCGCTTACTTATTGCCTCCATAGGTAAGGGTGGCGCACGACCCCATAACGTCAGCATGTACGCACTCAAGAGGTGCCTTACACCTGGTCTCCGACTTGTCAAATGGAAGTCGATGTGACTTTCCATATTGGCATCCGTCGCACACATGGCCGTCGCCGTAGGAATAAAGATGAGGCATGCCACTCACTAGGCCCTTTGCCGCCATCATCTTCAGCTTGTCCATACCCACATGACCCAGCCTCTCATGCCAGATCACAACGCTGTCGTTTGTCTTCAGCTTGTCCACGTAGGCATTTGCAGACAGAACATACAAATCCTTCACCCATCTCCCGGTGAGCGTGACGTCAGCATCGACAGACGATAGGTTCTTCAGGAACTTCACCTCCATCGGTCCAAACAGCACGTGGTATCCAGCATCCACGGCGTTAGCCACCGAGAAGAGATTCTTCTTCATGCCAGGCACATGATACACACTCTTCAGTGTCACTGGCTTCTCTCTACTCCCAAGGGACACCTTCCCTTCTCGCTCCACGGGATGTAATGTATCATCCGCAGTGATGATAGCATCCGTTCCTTCGTACACTTCCAAGGAGTTGAACTTGGACATATCTCCAGTGAGATGATGCCCGCAACCGGAATCCACTATCCAGTCGTTCTCGAGGTTGATGGAGGCTAAGACATCGACTGACGTTGCCGTCATCTCTGCCAGGAAATAATTGTCCCCCCTCTCACCGCCCTGGTGACCTCCACCTCTTCCTCCACCTCTCTGGTGATCTCCCTCCTTGTTAGCAGCATGACCGACCTTTAGATTGGGCAGTCAGTCCTTTGCCATATGCCCGTACTTCTTACAGGCAAAGCAAAGGGATCTCCCCTTCTCATCGCGCGCAGGGAGGAACTTCCCCCAATCTCCCTGATAGGACGTTGAAGGTCCATCTCCGGAGTTCTTCTTTCTCTTGTCCCAGGATCTCCTCTTTCCTGAGAACAAGGCCTCGCCATCTCCTCCTGAGATGGATACTCCCATCATCTGCTTCGCCAAGCTCTCTTGTGACGATAGCAGGTTCTCTAGCTCCAGAAGGGAGGGCTGAGTAGCACATCCTTGCACGGAAGTAACGAAGGGGACATACTCCTTCCTCAAGCCTCGGAGTATGTGCTGCTTCAACTTCGCCTCTGAGATTGGCTCTTCAGGATCCAAGGCCGAGATCTCCCCACATAGGTTCTTCACCTTCAGGAAGAAGGTGGATATCGCCATCTCGCCTTGAGTCGACTTTGCCAACTCATTCTCCAGGAATTGTAGCCGCGTTACATTCTTCTTGTTGAACAACCCATCGAGGGCTATCCAGATCTCCGACGCTGACTTGCAACCAATGATGTGGTCGAACAAGTCAAGTGATATGGCTCTCTTCAAGGTGAATTCCGTCTTGGCGTTGGTTTTCCTCCAAGCTCTCACAGCTGGACCATTATCTCCGATTGGAAGGACTTCTGCCTGCTCTTCTCCTCCAACGACCTCCCATAGGTCCTCTCCAAGCAGGTAGCTCTCCAAGCAAGACTTCCACTTCTTGTAGTTGGTCTGGGTGAGTAGCTCAATTCCAAGTCCCATAGCATACCCTCCTCCGCCGTCCATCTTGGTTGCTTCGTCCTTGTTCCCACTATCCCTCTGATACCATGTGAAATATTTTGTAGTCGGAAGAACACGTCAACCAACAGGAGAATAAGGACACCAATAGATGAACACAAGCTTTCACAAAACTAATTTTGGTAGCTAGTTACAACTGAACAAGGCTGAATACAAGTTGCATCCAACTTGAATCACAACAGCCAATAGTAGGTAAGAACTTGGTCACGGACAAGGTCCGCTTCTCCTCCGGAGCACACCGCGTAGGTGATACTCGCTCCGATACTCGCTCCTCGCTACCGCCGGCGGTATCGCTAGCGCCGGGTGTTAGCTTTGCTACTCGCGAGCTCGCTGCTCGCACTCCAAGCTACTCGCACGCTCGCCGCGCTTCGCTTCCTCCACTACTCGCTAACGCGCGCGCTAGCCACTAGCGCCGGGCGTTATCTCCCGAGTAGGTACTCGCTCGTTCTTTCTCTTCTCGCTAACGCAGGCACTATCCACTATCGTCGGCGCTATCTCGCGAGTAGGTAACTCGCCTCGCGAACTTGCTCCAAGTTCGATGCTCGCCTGATGGCGCTCTGGTATCTCTAACTCGCTCTAAGTTGAGGATACTCACCACTTCCAGAATCGATACTCTTTAGAGGGGGGTACCCCTCTATTTATAGGCAAAACAAGGGGGGTGGCGAGTAGTAGCTAGCGCTGGCGCTGGCGCCGGCGCTAGCTCACTTCAATTCTAACAAGAGAAAGAAAGAGAGAGAGGAGAGGGAGAGAAATTGAATATTTAACGTCAACACGCACATTTTTTTACAAAATAAAAATGGTAATCTTGATTTATATTTTTTAAGGTCATTCTGAGTACTCATATGTATATGTTGCGGGCGCAACCCGCAACGACGCATCGAGCACGGGCGAAGCCCGCCTAGATGCTTCTGAAAGCCTCCCGAGAGCATTGAGCCGGGAGCGGGCGAAGCCCACCATCGCCGACTGAGTACTGTCGCGCTTGGCCGTAGGGGCGGAGCCACGTGTCGGGCAATCGCGCGTGGGTGTGCGTGTGTGTATATATATATATATATTCCATTGTTTTTCATGTTATGAAGTTTTGTTATTAAGCTTTATATATATTAAAAATATAAAAAAGATGATAATATTGTTTATGGCCCTCCGTGTGTATATATATATATGGCTGTATTAATAAGTTGTAAAGAGGTTGCAGAGGGAAGACATAAAATAATGTCAGATTGCTAATCATCAAGAGAACGAAGACACAAAAATAGTTCGTAATGCCTCTGACTTTAATGAGTATTGTTTTTAATCCTCATTGTTGTGATTTTTGTTCCTCCGCTGGCTAGGGACAAAAGATCTTGTGCTTCTCCCCTAAGAATCTTAAAAATCAGATTCCAAGCCAGCTATCTTAATAGATATTTTGTTTTTTTTAATGGAAGAGATAACCGTCATTGAAAATATTAAAAAAAATGGAATAGATGAGATGAATTTAGGAGAAATCTCAAAAATAGCGAAGGAATCTCGGCCGGTAGCTGCGATGTTTCTGCTGAGCTTGGAAATGATGACTCAGAGGTTACCGCAACAATCAAAACTAGTTCATAGTGCCTTGAATTTAAAGAGTATTGTTTTTAATCCTCATTGTTGTGTTTTCTGTTTCTCCACTGGCTAGGGACAAAAGAGCTTGTGCTTCATCCCCTAAGAATCTTACAAAACAGATTCCATACAAGCAATCACATGCCAGGTAAAGGGAAGTCTGGTAAACCAGGGTTGGATGGACTGCACGCGGGTGTGGAGAGGGGTTGGGACGGTGGACTTCAATTCGTAGATGTGGGCCGGCCGGGTAGCGCTCTTTGAGTGGAGGCCGGCACCACATTTAACAGTTTCTGCTGAGTTTGAAAATGATGACTCAGAGGTTGCCACAACAATCAAAACTAGTTCATAATGCCTTGACTTTACAGAGTATTATTTCTAATCCTCTCATTGTTGTTATTTTTGTTCCTCCACTGGCTAGGGACAAAAGAACTTGTGCTTCATCCCCTAAGAATCTCACAAAACAGATTCCGTACAAGCTATCTTAATAGAGATTTTGCTTTTTTAATGGAAACATGTGCTTCTTGAAAATATTAAAAAAAATGGAAGAGATGAGATGAATTTAGGAGAAATCTCAAAAATGGCCAAGGAATCTCCGGTGGATAGCTCAAATGTTTCTGATGAGCTTGGAAAAGATGACTCAAAGGTTGCCACAATAATCAGAGCTGATAAATGGAGACGGCAACAAAGTTAGAGAGACTTCAAATTTCACCAACATGGAGTGCAGATTGACAAAAACGTCATCGTCATGAAATATTTGTTTGAAATAACAACTGTTATATATGGCCGTGCCCAAGAAAAAAAAATTAATAAATTTAAACATAAAAATGAATGAAGTTCCTAAGGTGAGGTCGGGTGTCACTACAACAAAATTGGTATACGGTGACATTTTTTTGTCATTAGTGACGATTTTTAAGCGTCGCGATAGTTTTCGTGACGTTTATAAAAACGTCACAAAATCGTCGTGATTGCGCGTGTCGCCGTAGCTCTTTGCGATGCTTTCAAAAAAAACATCGTGATTGTCAGTTACTCTACCGCGACATTTTTTTCCAAAAACGTCATGATTGGCAATTGTTCTACCGTGACATTTTTCTAAAAAAACGTCATGATAAGTAGTTGTTCTATCATGACACTTTTCCAAAAACGTCATGAAAGATGTTCATCCTACCACAACGCTTCTTAGACAACGTCACCAAAGGCAAAACTATACAACAACATTTTTTTCCAAAAAACGTTGCAACGTAATATATTTAAAAAAAATGAAAAAAAATTGTGATAATACTTCTCAAATAATCTAAATACTAATCAAAACTCTATTAAACATTTACTTTTTATTTTAATTCAATTTTTGACATCAAAACACAAAAATAAATAAAATGCTCAATATCAAAGAGAAGTGTGTTTAATATTCATTATTTTATTAATAGAAAAAAAAGAGGGTGGGAGATGGCCCAAACACCTCAATACAGACTAATAGTATTTTCATCTCTAATTAAACTAAATACATGAATAAAAAGTATCTACAAAGAAAAAAAATCTACAAATGCTCATTCTTGTACACATTTGATAGTCAACTGATGTCTTCTCCTCTCTTTTATAGATAATATCCACTAGCATGAAAATCAAGCTACTACCTGCATCCGAAATGCAAAAAATATGTTAAAAGCATTACTTGTATTGTAGTATCTCAGCACCAAGGAGATTATAATATCATTCACTTGAACCTAAGTAATGGAAGAGTAACAGATCTCGTACAATGTTAACTAACCAGTAACTAAATTTACAGAAATTAACAATAATCTCAGAAACAAAAGCTTACACAGTTTAATATCAGAACAAAGTAAGCAATCATATTTCAATCCCAAATGAAAGTAAAAAAAATCATAATCGCCATACACACTACATATCCAGTTTGCCAAATGATTGTGCACACACTACATCAAACTGAAAGAAGACACAATAATCTGAAGCTGAAAAAACCAAACAGCCTTAGAAGCACAATTAAAGATATAACATATTTGAGGAGTACATAAACTGGATCTTCCAATCAAGTACTTGTTAAGCAGATGAGCATGGAATCTTTTCGAAGGGATCAACTTGAGATAAACATAATAGAATTTGTCTAATTCAGACACACTAATAGAATCATTAAGTAAAGAGGCTCCAAACAAGAAAAAAAATGTTTTCCCCGCGAGAACTCTATCAAATACTTTGTGGGTGAAAATTACAATGGAATTCTTTAGAACAAATGAAGAGAAAAAATTTAAACATTATTTTTTGGAAGCAGAGGCCTATCATCATCAAAGGATCAAAAAACTTTGGTTTATACCAGAGGTTGAGTGTTGCAATAAAAGAATTATGAACAACCCAAAAAATAGGGGGAAAAGGAACTCAAATAGAGAAAATACATGAGAAACTTGACGAAACTTAAAAGAGCTATAATTATCTTGCTGTCAAACTTTGAGAATGCAAGTTCTAATCAAAAGTAACTGAAAATAACCAAAAAATGATCAAAAGGAGTTCAAAAGAATAGAAAATGTAGGAGCATACCTGAATCAAACGAATTACATACGAATGATGAAAAAACCTTCCCAACTTTTGAAAATTGACCATCTTGATTGAACGTCAATGGATGAAGGTTTTGGCGTGATCCCGAAGCCTTCTACTGTAATGGCCGAAAATAAGACGTTGCTTGATAGATAGCTTTGGTAATAAATTTTAACAAAAGTTCAGCCATAAAACTCAACAGAACCAAACAAAAATAACCCATAGATAATTATAACTTCAAAATTGTTAAGGATATTAAGTCAGAAAAATGAGAATATAGAGGAGTTCTGGACAAATCCCAATACTATAACTCCCGAAATCCATAGATCAAGGGAAGACAAAACCATTAGGAGACAAAACCTTTAGAACACCTCAAGAATGCTTCCAAACTGAAGGAAGCTCTGTGAGAACACCTCAAGCACCTGGAATCGATGGGTCAGAATCACAGCTGCAACAGCTAGAAAGGGCGGAGGAGGAGATCTGGAGGAGGGATATTTGTCGAGGAAGCTGATCGAGGATGCCTGTCGACGGGGATCCCCTGTCGAGGAGACGTGCAGGAGGCTTCCCTCTCAAGAAGGTTCAGAGGTGCTGCTCCTCCATCGCCACCATGGCTTTTAATTACACGAGAGAGGAAAATGTGCAGCAGAGCAATGGTGGTTGGAGCAAATTAAGAAGACGCGGACTCTACCAAACCGCAGAACTCCACCAAAAATGTCTCTGATCTTTACATGATTAATCAAATACCGAGCTCGATTAGGTACAACTGATTTCCAAATCAAACCAAGAGGGGGCAAGAAAAGGCTGCAACTTTATTCTCCTTCATCATAATATTCCACATACATAGAAAAAAAAAACAGAGTAAACCATATTGCAAGGTCGTTACTAGCTAGCTAGTCTCCCCCAACCCCATACAGTCATTTATTTATCTTCCTACATACATTTACCTCCGTTCAGCCTAGCCGCGCACCACCACGACTTCTCCTCAAAACCCCGCAGCTACCTCCAGAACAGAGTATTCCAACGGCATATCACCGTGTCGACGCCCCTGTCCCCTCTCCTCCCTCCACTCCTCCGGTCCAGGCAAGAACACCTCCGCCTTCTGCCCGCTCAGCACCTCATCCGCCACCTTCGCCGACACCCCAAACGCCAGCTCCTTCGCCGCGTCCTCCATCTCGCTCAATATATTGTTCTTCCCAGCGAGAAACACCCGCTCATTGTTCTCCGCCGGCATCTCGAAGCACGATGGCTCTCTCGAGGAGGGTTTGAGGAGCTGCTGCTTTCGGCGGGCAGAAGTGAGGAGGGTTTGACGTGCATAGAATGCTTTGCAGGGGCCATAATGATGGAGCAACCCTTCCCAATGAGAAACCCTTCCCAAGGTGCCCATGGGGGTCTATTTATAGACTTTCCCAAAAATGGATTGCGGATAGCCAAAATTGGACTGCGAATAATCGAAATTCTGCTATCCGCAGTCCGACCATGACCATGAACAATCAACGCGTGAGGGGAGGCGAGTGGGACCCGAGGTGCCCACTTTCCCCCTCACGGGAGGCCATACTGGCCTCCCCCCAATGTACCGGGCGAGTGGGAGGGTTCCTCCCACTCGCCCAAAGGGGGTGGTGAGTGGGAGGGCCTCCTCCCACTCCCCCTCAAGGTGGCCGGCGAGTGGGAGGGACCCTCCCACTCGCCCGGCGAGTGGGAGGGTCTCTCCCACTCGCCCGGGTAAATGGCGAGTGGGAGGGACCCTCCCACTCGCCCGGTGAGTGGGAGGGATCCTCCCACTCGTCTGGGTGAACGGCGAGTGGGGGGCTCCTCCCACTCGCCCGAAGGGGAGTCGGGGGAGCGGGTGCTCCCCCCGCGTCCCATGTGGCCTCTCTTTGCCTTGACTGGTCCCGGCCGCTTATGCGTGGTCGTTTTGATCGTCTCGACCACCTTCATTGTCTTGGTCTCATCCGGGTCGGGTCACACCGACTCGGGAAATATGAGGGTTGTACAGAGGTGTAGTACTTTTTCGTTTTCTTTTAATTCGTGGAAGAGGAGAGGAGAAAACTTTCAATTATTTATACAAATAGTTAGGAAGAAAAAAAACAAAGTCAAAAAAAAAGTGACGATGAAAGTACATATGTATCATTATCGTCAGTTGTAATATTTCTGATCGCCTCTTTCACTCGAGACCAACAATAAACACAATAGACGTATTTTGTGTTACGCTTGACCAACTCGAATTTTTGCCAGAATAAAGACAGACTCTTCTTAAAGATGAAGTTGATAAACATGCAGTGGCGGAACTAGAATTTCTGCTAAGCTCGAGCACAATATATTTAAACTAAAAAATGTGCGAGTTAAACATAAATATGAACCTTATAATATTAATGAATCCTCTATTTGTATTTAATGTCTGTCTTGTTTGAATCCTAATTTGCTATCGATCATTGATTTATTTTATGATTAATAATAATTAGATATAAGTATTTTTAACAAATTATATCTGAATGGTGTTTGATGTGCCACATTAATTTCACAAATATATAGATGGTGCAGTCTCCTGCCCGCCGAAGGCTTTAAGAAATATTAGCAAACATGTCCACAGATCAGCATAGCTCTAAAACCTATAAGGCTATTACTAATGGATAGTCATGCCGCTTGAAGCTGCAGCCTGCACCTAGGGCTGAGTATAAAGATAAAGGCTGACAGACATAGGAATCGATTTTGGGGCTCAAGCAAAGTCACGGTGACACATGCTAACAGCTACAAGCCTAGACCTAGGCTACTGACATTATTTTTTTTTTTCAAAATTCAGGGCGTGTCCCTACCTAGTTCCGCCCGTGTAAACATGGTGGGTATTTGGATGATATACTAATAACAAACACATTTGGGCAACACCAATTATTGTTGTGAGTGAAATTTATGTCAAAATGTAGAGGCATAGTACTTTTTCTTTTAGTTCGTGGAAAAGGAGAGGCTTAATTTGGGGAAGAGGAGAGAAGAAAACTTAGAATTATTTATACAAATAGTTAGGAAGGAAAAAAACAAAGGCGAGAGGGAGAGGAAGTTGAGGGAGAGCGTGAGAGCGAAGAGGAGCTCGAGTGCCGGCAATCGAGTGGGAGCCTGAGAAGAGTGTGGTCAGGAAAACAGAGAACGGAATGAAGTTTACCTTTTTAAGTTTTTCCCTTCTAATTAAACCGGCGATCGATAGAAAAGTTTTTTCTTTAGGAGGGAAGATTTTTTTTTGATGATTAGTGACTATTTATTTTCGTCACTAATTAAACTATTTAGTGATAAAAATATTATTTGATCACTAATAATTAGTTATTTGTGACGTAATTTAGTTTAGTCACTAATTATAATATTTTTAGTTACTAAAATTTATATGTGGTCACAAATTAATCGAGCATATTTATTTAATGACCAAATATTATATTCGTCACAAAAAACAAACTATTAGTGACCAAATTAATCGAGCATATTTATTAATCCTCTTAATATGACTTGGAAGAGGTGGAAGCGGTAGAGCGACCTGTCACGGACTTGTCTTGAAATCAGCACCAAATGGCTGGAGCAACGCATTCCTAAACTATCAAAGGCTCTGTTTGGCGCTGCTTATTTGCTCCGGTGAGTTTGGAAAAAAATGCAATTATCATAGAATGTATGTTTGACAAAGGTTATGACCACTACCAAGAAAATAAATTAGTTTTGCGCATAAAATGCATGAAATTTTTTAGGTGAGGTCGGGCGTTCACGAACGACGGTTCATGACCACCGCGTTCATGACCGCCCCAAACGAAGCCAAAGTCTCAACCTCCCTAATTGTAGGCAGTCCTGAACATAAAGCCCGATCGGGCCGGCCTGGACCGAGCCCGATCGGGCTTTTTCCTGTATCGGGCCGGGCCGGCCCGGTCCTCCCCTGGAATCGGGCCGGCCCGGGCCGGGCAGGCAGCACATAAGTGCTGCCTGCTCCGGCCCTTCAGGCCGGGCCGGGCAGGACCGGGCCGGTCTCGGGCCTGATCCGGGCCGGCCCGGTTTTATTTATTTTTTTTAATTTAATATAAATTTAAATTTTTTAATTATAATTTTTATAAATTATTAAATATTGAACAAATAAAACATTTGGAACAAAAATTTTTATTAATATTGCAAATTTGGAACAAAATACAAAATTGAAAATACAAAGTTACAAACGCGTCCATTTCGTACAAAATTGAAAGTACAAAATTGAAAATACAAAATTGAAAATACAAAATTTAAGTCGTATAAAATACAAAATTGAAAATACAATTGCTCGATTTAATCATCTTCTACTTGTAGATTCAACGCGTCCATTTCGTCTTCTATCTCCTCCGAGCTCTCCTCCAATGTTGTTATGTGTTGCTTCCTCTTTACACTATCCAAGTAGTCCTTGTAGCATATGCAAACCTCCAGTGAATCTTCGTTAAGCCGGCTCCTCCGCTCGTTCAAAACCCTGCCACTAAGAGAAAAAGCGGACTCTGAAGCTACTGTACTAGCTTGGACAGTTAATAAATCACGGGTCATATAGGCCAAAACAGGATAGGTATTAGCTTTACCTTTCCACCAATTTAAGATATCGAAGTTTTCGATCTCGTCTGAACTCATAAAATCGCTAAATTGAGTTTTTGTGTATAATCCTAATTCATCTAAACTACTAGATGTGCGCGCTTTTTTCCTAGAAGCTAAATCTAAAATTTTATTTTTAAGACTATCCTTCGTTTTGGGTTGCGTTATTTCTTCGCGGGGTCGTGACCCGTATAAATTATTGTAATAATTATAACTTTGCGTAAAAAAAGTAGTAAAATTTGAAGTACTAACGGGGTCATCCGCATCATCATAATTTATATTTAAGGTTAGATTAGTATTGATTTCGTCGATCAAATTTTCTACGCCTTCTACGTTAAGTAGCGGATTTAAAGCGGCGGCGCACGAAAACATAGGCGGTATTTCTCTATAATATTTTAAAAAAATTTCTTCCATTACTTTAATTAAAGGAGCCCAACATTGGTGTTTTCTATAATAACTAAATTTTTCTGTGATATGTACGAAATGCTCAATCACTAATGCGCTCGTTGGATAATACACTCCAGATAAAGCAACGGTGGCCCTATAAAAACACTTTAGTAAATCTACATAATATTCTATTATGGTCCAATCAGTTTCACCTAAACCGTGTTCAATATTAAGTAAACTATAATATTCTATTAGAAGATTTTTTTGTTGAAGGGCTCTTTTTAACATTTTATATGTTGAGTTCCATCTAATAGGCATATCGAATTGAGGTTTCAAATATTTTTGATTTTGTGCTTTACAAAATTTTCTGAAATCTTGAGCTCGTTGTTTAGTACAATAAATTGTTTTTAACATATCGCGAATTTTATTAATATATGTTGACATTGCCTTTAAACTATCCTGTACAACTAAATTTAGGACGTGACAAACACATCTAGTATGAAAAAACGCGCCGTTGAGAAATGGTTTTAAATCTCGTTTTAACAATTCAATTGCGGCGCCATTATTGGAGGCGTTATCAAGAGAAAAACTAAGTATTTTATCGTTAATTTTAAATTCCCGCGCACATTTCATAATAACCTTATATAAAGCTATAGCCGTGTGCGGGAATTCAAAACTCGTAAAACATATTACGCGTTTATTTAGCTCCCACGAAATGGGATCAATCCAATGACAAGTGATGCAAAGATAAGCTAATCTTAAATTTAAATTACTCGTCCAAACGTCGCTCGTTAGACTCACACGTCCTTCGAAATTTTCAAAATACGTAATTAATTCTTGTTTTGCTTCTAAATATAACCTAATCGTGTCGCGCATTAAAGTAATTCTACTAACCTTTTGGTATTTGGGCTGAAGCCCCCCATGTATGTACTCTGTGCCGTCGTCATTGTCGAAGACGCTGAATGGCAGCCCACGTTTGATGACGAACTTCGCCTGCATCTCTCGCTGTCGCATTTGATCGTACGTCCAAATCTGTCCTGCTCCAGAAATTTGAGCTTGACTTGACTCGGGAGGAGCTTGTTTCGACTCGCAAGATTTTTGGTGTCGAACGAGCGTCGAGTTGCCGCTGATGGATAGCAACTTCGAGCACATCTTGCAGCGCGCTTTTCTTTCGGTGCCGACTTGGACCATGTCGAAATGCTCCCAAATACCCGCTCTACGATTGTGCTCCACCACCGAAGCCGTACTTTGGGAAGACGACGCTGGAGCTGAGGAGGACGACGCCATTGAGAGAGCTAAGAGAGAGAGAGAGAGAGAGAGAGAGAGAGAGAGAGAGGTGTGAGAAAAGAGAGAGGGGAGGGGGGGTATTTATAGGTTTTTTTTGTTTTTTTTTTAATAAAAAAAATAATAAAATAATAATAATAATAATAATATATATTATTATATTAATATATAATAATATATGGCAGCCAACGGCTCTTATTAGAGCCGTTGGCTGCCTCTCATGGCAGCATGGCTGCCACATGGCAGCCATGCTGCCATGAGTATCGGGCATGAGCCTAACGGCTCTAATAAGAGCCGTTAGGCTCAATCAGGCCTAGCCCGAGACCGGATCGGGCTATGCCCGGCCCGGTTTCGGGCTAGCCCGATTATCGGGCCTTACCCGGCCCGGACCGGGCCGGGTAACGGCTCCAAACCGGGGCCCTTTCAGGGCCCCGGGTAAGGGCTCGGCCCGGTTCGGGCCTGAACCGGGCCGGGCTTGACCGGGCCTTGACCGGGCCGGGCTCGGGCCGGCCCGTCAGGCCCGGTTTTTTTGTTCAGGACTAATTGTAGGGCGCCCGTCATCAACAAGATGCGCTTCACTCAGGGCGAGAATCAACCCGACACCCGCATTTTTTCCTCGGATAAAATATCAATACAATGGTGCAATAACTCGGACACGCGATCATTTATGGCCCGTCGGATCAGTACCTTCATGAATGCGGCCATTTTGGATAGCTGAAATTCGCAGGTCCCTACGTTCCATAATAATATGGGAGAGAGAATAACTCCACGCGTCCATCGCTTCTCAGAACGTGGTTAAACACCATAATAAATAACTCCATGCGCCCATAGCTTCTCAGAACGCGCTTAAAATCGTTCCCTTCGCAGCTGGTCTCGTGGATGCGACCGAACAAGCTAGGGCACACTTGGCGTTCTCGCGGAGATTGCGGGAATTGAAAACCAATCGGTAGTCATTTTCATCAACGAACACAAGCCATTGACTTGACCGCGCTCGATCGCCCCTGCAGCATAATTAAGGGTCATTCTGAACCGTTGGATTAATCTGCTGATTTGACTGAGATGTGATGTTTCTTTTTATCCAAAATCTTCATAAATTAATCTAAACGGTGGTAATAAAGCAAACCCACTTTCACTTTTATCAAACAAAAAAAACTATTTATTTTTTAAAGGCTATTTTTCATTTCCTAAATTTTTATATTAGCAAATCAAGGTCAAAACACTACTTTCTCTCACTACAATATTTTTGGCCTTTAGCAACACTTTAGTTGACAACATTTATAAATTGTTGTCTAAACATAGAATAGAGAACAGTTGGTAAATGTTGCCATCAAGTAATAGTTTTAGGCAACATTTGTGATACAACATTCAATAAATGTTCCCTTATTCGTTATTAAGAACAATTTCAAAATATTGTATTTGTCGACACACTTTAAGCAACAATTGTGCAGTGTTACCTTTTAAAATAATATGCTGCAACATATAAAAAATGTTCCTACAACTTTCTATGATTATTCGCACACCCAAAATAGTTATTCACAAACCATAAATTTATAATTAAAATTAAACTTATAGTCAAGCTCGGGTCTCTGAATAGCCAAATCAACAAATTTTCACGAATTCATATAGCACTACAAGAAGAATCATCTATAACAATGCTTCTTTTGCGGTGTTTTAGAAAGCGTTGCAGTATATTTTTTTGCTGCATTTTCTATAAAACGCAGCAAAACATAATATGCTTTACGACGTTTTTACTAAAGTGCAGCTAAAGATAATGTTTTTTTACTTAAGAAAATGTTTTTAATGGATTTCATTTGAGCAATGTATTAGCAGTCCGTTGATAAAATAAATTTAAAATACATCATTTATTCATTTTAATGGCCCCTGATTAAAACTCCACTGTGCCCCTCCCACCAAGACCTAAACCTCGCGCGAAACCCCCTCCTCCCGTTCGGCAAGCCTTTTCTATCGGCGCTCTCCTGCGGCAATATTGACGCTCTCCTCCAGCGATACCAGGTGAGTTTCCTTCCCCTCACTACAACAAAATTGATTCCATGGAGTTCCCTCTTCTTGTCGATGCCTTGGAGCCCTTCGCAGATCTGCTCCTCTTCCCGCAGGCACCGAGTCTATTCTTCTTCTCGTCGAAGCCCTAGTAGGTCTAAATTTTCGCGGATTGAAGAGGTATCGCATCCACGTCTCCTTTCAGAGGCCATCGAACCGCAAATGTGCCCTAATTCGCGTCTAGCTGCTCTGGATTTCTCGACGTGATGACGACAAGGCGCGAGCAGATATGAAGGTACTCATGCTGCCTCAACATCTCACCATCCGGCTTCTAACCGCTTTGTCGGTTGCCTCTTATTGTCGGAGTCGTTACTACCTAGGCGCAATGCCGCCCTTGGCGATCTATCATAAGGTTTTCTTCCTCGTTCTTCCCCAACAACATAGGGGAGGCCACCATTAATTTTTTTTTCAGATCTGGTCTGGAGTGAACAGGTAACTACGAACCTAGGTCAATCTTTTTTTCCAATTTAATCTATTTAGAAGCTATTACTTAGAAATTAAAAGCCGATTTGGGATGCAATTTCTGTAGAAGCTAAATTAAAAATTACAATTTCCGCAATGCATTTTCTGTGAAGCCATGACTTGCAAAGTTGCAGTCGGCCATTGCATCGTTCACTCCTTCAATCCATTCTTCTTGGTAACTACTCCAATTTCACCTTGCTTTCTTCATTGTTTATCTCTGATTTTCAGTTTTCACGAATGAAGCAGCAAACTCTGTTCTTAGGAAAAGAGATTCACAAAAATTACTGTTCTAATTATCTAGAATCTTGAAGTGGCTCTTGCTGAGAATTGTTATTTTGATCGGTGATCATACGTTTTTATTAGTATTCTGGAAAATGCGATTTCATTCAAGGAGGGCTAGGCATACTTTATTTTTTTGAAGTGAATTGCTTCAGCTGCTATTGATTTCTGTCTTTCTTTCTCGGTGATCAACAATTTTGAAGTGTTGCTAAAGACCGAAAATATTGTAGTGTCTGCGAGAACACGTTTTTGGCAGGAATGTATAATGACCAGAAAACCAAAATTTTGGAGAGAAGCGAGATTGTTTAGAGGGTATTTTGGGGAGAAAAATGTTTCACCATGAAACCTTTGGTCTTCCCTTATATAATAAGAGCAATGTTAAATGCAGGCCGGTTTTGGCTATATGCAGGCCGCGAATATATGCAGGCCAAAAAATTATTCATGTAGGCCAAATTTCATATTTACATACTATATTCAAAAATTAAATTAATATTTTCCTAAATAAATCACTAAGCAAAATAGCATTCATAAAATAGGTATATGCGTGCATTCATAAAATAAGTATATGCGTGCGGATATATGCGTGCGAGGAGACAGAGAGAGAGATCGCCGCCATCGCCGCCATCGCCGCCATCGCCGCCATCGCCGACGTCGCCTCCATCGCCGACGTCGCCGACGACGACGCCATCGCGCCATCGCCGACGACGTCGCGATCGCCGCCATCGCCGACGACGATGCCGACGTCGCGATCGTCGCCATCGCCGACGACGTCGCGGACGCCGCCATCGCCGCCCTCGCCAACAACGTCGCCATCGCCGCCATCGCCGACATCGCCGCCATCGCCGACATCGCCGCCATTGCCAACGAAGTCGCGATCGTCGCCATCGCCGTCGTCGCCATCGCTTTAGGCCAGTTGTAATTTAAAAACACATCGGACTCGGACAAACGAATAAACTCCTTGGGGACACGGTTGCATGGAAGGAAAAAACACATAAGATTAAACTACTCGAATCATTTTTCCTGAAGTTTTAAAAGGAAAAATGATATTGATGGCGACTGCCACCAAGACGGCCAACTTGAAGACGAAGATGATGGACACGGCATGGTTGGTCATGGAATTGCGACGGAAGATGATGATGACGGCCCACCGGCTAAAGACATGCGGCGCCGTGGCGGCCACGGCTACAATCTTCGTCCACGCCGCAAGAATTAATTATTATTATATTTTGCTAAGTTATGTCTTAATTTAAATATGACATTGCATTTTATTATTTTATTTTGAACTATTGGTGTGCGATTAGCGCTATGTTTGGTGTGCTATTAGCACTTATGTTGTAAGGCCTATATAAGGCTAAGAATTGAATTAAAAAGGTAGAATATTATTGATTGAAAAATTGCCTAACCTAATTTCTCTCCTCTCCTCTCTTCTCCCTCTCATATTGCCGCCGCCCCCTCTCTTGGTTCTTCCCAAGTTCGGCCCCCTCTCTCTCCCTCTTTCAATCTCTCTTTCTCTCCAACTCTCTTTCCGTACCTTCTTCTTCCACTTCAATCTCAATCTTCAACTACGAAATCTTCTTCAACGGATTTTTCTCTAAGTCAATCAATATTGGAGGAGAAGATATCAAGTGCAAGAGTCTACGGTTTGGTGAATCTCTCCGGTGCAAAGGCGAGGAAGACGAACGAGTTTCTTCATCATTTGGAGCCCCTTCCGTGTTCCAAAGGAGAGCGATTATTTCTAGTGGATCCAATATCTCGGATCTACGTTTCCGAGAGGGGTAACGAAATTTCTACTCAAGAGAACTCCTTTCTTAGATCGTTTTTGTGGTGGACGATTTTTGCGTGATTTCTCGAAGCAAGAAAAATTTCTCGCGGTGTTTTCTTTAATAGATTTGCATTTTTGTTTGATCTTCCGGATACTATCGAAAGGTTTGGCGAACCTTGTTATTTTCTTGTTGGGGAAAGATCTACCGTTTGCGAATCGGATTTATTTTGGTGGATCTTTCTTTGGTACAACAAAGCTCGTTCGGACGCAAATATTCGTCCTTTTAGCTTGATCGGATCTTGGCCTCTAGCCGTGATACGATCTCTAGCGGGTTGGCTATCCGCACGTTAGCGCGAGAAATAAATAACCTAATTGTACCGCTGCGTTTAGTTATCGTGCCAAGTCGAGAGAGTGTAAGGTATCGAGGTTATCCTGGACGTCCCCGTGTAGGCTCGTAGGAACGTGCTACATCAATTTTGGTATCAGAGCTAGGTTGTGTTGAGTTCTATCTCGACACCGTCCTTAATCTCAGATCTGTAGGTTATCCGTCCTCTAGTCGGTGCGTTCGTTAGCACGGTCAAAATCTAAAATTTTCGGATTGGTCTGCATTTAGTAAAAATCTCGGAATTTAAAAACTTGTAAAAAAAAATCTGAAAATTTTTCTGGAGTTTCCTGCACGTATTTCAAGCAACATTAAAACTGAAAATTTTTCGATTCGTCCTCGTTAGGTCGGTCTGAAAATTGGAAACGTCGTAATTCTGTCCAGTTGGTCTGCGAATAGTGGTCTAGAATTTATAACTTGTCTGCGAACTTCAAAACAAATTTTTTTTTTTTTTTTTTTTTTAAATTTCTGGTCCCATTGTTGTATGCCCACGAGGCGTGGTACGGAATATCTCCCAACCGTTTCCACCATGGCAGATAACCATGATGACGGTCACGCTCCTACAACGATTGCGGAGCTTCGAGACGAATTTAATGCTAAGTTCGATGCACTAACGCAGTTAATACAAGGGTTAGCTTTCAATCAAGCGGCGCCTCGAAATCCAGTTGTCGACCAGCGAGATGAGAGACCAAACCAGTATCGTAATCAGAACGATGAGCAAGCGCCCCGTGCTCCTCATGAGTTCGATGTAACTAGAGCCGTTAAAATTGATCCACCATCATACGATGGACTGGGTGAGCCCCAAGTATTTTTAAACTGGACTATGGAGATCGAGTGTTATTTTGAGTGGAAGAATCTGACGGATGGTGAGAAGGTGCGAGTTGCACGGATGATGCTTTTGGGTAGAGCCAAAACATTCTGGTTGAACGAAGAGAGGCGTTTAGGTACCGTGAATGGAGCACCCCCAATTGGGTGGGCGGCCATGAAGGCACTTTTGACTGACCAATACGTCCCTGCGTATCACAGAACGCAAATGTTCGACGAGTTAGCCACCCATCATCAGGGTAGCAAATCGGTATCGGAGTATATGGGAACTCTGAAAGATATGATGGTGCGGCGTGACATACGGGAAATGCCCGAAGTTACATTATCTCGCTTTCGTAAGGGGCTTAACCCAGACATCCAAGGCAAGCTATTGCGTTATGGTCATACGGACCTTAACACGACATTCAATGCTGCTTTAGACATAGAGAAGCACAACGCTTACAAGTCCAAGGGAAGAGCTTTCCAGAAGGGAAAATCCCTTTTAGGAGCCCCACCTTCGTCCTCCATGAGGGACAAAGGAAGATTTCGATCGACTGATTCGAATTCGGTAGTTATCACCGCTAGGAACACTAGGAATCCCACGGGCGAGAGAGTTCCAGTAGGACGGATAAATAAGACAAACGCCACGTGTTATTCTTGCGGTATCCAAGGACATTACTCTAGCGAGTGCCCCACTAAGAGTAAACCACTAGCACTATTAGAGTCCACGTCTGATCCCACTGAGATCGTCTATGAGGCCGGTACTGAGTCTGACGCCGAGCCGAGTGATATTGATGACGACTCTTTTATGATGGTTATGAGATGTATTCTGAATACACCACGTGCGATGGACGATTACAATCGGACGAATATCTTTTCGGTAAATTTTAAGAACGGTGACAAGTGGTGTAAGTTAATAATCGATAGCGGAAGTAGTATGAAAGTCGTTTCGGAGAATGCCATCACTCGAATGAACTTAGTCACCGAGCCGCATCCACATCCGTATAAGATAGCATGGGTGAACAAAACGTCTATCGCAGTTTCTAAACGATGTTTGGTACCGCTCACAGTGAAGAGCTATGTTGATAAAGTGTGGTGCGATGTCATCCCTATGGATGTATGTCACGTTTTACTAGGACGTCCATGGCTTTATGATTATGACGTGACCCATTTTGGCAGAGCCAACACTTACGAGTTCAAGTTCAATGGTAAGACCATTGTTTTGAAACCCACACCACCTAAGGACCCGTCGGTTGCTTCCAAGGACACAGTGGTGCCTGCGGAAAGGAAAACCATAAGTTTTATAAGTAGGAAAGAGTTAGAACGCGAGACCTTTCTAGATGGCGTCATTTATGCGTTGGTATGCCTACAAGCTAAGGAAGAGTCACCGTCTTTAGAGAACCTACCGTTATCTCTGCGCACGTTATTGGATGAATATAAGGACGTCTATCCGGTAGATTTGCCTTCCAAATTGCCACCCATCCGGGACATTCAACACGAAATTGATTTCGTCCCGGGCTCATCCTTGCCTAATCAACCCCATTATCGACTTAATCCCTCCGCACATAATGAACTACAAATATTAATTTCCGATTTATTAGCAAAGGGATTTATCCGCCATAGTAAAAGCCCTTGTGCCGTCCCTGCCTTATTGGTCCCGAAGAAAGATAAGTCTTGGAGGTTGTGTGTAGACTACCGGGCCATTAATAAAATAACTGTCAAGTATAGGTTTCCCATTCCCCGTTTGGATGATCTATTGGATATGTTATCCGGTGCCACCGTGTTTTCAAAATTGGATTTAAAGAGTGGTTACCACCAAATAAGAATTCGGGAGGGAGACGAATGGAAAACGGCCTTTAAGTCTAAGGACGGGCTTTACGAGTGGTTAGTGCTAGGAGAGGGGCTCACCAACGGACCTAGTACCTTCTCACGATTAATGACTCAAGTATTTAAGCCGTACATGGGAAAATTTGTCGTAGTCTATTTCGATGATATTTTGGTGTTTAGTATTTCGCCGATCGATCATGAAACTCATTTGCGAACAATCCTTACTACATTGCGCCAAGAGAACTTATTCATTAATCTTAAGAAGTGCGCGTTCGGTGTGACTTCCGTGGAATTTTTAGGATACATAGTGAGTGCCGAGGGTATACATGTTGACCCTAAGAAGGTCCAAGTGATTAAAGAATGGCCGGAACCACAAAATATTAGGGAGGTTAGGAGTTTTCATGGATTGGCCACGTTTTATAGACGATTCATTCGCAATTTTAGTAGCATCATGGCACCAATAACTGAATGTATGAATAAAGGTGATTTCAAATGGACCAAATCGGCCTCTAGCGCGTTTCAAATGATTAAGGATCGGATGTCCGAAGCCCCACTACTACGGTTGCCGGATTTTAATAAAGTGTTTGAACTATCATGTGACGCCTCGGGGATAGGAATTGGGGGGGTGCTAAGCCAAGAGGGACATCCGGTTGGGTACTTTAGCGAGAAACTTGCGGGCCCAAAATTAAATTATTCCAATTATGATCGTGAGTTTTATGCAGTAATACGTTGTCTCCAACATTGGCGACACTACCTTATATCGAAAGAATTTGTAATCCTCTCGGATCATGAAGCGCTAAAATTCGTAAACTCTCAAAGTAAAATCAGCCCTCGGCACGCCAAATGGGTCTCCTATCTTCAGGAGTACACATTCATTATTAAGCACCTTAAGGGTACGTTAAATCGTGTGGCGGACGCCCTTAGTCGTGTCACATTATTATTATCTAAAATGGAGGTGACGGTAATAGGATTTGAACGCATTAAAGACGAGTACGTCCTATGCCCGGATTTTAAGGACATTTACTTAGCCGCTCAGGAACAGGCTCCCTCTACTATTTCGGCATACTACATTCGTGATGGTTATTTATTTAGGCATGCGCAACTGTGTATTCCCCGCTCTTCACTACGCCATTTCATTGTATGGGAGCTACATAGTGGAGGGCTAGGGGGACATTTCGGCCGGGATAAAACGATAACACTAGTGGAAGATAAATTCTTTTGGCCTGGACTTAAGTCAATGGTTAATAAGATCGTTAGGAGTTGCCGTGTGTGTCAATTAGCAAAAGGTAACAAGACCAACGCGGGTCTTTATACACCTCTTCCTATCCCGTCGGTTCCTTGGGAGGACGTTAGTATGGACTTTATTTTGGGTTTACCTATGACATTTCGGCGACACGATTCCATCCTTGTCGTCGTCGATAGATTTTCTAAAATGGCATATTTTATCGCTAGTCACAATACCAACGATGCATCCCATGTTGCTAAGTTGTATTTCAAAGAGGTCGTGGCGCATCGGGGCGTTCCAAAAACGATAGTATCTGATAGGGATGTCAAATTCACTAGTTACTTTTGGAAGACGCTTTGGAAGCTTATGAGTACAAAACTTATGTTTTCGTCGGCCTATCATCCCCAAACGGATGGGCAAACGGAAGTGGTCAATCGAAGTTTGGGTGGATTACTTCGTTGTTTAGTAGGCGATCATAAAGGTACGTGGGACCTTATTCTTCCTCATGCTCAAATAGCTTATAATAATTCACGGAATAGGTCCACTGGGTTGTCTCCAAATGAAATTGTACATGGTTATAAGGCACCCGTGCCTCTTGATTTAGTACCGCTACCCCCATCTTTCAAATCTAGTCATTTTGCCCAGGATTTTGCCTCGCACGTTCACAATCTCCATAAGCAAATTAGCGAGACGCTAGCTAAACAATATGCTATTTATCAATCGAATGCTAACGAAAATAGGCGAGCGGTCCACTTGAATATTGGTGATTTGGTAATGGTGCGTTTAACCCCTGAACGGATGCCTTCGGGCACCATAAAGAAATTAGCAAATAGGCGGGCCGGTCCTTTTCGAGTGTTAAAGAAGTTGGGCGAAAACGCATATTTATTACAGTTACCCGCTGAGTGGGGAATTTCCCCTGTTTTTAACGTTTCGGATTTAACGCTTTATGTCGCTCCACCACCTGAACTTTCTGCCTCTCCGTTTAATATTTCCACTAAAAATTCTAATGGGGTGGGTAGTGAGATTGTTTCTGGATCGCCCTCTCCTACGGACTCTACGGGAGGTAAGCCACCTGTTGATGATGACACTTCTTTTTCTTCTTTGCCTAACGCATTTCCGAGGTTTTCCCGGACCGTTTTCTTGCCTGACAGGATTTTGCAGGATGCTGTGTTCCCAACTTCCGATGGTGATGTTCACAGGTTCTTGATTCGATGGAAGGGCCGTCCTGCCTCGGACGACTCTTGGCTCTCCGCGTCGGAGGTGAAGCTACTTGATGCGGATCTCTTTCACCGTTATGTTCCAGACCACTCATCGGTGATGAGTTCTTTCGAGCGGGGGAGGATTGATGGCGACTGCCACCAAGACGGCCAACTTGAAGACGAAGATGATGGACACGGCATGGTTGGTCATGGAATTGCGACGGAAGATGATGATGACGGCCCACCGGCTAAAGACATGCGGCGCCGTGGCGGCCACGGCTACAATCTTCGTCCACGCCGCAAGAATTAATTATTATTATATTTTGCTAAGTTATGTCTTAATTTAAATATGACATTGCATTTTATTATTTTATTTTGAACTATTGGTGTGCGATTAGCGCTATGTTTGGTGTGCTATTAGCACTTATGTTGTAAGGCCTATATAAGGCTAAGAATTGAATTAAAAAGGTAGAATATTATTGATTGAAAAATTGCCTAACCTAATTTCTCTCCTCTCCTCTCTTCTCCCTCTCATATTGCCGCCGCCCCCTCTCTTGGTTCTTCCCAAGTTCGGCCCCCTCTCTCTCCCTCTTTCAATCTCTCTTTCTCTCCAACTCTCTTTCCGTACCTTCTTCTTCCACTTCAATCTCAATCTTCAACTACGAAATCTTCTTCAACGGATTTTTCTCTAAGTCAATCAATATTGGAGGAGAAGATATCAAGTGCAAGAGTCTACGGTTTGGTGAATCTCTCCGGTGCAAAGGCGAGGAAGACGAACGAGTTTCTTCATCATTTGGAGCCCCTTCCGTGTTCCAAAGGAGAGCGATTATTTTCTAGTGGATCCAATATCTCGGATCTACGTTTCCGAGAGGGGTAACGAAATTTCTACTCAAGAGAACTCCTTTCTTAGATCGTTTTTGTGGTGGACGATTTTTGCGTGATTTCTCGAAGCAAGAAAAATTTCTCGCGGTGTTTTCTTTAATAGATTTGTATTTTTGTTTGATCTTCCGGATACTATCGAAAGGTTTGGCGAACCTTGTTATTTTCTTGTTGGGGAAAGATCTACCGTTTGCGAATCGGATTTATTTTGGTGGATCTTTCTTTGGTACAACAAAGCTCGTTCGGACGCAAATATTCGTCCTTTTAGCTTGATCGGATCTTGGCCTCTAGCCGTGATACGATCTCTAGCGGGTTGGTTATCCGCACGTTAGCGCGAGAAATAAATAACCTAATTGTACCGCTGCGTTTAGTTATCGTGCCAAGTCGAGAGAGTGTAAGGTATCGAGGTTATCCTGGACGTCCCCGTGTAGGCTCGTAGGAACGTGCTACATCAGATATCTTTTTTTTAAAAACTATGGCCTGCATATAGCTAAAACTGGCCTGCGTTTAACATCGCGCTTTTTAAAAAAATTGTGGCCTGCATATAGCCAAAACTGGCCTGCGTTTAACATCGCTCTATAATAAAGATAAAGATAAAGATAAAGATAAAGAAGATATATAGACACACACGAGCATCTTCATACGGGCTACGCCCGTGCTCGATGCTCTCGGACGACATTCGGTCGCATCATTGCGTTCTTCGCTCGCATAAAGCCCGTGCTGCGCCCATCTTCACTGCTCTCGATTGCACGAGCTTTGCCCGTGAACATCACGAATACCTCGTCGCTCGCACCCTAGCGCCGTGAAGCCTGCATTAATGCGGCCGAATGCCGCCCGAGAGCATCGAGAACGGGCGTAGCCCGTGCGAAGATGCTCGTATGCCGACCCTAACAGTTATATGTACGTTTGTGGAGACATATATAATATCCACGGTGAACACATTCATATTATATATATTTAATTACTCGTATCAAGCTTACGATTGAGATCGTCGCTATCATGATCAATATAACTTCACTACCATCAAAAATATCATTATTAGAATTTTAACAGAAGATCGTATGTTTTGATTACGCCGCGCTCACCGTCTGTCGCGCGCAGCGCCGTCTCCCGACCATGGGAGTGCGGATAGTCAGGTGTATGGTGATGGGTGTGCGCATAGCAAAATACCCTATCATGGCGATGCACATAGCCAAGTGTATGATTATAGGTATGCGCATAGCAAAACACACCCATCATGAGGGTACAGTGCCCATAGCCAAGCGTAGTACGTTATGGGTGGTGCTCATAGCACTTAAATACCCCCATCATGGGGGTGTGCATAGCCAAGCATATGGTTATAGCGCATGACGAAATACCCCATCGTACATGCATGCATGCATGGGTGTGTGCATGCATATAGCTAGCTATGTGCGCATAGCAAAATATCCGGCCATCATGGGGTGCACATAGCCTCAAGCGCATGATTGTGCATGGGGGCATGTGTGCATAGCAAACTACCCATATCATTGGAGTACGCACATAACTAAGTGTATGGTTATGGGTGTGTGCATATAGATAAGGCTGATATATATCAACTTAAACATGCATAATGTGCATCGTATACATACTTCATGTACGTATTTCATGCATCATGCTCACTAAGTACATGACATGATTCATGTTCAATCATTTGATAAATGATAACTATATCACTCATATCCCTTTTAACAAAAGATCTTCTGAAATGTTTGATAACAAATTTTGACAGAATATCATGTGTTTTGATGACGTTTTTTTAAAAAATCGTCACGAAAGATAAACATGTATGCTGACGTATTTTCATGAAAAGCGTGGCTAATGCTAATTTTTTATATTGGCGACGTTTTAAAAAAAAATTGTCGCTAAATGTAAACTAACGACGACGTTTTCAAAAACGTCACAATAAAAATATTACTTTAGTGATGTTTTAAAAATAATCGTCACAAGAGCTAAACAAGTATGGTGACATTTTCCCTAAAAAACGTAGCAAATGCTATTTTTTTGCATTAACGACGTTTATAAAAAAAATCGTCGCTAAATATAAAACTAACAGCGACGCTTTCAAAAACGTCGCAAAAAAAAACGTCGTCGTAGAGACTATATCTTGTAGTGTGTTCACGAATGATGATCCGTAACCATTGCGTTCACGACCTCCACCATCGTGCCAAACAGTCCCTTAATTAACGATAAAATTTACATTATGTGTACTTCTATCTAAGTTTGCATTAGATATAAGGGTTATTATCTCGATCTTCTCCATAAGTTTGTAATACATGTTACATCCATCTATTTTTTGAAATTATAAAAATCTCCTCTGTAAATTTACATTTATAATATATTTGCATAGAAAAATCTCTCATGTGCTCTACTTCAAGAGGTATTTTCTTGCATGCATGTTATGGAATGTAAACATGCAGAATTTCAAAAAATAGAGGAATGTAACCTATAATTATGCCAACTCTCGTGAAAAATTGAGTTTAGTAGTTATAATTGTATCAATAAATTACACTTGTTTTTCAATTATGTTTAGGCTCCCTGTTCGCATCCAATGAAGTCTGGAACTGTCCAGGAAACGAGTGTAGAACGATCAAATAAAAAGAAAATCAAAACACAGAAGACACAAATTTACGTGGTTCACCCCAATATGGCTATGCCCATGGGCAACAACAGTGCAATTTTCACTATATCAAGATTGGAGCCGGTTACAGGGAAGCAGACAGTTTAGATTTCTGAATGATGCAAACCCTAGAAAGAAAAAAAAAAGAATTGGAATAACACTCCGTACTTTTACAAAATATGTCATGGTGTTTCCTCGGGTTCCACAACATCCGTTCTTATATGGACCGGACAAGCTCCCCTGCAGACCCATTTTATTCAAGAGGCTTTTAATTTGAATCATCTACATGGCAGGTATAATTTCTAAGCATTGTTGAGGCGCTTTTAATTTGAATCTGTTAGAATTGAAGTGAGTTAGCGCCAACGCTAGCGCTAGCTCCTACTCGCCACCCCCCTTGTTTTCCTATAAATAGAGGAGTACCCCCCCCCCCCCCCCTAGAGAAATGCTTTCAGAGAGTGGCGAGTATTGCACTGAAAGTGACGAGTATCCTCAACTTTGAGCGAGTTTGAGATACCAGAGTGCTACCTGGCGAGCATCGGACTTGGAGTGAGTTCGGCCTGCTCCCTTGATTGAGTAGCGAGTATTGGGGATAGCGCCCGACGCTAGCGATAGCGCTCACGGTAGCGAGTATTGGAGGAAGCGGCGCGTGGCGAGTACGCGAGTAGCTTGGAGTGCGAGCAACGAGCTTGCGAGTAGCAGAGCTAACGCCCGGCGCTAGCGATACCGCCGGCGGTAGCGAGGAGCGAGTATCAGAGCGAGTATCACCAGCGCGGTGTGCTCCTGAGGAGAAGGGGACCTTGTCCGTGACCAAGTTCTTACCTACTATTGGCTGTTGTGATTCAAGTTGGATGCAACTTGTATTCAGCCCTGTTCAGTTGTAACTAGCTACCAGAGATATTATTATTGTGAAAGATAGTGTTCATCAATTTGGTGTCCTTATTCTCCCGTTGGTTGACGTGTTCTTCCGACTACAAAATATTTCACATGGTATCAGAGCTAGGTTAGTGGAACAAGGACGAAGCAACCAAGATGGACGGCGGAGGAGGGTATGCTAGGGGACTTGGCATTGAGATGCTTACTCAAACCAACTACAAGAAGTGGATGTCTTGTATGGAGAGCTACCTTCTTGGAGAGGATCTCTGGGAGGTTGTTGGTGGTGGGGAGCAAGAGGAAGTTGTAGCTGCCGGAGATAATGGTCCAGCTGTGAGAGCTTGGAGGAAGACCAACGCCAAGGCGGAGTTCACCTTGAAGAGAGCCATATCACCTGACTTGTTCGACCACATCATAGGTTGCAAGTCAGCGTCTGCGATCTGGATAGCCCTCGATGGGTTATTCAACAAGAAGAATGTGGCGCGGCTATAATTCCTGGAGAATGAGTTGGCAAAGTCGACTCAAGGCGAGATGGCGATATCCACCTTCTTCCTGAAGGTGAAGAACCTGTGTGGGGAGATCTCGGCCTTGGATCCTGAAGAGCCAATCTCAGAGGCGAAGTTGAAGCGGCACATACTCCGTGGCTTGAGGAGGGAGTATGTCCCATTCGTTACTTCCGTGCAAGGATGGGTTACTCAGCCCTCCCTTCTGGAGCTAGAGAACCTGCTATCGTCACAGGAGAGCTTGGCGAAGCAGATGGCGGGAGTATCCATCTCAGGTGGAGATGACGAGGCCTTGTTCTCAGGAAAGAGGAGATCCCGGGACAAGAGAAAGAAGAACTCCGGAGATGGACCTTCAACGTCCTCTCAGGGAGATGGGAGGAAATTCCTCCCTGCGCGCGACGAGAAGGGGAGATCCCTTTGCTTTGCCTGTAAGAAGTACGGGCACATGGCAAAGGACTGCCGGTCCAATCTAAAGGCCGGTCATGCTGCTAACAAGGAGGGAGATCACCAGAGAGGTGGAGGAAGAGGTGGAGGTCACCAGGGCGGTGAGAGGGGGGACAATTGTTTCCTGGCAGAGATGACGGCAACGTCGGTCGATGTCTTAGCCTCCATCAACCTCGAGAACGACTGGATAGTGGATTCCGGTTGCAAGCATCATCTCACAGGAGATATGTCCAAGTTCGACTCCTTGGAAGCGTATGAAGGAATGGATGCTATCATCACTGCGGATGATACGGTACATCCTGTGGAGCGAGAAGGGAAGGTGTCCCTTGGGAGTGGAGACAAGCCAGTGACACTGAAGAGTGTGTATCATGTGCCTGGCATAAAGAAGAACCTTTTCTCGGCGGCTAACGACGTGGATGCTGGATACCACGTGCTGTTTGGACCGAAGGAGGTGAAGTTCTTGAAGAACCTTTCGTCTCGATGTTGACGTCACGCTCATCGGGAGAAGGGTGAAGGATTTGTATGTTCTGTCTGCAAATGCATACGTGGACAAGCTGAAGACAAACGACAGCGCTGTGACCTGGCATGAGAGGCTGGGTCATGTGGGGATGGACAAGCTGAAGATGATGGCGGCAAAGGGCCTAGTGAGTGGCCTGCCTCATCTCTCTTCCTACGGCGATGGCCATGTGTGCGACGGATGCCAATATGGAAAGTCACATCGACTTCCATTTGACAAATCGGAGACCAGGTGTAAGGCACCTCTTGAGTGTGTACATGCTGACGTGATGGGGCCGTGCGCCACCCTTACTTATGGAGGCAATAAGTATGAGCTAGTTCTGGTGGATAATTACACCCGCTATACGTGGGTATACTTTCTGAGAGAGAAGTCAGAAG
Source organism: Dactylorhiza incarnata (assembly GCA_033032865.1). NCBI lineage: Eukaryota > Viridiplantae > Streptophyta > Magnoliopsida > Asparagales > Orchidaceae > Dactylorhiza > Dactylorhiza incarnata. The sequence goes on along the minus strand of JAWHQI010000159.1, from coordinate 5,083,184 downwards.
TATTCAACAAGTTCCTCGAGTGGAAGGAGCTTGTGGAGGGGAGGCTGAACAGCAGAGTGAAGAAGCTGAGAAGCGACAATGGAGGGGAGTTTACCTCCAATGAGTTTGCTTCTTTCTGCAGGAGGTTCGGCATTCGGCCGGAGCTCTCCTGCGCTCACACCCCTCAGCAGAATGGGGTGGCAGAGTGGAAGATCCGCCATCTGGTGGAGACTACCAGGAGTTGGCTACATGCCAAGAGCATTCCCAAGGCCTTATGGGCGGAGGGAATAGCGTGTGCTACTCATGTGATCAACCGACTACCTCTGAGTCCTAACAGGATGGTGTCTCCACACCAGCTCATGTTCGGGGAGAAGCCCAATGTGGGTCACATGAAGGTGTTCGGTTCTACCTACTTCGTGCACGTCCCGGACGCTCAGAGAACCAAGTTGGAGCCGAAAGCGAGGAAGTGTATCTTCATCGGCTACGATGAGCAGAAGAATGGGTGGAAGTGCATGGATCCGCAGACCCACAAGTTCGTCGTCTCGCGCGACGTTGTGTTTGACCAACTGGTCTCATACCAGGGAGTCTCTTCAGTGGAGCTGCCGGAGAGTGGAGAATCGAGCAGGGAAGAGGAGTGGGTCACTGAGGACCCTACTGTGGAGTTGGAGTTATCTCGAAGTGCTCCAACGCCATCTGGCTCAGGAGGAGTTTCTGGCTCAGGAGGAGCTTCTGGCTCAGGGGGAGCTATGAACTCAAGAAGCAGGGAGAGCACCGCTTCAGGAGGAGTTCAGAGAGGAGCTCAGAGAGGAACTCAAGCAGAGGAGTCTACCGGAGTGGTAGATAGTGGCCAAGCCTTGAGGAGGTCGAAGAGGACGATCGTCCCGCCTGCTTGCTATAAGGAGGGGAACTTCGTGAGTTTGGTTTCCTGCTTCTTCGCAGGACCACTCGATGAGAGGGAACCTGCCTGCTTTGAGGATGCAACTGGCATCAAGGAGTGGGACGCAGCCATGATCGAGGAGATGGAGGCCCTAGAGAAGAATGAGACATGGGACTTGGTTCCCATGGTGGAGGGCATCAAACCTGTCACCTGCAAATGGGTGTACAAGGTTAAGAAGAGAGCTGATGGAGAAGTGGAGCGGTACAAGGCGAGGCTTGTCGCTCGGGGCTTCTCACAAACCTACGGAGAGGACTACGAGGAGACATTTAGTCCTGTCGCAAAGATGACGTCGGTGAGGACGATCATCGCTTTGGCGGCGTGCCAAGGTTGGAAGCTGTGGCAGCTTGATGTGAAGAATGCGGTCCTGTATGGAGAGATAGACAAGGAAATATTCATGGTGCAACCACCCGGATACGTGTCCAAGTCTCATCCACGTCATGTCTGCAAGCTGAAGAAGGCCCTCTACGGGTTGAAATAGTCGCCGAGAGCCTGGTATGCGAAGATTGCGGAGTACTTGCAGTTCTGCGGCTACGATGCCTCAGACTCAGACTCCAGCATTTTCGTAAAGAAGAGTGGAGGTCTTCACGTGCTAGTGCTGCTGTACATCGACGACATGATCGTGACAGGGAACAACTCTGAGGAGGTCGCGGCGCTGAGACAGCAGCTTTCCATACGTTTTGAGATGAAGGATCTTGGTGAGCTGCATCATTTCCTTGGCCTCCAAGTTGAGAAGAGAAGAAGCGGGTTGTATGTTTCCCAGAGGGCATATGCCGAGAGGATCGTCGAAAGATTCGGCATGAAGGAGGGGAAGAGCAGCTTCGTTCCTATGGAGGCTGGGCTGAAGCTTCGGAAGGAAGAAGGGAGGATTCTTCCTGATCCGAAGATCTTTCAGGCACTGATGGGGAGTCTTATCTACCTGACTATCACGAGGCTGGACATCGCCTTTGCTGTCGGCCGAGTTAGTCGGTATATGCAGGAGCCGCGGAAGCCTCATTTTGAGGCAGCCAAAGGGATACTGAAGTACGTGAAGGGCACCCTTGAGATGGGGTTGTCCTATGAAGAGAAGTTTGACTTCAAGTTGCACGGGTACACGGATGCAGACTACGGAGGTGACGCTGATGATCGCAAGTCGATATCAGGTTACGTGTTCTTGTGTGGAGCAGCTGTTATCTCGTGGTGTAGCAAGAAGCAAGACTCTATTTCCCTTTCTAACACGGAGGCCGAGTACAAGGCGTCGTCCTTAGCAGCTCAGGAGTGTGTCTGGCTAAGGAGACTAGTGGAGGATGTGGACGAGGAGGTCAGCGGACCTACTGTGCTTCGTGGGGACAATGAGAGTGCATTGAAACTGGTAACCAATCCAGTATGTCATGCAAGGACCAAGCACATAGAGATCGAGCATCACTTCATCAGAGAGAAGGTGCTGGGTGGCTTGATCGCTGTGGAGCATGTGCGGAGTGAAGACAACCTTGCGGATATATTCACGAAGCCCCTATCTGCGGGGCCGTTCCGGAGGCTTCGCTCATTGCTTGGAGTTGTTCCTGGAGCTCACTTCAAGGGGGAGTGTTAGAATTGAAGTGAGCTAGCGCCAGCGCTAGCTCCTACTCGCCACCCCCCTTGTTTTCCTATAAATAGAGGGGTACCCCCCCCCCCCCCTAAGAGAAATGCTTTCAGAGAGTGGCGAGTATTGCACTGAAAGTGGCGAGTATCCTCAACTTTGAGCGAGTTTGAGATACTAGAGTGCTACCTGGCGAGCATCGGACTTGGAGTGAGTTCGGCCTGCTCGCTTGAGCGAGTAGCGAGTATTGGAGATGGCGCCCGACGCTAGCGATAGCGCTCGCGGTAGCGAGTATTGGAGGAAGCGGCGCGTGGCGAGTACGCGAGTAGCTTGGAGTGCGAGCAGCGAGCTTGCGAGTAGCAGAGCTAACGCCCGGCGCTAGCGATACCGCCGGCGGTAGCGAGGAGCGAGTATCGGAGCGAGTATCACCAGCGCGGTGTGCTCCTGAGGAGAAGCGGACCTTGTCCGTGACCAAGTTCTTACCTACTATTGGCTGTTGTGATTCAAGTTGGATGCAACTTGTATTCAGTCCTGTTCAGTTGTAACTAGCTACCAGAGATATTATTATTGTGAAAGATAGTGTTCATCAATTTGGTGTCCTTATTCTCCCGTTGGTTGACGTGTTTTTCCGACTACAAAATATTTCACAGAATCATCTACATGGCTCTGCGTTTATTATAGCTATGCATGTTACGTACCTGATTTTACAACACAACAACAGTCCGATTTCACTAGATCAAGAACGGAGGCAGTTACAGGGAAGTAGGCGGGTTCAGATTTCTGAATGATGCAAACCCTTGAATGAATTTTTTTATAACACTACGTACATTTACAAAATATGTCATGGTGTTTCCTTGGGTTCCACAACATCCGGTCTTAAATGGACTGGTCAAGCTCCCTTGCAGACCCATTTTATTCAAGAGGCTCTTAGCTTTGAACCGTCTGCATGGCAAATATAATTTGTGCTTCAATATCTCCCAAAGCTCAATAAAACCTTATGATTGATCTCTCTATTTTACATTCTACTCACTGGATAGAGAAATTATCAATGTTTGAATGAGAATTTTGTTGAATCTGCATGAAGCAATTGTTGGGGTTTAGGGCTCAAAGTATTCTACAATACACCCATCAAGTTTGGAATGGGGTATTTATAGTTCTTCCAGCATAGAACCGAGTCTTAGTGTGACACGAACCCGTTAGGCTATTCCGAGTCGGTCTTAGCACGGCAGGACATATTAATACACATTAACAGCAATAGCACCAAAAAAATGTAGATTTCATAAACCTTAATGATTTTTGTATTCTTTGAGTTGGAGAAGGAGCGGGAGGGAAACTAGTGGACTAGATAGACCGCTAGGGGACTCACGGTGAACCAAAAGGTGTGGCAACGACCTATTGTCGTGGTTGATCATTAGAGCATGGTTGGGGGTTGGGACGGCGCCGATCATGTTTGAATTGTTTAAGTTGTTACTAGCAAATTACATTTGGCTACTAGCAAGTCATTACTAATAGCAAATCATAAAAAATCTTGTTGTGGAAAAGGCTCCTTAGCAAGGGCAGAGTGCAGAGTTCGAGGGGGATCTTCCCATGAATATCGTTTGTGCTTATAAGGCCAAGAATCTCGTTCGTGGAGTCTCATAACACCAAATCAGAAAATTGAGAATAATCTCGCATAAAAAGCAACATTTATACTCTATTAAATCACAATAAAACATTTCACTATAGTCAAAGGAAGAGAGAACAAAATGTCGCCGCACTATATTAAAAGTGGAAATATCTAAAATTTGTACTAGAAACATAATTATATTGATACCCTCACTAACAAAAATTTTCAAATTATTCATATTCATAAGAGTGACTAAATTTTATCCAAACGTTTACCTAACAAAATTCTTTTCTAAAGAATGAAATGATGATGATCGGGCCTTTCCGTAAAAATTAGAAATCCAACATCAGCAATAAATGTCTGGGAAAATAGGACAGTAATCAGAATTTAAATTTGTCGTTAATCTGGTAAAAAAAATTGACGCAATATATTCGATCATTAATGCTCTGTTTGGGATAGCTTATGCGGATGAATAAGTTGTTGATTGAAAAGTGATGATTAAATAAAGATTTTATAAAAGCAATGATGAATAAGTATTAGACTATTTGGATAGTTTGTCCATAAGTGCTTATATAAAGTTTCATTCATTAATGAGGGTCCGTTCGTTGGGACGCGTTTTTCTCTCGGGCGTAATTTTTTTGCCCGAGTGCGATTTTTTTACCCGGGCAAGTTTTTTTCGCTTGGACGCGATTGTTCAGGTATGCTTGATTTGTTCGCCGTTTCTGGTGAAAAATTTGCGCCCGTGCGAAAATTTCGCTCCCGGGCGAAATATTCGCGCCGGTGCGAAAAAAAATCTCCCGTGCGAAAAAATCGCGCCCGGGACAATATTTCGCGCCTGGGTGAAAAATTCGCTCCCGGCCGAAATTTTCTCGTCTATGCGGAAATTTTGCACCCGCGGGAAAAAATCGCGCCCAAGGGAAAAAATTGCGCCCGGGCGAAAAACAAGTGGTCCTCTTGAGTGACAAAATTTAGGCTCTGTTTGAGACAGCTTATGCTGATGAATAATCTCGATTCAAAACGTAAACGCAGTTTTACAATTGTTTGCTTGTGCAGCTCTTAGAAAATTACTTATTTTAAAATTGATGATAAGTTGATTTTTCATAGGCTACTCGGGTCCAGCTTACGGCTTCTCAAAAGGGCTTATCTCTTAAAAAGCCATAAGTTGGTTTTTTTGCCAAGGCGTGTTTTTTTTCGCCCTTGCCTGATTTTTTCGCCCGGGCACGTTTTTTTTCCGGGCGGGTTTTTTTCCCCGGCGCGAATTTTTCACCTCAGCGCGATTTTTTCTCCCGGGCACGGTTTTTTTCGCCCGTGCACATTTTTTCGCCCGTGCAAAGTTTTTTTCGCCCGGGCGCATTTTTTCTCGTCCGGGCGCGATTTTTTCGCCCGAGCGAGCATTTATTTGCCCGGGCGCGATTTTTCGCCTGGGCGCGATTTTTTCGCCCTGACGCGAATTTTTTGCCCCTGCGCGAAATTTTCGCCCGGGCGCGAATTTTCTCCCTAGCGCAAATTTTTCTCTTGGGCGCGATTTTTTCCCACAGTCGCGAAATTTTTTATCGGGCGCAAATTTTTTGCCCTGGCGCGAATTTTCGCACGGGCGCGAGTTTTTGCCCGGGCGCGAGCTTTTCGCATGTTCGAGATTTTTTCACCCGGGCTCGAGTTTTTCGCAAGTGCGAGATTTTTTTTCCCGGGCGCGAAATTTTCGCCAGGAAGCGAAATTTTTGCCCAGTCGCAAATTTTCGCCCGGGCGCAATTTTTTCCCTTGGGCGCGATTTTTTCCCGCGGGTGCAAAATTTCCGCATAGACGAGAAAATTTCGGCCGGGAGCGAATTTTTCACCCGGGAGCGAATTTTTCACCCAGGCGCGAAATATTGTCCCGGGCGCGATTTTTTCGCACGGGAGATTTTTTTTCGCACCGGCGCGAATATTTCGCTCGGGAGCGAAATTTTCGCCCGGGCGCAAATTTTTCACCAGAAACGGCGAACAAATCAAGCATACCTGAACAATCGCGTCCAAGCGAAAAAAACTTGCCCGGGTAAAAAAATCGCGCTCGGGCAAAAAAATTACGCCCGAGAGAAAAACGCGTCCCGTAAAAAAACGCGTCCCAACGAACGGACCCTCATTAATGAATGAAACTTTATATAAGCACTTATGGACAAACTGTAACGGCCCGTAGACCGCCACAACTAAAGGTACTATCATAACCTGTTCTCATTAATCCATATGCGCATCAAAAAGGAATAGAAAAACATGTCCAACATTTATTCACAATGAGTATGCACATATAAGCCACAAAATACACTATTACATTTTATACAAGTCCAAAAGACCAAATTAAATACATAGCTAAACATGAGTTTCCATAGCGATATAAAAAAAACTAAGTACAAAACTCCTAAGAAAAGGAGTTATCCTTCGCATCTCTAACGGTGACTGGCTTGCGACTTCCCTGTACCTAAAAATTTAGCATTTGAAACCGTTAGTCTTTCATAAAGACTAAGCGAGGCGCTATTTCTTTAACCTGCTTTACAGTCAAGCATGCATAATATTTATATTATTTATAACATTTCTATAAACAGGTAAAAACAGTACTAAGCAATGTGTACTATTCGAGCAATTATCTAACAGGTACAATGATCGTAAACATGTGCAGGTACAAAAGTAAAGGAGTATTCCATACAATTATCATTCATAAATTCTTTTCATTAGGAATTATTAGGGGCGAGTGAATCCATTTCATTTTTCATATACATGGTTCATTCATGTTTCATGCTTTGGGCCCACCCCGAAGGGTCTTCATGTTCCAAAACGAGTTTGGACTTTAACATATTCATATATTCATTCATGTGCTAGCCGTTCATTCGCCCGTAATAAGACCTCGTGTCGACACGTTTACATAACTATGATTTATTTCGTTTTATAATCCCCTCAGAATTTTCATTCGCCTGTTTGCCTTATACAAGGCCATACATTCTAGCGAGAATTATTTTCAGTGATTTATAAGCATGCTTCATATCATCACATACCATAAACATTTTTCCCTTTTTCATAAAAGTGCGTATAGCAGAAAATAGTTAAAACTATGCATAGATTAAACAAATAGGTCTCACCGCCTCTTTTTCCATCCTTTTGTCACGCCCCAAGTCACCGTCACCTCTACCGTTTGATGTCATCCTTCACGATCTGTTAAGAGTTCATATCATTAAACACATTCGTATCGGGGTTACATCACAGTTAGAGCGTTGACTTAGACCTCTAGGGATGACCTCAACACAAGATTTGATCAAGGAAAGGCATTAGAGAAAGGAGATAGAGTGTCACTAGATAAAGCAGATTTTGTCTTAAAGCAACACTCAACAACAACCGGCTAAGGGACTGAATCAGCCAACAGGAAGAGTACCAAAATAACAATACAACAGCCAAAACAACTCGTCATCCACTAAATCCCCTCTACTTAACCATATAGCAGTTACTGAATAAAAACCCCTTCATAATGTAAAGATCCAAACTGAATGGGGCCAAAGAAATACTCAAAAATCATCAAAACCATGTAATGAAAAGATGTACAGAACCGACAGTGGCATATCAGGATATCTCGAAGTAAACAAGTACAAGACTGCAGCAGCAAAACAGCCGGAGAGAACAAAGTGGCATACATAGCAGCAGCAGTTTTGCACTAGGGCAGCAGCCGGCCATGCTAAAAATAAAAAGAATAGGGACTGCAGCAGCTGTACACATAGATACTCAACCCTTTCATAACAACCAAAGACCAACAGCAAGAGGTTTAACCCAAATCGAGGCACAAAGATACACATAAAGTCCAAATAGAACAACTTAAAGGTACTACAGGTCAACACCCACCACTGACCAAGAACAAAGTTTCGAAGGTCAACCCTAAATAGCCGACCAACAACTGAGGAAAGGAGCAGCACAAGCACAAACACAATCGGCCAATTCCTGAATCAACCAAAACCCCCAAAGCTAAACATACCAATTCCTTTCTCCCTAGAACTCCAACAGTAAAACAGAAATTAAGAGAGTGGGAGGGAGAAAGCAGCTCACAGTGAGTAAGAGAGAATCTAAGCTTTTCTTCAACAACAACCACAAACCACCCTAGTTCCTGCTCAAACAAAGCCGCACGCCCTTCAATCCCAGCATAAACTGCACGATTCTTTGCCAGAATATACGAAACGAGAAGGAGATGCGGGAGAGGAAAAATGCTCCGTAAACCCTAGCTGGGACAAGAACGAGAGATAAGAAGAGGGAGCCGATAAGATCTTAACAACAGGAATCCTCCACCGCCTCTTTAAAAGCCACCAGTAATATAAATTCCCCACATAAGGCTAACTGCACACCAACATAGTTAATAATACCGAATGAGGTTTTGTGCACATACCAAATCAGATATAAATAGCAGTATATCCAGTTCACAGTTTAGGCCACAGGACAGCCCACAATACGCAGAAATTGCTATCAGCAATTTTTATAATTGCAACTCACATGGTAACTTGATAAATCAGTGAACATATCCTTGGTATACCACATGCTGCGGCCGGCAAACAATTATGACGTTGCACTTTATCATAATATATTTATTATTGTAAACACTGGTTTTTAGTCTCATCATAGGGGAGAATTAATTCAAGTTGGTATTTGTTAAGTACATCATAGGGGATCTTGATTATCACATACAAAATTTTGTTTGGTGATATTCGTAATAACAAAATAAGGAACATAATGAAATTACCTTACGGGAAATGTCGAGCGTCACACAAACTATCCAAATAGTCTAATACTTATTCATCATTGCTTTTATAAAATCTTTATTTAATCATCACTTTTCAATCAACAACTTATTCATCCGCATAAGCTATCCCAAACAGAGCATTAATGATCGAATATATTGCGTCAATTTTTTTTACCAGATTAACGACAAATTTAAATTCTGATTACTGTCCTATTTTCCCAGACATTTATTGCTGATGTTGGATTTCTAATTTTTACGGAAAGGCCCGATCATCATCATTTCATTCTTTAGAAAAGAATTTTTTTAGGTAAACGTTTGGATAAAATTTAGTCACTCTTATGAATATGAATAATTTGAAAATTTTTGTTAGTGAGGATATCAATATAATTATGTTTCTAGTACAAATTTTAGATATTTCCACTTTTAATATAGTGCGGCGACATTTTGTTCTCTCTTCCTTTGACTATAGTGAAATGTTTTATTGTGATTTAATAGAGTATAAATGTTGCTTTTTATGCGAGATTATTCTCAATTTTCTGATTTGGTGTTATGAGACTCCACGAACGAGATTCTTGGCCTTATAAGCACAAACGATATTCATGGGAAGATCCCCCTCGAACTCTGCACTCTGCCCTTGCTAAGGAGCCTTTTCCACAACAAGATTTTTTATGATTTGCTATTAGTAATGACTTGCTAGTAGCCAAATGTAATTTGCTAGTAACAACTTAAACAATTCAAACATGATCGGCGCCGTCCCAACCCCCAACCATGCTCTAATGATCAACCACGACAATAGGTCGTTGCCACACCTTTTGGTTCACCGTGAGTCCCCTAGCGGTCTATCTAGTCCACTAGTTTCCCTCCCGCTCCTTCTCCAACTCAAAGAATACAAAAATCATTAAGGTTTATGAAATCTACATTTTTTTGGTGCTATTGCTGTTAATGTGTATTAATATGTCCTGCCGTGCCAAGACCGACTCGGAATAGCCTAACGGGTTCGTGTCACACTAAGACTCGGTTCTATGCTGGAAGAACTATAAATACCCCATTCCAAACTTGATGGGTGTATTGTAGAATACTTTGAGCCCTAAACCCCAACAATTGCTTCATGCAGATTCAACAAAATTCTCATTCAAACATTGATAATTTCTCTATCCAGTGAGTAGAATGTAAAATAGAGAGATCAATCATAAGGTTTTATTGAGCTTTGGGAGATATTGAAGCACAAATTATATTTGCCATGCAGACGGTTCAAAGCTAAGAGCCTCTTGAATAAAATGGGTCTGCAAGGGAGCTTGACCAGTCCATTTAAGACCGGATGTTGTGGAACCCAAGGAAACACCATGACATATTTTGTAAATGTACGTAGTGTTATAAAAAAATTCATTCAAGGGTTTGCATCATTCAGAAATCTGAACCCGCCTACTTCCCTGTAACTGCCTCCGTTCTTGATCTAGTGAAATCGGACTGTTGTTGTGTTGTAAAATCAGGTACGTAACATGCATAGCTATAATAAACACAGAGCCATGTAGATGATTCTGTGAAATATTTTGTAGTCGGAAAAACACGTCAACCAACGGGAGAATAAGGACACCAAATTGATGAACACTATCTTTCACAATAATAATATCTCTGGTAGCTAGTTACAACTGAACAGGACTGAATACAAGTTGCATCCAACTTGAATCACAACAGCCAATAGTAGGTAAGAACTTGGTCACGGACAAGGTCCGCTTCTCCTCAGGAGCACACCGCGCTGGTGATACTCGCTCCGATACTCGCTCCTCGCTACCGCCGGCGGTATCGCTAGCGTCGGGCGTTAGCTCTGCTACTCGCAAGCTCGCTGCTCGCACTCCAAGCTACTCGCGTACTCGCCACGCGCCGCTTCCTCCAATACTCGCTACCGCGAGCGCTATCGCTAGCGTCGGGCGCCATCTCCAATACTCGCTACTCGCTCAAGCGAGCAGGCCGAACTCACTCCAAGTCCGATGCTCGCCAGGTAGCACTCTAGTATCTCAAACTCGCTCAAAGTTGAGGATACTCGCCACTTTCAGTGCAATACTCGCCACTCTCTGAAAGCATTTCTCTTAGGGGGGGGGGGGGGGGGGTACCCCTCTATTTATAGGAAAACAAGGGGGGTGGCGAGTAGGAGCTAGCGCTGGCGCTAGCTCACTTCAATTCTAACACTCCTTCTTGAAGTGAGCTCCAGGAACAACTCCAAGCAATGAGCGAAGCCTCCGGAACGGCCCCGCAGATAGGGGCTTCGTGAATATATCCGCAAGGTTGTCTTCACTCCGCACATGCTCCACAGCGATCAAGCCACCCAGCACCTTCTCTCTGATGAAGTGATGCTCGATCTCTATGTGCTTGGTCCTTGCATGACATACTGGATTGGTTACCAGTTTCAATGCACTCTCGTTGTCCCCACGAAGCACAGTAGGTCCGCTGACCTCCTCGTCCACATCCTCCACTAGTCTCCTTAGCCAGACACACTCCTGAGCTGCTAAGGACGACGCCTTGTACTCGGCCTCCGTGGTAGAAAGGGAAATAGAGTCTTGCTTCTTGCTACACCATGAGATAACAGCTGCTCCACACAAGAATACGTAACCTGATATCGACTTGCGATCATCAGCGTCACCTCCGTAGTCTGCATCCGTGTACCCGTGCAACTTGAAGTCAAACTTCTCTTCATAGGACAACCCCATCTCAAGGGTGCCCTTCACGTACTTCAGTATCCCTTTGGCTGCCTCAAAATGAGGCTTCCGCGGCTCCTGCATATACCGACTAACTCGGCCGACAGCAAAGGCGATGTCCAGCCTCGTGATAGTCAGGTAGATAAGACTCCCCATCAGTGCCTGAAAGATCTTCGGATCAGGAAGAATCCTCCCTTCTTCCTTCCGAAGCTTCAGCCCAGCCTCCATAGGAACGAAGCTGCTCTTCCCCTCCTTCATGCCGAATCTTTCGACGATCCTCTCGGCATATGCCCTCTGGGAAACATACAACCCGCTTCTTCTCTTCTCAACTTGGAGGCCAAGGAAATGATGCAGCTCACCAAGATCCTTCATCTCAAAACGTATGGAAAGCTGCTGTCTCAGCGCCGCGACCTCCTCAGAGTTGTTCCCTGTCACGATCATGTCGTCGATGTACAGCAGCACTAGCACGTGAAGACCTCCACTCTTCTTTACGAAAATGCTGGAGTCTGAGTCTGAGGCATCGTAGCCGCAGAACTGCAAGTACTCCGCAATCTTCGCATACCAGGCTCTCGGCGACTATTTCAACCCGTAGAGGGCCTTCTTCAGCTTGCAGACATGACGTGGATGAGACTTGGACACGTATCCGGGTGGTTGCACCATGAATATTTCCTTGTCTATCTCTCCATACAGGACCGCATTCTTCACATCAAGCTGCCACAGCTTCCAACCTTGGCACGCCGCCAAAGCGATGATCGTCCTCACCGACGTCATCTTTGCGACAGGACTAAATGTCTCCTCGTAGTCCTCTCCGTAGGTTTGTGAGAAGCCCCGAGCGACAAGCCTCGCCTTGTACCGCTCCACTTCTCCATCAGCTCTCTTCTTAACCTTGTACACCCATTTGCAGGTGACAGGTTTGATGCCCTCCACCATGGGAACCAAGTCCCATGTCTCATTCTTCTCTAGGGCCTCCATCTCCTCGATCATGGCTGCGTCCCACTCCTTGATGCCAGTTGCATCCTCAAAGCAGGCAGGTTCCCTCTCATCGAGTGGTCCTGCGAAGAAGCAGGAAACCAAACTCACGAAGTTCCCCTCCTTATAGCAAGCAGGCGGGACGATCGTCCTCTTCGACCTCCTCAAGGCTTGGCCACTATCTACCACTCCGGTAGACTCCTCTGCTTGAGTTCCTCTCTGAGCTCCTCTCTGAACTCCTCCTGAAGCGGTGCTCTCCCTGCTTCTTGAGTTCATAGCTCCCCCTGAGCCAGAAGCTCCTCCTGAGCCAGAAACTCCTCCTGAGCCAGATGGCGTTGGAGCACTTCGAGATAACTCCAACTCCACAGTAGGGTCCTCAGTGACCCACTCCTCTTCCCTGCTCGATTCTCCACTCTCCGGCAGCTCCACTGAAGAGACTCCCTGGTATGAGACCAGTTGGTCAAACACAACGTCGCGCGAGACGACGAACTTGTGGGTCTGCGGATCCATGCACTTCCACCCATTCTTCTGCTCATCGTAGCCGATGAAGATACACTTCCTCGCTTTCGGCTCCAACTTGGTTCTCTGAGCGTCCGGGACGTGCACGAAGTAGGTAGAACCGAACACCTTCATGTGACCCACATTGGGCTTCTCCCCGAACATGAGCTGGTGTGGAGACACCATCCTGTTAGGACTCAGAGGTAGTCGGTTGATCACATGAGTAGCACACGCTATTCCCTCCGCCCATAAGGCCTTGGGAATGCTCTTGGCATGTAGCCAACTCCTGGTAGTCTCCACCAGATGGCGGATCTTCCACTCTGCCACCCCATTCTGCTGAGGGGTGTGAGCGCAGGAGAGCTCCGGCCGAATGCCGAACCTCCTGCAGAAAGAAGCAAACTCATTGGAGGTAAACTCCCCTCCATTGTCGCTTCTCAGCTTCTTCACTCTGCTGTTCAGCCTCCCCTCCACAAGCTCCTTCCACTCGAGGAACTTGTTGAATACTTCTGACTTCTCTCTCAGAAAGTATACCCACGTATAGCGGGTGTAATTATCCACCAGAACTAGCTCATACTTATTGCCTCCATAAGTAAGGGTGGCGCACGGCCCCATCACGTCAGCATGTACACACTCAAGAGGTGCCTTACACCTGGTCTCCGATTTGTCAAATGGAAGTCGATGTGACTTTCCATATTGGCATCCGTCGCACACATGGCCATCGCCGTAGGAAGAGAGATGAGGCAGGCCACTCACTAGGCCCTTTGCCGCCATCATCTTCAGCTTGTCCATCCCCACATGACCCAGCCTCTTATGCCAGGTCACAGCGCTGTCGTTTGTCTTCAGCTTGTCCACGTATGCATTTGCAGACAGAACATACAAATCCTTCACCCTTCTCCCGATGAGCGTGACGTCAGCATCGAGACGAAAGGTTCTTCAAGAACTTCACCTCCTTCGGTCCAAACAGCACGTGGTATCCAGCATCCACGTCGTTAGCCGCCGAGAAAAGGTTCTTCTTCATGCCAGGCACATGATACACACTCTTCAGTGTCACTGGCTTGTCTCCACTCCCAAGGGACACCTTCCCTTCTCGCTCCACAGGATGTACCGTATCATCCGCAGTGATGATAGCATCCATTCCTTCATACGCTTCCAAGGAGTCGAACTTGGACATATCTCCTGTGAGATGATGCTTGCAACCGGAATCCACTATCCAGTCGTTCTCGAGGTTGATGGAGGCTAAGACATCGACCGACGTTGCCGTCATCTCTGCCAGGAAACAATTGTCCCCCCTCTCACCGCCCTGGTGACCTCCACCTCTTCCTCCACCTCTCTGGTGATCTCCCTCCTTGTTAGCAGCATGACCGGCCTTTAGATTGGACCGGCAGTCCTTTGCCATGTGCCCGTACTTCTTACAGGCAAAGCAAAGGGATCTCCCCTTCTCGTCGCGCGCAGGGAGGAATTTCCTCCCATCTCCCTGAGAGGACGTTGAAGGTCCATCTCCGGAGTTCTTCTTTCTCTTGTCCCGGGATCTCCTCTTTCCTGAGAACAAGGCCTCGTCATCTCCACCTGAGATGGATACTCCCGCCATCTGCTTCGCCAAGCTCTCCTGTGACGATAGCAGGTTCTCTAGCTCCAGAAGGGAGGGCTGAGTAACCCATCCTTGCACGGAAGTAACGAATGGGACATACTCCCTCCTCAAGCCACGGAGTATGTGCCGCTTCAACTTCGCCTCTGAGATTGGCTCTTCAGGATCCAAGGCCGAGATCTCCCCACACAGGTTCTTCACCTTCAGGAAGAAGGTGGATATCGCCATCTCGCCTTGAGTCGACTTTGCCAACTCATTCTCCAGGAATTATAGCCGCGCCACATTCTTCTTGTTGAATAACCCATCGAGGGCTATCCAGATCGCAGACGCTGACTTGCAACCTATGATGTGGTCGAACAAGTCAGGTGATATGGCTCTCTTCAAGGTGAACTCCGCCTTGGCGTTGGTCTTCCTCCAAGCTCTCACAGCTGGACCATTATCTCCGGCAGCTACAACTTCCTCTTGCTCCCCACCACCAACAACCTCCCAGAGATCCTCTCCAAGAAGGTAGCTCTCCATACAAGACATCCACTTCTTGTAGTTGGTTTGAGTAAGCATCTCAATGCCAAGTCCCCTAGCATACCCTCCTCCGCCGTCCATCTTGGTTGCTTCGTCCTTGTTCCACTAACCTAGCTCTGATACCATGTGAAATATTTTGTAGTCGGAAGAACACGTCAACCAACGGGAGAATAAGGACACCAAATTGATGAACACTATCTTTCACAATAATAATATCTCTGGTAGCTAGTTACAACTGAACAGGGCTGAATACAAGTTGCATCCAACTTGAATCACAACAGCCAATAGTAGGTAAGAACTTGGTCACGGACAAGGTCCCCTTCTCCTCAGGAGCACACCGCGCTGGTGATACTCGCTCTGATACTCGCTCCTCGCAACCGCCGGCGGTATCGCTAGCGTCGGGCGTTAGCTCTGCTACTCGCAAGCTCGTTGCTCGCACTCCAAGCTACTCGCGTACTCGCCACGCGCCGCTTCCTCCAATACTCGCTACCGTGAGCGCTATCGCTAGCGTCGGGCGCTATCCCCAATACTCGCTACTCAATCAAGGGAGCAGGCCGAACTCACTCCAAGTCCGATGCTCGCCAGGTAGCACTCTGGTATCTCAAACTCGCTCAAAGTTGAGGATACTCGTCACTTTCAGTGCAATACTCGCCACTCTCTGAAAGCATTTCTCTAGGGGGGGGGGGGGGGGGGGGGGGGGGGGGGGTACTCCTCTATTTATAGGAAAACAAGGGGGGTGGCGAGTAGGAGCTAGCGCTAGCGTTGGCGCTAACTCACTTCAATTCTAACAGATTCAAATTAAAAGCGCCTCAACAATGCTTAGAAATTATACCTGCCATGTAGATGATTCAAATTAAAAGCCTCTTGAATAAAATGGGTCTGCAGGGGAGCTTGTCCGGTCCATATAAGAACGGATGTTGTGGAACCCGAGGAAACACCATGACATATTTTGTAAAAGTACGGAGTGTTATTCCAATTCTTTTTTGTTTCTTTCTAGGGTTTGCATCATTCAGAAATCTAAACTGTCTGCTTCCCTGTAACCGGCTCCAATCTTGATATAGTGAAAATTGCACTGTTGTTGCCCATGGGCATAGCCATATTGGGGTGAACCACGTAAATCTGTGTCTTCTGTGTTTTGATTTTCTGTTTATTTGATCGTTCTACACTCGTTTCCTGGACAGTTCCAGACTTCATTGGATGCGAACAGGGAGCCTAAACATAATTGAAAAACAAGTGTAATTTATTGATACAATTATAACTACTAAACTCAATTTTTCACGAGAATTGGCATAATTATAGGTTACATTCCTCTATTTTTTGAAATTCTGCAGGTTTACATTCCATAACATGCATGCAAGAAAATACCTCTTGAAGTAGAGCACATGAGAGATTTTTCTATGCAAATATATTATAAATGTAAATTTACAGAGGAGATTTTTATAATTTCAAAAAATAGATGGATGTAACATGTATTACAAACTTATGGAGAAGATCGAGATAATAACCCTTATATCTAATGCAAACTTAGATAGAAGTACACATAATGTAAATTTTATCGTTAATTAAGGGACTGTTTGGCACGATGGTGGAGGTCGTGAACGCAATGGTTACGGATCATCATTCGTGAACACACTACAAGATATAGTCTCTACGACGACGTTTTTTTTTGCGACGTTTTTGAAAGCGTCGCTGTTAGTTTTATATTTAGCGACGATTTTTTTTATAAACGTCGTTAATGCAAAAAAATAGCATTTGCTACGTTTTTTAGGGAAAATGTCACCATACTTGTTTAGCTCTTGTGACGATTATTTTTAAAACATCACTAAAGTAATATTTTTATTGTGACGTTTTTGAAAACGTCGTCGTTAGTTTACATTTAGCGACAATTTTTTTTTAAAACGTCGCCAATATAAAAAATTAGCATTAGCCACGCTTTTCATGAAAATACGTCAGCATACATGTTTATCTTTCGTGACGATTTTTTAAAAAAACGTCATCAAAACACATGATATTCTGTCAAAATTTGTTATCAAACATTTCAGAAGATCTTTTGTTAAAAGGGATATGAGTGATATAGTTATCATTTATCAAATGATTGAACATGAATCATGTCATGTACTTAGTGAGCATGATGCATGAAATACGTACATGAAGTATGTATACGATGCACATTATGCATGTTTAAGTTGATATATATCAGCCTTATCTATATGCACACACCCATAACCATACACTTAGTTATGTGCGTACTCCAATGATATGGGTAGTTTGCTATGCACACATGCCCCCATGCACAATCATGCGCTTGAGGCTATGTGCACCCCATGATGGCCGGATATTTTGCTATGCGCACATAGCTAGCTATATGCATGCACACACCCATGCATGCATGCATGTACGATGGGGTATTTCGTCATGCGCTATAACCATATGCTTGGCTATGCACACCCCCATGATGGGGGTATTTAAGTGCTATGAGCACCACCCATAACGTACTACGCTTGGCTATGGGCACTGTACCCTCATGATGGGTGTGTTTTGCTATGCGCATACCTATAATCATACACTTGGCTATGTGCATCGCCATGATAGGGTATTTTGCTATGCGCACACCCATCACCATACACCTGACTATCCGCACTCCCATGGTCGGGAGACGGCGCTGCGCGCGACAGACGGTGAGCGCGGCGTAATCAAAACATACGATCTTCTGTTAAAATTCTAATAATGATATTTTTGATGGTAGTGAAGTTATATTGATCATGATAGCGACGATCTCAATCGTAAGCTTGATACGAGTAATTAAATATATATAATATGAATGTGTTCACCGTGGATATTATATATGTCTCCACAAACGTACATATAACTGTTAGGGTCGGCATACGAGCATCTTCGCACGGGCTACGCCCGTTCTCGATGCTCTCGGGCGGCATTCGGCCGCATTAATGCAGGCTTCACGGCGCTAGGGTGCGAGCGACGAGGTATTCGTGATGTTCACGGGCAAAGCTCGTGCAATCGAGAGCAGTGAAGATGGGCGCAGCACGGGCTTTATGCGAGCGAAGAACGCAATGATGCGACCGAATGTCGTCCGAGAGCATCGAGCACGGGCGTAGCCCGTATGAAGATGCTCGTGTGTGTCTATATATCTTCTTTATCTTTATCTTTATCTTTATCTTTATTATAGAGCGATGTTAAACGCAGGCCAGTTTTGGCTATATGCAGGCCACAATTTTTTTAAAAAGCGCGATGTTAAACGCAGGCCAGTTTTAGCTATATGCAGGCCATAGTTTTTAAAAAAAAGATATCTGATGTAGCACGTTCCTACGAGCCTACACGGGGACGTCCAGGATAACCTCGATACCTTACACTCTCTCGACTTGGCACGATAACTAAACGCAGCGGTACAATTAGGTTATTTATTTCTCGCGCTAACGTGCGGATAACCAACCCGCTAGAGATCGTATCACGGCTAGAGGCCAAGATCCGATCAAGCTAAAAGGACGAATATTTGCGTCCGAACGAGCTTTGTTGTACCAAAGAAAGATCCACCAAAATAAATCCGATTCGCAAACGGTAGATCTTTCCCCAACAAGAAAATAACAAGGTTCGCCAAACCTTTCGATAGTATCCGGAAGATCAAACAAAAATACAAATCTATTAAAGAAAACACCGCGAGAAATTTTTCTTGCTTCGAGAAATCACGCAAAAATCGTCCACCACAAAAACGATCTAAGAAAGGAGTTCTCTTGAGTAGAAATTTCGTTACCCCTCTCGGAAACGTAGATCCGAGATATTGGATCCACTAGAAAATAATCGCTCTCCTTTGGAACACGGAAGGGGCTCCAAATGATGAAGAAACTCGTTCGTCTTCCTCGCCTTTGCACCGGAGAGATTCACCAAACCGTAGACTCTTGCACTTGATATCTTCTCCTCCAATATTGATTGACTTAGAGAAAAATCCGTTGAAGAAGATTTCGTAGTTGAAGATTGAGATTGAAGTGGAAGAAGAAGGTACGGAAAGAGAGTTGGAGAGAAAGAGAGATTGAAAGAGGGAGAGAGAGGGGGCCGAACTTGGGAAGAACCAAGAGAGGGGGCGGCGGCAATATGAGAGGGAGAAGAGAGGAGAGGAGAGAAATTAGGTTAGGCAATTTTTCAATCAATAATATTCTACCTTTTTAATTCAATTCTTAGCCTTATATAGGCCTTACAACATAAGTGCTAATAGCACACCAAACATAGCGCTAATCGCACACCAATAGTTCAAAATAAAATAATAAAATGCAATGTCATATTTAAATTAAGACATAACTTAGCAAAATATAATAATAATTAATTCTTGCGGTGTGGACGAAGATTGTAGCCGTGGCCGCCACGGCGCCGCATGTCTTTAGCCGGTGGGCCGTCATCATCATCTTCCGTCGCAATTCCATGACCAACCATGCCGTGTCCATCATCTTCGTCTTCAAGTTGGCCGTCTTGGTGGCAGTCGCCATCAATCCTCCCCCGCTCGAAAGAACTCATCACCGATGAGTGGTCTGGAACATAACGGTGAAAGAGATCCGCATCAAGTAGCTTCACCTCCGACGCGGAGAGCCAAGAGTCGTCCGAGGCAGGACGGCCCTTCCATCGAATCAAGAACCTGTGAACATCACCATCGGAAGTTGGGAACACAGCATCCTGCAAAATCCTGTCAGGCAAGAAAACGGTCCGGGAAAACCTCGGAAATGCGTTAGGCAAAGAAGAAAAAGAAGTGTCATCATCAACAGGTGGCTTACCTCCCGTAGAGTCCGTAGGAGAGGGCGATCCAGAAACAATCTCACTACCCACCCCATTAGAATTTTTAGTGGAAATATTAAACGGAGAGGCAGAAAGTTCAGGTGGTGGAGCGACATAAAGCGTTAAATCCGAAACGTTAAAAACAGGGGAAATTCCCCACTCAGCGGGTAACTGTAATAAATATGCGTTTTCGCCCAACTTCTTTAACACTCGAAAAGGACCGGCCCGCCTATTTGCTAATTTCTTTATGGTGCCCGAAGGCATCCGTTCAGGGGTTAAACGCACCATTACCAAATCACCAATATTCAAGTGGACCGCTCGCCTATTTTCGTTAGCATTCGATTGATAAATAGCATATTGTTTAGCTAGCGTCTCGCTAATTTGCTTATGGAGATTGTGAACGTGCGAGGCAAAATCCTGGGCAAAATGACTAGATTTGAAAGATGGGGGTAGCGGTACTAAATCAAGAGGCACGGGTGCCTTATAACCATGTACAATTTCATTTGGAGACAACCCAGTGGACCTATTCCGTGAATTATTATAAGCTATTTGAGCATGAGGAAGAATAAGGTCCCACGTACCTTTATGATCGCCTACTAAACAACGAAGTAATCCACCCAAACTTCGATTGACCACTTCCGTTTGCCCATCCGTTTGGGGATGATAGGCCGACGAAAACATAAGTTTTGTACCCATAAGCTTCCAAAGCGTCTTCCAAAAGTAACTAGTGAATTTGACATCCCTATCAGATACTATCGTTTTTGGAACGCCCCGATGCGCCACGACCTCTTTGAAATACAACTTAGCAACATGGGATGCATCGTTGGTATTGTGACTAGCGATAAAATATGCCATTTTAGAAAATCTATCGACGACGACAAGGATGGAATCGTGTCGCCGAAATGTCATAGGTAAACCCAAAATAAAGTCCATACTAACGTCCTCCCAAGGAACCGACGGGATAGGAAGAGGTGTATAAAGACCCGCGTTGGTCTTGTTACCTTTTGCTAATTGACACACACGGCAACTCCCAACGATCTTATTAACCATTGGCTTAAGTCCAGGCCAAAAGAATTTATCTTCCACTAGTGTTATCGTTTTATCCCGGCCGAAATGTCCCCCTAGCCCTCCACTATGTAGCTCCCATACAATGAAATGGCGTAGTGAAGAGCGGGGAATACACAGTTGCGCATGCCTAAATAAATAACCGTCACGAATGTAGTATGCCGAAATAGTAGAGGGAGCCTGTTCCTGAGCGGCTAAGTAAATGTCCTTAAAATCCGGGCATAGGACGTACTCGTCTTTAATGCGTTCAAATCCTATTACCGTCACCTCCATTTTAGATAATAATAATGTGACACGACTAAGGGCGTCCGCCACACGATTTAACGTACCCTTAAGGTGCTTAATAATGAATGTGTACTCCTGAAGATAGGAGACCCATTTGGCGTGCCGAGGGCTGATTTTACTTTGAGAGTTTACGAATTTTAGCGCTTCATGATCCGAGAGGATTACAAATTCTTTCGATATAAGGTAGTGTCGCCAATGTTGGAGACAACGTATTACTGCATAAAACTCACGATCATAATTGGAATAATTTAATTTTGGGCCCGCAAGTTTCTCGCTAAAGTACCCAACCGGATGTCCCTCTTGGCTTAGCACCCCCCCAATTCCTATCCCCGAGGCGTCACATGATAGTTCAAACACTTTATTAAAATCCGGCAACCGTAGTAGTGGGGCTTCGGACATCCGATCCTTAATCATTTGAAACGCGCTAGAGGCCGATTTGGTCCATTTGAAATCACCTTTATTCATACATTCAGTTATTGGTGCCATGATGCTACTAAAATTGCGAATGAATCGTCTATAAAACGTGGCCAATCCATGAAAACTCCTAACCTCCCTAATATTTTGTGGTTCCGGCCATTCTTTAATCACTTGGACCTTCTTAGGGTCAACATGTATACCCTCGGCACTCACTATGTATCCTAAAAATTCCACGGAAGTCACACCGAACGCGCACTTCTTAAGATTAATGAATAAGTTCTCTTGGCGCAATGTAGTAAGGATTGTTCGCAAATGAGTTTCATGATCGATCGGCGAAATACTAAACACCAAAATATCATCGAAATAGACTACGACAAATTTTCCCATGTACGGCTTAAATACTTGAGTCATTAATCGTGAGAAGGTACTAGGTCCGTTGGTGAGCCCCTCTCCTAGCACTAACCACTCGTAAAGCCCGTCCTTAGACTTAAAGGCCGTTTTCCATTCGTCTCCCTCCCGAATTCTTATTTGGTGGTAACCACTCTTTAAATCCAATTTTGAAAACACGGTGGCACCGGATAACATATCCAATAGATCATCCAAACGGGGAATGGGAAACCTATACTTGACAGTTATTTTATTAATGGCCCGGTAGTCTACACACAACCTCCAAGACTTATCTTTCTTCGGGACCAACAAGGCAGGGACGGCACAAGGGCTTTTACTATGGCGGATAAATCCCTTTGCTAATAAATCGGAAATTAATATTTGTAGTTCATTATGTGCGGAGGGATTAAGTCGATAATGGGGTTGATTAGGCAAGGATGAGCCCGGGACGAAATCAATTTCGTGTTGAATGTCCCGGATGGGTGGCAATTTGGAAGGCAAATCTACCGGATAGACGTCCTTATATTCATCCAATAACGTGCGCAGAGATAACGGTAGGTTCTCTAAAGACGGTGACTCTTCCTTAGCTTGTAGGCATACCAACGCATAAATGACGCCATCTAGAAAGGTCTCGCGTTCTAACTCTTTCCTACTTATAAAACTTATGGTTTTCCTTTCCGCAGGCACCACTGTGTCCTTGGAAGCAACCGACGGGTCCTTAGGTGGTGTGGGTTTCAAAACAATGGTCTTACCATTGAACTTGAACTCGTAAGTGTTGGCTCTGCCAAAATGGGTCACGTCATAATCATAAAGCCATGGACGTCCTAGTAAAACGTGACATACATCCATAGGGATGACATCGCACCACACTTTATCAACATAGCTCTTCACTGTGAGCGGTACCAAACATCGTTTAGAAACTGCGATAGACGTTTTGTTCACCCATGCTATCTTATACGGATGTGGATGCGGCTCGGTGACTAAGTTCATTCGAGTGATGGCATTCTCCGAAACGACTTTCATACTACTTCCGCTATCGATTATTAACTTACACCACTTGTCACCGTTCTTAAAATTTACCGAAAAGATATTCGTCCGATTGTAATCGTCCATCGCACGTGGTGTATTCAGAATACATCTCATAACCATCATAAAAGAGTCGTCATCAATATCACTCGGCTCGGCGTCAGACTCAGTACCGGCCTCATAGACGATCTCAGTGGGATCAGACGTGGACTCTAATAGTGCTAGTGGTTTACTCTTAGTGGGGCACTCGCTAGAGTAATGTCCTTGGATACCGCAAGAATAACACGTGGCGTTTGTCTTATTTATCCGTCCTACTGGAACTCTCTCGCCCGTGGGATTCCTAGTGTTCCTAGCGGTGATAACTACCGAATTCGAATCAGTCGATCGAAATCTTCCTTTGTCCCTCATGGAGGACGAAGGTGGGGCTCCTAAAAGGGATTTTCCCTTCTGGAAAGCTCTTCCCTTGGACTTGTAAGCGTTGTGCTTCTCTATGTCTAAAGCAGCATTGAATGTCGTGTTAAGGTCCGTATGACCATAACGCAATAGCTTGCCTTGGATGTCTGGGTTAAGCCCCTTACGAAAGCGAGATAATGTAACTTCGGGCATTTCCCGTATGTCACGCCGCACCATCATATCTTTCAGAGTTCCCATATACTCCGATACCGATTTGCTACCCTGATGATGGGTGGCTAACTCGTCGAACATTTGCGTTCTGTGATACGCAGGGACGTATTGGTCAGTCAAAAGTGCCTTCATGGCCGCCCACCCAATTGGGGGTGCTCCATTCACGGTACCTAAACGCCTCTCTTCGTTCAACCAGAATGTTTTGGCTCTACCCAAAAGCATCATCCGTGCAACTCGCACCTTCTCACCATCCGTCAGATTCTTCCACTCAAAATAACACTCGATCTCCATAGTCCAGATTAAAAATACTTGGGGCTCACCCAGTCCATCGTATGATGGTGGATCTGTAACACCCTGCCAGTACGAAAAGTATAACAGCAGGTCCGGCCGGGACCCCACGCCATACAAGCCACACTAGTTAGGAGTTAAAAGGTGATAACCAGAAAGGTAACTACAAAACGAGAGTACAAAACGTAAGCGGAAGCATTAATTAAACCATTCAAAAGACATGTCCACTATCATAGGAATGAGTCCAGAAGTAAGAGTTACGGCCTTAGGGCCTTACATCAAAACAATGTACAAAACTCCAAAAAAAAGCATACATCGGCACGCAGGCCGGCAATACGTGAGAAAACAGGAAAAAGGCTGGCCTTCGAGGGCCAACACAGCAAAAGGGTCAACGCCCGCTACTTCCCGCTAGGCTCACCTGCACCTGCATAAGAACATTCCGCCAAGTGGTGGCAAACAAAGTAACGGTCAGCACAGCTGACCAAATTATAACGACCCCACCCCATTCCCGGGGTGGCGGAGATTCTACCCTGCAAGTAAGCCATACTAGCACCAGTACTAATCTAAAGAAAGTGCAACTACACAAGGTGAGGTTTCAAGCACAATCAATCTTCTAGGTTGAGCATCAAAAGAAGGGAACCTAGGTATGCACATGATGTTGGTTGGGCTCACCCGAGGGCTTCCCACAACCGCCTAAGCAATCGCATGAGGCTAATCATAACATCAAATTCACAACACTCCACCCTAAGGGTCACAACCTTAGGTGGGAAACAAGAGCTTTTGGTCGGTCTAGGTATGACACCTTCCACGACCTCTCCCATGATCACACGGCCTTCATGAGGAAGGGACCTCTCGCCGATCTGCATGGAAACGGGTTCGGTTCAGCTTTGCCCGTGCTCTAATCGTCGCGATCTATCGCACGACGCGGGTACGGCTTCACCTCGGCCCGTAAGGGTTTAGCACTTTCAAGTGCTACACAAAAAATATACGCTACGCACCTAACCCCTTCACAAGGATCTAGGCTTCGCGAATTCTCAACAAGGGAGGTACATACGCTCCGCAACAATAACGTGGTGAAGGTTTGCCTTCATCCAAAACTCAAAGCATGGGGCTTTCGTAGGGATCTTCACAAGACGCCTACACTTAACTCCCGCAATACTATAGGTGAGTTCACGGAGTCATTCTCCGGCACGCATTCTAGGTCTAACCTAAATGCAACGTCGCAAATCAAGCATCACCGATTCGGGCTCACGGCCACGAATAGGCTTCACACAAAATGCCTAAATCCGCACGACTACCGGATTTTCTACATGCAATATGCCGGGGACGGACACAATCTACCCGGAGTCCCGAAGGACTTGAGGAAATCCTACACTTCACCCATTTGGTGAAAGAGATACCTCATGCAAGCAAAGAAGAGGAATAAATGGACAAATACAAGTCCAAAGTTCGGGAGGAAGAATCGTTACCCTAGACGTGTTCCTCTTCGCCATGGATCCGAGATTCTACGCGGAGGGAAAGAACCGCACCGGGCTGCACTCTCCGGATCTGGAAACGGCTCGCGAAACGGAGCTCCGGAGCTCCGTCAATGGCGAAATCTCCTCTTCTTCTTCCTTGCCCCCTTCTTCTTCCTCTAGCCTAGGAGAGAGGAACTCTATGAAATAATGAGGGTTTAATCCCTCTCCAAAGCCCTAAGACCCCCCAGCAATAAATCCCAGCCGTTGGATCGAATTCCAAGAAATTTGATCGGTCGGATCTTCTTCTCCGCTCAAAATCGCGGAACAGAATAAACAGGGCGCACGATCACAGGCGCACGGTCAGTGGTCGTGCGCGACGAGGGCAATGGTCGTGCGCACTATCCGGGACAGAACTCTGAATTCTTGCGAATAAGCGCACGATCGCTGGCGCACGATCACTGGTCGTGCGCGAAGAGGGAAATGGTCGTGCGCACTGTCCGAGACAGAACTCGATTCTCTTCTGAATTAACGCACGATCGCTGGCACACGATCACTGGTCGTGCGCGATGAGGCCACTGATCGTGCGCTAAGAGCAGACAGGGAAAATTCTAGCCTGCTTCACGTGCCGCACTACCACTCCGCCTACTTCGCGGAACTACCAGACTTGGGGTGTTACAGGATCAATTTTAACGGCTCTAGTTACATCGAACTCATGAGGAGCACGGGGCGCTTGCTCATCGTTCTGATTACGATACTGGTTTGGTCTCTCATCTCGCTGGTCGGCAACGGGATTTCGAGGCGCCGCTTGATTGAAAGCTAACCCTTGTATTAACTGCGTTAGTGCATCGAACTTAGCATTAAATTCGTCTCGAAGCTCCGCAATCGTTGCAGGAGCGTGACCGTCATCATGGTTATCTGCCATGGTGGAAACGGTTGGGAGATATTCCGTACCACGCCTCGTGGGCATACAACAATGGGACCAGAAATTTAAAAAAAAAAAAAAAAAAAATTTTGTTTTGAAGTTCGCAGACAAGTTATAAATTCTAGACCACTATTCGCAGACCAACTGGACAGAATTACGACGTTTCCAATTTTCAGACCGACCTAACGAGGACGAATCGAAAAATTTTCAGTTTTAATGTTGCTTGAAATACGTGCAGGAAACTCCAGAAAAATTTTCAGATTTTTTTTTACAAGTTTTTAAATTCCGAGATTTTTACTAAATGCAGACCAATCCGAAAATTTTAGATTTTGACCGTGCTAACGAACGCACCGACTAGAGGACGGATAACCTACAGATCTGAGATTAAGGACGGTGTCGAGATAGAACTCAACACAACCTAGCTCTGATACCAAAATTGATGTAGCACGTTCCTACGAGCCTACACGGGGACGTCCAGGATAACCTCGATACCTTACACTCTCTCGACTTGGCACGATAACTAAACGCAGCGGTACAATTAGGTTATTTATTTCTCGCGCTAACGTGCGGATAGCCAACCCGCTAGAGATCGTATCACGGCTAGAGGCCAAGATCCGATCAAGCTAAAAGGACGAATATTTGCGTCCGAACGAGCTTTGTTGTACCAAAGAAAGATCCACCAAAATAAATCCGATTCGCAAACGGTAGATCTTTCCCCAACAAGAAAATAACAAGGTTCGCCAAACCTTTCGATAGTATCCGGAAGATCAAACAAAAATGCAAATCTATTAAAGAAAACACCGCGAGAAATTTTTCTTGCTTCGAGAAATCACGCAAAAATCGTCCACCACAAAAACGATCTAAGAAAGGAGTTCTCTTGAGTAGAAATTTCGTTACCCCTCTCGGAAACGTAGATCCGAGATATTGGATCCACTAGAAATAATCGCTCTCCTTTGGAACACGGAAGGGGCTCCAAATGATGAAGAAACTCGTTCGTCTTCCTCGCCTTTGCACCGGAGAGATTCACCAAACCGTAGACTCTTGCACTTGATATCTTCTCCTCCAATATTGATTGACTTAGAGAAAAATCCGTTGAAGAAGATTTCGTAGTTGAAGATTGAGATTGAAGTGGAAGAAGAAGGTACGGAAAGAGAGTTGGAGAGAAAGAGAGATTGAAAGAGGGAGAGAGAGGGGGCCGAACTTGGGAAGAACCAAGAGAGGGGGCGGCGGCAATATGAGAGGGAGAAGAGAGGAGAGGAGAGAAATTAGGTTAGGCAATTTTTCAATCAATAATATTCTACCTTTTTAATTCAATTCTTAGCCTTATATAGGCCTTACAACATAAGTGCTAATAGCACACCAAACATAGCGCTAATCGCACACCAATAGTTCAAAATAAAATAATAAAATGCAATGTCATATTTAAATTAAGACATAACTTAGCAAAATATAATAATAATTAATTCTTGCGGCGTGGACGAAGATTGTAGCCGTGGCCGCCACGGCGCCGCATGTCTTTAGCCGGTGGGCCGTCATCATCATCTTCCGTCGCAATTCCATGACCAACCATGCCGTGTCCATCATCTTCGTCTTCAAGTTGGCCGTCTTGGTGGCAGTCGCCATCAATATCATTTTTCCTTTTAAAACTTCAGGAAAAATGATTCGAGTAGTTTAATCTTATGTGTTTTTTCCTTCCATGCAACCGTATCCCCAAGGAGTTTATTCGTTTGTCCGAGTCCGATGTGTTTTTAAATTACAACTGGCCTAAAGCGATGGCGACGACGGCGATGGCGACGATCGCGACTTCGTTGGCAATGGCGGCGATGTCGGCGATGGCGGCGATGTCGGCGATGGCGGCGATGGCGACGTTGTTGGCGAGGGCGGCGATGGCGGCGTCCGCGACGTCGTCGGCGATGGCGACGATCGCGACGTCGGCATCGTCGTCGGCGATGGCGGCGATCGCGACGTCGTCGGCGATGGCGCGATGGCGTCGTCGTCGGCGACGTCGGCGATGGAGGCGACGTCGGCGATGGAGGCGACGTCGGCGATGGCGGCGATGGCGGCGATGGCGGCGATGGCGGCGATCTCTCTCTCTGTCTCCTCGCACGCATATATCCGCACGCATATACTTATTTTATGAATGCACGCATATACCTATTTTATGAATGCTATTTTGCTTAGTGATTTATTTAGGAAAATATTAATTTAATTTTTGAATATAGTATGTAAATATGAAATTTGGCGTACATGAATAATTTTTTGGCCTGCATATATTCGCGGCCTGCATATAGCCAAAACCGGCCTGCATTTAACATTGCTCTTATTATATAAGGGAAGACCAAAGGTTTCATGGTGAAACATTTTTCTCCCCAAAATACCCTCTAAACAATCTCGCTTCTCTCCAAAATTTTGGTTTTCTGGTCATTATACATTCCTGCCAAAAACGTGTTCTCGCAGACACTACAATATTTTCGGTCTTTAGCAACACTTCAAAATTGTTGATCACCGAGAAAGAAAGACAGAAATCAATAGCAGCTGAAGCAATTCACTTCAAAAAAATAAAGTATGCCTAGCCCTCCTTGAATGAAATCGCATTTTCCAGAATACTAATAAAAACGTATGATCACCGATCAAAATAGCAATTCTCAGCAAGAGCCACTTCAAGATTCTAGATAATTAGAACAGTAATTTTTGTGAATCTCTTTTCCTAAGAACAGAGTTTGCTGCTTCATTCGTGAAAACTGAAAATCAGAGATAAACAATGAAGAAAGCAAGGTGAAATTGGAGTAGTTACCAAGAAGAATGGATTGAAGGAGTGAACGATGCAATGGCCGACTGCAACTTTGCAAGTCATGGCTTCACAGAAAATGCATTGCGGAAATTGTAATTTTTAATTTAGCTTCTACAGAAATTGCATCCCAAATCGGCTTTTAATTTCTAAGTAATAGCTTCTAAATAGATTAAATTGGAAAAAAAGATTGACCTAGGTTCGTAGTTACCTGTTCACTCCAGACCAGATCTGAAAAAAAAATTAATGGTGGCCTCCCCTATGTTGTTGGGGAAGAACGAGGAAGAAAACCTTATGATAGATCGCCAAGGGCGGCATTGCGCCTAGGTAGTAACGACTCCGACAATAAGAGGCAACCGACAAAGCGGTTAGAAGCCGGATGGTGAGATGTTGAGGCAGCATGAGTACCTTCATATCTGCTCGCGCCTTGTCGTCATCACGTCGAGAAATCCAGAGCAGCTAGACGCGAATTAGGGCACATTTGCGGTTCGATGGCCTCTGAAAGGAGACGTGGATGCGATACCTCTTCAATCCGCGAAAATTTAGACCTACTAGGGCTTCGACGAGAAGAAGAAGAGACTCGGTGCCTGCGGGAAGAGGAGCAGATCTGCGAAGGGCTCCAAGGCATCGACAAGAAGAGGGAACTCCATGGAATCAATTTTGTTGTAGTGAGGGGAAGGAAACTCACCTGGTATCGCTGGAGGAGAGCGTCAATATTGCCGCAGGAGAGCGCCGATAGAAAAGGCTTGCCGAACGGGAGGAGGGGGTTTCGCGCGAGGTTTAGGTCTTGGTGGGAGGGGCACAGTGGAGTTTTAATCAGGGGCCATTAAAATGAATAAATGATGTATTTTAAATTTATTTTATCAACGGACTGCTAATACATTGCTCAAATGAAATCCATTAAAAACATTTTCTTAAGTAAAAAAACATTATCTTTAGCTGCACTTTAGTAAAAACGTCGTAAAGCATATTATGTTTTGCTGCGTTTTATAGAAAATGCAGCAAAAAAATATACTGCAACGCTTTCTAAAACACCGCAAAAGAAGCGTTGTTATAGATGATTCTTCTTGTAGTGCTATATGAATTCGTGAAAATTTGTTGATTTGGCTATTCAGAGACCCGAGCTTGACTATAAGTTTAATTTTAATTATAAATTTATGGTTTGTGAATAACTATTTTGGGTGTGCGAATAATCATAGAAAGTTGTAGGAACATTTTTTATATGTTGCAGCATATTATTTTAAAAGGTAACACTGCACAATTGTTGCTTAAAGTGTGTCGACAAATACAATATTTTGAAATTGTTCTCAATAACGAATAAGGGAACATTTATTGAATGTTGTATCACAAATGTTGCCTAAAACTATTACTTGATGGCAACATTTACCAACTGTTCTCTATTCTATGTTTAGACAACAATTTATAAATGTTGTCAACTAAAGTGTTGCTAAAGGCCAAAAATATTGTAGTGAGAAAAAGTAGTGTTTTGACCTTGATTTGCTAATATAAAAATTTAGGAAATGAAAAATAGCCTTTAAAAAATAAATAGTTTTTTTTGTTTGATAAAAGTGAAAGTGGGTTTGCTTTATTACCACCGTTTAGATTAATTTATGAAGATTTTGGATAAAAAGAAACATCACATCTCAGTCAAATCAGCAGATTAATCCAACGGTTCAGAATGACCCTTAATTATGCTGCAGGGGCGATCGAGCGCGGTCAAGTCAATGGCTTGTGTTCGTTGATGAAAATGACTACCGATTGGTTTTCAATTCCCGCAATCTCCGCGAGAACGCCAAGTGTGCCCTAGCTTGTTCGGTCGCATCCACGAGACCAGCTGCGAAGGGAACGATTTTAAGCGCGTTCTGAGAAGCTATGGGCGCATGGAGTTATTTATTATGGTGTTTAACCACGTTCTGAGAAGCGATGGACGCGTGGAGTTATTCTCTCTCCCATATTATTATGGAACGTAGGGACCTGCGAATTTCAGCTATCCAAAATGGCCGCATTCATGAAGGTACTGATCCGACGGGCCATAAATGATCGCGTGTCCGAGTTATTGCACCATTGTATTGATATTTTATCCGAGGAAAAAATGCGGGTGTCGGGTTGATTCTCGCCCTGAGTGAAGCGCATCTTGTCGATGACGGGCGCCCTACAATTAGTCCTGAACAAAAAAACCGGGCCTGACGGGCCGGCCCGAGCCCGGCCCGGTCAAGGCCCGGTCAAGCCCGGCCCGGTTCAGGCCCGAACCGGGCCGAGCCCTTACCCGGGGCCCTGAAAGGGCCCCGGTTTGGAGCCGTTACCCGGCCCGGTCCGGGCCGGGTAAGGCCCGATAATCGGGCTAGCCCGAAACCGGGCCGGGCATAGCCCGATCCGGTCTCGGGCTAGGCCTGATTGAGCCTAACGGCTCTTATTAGAGCCGTTAGGCTCATGCCCGATACTCATGGCAGCATGGCTGCCATGTGGCAGCCATGCTGCCATGAGAGGCAGCCAACGACTCTAATAAGAGCCGTTGGCTGCCATATATTATTATATATTAATATAATAATATATATTATTATTATTATTATTATTTTTATTATTTTTTTTATTAAAAAAAAAACAAAAAAAACCTATAAATACCCCCCCTCCCCTCTCTCTTTTCTCACACCTCTCTCTCTCTCTCTCTCTCTCTCTCTCTCTCTCTCTTAGCTCTCTCAATGGCGTCGTCCTCCTCAGCTCCAGCGTCGTCTTCCCAAAGTACGGCTTCGGTGGTGGAGCACAATCGTAGAGCGGGTATTTGGGAGCATTTCGACATGGTCCAAGTCGGCACCGAAAGAAAAGCGCGCTGCAAGATGTGCTCGAAGTTGCTATCCATCAGCGGCAACTCGACGCTCGTTCGACACCAAAAATCTTGCGAGTCGAAACAAGCTCCTCCCGAGTCAAGTCAAGCTCAAATTTCTGGAGCAGGACAGATTTGGACGTACGATCAAATGCGACAGCGAGAGATGCAGGCGAAGTTCGTCATCAAACGTGGGCTGCCATTCAGCGTCTTCGACAATGACGACGGCACAGAGTACATACATGGGGGGCTTCAGCCCAAATACCAAAAGGTTAGTAGAATTACTTTAAGGCGCGACACGATTAGGTTATATTTAGAAGCAAAACAAGAATTAATTACGTATTTTGAAAATTTCGAAGGACGTGTGAGTCTAACGAGCGACGTTTGGACGAGTAATTTAAATTTAAGATTAGCTTATCTTTGCATCACTTGTCATTGGATTGATCCCATTTCGTGGGAGCTAAATAAACGCGTAATATGTTTTACGAGTTTTGAATTCCCGCACACGGCTATAGCTTTATATAAGGTTATTATGAAATGTGCGCGGGAATTTAAAATTAACGATAAAATACTTAGTTTTTCTCTTGATAACGCCTCCAATAATGGCGCCGCAATTGAATTGTTAAAACGAGATTTAAAACCATTTCTCAACGGCGCGTTTTTTCATACTAGATGTGTTTGTCACGTCCTAAATTTAGTTGTACAGGATAGTTTAAAGGCAATGTCAACATATATTAATAAAATTCGCGACATGTTAAAAACAATTTATTGTACTAAACAACGAGCTCAAGATTTCAGAAAATTTTGTAAAACACAAAATCAAAAATATTTGAAACCTCAATTCGATATGCCTATTAGATGGAACTCAACATATAAAATGTTAAAAAGAGCCCTTCAACAAAAAAATCTTCTAATAGAATATTATAGTTTACTTAATATTGAACACGGTTTAGGTGAAACTGATTGGACCATAATAGAATATTATGTAGATTTACTAAAGTGTTTTTATAGGGCCACCGTTGCTTTATCTGGAGTGTATTATCCAACGAGCGCATTAGTGATTGAGCATTTCGTACATATCACAGAAAAATTTAGTTATTATAGAAAACACCAATGTTGGGCTCCTTTAATTAAAGTAATGGAAGAAATTTTTTTAAAATATTATAGAGAAATACCGCCTATGTTTTCGTGCGCCGCCGCTTTAAATCCGCTACTTAACGTAGAAGGCGTAGAAAATTTGATCGACGAAATCAATACTAATCTAACCTTAAATATAAATTATGATGATGCGGATGACCCCGTTAGTACTTCAAATTTTACTACTTTTTTTACGCAAAGTTATAATTATTACAATAATTTATACGGGTCACGACCCCGCGAAGAAATAACGCAACCCAAAACGAAGGATAGTCTTAAAAATAAAATTTTAGATTTAGCTTCTAGGAAAAAAGCGCGCACATCTAGTAGTTTAGATGAATTAGGATTATACACAAAAACTCAATTTAGCGATTTTATGAGTTCAGACGAGATCGAAAACTTCGATATCTTAAATTGGTGGAAAGGTAAAGCTAATACCTATCCTGTTTTGGCTTATATGACCCGTGATTTATTAACTGTCCAAGCTAGTACAGTAGCTTCAGAGTCCGCTTTTTCTCTTAGTGGCAGGGTTTTGAACGAGCGGAGGAGCCGGCTTAACGAAGATTCACTGGAGGTTTGCATATGCTACAAGGACTACTTGGATAGTGTAAAGAGGAAGCAACACATAACAACATTGGAGGAGAGCTCGGAGGAGATAGAAGACGAAATGGACGCGTTGAATCTACAAGTAGAAGATGATTAAATCGAGCAATTGTATTTTCAATTTTGTATTTTATACGACTTAAATTTTGTATTTTCAATTTTGTATTTTCAATTTTGTACTTTCAATTTTGTACGAAATGGACGCGTTTGTAACTTTGTATTTTCAATTTTGTATTTTGTTCCAAATTTGCAATATTAATAAAAATTTTTGTTCCAAATGTTTTATTTGTTCAATATTTAATAATTTATAAAAATTATAATTAAAAAATTTAAATTTATATTAAATTAAAAAAAATAAATAAAACCGGGCCGGCCCGGATCAGGCCCGAGACCGGCCCGGTCCTGCCCGGCCCGGCCTGAAGGGCCGGAGCAGGCAGCACTTATGTGCTGCCTGCCCGGCCCGGGCCGGCCCGATTCCAGGGGAGGACCGGGCCGGCCCGGCCCGATACAGGAAAAAGCCCGATCGGGCTCGGTCCAGGCCGGCCCGATCGGGCTTTATGTTCAGGACTGCCTACAATTAGGGAGGTTGAGACTTTGGCTTCGTTTGGGGCGGTCATGAACGCGGTGGTCATGAACCGTCGTTCGTGAACGCCCGACCTCACCTAAAAAATTTCATGCATTTTATGCGCAAAACTAATTTATTTTCTTGGTAGTGGTCATAACCTTTGTCAAACATACATTCTATGATAATTGCATTTTTTTCCAAACTCACCGGAGCAAATAAGCAGCGCCAAACAGAGCCTTTGATAGTTTAGGAATGCGTTGCTCCAGCCATTTGGTGCTGATTTCAAGACAAGTCCGTGACAGGTCGCTCTACCGCTTCCACCTCTTCCAAGTCATATTAAGAGGATTAATAAATATGCTCGATTAATTTGGTCACTAATAGTTTGTTTTTTGTGACGAATATAATATTTGGTCATTAAATAAATATGCTCGATTAATTTGTGACCACATATAAATTTTAGTAACTAAAAATATTATAATTAGTGACTAAACTAAATTACGTCACAAATAACTAATTATTAGTGATCAAATAATATTTTTATCACTAAATAGTTTAATTAGTGACGAAAATAAATAGTCACTAATCATCAAAAAAAAATCTTCCCTCCTAAAGAAAAAACTTTTCTATCGATCGCCGGTTTAATTAGAAGGGAAAAACTTAAAAAGGTAAACTTCATTCCGTTCTCTGTTTTCCTGACCACACTCTTCTCAGGCTCCCACTCGATTGCCGGCACTCGAGCTCCTCTTCGCTCTCACGCTCTCCCTCAACTTCCTCTCCCTCTCGCCTTTGTTTTTTTCCTTCCTAACTATTTGTATAAATAATTCTAAGTTTTCTTCTCTCCTCTTCCCCAAATTAAGCCTCTCCTTTTCCACGAACTAAAAGAAAAAGTACTATGCCTCTACATTTTGACATAAATTTCACTCACAACAATAATTGGTGTTGCCCAAATGTGTTTGTTATTAGTATATCATCCAAATACCCACCATGTTTACACGGGCGGAACTAGGTAGGGACACGCCCTGAATTTTGAAAAAAAAAAATAATGTCAGTAGCCTAGGTCTAGGCTTGTAGCTGTTAGCATGTGTCACCGTGACTTTGCTTGAGCCCCAAAATCGATTCCTATGTCTGTCAGCCTTTATCTTTATACTCAGCCCTAGGTGCAGGCTGCAGCTTCAAGCGGCATGACTATCCATTAGTAATAGCCTTATAGGTTTTAGAGCTATGCTGATCTGTGGACATGTTTGCTAATATTTCTTAAAGCCTTCGGCGGGCAGGAGACTGCACCATCTATATATTTGTGAAATTAATGTGGCACATCAAACACCATTCAGATATAATTTGTTAAAAATACTTATATCTAATTATTATTAATCATAAAATAAATCAATGATCGATAGCAAATTAGGATTCAAACAAGACAGACATTAAATACAAATAAAGGATTCATTAATATTATAAGGTTCATATTTATGTTTAACTCGCACATTTTTTAGTTTAAATATATTGTGCTCGAGCTTAGCAGAAATTCTAGTTCCGCCACTGCATGTTTATCAACTTCATCTTTAAGAAGAGTCTGTCTTTATTCTGGCAAAAATTCGAGTTGGTCAAGCGTAACACAAAATACGTCTATTGTGTTTATTGTTGGTCTCGAGTGAAAGAGGCGATCAGAAATATTACAACTGACGATAATGATACATATGTACTTTCATCGTCACTTTTTTTTTGACTTTGTTTTTTTTCTTCCTAACTATTTGTATAAATAATTGAAAGTTTTCTCCTCTCCTCTTCCACGAATTAAAAGAAAACGAAAAAGTACTACACCTCTGTACAACCCTCATATTTCCCGAGTCGGTGTGACCCGACCCGGATGAGACCAAGACAATGAAGGTGGTCGAGACGATCAAAACGACCACGCATAAGCGGCCGGGACCAGTCAAGGCAAAGAGAGGCCACATGGGACGCGGGGGGAGCACCCGCTCCCCCGACTCCCCTTCGGGCGAGTGGGAGGAGCCCCCCACTCGCCGTTCACCCAGACGAGTGGGAGGATCCCTCCCACTCACCGGGCGAGTGGGAGGGTCCCTCCCACTCGCCATTTACCCGGGCGAGTGGGAGAGACCCTCCCACTCGCCGGGCGAGTGGGAGGGTCCCTCCCACTCGCCGGCCACCTTGAGGGGGAGTGGGAGGAGGCCCTCCCACTCACCACCCCCTTTGGGCGAGTGGGAGGAACCCTCCCACTCGCCCGGTACATTGGGGGGAGGCCAGTATGGCCTCCCGTGAGGGGGAAAGTGGGCACCTCGGGTCCCACTCGCCTCCCCTCACGCGTTGATTGTTCATGGTCATGGTCGGACTGCGGATAGCAGAATTTCGATTATTCGCAGTCCAATTTTGGCTATCCGCAATCCATTTTTGGGAAAGTCTATAAATAGACCCCCATGGGCACCTTGGGAAGGGTTTCTCATTGGGAAGGGTTGCTCCATCATTATGGCCCCTGCAAAGCATTCTATGCACGTCAAACCCTCCTCACTTCTGCCCGCCGAAAGCAGCAGCTCCTCAAACCCTCCTCGAGAGAGCCATCGTGCTTCGAGATGCCGGCGGAGAACAATGAGCGGGTGTTTCTCGCTGGGAAGAACAATATATTGAGCGAGATGGAGGACGCGGCGAAGGAGCTGGCGTTTGGGGTGTCGGCGAAGGTGGCGGATGAGGTGCTGAGCGGGCGGAAGGCGGAGGTGTTCTTGCCTGGACCGGAGGAGTGGAGGGAGGAGAGGGGACAGGGGCGTCGACACGGTGATATGCCGTTGGAATACTCTGTTCTGGAGGTAGCTGCGGGGTTTTGAGGAGAAGTCGTGGTGGTGCGCGGCTAGGCTGAACGGAGGTAAATGTATGTAGGAAGATAAATAAATGACTGTATGGGGTTGGGGGAGACTAGCTAGCTAGTAACGACCTTGCAATATGGTTTACTCTGTTTTTTTTTCTATGTATGTGGAATATTATGATGAAGGAGAATAAAGTTGCAGCCTTTTCTTGCCCCCTCTTGGTTTGATTTGGAAATCAGTTGTACCTAATCGAGCTCGGTATTTGATTAATCATGTAAAGATCAGAGACATTTTTGGTGGAGTTCTGCGGTTTGGTAGAGTCCGCGTCTTCTTAATTTGCTCCAACCACCATTGCTCTGCTGCACATTTTCCTCTCTCGTGTAATTAAAAGCCATGGTGGCGATGGAGGAGCAGCACCTCTGAACCTTCTTGAGAGGGAAGCCTCCTGCACGTCTCCTCGACAGGGGATCCCCGTCGACAGGCATCCTCGATCAGCTTCCTCGACAAATATCCCTCCTCCAGATCTCCTCCTCCGCCCTTTCTAGCTGTTGCAGCTGTGATTCTGACCCATCGATTCCAGGTGCTTGAGGTGTTCTCACAGAGCTTCCTTCAGTTTGGAAGCATTCTTGAGGTGTTCTAAAGGTTTTGTCTCCTAATGGTTTTGTCTTCCCTTGATCTATGGATTTCGGGAGTTATAGTATTGGGATTTGTCCAGAACTCCTCTATATTCTCATTTTTCTGACTTAATATCCTTAACAATTTTGAAGTTATAATTATCTATGGGTTATTTTTGTTTGGTTCTGTTGAGTTTTATGGCTGAACTTTTGTTAAAATTTATTACCAAAGCTATCTATCAAGCAACGTCTTATTTTCGGCCATTACAGTAGAAGGCTTCGGGATCACGCCAAAACCTTCATCCATTGACGTTCAATCAAGATGGTCAATTTTCAAAAGTTGGGAAGGTTTTTTCATCATTCGTATGTAATTCGTTTGATTCAGGTATGCTCCTACATTTTCTATTCTTTTGAACTCCTTTTGATCATTTTTTGGTTATTTTCAGTTACTTTTGATTAGAACTTGCATTCTCAAAGTTTGACAGCAAGATAATTATAGCTCTTTTAAGTTTCGTCAAGTTTCTCATGTATTTTCTCTATTTGAGTTCCTTTTCCCCCTATTTTTTGGGTTGTTCATAATTCTTTTATTGCAACACTCAACCTCTGGTATAAACCAAAGTTTTTTGATCCTTTGATGATGATAGGCCTCTGCTTCCAAAAAATAATGTTTAAATTTTTTCTCTTCATTTGTTCTAAAGAATTCCATTGTAATTTTCACCCACAAAGTATTTGATAGAGTTCTCGCGGGGAAAACATTTTTTTTCTTGTTTGGAGCCTCTTTACTTAATGATTCTATTAGTGTGTCTGAATTAGACAAATTCTATTATGTTTATCTCAAGTTGATCCCTTCGAAAAGATTCCATGCTCATCTGCTTAACAAGTACTTGATTGGAAGATCCAGTTTATGTACTCCTCAAATATGTTATATCTTTAATTGTGCTTCTAAGGCTGTTTGGTTTTTTCAGCTTCAGATTATTGTGTCTTCTTTCAGTTTGATGTAGTGTGTGCACAATCATTTGGCAAACTGGATATGTAGTGTGTATGGCGATTATGATTTTTTTTACTTTCATTTGGGATTGAAATATGATTGCTTACTTTGTTCTGATATTAAACTGTGTAAGCTTTTGTTTCTGAGATTATTGTTAATTTCTGTAAATTTAGTTACTGGTTAGTTAACATTGTACGAGATCTGTTACTCTTCCATTACTTAGGTTCAAGTGAATGATATTATAATCTCCTTGGTGCTGAGATACTACAATACAAGTAATGCTTTTAACATATTTTTTGCATTTCGGATGCAGGTAGTAGCTTGATTTTCATGCTAGTGGATATTATCTATAAAAGAGAGGAGAAGACATCAGTTGACTATCAAATGTGTACAAGAATGAGCATTTGTAGATTTTTTTTCTTTGTAGATACTTTTTATTCATGTATTTAGTTTAATTAGAGATGAAAATACTATTAGTCTGTATTGAGGTGTTTGGGCCATCTCCCACCCTCTTTTTTTTCTATTAATAAAATAATGAATATTAAACACACTTCTCTTTGATATTGAGCATTTTATTTATTTTTGTGTTTTGATGTCAAAAATTGAATTAAAATAAAAAGTAAATGTTTAATAGAGTTTTGATTAGTATTTAGATTATTTGAGAAGTATTATCACAATTTTTTTTCATTTTTTTTAAATATATTACGTTGCAACGTTTTTTGGAAAAAAATGTTGTTGTATAGTTTTGCCTTTGGTGACGTTGTCTAAGAAGCGTTGTGGTAGGATGAACATCTTTCATGACGTTTTTGGAAAAGTGTCATGATAGAACAACTACTTATCATGACGTTTTTTTAGAAAAATGTCACGGTAGAACAATTGCCAATCATGACGTTTTTGGAAAAAAATGTCGCGGTAGAGTAACTGACAATCACGATGTTTTTTTTGAAAGCATCGCAAAGAGCTACGGCGACACGCGCAATCACGACGATTTTGTGACGTTTTTATAAACGTCACGAAAACTATCGCGACGCTTAAAAATCGTCACTAATGACAAAAAAATGTCACCGTATACCAATTTTGTTGTAGTGACACCCGACCTCACCTTAGGAACTTCATTCATTTTTATGTTTAAATTTATTAATTTTTTTTTCTTGGGCACGGCCATATATAACAGTTGTTATTTCAAACAAATATTTCATGACGATGACGTTTTTGTCAATCTGCACTCCATGTTGGTGAAATTTGAAGTCTCTCTAACTTTGTTGCCGTCTCCATTTATCAGCTCTGATTATTGTGGCAACCTTTGAGTCATCTTTTCCAAGCTCATCAGAAACATTTGAGCTATCCACCGGAGATTCCTTGGCCATTTTTGAGATTTCTCCTAAATTCATCTCATCTCTTCCATTTTTTTTAATATTTTCAAGAAGCACATGTTTCCATTAAAAAAGCAAAATCTCTATTAAGATAGCTTGTACGGAATCTGTTTTGTGAGATTCTTAGGGGATGAAGCACAAGTTCTTTTGTCCCTAGCCAGTGGAGGAACAAAAATAACAACAATGAGAGGATTAGAAATAATACTCTGTAAAGTCAAGGCATTATGAACTAGTTTTGATTGTTGTGGCAACCTCTGAGTCATCATTTTCAAACTCAGCAGAAACTGTTAAATGTGGTGCCGGCCTCCACTCAAAGAGCGCTACCCGGCCGGCCCACATCTACGAATTGAAGTCCACCGTCCCAACCCCTCTCCACACCCGCGTGCAGTCCATCCAACCCTGGTTTACCAGACTTCCCTTTACCTGGCATGTGATTGCTTGTATGGAATCTGTTTTGTAAGATTCTTAGGGGATGAAGCACAAGCTCTTTTGTCCCTAGCCAGTGGAGAAACAGAAAACACAACAATGAGGATTAAAAACAATACTCTTTAAATTCAAGGCACTATGAACTAGTTTTGATTGTTGCGGTAACCTCTGAGTCATCATTTCCAAGCTCAGCAGAAACATCGCAGCTACCGGCCGAGATTCCTTCGCTATTTTTGAGATTTCTCCTAAATTCATCTCATCTATTCCATTTTTTTTAATATTTTCAATGACGGTTATCTCTTCCATTAAAAAAAACAAAATATCTATTAAGATAGCTGGCTTGGAATCTGATTTTTAAGATTCTTAGGGGAGAAGCACAAGATCTTTTGTCCCTAGCCAGCGGAGGAACAAAAATCACAACAATGAGGATTAAAAACAATACTCATTAAAGTCAGAGGCATTACGAACTATTTTTGTGTCTTCGTTCTCTTGATGATTAGCAATCTGACATTATTTTATGTCTTCCCTCTGCAACCTCTTTACAACTTATTAATACAGCCATATATATATATACACACGGAGGGCCATAAACAATATTATCATCTTTTTTATATTTTTAATATATATAAAGCTTAATAACAAAACTTCATAACATGAAAAACAATGGAATATATATATATATATACACACACGCACACCCACGCGCGATTGCCCGACACGTGGCTCCGCCCCTACGGCCAAGCGCGACAGTACTCAGTCGGCGATGGTGGGCTTCGCCCGCTCCCGGCTCAATGCTCTCGGGAGGCTTTCAGAAGCATCTAGGCGGGCTTCGCCCGTGCTCGATGCGTCGTTGCGGGTTGCGCCCGCAACATATACATATGAGTACTCAGAATGACCTTAAAAAATATAAATCAAGATTACCATTTTTATTTTGTAAAAAAATGTGCGTGTTGACGTTAAATATTCAATTTCTCTCCCTCTCCTCTCTCTCTTTCTTTCTCTTGTTAGAATTGAAGTGAGCTAGCGCCGGCGCCAGCGCCAGCGCTAGCTACTACTCGCCACCCCCCTTGTTTTGCCTATAAATAGAGGGGTACCCCCCTCTAAAGAGTATCGATTCTGGAAGTGGTGAGTATCCTCAACTTAGAGCGAGTTAGAGATACCAGAGCGCCATCAGGCGAGCATCGAACTTGGAGCAAGTTCGCGAGGCGAGTTACCTACTCGCGAGATAGCGCCGACGATAGTGGATAGTGCCTGCGTTAGCGAGAAGAGAAAGAACGAGCGAGTACCTACTCGGGAGATAACGCCCGGCGCTAGTGGCTAGCGCGCGCGTTAGCGAGTAGTGGAGGAAGCGAAGCGCGGCGAGCGTGCGAGTAGCTTGGAGTGCGAGCAGCGAGCTCGCGAGTAGCAAAGCTAACACCCGGCGCTAGCGATACCGCCGGCGGTAGCGAGGAGCGAGTATCGGAGCGAGTATCACCTACGCGGTGTGCTCCGGAGGAGAAGCGGACCTTGTCCGTGACCAAGTTCTTACCTACTATTGGCTGTTGTGATTCAAGTTGGATGCAACTTGTATTCAGCCTTGTTCAGTTGTAACTAGCTACCAAAATTAGTTTTGTGAAAGCTTGTGTTCATCTATTGGTGTCCTTATTCTCCTGTTGGTTGACGTGTTCTTCCGACTACAAAATATTTCACATGGTATCAGAGGGATAGTGGGAACAAGGACGAAGCAACCAAGATGGACGGCGGAGGAGGGTATGCTATGGGACTTGGAATTGAGCTACTCACCCAGACCAACTACAAGAAGTGGAAGTCTTGCTTGGAGAGCTACCTGCTTGGAGAGGACCTATGGGAGGTCGTTGGAGGAGAAGAGCAGGCAGAAGTCCTTCCAATCGGAGATAATGGTCCAGCTGTGAGAGCTTGGAGGAAAACCAACGCCAAGACGGAGTTCACCTTGAAGAGAGCCATATCACCTGACTTGTTCGACCACATCATTGGTTGCAAGTCAGCGTCGGAGATCTGGATAGCCCTCGATGGGTTGTTCAACAAGAAGAATGTAGCGCGGCTACAATTCCTGGAGAATGAGTTGGCAAAGTCGACTCAAGGCGAGATGGCGATATCCACCTTCTTCCTGAAGGTGAAGAACCTATGTGGGGAGATCTCGGCCTTGGATCCTGAAGAGCCAATCTCAGAGGCGAAGTTGAAGCAGCACATACTCCGAGGCTTGAGGAAGGAGTATGTCCCCTTCGTTACTTCCGTGCAAGGATGTGCTACTCAGCCCTCCCTTCTGGAGCTAGAGAACCTGCTATCGTCACAAGAGAGCTTGGCGAAGCAGATGATGGGAGTATCCATCTCAGGAGGAGATGGCGAGGCCTTGTTCTCAGGAAAGAGGAGATCCTGGGACAAGAGAAAGAAGAACTCCGGAGATGGACCTTCAACGTCCTATCAGGGAGATTGGGGGAAGTTCCTCCCTGCGCGCGATGAGAAGGGGAGATCCCTTTGCTTTGCCTGTAAGAAGTACGGGCATATGGCAAAGGACTGACTGCCCAATCTAAAGGTCGGTCATGCTGCTAACAAGGAGGGAGATCACCAGAGAGGTGGAGGAAGAGGTGGAGGTCACCAGGGCGGTGAGAGGGGGGACAATTATTTCCTGGCAGAGATGACGGCAACGTCAGTCGATGTCTTAGCCTCCATCAACCTCGAGAACGACTGGATAGTGGATTCCGGTTGCGGGCATCATCTCACTGGAGATATGTCCAAGTTCAACTCCTTGGAAGTGTACGAAGGAACGGATGCTATCATCACTGCGGATGATACATTACATCCCGTGGAGCGAGAAGGGAAGGTGTCCCTTGGGAGTAGAGAGAAGCCAGTGACACTGAAGAGTGTGTATCATGTGCCTGGCATGAAGAAGAATCTCTTCTCGGTGGCTAACGCCGTGGATGCTGGATACCACGTGCTGTTTGGACCGATGGAGGTGAAGTTCCTGAAGAACCTATCGTCTGTCGATGCTGACGTCACGCTCACCGGGAGAAGGGTGAAGGATTTGTATGTTCTGTCTGCAAATGCCTACGTGGACAAGCTGAAGACAAACGACAGCGTTGTGATCTGGCATGAGAGGCTGGGTCATGTGGGTATGGACAAGCTGAAGATGATGGCGGCAAAGGGCCTAGTGAGTGGCATGCCTCATCTTTATTCCTACGGCGACGGCCATGTGTGCGACGGATGCCAATATGGAAAGTCACATCGACTTCCATTTGACAAGTCGGAGACCAGGTGTAAGGCACCTCTTGAGTGCGTACATGCTGACGTTATGGGGCCGTGCGCCACCCTTACCTATGGAGGCAATAAGTAAGCGCTGGTTCTGGTGGATGACTACACCCGCTATACGTGGGTATACTTTGTGAGAGAGAAGTCAGAAGTATTCAACAAGTTCCTAGAGTGGAAGGAGCTTGTGGAGGGGAGGCTGAACCGCAGAGTGAAGAAGCTGAGGAGCGACAATGGAGGGGAGTTTACCTCCAATGAGTTTGCTTCTTTCTGCAGGAGGTTCGACATTCGGCGAGAGCTCTCCTGCGCTCACACCCCTCAGCAGAATGGGGTGGCAGAGAGGAAGATCCGTCATCTGGTGGAGACTACCAGGAGTTGGCTACATGCCAAGAGCATTCCCAAGGCCTTATGGGCGGAGGGAATGGCATGTGTTACTCATGTGATCAACCGGCTACCTCTGAGTCCTAACAGGATGGTGTCTCCACACCAGCTCATGTTCGGGGAGAAGCCTAATGTGGGTCACATGAAGGTGTTCGGTTCTACCTGCTTCGTGCACATCCCGGACGCTCAGAGAACCAAGTTGGAGCCGAAAGCGAGGAAGTGTATCTTCATCGGCTACGATGAGCGGAAGAAGAGGTGGAAGTGCATGGATCCGCAGACTCACAAGTTCGTCGTCTCGCGCGACGTAGTGTTTGACGAACTGGTTTCATACCAGGGAGTCTTTTCAGTGGAGCTGCCGGAGAGTGGAGAATCGAGCAGGGAAGAAGAGTGGGTCACTGAGGACCCTACTATGGAGTTGGAGCTTTCTCCCATTGCTCCATCGTCATCTGGCTCAGGAGGAGCATCTGGCTCAGGAGGAGCTTCTGGCTCGGGAGGATCTTCTGGCTCAGGGGGAGCTACGAACTCAAGAAGCAGGGAGAGCACCGCTTCAGGAGGAGTTCAGAGAGGAGTTCAGAGAGGAGCTCAAGCAGAGGAGTCTACCGGAGTGGTAGATAGTGGCCAAGCCTTGAGGAGGTCGAAGAGGACCATAGTCCCGCCTGCTCGCTATAAGGAGGGAAATTTCG
The DNA here is from genome assembly GCA_033032865.1 of Dactylorhiza incarnata. Taxonomy (NCBI): domain Eukaryota; kingdom Viridiplantae; phylum Streptophyta; class Magnoliopsida; order Asparagales; family Orchidaceae; genus Dactylorhiza; species Dactylorhiza incarnata. The sequence continues at coordinate 5,038,396 of JAWHQI010000159.1, read as the reverse complement.
TGAGTTTGGTTTCCTGCTTCTTCGCAGGACCACTCGATGAGAAGGAACCTGCCTGCTTTGAGGATGCAGCTGGCATCAAGGAGTGGGACGCGGCCATGATCGAGGAGATGGAGGACCTAGAGAAGAATGATACATGGGACCTGGTTCTCATGGTGGAGGGCATCAAACCTGTCACCTGCAAATGGGTGTACAAGGTTAAGAAGAGAGCAGATGGAGAAGTGGAGCGGTACAAGGCGAGGCTTGTCGCTCGGGGCTTCTCGCAAACCTATGGAGAGGACTACGAGGAGAATTTTAGTCCTGTCAAAGATGACGTCAGTGAGGACGATCATCACTCTGGCGGCGTGCCGAGGTTGGAAGCTGTGGCAGCTTGATGTGAAGAACGCATTCCTATACAGAGAGATAGACAAGGACATATTTATGGTGCAACCACCTGGATACGTGTCCAAGTCACTTCCACGTCATGTCTGCAAGCTGAAGAAGGCCCTCTACGGGTTGAAACAGGTGCCGAGAGCCTGGTATGGGAAGATTGCGGAGTACTTGCAGTTCTGCGGTTACGATGCCTCAGACTCAGACTCCAGCATGTTCGTGAAGAAGAGTGGAGGTCTTCACGTGCTGGTGCTGCTATACGTCGATGACATGATCGTGACAGAGAACAACCCTGAGGAGGTCGCGGCGCTGAGACAACAGCTTTCCATACGTTTCTAGATGAAGGATCTTGGTGAGCTGCACCATTTCCTTGGCCTCCAAGTTGAGAAGAGAAGAGGCGGGCTGTATTATTCCCAGAGGGCATATGCCGAGAGGATCGTCGAAAGATTCGGCATGAAGGAGTGGAAGAGCAGTTCCGTTCCACTGGAGGCTGGGCTGAAGCTTCGGAAGGAAGAAGGGAGGTTTCTTCCTGATCCGAAGATCTTTCGGGCACTGATGGAGAGTCTTATCTACTTGACTATCACGAGGCCGAACATCGCCTTTGCTGTCGGCCGAGTTAGTCGGTATACGCAGGAGCCGCGGAAGCCTCATTTGGAGGCAGCTAAGGGGATACTGAAGTACGTGAAGGGAACCCTTGAGATGGGGTTGTCCTATGAAGAGAAATCTGACTTCAAGCTGCATGGGTACACAGATGCAGATTTCGGAGGTGACGCTGATGATCGCAAGTCGACATCAGGTTACGTGTTCTTGTGTGGAGCAACTGCTATCTCGTGGTGTAGCAAGAAGCGGGACTCTATTTCCCTTTCTACCACGGAGGCCGAGTACAAGGCGTCGTCCTTAGCAGCTCAGGAGTATGTCTGGATAAGGAGACTAGTGGAGGATGTGGACGAGGAGGTCAGCGGACATACTGTGCTACGCGGGGACAATGAGAGTGTATTGAAACTGGTAACCAATCCAGTATGTCATGCAAGGACCAAGCACACTGAGATCGAGCATCACTTCATCAGAGAGAAGGTGCTGGGTGGCTTGATCGCTGTGGAGCATGTGCGGAGTGAAGACAACCTTGCGGATATATTCACGAAGCCCCTATCCGCGGGGCCGTTCTGGAGGCTTCGCTCGTTGCTTGGACTTGTTCCCGGAGCTCACTTCATGGGGGAGTGTTAGAATTGAAGTGAGCTAGCGCCAGCGCTAGATACTACTCGCCATCCCCCTTGTTTTGCCTATAAATAGAGGGGTACCCCCCTCTAAAGAGTATCGATTCTGGAAGTGGCGAGTATCCTCAACTTAGAGCGAGTTAGAAATACCAGAGCGCCACCAGGCGAGCATCGAACTTGGAGCAAGTTCGCGAGGCGAGTTACCTACTCGCGAGATAGCGCCGGCGATAGTGGATAGCGCCTGCGTTAGCGAGAAGAGAAGGAACGAGCGAGTACCTACTCGGGAGATAACACCCGGCGCTAGTGGCTAGCGCGCGCGGTAGCGAGTAGTGGAGGAAGCGAAGCGCGGCGATCGTGCGAGTAGCTTGGAGTGCGAGCAGCGAGCTCGCAAGTAGCAGAGCTAACGCCCGGCGCTAGCGATACCGCCGGCGGTAGTGAGGATCGAGTATCGGAGCGAGTATCACCTATGCGGTGTGCTCCGGAGGAGAAGCGGACCTTGTCCGTGACCAAGTTCTTACCTACTATTGGCTGTTGTGATTCAAGTTGGATGCAACTTGTATTCAGCCTTGTTCAGTTGTAACTAGCTACCAAAATTAGTTTTGTGAAAGCTTGTGTTCATCTATTGGTGTCCTTATTCTCCTGTTGGTTGACGTGTTCTTCCGACTACAAAATATTTCACATCTCTCTCCCTCTCTTTCTAAATTAAAATTAAACACCTCTCCACGGCCCTCTCTCCCCCTCTCTTCTCTCTCTCTCCCTCCCTCTCTTTTATCTCATTTAGGCAGTAGCTGTAGGGTGTCTAGTTTTTTTTAGTTTTGTCCAACATATATAATCTGGCGGCTAATGAATAAAGAACCCAGATCCGACTGCCACGCTATCTTCCATAGTTTTTATATATATATTACTCTACTCTCATTGAAAGTTGGCATAATTACAAGTTTACAAGTTGGCATAATTACTTTGAGTTTACAAGTTTACTCAACTCACATTAAAATATATATATTCTGTTAAATGAAAACTTTTTCCTTTCTAAGTCATTTCATAATATGCATTTACAAAAGTACCCTCAGGAGCCCTCATTTATGAGATATTTCTGTGTGCATACTATAAAAAGTAAACCTGCAAGGGCCTATACTAGTTTTGCAAACTTACGGAGAAAGTCTCAATAAACAACCCTATAGTTTTGCAAACTTGAAGCCCGCCTTGTTATCAAGAAAATTTATTCGTTACACTCAGTGGATTGTCAATTTAAGTGTTGCCAATTTAAGTGTTGCTAAAAATAAAAAATGTTGTAGTGTGTAGTGCAATTGTATCCCACCTTTTTTAATTCATATATAATTAACCCGCCTGGCTCATTTGTTGAAACCAAGAGAAATCTCTCGTTTGTTTGGCATATATTCTTCTCCCGATCGCGTAGAGAACATTCATTTTTAGCGGTTTTTTGGCAGTATTCTCCACGAGAATAGTGATTATTATTGAAGAATAACCATTGTATGCTCATGGATAGTCATGCCGTCTGTAACATATCTTAAGGAAATATAAATCTACTTGGGCATCGTTCCCCTGTAGTTACCCTTAGATACTTAAAGTGTACACAAGATTACTTCAGAGTTTCGAATAAGAAAATCAACCGCTAGCTTGCTATGGATGCAATATTGAACTTGATGCATAGGTTTTTCGCCGTATGTACAATATAACAGACGTTGGTATAACAATGATATAACATATGATATACAATATGATATCAAGTGAAAGCAGGTTGTGATGTCTGGACATAAAGGTAAACATCTGTAGCGACAACTTATTGACGTGGACGAAGTTCATGACCTCTTTAAGATGCAAATTTTTTGCTCCTTGCACTGAGAGAAGACACGGCACTCTCAATATGATATACATTACAAACTGGTACCAACGACTGCGAAATGGGGAGCGCCGACCTCAAAAGTTTACTCGCGATGAAGACGATGCGAGGGTTTCAGAGGGGAACTCGCGAGAAAGAGGAAATTAGAAGAGTTTGCTAATAGACTATATAATTCTAGGAGTGAAATAAAGAACTAGAAAACACTTGAACCCCATTTTTTTATTTGCTATTAGCAAATCGAGTTTGCTAATATATAACAACTTCCTATATTAATGATATCATGAAGCCGTCAGCAGGCCACACATTCATACACGTACATATTCTTATCTTATTACACGGACAATGTAAATATTATAAAGGGAGGAGAAGTAGAGTGATCATATAGCTATGAAAATGGCTTCCTTCGCCTGTGAAAATAACAATAAGCTGGAGCTTCCGCAGGTGGAATTCAGCGGGCTGGACTCCGCCCGACACGATGAGAAAGCCTGGGCCATGGCCCGAGCAAAGGTGGCGCGGGCTCTTGAGAATTACGGTGGTTTCGAGGCCGTCTATGACAGGGTTGGGGCTCAGCTCCGCGATGATCTCCTTGGGCGGGCTGTTCCCGAGTTGTTCGCCGTGCCGGAACTAGGAACATTACATGACCCCACAAAAGTCCCCTATCACGGTGTATGGTTTCAGAAGAAGGGATATCCATTCCTTAGCCTTCAATTGACAGATCCAAATTCTTTGACTGCGATTCAAGATTATTCTGATGTCATCTGGCCAGAAGGGAATAGTTTCTTCTGGTAACATTTCTTCGATTATCTATCCAACTATGTTTTTATCAATATTACTTAAAGTTAGGGGTAGCATTTCAATTCAAAGTTGTTGTAGAACCAACAAGATTTAGGCTCCGTTTGGCACGGCAGTGACGGTCGTGAACGCGGTGGTTATGAACTTAAACACCTAAAGAACTTAAATCATTTTTATGTTCGAAATTAGTTTTCTTTTCTTGGTGGCGGTCATAACCATTGTCTTGCCAAACATGCATTCTATGATGATGACGTTTTTGTCTAAACTCACCTTGAGCAAAAAACGTCGCGTGCCAAACGAAGCCTTATAGTGGATAGTCGATGTAAAATATTTAACTTGTGACGATTTGATTTGATTTCGTTTGTAAGCAACACAGCGTGGAAGTATGCTAGCCATATGCAGGAGCTCACGCAAATCATCCATAGGATGATTCTTGAGAGTTTGGGCTTGAATGATCACTATGACTCGCACATTGAATCTTTGACGTATTCAATGAGGTTATCAAAATACAACGACGATCCTTCTCTTAAGAAAAGCAAACTAGTTTTGCCTTCGCACAAGGACCCAAACTTCATAAGCATCATTTCACAGCACAAACTCGAAGGACTGGAAGTAGAAACTTTTGATGATCATTGGATCCACGTTGCGCCGAAGCCACATGTTTTTGTTGTCTTACTTGGGGAAGCTTTTATGGTAAATAAATTTAAGACATTTTATAAGAACTAGCATAATATTTGAATTTTGTTTTGTCATGAAAAACTTTCTTTCTGTTTTTTTTTTTAAAATCCAGGCTTGGTCTAATGGAAGATTTAAAGCTCCAAAACATCACGTGAAAATGGAGGGATTTGAGATGCGATACTCTACGATCTATAGCACATTCCCAAGTCAGAGGAATAGCATGGTAGAAACTCCGAATGAGCTGGTCGACAAGGAGCATGCACTGCTCTTCAATCCTTTTAATTACTATGAATATTTAAATTTCCGCTTCTCTGATGAAGGAGAGAAATATGAAGACACCCTCAAAGCATATTGTGGAGTTGAACCACTAGAACTTGCGGCATGACACTGAGATCCAGTGTGGGATTAGGGTTGTTGAGAAGTGCTTATCAGTCATATTTTTTCCCTTTATCTATGTATGCTCATCGTGTGTTTTTATTAAGACGTGGCTTCTTACTTTCTTGATGTTACTATTATCCTTTTTTTTATAATAAATGTTAATTATATGCCTCGAATCCTAACACAAAAACGACTTTGATGCTGATCTCGACCGACGAGGTGTTATATAAACTCTTAGTCGTTCCGGGGTTTGAGATATTCTGGAATCTGAAATCCGCCACTTCCCTGTAACCGCCTCTGCTCTTGATATAGTGAAAAACGGACTGCAGCTGCCTGTGGGCATAGCCCATCTTGGGGTGAACCACGTAAATCTGTTTTTTGTGTTGCTATTTTCTGTTTGTTATCTAGGAGGTTCTTTTGAATCGTTCGTTTCACTTGTTCTGACTTGTTCGTTCTTTCTCGCACGATCTTCTCCTTCGTGATTTTGCTTTCTTGACATTTGCTTCATCAAGTGGGAGTTCGGATGTTCCGTGCTTCTTCGGTGTCCACGCAAATCGGAGTTATTTTCTAGCCTGGTGTTGTGCCTTCGAGGAGTGAGCATCGGTTGAAAGCCCTGCCGGAAGGTGATGCAGCTTCTTTAGGGCAATGATCACACGCCTTATTCAGGCTCGATTCTAAAACTATATATTTTATTCTGATTTCTTTTTCTGTTGTTTACAAATATGTATTTAATTATCTTGTTTCATGATCTCCTATGCTATAATAATAGTTTCTAAAAACAGTTGGGTGATGAGGGCTGCTAGGAGAGCTTCTTATCAAGGTCGTGAGTTCGAGGCTCTCCGACAACAACCCGCCATCATGAGAACAGTGATGGAGACGTGTTGGGCCGTTTGGGCTGCAGCCTTTGAGGGGGAGCAGAGGCGGGCACCTAGAGCGGGTGACAAGTCCCGTACTCCCCTTTCAACAACTCATTCATCATTTTCTCATAAGTCTTCTAATTAGGTAATTACAGAGGAACATAAAAAAGAAGCAAAAGAATTAACCAATATGTGAGACAAATTAATATGGCTACATGTCAGCACACAAATCAATATCAAAGACGCATGAAGACCTTCGAGAGAGCTTTCTCGTGCGTGGGAAGAGGAGAAGACAGAAATGAAGGAGACCCTGGGGTCCTATTATATTTATAGTGTTTGAGGGTGGTTATGGTGGTTACGCGGTTATCCACAGACCATAACCACTTTATGTGCTATACACACACCGACTATATATCTTATGGTTTAATGTGCGTACTTTTAGGAGGCTTGCTATTGTTAGATTTGAAGTGAGCTAGCGCTAGCGCCGACGTTAGCTCCTTCTCGCCCCCCTGTTTTTGTCTACAAATAGAGGGGTACCCCCCTGTAACATCCCGATTCGAGCTAGACCCCTTGTGCACGTTTTTGAGTCACGCGAGTTGACTCGGGCTCGGGGTGTACTGAGGGCCAGACTTGCAACTGAGCCGGGGAAGTGCACTCGACGAATGCGGCGAGTACCAGTTCTATTCTTTGTCCCGATGTTTGCTGTATCGGGATCCGAGCCGTCCGGAGAGCATAACTTGAGCGATAAAACTCGAAGGAGGCGTACCACCTCGAAGGAATTATAGTGCGTACGTTAGCTCAAATGTCATGGTGTTCAAATAGCGTATATATGAAGTCGACCAAAACAGTCGCCTTGAGCTACGCGACGCCTCAAATATGACTATTGTGCAAATGACCGCATAATCGGCCTTAGTTGATTTTGTTAGACTCGTAAAGTTGACACCAGTCCAACGAAGTCGACTGCACTCAATTCCGATGTGTATCGGAGAATTAGTCGCGTCGACGCGACTCTAAGTAACCTATTTATCCAAAGCGTTGAAATCGAGCAAACGGCCTCGGTATTCACCCCAGTCAGTTTTGTTAGACTCGTGAAGCCTATACGAGTTCAGCAAAACTGTCCGCGCTCGATTCTGATGAGAATCGGCGAATTTATTAATGTGGTCTGCGAATAGCATATTTATCCAAAATGATGAAATTGACCAAACAATCTCGCAATTGACCCCAGTCAGTCTTGTTAGACTCGTCGCAATAGTACGAGTTCAACGAATTTATCCGTTTGCGATTCCGACGTCGTTTGAAGGAGTTTTGACGTTTAAGTCAAATTGTGCCGCAAACGCTCCGACAAGCATAAAATGAGCAAACGAACTCGGAATTGATCTCGGATCATCTCGGTGGATGCGTGTCGGCGAGACGATCAAAACGAGCCCGTCCGGGGCAAATTCCGAGCCCTATAGAGCGATATGCGATCGTTTGAATGTTTTAATTAATGTTTCATATAAAAAATTAATAATAATAATATTAATATATATATTACATATATACATAAACTTAGGTTTAGGAAAAAAAAAAACCCGATCCCCTTCTTCCTCCCAGTACCCGACGGCGGAACCCTCTCCCTCCTCTCCGATCCTTCTCCCCTCCGGCCGGCGCCACCTCCGGCGATCTCCTCTCCGGCATCTCTCGTGAACTACTCCGACAAGCTTCCAAGTCGAGTACCAAGCTCCCCCTCCAAGCAACCATGGCCGAAGCACCTCTCTCTCCTCCATGGCCGAACTCCACCTCCAAGCTCCGACCACCTCTTCCATGGCCGAACTCCATCTGCTCCATGGACGGCCTGAACTCATCTTCCATGAAAACCGAAATCACCCTTGCCGATCTCTCCTCCCAGCAGCGCCGCACCGAGCTCCCCCTCCATTTCCGATCTTCTCCTCCGGCAAGCCTCTAATCCGGTGAAGCCCCTTCATCTCTCTGCTCTCTCTTTCTCTCACATTTTGCCAAGAGAAGATCTCTCCTTCTCTCTACTTCCCTCTCTCTATCTCCCAGATCTTCCTCTCTCTAACTCTTTGTTTTCTTTTTTTATATAATCCAGAACTCACACCCCCATCTCTCTCACTCTCTTTTTTTCCCTCTCGCAGCCATCTCCAACGAGACCTATCCGAATCGAGCTGCACCTTCTCCGACCAACTCCAAGCGGCAACCACCTTCTCCAAGCGAAAACAGCCCACTCAACAAGGTCGGCGCCTCTTCCGCAACGTTCGACGGGGTTCGGATCGGCGGGATCCGACCAGACCGGGAGTGACGCGCAAACACCGCAAATGCGGCTATTGGGTTGCATGCATGAACACTCAGGTGACTTCCTCCCCTCTCCCTTGGTGCTAGTTTTCTTAGATCCGCTAGGCGAGATATCGAACTCAATTGAGTCGATTTGCGGGCGTGATGAAGCTCCGTAGGAAAAAGGCCGCGTTAGGGTTTTCGCCGTAGGGCGCCGATCGCCGCGAAAATGCCCTCATTCAACTCCCCGCTTCAATACGAACGTGGGGCGTTGGTGTCGTGATAATCGAAGGCCTCGTGAGGGTGCATGAGAGGAGAGAAGGCGTTGCCCTAAATTGCAATTGGGATGATAGTGAAGTTCCCTGATTGATTGGATTTCAATTATATATATATATATATATATAATGACCTAAATCATGTTTGGGGGAGACGATGACTAATCCTCTGTTATTAGGATTGTTAATTAGGTATGACAAATGTGATGACAGCTCCCTGTTAAATCAGATTCAATTTATAACTTGCACGTAGCTATTAAGGAAAATTGTGCGCAGCTGGGTTCAAGCCAGTTTTTGGGCCTGACCCCACTGGAACTAGGTTTCGGGCTCAACATGAATGTTGTAGCCCTCGGAGAGAGCTTTCCAACGATAGGTTACACGTTTTCTAGGGTGACCTGTAGCTCTCTAGATGTCCATTCGAGTGGACTGTCCAGAGAATTAAATCAGGATTTTGTGCTCTGTTTTCTGTCCATATTTGGGCTGCTGACTTCAATGAGGATTTTGGGTATGAAACACCAAGTTCTGGGTTTTGTGGTAAACATAAAAGTTGTAGCTCTTCTTCTTAGCTTTCCAGATTGGGGTTAATCATAATTTTTTTGGTTGAGTGGAGATTTCTGAATGTCTGTTTTACTGAACAGTGTCGTATCACTCTCGCTTACGGTAATTTATGAATATCTCCCAAAATATTGCTTCGACGCTCATGAAAATTGGTGGAGTGATTATTATCATGATTATAATCATCCTTGTGAAGTTTTGTAATTTTTGGGGCGTCATTTTTAAAGTTGTTAATCTTCCGTTGAATGCCTTAACTGTGGTGTAAATGCTAAGTCGGAAGCTCGGATAAATTAAAGTCATATACGAATCATGTTATAGATGATGAGGCATGGTGACAGTGATTTTAGAGTTATTGATGTTGGGATAAATTCTTAAGGGAATGTGTAGGATTGGAAATGCGCACTAGTAGTCCCGAAGAATCATGATAGAGAATTACCATGTACGAACACGCTATCGCCCTACTTTTGTTGGAACGTTGTTGAACGTTATGCGCAGGCCGGCGGTGCCTTGAAATGTTTATGCGCAGGCCGGTGGTGCTTTGAAATGTTTATGCTAAGGCCAGGGATGCCTTGAGATGTTTTGCGAAGCATGATAAGAAGGGACTAAGTTGATGTCCAAGGGTGCTTGATAGCACAAGGTATTTATATGGTATTGCATGGGTGAGTTGATGTTCATGATTGCATATGGTGGGATTACTAGTGGCCGGTTTCTCAGTTCTTGGAGCGAACATGAAAATTATAGCTATCGAAGAGACCCTTCCAAAACGGGGTGACACGATATTTTCGCAGGAGTGTAGCTCCCCGAAATCCGATTCTCGAGGGCTGTCCTGTTTGGGTACATCATTCTGAATTTGTGATTTATTAATAAAATGTTAGCGGACAGATCATAGACTTAACACTTCGCGGACGATGATCGAATGTACACCTCGATGATGCGATAACAAATTAAAGTATTGTTATAAATGCTTAATCCTTTAGGATCGCAACAAATATAGTTGAATCAATGCTGTGATAATCATTGAAGGTATTTGTCATTAATGATGATTGTTTATGATTACATTAAATATAGTAGGTATTCTCGTTCGGATTTAAGGTGATTTATCATCCGTAATTGAATAAGAAGACGTCGGTAATGATTGTAGTATATCGAAGGGATCACCTGCAAGATCCTCGGATTCATGTGTGAGATTATGATGAGTGCACAAGCAGTCCTGTGCGGAGTTGAGGATATGAGTTCCCTAAACGAGTAGGCATCGTACTTAAATATGATATACAAGTAACATGACTGATAAACATGCAAGGTGAGTAGTGAAATCCCAGGGTTGGATGAGAAACAACCCTTGAGTAAAAGCCGAGCTTAGTCTTATAATATCATGATAGTCTTCTGGTAATAATCTAGAGTCAATTGGATGAATATTTGTAGTACCTCCCTTTATGTGGTTCATATAACTCATTTGGTCTGCGAATAGTAAAACGGTAGAATGGAGACAACTTGTAGACCATTAGGTGGGAATGGGAGGTAGTTGGTGTACCTGATTTGGATGAAGAGGTTGAGGTCACCAAAAAGGAGTTTAGGTGATGAGAGTGCTTGGTGATCTATGGGTAAGGCTGTGCTCGGGATTGACGAAAGATCGTCTTTCCCCTTAGAGGGTCATAAAGCACTGAGGTTTAATTCAAGTGAAAGGATAAGAGGGTAATCTTACGGGTAGATACCAATAATACTAAGTGCCTTGAGAAAGGGAACTTTGGGGTGTCATCCCATTGTAGTTCCTAGTACCGTAGCGAGCCCCTTACAGGGTAACCCTCGGGAAGTCCAAGATTAACCCTAAATTGCAATAACATTTAAAGTAGGCAAGAGTAGCCATAGTGAGTAAGATTGGATTTATGTATCTCCTCCCAGTGTGGGAGTGACAGGTGTGTGGTATACTGGGTTGGACGAGCTGGAGGCTCGAGGGGAGGATAGCCCCGTTAGTTCTTGGATAATTGTGGCAGGTCTTCGGTACTAGGCAGGTCGTCACACCGACCGCGGTACGTGGACTTAGCGGGTATGTTGGAGTCTGAGGGGCCAACTTGTCTGCGTGTCGGGACGACAATTCCTCGAAGACACCTTCCACTTAGCTCAAAGCCTGGTGGACTCCAGCAAAGAGTACGTAGAGCTCCGCGGTTGTTTAGCGTCGAGGCGTACGTGCGGTCTAGGCCTGGTAGTGTGCATACCCGCCTAGGAGTGGACAGCCCGGTCCGCTACCACCGTGTGTCACAACGGTTGGTACCCGAGAGGTTGGCTTCCTCTCAAATAGAGGGAACTACAAAGGTCTGCGTGCACAGAGTCGTGTGTGTGAGTTCATTGCATAATCATTCATAGCATAAGCATAGCATACGCACTTGCAGATCCTCATCATATAATTAGTATGGGCTCTTTTATATGATGAGTTATAATTCCTGGAAATCCTAACTTATAAGTTTGTATGGGCATTCATATAAGTTAGGGTACGAGATTGATTACTTGTCGCTACTGTTCTTACTGCCTTGCTTTACCTGCTTTACTTACTGTTTATTTACTGTTGTACACCTTTATTATACTCCTGCTTATACATGATTAGATTAGCCCTTTTTACACTTGTGTAGCTTAGAATTTGTGTATATACTAGTTTACCTTCCCCGTCACCTGCTTTGTATATATTACTGTTATATTGCAGCTTTTCTTCCTTTCCTTCCGCCCGGTGCCTTGGAGTCGCCGGGGGAGCGGATGGGAAGCCACTTAGTCTTTATGACTAACGGTTGCTACCTCCCTCTTTTTAGGAGCACATTCAGATGTGTAGCAGCGTTCAGCACCGGAGGCCAGCCGGGTCAGGTGTGCAGGACTGGGGTTTATGGTACCTTAGCTGCCGTTAGTGACAGAGGCGGGTGAGTGTTTTGAGATGTAGCCCTTGGGGCATTTAGCTGATTACTCTGATGATTTACAGAAGCTTGTGTAGCTTCCTGTCTTTACTGTACTTACTGTTTGGACATTTTTACTTATTGTGAGTCTATGGCTTTTAATACTTTCTTTTATTGATGGGTTGGCGCTGTGTAGTTGGTTTGGCCGGCAGGATAGGCGTCTTGTGGGGGAGGCTAGCTCGTGTGATGGCACTTCCGCAAGGCGGCTATCCTGGGCATAAGATTCCCCTCGGCCGTGTTGTGTGTTCCGGGAGGGGGATCTTACACCCCCCCAAAGTTTATGCATTTTGAAAGTAGCGAGTATCCTCAACTTTGAGCGAGTTAGAGATACCAGAGCGCTACTTGGCGAGCATCGAACTTGAACTAAGTTCGGCAGGAGAGTTACCTACTCGCGAGATATCGCTCGGCGCTAGTGCTAACGCTCACGGTAGCGAGATGTGGAGGAAGCGAAGCGCGGCGAGCGTGCGAGTAGCTTGGAGTGCGAGCAGCGAGCTTGCGAGTTGGAGAGCTAACGCTGGGCACTAGCGTTAACGCCGGCGGTAGCGAGGAGCGAGTATCACTGCGCGGTGTGCTCCGGAGAAGAAGCGGACCTTGTCCGTGACCAAGTTCTTTCCTAGTATTGGCTGTTGTGATTCAAGTTGGATGCAACTTGTATTCAACCTTGTTCATTTGTAACTAGCTGCCCGAGTTATTCAATTGTGATAGTATTGTTTCTTTCTTAGTGTCCTTTTTCTCCTTTTGGTTGACGTGTTCTTCGGACTTCAAAATATTTCACATGGTATCAGAGGGATAGTGAGAACAAGGACTGAGCAACCAAGATGAACGGCGGAGGAGGGTATGCTAGGGGACTTGGCATCGAGCTGCTCACCCAGACCAACTACAAAAAGTGGAAGGCTTGCTTGGAGAGCTACCTGCTTGGAGAGGACCTATGGGAGGTCGTTGGAGGAGAAGAGCAGGCAGAAGTTTTTCCAATCGAAGACAATGGTCAAGCTGTGAGAGCTTGGAGGAAGATCAACGCCAAGACGGAGTTCACCTTGAAGAGAGCCATTTCACCTGACTTGTTCGACCATATCATAGGTTGCAAGTCAGCGTCTGAGATCTGGATAGCCCTCGATGGGTTATTCAACAAGAAGAATGTAGCGCGGCTACAATTCCTGGAGAATGAGTTGGCGAGGTCCACTCAATGCGAGATGGAAATATCCACCTTCTTCCTGAAGGTGAAGAACCTGTGTGGGGAGATCTCGGCCTTGGACCCTGAAGAGCCAATCTCAGAGGCGAAGTTGAATCGACACATACTCCGAGGCTTGAGGAAGGAGTATGTCCCCTTCGTTACTTCCGTGCAAGGGTGGGCTACTCAGCCCTCCTTACTGGAGCTAGAGAACCTGCTGTCGTCACAGGAGAGCTTGGCGAAGCAGATGGCGGGAGTATCCATCTCAAGAGGAGATGGTGAGGCATTGTTCTCAGGAAAGCGGAGATCCTGGGACAAGAAAAAGAAAAACTCCGGAGATGGACCTTCAACGTCCTCTCAGGGAGATGGGAGGAAGTTCCTCCCAGCGCGCGATGAGATGGGGAGATCCCTTTGCTTTGCCTGTAGGAAGTACGAGCACATGGTGAAGGACTGCCGGTCCAATTTGAAGGTCGGTCATGTTGATAACAAGGAGGGAGATCACCATAGAGGTGGAGGAAGAGGTCACCAGGGCGGTGAGAGGGGGGACAATTGTTTCCTGGCAGAGATGACAGCAACGTCAGTCGATGTCTTAGCCTCCATCACCTCGAGACGACTGGATAGTGGATTCCGGTTGCGGGCATCATCTCACAGGAGATATGTCCAAGTTCGACTCCTTGGAAGCATATGAAGGCTCGAATGCTATCATCACTGCGGATGATACGGTACATCCCGTGGAGCGAGAAGGGAAGGTGTCCCTTGGGAGTAGAGAGAAGCCAGTGACACTGAAGAGTGTGTATCACGTGCCTGGCATGAAGAAGAACCTCTTCTCGGTTGCTAACGCAGTGGATGCTGGATACCACGTGTTGTTTGGACCGAAGGAGGTGAAGTTCCTGAAGAACCTTTCGTCTGTCGATGCTGACGTCACGCTCACCGTGAGAAGGGTGAAGGATTTGTATGTTCTGTCTGCAAATGCCTACGTGGACAAGCTGAAGACAAACGACATCGCAGTGATCTGGTATAAGAGGCTGGGTCATGTGGGGATGGACAAGCTGAAGATGATGGCGGCAAAGGGCCTAGTGAGTGGTCTGCCTCATCTCTCATCGTACGGCGACAGCCATGTGTGCGACAGATGCCAATATGGAAAGTCACATCAACTTCCATTTGACAAGTCGGAGACCAGGTGTAAGGCACCTCTTGAGTGCGTACATGCTGACGTTATGGGGTCGTGCGCCACCCTTACTTATGGAGGCAATAAGTATGCGCTGGTTCTGGTGGATGATTACACCCGCTATACATGGGTATACTTTCTGAGAGAGAAGTCAGAAGTATTCAACAATTTCCTAGAGTGGAAGGAGCTTGTGGAAGGGAGGCTGAACCGAAGAGTGAAGAAGCTGAGAAGCGACAATGGAGGGACCAGAGTTTACCTCCAATGAGTTTGCTTCTTTCTGCAGGAGGTTCGGCATTCGGTGGGAGCTCTCCTGCACTCACACCCCTCAGCAGAATGGGGTGGCAGAGAGGAAGATCCGCCATCTGGTGGAGACTACCAGGAGTTGGCTACATGCCAAGAGCATTCCCAAGGCCTTATGGGCGGAGGGAATGGCGTGTGCTACTCATGTGATCAACCGGCTACCTCTGAGTCCTAACAGGATGGTGTCTCCACACCAGCTCATGTTCGGGGAGAAGCCAAATGTGGGTCACATGAAAGTATTTGGTTCTACCTGCTTCGTGCACGTCCCGGACGCTCAGAGAACCAAGTTGGAGCCGAAAGCGAGGAAGTGTATCTTCATCGGCTACGATGAGCGGAAGAAGGGGTGGAAGTTCATGGATCCGCAGACCCACAAGTTCGTCGTCTCGCGCAATGTAGTGTTTGACGAACTGGTCTCATACCAGGGAGTCTCTACCGTGGTGCTGCCGGAGAGTGGAGAATCTAACAGGGAAGAGAGGGTTACTGAGGACCCTATTGTGGAGTTGGAGCTATCTCCCAGTGCTCCATCGCCATCTGGCTCAGGAGGAGCATCTGGCTCAGGAGGAGCTTCTGGCTCGGGAGGAGCATCTGGCTCAGGAGGAGCTTCTGGCTCAGGGGGAGCTTCGAACTCAAGAAGCAGGGAGAGCACCGCTTCAGGAGGAGTTCAGAGAGGAGCTCAAGCAGAGGAGTCTACCGGAGTGGTAGATAGTGGCCAAGCCTTGAGGAGGTCAAAGCGGACCATCGTCCCGCCTGCTCGCTATAAGGGGGGAACTTCGTGAGTTTGGTCTCCTGCTTTTTCGTAGGACCACTCGATGAGAGGGAACCAATTCTTTTCATGGCGTCAAGTCGTACCAAGGCGAGCCCCGACCGCCTTGACGCTTAGGCGACAAGGCGGACGCCTAGGCGACAACAAGGCGAGCAAATGCAAGGCGACAATATTAAATTTTTTTTTAAAAACAAATGAAGATATAGACAGCGGTTATTATAATAACCGCTGTCTATAGTGTCTGTCAAGTGACTATAGACAGCGGTTATTATAATAACCGCTGTCTATAGTCACTGTCAAGTGACTATAGACAGCGGTTATTATAATAACCGCTGTCTATAGTCACTATAGACAGCGGTTATTATAGTAACCGCTGTCTATAGTCACTTGACAGACACTATAGACAGCGGTTATTATAATAACCGCTGTCTATAGTCACTTGACAGACACTATAGACAGCGGTTATCATAATAACCGCTGTCTATAGTCCATTTTTTTTTTACAGATAAAAGAGAACCATCATTCAGCATTCTACACAGATTTTATTCAGCATTCACTACACAGATTTTATTCATTAATACATCCAAAATGAACAAGGCAACCTGCAACCAGCATGAAGAAAAGAATACATTGAAAAGCAAAACTCACTAGATATAGCAACATGTAAATCTAAAGTTTGACACATTGAAAAGCAAAAGAAAAGAATACATTTCATAAATATAATATAAACAAGCCCAAGTTTCAAACTTGACATATCCAATATCTAGAGATCTAAATGAACATTGTTTTTAGATCAATTAGAATCATCATCTAGTAAATCATTATTGGCATTGCAGGTGCTGGGTTGGTTTGAGGCACTTGTCATTTGCCCATAATTATCTACAACATCTTCATCATCATTTGCAACTCCAAAGTGATCTAAATCTTCATCCCCTTCAGCTATTATTTCAAGATTAGCTCCACTTCGTAAATTTCTAGCCCCGGTTCCAACAGCTCTCTCTACATCTTCCCATGTGAGATCATCATCATCAAATACTAGAGTATCATCTGGTTTGTTTATCATCCACTCATTACTCCAATCTAGCTCATCAAGCACTAAAGGGTTGTAATTTTTTCCCTTTTCACGTCTTTCTTGAAATCGTGCTTGTAGACGACGATTGTATTGGATGTATACCAGATCATTAAGCCTTTGATGCTCCAATCTATTCCTTTTCTTTGTGTGAATCTAAAACAACATAATTGCAAACTAGTTAGTACTACTTACTACTTAGTACTTAGTAGATATTTGTAAATAATTTTAATTTTATATGTATATTGATTATTGAATATTTGTATACTTACAAACTCAAAAGTACTCCAGTTGCGCTCACAACTAGAAGAGGAACAACATAGGCCAAGTATGCGCAATGCTATCTTTGTAAGTTCAACATTCGGTCCTCCATGTGCACCCCACCAATCCACTATTTATTTAAGACGAATATAAATTAGTTAACAATTAACATACATATAGTTTAAGAAAATATAAAAACGTAATCAATACTTACTTGGATTTAAGGTGGTTCGTTGCCTAATAGCCATAGGCTTTCCAAAACTATTTCGAGATGCTTTATAGTTAGTGCCTTGTTCTGCGATCTTGTCTTGCAAGTGTTGATCGGGCACTAGTCTTGCAATAACGTCATTAAAAGCATCTTGAAATTTCCAAGCATCATCATTATGTTTTTCCTCATATTCAAAATATTTGCTTGGATTTAAAAACAAAGCCGCCCCATACAATTTTTGCTCCATTTGATTTGTCCACCTATTTTCAACAATGTCGATAATCTTTTTATGTAACCTTTCTTTATTATCAAAATGTTCTTTGATCCTTTGTTTTGCCTCTTCCATTGCCACATAAACCTCAGGCATAGCTGGTCTTTCATCTCCATCTACTAACCGCAAAACAGACATCAATGGCTTTCCTCCTTTGAGGCAATCTCTTACTCCATTCCAAAAGACAGTTGAAAGTATTACTTCAACAACTTGTTTTCCGGCTTCCGTTTTTGCCAAATTAGCAACATTCCACGAAGGCGAGACAAAGAATAATTTCAGCTTCTCCTCATGCTTAAGCACACTTTGTAGAGTAAGGAATGATGTTGCAAATCTAGTCACTGAATGCCTCACTAGATCACCACCTATTGTACTCCTTACTGCATCAAGTAAACGAGTGTGCCTGTAGATGAAATTTGTAATCATTCTTGCCTTTTTTATCACAATTTTGTTTTGTCGAAGCTTTCCAATGTCTTCTAGCATGAGATCAATGCAATGAGCTGCACAAGGAGTCCAGAATAGAGTGGGTCTTCTCTCCATTAAAATTCTACCCGCTGCCTTGTAATTTGAGGCATTGTCAGTCACTACCTGCATACAAGTATACAACATAAGTACATAACTTTGTATATATCTATAATCTATACTCTATAGTTGTAAACCTTTGAACATGAAATACTATGTTCAATTTACCTGGACAACGCAATCTGTTCCAATCTCTCTAATCTTACTATCAAGCAACTCTGATAGCATTGTAGCATCTTGAATATGACCGGATGCATCTACGGAACCCATAAAATAAGTTCCCTCTGGACAGTTGGCTAGGAAATTTATCAAATGTCTCCCTCTCCTATCAGTCCAACCATCTGACATAAGAGTGCAACCGTATCTCCTCCAATATGCTTGATATTTTGTCCTCATCTCGCTAACTTTCTCTTTTGTGTTTAGTAACAAAGGAACCCTTAAATCATGATAACTAGGGCCTTTATAACCAGGCCCATATTGTCCAACTGCTTCAAGCATGATTTCAAAACTTCGTGCCTTTGCAGCATTGAATGGAATTCCACATTCATAGAACCAATCAGCAACATACCCATCAACTCTCTTTTTCTCTTCAGGAGATCTAAAACATCTCTCAATAGTTGTTTGTGCAGGACCTTTAGCACGCCTATCATCAACAACATCTTCAGGTGCACGTCTCACATGAGCATCCATAGGGCCTCTCTTTTGTGGAAGGTGGATTACTTTTCTCTTTTTGGCCCCTGTCCCAGAACTTGGGACAAATGAAGATTTAGCTGTAGATAGTGCCGGGGATACTTGTGATTGTGAACCTAACAACTCAACTTCTTGTTCACTCTCATTATCATCATCAGCATTCAAATCGACCTTGTCCTTTTTTTGTCATTTAGAGCTGCATACATTTCAGTTGCTATGACCGAAGTAGTCTTCATACATTTTGATACATCACCATACCCGCCACACAAGTGTTGTTTCAACCTTTTGATTCCACCTTTAATCAACCGATCACACAAATTACATTTAACTGTATTTTTATCCTTTATGTCGGGCCAATGCCCATACTTCCATCCAGGATCCTTTGACTTTGCTTTTCTTTTAGGGTCAATTTTTGGATCAAGATCATTGCTATCAACGGATGGAGCAAGACTGTTGTTGTTTAGGTCCTCCATCTTTCACAAACTACATCCATAGAAAGAAGAGTTATTCAAAACATAACAAAGTGAATAACTACTAAATAGTTCTAAAGCTAAATAAATCATCATCCAACACATAAAGTTAAGTAATAACTAATAAGTAGGTTCAATCACCATAAACAATTACACAATTAGTTCATACATCATACTATCATAGACAATTACACAATTACATTTGATTAGCAATAAGACAAAATATGTTTCTACTTTCTAACTTTCAATCGTTTTTCCTGTCGCACATGTATTGATTATATAATCACAAATCTTATTTCGAATATTATCTATTTTCTCAGGCGAAAATTCATTCACTCCATCATAGATCTGCAATAAAAACAAAAATATTTGTTAAATTCAACACAATTATTATCATGTATGAAACTATATGCAGTTAACTTACCCTTGATGGCATTGTCGTACTGCTCCTAAGAGCATCAACTATGTCAATCATGTAGCACATGATATAATACCCACATTGAATACTATCGGGTTGTTTAGGGCACTAAATAAATAAACAAATGGTAAACATTAGAATTTAGAATTGTAAATAACATATACTCATATAGGTTATAGCTTACCGGCTTCCACCGTAAAACCTTTGGTTTTAGAAATTTGAGATTCCGGTCCTTTGCCAAATCCCTTAATGCACTTCATAAAATATTAAAAAAAAATTAGTTTACAGCCGAATCTAAATTTCAAATAAGAATTAGGAAATATACTAATTAATAAACTTACAGTCCAATGACATTTTTAAGATCATCACGAATGTCATTATTTAAAGGATCAAGCCAATAAATTGTATTTTTATCGTAATCAAGAATCGCCAACATCCAATGTACTCTGTGTAACAAATAAAATCATTAATAAGTAATAACTTAATTAGAATAATAAATTGCAATAATTATTGATACTTACTCTTTATGATATGACAAAAATAATAAAGAATCCGGTTGTAGTTGAGCAAGCCTTTTTTTTAGCTCTTCTGATCGTGATTTAATATGATCCTTGGCATACTTATCATTCAAAGCAAAAATTGATGTCGGATTATGAAAATATACATTTCTATTGTATCTAAACTTGTTTAGTTGTGAATCTATGTACCTGTAAAAAAACATGTAAATTCATAATCAATATATATATTAACTAAAAATCTTAGGTTTGTAATATTTGATAATCATTACTCACCCAATACATGATAATATGATGTTAACTCCAATCTTTTCCATATTAAGAAAAACAAACAACTCTGAAGCTTCAAAGTATGTACATGTTGATTCTGTAGTTCCAAATACATTTTGATGTAATACCAGAGTTATTATTTTGTCCTGTGTCGCCATCATCTTAATGAAATTGGGTAACAAGACCATGGCATCATTGGCATTCTGTGGATGTGATGTTTCAGGCTGATGTGACGTTTCGGGTTGATGTGATATTTCAGGCCCTTGTGAGGCTAATACAAGTGCCTGCTGACAAACCAAAAATAGCAAGTTAACTATAAATAAAAGTATAAAGATAACATGATATTTCATAAAAGTATAAATAATTAAACATAAATACATAATAATACCTGAGACATGTTTTGAGATGTTTCAGTTCTAGAACCAAATAAGCGCATAAGTTCATTGATTTGATTTTGCATGTTATCCAACTCCGTTTGATGCGCTTGTTGTTGTTGGTTTAGTTTGCTCTGAAAGGTCTGCTCATGTTGGCTCAATCTTTCTTGAACAATAGATTCCACATCTTCAATATGAGCTATTGCTCTCTCCTTCCGCTTATCATTCTTGAAAAAACTTGTAATGGTGGAAAACTTGCCACCAGCTCTTACTCTGCCCGGATGTTCCTTGCCTAAAACAGATGCAAGGATGTCATCCCTTCCCTGTGGCACTGATGCAGAAGACTGAGACTCTTGGCTCGAGACCTCATCCTAAGTGAAATCAAGAAATATTAATGCAAATGATGTAATGAAAATTTACAAATGATGAAATGATAATTTAAACACACAATTCTAGCTGCCAAATCAGCTGCATCTTGACTAATGTATTCACCAGTCTTTCTTTTGTGACCGGCTTTCCATAGCTCCGCACGTGAAAGTGGTGCATTTGAACCTTGTTCAATCTTGACAATAAAATGCAAATAAATTATCATTTATATTATTGAGAAAACCAAGTTTTAAAACAAAATATATGAGAGAGAAGTAGAGAACTAAATAGTAAATACTAATACCATCCTTTTTTCTAATCCAGAATAACCCATTCTGGAAGTAGTATGAAACGACTTTTGTGCTTTTGCTCTCTCTGAATTAGCTTTACTTTTCTCCTACACAAATAAATATCTGTTAATACTTAATACGTAGAGTAGAATGCTATAAAACATTGAGTTTATTAAAAAAACATAACCATAGATTCCGGAGTGGTGCGACTGTCGACAAAAACTTTCCAATCGTCGGGAGTTATGAAATTATACTTGATATGAACATTGTAACGATGCTCCAAATCAACATCCTTTACATAGGTGACATACAGTTTGGATTTCCAAGACCTCCAACTTTCACCCATGCTTTTCATTAATTGAGGGCGAACACCATCAACATTATCAAAATAATTCTGAAAATAATAGACAATATTAATTAATAATTAACTAAAAAAACACAATTATGTAATCAATAAAAATGAAATTACGTACATTTACTTCTTGCCACATTCGATCTTTAATTTGTTTATCAACTTCCTTCCATCTAGCAAATGTAACTGGCACATGCATCCTCACAAGAGAACCAATTAAACTCATCAATTTATTATACTCAGGCCCGGGAATAATGTGGCCATCATCACTAACAAAAATATAAAGCTTCTTCCCCTCTACTATAAGCTTATTCAATCCGTACATCTTAGTGTAGCCTCTTGTTGACTTTGATGAAGATCCTTTATCAGCCATTTTCCTGGAATAAGAAAACCCTACAAAAACCCTAAACAATCCAAAACACCTAAACAAAATACTTAAAAAACAGCAATAATATTGAGGTAAATAAAGAACCATAAAACAAACATATAACTGTCATAGATAAACAAAGAGTATGCTTGGCAATCACACATATAAATAAAGCAAAAAACCTAATCCACAAACAGTGAATCGTAAGAAAAAAGAAACCCTAAACCACAAACAAGAACTTGGAAATTATATGAGCAAGTAAAAAATCGTAAGGAGGAGTTAACGAACCAAAGGAGATGAGGATCTTTGAAAAAATCGCCGTTAGGGTTTTCGCATAGTCGAAAGTCGAAACAGAGCAGAAGCGAGTAAAAGGTAAAAGGTAAAATGTCGGGGTTAAACTGATAGTTTAAATGTATATTAGACAGCGGTTTATATATAAACCGCTGTCTATTGTATCATTCCTGGTACAATAGACAGCGGTTTATATATAAACCGCTGTCTATTGTATCATTCCTGGTACAATAGACAGCGGTTTATATATAAACCGCTGTCTATTGTACCAGGAATGATACAATAGACATCGGTTTATATATAAACCGCTGTCTATTTGTACTATAGACAGCGGTTTATATATAAACCGCTGTCTATTCCCCTATTATTCGAAAAAAATAAAGCGGCCGTCGCCATGTTTCCAATTGGCCGACTGGACGCCTAGGCGTCGCCTAGGCGACGCCTAGGCGACGCCATGATAAGAATGGAGGGAACCTTCCTGCTTTGAGGATGCAGCTGACATCAAGGAGTGGGACGTGCCATGATCGAGGAGATGGAGGCCCTAGAGAAGAATGAGACATGGGACCTGGTTCCCATGGTGGAGGCCATCAAACCTGTCAGCTGTAAATGGGTGTACAAGGTTAAGAAGAGAGCAGATGGAGAAGTGGAGCAGTACAAGGCGAGGCTTGTCGCTCGGGGCTTCTCGCAAACCTACGGAGAGGACTACGAGGAGACATTTAGTCCTGTCGCAAAGATGACGTCGGTGAGGACGATCATCGCTCTGGCGGCGTGCCGAGGTTGTAAGCTATGGCAGCTTGATGTGAAGAACGCGTTCCTGTACGGAGAGATTGACAAAGACATATTCATGGTGCAACCACCTGGATACGTGTCCAAGTCACTTCCACATCACGTCTGCAAGCTAAAGAAGGCCCTCTATGGGTTTAAACAGGCGCCGAGAGCCTGGTATGGAAAGATTGCGGAGTACTTGCAGTTCTGTGGCTACGATGCCTCAGACTCAGACTCCAGCATGTTCGTGAAGAAGAGTGGAGGTCTTCACGTGCTGGTGCTGCTATACGTCGACGACATGATCGTGACAGGGAACAACCCTGAGGAGGTCGCGGCGCTGAGACAGCAGCTTTCCATACGATTCGAGATGAAGGATCTTGGTGAGCTGCACCATTTCCTTGGCCTCCAAGTTGAGAAGAGAATAGGCGGGTTGTATGTTTCCCAGAGGGCATATGCCGAGTGGATCGTCGAAAGATTCGGCATGAAGGAGGGGAAGAGCAGTTCCGTTCCACTGGAGGCTGGGCTGAAGCTTCGGAAGGAAGAAAGGAGAATTCTTCCTGATCCGATGATCTTTCGGGCACTGATGGGGAGTCTTATCTACCTGACTATTACGAGGTCGGACATCGCCTTTGCTGTCGGTCAAGTTAGTCGGTATATGCAGGAGCCGCGGAAGCCTCATCTGGAGGCAGCCAAGGGGATACTGAAGTACGTGAAGGGAACCCTTGAGATGGGGTTTTCCTATGAAGACAAGTCTGACTTCAAGCTGTATGGGTACACGGATGCAGACTACGAAGGTGACGCTGATGATCGCAAGTCGACATCAGGTTACGTGTTTTTGTGTGGAGCTGCTGCTACTCGTGGTGTAGCAAGAAGCGGGACTCTATTTCTCTTTCTACCACGGAGGCCGAGTACAAGGCGTCGTCCTTAGCAGCTCAGGAGTGTGTCTGGCTAAGGAGACTGTTGGGGGATGCGGACGAGGAGGTCAGCAGACCTACTGTGCTTCGCGGGGACAATGAGAGTGCATTGAAACTGGTAACCAATCCAGTATGTCATGCAAGGACCAAGCTCATTGAGATCGAGCATCACTTCATCAGAGAGAAGGTGCTGGGTGGCTTGATCGTTGTGGAGCATGTGCGGAGTGAAGACAACCTTGCAGATATATTCACGAAGCCCCTATCTGCGGGGCCGTTCCGAAGGCTTCGCTCGGTGCTTGGAGTTGTTCCCGGAGCTCACTTCAAGGGGGAGTGTTAGATTTGAAGTGAGCTACGCCAGCGCTAGCGCTAGCGCCGACGTTAGCTCCTTCTCGCCCCCCTGTTTTTGTCTATAAATAGAGGGGTACCCCCCCCCCCCCCCCCCCCCCCCCCCCCCCAAAGTGTATGCATTCTGAAAGTGGCGAGTATCCTCAACTTTGAGCGAGTTAGAGATACCAGAGCGCTACTTGGCGAGCATCGAACTTGGAGTAAGTTCGGCAGGAGAGTTACCTACTCGCGAGTTACTGCCCGGCACTAGTGCTAACGCTCGTGGTAGCGAGAAGTGGAGGAAGTGAAGCGCGGCGAGCGTGTGAGTAGCTTGGAGTGCGAGCAGCAAGCTTGCGAGTTGGAGAGCTAATGCTGGGCGCTAGCGTTAACGCCGACGGTAGCGAGGAGCGAGTATCACCTGCGCGGTGTGCTCCGAAGAAGAAGCGGACCTTGTCCGTGACCAAGTTCTTTCCTACTATTGGCTGTTGTGATTCAAGTTGGATGCAACTTGTATTCAGCCTTGTTCATTTGTAACTAGCTGCCCGAGTTATTCAATTGTGATAGTATTGTTTCTTTCTTGGTGTCCTTTTTCTCCTGTTGGTTGACGTGTTCTTTCGACTTCAAAATATTTCACAGCTATACGCACACCGAGTATTAAAATCGGTTATGCGCACCCCCCATAATGGGTGGTTACGAGCTGGTAAATCAGCAATCGGACGGTGGAGATTAAGAGACAACCAATGGTTCGATTGGAGGAGGCCCTGTCGGTGTGGCGAGGGGGCCGACCGGCGGTGAGACGGCGAGGTGCCCGTGCCTGGTACGTCAAGAATTCCTGGGGTCTGCCAGAGCTCTGGAGGTCTCTTCCTGGGCGCTGTCGCCACGTGACGGGAGCGGGAGTTTTCGCCGATGATGGGATTCACTGATCTGGTCGCGCAGGGGAAGCCCTTTTTCCGTATTTCTTCCTTTGTGGAGGAGAAACGGTTGTTGTTGTGCGGGCTTGGTGTTGGTGATCTCTTCGAGGATGAGTACTTTGACGTTGACATCGAGAAGTAGCTCCTGCATTTTGTATCTATGTACTTTCGTGTGCAGTTTGTTTCTTTGTACTTGTATCTGCGTTGTATGTTGTAGATTGTATGTGTATGGTTTTAGCGCCTCAGTTGCTTTCCACTGATTGCATAGTTGTTTGTTCCAGCTCTTGACATTACTTGTGTAAAGGTGCCGACACTGTTGTTTTATGCGCGACCTTGATTTGTTTGTTAAGTTTCTTAGCGCCAACTGTGTGGGGACAAGACCTTGATGAGGTGTCAACCTACTATATGGGGGAAGGGCAGACCTTCAAGTCGTGGTAGTGAGAGGTCGAGGAAATCGTGCTGCGTGTAAGACCCTCGTTTATTTTTGCATTCCTTCCCGGGTCTTACCACCCAGAACCGCCGTTTTGCGGCGGCACCATTACTCCAAATGATCGCTGCCACAATACGCCGATCCTGCCAGCTATTCATCGTCATCCAGGCCAACCATAATCACAGATATATTGACTAAACAAGAAACACATGTCCACAACAATCACATTATGAGATTAATACATGTACAAATGAGATAAAATAATAAGCATTGTTCAAATCAGAGTGCGGAAATAGTGATGTAAGTATAACTAAGTCTTAAGCCCGATCTATCTGTCTCTTCTTTGCCTCTCTCCTGGCAAAGATATATCAATCTAAGCACTCACACGGCTCGACGCCCACAAGAATATATAGTTCTTACCTCTGTCCTGGGTAGATGTGAAGGGTAGGTAAATGACGAGGCTTGCTTACCGGTGCCCTCCCGGCGGCAGCAGAAAGTCCGACTCCCGGCCTAGTCACCGTATAATGTGCCTCCCTCTGGCTGGGGGCCTGCTCTTCCTGGTGCTCTTGTAATAATGTGGTCCACCGAACGTCAGTCTATAAGACTCATCATACTCCTCCCCGCCTCCAACCGCGACTCCTAGGCACCGTGCGGGAGGAGGAAGCGGAGGACATCAAGGGGTAATAAATCAAGCAGGTGACAAGTGGCTAGACCAGCAGGGTATATATATACTAAACAAGTAAGGTTAACAGTTCTATGCTAGCAGAGTATAGTGTGACATCAATAAGTAAAAGACTATGCAATTAAAAGAAGAAGGTATAATAAATAGAGAGCAACTACAAATGTAACCTTAACTTATATGCACACAAAAAGCACATAAGCTAAGGGATCTGGCACTAAGGTAAACTCATCATATAAAAGAGCTCATACTAATTTATACGATGAGGTCTCTGTTTTATGCAAGAATGTTATGCTATGCTATGCAATGGTGCAACTCACGCACACGACTTTATACATACAGACCTTTAGTTCCCACTTTTCGGAGGTAGCTAACCTCTCGGGCACCTCCCGTCGTGGTCTAACAGTGGCAGAGGAGCGGGCATCTCCTAACCTAGGTGGGTATGTCACACTACCAGACCTAGGCCCTAATGTACGCGGTGATACCGGTACCCGGTACTCACGAGCTCATGCCTACTCTGCTGGATTTGGCCAGGCAGGGTTTAGGGAATCCGTCCCGTCGGACGCACAGTAAAACAACCTGGCCCCTTTTTAAACCACTAGCACTGCCGAGTCAACGAACTGCTGCCGGTGTGACGACTGAGCCGGAACCAAAGACCCACCACATCTTATGCACATGCAAATATGTATTATCTCTTACCGTCGAGCCTCCAACTCGTAATTCTAAACCAACATTTATTAAAATCGAGTCAACCGCTCGCAGGACTATCCTAGTCCTTCCTTATATCTCGAGCCAACTGCTCGCAGGACTATCCTAGTCCTTTCTTATTCCATCCCAAATTTGGGAGGGGGATTATATTTCAAGTTCTCCTATTTTACTGCTCTTGTCTATTGTTAATTGATCTTAGAAGCTTGAGGTGAATCCTGGACTTCCCGTGGACTACCCGGTGAAGGGCTCGCAGCGGTACTAGGGAATGCAATGGTGGTTGAAGCCCAAATTCCCCTTTCCAGGATATTTACTCTTATTAGTGACTACCCATTCTTATATATCTATTAACTCTCCAATTGCTCCAAATCCTAGGGTGGCTTAACATTTGACTCGAACTGACGAGCGTCGGTGTTCAATTGAACACTTAAACTCTACCTCTCCTAGGGGCCGTCTATTTCATCGTGTTATCTCTCAATTACAACTGAATGTCTCAATCCTTATACCATCACACCCTTACTTGTTATGGTTTCGTCCCCTCATCATATCGTTGTAAACCCCGAATAGATGAATTACTAAACACACCCCAACTCTACATTATGTGTTGTCAGAAATTGGAATGACCACTAATCACTCTCTATAATGCACCCAATGTTCCAGGAATTAATACTTGAGTGTGTGGGGATAAATAGGGGTCTAAATCAAATACTTCAGTTTTTACTATCCACAGACCAAGATGGAATTTGAACTAGGTTTGACTCCTATGATGCAATCTTGACCCTATCATGTCCAAATGAGTTCCAATTTTTCCATAGATTCATAATGAGTAAATTAGGGGTTGACCAGAGTTTGGACAAATTTCAACTAAATTTAACTTCCATTTAAAATCAATTACTCAATTGTCATGATCTAAATTACAAAAGAAGTACTCTAACAGTGAGTTAAATTCTTCTAATAAAATTTCCAGAGATAGGAATTAACATAATAACTTGATTCTCAGGATTCCATAATTTTCCAGAGAATTTATAACCATAAATTCCATTTAATATAAAAGGTGTGACTGAGAAAATTACTGTAGCACAATGTTGGAACAACCCTTTTACTGTTTTGGGCTAGGATCACTATGTACTGATTAGGATCAGTTGACCTCATTGTATAGTTTAAGGGTCAAGTCTTTAGACTGATAAATTAGCTAGAACTTAAGATTAAATCTAAGGTTCCCAGCGCTCGACAAATGGCTAGCAGCGTTCGACAAATGGCAAGTGGCGTTCGACGAATGTCTAGCATCGTTCGACAAATTGTTCTAAGCAGACTGAAGTATTACAGCCAGTTCCAGCACTCGACATTCTCTGATCAGTGTTCGACGAATGGCTAGCAGTGCTCGACAGATGGCTCCCAGCGTTCGACAGTTTTTATTGACAGCGCTCGACAGTTTTCTAGCCAGCGTTCGACATATTCTGGACAACGCTCGACAGATTATATCCAGCGTTCGACAGATCATTTATTGAAGCCCAGATTTGTTATCAACTATATTCTATCAATCCTAACAGCAAAACGACGAATGTAACGGATCTATTTAATATCCTTTGGACGTATTCTGACAGATAAGGAAGGATATTAAACTGAGTTAATATATTCTCTTCTTTCCTTTTTCCAAGGCAGCAATAGCCGTTGACATTTAATGAAAAGGAATCTTTTCACAGTCAAAAATAAAAGGACCTGCCAAAATCGTTTGAGTTGACAGAATTCAAACGTCGTTCTATTACAGAATAAAAAGGATATATATATATAGCATTAAGAAGAAGATGATATACAGTTAGACATCTCAGAAAGTTTTTCTTCATCTTCTTCTACAAGCAGCACAAAACTTCTGAGAACATCATCCTCAAGAACATTCACTCAGAATCTGCTGTAAATTCAGATCTTCTAAAAGAGCAACAAGCAATCTGAAGAACCTGTTCTTCCAGATCAAACTGCTACAGGAGATCTTAGTTTTCAAGAGAAAGCTTCTTCATTTTCTGTCAAACACTTCAATCTGACAGGGGGAGCTTTACAACAACATCCACTAGAGTCTTCTCTCAGCATCTTGACAGAGAAGAACACTATAAACTTTTTCCTTCCCATCTTGTACAGGGTTATAACTCCCTTCAAAAGTTAATCTCGGTGACAGGGCACCTTTTCAAAAACATGCAGTTTGGTTAGAGCACCTTATCAACAGCTCACCTGGTGTGAGGGCACCTTATCAACAACCTCCTAGTGGATTCCTACCAAAGGTGGTAGAAGAGTAGACGTACCCAGATTTATTGGGGAACTACTATAGCTCCTTGTGTCCTCTGTGTTTGATTATTTCCTGTGGTTCTGCTATTTATTTTGTGATTACATTTACTTAATTTTTCTGTTTATATAATTCTCACACAGCTTACACTTATATATAATACTATTTTAATTCCGCTATAAAAACTAAGGAAAAGTTTTAATACTCTATTCACCCCCCCCCCCCCCCCTCTAGAGTAACTTAAGATCTAACCTCCACTTTCACACAATGATCTAAAAACATCATATCCTAAGTTTCATAATTTTACAAACATGTTTCACCATAAATATTTCATAATATAAGAAGTGTGACAAACTGAATATATAAAATTTTATCATGAACATTATTTTCAAAAATTCTACCAAAAATTCCAGAGGTTCATAATCAGGTTCTTAATCATTCTCCAGAGTTTCAAAAATTTCACAAATATTTTGCTAAGTGAATTGTCAATTATTCAAAAGTGTGGCTTAAGGTAAATTTGATAATTCCTAAGGAAATAATCACTGAAATTTTCTATAACAATGTGCAGAGATTCTAAATAGTATAATAAGTGATTCTCCATAGTTTCACAATTTTCTATAAGGTATTAGTCATGAACATTTCATAAATACAAGAGTGTGACAAAACTTATGTTAATCATATACCTAAGATTTTTGATCCCAAAAATCCTAAATTTCTCTAAGGTAATTTGTTATACCATAAAGAGGGTGTGACCAAAGTTTCAGGAGCTAACACTTAGCCATATGTGCTGAATACACAAAACATCTCTTTTGACTATTGACACACCATAACACCCTTTAAATAGAGACATGCAAGTGTAATTTTCCTACATGCTCTCAAATTTTAACCATGGTCTAATAATGTCCTAATAAGTGTGACACCCAAATTTGGGGTCATTTGGAATTACAGAACTCAAAAAAATTTATTTATATGATTTATCACATTTTGAGCAAAACCCTAGGAAAATTAACTCCAAAATTTCTATTTTTTGGACACAAGCTAGAATT
Organism: Dactylorhiza incarnata; assembly: GCA_033032865.1. Classification (NCBI taxonomy): domain Eukaryota; kingdom Viridiplantae; phylum Streptophyta; class Magnoliopsida; order Asparagales; family Orchidaceae; genus Dactylorhiza; species Dactylorhiza incarnata. The sequence continues at coordinate 5,008,034 of JAWHQI010000159.1, read as the reverse complement.
AGGGCACATGCATGCATACCTAAATTTCAGCTTCATCATATTTACTATTTACAAGTTATACACAATCAAATTTCTGATTTTCATTATGACCAATCTCACTAAAATGGATGTTGAGGGTTCTACAGTGCTCCAAATGAGCCGATCATTCAAATTACACAAAATTTTGTCCAGAGGCCATCCATGACTAGATCTACCATCCACCAAAGTTTTGAGTGGGTTTGACTTCTCTAAACCCTAGATTCATGCCATGCATGAAAAATGAAATATTTTCAAAACCTTAGGACCAAGTGTGTCCAAAAATCCTAATTTTTGGACAGGGCGTAGGCCATGTCAGGACTCATGCATGCCTAAATTTTCAGTTCATTTGGACCAACCATTGAAATTTTCCAAGATCTAGGAATGAGCAGGAATAGTATAACTCAAAGTTCAAGCCAACAACCAGAAGCACATCAAAAACAACTTCAATCTTTATTGACGCTAGCAGAAAACTTCAGTACAAGGCGAGGTATACATGGCGAGACATGATTTCGCCAGTACACAAAAAACAGGAGAAAATACAATGCTGAAAGATAACCAGCGGTCTGACTTCCTGAGACCGCCTGACCGCCCGACCTGCGAGTTCGCGCGACTAGGAAACGAGACCGCCCGAACTGCCTGCCTGCGACTTGACCAACACCAACTGAGAACCCCACGATCTGCCACTGATCCTCCCGAACTCTAGCAACCCGCACTGCAAGCCGCGACACCGCCCGAACACCTTCAAAAGAAGAGGTGGCCGCTGCTACCCGCACAATCCGCAGAAGCTGCACAAGACAAGTTCGATCAGCTAACCGCCCAGTCACAAAAAGAGACCGCAATAATATAACGCGAGCTCAGCTTACACTTGGTGAGATTAATTTTGCTGCTACAGTGACTCTTATTTATAGGCGTGCGACCTGATCCAGTCACCACCCTATGAGATAGCGTCACCGCCTTCTGACCACATGACCAAGACCGGTCAACCCGCGCGGTCAGCAAGATCGCTCTGCGCCGTGAGCTCGCCGACTTCAACAGAAGCCGCACGATCATGACAACTCTCCCGGTCATGATGCTCACCACCTGTGTTCGCCACACGAAGCCTCCTCCAGAGACCGCGAACAGAGCCGGTCGACTAAGGCATACAAACCGCCAAGCCGACCAACACCAGAGACCGCATATACCAGCAGGTCGCCAAGGACCAGCTATGCGAACTCAAACCGGAGACCGCGCGACTAAGAAGACTAGTCGAGTCGCACCATCAAGAACCCGGACAGCCTCCAGACCGGACTGCCTGTTACAACAACCTCTTGTGCGATCAGCAGCTCGACCCCCACAGAACAGAGGACACCTTGCCACGCGGTCTCACAGACCAGACCGCGCGGCCACATCTCGGCAACCTTGATAGAAGGACGGCGGTCACGCCGAGAAGACCTGCGGCTAGACCAGAGAAGTCAGACCGCATAGGGAGACCGCAAGACCGCGTGATTTGCCAGACTGCGCGACCTCCCCCTAGACCGCCAATTTCCACAAACTTCCACTTCAACATTTTCAACACTCCCCCTTGAAGTGGGAAGTTGAAAACAGCCCAAGTAAACTCCTTAGCCGAGTGAACAGCCCCTTCGCCAGCGCCTTTCTGAATATGTCAGCAACAATGTCCTGACTCCGAACATGCTCGACCGAAAGAGACCCCTCCAGCACCTTCTCACGAATGAAATGATGCTCGATCTCGATATGCTTGGTCATCGCGTGACAAACTGGATTAGTAACCAGCTTGAGAGCACTCTCGTTGTCGTCGCGGAGCAGAGTCAGACCCCGAACCTCCTTATGGACGTCTCCCACCAACCTCCTAAGCCACATGGCTTCTTGAGCTGCCAAGGCCGAAGCCTTGTATTCTGCTTCCGTGGTAGAGACAGACACGGAATCCTGCTTCTTGCTGCACCATGATATAGCCGTAGGGCCCGCCATGAAGACGAATCCAGACGTCGACTTCCGATCACCGAATCTCCCCCGTAATCAGCATCCATATACCCATGCACCTCGAAGCCCGCATCCCTCCTGTAAAGGAGACCCATATCTGAAGTCGCCTTGACATAATTCAAAATATTCTTGGCCGCTAGTAGATGAAGCATCCGTGGTTCCGCCATATAACGGCTCACCCTGCCAACCACATATGCAATATCCGGTCTAGTGATCGTCAGATAGATCAAGCTCCCAACCAGAGCCCGGAACACCAGCGGATCTTCCAGAATCCTCCCCCCATCCATGCGAAGTTTCATGACCTTCTCCAGAGGTGTGGAAATGCACTTCCCTTCCTTCATGCTGAACCGCTCCACGATTCGCTCCGCATATCCAGCCTGGGACACCAGCACTCCACTTTCCTTCCTCTGCACTTCGAGTCCAAGGAAATGGTGAATCTCACCTAAGTCCTTCATCTCAAACCTGATAGATAGCTCAGCCCGAAGCTTTGCTACCTCCTCCTTCGAATTCCCCGTCACGATCATATCGTCGACGTAAAGCAGCACGATGACTTGAAGCTCCCAGCTCTTCTTGACGAACAAGCTCGAGTCTGAGTCTGAAGCACCAAATCCACAGAATAAGAGATATTCTGCTATCTTCCCATACCATGCCCTCGACGCTTGCTTCAACCCATACATGGCCTTCTTCAACTTGCAGACGTAGTCAGGAAAATCTTCAGATACGAAGCCTGGCGGTTGAACTATGAAGATGTCCTTGTCAATCTCGCCGTACAAGAACGCATTCTTTACGTCGAGCTGCCAAATCTCCCACCCCCAAAACGCCGCCAAGGCAATCACAAACCGAACTGAAGTCATTTTTGCCACCGGACTGGATATCTCTTCATAGTCCTCACCGTATTGCTGCGAGAATCCCCGAGCCACAAGGCGAGCCTTATATCGCTCGATACTGCCGTCAGCCTTCTTCTTGAGCTTATAGACCCACTTGCATGTCACAGGGGTGATACCCTTGGGCTTGGGCACCAGAGACCAAGTCTCATTCTTCTCAAGAGCACTCATCTCTTCCTGCAGAGCTGAATCCCACTGTTCCACGCCTTTGGCCTTCTCAAAGCTCACTGGTTCCCGCTCATCCAAGGGACCAGCAAAGAAACATGAGACAAAGCTCACCATGTTTCCTCCTGTATAGCGATCAGGGGCAATGATCGTTCGCTTCGATCTCCTCAGCTCTTTCCCTTGACTCACAACATCCTCAGCTGCTTCTTCCCTAGCTCCCCTTCCAGACGTACTAGGAGCATCGCTCCCCCCTGCTTCCTGATCCAGAAGCCTCCGTCCCAGAACTAGAAGTAGATGGACCACCTGGTGACACAGGCAGCTCCACCTGAAGATTTTCCACAGCTCTCACTGGCTCCTCCACCCTGCTTTCTGGTAGCTCAACACCAGAACTTCCCTTGTAAGACGTCACCTCGTCAAACACGACGTTGCGAGATACAACGAATCTCTGCGTCTCCGGGTCCATGCACTTCCAGCCCTTCTTCCGATCATCATATCCCACGAAGACTAGCTTTCTTGCTTTCGCATCTAGCTTCGTCTGAGCGCATCTGGAACGTGCACATAACAGGTGGAACCAAACACCCGAAGGTGTGCCACGCTTGGCTTTTCTTTGAACATCATCTTATGCGGGGTCAACATATTGATGAGACTGAGAGGCATCCTGTTGATGACGTAGGCAGCACAAGACATTCCCTCCGCCCAGAAGGACCTTGGGATACTCTTGGCATGCAGCCAACACTTGCAGGTCTCCGTCAGATGACGGATCTTCCGCTCTGCAACTCCGTTTTGCTGTGGAGTATGCGCACAAGTAAGATCCCTCCGGATGCCCGCCTTCCTGCAAAAACTAGAGAACTCACCAGAGGTCATGAACTCCCCCCCATTGTCAGTCCTCAACTTCTTAACCCGCAGGCCTAACCGACCCTCCACAAGCTCCTTGAACTCCACGAACTTGGCAAACGCCTCCGCCTTCTCCTTCAGGAAATAAACCCAGACATATCTGGTGTGATCATCGATCAACACTAGCATATACTTGCTGCCTCCGAGGCTTGGGGTAGCAGTCGGTCCCATCAAGTTACCGTGGATGCACTCCAACGACACACTACTCCTTGTTTGCGACTTATCAAACGGTAGTCGATGAGACTTGCCGAACTGACATCCTGCGCAAATATGACCATCTCCGTAGGAAGATAGACTAGGCATGCCCTTGACCAGACCTTTCACCGCCATAGCCTTCAGCTTGTCCATCCCTACATGCCCCAACCTCTCGTTCCATATGACGGCACTGTCGTTGGTCCTCATCTTGTCAACATAAGAACTTGTCGATAAGACGAACAAGTCTTTTGCCCTTCTCCCCACATGAACGACCTCCGCCTTCACCGCTTCAACATTTCAAAGAAACATGATACCCAGCGTCTACAACGTTGGTCACAGAGAAGAGGTTTTTCCTCATCCCGGGCACATGATAGACACTCTTCAACGTTAGTGTCCCTCTATCACTGCCCAAGGAAACAACCCCCACCTTCTCGACATTATGCATGGTATTATCAGCAGTTATGATGGCATCGTTACCTGAGTAAGGCTGCGCTAAAGTAAGCTTCGACTCGTCCCCATTGAGGTGATGACCACACCCGAGCCCACGATCCAGTCCTCCTGATAGTTGATAGGAGCCGCAGCTCCAACAGAAGCCAAAAAGGCTCCTCCCTTTTCTCCATCATTCTGCCTAGCCTCAGCTTCCTCCTTCCCTGCAGCAGCATGCCCCGACTGACTATTCACCCGACAATCCTTCCTTATGTGACCAAGCTTCTCGCATCTGAAGCACTTGGGTCCTTCTCCCTTCTTCTTCCCTTCAGCCTTAGGAGCATAGCCCCTCTCCTGCTGTCCAGAAGTTGAAGGCCCATTGCCTCAAGCGGTCTTCTTCTTCTTATCCCACTTCTTCTTCTTCCCTGTGAAGAGAACTTCGCCTTCTCCCCCAGACACTGATACCCCCGCCATCTGCCTTGCCAGACTCTCCTGCGACGCAAGCAGATTCTCCATCTCCAGCAGAGACGGCTGATTTGCCCAAACCTGCACCGACGTCACAAAAGCCACATACTCCTTCCGCAAGCCACGGATGATGTGCCTCTTCAGCTTCGCCTTAGAAATTGGCTCATCAGGATCCAGTGCTGAAATCTCAGCGCACATGTTCTTCATTTTCAAGAAGAACGTAGAGATAGAAAGATCACCCTGAGCCGACCTAGCCAGCTCATTTTCTAGAAACTGTAGACTCATTACATTCTTCTTGTTAAACAGCCCATCCAGGGCTCTCCAGATCTCTGCAGCCGATCCACACCCCAAGATGAGATCAAACGGGTCAGGTGATATTGCCCTTTTTCAGAGCGAACTCCGCGTTGGCATTGATCCGCCTCCAGTTTCTCACCTCATGACCATTGTCCCCAACTGGGACAACTTCCTCCGTGCTATCTCCTCCAACAACCTCCCAGAGGTCCTCATCCAGAAGATAACTCTGCATACACGACTTCCACTTCTTGAAGTTAGTCGAGTTGAACATTTTAATTCCAAGACCTCTTGCTTCCATGGCTCTACCACTGGTTCCTTCTTCACAAATGCGATGACAACTTTGAGTTAATCACTGCTCTATCCACTCCAACCTAGCTTTGATACCATGTGAAATTTTCCAAGATCTAGGAGTGAGCAGGAATAGTATAACTCAAAGTTCAAGCCAACAACCAGAAGCACATGAAAACAACTTCAATCTTTATTGATGCTAGCAGAAAACTTCATTACAAGGCGAGGTATACATGGCGAGACATGATTTCGCCAGTACACAAAAAACAGGAGAAAATACAATGCTGAAAGATAACCAGCGGTCTGACTTCCTGAGACCGCCTGACCGCCCGACCTGCGAGTTCACGCGACTAGGAAACGAGACCGCCCGAACTGCCTGCCTGCGACTTGAACAACACCAACTGAGAACCCCACGATCTGCCACTGATCCTCCCGAACTCCAGCAACCCGCACTGCAAGCCGCGAGACCGCCCGAACACCTTCAGAAGAAGAGATGGTCGCTGCTACCCGCACAATCCGCAGAAGCTGCACAAGACAAGTTCGATCAGCTAACCGCCTAATCACAAAAAGAAACCGCAAGAATATAATGCGAGCTCAGCTTACACTTGGTGCGATTAATTTTGCTGCTACAGTGACTCCTATTTATAAGCGTGCGACCTGATCCAGTCACCACCCTATGAGATAGAGTCACTGCCTTCTGACTGCGTGACCAAGATCGGTCAACCCGCGCGGTCAGCAAGTTCGCTCTGCGCCGTGACCTCACCGACTTCAACAGAAGCCGTGTGATCATGACAACTCGCCCGGTCATGACGCTCACCACCTGTGTTCGCCACACGAAGCCTCCTCCAGAGACCGCGAACACAGCTGGTCGACTAAGGCATACAAACCGCCAAGCCGACCAACACCAGAGACCGCATATACCAGCAGGTCGCCAAGGACCAGCTATGCGAACTCAAACCGGAGACCGCGCGACTAAGAAGACTAGTCGATGCGCACCACCAAGAACCGGGATAGCCTCCAGACCGGACTGCCTGTTACAGCAACCTCCTGTGCGATCAACAACTCGACCCGCACAGAACAGAGGACACCTTGCCACGCGGTCTCACAGACCAGACCGCACGGCCGCATCTCGGCAACCTTGATAGAAGGACGGCGGTCACGCCGAGAAGACCTTCGGCTAGACCAGAGAAGTCAGACCGCATAGGGAGACCGCAAGACCGTGCGATTTGCTAGACCGTGCGACCTCCCCCCACACCGCCAGTTTCCACAAACTTCCACTTCGACATTTTCAACACAACCAAATTAGGTGGGCACCCAAAATGGTGCCTAAGACTCAAAATGAATACACTACACCAAAATGGGTGTACAGGGAGCTACAGGGCTCCAAATTATCCAAAAAAAATCCTAAATTTAGTTAAGACAATTATCTACAATTTTTATTTAGGTCACAATTCCTTTAGAGGCCCGAAAGGGCCTCAAATAATTTATACAACTCCTGTTAATAAGTGTGACATAATAACATATATCTTTTATTTGAGGTCTGCGGCTAACAAATCGCGAGAGATCCAACGGCTGGGGCTCATCGTCCCCAACCAGACAAAGGCTGAGATCAGCCGTGCCTTCAACTTATCATCAAGATATCCTTGGTTTCTTGTTCTATTTTTGTCATGACAAAAATTTCCTAGGGGTCTAGTAGTTTGGAGGATGTTACACTGCGGGCTTTCCTTGGCAGTGGCGTGACCTGCTACAAGGACGAAGGGTAGACCTTCGAGTCATGGTAGTGAGATGTCACTAAGGGACAGGCTCCAAAGTCTGGTGAAGGGGCATGCCTTCGAACTGTGGACAACGCAAGGGGGCAGGCCCTGGCATTGTCGTGACCTACTATAAGGGAGAAGGGTGGACCTTCGAGCCATGGTAGTGAGAGATCACTAGGGGACAGACCCCAAAGCTTCGACGAATGTGGAAGGCCTTCGAACCGTGGACAACGCGAGAGGGCATACCCTGGCATTGTCGTGACCTACTACAAGGGCCAAGGGCGGACCTTCGAGCCATGGTAGTGAGACATCATTGGGGGACAGACCCCGACCGGGTCGTGACTTATTATGTAAGATCCCCCTCCTCCTTACCAGAGAGTTCTCAGATCTTATGCCCAGAACCGCCGCCTTACGGTGACCCCAAGTCACGGGTTAGCTGTCACCGCTCAACGTTGATCCGGTCGGCTAAATCGATCATATCACAGACCAATTTGTAAGAAGTAATAAGTACAAATAAGACAAGTCCACACCCACATCACACATATATGTATATATAAGAGGAGTTCAAATAGTCCACAATGACAACAGAACTAAAGAGTGCAAGGGCTTAAGCCCGATACAGATCCAAAAAGGAAACTAATAAGGGTAAAACATTCTCTCACTCTACACTTTGCGGAAGCAACACAATATACTCTACAACATGTCGTCGTGTGGAAGTAGTGATAAGCGACATCTACTCCTCATGGTCTCCTGGTGTTACGGCCACAACCGACCGTTTGTCAAAAAGACTAAGTCATTTTGTCCTCGCCTCCCCCTACGACTCCTAGGTACCGAGTGGGAGGACGAATCGAAGGACAACAAGGGGTAAAAGAAGGTACATGTGACATGGATTATACTAGCAGTATAATGAATAAGCGAACAGTAAGTATAGCAGCAATTGGTAATAAAAAGCAGTAAATAGGACAGCAGTAGTAGGTAATAAAAAGCAGTAAATAAGTAAACACGATGCAAGTAAAGTAATAAGAAATTACCACACTATCCTCTAGAGTACTTTAACTTATATGAATGCTCATACAAACTTATAAGTTAAGATTTCAGGAATTATAACTTATCATATAAAAGAGCTCATACTAATTTATATGGTAAAGGTCTGCAAATGTATATGTCATTAAGATGTTATGAATGTTATGATATGCTATGCTATGTTCATACAGTGCAACTCACTCACACGACTCTGCGCGCACAGACCTTTAGTTCCCGCTTTTCGGAGGTAGCAAGCCTCTCAGGTACTTCCGTTGTGGCAACGGAATCAGTGGATCGGGCACTCCACTTCTAGGTGGGTATACACACTACCAGACCTAGACCTTACGTACGCTGCTGTACACATCCTAGGTGCACTTCCGTGAGCTTTTGCGTACTCTTACTGACATCCCGCCAGACTTTTATGATCGGGGGTGGGTTACTAGGGATTTTTATACTTTCAAAAAATAGATGGATGTAGCATGTATTACAAACTTATCGAGAATATCAAGATAAATAACTCTTATATTTAATGCAAACTTAAAAAAAGTACACAAAGTGTAAATTATACATTAATTAGATATCACAATTTCATTTTTTTTCATCTTCATCCTATATTTTAATTATCGCTAATTATGGGATTGTTTGGCACGGTGGTGGAGACTGTGAACGTAGTGGTTACAAACCGTCGTTCGTGAACGCTCGACCGTCGTTCATCAGTTTTTATGTTTAATCTCGTCTAATCTCGTCCATTTTTTAATATACTCATGAAGCTTATCTATTCTATCAAAAAACGCATGGAATCTGTTTTTTTAGATTCCTAGGGGAGGAAGCACAAGTTTTTTTGTCCCTAGCTAGTGGATCGAGGAACAAAGATCACAGCATTAAAGATTAATGACAATACAATAGTCAATAGTGGCCCATGCACGACTACACGATCACCTGTTTATCAATAGCCATAAACAATATTATCACCTGTTTATATTTTTAATATATCTTTAACTACTATATACAAGAAGTTCTCTTTGGTGCAACATTCAAAATTATCAAATATATCCTCATTCTTTTACTCCAATGACTTAACATATATTATGAAAAAATGAAAATTAATAAAATATAACGGTTATTTGTGTAATTACACTATATTCGCATAATAAGAATAACGATGGAAATTCATAAATATACAAGTTTTTTAGTAGACCTCCAACATCTATTATGATAGGTATTATTAGACCACCTAGACCTACTTTAAAATAATTTTTTGTTAAAATATAAATATTTTTGAAAAAAAAATTATAAAATATTAATTAAAATTTTCGTGGTGTCATTTTGAGTACTCATATATAAATATATTTAAAGCGTAATAACAAAACTTCATCACTACAAGATCAAAACAATGGAATCTTGAACTCTCACTACAAGAACAAATATATCACTATTGCTCCAAAACTAGGTGGGTGGGCCGGCCCATGCACAACTACACACAATCAATTACTTTAGCGATTTTTTTGGTAATATTCTCCACGAGAATAGTATTCTCCATGTAAATTTCTAGCACATTGCTCCAAAAAATATATTGATATGAATTCTTCAACTTCTGAGACTAGCAAAATATGATTGACCAAAACCTTCATGCAAAATTATGGGTGCAAACGAACAAAAAATTTATTTTTTATTGGGTAAAATTTATTTTTCAAAATCTTCCAGCAAAACCATGGTGCAAACGAAAAAAAATTTGGTTTTGGACCAAAACCAAAACCTACAAAATTGCGAGATAGGGAGCGCCGACCTCCTCAGTTACTCGTGATGAAGACGATGCGAGGGTTTCAGACGAGAACTCGCTAGGAAGAGGAAATTAAAAGGGTTTGCTAATAGACTAATTCTAGGATTGAAATAAAGAACCTAAAACACTTAACCCGTTTTGTTTGTTTGCTATTAGCGAAATCGAGTTTGCTAATAACAACGTCCTATATTAATGACATTATCCTATATTAATGACATTATTTATATATATATATATAGAGAGAGAGAGAGAGAGAGAGGAGAGAGAAGATATTATAATTGCAGTGTAGCTGGATATTATAAAGGGAGAAGCGGTGTGATCATAGAGCTATGGAAATGGCTTCCTTCGCTTGTGAAAATAACAATAAGCTGGAGCTTCCGCAGGTGGAATTCAGCGGGCTGGACTCCTCCCGACCCGATGAGAAAGCCTGGGCCATGGCCCGAGAAAAGGTGGCGCGGGCTCTTGAGAATTACGGTGGTTTCGAGGCCGTCTATGGCAGGGTTGGGGCTCAGCTCCGCGATGATTTCCTCGGGCGGGCTGTGCCCGAGTTGTTCGCCGTGCCGGAACTAGAAACATTACATGACCCCACAAAAATCCCCTATCACTGTGCTTGGCTTCTGAATAAGGGATATCCATTCCATAGCCTTCAATTGACAGCTGATCCAAATTCTTTGACTGCGATTCAAGAATATTCTGATGTCATCTGGCCCCAAGGGAATAGTTTCTTCTGGTAACATTTCTTGGATTACATATCCAACTATGTTTTTATCACAACTTAAGTTAGGGTAGCATGTCAATTCAAAGTTGTTGAAGAACCAGCAAGATTTATATTGGATATTTAACTTGTGACAAATTTGATTTGATTTGATTTCTTTGGTTAGCAACACAGCATGGAAGTACGCAAGACATATGCAGGAGCTCGCGCAAATCATCCATAGGATGATTTTTGAGAGTTTGGGCTTGAATGATCACTGTGACTCCCACATTGAATCTTTGACGTATTCAATGAGGTTATCAAAATACAACGAAGATCCTTCTCTTAAGAAAAACAAACTTGTTTTGCCTTCGCACAAGGATCCAAACTTCATAAGCATCATTTCACAGCACAAACTCGAAGGACTTGAAGTAGAAACTTTTGATGGTCATTGGATCCGCGTTGCGCTAAAGCCACATGCCTTTGTTGTCTTACTTGGGGAATCTTTTATGGTAAATAAATTTAAGACATTTTATAAGAACTAGCATAAGATTTGAATTTTGTTTTGTGGTGAAAAAGAACTTTCTGTTTTTTGAAATTCCAGGCGTGGTCTAATGGAAGATTTAAAGCTCCAAAACATCGCGTGATAATGGAGGGATTTGAGATGCGATACTCTGTGATCTATAGCACATTCCCAAGTCAGAGGAATAGCGTGGTAGAAACTCCGAAAGAACTGGTCGACAAGGAGCATGCACTGCTCTTCAATCCTTTTAATTATTATGAATATTTAAATTTCCGCTTCTCTGATGAAGGAGAGAAACATGAAGATACCCTCAAAGCATATTGTGGAGTTGAACAACTAGAACTTGCAGCATGACACTGAGATCCAGTGTTGGATTAGGGTTGTTGAGAAGTGCTTATCATGCATGTTTTTTTTCCTTTTATCTATATATGCTCATCGCGTGTTTTTCTTAAGACGTGTGTCTTCTTACTTTTTTGATGTTACTATTATCCTTTTTTAAATAAATGTTAATTATATGTCTCGAATCCTAACATGAAAACGACATTGACGTTGATCTCGACCCACGAGGTGTCATATAAACTCTTAGTCGTTCCAGGGTTTGAGATATTCTGGAATCTGAAATCCATCACTTTCTCAGGTAGAAGATGCATTCATAATTTCATTTATATGTAGCAAATTTCTTTGGAATCCGTCTATTCGCAGTCTGGAATCCCTATAAATTAAGGGTAAGTGCCGGAGGACCATTTTGAAAAAAGAGAGATCATGCTTTTCTCGCACTATTGCTCACACTAATTAAGCTGTCTTGCCAGAAGGAGTGCTGATGCAAGGCTTATTATATAGATTAAATTAATATGGATATGTAGCAAATTTCTTTGGCATTAATCATGATTTTCGGCCAATGTGTTGATCCCACAAAAAAGTGGTGAATATATCCGAAATAATAAGTTAATTTGAACATGATCAAGTTGAGGACTTATGTTTTACATAACCTGGCCAAGTTTGGTGAAATTGTAACTAGTCATTGGCCTCCAATTGGTTGAACCAAGACTATTTGAATTCCTTGATTAAATTAAGTTTGATACTATTTGGAGGATCCACTGAAATCTAACCCAAGTACAAAAGTTGTATAACACTGAGACGTAGACTTCATTTGGCACGGCGGTTTAGAACTCATCACTATTGGGCCAGGGTTCTCTTGGGCCTTGACCCACCGCCATTGAACCTACGGCCACCTCAAATTTGGGGTGGGACTCTTATCTAGTCATTATGGTTAACCCGGGTCAGATCGATGTGAATTATTGATGCCCATCCCTTATAGAATCTTCAACACCAGATTGTGGGCCACTTGGCTAGTTTGGAAAGACCCAAATATTAATTACTCACAAAGATGTGGTCAAAAATGCTTGTCATAACTCATACTGGAGTAGCACAGGGAAGCAAAAGTTGATCACGGTTGAGTGAATGGATGGGAAAAACTGATGGGTACTGTTGGCGTGTATTAGAGATGTGGTGTGCGTTTAGGAGTGGTGTGCGTTTAGAGATGTTGCAGAGGTATATATATGTATGTATGTGTTAACGGCAATAAGAGAAGCCCTAATTCTACATGGTAACAGAGGCGGGGGAGGGAGCCGTCCTCGCGATCTCGCTGGAGCATCTTTGATCGTCCCCACTCGATCCCTCGGCGATCCCGTGGAGTCCTCGTGATCCCGACATTGAGGGAGTACGGGAAGCTGTTGGGTTACTTTGTTGAAGTCTCCTGACGACATTCGATGACGGCAGCACGGGAGCCTCTTCGACGACGACGACATTGCTGCAGGACAGCGTTGCAGCACGGAAGCCTCTTCGACAGCGCAGCGCTGCAGCACGGGAGCCTCTTCGACGACGACATTGAAGTCTCCTGACGACACTCGACGAAGACGACACTCGACGAAGTTGTTGGGCTCTCTCGACGACACTCGACGACACTGTTGGGTTCTCTCGACGAAGGCACTCGACGAATACAGTAGCACTCGACGACCTTGGGAGCTCTCGACAAAGGCACTCGACGAACCGGCTGAATGCCCTCGACGATTACAAGGAGTTCTCGACGATTTCTGAATGTCCTCTCGACGAACCAACTAAGGGGGCATGCGATTGCTTGATTGGTGTGTTCACTAGTAAGTGATGACTACGAAAGGATGGAGGATGTTCTCAAGAAGTTGGACCCGGCATAGGTGGTTACTTTGTTGAAGCTGTTGGGTTCATCACCCCGACCAGTGAAGTTGGACCTTCCACCAGTTGACCTGAAGATTGAAGGACCGACTACCTATCTGGGTTGGTCGCGCGCGTGAGGAAGACTCTTACAACGCAGAAGGTTGGGGGTTTCTTGACAAGGGAGTTGAAGAAGCCAGAGAAACCCAACAGCAAGAGATGAGTGAGAATCAACCCACATGACGGTGTTCATGTGGCTTCTCAGCTCGGTTGTCCCATCGATTGCTGCCACGGTTGATGGTCTGGAGATAGTCATGGAGGTTTGGAACAGGCTGCGAAGTACATATGATGGAGTGGGGAACACTCTCAGGGTCTTCCAGGTGAAGGGAGAAATTGATGACACAGTTCAAGGTGAGAAGACTGTGCAGGAGTACGCATTAGAGTTAGAACGACTATGGGTGGACTATGACCATGCTTCTGGTGGTATGTGTTGCAGTGACCCACGGTGTAAGACTTCCAAGATTATAGTAGAAGAGAGGACCATGACGTTCCTGAAGGGGTTAACTACTTGAACCAGCACGTGCACTTGCGTTATACTATTTTCCGCGTATCAACTACATCACCAGCGTTTGGGGCATTCTTCTTTCGGCACTTTAGCCAGACTATTTCCTTTATTGTTTCAAAAAACAAATCAACATAAACTCGTATGTGATGCATGCGACTTAGGCAAGCTTACTAGGAGCTCTTATGTTAGCGCGGGACGTATAAGCTCTTCCATTTTTGATGTTGTGCATTCTGACATTTGGGGGCCTTGTGTCGTAAGTTTCTTAAATGACTATAAATATTTTGTGATATTTATTGATTGCGCCTCACGTGTCACTTGGTTATATCTGATGAAAATTAAGAGAGAGGTTTTTACATATTTTCAGGACTTCCATAAGCATGTCCAAACACAGTACAACACAATGATAAAGGTATTAAGGTCGGACAATGGAACATAATACACTAATCGGGCATTGGCAGAGTACCTATCAGTCCATGGGATACTGCATCAAAAAAACATGTGCATGCGTACACCTGCACAGAATGACGTGTCGGAGAGAAAAAATAGCATCTGATGGAGGTGGCAAAGAGTATGATGCTCCACATGAACGTCCCTCAAAGCTTATGGGGGTATGCTGTGTTAACAACAACACAATTGATCAACAGAATGTCATCACGTATTATCGGGTGGAAATCCCCATGTCAAAAGTTGCAAGGACATAATGAAGGGATGCTTCCATTAAAAGTTTTTGGGTGTGTGTGCTTTTTGAAGGACAACAGACCGAGTGTTGGAAAACTTGATGCAAAGGCACTCAAGTGTATCTTTATGGGCTACTCTGGTACTCAGAAGGGGTACGTGTGCTGGAGTCCAGTCGAGAAGAGAAGTTTCGTGAGCCTGGATGTCCACTTCAGAGAGCTGGAGCAGTACTACCGACAAGTGGACGCCAAACTCACAGTAGAATTGTCAAATTCCAAAAGAATGTGGCGATATAGGGAGAGTTTGGTGACAGATCTGGAAGTATGGCATGAGGGATCAGTGGAGGAGCATGGGAGTAATGAAGAGCAGGAGGAGGAAGTGAGAGGTGTGAGGCCTATGACTCAGGGGGAACTGCTTAAATATCATTGTAGAGGGAAATAGATTGCAGAACCAGTACCCGTGCCTAGAATGCCAGTGCCTAGTCCCTCGTCTATGTCAGTCTCTACTCTTGGAGCACCTCCACGACCACAGTCATTTTCTGGCGAGATCATTCCCTCTACCCCTCCATCTCCTACTACCACGGTCCGGCAGACTACTCGCAGCAATGCGGGCAACCCTTCGAACAGGTACGGTTGGGACCTTGCTTCTTTTGCCTCCTACGATAATATCTCTTCTTCTCATGGAGAATTCATTATCTCGTTGGATAGTATTATTGTACTTAACAATTGGCAGGTTGCCAAAATTGATCCAAAATGAGAAGCAACAATGAAGGAGGAGATGAGAGCTCTTGAGAAGAACAAAACCTGGGAGCTGACACACCTACCAAAGAACAAGGGGCTGTCAGGTGCAAATGGGTTTTCACTTTGAAGCAGAACCCGGATGGTATTGTCGAGCGTTATAAGTCTCGATTGGTCGCAAAGGGGGTATAGCCAGACCTATGACATTGATTACGACGAGACATTTGCACCCGTGGCTAAGATGAGCACTATCCGAACTCTGATAAGCTTGGCAGCAAATAGTGGATGGAGGTTGCATCAACTAGATATGAAGAATGCGTTTCTTCATGGAGAGCTAGCGGAGGTGTACATGGAGATACCACCGGGGTTTGGCACAGCTGAGACCGAAGGCAAAGTCTGTAGACTGAAGAAGTCCCTCTATGTCTTCAAGCAGTCTCCCAGTGCGTGGTTTGACTTATTCAGGAAGACCATGATTGGAATGGGATACCGGCGGATCAATGCTGATCACACCGTGTTCTTCAGGGAAAATGAAGCTCACCACATCACTATATTTGCGGTGTATGTGGATGACATGATCATCACAGGGGACGATGAGCAGGAGATCGTCCGCCTCAAGAAGGCGTTGGGCAAGGAGTTCAAAGTAAAGGATTTGGGTTTGCTAAGGTATTTCCTTGGGATTGAGATTGCCTATGGTGCAAAGGGAATTGTTCTGTCCCAAAGGAGGTATGCCTTGGATCTCCTCACAGAGACATGGAGGTTGGGGTGCAGGCCTGCTGCAACACCGATCGATCAGAAGTGTAAACTGGATACTAAGGCAGGTGAACCAGTCGATCGAGAGATGTACTAGAAACTATTTGGGAAGCTTATTAACTTGAGCCACACGCGTCCAGACATTTCCTTTGTCGTGAGCGTGGTGAGCCGTTATATGCATGACCCTAGGAAGGACCACATGAATATTTTGTACCAGATCCTTCGATACTTGAAGACTGCCCCTCAAAATGGGTTGTTATTAAGAAGGAACGGACACATGAAGATTGAGGGATTCTGTGACTCTGATTTGGCAAGCTGCATAGACGAGAGTTGATCCACCTTAGGCAATTGCGTGTTTGTAGAAGGCAACTTGGTCCCCTGGAGGAGCAAGAAGAAATCAGTGGTGGCCAGATTGGTAGCAGAGGCAGAATACCGAGCTATGACATTGAGAGTTGCTGAACTTCTGTGGTTAAAGGGAATGCTGATGGAGCTGAAATTGAATCGAGGAGATAAGATGAAACTATGGTGTGACAGTCAGGTAGCTATTAGTATTGCAAACAATCCAGTTTAACATGATAGGACCAAACATATTGAGATCGATAGGTTCTTCATAAAAGAAAACCTGGACATTGGGCTACTGGATCTTAGTTACATTGCCAGCAATGATCATGCCGCATATTGTTTGACCAAATGTCTTAGCTCAAAGGATATGATTAGAAATTCTGACAAGATAGGTTTAATAAATATCTTTCACCCACCTTTAGGAGGAGTGTTGTCATGTATTAGAGGTGCGATGTGCGTTTAGAGATGTTGTAGAGGTATATATATGTATGTATGTGTTAACAACAATAAGAGAAGCCCTAATTCTACAGGTACAACTCAGCCGCCAACTTCAGCTTACGAATGCTCAAAAGGAGAGTTCTGCCTTCAGGACTTAGTATAGATATATATAGATAAAAAATGGTCGTAGGTTGGCTGTTGTTTCAGTTTTCTTTCCTCCGTGTGGCTTGCTTGTTGACTATGGGTGTAATGAAATGTGTCATTTTCAATATGTATGAGCTCTGTCACAAATTGTTCAATCTTGATTAACTAATGTACTACTATGAGTGGCAAAGAATCCGAATGAATAAATCTCCTCTTTATGTATTTGCTGCATGTAGTTAACAAAAATTGAAGATTATCTAAGAATGAATTAATTTGTCGAATATAGAGTATGTGCGTCCAATGGCATTTGACGATTGCAATCGTTCTTAAAAGGTGTTCACCGAAAGCTACTCAGAAACTCTGAAGAAACAAGTAAGCAAGCTGTTAGAAGTCTTTAGTCAAATGCAAGTCAGAGCTTAATCTTATTCTAAAGGTTTGTCGGAATGCTTTAGTCGATGGTCCAAGTTTTTTCAGAGCACAAATCCTATTTTGTATACTTGAGATCGTAAGCAAGCGTTTGTCAAATTTGTAAGACCCATCTTTTTTTTGCATTCTTACCGTGTCTAACTGCCCAGAACCGACGTCTTGCGGTGACATCATTTCACCAAATGATCGCCGCCACAACACGTCGATCCTGCCGACTATTCAACATTATCCAGGCCAACCAAAATCCCAATAAGATTGAATAAGCTAGAAGCACGAGTCCACAACAATCACATAATATAAGTAGTACATGTCCAAAATGAGATAATCATAAATAGTAGAGTACTAATCAGAGTGCGGAAATGAAAGTAGAGTACAACTAGGGCCTAAGCCCGATCTATCTGCCTCTTCTTCGCCTCTCTCCTGCCAAAGATATAACAATCCAAACACCCACACGACTCGACGCCCTCAATAACATATAACTCTGCCCACTGTCCTGGGTAGATGTGCAGTGTAGGTAAATGAGGCGTCTTGCTTACCGGTTCTCTCCCGGCAGCAGCGGAGAGTCCGACTCCAGGTCTGGTCACCGTCTCATGTTCCTCCTTCTGGGGGATGTCCTGCCCATCCTGGTTCTCCTGTAATAATGAGGTCCACCGACCGTCAGTCTATAAGACTCGGCATATTTCTCGCCGCCTCCACCCGCGACTCCTAGGCACCGAGCGGGAGGAGGAAACGGAGTACACCAAGGGGTAATGAATCAAGCAGGTGACAAGTGTCTAGACTAGCAGGGTATAAAGTTACTAACAATAATGGTTTACAAACCTATACTAGCAAGAGTAAGTGTGACAGTAATAAGAGACATAATAATAAATGAGTAGGTAAAATAAATAAGAGCAACTACGAATGTAACCTTAACTTATATGCACACACACAATCGCACATAACCTAAGGGATCCGACATTAAGGTAAACTCATAGTATAAAAGAGCTCATACTAATTTATACGATGAGGTCTCTGTTTTATGCAAGAATGTTATGTTATGATATGCAATGCAATGGTGCAACTCAGGCACACGACTCTGTACATACAGACCTTTAGTTCCCACTTTTCGGAGGTAGTTAACCTCTCGGGCACCTCCCGTACGTCGTGGTAAACGGTGGCAGAGGAGTGGGCGTCTCCTCACCTAGGTGGGTAAGTCACACTACCAGACCTAGGCCCTAACGTACGCTGTGATACCGGTACCCGGTACTCACGAGCTCTTGCGTACTCTACTGAATTTGGCCAGGCAGGGTTTAGGAAATCCATCCCGTCGGACGCGCAATAAAACAACCTGGCCCCTAATCAAACCACTAGCACTGCCGAGTCAACGAAATGTTGTCGGTGTGACGACTAAGCCAAAACCGAAGACCCACCACATCTTATGCACATGCAAATATGTATTATCTCTTACCACCGAGCCCCACTAGTACTGCCGAGTCAACGAACTGCTGTCAGTGTGACGACTAAGCCAGAACCAAAGACCCACCACATCTTATGCACATGCAAATATGTATTATCTCTTACCACCGAGCCTTCAGCTCATAATTCTAAACCAACATTATAAAAATCGAGTCAACCGCTCGCTGGACTATCCTAGTCCTTCCTTATATCTCGAGTCTACCGCTCGCAGGACTATCCTAGTCCTTCCTTATATTCTCGAGCCTATCGCTCGCAGGACTATCTCAGTCCTTTCTTATAACTCAAGCCTACCGCTCGCTGGACTATGTCGGTCCTTCCTTATTTCATTCCTTCCCAAATTTGGGAGGGAGATTATATTTCCAGTTCTCCTACTTTACTACTCTTGTCTATTGTTAGTTGATCTTAGAAGCTTGGGGTGAATCCTGGACTTCCCGTGGACTACCCTGTGAAGGGCTCGCAGCTGTGCTAAGGAATGTGATGGTGACTGAAGCCCAAATCCCCCTTTTCAGGATATTTATTTTATTTAGTTGCTACTCATTCTTGTCTGCCCATTTGCTCTCCAATTGCTCTGAAATCTTAGGGTGGACGTTTGACTCGGGCAGACATGTGTCAGTGTTCTATTGAACACCGAAACCATGTCATTCCTAGTGACCGATAATTTCTTGTGTTATCTCTCAATCACAACTTGCACTTCCTGCTAAGTCATTCTTCACCTCCCCTAATTGGTCCTCGTCAAATTCCTGAATTGATAGTCTTACTAATGCACTCCCGTCTTTACTTTTGATGACTGCCTTTGGTGTTTACTCCTCTAACCTAACTAGGCATATGCAAATCTCTTAGAGTTAATAACTCTAGGGGTGGTGACCTTAAGGGAGGGGGTCCAAAACTATGTTTTTAGTTTCTACTATTCGCAGACCATGTGGGGGATTGAAATAAGTTTGACTCCTAAGATGCAACCTTGGCCCTTTCATGTCCAATATGAGTTCCAAATTTTTACCATAGGGCCGTGATAAGTAAATTGGGTTTGACTAGAGTTTGACACACTTCTATTAAATTTGGCTTCTCCTTAAGATTAGTTACCTAATTGTCTTAACCTGGATTACAAAGGAAGACATTTCATATTTTGTGAAGGATCTATCCTAAATTTTCATCCCAACAACATGCTATTTATTCTACCGATGTAACACATTATAAAACTACAATTTCCAGAGAATCACAATTTTCTATATTTAAATTTCTCAATAAACAATTAAAATACCCAAGGAAGATATTTTGTATTTTGTGAAGGGTCTACCATAAACTTTCATCCCAACAATATGATATTTATTCTACTGATGTAACTCAATATAAAACTACAATTTTCAGAGAATCACAATTTTCTATATTTAAATTTCTCAATAAACAATTAAAATATCCAAGGAAGATATTTCATATTTTGTGAAGGGTCTACCATAAACTTTCATCAAAATAATTTGAGACAATTACTATTGGTTTGTCACACTTTAAAACTACCAAATTCAGAGAATCATAAATTTGCAACACTTATATTCACCATAATTAAATTAAATTCCATTTAGGATTTTTCCAAAGTTTGTGAAGGACCTACCCTAAATTTCCATCATAATAACTTGAGATAATTACTACTGGTGTGTCACACTGTAAAACTACCAAATTCAGATAATCATAAATTTGCAACACTTATTTTCACCATAATTAAATTAAATTCTATTTAGGGTTTTTCCAAAGTTTGTGAAGGACCTACCCTAAATTTCCATCATAATAACTTGAGATAATTACTACTGGTGTGTCACACTTTGAAACTACCAAATTCAGAGAATCATCAATTTGCAACACTTATTTTCACCATAATTAAATTAAATTCCATTTTGGGTCCGTTCGTTTGGACGGAATTGGCTTTCTGCAATTGACATTGACGATTAGAAATTCAATTCTAATGTTCGGCGCAACGGAATTTACGCGGATATTGGCTTTTATGTGAAAACTCATGGCTTTCACTTTGAACTAAAAAATCAAATCGCCAATTCTTACCTCCGCACATGGGTTTTTCGCATAATCGAGTGTTTTCGCCAGAGTTTTTCGGCCTACGCGCGTGTTTTTCGCTCAGGCGTGTATTTTTCTGTCGGGCACGTGTTTTTCGGCTGGGCGTGTGTTTTTCGGTCGGGCTTTCGTTTTTCGCCCAGGTTGGGCATTTTTTGGCCCGGGAGCACGATGTTTTGCTCGGGAGCCCGTTTTTCATCCGGGAGGGCTTTTTTTCGGCCGGCCGGGTGTTTTCGGCCGAGAGCGCGAGTTTTTCGGCCGAGCACGCGTTTTTCGTCAGGGCGCGAGTTTTTCGGTCGGATGCACGTTTTTCAGCCTAGCACGCATTTTTTGACCCAGGCGCAAGATTTTTGACCAGGGTGAACGTTTTTCGGTCGGGCGCTCATTTTTTTGCCCGGGCGCATGTTTTTCAACCGGGCGCGCATTTTTCCGCCCGGACACGCGTTTTTCGCCAAAACACCCAATTTTCGCTCGGGCATGATTATTTCGACCAAGTGCGCGTTATTGGCCAGAGCGCACGTTTTTCGCCTTAACGCGCATTTTTTTCCTGTGGGCGCGTTTTTTGCCCGGGCGAGCATTTTTTGTCAGGCGCCCATTTTTGCTCTCGGGCGCCCATTTTTGCTCTCGGGCGCCCATTTTTTGCCTGGGCGGTTGTTTTTCGTTCGGCCACGTGTTTTTCGCCAGGCATGCATTTTTCGCCTTGAATAGCGTTTTCCGCGCAGGAACACATTTTTTGCCTGGGCGCGCGTTTTTAGCCGGGGCATGGGGTTTTCGCCCGTGCGCACGTTTCTCGCCAGGGCGCACATTTTTCGCCAGACCGCGTTTATTTCGACCCGGGTGCTCGTTTTTTGCTCAGGCTCGCATTTTTCGCCCCACCGCACATTTTTTGCCTAGCCCGCAAAACGCACACCTGGGCCGAAAAACACGTGCTCGGGTGAAAAGCGCGCTCTCGGGCAAAAAATGTGCTTGTGTCAAAAAATGAACTCCCGACCGAAGAACTCGCGATCGGGCGAAAAAGCGGTCATGGGCCAAAAAACACACCTGGGCGAAAAACACGCACCATGGAGAAAATGAGCGTCCGGGCAAAAAACCCGCACCTGAGCAAAAAACGGCGCTTGGGCGAAAAACGCGCATCTTAAAACATATTATGCAATTTAATGCATTTTGCGCTAACGACTATTTTGGGTTTTATAAAATTATTGTATAATGACAATTCTAATACCAATTCCATCATTCAGCCGAACAACTTTTGTGCCTCAATTCCAATTCTGTTGACTGAATTCAATCTTACAGCCGAACAACATAATTGGAATTCTGTACAAAGTCAATTCATATAGATATTGGTTTTCGTCGAAAAACCAATTCCACTCAAACGAACGGACCCTTAGGGTTTTTCCAAAGTTTGTGAAGGACCTACCCTAAATTTCAATCATAATAACTTGAGATAATTACTACTGGTGTGTCACACTTTGAAACTACCAAATTCAGAGAATCATCAATTTGCAACACTTATTTTCACCATAATTAAATTAAATTTCATTTAGGGTTATTCCAAAGTTTGTGAAGGACCTACCCTAAATTTCCATCATAATAACTTGAGATAATTACTACTGGTGTGTCACACTTTAAGACTACCAAATTCAGAGAATCAATATTTTATGAGCCATATTACCCTATTTTCATAATTAAATAAAAACAAGGGTTTTCACTTGATTTGTAAAGTGACTACTGTATAAATTCATCAACATGCTTTGAACTGATTACCATAGATCCATAACATGAAAATATCACTACAACCAGAGATTTGGAATCTTCCAAACTAATTTACCCCATTAATTTAATTAAATACAAAAAGCGGATTTTCTTTAATAAAATGATATCTACTGCAAAAGCTCATCTAAAAATTCTGAGAAAATTTACAGAGCTATAAGATCACCAATGAAATTTACTAGAATAATTTCATAATTTTCCAATGCATATGAGACCTAAATATCAAACTTGAATAAATTTGTCCTAACCAAATAAATCAATTTTAGAGAAATATATGTGATCAAAAATTCCAACAAAATTCCTAAATATGCATTTCAAGCGATAGACCAATTTCCCAGAGTTTTGGATTTATACTTAAAGTTTTGGTTCAAGATATTACATTTATTTAATAGTGTGACAATTTTTGTTTATTCAAGAACTTTAGGAAATTAATTTCCAAAAATTATGAAACTTATATCGATAGTGTATATCCTCATGACATACAAAAACCCAAAGGTTTCAGAGGCATGCATGGAAAATTTCTCCATTAATTTCACAAAATTGGTCATTGAATTTAAAGGGTCACTATTCACCATAACTAGAGATCTTGCATGTGAGATATCTCAACATGCATGAGTTCAAATAACCTCAAATTTTGGCCATGGACTTTCCTTGATCTAATCTACCATCCACCAGAGATTTGAGTGGATTTTACCCTGTATAACCCTACATCTAGGTGTCACATGGAAAAGTAAAATTTTTACCAAAACCATGGGACATATTTGTCCTAAAATTCTGAAATTCCTACTGTACCTGCCTCTACATGTATCTCAACCATGCCCAAAATTTCAGGCCTTGGTGAAGTCCCAATCAATGGGAATTAACAAAAATGTGGTCGGTTCACTATTTGGACCAGTCCCACTAAATCTAACCTACAAGGGGCTACAAGTCATCATTTGATCTAATTCCAATTTCTAAATTAAGTAGACTCAAGGATCTACAAGTTATGTCTCTGGACATTTTTCATTTTTTGGCCTCTAAGGGCCTCAAAAACCAGCCTATAAAGTCGGGATAAAGGTGTGACATTTTATTCAAATGGTTTTTGATTTAATATTTTGGGCTGCGGATAAGATCACTGCGCCATCCGATGTCTCCCAGTCATCATCACCGATTAGATCAAGGGCTGGGATTAACCGCGCTTGGGGCGTTTCGCAGGACAGATTCCGGCGGCTCTTGGAGGTTTTTGGTGAATCGCTCCCACCACCAGTCGACATAGAGATATCGACTGGTGTTGGCTGATTGAACTGGTGTGGACGGAGTAGGGCTCCGACACCTTTCATTTTTACGGCTAGGAGCATAGAAAATCCAAAACAATATCGTCATTACATGGTTCAATTCGACAGGGGGAGATAAGGAATCCTAGCACAGGAGGAGGGGGAAGGAACTTGTCTGAATGCGGCTTTGGTGGCGGGTGTTGTGGCGGAGGAAGACCTGGGCATTATTTTCGGCATCCATGGCTACTCCGGCGTGGCTGAGCTTGAACTCGTCGCTGGAAGGGGGGGGGGGGGGGGGGGGGTCGATTGCTCTGGAAGTTCTGAGTGTGGTGGAATGTAGAATGGAGGGGGAGGGAGAGTGTATGGTTGTTTGCCATTAGGTGGCCCTCGGCCAGCTCTTGGCCGCCCTTTTTGGCCAACCAGAAGCCCTCTCCCTCTGCCCAAAACTGAAGGAATTCAATCCCCCAGCTCAGAGGACAGCTTGGGGAATGAAAACGGGGTGCCATTTGGCACCCATTCCTCAATTCCCTCCTCCATGTTTTCTTTGTCTTCTTCCCCATTTCAAATCCAAATTCCTGGCAATTAATCCCTCCATTTCGAAAATCCTGTGGGTTTAGGGTTCAGTCATCATGAGGGCTGGTTATTGGACCATGGGGTTGGGTTAAGTCCACGTAATTTGAGTTTGGCTTACTTGACCCAAATAGGCTAAATTGGGGATTTTTGGTTTAGGCTTGACTCAAGTTCACATCATTCAATTTGACTGACCCACATTGTTTTCTTAGACCATATTGACCTACTCCAAGAATAATTGAGTCATGGCGGGGTCATATTGTAACATACCCAATCCTACTTGACCCCTAGTGTGAGATTGGGAGCTCAAGGGGTGGGATGAGGGGCCTTGAGGACCCCCATAAGATGAGAATTTTGCTATGTGCACACCTAAAGTCCCAATCAAATGGGACCTAAGCTGCTATAGAGGGCCAGTTGGACACCAAGTTTCCCAAAATGAGACCACCCTTAGTTCCCTAAGCCTTAAGGAAGGAGTAATGGGGTGATCACCCCCTTGGTGAGGCTCAATTCCTTAGGATTAACCCAAAATCACCTTAAGTAAGTCTAAACCAAACCAACCAATTGAGGGGCAATTGACCCCCAAGAGGCCAAATTGACATCCCCCTTATGTTCCAAACCCTATTAGAGACCCTTTGGACCCAAAAGCCCCATCATAGGATGGTCAACCCTCTCCAATTTGGTCAAACTCCAAATTAGGGCAAAAAGGTCAACTCAACCCAAATGTGGTCAATCTTCACCCAAATCCTAAAATTGACTCCACATATAGTCTCTAAGCATCATTAGGAACCTAAGAGGCCCAAAAGCCCCATCATAGAAGGGTCAAGTCATCTCAATTTGGCCAAAGTACCAAAGAAGGGCAATTTGGGTATTTTCACACCTTTTAATCAAATTGGGCCAAATAGGGCCCCACCATGGGCCAAGCTCTATTGAGTGATGACATGGGACCCATGACCTACATGGGGGACCAGTCAACCCAATTGGTCAAAGTCAAAGTCAACTCAATTGGGCTTAATCCCAATTTGAGTGCCTAAACCTTTTCCCCCTTTTTTTTAATTAGAACCTAAGCCTAAAGTTTATGAAATCATTTGGGCTCATGGGATCTGGTGGGGTGTGGCTAAGGGGTTGGGCTAACCCAAGCTAACCCAAGTGAGGGGTTGGGTTAAAGGAGGGGACAAAAAGGGGCTTGATAAAGCAAAAAGCAAAAGGAGCCCAATCTCCCCCTCTCTCTCCTCCCAATCAGCCTTGGGCTCACCCCTGATGGTGTTGAGTGATGAGAAGGAGCTGGAAAGAAAGGATGCAGCAGGGGGCTGGTCGGCCAAGTCACCCCCGTGAGCCACCACCTCGAATCCCCCAGCACAGCCCTCCTCAGCCTATATAAGCCTCACCAACATCTCCAGAAGGTCGTTTGCAGTCGGGCTAGCGCTTTGGATCGAAGAATTCGGTGGAGAATCGAGTTCTGTAGCAAGCTCGCCGGAGACGGAAACGGAGATGGCAAACCGCCGGAATACTCGCCGCCCAGCCCGTTTCCAGGTTCGCTTCTCCCCCCCCCCCCCCCCCCCCCCCCCCCCCCCCCCCCCTCTGACTGTGCTAGCTTCTAGAACTGTTAGATGTCGAGTTCGAGCTCAATTAAGCCGAACCCAATCCGCATTTCCTCTTCGTTTAGCCGTTTGGGCTTCCTGTTAGAATCGCCGGAAACGGCCCCCGCCGGCGACCAATCCACCGCCAATCGATCGGCACCACCTCAACGGAGGTGGTGGTGGCGGTGGCTGGCCAGGGAGGTGGACGGGTGGCCGGGATTTCGTGCTTCAGGTGGCTCCAGGTCGGGCAGATCTGGGCCGTTGGCTCGAGGAAGACGACGACGCTGGGCGGCTCGATCTGCGTCAAGATGCGTGCGTGATCAGCGCCGTGTGCTTTATTCTAATTTAATTGATGTGGTGTGCCTTTAGCCAGATTCTGGGCTCATGTTGTAACTCGATTTTAAGGCCTTTAGAGGCCATAACTCAAAAAGTCACCAGAGATAACTTTTGAAGAGGGTTGAGTCTACTTTAATTTAGAACTTAGATCAAGTCATTTGGTGATGATTTGGCTTCTGTAGAGCTGGTTTGCTGAGACTGGTCCAAACAAATCCCTAGCACTAAATTATTTTTTTCTCCCATTTGGCTTGGAGATTAGGGCTGATATTTTAAACCCTAGAGTAAATATATTAGATCTATCATGTGCCCAAATATTAGGATTTATGGAGAACTTTTCCCTATAGTTTTTATCTAATCTTTAAATAGTAAATTTCTGTAATTTGAGTGGCCAAATTCCCTTGTGGGGCCCCCATATTAGGGTGGGGTGAAGTTTAGGCTAATCCCACACACTGCTAAAAATATTGGGTCCATTGGACCACTCCTTGTGGGTGAACCCTCTTTGGAGTGAGGATGGCTTAGGGGTGGTGTGTGATTGGGCCAGGAACGTCACTTAGATTGAGGAGCCTAAATGAGGCCCTTAATGGCCAATTCATGAAAATGATATGAGACACACTTTTGTATCCCTGGATGTCTAGTTTCATTAGAAACTGAGATCTTGGCATTTGGAGGTCAGTAGACCCCAGAGGAGCCTTTTTCCTAGGGCTGGTCCTAGGTGGGGTTAGCCCACCAAAACCTTAATAACTTTTGATTGGGTGGGCCTATGGGGCTGAGATTTTGGCCACATGAGTGTCCACCCTAGGCCCACCTTGTGCCAGAAATTGGTGTAGATTGGGCACCTTTAAGTTATAGTTTTAATCTCATCTTAAGATTTTGACCTAAGAGGAATTAGTGGGTGAAATCACCCCTAATGACCCTCATTCTTTGGTGGCATGTGGGTCTGGTTATGTATAGCCTCTGTTCCAAATTTGAGGCCAATTGGAGTTCATCTTAATGGTGAACCCCCAAAGGGCATATTTTTGCCCTAGGTTTGGAAGTCACATAACCTTGGTGGCTTGTGGATTTTGGAGCTTGGCCTTAGGGGCTTACCAAAATTCAGTGGTGCTGGTCTTAGGGTAGTGTAGGGTCTTGCTCATCACCAAGGGGGAGATTGGAGCATTGAAGACCAAAACCCTAGCCCAAACCTCAAAATTTACTTAACTGCCCTTTTGGGCCTTAATGAAGCTCTTAGGACCTAAACACCTTTTTAGACAACCACCCTTCAACCCTAGGCTGAGAATAAAGTTTTAGGACCAGAATAATTATCTTGGAATTTTTACTACTTAATTAGCATTTATTTGAATTTATGGAAAATTAGCTTAATGGAGGGTTTATGCCAATTCAATAACTTAGGGTTATCTTATCCTTACCAAACTGAACATGGAGGTCAGTGGATATATTTAAGCCCACTGGATTTAGTCTTGTGATCCTTGATAATCTTTTTATGCTTACTTGGTTGAATTTACCCTTATGCCCTTTTTGAAAATAAATTAGTAATAAATGGCATATGACCTTGAAAAATTCTGAGATTTTGGCCAGTCATATATATTCATATTATAATGCATTGGAATCATTTGGGGTGTCCTTTACTTAAGAATTTATCCACTTTGTGATTTTTGAGAAAAATCTAGGTTTTGGGGGTTTATTTTGTTGCATAAGCAAAACCATATCTAAGGCCCCCAAACTCAGTAGGATGCTTAATTATGATGATATGTGGTTCCTGAAATTTTAATTAGTGCACTTATGAAGAGAATTATTGTTCTCATAAGAAATTACCATATATGCCCTTTTGATGATTTATGCAAATACATAGGCAAATCACCTTGTAACCATATGAAACCTTCAGATGATGAGTACACCAATGTTTATAACATATGGGAATTTTTCTGGAATTTTAAATACAGTTTTTGGTATTTATTTAATTAATTTGGTGGTTTTGTACTAAACTTCAACTATTTAATTCAAGGGCAAAACAGTAAATATGATCCTTCATCTCTTGGGGTTATGCTTTGGAATTCAGTACACACTCAGAATAATTAGTTGGTAGGCATTGGACCAGATTTTAGGGTACTTCATGAACAAGTTAGTGCGGCCCTCACTATTCAAGAAAATTAATTAAATATTAAATTAAGTTGGAAAATTATGGGAATTGAACCATGTCCTATTTAGGACAGTAGGATCCTTGGATAAAATCTGTGGAGTCATAGGACCTGTGGTTAGGGTTCTCCCTTTGGAAGGGTGCAATATCCTTAAGTGGTCTGCGTTTAGCAAATTTGGGTTTTTTGTAATCTAATCATCTAGACCCATGGGACTTGGAAGAGTACATAAGTGTAGCATTAAGAAACTCATGATAGTCTTCTGGTAATAATTTTGAGTCAATTGGATGAATATTTGTAGTACCTCCCCTTACGTGGTTCATATAACTCATTTGGACTGCGAATAGTAAAACGGTAGAATGGAGATAACTTGTAGACCATTAGGTGGGAATGGGAGGCAGTTGGTGTACCTGATTTGGATGAAGAGGTTGAGGTCACCAAAAAGAAACTTAGGTGGTGAGAGAGTGCTTGGTGAGCTATGGGTAGGGCTGTGCTCGGGATTGACGAAAGATCGTCTTTCCCCTTAGAGGGTCATAAAACACTGAGGTTTAACTCAAGTGAGGTGATAAGAGGGTAATCTTATGGGTGGATACCAATATTACTAAGTGTCTTGAGAAAGGGAACCTTGGGGTGTCATCCCACTGTAGTTCCTAGTACCGTAGCGAGCCCCTTACAGGGTAACCCTCGGGAAGTCCAAGATTAACCCTAAATTGCAACGACATTCAAAGTAGGCAAGAGTAGCCATAGTAGGGTAAGATTGGATTTATGTAACTCCTCCCCGTTGCGGGAGTGGCAGTATTGTGGTGCTCGGTTAGACGAGCGGGAACCCCAAGGGGATGATTATCCCGGTAACTTTCTCAGAAATGTGGCAGGTCTTCGGTACTAGGCAGGTCGTCACTCCGACCGCGGTACGTTGACTTAGCGGGTGTGTAGGGGTCTAAGGGCCAGCTTGGCTGCGTGTCGGGACGACAGTTCCCCGAAGACACCTCTCACTTGGCTCACAGTCTGGTGGACTCCAGCAAAGAGTACGCAGAGCTCCGCGGTTGTTTAGCGTCGAGGCGTACGTGCGGTCTAGGCCTGGTAGAGTGTATACCCGCCTAGGAGTGGACAGCCCAGTCCGCTACCACTGTGTGTCACAACGGTTGGTACCCGAGAGGTTGGCTTCCTCTCAAACAGAGGGAACTATAAAGGTCTGTGTGCACAGAGTCGCGTGTGTGAGTTCATTGCTTAAACATTCATAGCATAAGCATAGCATACCCCCCCTGCAGATCCTCATCATATAAATCAGTGTGGGCTCCTTTATATGATGAGTTACGATTCCTGGAAATCCTAACTTATAAGTTTGTATGGGCATTCATATAAGTTAGGGTACGAGAATGCTACTTGTCGCTTCTACTCTTACTGCTCTGCTTTACTTACTTTACTGCTTACTTACTGCTGCACCTTACTTTTTATGCTCCTGCCTTTACTTTTGCTTATATATGATAGTCTAGCCCCTTTTACACTTGTGTAGACTAGAATTATATACATATGCTAGTTTTACTTTCCCTGTCACCTGCTTGTTCCTTGCTCGTCCCCCGCTTCTTCCTCCCGCGCGGTGCCTAGGAGTCGCAGGAGGAGGAGGGGACCTAGCGAGCTCGGTCATTCTTTGACTGACGGTTTGCATTGGGGCCGACAACAATCTAGGATTCCGAGGAGACGGAGCTGTCGCACGCACCGCAGGAGACGAGGGCAGGACCTGAGCAGACAGCGACGCAGCGAGTAGCGGCCACGAGACTTCAGGTGGACTTCTTTTGAGTGTTAGTGTTGAGTGATGTTGAGATAGCTCTCGCATGTAGTGAGTTTTGAGAGATTTTATATTATGATGTACCGGGCTTAAGTCCTTTCATTTACGTACTTTTGTTTCATGCTCGGACATATATTTATCATGTGGTTCAGCTTTTGATATATATATGATGGAATGTGTTTTGTGGACTCTCTTTTATTCAGTTTGTACTTTCTCTCGTACTTACTTTTCTTATTGCTCGCACTATGATCATAGCCGGCAGGGTCGACGTTGCGTGGTGTAGCCCAACCCGTGTGTTGGAAGTCACCGTAATGCGTCGGCTCTGGGCATAAGGTCCGCTTGGCCCCGGGAGCGGGAGAGGGATCTTACAAATGGTATCAGTGCAACGAACGATCATGTGTACGAGCAATTAGTCCACAATAACTTGGGTCACCCCCGCACGAGTGTAGTTTGGGGACAAACTACGCAGCGGAAGCAGTGGTGTGCCCATGTGTAAACTACATTCCTAAATCCTTTAAGCATGATTTAGATTCTTCAATCTTCTAAACTTCTCATATTCGTGTCAGGCTGCTAGAGACGAGGAACCTCAGAACACCATTCCCCCTCCTCCGACTGCCACTCCCTTCCAGCAGACGGAGTTAGGGCAGACTTTGACAGCAATCTTGGATGCGTTTCGGGCTCAGGTGATCCCAGCACCTCAGCCGAACCCAGGGTCGAATTGGTTGAGCTCGTTCAAGGGTCTGTCCCCACCGGTCTATAGAGGGACAGAGGATGCGGTGAAGACGGAGGAGTGGCTGGATACCATTCAGGAAATGCTGGCAGGCATTAGTTGCCCGGTCAGCAAGGCCGTGACGTTAGCAGTTTCAGCACTGGATGCCCACGCGAAGAGGTGGTGGAAGTCACTGTCGGACTCCACCTTCCGTGACAGAGATTACTCAGGGATTACCTGGGATGAGTTCAGCACGGTGTTCCTGGACCATTTCGTATCAGCTACGGACAGGGACGCGTTGGAGGAGAGATTTCTGCACTTGGCTCAGGGGACCCGTTCAGTGATCGAGTACCAGAGAGAGTTTTCTCATTTGGCCAGGTTCGCGGGGGCACAGTTTGTGGATGATCGAGGCTTGGCGAAGAAGTTCTATAAGGGGTTGAGAGCCCCCCTCAGGCAGGCTCTCCTGTTCATATCTGAGGGCACCCTGACTCAGATTATAGAGGTGGCGAAGAAGTTTGAGGCAGACCAGTTGTCAGAACAGGTCAAGGGCAAGAGATCAGCGGACAGGGTGTTTCACGGAGAGGGTGGCAGTGACCGGCGGCAGGATAAAGTTATGAGGCCCAGGAGGGGTGGAGGACGTCCTCTTCCTTTGGAGGCACCGGTGCAGCAGCCTCAGATGGTGATGGCCCCTCAGCCACTGCGAGCTTTAGGGCCAGAGAGAGCAGACGGTCGTGGACGACCCCCGGTAGTCTGTTTCGAGTGCAATCAGCCGGGGCACATCAGGATCCATTGCCCGCGGCGTTTCCCTCCACCTCCACCACCCCCTCCAGCAGCCCCTCCAGCACCTCCAGCACACCAGGGCCGTGGAGGTGGTCGTGGCCGTGGCCGAAGGTTTCCCGAGAGAAACAGGCAGCCAGAGCAGGCTTTCGCATTGGATCTCGCCCAGCCAAGGAACCCCGAGGAAGTCATCACAGGTACTTTTATTGTTAATTATGTACTTGCAACCTCTTAAATCCCCTTAGCTTTAGTAGTAGCTTAACTTTATAACAACCCTTAGGTGTCGTACTCGTCAACGGAAAACCCGCACACACCTTGTTTGACACGGGTGCATCACACTCCTTTATCTCGGAGGACTTCCTCGTAGGCTTGGAGGGGATCCAGAGGGTCGACGGCGTAGTAAGGAGGGTGCGACTACCAGATGGCTCAGTGATGCGCACCACAGCCAGGTGCACCATGGACCTTGAGATCGAGGGAGAGATCTTTGAGTCCTGGGCATCGATCCTGAAGCTTCCAGATTACGATCTGATTTTGGGCATGTCATGGTTGCACGACCACCATGCCAAGATCGATTGTGCGACGAAGAAGATCGAGCTACTGGCTTATGGGACCACCTGGGTCACCGTCGAAGGTATTAGATCTCTCCCGCGTACCCCTCTATCTTCTACACAGGTTGTGAAGGCCCATGAGCAGGGGGAGGAGGTATACCTTATCTGCTTCGAGATGGCAGAGTTGAAGATATCAGTGGACGAGGTGCCGATAGTCCGGGACTTCTCCGACGTATTCCCGGAGAAGTTGCCCGGCTTGCCGCCGCATAGAGACGTAGACTTCCAGATTCAGCTAGTACCCGGGGCGAGGCCAGTGTCCCGGGCACCGTACCGCATGGCACCCAAGGAGTTGGCAGAGTTCAGAGTACAGTTGAAAGAACTAGTGGATGCCGGATTCGTGAGGCCGAGCTCGTCCCCATGGGGAGCTCCGGTCTTGTTCGTAAAGAAGAAAGATGGGACCCTCCGACTGTGTATCGACTATCGGGAGCTCAATAGATTGACGGTGCGGAATTCCTATCCGCTACCGAGGATTGACGAGCTGTTTGACCAGCTGCAGGGTGCCCATTGGTTCTCCAAGATGGATTTGCGGTCGGGCTACTATCAGCTGAGGATGCGAGAGGAAGACATACCAAAGACCGCATTCAGCTCGAGGTACAGTTTGTTTGAGTTTACGGTGATGCCGTTTGGGCTCACCAACGCCCCGTCGGCATTCATGAGTATGATGAACCGGATCTTCGAGCCCTTCCTCGATGTATTTGTGATAGTATTCATCGACGATATTTTGGTCTACTCGAGGACCGAGGAGGAGCACGCCAGCCACCTAGCAGCGGTGCTGAGGAAGTTGAGGGAGCACTGGATGTTTGCCAAGTTCTCAAAGTGCGAGTTCTGGTTGAGGGAGGTGGCCTTTTTGGGACACATCATCAGCGGGGCCGGTCTAGCGGTAGATCCGGCTAAGGTGCAGGCTGTCAGATATTGGCCGAAGCCGAAGAACGCAGCGGATATCCGGAGCTTCTTGGGGTTAGCAGGTTATTACCTCAAGTTTGTGGCGGGATTCTCCAGGATTGCCCTTCCCCTCACTTCGTTGACAAAGAAGGATGCTGTCTTTGACTGGACGCCACGATGTGAGGCGGCCTATGCGGAGCTGAAGGACAGACTTATCTCAGCCCCTATCCTTGCACTTCCATCTGGGAAGGAGGGATTCCAGATCTATACCGACGCATCTTATCAGGGGATGGGAGCGGTGCTTATGCAGCATGGGCACGTGATCGCCTATGCCTCCCGCCAGCTGAAGAAGCACGAGATGAACTACCCGGTGCACGACCTAGAGCTTGGAGCGGTCGTATTTGCCTTGAAGGTGTGGAGACATTATTTGTACGGGGTTCATTGTGAGATCTTCTCGGATCACAAGAACCTCAAGTACATCGACACCCAGAAGGACCTCAACCTACGACAGCGACGATGGTTGGAGTTCTTGTGTGATTACGACTACACCATGCATTATCATCCGGGTAAGGCCAACACAGTAGCGGACGCTCTAAGCAGGAGGGGCAGTACCGCAGGGGCAGAAAGCAGAGTGATGGCCATGGAGATGGTGCAGACGTTGCGGGATATGCAGATTACCCTGGTGAGCAGAGCCGATCCGGGGGTATATGCGGAGTACATGGCTTCGATGAGTATGACCTGTGATATTCGAGACCGTATCCGGGAGGGACAGCAGCAGGATCCGGCTTTGGAGCCGGTATTCAGGTCATTGGCAGACGATGCTGCTGGAGATTACTCCTTGAAGGAGGACCTAGTTCACCACCGCGGCAGAGTTTACATCCCCGTCGGGAAGGGGATTCGAGAGGAGGTTCTTCGGGAGGCCCATTGCTCCCAATATTCGGTACACCCCGGCATTACCAAGATGGCGGCGGACCTGCGGAAGGTCGTGTTTTGGCCGGGGATGAAGAAGGATATCGTGCGGTTTGTGACCCATTGTGAGAGTTGTCAGAGGGTGAAGGCGGAGTGCAGGGCTCCAGGAGGTCTTTTGCAGCCACTCCCGGTGCCGGAGTGGAAATTCGAAGATATATCTATGGATTTCGTGCACGGCCTGCCGCGATCTCGTTCGGGGAACGACTCAGTTTGGGTGATAGTCGACAGGTTGACCAAGGTGGCACAATTTATTCCAGTTCGGAAGGAGGGTCCGGTCGGCGACCTAGTACGTTTGTTTGTGGAGAAGGTGGTGAGGTATCATGGGGTGCCCAAGACGATAGTTTCAGACCGAGACGGACGCTTTACCTCCAGGGAGTGGAGAGCGGTCCAGGCCTACTTGGGATCCCGGTTGACTTTTAGCACTGCGTTCCACCCTCAGACCGATGGTCAGACGGAGCGTACCAACCGGACGATGGAGGATTTACTGCGATTATGCATTCTGGATACGGGCAAGCCTTGGGAGCAGCTGTTGCCGCTGATTGAGTTCTCGTACAACAATAGCCACCAGGCTAGCATTGGGATGGCACCATACGAGGCTCTGTACGGGAGGAAGTGTCGCACCCCTCTTTCTTGGGTACAGGATGAGGACCCGCGGGCCTTGGGGTCTGATTATATAGAGGAGACGGACGTTGTGGTTCGACTGATCAGAGATCGGATGCTGGAGGCACAGAGCAGGCAGGCAAAGTACTATAATGCCCGACACCGGTTGGTAGAGTTCCAGGTAGGGGATCGTGTTTTCTTGAAAATACGCCCGATGCACGGAGTTACGCGGGTTAAAGGGCGGAAGAAGCTCAGTCCTCGGTACATGGGGCCGTATATGGTCCTGGAGAGGATCGGTCCTTTGGCGTACAGGCTGGAGCTGCCACCCGAGCTGGCAAATGTGCACGACGTCTTCCACGTTTCCTCCCTCCGGAGAGCTCTCCTTCGGCCCAAGCAGCTTGTAGAGTCTACTACCGGCCCGGTGGCACCCGACAGATCAGTTATGCTAGAGCCCATCCGGATCGACGACTCGGAGGTCCGCGTCTTGCGGCGGAAGAAGGTCCCGCTGGTAAAGGTGTTGTGGTCCAACCATGGGCGAGAGGAGCACACTTGGGAGCCTTTGGACCTCATGCGGGAGCGCTACCCGGGACTCTTTACCTCAGGTACAGTTTAATATTGTAAGTTACATTCCTTTATGTGCTTTTCTTGCACCCCGTAGACCCAAACTAGAATTTCGAGGACGAAATTATTTTACTGTTTATTGGGATTTGTAACATCCCCAATCCTACTAGACCCCTAGTGTGAGATTGGGAGCTCAAGGGGTGGGATGAGGGGCCTTGAGGAACCCCTTAGGATGAGAATTTTGCTATGTGCACACCTAAAGTCCCAATCAAATGGGACCTAAGCTGCTATAGAGGGCCAGTTGGACACAAAGTTTCCCAAAATGAGACCACCCTTAGTTCCCTAAACCTTAAGGAAGAAGTAATGGGGTGATCACCCCCTTGGTGAGGCTCAATTCCTTAGGATTAGCCCAAAATCACCTTAAGTAAGTCTGAACCAAACCAACCAATTGAGGGGCAATTGACCCCCAAGAGGCCAAATTGACTTCCCCCTTATGTTCCAAACCCTATTAGAGACCCTTTGGACCCAAAAGCCCCATCATAGGATGGTCAACCCTCTCCAATTTGGTCAAACTCCAAATTAGGGCAAAAAGGTCAACTCAACCCAAATGTGGTCAATCTTCACCCAAATCCTAAAATTGACTCCACATCTAGTTTCTAAGCATCATTAGGAACCTAAGAGGCCCAAAAGCCCCATAATAGAAGGGTCAAGTCACCTCAATTTGGCCAAAGTACCAAAGAAGGGCAATTTGGGTATTTTCACACCTTTTAATCAAATTGGGCCAAATAGGGCCCCACCATGGGCCAAGCTCTATTGAGTGATGACATGGGACCCATGACCTACATGGGGGACCAGTCAACCCAATTGGTCAAAGTCAAAGTCAACTCAATTGGGCTTAATCCCAATTTGAGTGCCTAAACCTTTTCCCCCTTTTTTTTAATTAGAACCTAAGCCTAAAGTTTATGAAATCATTTGGGCTCATGGGATCTGGTGGGGTGTGGCTAAGGGGTTGGGCTAACCCAAGCTAACCCAAGTGAGGGGTTGGGTTAAAGGAGGGGACAAAAAGGGGCTTGATAAAGCAAAAAGCAAAAGGAGCCCAATCTCCCCCTCTCTCTCCTCCCAATCAGCCTTGGGCTCACCCCTGATGGTGTTGAGTGATGAGAAGGAGCTGGAAAGCAAGGATGCAGCAGGGGGCTGTTCGGCCAAGTCACCCCCGTGATCCACCACCTCGAATCCCCCAGCACAGCCCTCCTCAGCCTATATAAGCCTCACCAACAGCTCCAGAAGGTCGTTTGCAGTCGGGCTAGCGCTTTGGATCGAAGAATTCGGTGGAGAATCGAGTTCTGTAGCAAGCTCGCCGGAGACGGAAACGGAGATGGCAAACCGCCGGAATACTCGCCGCCCAGCCCGTTTCCAGGTTCGGTTCTCCCCCCCTCTGACTGTGCTAGCTTCTAGAACTGTTAGATGTCGAGTTCGAGCTCAATTGAGCCGAACCCAATCCGCATTTCCTCTCCGTTTAGCCGTTTGGGCTTCCTGTTAGAATCGCCGGAAACGGCCCACGCCGGCGACCAATCCACCGCCAATCGATCGACACCACCTCAACGGAGGTGGTGGTGGCGGTGGCTGGCCAGGGAGGTGGACGGGTGGCCGGGATTTCGTGCTTCAGGCGGCTCCAGGTCGAGCAGATCTGGGCCATTGGCTCGAGGAAGACGACGACGCAGGGCGGCTCGATCTGCGTCAAGATGCGTGCGTGATCAGCGCCGTGTGCTTTATTCTAATTTAATTGATGTGGTGTGCCTTTAGCCAGATTCTGGGCTCATGTTGTAACTCGATTTTAAGGCCTTTAGAAGCCATAACTCAAAAAGTCACCAGAGATAACTTTTGAAGATGGTTGAGTCTACTTTAATTTAGAACTTAGATCAAGTCATTTGGTGATGATTTGGCTTCTGTAGAGCTGGTTTTCTGAGACTGGTCCAAACCAATCCCTAGCACTAAATTATTTTTTTCTCCCATTTGGCTTGGAGATTAGGTCTGGTTATGTATAGCCTCTGTTCCAAATTTGAGGCCAATTGGAGTTCATCTTAATGGTGAACCCCCAAAGGGCATATTTTTGCCCTAGGTTTGGAAGTCACATAACCTTGGTGGCTTGTGGATTTTGGAGCTTGGCCTTAGGGGCTTACCAAAATTCAGTGGTGCTGGTCTTAGGGGTAGTGTAGGGTCTTGCTCATCACCAAGGGGGAGATTGGAGCATTGAAGACCAAAACCCTAGCCCAAACCTCAAAATTTACTTAATTGCCCTTTTGGGCCTTAATGAAGCTCTTAGGACCTAAAC
Organism: Dactylorhiza incarnata; assembly: GCA_033032865.1. Taxonomy (NCBI): domain Eukaryota; kingdom Viridiplantae; phylum Streptophyta; class Magnoliopsida; order Asparagales; family Orchidaceae; genus Dactylorhiza; species Dactylorhiza incarnata. Next base: position 4,970,012 of record JAWHQI010000159.1, on the reverse strand, counting down.
ACCTTTTTAGACAACCAACCTTCAACCCTAGGCTGAGAATGAAGTTTTAGGACCAGAATAATTATCTTGGAATTTTTACTACTTAATTAGCATTTATTTGAATTTATGGAAAATTAGCTTAATGGAGGGTTTATGCCAATTCAATAACTTAGGGTTATCTTATCCTTACCAAACTGAACATGGAGGTCAATGGATATATTTAAGCCCACTGGATTTAGTCTTGTGATCCTTGATAATCTTTTCATGCTTACTTGGTTGAATTTACCCTTATGCCCTTTTTGAAAATAAATTAGTAATAAATGGCATATGACCTTGAAAAATTCTGAGATTTTGGCCAATCATAGATATTCATATTATAATGCATTGGAATCATTTGGGGTGTCCTTTACTTAAGAATTTATCCACTTTGTGATTTTTGAGAAAAATCTAGGTTTTTGGGGTTTATTTTGTTGCATAAGCAAAACCATATCTAAGGCCCCCAAACTCAGTAGGATGCTTACTTATGATGATATGTGGTTCCTGAAATTTTAATTAGTGCACTTATGGAGAGAATTATTGTTCTCATAAGAAATTACCATATATGCCCTTTTGATGATTTATGCAAATACATAGGCAAATCACCTTGTAACCATATGAAACCTTCAGATGATGAGTACACCAATGTTTATAACATATGAGAATTTTTCTGGAATTTTAAATACAGTTTTTGGTATTTATTTAATTAATTTGGTGGTTTTGTACTAAACTTCAACTATTTAATTCAAGGGAAAAACAGTAAATATGATCCTTCATCTCTTGGGGTTATGCTTTGGAATTCAGTACACACTCAGGATAATTAGTGGGTAGGCATTGGACCAGATTTTAGGGTACTTCATGAACAAGTTAGTGCGGCCCTCACTATTCAAGAAAATTAATTAAATATTAAATTAAGTTGGAAAATTATGGGAATTGAACCATGTCCTATTTAGGGCAGTAGGATCCTTGGATAAAATCTGTGGAGTCATAGGACCTGTGGTTAGGGTTCTCCCTTTGGAAGGGTGCAATATCCTTAAGTGGTCTGCGTTTAGCAAATTTGGGTTTTTGTAATCTAATCATCTAGACCCATGGGACTTGGAAGAGTACAGAAGTGTAGCATTAAGAAACTCATGATAGTCTTCTGGTAATAATTTTGAGTCAATTGGATGAATATTTGTAGTACCTCCCCTTACGTGGTTCATATAACTCATTTGGCCTGCGAATAGTAAAACGGTAGAATGGAGATAACTTGTAAACCATTAGGTGGGAATGGGAGGCAGTTGGTGTACCTGATTTGGATGAAGAGGTTGAGGTCACCAAAAAGGAACTTAGGTGGTGAGAGAGTGCTTGGTGAGCTATGGGTAGGGCTGTGCTCGGGATTGACGAAAGATCGTCTTTCCCCTTAGAGGGTCATAAAATACTGAGGTTTAACTCAAGTGAGATGATAAGAGGGTAATCTTATGGGTGGATACCAATATTACTAAGTGTCTTGAGAAAGGGAACCTTGGGGTGTCATCCCACTGTAGTTCCTAATACCGTAGCGAGCCCCTTACAGGGTAACCCTCGGGAAGTCCAAGATTAACCCTAAATTGCAACGACATTCAAAGTAGGCAAGAGTAGCCATAGTAGGGTAAGATTGGATTTATGTAACTCCTCCCCGTTGCGGGAGTGGCAGTATTGTGGTGCTCGGTTAGACGAGCGGGAACCCCAAGGGGATGATTATCCCGGTAACTTTCTCAGAAATGTGGCAGGTCTTCGGTACTAGGCAGGTCGTCACTCCGACCGCGGTACGTTGACTTAGCGGGTGTGTAGGGGTCTAAGGGCCAGCTTGGCTGCGTGTCGGGACGACAGTTCCCCGAAGACACCTCTCACTTGGCTCACAGTCTGGTGGACTCCAGCAAAGAGTACGCAGAGCTCCGCGGTTGTTTAGCGTCGAGGCATACGTGCGGTCTAGGCCTGGTAGAGTGTATACCCGCCTAGGAGTGGACAGCCCGGTCCGCTACCACCGTGTGTCACAACGGTTGGTACCCGAGAGGTTGGCTTCCTCTCAAACAGAGGGAACTATAAAGGTCTGTGTGCACAGATTCGCGTGTGTGAGTTCATTGCATAAACATTCATAGCATAAGCATAGCATACCCCCCCCTGCAGATCCTCATCATATAAATCAGTGTGGGCTCCTTTATATGATGAGTTACGATTCCTGGAAATCCTAACTTATAAGTTTGTATGGGCATTCATATAAGTTATGGTACGAGAATGCTACTTGTCGCTTCTACTCTTACTGCTCTGCTTTACTTACTTTACTGCTTACTTACTGCTGCACCTTACTTTTTATGCTCCTGCCTTTACTTTTGCTTATATATGATAGTCTAGCCCCTTTTACACTTGTGTAGACTAGAATTATATACATATGCTAGTTTTACTTTCCCTGTCACCTGCTTGTTCCTTGCTCGTCCCCCGCTTCTTCCTCCCGCGCGGTGCCTAGGAGTCGCAGGAGGAGGAGGGGACCTAGCGAGCTCGGTCATTCTTTGACTGACGGTTTGCATTGGGGCCGACAACAATCTAGGATTCCGAGGAGACGGAGCTGTCGCACGCACCGCAGGAGACGAGGGCAGGACCTGAGCAGACAGCGACGCAGCGAGTAGCGGCCACGAGACTTCAGGTGGACTTCTTTTGAGTGTTAGTGTTGAGTGATGTTGAGATAGCTTCCGCATGTAGTGAGTTCTGAGAGATTTTATATTATGATGTACCGGGCTTAAGTCCTTTCATTTACGTACTTTTGTTTCATGCTCGGACATATATTTATCATGTGGTTCAGCTTTTGATATATATATGATGGAATGTGTTTTGTGGACTCTCTTTTATTCAGTTTGTACTTTCTCTCGTACTTACTTTTCTTATTGCTCGCACTATGATCATAGCCGGCAGGGTCGATGTTGCGTGGTGTAGCCCAACCCGTGTGTTGGAAGTCACCGTAATGCGTCGGCTCTGGGCATAAGGTCCGCTTGGCCCCGGGAGCGGGAGAGGGATCTTACACATATGAGGCTTAATTGCACAAAATTGCTTATAAGGGCAATTTGGGCATTTTGGTGATTTTGCCCTAATCTTCCAAAATTGATTGTGCACTTTGGTTTACTTAGGTCTCAATTACTCTCCTTAGTGTCTAGGGAGGGTTTTGTAGGTCAATTTGGCCAATTGGGGGCCAATTGGACCATAAAGGGCATAAGTTGTAATTTGGGCAAATTGGTAATTTTGCCCAATTCCCCAAAATTGGCTTATCCCAAGGGTCCAATGTGGAATCATTATACTCCCCAAGTGGTCTAAGAGTGTTAGGGGTGATCAATTTGATCAACATGGGTCAATTGAAGATCAATTTGGGGTTTTAGCACATATAGATTAAATTGGGGCTTTTTTAGTAATTGGCCCAATTGAGCCTAATTGATGGCCCCATGACGGGGCTTATGGGTCCATTGGGCCCCATATGGAGGTTGCCATATGATGGTGGGTCCAATTTGATCATTTGCAGTCCAATTGTCCTTATTTATGGAGGTTTGACCTAGATTGACCTAAGTTGACTTTAGCTAATTTTGACCAAATTGGTTGACCCCCCCTAGGTCCCTAGTGACCTACTCACTATTCTTGGAGGGTCATAGAGTCAAGGTGAGGTTACCTTGTCTTATTGAAGCCTTTTGGCCACCCTCAGGCAAAGAAACCAAGATTTGCTAAATGCACCCCAATGTGCAATCATACACCTTCTCTTAGGTTCATGGGGTCTCTTTGCCCAACTTGTGTACATTAACCCATCCTAGGGGGAATTCCCATGGTTAAGAGTGATGCATGGGGTGTTTTGGCTCCTTTGAGTTCTCCCTACCTTCGGGTGGCCCATGGTGGCTAAGTGCACATCATGTGTTTCTTCACCCATTCAACTTGTCATCCTAGTACCCTATGTCACCTTGCCCATTTTTTGTCATGACTTGTCATGACAAAAATTCTCTAGGGGCCTAGAAGCTTGGGGAATGTTACAGAATTATATTCGACGAATGAAGAAAAAGCGCTAATAACAAAATTTCAATCAAAAGGAGAGTTTTGATGCGAATAAACTTCTTTTAATTGTTACCGACAAACCACCGAAATAAACAAAAAATTTGTTGCCCCTAAATCTATGATGAAAAATCTCGGACTTCAAATCAATGTTTCAACAAGGGAGAAAAATTATGAAAATGCTGACTTATAAAGACCATACTACCCTTGTAAATATTATTAATTTCCATTTATCCAACTCATAATTTTAGGAGATTCTTCTACACTTGAAAACTAGAAATTGTTTTGAAACTTCAAATGGGCACATTATAAAATTAATCAAATCAAGAGAGGGACGTTGATGATTATTACAGGCTTTAATTTATGTACTACTATATGACAAGCTTTAAAGTTTAAATAAACTTGCACGCGACCAACTATACACATTATATTACATTATTTCTAAAATTTCCTTTGACTACAAAATTAACACTTAGTAATATGGTAATCTGCCGGTGCATAAACAAGCACATGCATGGAGTCTCAAAATTTATTATAAATGCGAGTATAGTACTAATACATATTGTGATCACATAGCTAAGGAAATGGCTTCTTTTGCTTGTAAGAATAACCATTATAAGCTTGATCTACCCCACGTGGAACTCAGCGGGTTAAACTTGGCCCAACCCGAAGAGAAAGCGTGGGTTGAGGCTCGAGCAAATGTGGCATGGGCTCTTGAGAATTATGGTGGCTTTGAGGCCATCTACGATAGGGTTGGGGGACGACTCCGAGATGAGCTCCTCGGGTGGGCTATGCCTGAATTCTTCGCCGTGCCCGATCTTGAAAAACTACATGATGCCACTAAAGTCCCATATCATGGTTTTTGGTTTCAGAAGAAAGGATTTCCGTTCTCGAGCTATCAATTAAGCGATCCAAATTCTCTGGTTGCGATTCAAGATTACTCTGCTGTCATATGGCCTGAAGGGAATAATTTCTTTTGGTAACCCTTCTTTATTATCTGATCTTATTATGCTTTTGAAGAAACTTGAGTAAACATAGGATCATTAATTTTTTGGAACCTCACCTCTAAGTTTCTTAAATTATAGGTTGCACCTCTTCTACTTTTGAAATTACAAAAACCTCCCCTATAAGTTGAGTACATTTCGTAACATTCATGCAAAAAATCCCCCAAAAAACTTTACTCCAAGCAAGTGGGTATTTTAGTGCATGAATGTTATGAAATGTAAACTTAACGTTTTTGTAATTTCAAAAGTAAGAGGGATGCAACATGTAATTATGCTAACTTCCTGGGGAATCTTTGGTATTTTATTTCTTATAAAATATTCATGTTTTGATGATTGAATTTCTTTGGTTAGCAACGCAGCTTGGAAGTATGCCAGTCATATGCAGGAGCTCGTCCAAATGATTCATATGATGATTTTTGAGAGTTTGGGTTTGAAGGATCAATATCACTCGCATATTGAATCTTTGACATATTCGATGAGGTTCTCAAAATACAATTATGACGATAGTTTTGTTAAGAAACGCAAACTTGTTTTGCCATCGCACAAAGACCCAAATTTTATAAGCATCATTTCTCAGCACAAACTCGAAGGGCTTCAAATAGAAACTTTTGATGGTCATTGGATCCATATTGCACCAAAGCCGCATGCATTTGTTGTCTTACTTGGGGAAGCTTTTATGGTAAATATATTTTAAGGCATTATATATATACACATATATGAACTAAAGTTCGATTTTTTATGTCGATTATTACTTTAATTTTCTTTTGTCATGACAAATTAAACTTCATTTTTATTTTTATTTTGGGAATTTGAGGCATGGTCTAATGGACGGTTCCGAGCTCCAAAACATCATGTAAAAGTGGAGAGATTTGACACGTGATACTCTATGGTATATAGCACATTTCCAAGTCAAAAAGATAACATGATAGAAATTCCAAAAGAGCTAGTTGACAAGGAGCATCCACCATTGTTCAAGCCTTTCAATTATTATGAATATTTAATTTTCCGCTTCCCTGAAGAAGGGGAGAAACATGAAGATACACTCAAAGCTTACTGTGGAGTTGAAGAAATTGAAGCATGAGATCGAGACTCAGTGTTGTATTGTTGTTGTTAAGAGCTACTTATCCTTGTGCTTTCCTTTCTATCTGCATATCTTGTTGTATTCTATCAAGAAAAGCACCTTATATTTTTGATGTACGTTACTATTATCGAGTTTGTTTTTCAAATAAAGGCCTATGAATGGATCTGGTAATTTTCGTAAATTGATATGCTCTGTCAATGGCCACAATAAATCTTTTTGTGAATCATGCAAATTTTGTATTTTTTTTGTTTGTTTGTTCTTCATTTTTGCCTTATTTTCAATATCTATATTCACGGGAAGTTTATCGGGAGCTTTCATGTAAGTTTTCAAAATTATAGATTGTAACTCTCTATGTTCAAATTACAAAAATCTCCACCTCTTAGTTTTCTTTTTATAACAAGTTTTTTTTTTTTTTTACTGAAGGAGAGATTCAAAGAGCAACCACTCTCGAGTTTTGCTTAGTGATAAATGTTCATATGGTAGCATGTATAATGTTCCTGCATGCATTTAAAATGTCTTTCACAACAATTTAAGCAACTATCGAGTTGTGACTATTGAGAACTGCCATCTTATTCTTACTACGGTGGTTCAAGGAATTATTGGTGCTGATGTGCACCCATGGATTCATAGGCATTTTTGGGGTGCGTTCAGAGGAGGCTCCACTAAGGAGAAGTGGAGTTAGTGAGGTCAAAGTCCAACCCATGATCATAGGGGTGGAGGAATCCGCCGGCGCGCGATTCGCGCTTCGTAAGCGCCGGGCACGGTCAAGACCGCACCTCACTACTGGGGCGCGGTTAGCCGTGTCCTCCCGCACCTTGCCTTGCAGGGGATTCGGCCGAAACCCTAAAGTCTCTCCTCCCTCTCTCATCTCTCAACTTAATTTATCAAATGAGATTATTTGGTAATTTTATAACGCTTGACGATGAATAGTGTTGAACCCGAAGAATAGTAATTTTCTATGGGTTCTAAACTTCTAATCATCACAAATATTAATATTTGACTTTTGATGAACTTGTAAATGAGTCTTGACTTTTGAAATCATGCCATTTGGTCATTCTCTAAATGGTCAAAACAAATAATTGCGGTCATTTTGGAACTTATTTGATAATTTTGATCAATTTTACAATTTTGGGTCTGAGTTTCACTATTCACGATCACACTGCATCTCAAAAAGGCCATTTTCCTGCATTAAACACATTTTCTCGCGTAGATTTCAATCTGACGCGCTCAAAAAGGCATTTCCGACTATTTTTCCGTTGAGATTTTGGCGTTTTAGAGGCGGCTAGTGGCGTCGAATGGCTCGTTCCGTGCATATACTTAGGAGAGAAATTGGACACCCGGGGTGGTCTCGGGATCATAGTGACCCGGGCGGCGTTGATCTTTTGCATGCAGTCGCAATCGTGTGTGCAATCACCGGCCTGCGTGATTGTGCGCCAGTCAAGATCCTCTGAGCGGGATTAATCGCATGGAACATTTCCTGCGCAAGAGGGTGACCGCATATGGCAATCCCGTGCTGGACCACATGCTAGATCCGCGGGAGATCAGTGGAGAATGGAACATAGGGGATAGCTACCCTCATAGTGTTGGTTTTTAATGTTTGTTGACCAGGTCAACAAAAGGTTTTTATATATTAGTTTTTTAGTGGTATTTAATGTTTCGCCACGTGTCAATTTCCTATGATTTTGAATTGCCTATATAAAGGTTTTTCTTTTTCCTGTGAACAGGAGCGAGAGAGAGAGAGAGAGGGAGAAAGTGAGTTGGCGTGAATAGAAGTTTGGAGTTTCTTTTGGCAGAAACTTAGAGAGAGAGAGAGAGGAGAGTGTAGAGAGAGAGTGAGTTTGAGATATTTATTCCCGCAAGAAACTTATCACGCTGATTTATTTTTCCCTCGCCACTCCTCTCGCAGCCAGCTCCCGCAGGAGAGGTTCTCGTTGCCTATACTTGCGCCGTTGGAGCAGCCCGCTCTCGCCATTAACATCTCGCCCAGCTCGCCGGAGCACTCGCACGCGTGGAGGAGAAAGGAGGCAGCCAACTAGCAGCCCGCCATCTCGCAAGTGTTGTTGGCAGTAGAGGAGGGTCTCGCCTGGAGTGTGTGAGCTCGCCGGTGCGAGGGAAGGTGGTGCTCGCAGTGAAGTTGAGGTTGAGGGTGTTGAAGTTGTGAAGTGAGGTGGAGGTGCAACAGGCGAGTGGGAGCCTTGGCTTGGGCGAGTGGGATGGCCCAGGCGAGTGGAAGAAGAGGGGGGCGAGTCCATCAACAGGCGAGTGGAGCTAAGGGGGGAGTTGCCAAGTGGGCTGCCAAGAAGTGAAGGTGGGCCTTGTTGAGTTGGGCTTCCAAGTGGAGAATGAGAGAGGAGGTGTTGCCTTGAGTTGGGCTGCTACCTTGTGCGAGTGGGAGAGTGGAGCTTGGCTGCTGTGTGTGCGAGTGGAAGTGTAGGGGGCTGCTGTGTGTGCGAGTGGAAGTGAAGGGGGGCTGCCAAGAGTGAGGTGCGAGTGGGAGTTGTGCATGGAGGGGGAGCTGCCTTGTAGTTGGCCTTGCCGAGTGGAGCAGGAGGAGGGGGCTGCCATGTGATGTTGGCGAGTGGAAGTGTAGGGGGCTGCTGGGGTGTTGCGAGTGGGAGGTGCGAGTGCACTTGTGTTGTGCTTGCCGAGTGGAGAGTGTGATGTGACATGTGCATGCAAAGGTGGTGTGCGTGTGCATGCAAAAGAATACCCCCCCCCCCCCCCCCCCCCCCCCCCACCCCCACCCTACCTATTTGTGTTTCCTATAAATACCCCCCCCCCCCCCCCCCCTTTAGTAAGAGCAAATGCAAAAGTGATGAGAGAGAGAGATAGAGAAGAGAAGAGTTGAGTGAGAGTGGGAGTGTGCCTACACCCCAAGAGGTCCGACCCCAACCCGCACCTCAGCGAGAGGTGGAGAGTGCACTGTGAGGTGAAGAGTGCAGGGTTGAGTGAGTTGAAGTGGAGAGTGCGTTGACAAGCTCAACGGCACCTAGTGAAGAAGCGGACCTTGTCCGCGGCAAGTTGTTTTTTTTTTCATATATTTCAGCTGACGTGATTCAAGGTGTATGCACCTTGTAGTCAGCTTCTCTCTTGTAAATTGTTTGCCTAGTTATAATACAACCGTCTTTGTTCATCGTTGGTGTCCTTGATCAGAAGCACACAAAAATTTAACATGGTATCAGAGCTAGGTTGCTGAAGCGGCGCGTGCTATCGAGGTTCAAGGTTGACATCCAAGATGGACGGCGGAGGAGGATTTGTGAGAGGACTGGGCATTGAGCTGCTCACCCAGACCAACTACAAGAAGTGGAAGTCATGCATGGAAAGTTACCTGCTTGGAGAGGACCTATGGGAGGTCGTTGGAGGAGAAGAGCAGGCAGAAGTTTTTCCTGTCGATGACAATGGTCCAGCTGTGAGAGCTTGGAGGAAGACCAACGCCAAGGCGGAGTTCACCTTGAAGAGAGCTATCTCTCCTGACTTGTTCGACCACATCATGGGGTGCAAGTCAGCGTCAGAGATCTGGAGTGCCCTTGATGGGCTATTCAACAAGAAGAACGTAGCGCGGCTACAGTTTCTGGAGAATGAGTTGGCGCGGTCCACTCAGGGAGAGTTGTCGATATCCACCTTCTTCTTGAAGGTGAAGAACTTGTGTGCTGAGATCTCGGCTTTGGATCCTGACGAGCCGATCTCAGAAGCGAAGCTGAAGAGACACATACTCAGAGGCCTGAGGAAAGAGTATGTTCCCTTTATCACATCTGTGCAAGGATGGGCTAATCAGCCCACCTTACTGGAGCTAGAGAACCTGCTGTCGTCACAGGAGAGCTTGGCGAAGCAGATGGCAGGAGTGTCTATCTCAGGTGGAGATAGCGAGGCGTTGTTCTCAGGCAAGAGGAAGCCTTGGGACAACAAGAAGAAGAACTCCAGAGATGGACCTTCAACGTCCTCTCAGGGAGTTAGGGAGAACTTCCTCCCCCCATATGACCAGAGGGGGAGACCCCTCTGCTTTGCCTGCAAGAAGTACGGGCACATGGCAAAGGAGTGCCGGTCTAATCTCAAGGCCGGTCATGTTGCTGAGAGAGAGGAAGACCACCGAAGAGGTGGTGACCATCAGAGAGGTGGAAGAAGAGGTGGAGGAAGAGGTCGAGGTCACCAGGGTGGTGAAGGCGGTGATAACTGCTTCTTGGCTGAGATGACGGCAACGTCAGTCGATGCCTTAGCCTCGGTCAGCTTCGAGAACGACTGGATAGTGGACTCCGGTTGCGGGCACCATCTAACTGGAGATGTGTCGAAGTTTGCCTCCTTGAAGGCGTATGGTGGAACTGATGCTATCATCACGGCGGATGATACAGTGCATCCAGTTGAGAAGGAAGGGATGGTATCCCTGGGAAGTGAAGAGAAGCCCGTGACACTGAAGAGTGTGTATCACGTGCCGGGCATGAAGAAGAACCTCTTCTCGGTTGCGAATGCAGTGGATGCAGGATACCACGTGCTGTTCGGACCGAAGGAGGTGAAGTTCCTGAAGAACCTGTCTTCAGTTGATGCTGATGTCACGCTCACCGGGAGAAGGGTGAAGGACTTGTACGTTCTCTCTGCAAGTGCCTATGTGGACAAGCTGAAGACCAACGACAGCGCAGCGATCTGGCATGAGAGGCTAGGTCACGTGGGGATGGACAAGCTAAAGATGATAGCGGCGAAGGGCCTGGTGTCTGGCCTACCCAATCTCTCTTCATGCGGCGACGGTCATGTGTGTGAGGGCTGTCAGTTTGGCAAGTCACATCGACTTCCATTTGACAAGTCGGAGACCAGGTGTAGGGCACCCCTTGAGTGCGTACACGCTGATGTGATGGGACCGTGCGCCACTCTGACCTATGGAGGAAACAAGTATGCGCTTGTCTTGGTGGATGATTACACTCGCTACACGTGGGTGTACTTCATGAGGGAGAAGGCGGAGGTGTTTGAGAAGTTCCAGGAGTGGAAGGAACTAGTGGAGGGGAGGCTGAACCTGAGGGTGAAGAAGTTGAGAAGTGATAACGGGGGAGAGTTTACCTCTAACGCTTTTAACTCTTTCTGCAGGAAGTTTGGCATCCGACGAGAGCTCTCTTGCGCCCACACCCCTCAGCAGAATAGGGTGGCAGAGAGGAAGATCCGCTATCTGGTGGAAACTACCAGGAGTTGGCTACATGCCAAGGGGATTCCCAAAGCCCTATGGGCGGAGGGAATGGCATGTGCCACCCATGTGATCAACCGGCTACCTCTGAGTCCCAACAGGATGGTGTCTCCACACCAACTCATGTTCGGGGAGAAGCCAGATGTGAGTCACATGAGGGTGTTTGGCTCTACCTGCTTCGTGCACATTCCAGAGGCTGAGAGAACCAAGTTGGAGCCGAAGGCGAGGAAGTGTGTCTTCATCGGCTACGGCGAGAGGAAGAAGGGATGGAAGTGCATGAACCCGCAGACCCACAAGTTCGTCGTCTCGCACGACGTTGTGTTTGACGAACTGATCTCGTATCAGGGAGTTTCTTCTGTGGTGCTGCCGGAGAGTGGAGAATCAAGCAGGGTAGGAGAAGAGAGAGTCACTGAGGACTCTATGGTGGAGTTGGAGTTATCTCCAAGTGCCCCATCGCCATCTGGCTCAAGGGGAGCATCTGGCTCAGGGGGAGCTTCTGGCTCAGGTGGAGCTTCAAGCTCTAGAAGCAGGGGGAGCGCTGCTTCAAGAGAACTTGAAGGAGGAGCTGGAGAGGAGGAGTCTACCAGAGCGGTAGAAAGTGGCCAAGCCTTGAGGAGGTCGAAGCGGACCATCGTCCCGCCTGCTCGCTATAAGGAGGGGAACTTCGTTAGTTTGGTCTCTTGCTTCTTTGCAGGACCACTCGACGAGAGGGAACCTGCCCGCTTTGAAGATGCTATTGGCACCAAGGAGTGGGACGTGGCCATGGATGAGGAGATGGAGGCCCTGAAAAAGAACGAGACATGGGACCTTGTTCCCATGGTGGAGGGCATCAAGCCTGTCACCTGCAAGTGGGTGTACAAGGTGAAGAAGAGAGCTGATGGAGAAGTGGAGCGGTACAAGGCTAGGCTTGTCGCTCGAGGTTTCTCACAAACCTATGGAGAGGACTATGAGGAGACGTTCAGTCCTGTGGCGAAGATGACGTCGGTGAGGACGGTCATTGCCCTAGCAGCGTGCAGAGGGTGGAAGCTGTGGCAGCTGGATGTGAAGAACGCGTTCCTATACGGAGAGATAGACAAGGACATATTCATGGTGCAACCACCTGGATACGTGTCCAAGTCTCAGCCGCATCACGTCTGCAAGCTGAAGAAGGCCCTCTATGGGTTGAAACAGGCGCCGAGAGCCTGGTATGGGAATATTGCAGAGTATCTGCAGTTCTGTGGTTACGATGCCTCAGACTCAGACTCTAGCATGTTCGTGAAGAAGAGTGGAGATCTTCACGTGTTGGTGCTGATGTACGTCGATGACATGATCGTGACAGGGAACAACGGTGAAGAGGTCGCGGCGCTGAGACAGCAGCTAGCAATCCGATTTGAGATGAAGGATCTTGGTGAACTTCACCATTTCCTTGGACTTCAAGTGGAGAAGAGAAGTGGCGGGCTGCTCGTGACCCAGAAGGCGTATGCCGAGAAGATCGTCGAGAGGTTCGGCATGAAGGAGGGGAAGAGCAGCTCCGTTCCACTGGAGGTTGGGCTGAAGCTTCGGAAGGAAGAAGGGAGGATTCTTCCTGATCCGAAGGTCTTCCGGGCACTGGTGGGGAGCCTAATCTATCTGACTATCACAAGGCCGGACATCGCCTTTGCTGTCGGCCGAGTGAGTCGGTACATGCAGGAGCCACGGAAGCCTCATCTGGAGGCAGCTAAGGGGATACTGAAGTATGTGAAGGGCACCCTGGAGATGGGGTTGTTCTATGGAGGGAGGACCGACTTCAAGCTGCATGGATACACAGATGCAGACTACGCAGGAGACGCTGATGACCGCAAGTCGACATCGGGTTACGTGTTCATGTGTGGAGCCACTGCCATCTCGTGGTGCAGCAAGAAGCAGGACTCCATTTCCCTCTCCACCACTGAGGCCGAGTACAAGGCGTCGTCCTTAGCATCTCAGGAGTGTGTCTGGCTGAGGAGGCTGGTGGAAGATGTGGATGAGAAGGTCAGCGGACCTACTGTGCTGCGTGGCGACAACGAGAGCGCTCTGAAGCTGGCAACCAACCCAGTGTGTCACGCAAGGACGAAGCACATAGAGATCGAGCACCACTTCATCCGAGAGAAGGTGTTGGGTGGCTCGCTTGCGGTGGAGCACGTGCGGAGTGAAGAGAACCTCGCAGACATATTCACAAAGCCCCCATCTGCGGGGCCGTTCAAGAAACTTCGCGCTTGCCTCGGAGTCGTCCCTGAAGCTCACTTCAAGGGGGAGTGTTGAAGTTGTGAAGTGAGGTGGAGGTGCAACAGGCGAGTGGGAGCCTTGGCTTGGGCGAGTGGGATGGCCAGGCGAGTGGAAGAAGAGGGGGGCGAGTCCATCAACAGGCGAGTGGAGCTAAGGGGGGAGTTGCCAAGTGGGCTGCCAAGAAGTGAAGGTGGGCCTTATTGAGTTGGGCTTCCAAGTGGAGAATGAGAGAGGAGGTGTTTCCTTGAGTTGGGCTGCTACCTTGCGCGAGTGGGAGAGTGGAGCTTGGCTGCTGTGTGTGCGAGTGGAAGTGTAGGGGGCTGCTGTGTGTGCGAGTGGAAGTGAAGGGGGGCTGCCAAGAGTGAGGTGCGAGTGGGAGTTGTGCATGGAGGGGGAGCTGCCTTGTAGTTGGCCTTGCCGAGTGGAGCAGGAGGAGGGGGCTGCCATGTGATGTTGGCGAGTGGAAGTGTAGGGGGCTGCTGGGGTGTTGCGAGTGGGAGGTGCGAGTGCACTTGTGTTGTGCTTGCCGAGTGGAGAGTGTGATGTGACATGTGCATGCAAAGGTGGTGTGCGTGTGCATGCAAAAGAATACCCCCCCCACCCCCACCCTACCTATTTGTGTTTCCTATAAATACCCCCCCCCCCTTTAGTAAGAGCAAATGCAAAAGTGAAGAGAGAGAGAGATAGAGAAGAGAAGAGTTGAGTGAGAGTGGGAGTGTGCCTACACCCCAAGAGGTCCGACCCCAACCCGCACCTCAGCGAGAGGTGGAGAGTGCACTGTAAGGTGAAGAGTGCAGGGTTGAGTGAGTTGAAGTGGAGAGTGCGTTGACAAGCTCAACGGCACCTAGTGGAGAAGCGGACCTTGTCCGCGGCAAGTTGTTTTTTTTTTTCATATATTTCAGCTGACGTGATTCAAGGTGTATGCACCTTGTAGTCAGCTTCTCTCTTGTAAATTGTTTGCCTAGTTATAATACAACCGTCTTTGTTCATCGTTGGTGTCCTTGATCAGAAGCACACAAAAATTTAACAGAGGGTGCGTGAGGTTGAGCTCTCGCCGAGGGTTGGAGCTCGCAGGTGGTAGAGCTCGCCGAGAGTAGTAGGTGATCTCCGGGTGTGTTCGCGAGTGGGAGGCGGTGTGATTGCCGGGTTGACATTTCTCCGTGGAGAGTGTTCGAGTAGTGGCGTGCTCGCAAATTAGAAGCGGGGAGATAGTGGTATAGTGAAGTCGCGTGTCGTACATAACGCTTCCAACAAGTGGTATCAGTGGGAGGTTCTAAACCTTTGTCGGTGACTCGGAAGGTTTGAGGAGTAGAAGCCATGGAGATGGGCGGAGCTATGCCGGGGCAAGTCCCCAAGCTGACGAAGACCAACTATGGGAACTGGAGCATCCAGATGAAAGTGCTATTTGCCTCCAAGGAGTTGTGGGATGTAGTGGAGAATGGGTATGAGGAACGCACTGCTGCGGTAGAGGCGACGTTGACTAATGCCCAGAAGACGGCATTGAGAGAAGCAAGGAAGGCAGACAAGAAGGCTTTGTTCTTGTTATACCAAGGGGTTGACGAGGCGACCTTCGAGAAGATCTCAGATGCGAGAACCTCTAAGGAGGCATGGGAGGTGTTGCAACGCTCCATGCAAGGGGTTGAGAAGGCAAAGAAGGTGAAGCTACAGTCCCTCCGTACGGAGTATCAAGTGACGAAGATGCAGAGCACCGAGAAGGTTGGTGACTATGTGACCCGTCTGCGGACGCTCACAAACGAGATGAAGAGAAATGGGGAGACAATCGAGGATGTGAGCTTCATGGAGAAGCTACTGAGATCCATGGCCAAGAAGTTCCGCCAAATAGTGGTGGCGATCGAAGAATCGAAGGACCTCAGCGTGATGGCCGTTGACGAGCTTGTAGGCTCTTTGCAAGCTCATGAGTACAGGATGCTGCAGGATGACGAGGAAGCGAGTGGCTTGGGAAAAGCACTCCATACCCAGTTGAACTTTGGGGAAAGTTCAGGAAGAGGAGGCGATCAGCGTGGCCGAGGTCACCAATGAAGAGGTAGAGGAAGAAGAGGAGGTAGAGATCAAGGGAGAAATCAGAACTACCAGAAAGAGGCAGAGCGACCTCAAGGAGGTTGGCAAGAAGGAAGAGGTAGAGGAAGAGGCCGAGGAAGAGGCCGAGGAGATATGTCCCAGATACAATGTTACAACTGTAACAAGTATGGGCATATGAGCTACGACTGCTGGAGCCCGAGGAAGAGAGAAGAAGCTAACCACTATGCGGAGGCTAGGAATAATGAGAACAATGCTGGGGGTGGAAACCCGATGATGTTCCTAACCTACCGAGGTGCGGAAGAAGGGAGAAGTGAAGTGTGGTACCTGGACACAGGGGCGAGCAACCACATGTGTGGAGATAGAGAGATGTTCACAAACCTTGAACCCATTGGGGGTGAGGTTAGTTTCGGGGATGCGTCAAAGATCTCCTTGGAACCAACCCTTCCCAAGGTGCCCATGGGGGTCTATTTATAGACTTTCCCAAAAATGGACTGCGGATAGCCAAGATCTTGCTATCCGCAGTCCAAACATGACCACGAACGATCAACGCATGAGGGGGAGCGAGTGAGACCCGAGATGCCCACTTCCCCCCTCACGAGAGGCCATGCCGGTCTCCCCCCAATGTGCCCAAAAGGGGGGTGGCGAGTGGGAGGGCCCCTCCCACTCGCTCGGCGAGTGGGAGTGCCCCTCCCACTCGCCCGGGTGAGTGGGAGGGTCTCTCCCACTCGCCTAAGGGTGATTGGCGAGTGGGAGGCCCCTCCCACTCGCCCGAAGAGAGTCGGGGGAGCGGGTGCTCCCCCCGCCTTCCCTGCGGCCTCTCTTTGCCTTGGTCGGTTTCGACCGCCCCATGTGGTCGTTTTGTCCGTCCTGGCCACCCTTGCTATCTTGGCTTCATCCGGGTCGGGTCGCACTGACTCGGGAAATATGAGGGTTGTACACAATCCCCGCTCTTTGCGAGCTTGCCCCAAGCTCGGAAAGAAAGTCCAACCCACCTATTTGACGAGTAGGTGGGACCTTAGGGGAATCCACGAAAGGATCCGTCATCGGGGAACCTCTGCCAAGCTTTTCAGCTGAAATTACTTTGAGACGAAGGGAAAACCCTTCTCCTATACACACCCCTCCTGCGAGCCAAGCTCAACAGGAGGTGGAGAAAGCTCAACACCCGAGGTCGGACTAAGCTCGACCGAAGGTGGAGGGAGACTCGACACCTCTAGTCGAGCTGAACTCGACCCGAGGTGGGGAACGAACCTTTCTCCACTAAACACCCCTCCGGTGAGCCGAGCTCAACAAGAGGTGGAGAAAGCTCAACACCTGAGGTCGGACTAAGCTCGACCGAAAGTGGAGGGAAACTCAACACCTCTAGTAGAGTTGAACTCGACCCGAGGTGGGGAACGAACCTTTCTCCACTAAACACCCCTCCAGCGAGCCGAGCTCAACAGGAGGTGGAGAAAGCTCAACACCTGAGGTCGGACTAAGCTCGACCGAAAGTGGAGGGAAACTCAACACCTCTAGTCGAGTTGAACTCGACCCGAGGTGGGGAACGAACCTTTCTCCACTAAACACCCCTCCGGCGAGCCGAGCTCAACAGGAGGTGGAGAAAGCTCAACACCCGAGGTCGGACTGAGCTCGACCGAAGGTGGAGGGAGACTCGACACCTCTAGTCGAGCTGAACTCGACCCGAGGTGGGGAACGAACCTTTCTCCACTAAACACCCCTCCGGCGAGCCGAGCTCAACAGGAGGTGGAGAAAGCTCAACACCTGAGGTCGGACTAAGCTCGACCGAAAGTGGAGGGAAACTCAACACCTCTAGTCGAGCTGAACTCGGCCTGAGGTGGAAGGTGGGAAGTCCACACCTACCAGGGAACCGAGCTCACCTGGAAGGGGAGGGGACTCCACACCTACCAGGGAGCCGAGCTCACCTGGAGGGGGAGGAAACTCCACACCTACCAGGGAGCCGAGCTCACCTGGAGGGGGAGAGAACTCCACACCTACCAGGGAGCCGAGCTCACCTGGAGGGGGAGGAAACTCCACACCTACCAGGGAGCCGAGCTCACCTGGAGGGGGAGAGAACTCCACACCTACCAGGGAGCCGAGCTCACCTGAACGGGGAGGGGACTCCACACCTACCAGGGAGCCGAGCTCACATGGAGGGGGAGAGAACTCCACACCTACCAGGGAGCCGAGCTCACCTGGAGGGGGAGGAAACTCCACACCTACCAGGGAGCCGAGCTCACCTGGAGGGGAGGAAACTCCACACCTACCAGGGAGCCGAGCTCACCTAGAGGGGGAGAGAACTCCACACCTACCAGGGAGCCGAGCTCACCTGGAGGGGGAGGAAACTCCACACCTACCAGGGAGCCGAGCTCACCTGGAGGGGGAGGAAACTCCACACCTACCAGGGAGCCGAGCTCACCTGGAGGGGGAGAGAAATCCACACCTACCAGGGAGCCGAGCTCACCTGGAGGGGGAGGAAACTCCACACCTACCAGGGAGCCGAGCTCACCTGGAGGGGGAGGAAACTCCACACCTACCAGGGAGCCGAGCTCACCTGGAGGGGGAGAGAACTCCACACCTACCAGGGAGCCGAGCTCACCTGGAAGGGGAGGAAACTCCACACCTACCAGGGAGCCGAGCTCACCTGGAGGGGGAGAGAACTCCACACCTACCAGGGAGCCGAGCTCACCTGGAGGGGGAGGAAACTCCACACCTACCAGGGAGCCGAGCTCACCTGGAGGGGGAGGAAACTCCACACCTACCAGGGAGCCGAGCTCACCTGGAAGGGGAGGAAACTCCACACCTACCAGGGAGCCGAGCTCACCTGGAGGGGGAGAGAACTCCACACCTACCAGGGAGCCGAGCTCACCTGGAAGGGGAGGGGACTCCACACCTACCAGGGAGCCGAGCTCACCTGGAGGGGGAGCGAACTCCACACCTACCAGGGAGCCGAGCTCACCTGGAGGGGGAGGAAATTCCACACCTACCAGGGAGCCGAGCTCACCTGGAGGGGGAGGAAACTCCACACCTACCAGGGAGCCGAGCTCACCTGGAGGGGGAGAGAACTCCACACCTACCAGGGAGCCGAGCTCACCTGGAGGGGGAGGAAACTCCACACCTACCAGGGAGCCGAGCTCACCTGGAGGGGGAGGAAACTCCACACCTACCAGGGAGCCGAGCTCACCTGGAGGGGGAGAGAACTCCACACCTACCAGGGAGCCGAGCTCACCTGGAGGGGGAGGAAACTCTACACCTACCAGGGAGCCGAGCTCACCTGGAGGGGGAGGAAACTCCACACCTACCAGGGAGCCGAGCTCACCTGGAGGGGGAGAGAACTCCACACCTACCAGGGAGCCGAGCTCACCTGGAGGGGGAGGAAACTCCACACCTACCAGGGAGCCGAGCTCACCTGGAGGGGGAGAGAACTCCACACCTACCAGGGAGCCGAGCTCACCTGGAGGGGGAGGAAACTCCACACCTACCAGGGAGCCGAGCTCACCTGGAGGGGGAGGAAACTCCACACCTACCAGGGAGCCGAGCTCACCTGGAGGGGGAGAGAACTCCATACCTACCAGGGAGCCGAGCTCACCTGGAGGGGGAGGGAAATCAACACTTTCTCGAACTACCGGGGGCGGAGGACCAGTTCACATCCCAGGTGCTTACCTTCACTGAGGGGCGGAGGGATTCAACCATCTTACCGAACCGATCGTCCTTCTTGAAATCTCACCTGCCGCGAGTCAACCTGATGAACCTCCCATCTGTCGGCATGACTGAGCCTGGAGAATGGTCTATAGTCAGGGATCTTACCGATTGGAGGCGGAAGTACCCGTCCGCATCCTAGGTGCTTACCTTCACCTGGAGGCAGAGGAACTCAACGCCTTCCCAACCTGACTGGAGGTGGAAGTACCCATCCACGTCCCAGGGGCTTAGCTCACCTGGATGCAGAGGAACTCAACGCCTTCCCAATTCAATTGGAGGCGGAAGTACCCATCCACGTCCTAGGGGCCCAGCTTACCTGGAGGTAGAGGAACTCAATGCCTTCCCAGTCCGACTGGAGGTGGAAGTACCCATCCACGTCCTAGGGGCTTAGCTCACCTGGATGCAGAGGAACTCAACGCCTTCCCAATCCAATTGGAGGCGGAAGTACCCATCCACGTCCTAGGGGCCTAGCCTACCTGGAGGTAGAGGAACTCAACGCCTTCCCAGCCCAGCTACCAAGTAGCGAGTCGACCCGATGAGCCTCCCATCTGCCGGCATGACTGAGCCCGGAGAATGGTCTCTAGTCGGGGATACTACCGATTGGAGGCGGAAGTACCCGTCCGCGTCCTAGGTGCTTACCTTCACCTGGAGGCAGAGGAACTCAACGCCTTCCCAACCTGACTGGAGGTGGAAGTACCCATCCACGTCCTAGGGGCTTAGCTCACCTGGATGCAGAGGAACTCAACGCCTTCCCAATCCAATTGGAGGCGGAAGTACCCATCCACGTCCTAGGGGCCTAGCCTACCTGGAGGTAGAGGAACTCAACGCCTTCCCAGCCCAGCTACCAAGTAGCGAGTCGACCCGATGAGCCTCCCATCTGCCGGCATGACTGAGCCCGGAGAATGGTCTCTAGTCGGGGATACTACCAAATGGGAGCGGAGTACCCATCCACGTCCTAGGTGCTTACCTTCACCTGGAGGCAGAGGAACTCAACACTTACCCCAAGCCACTTAGTCAAGGCGTTACCTGAAACCTCTTCATTCATCGTCGAGGAGCTACCTGCTTATTACAACGTGCCCCTCTGGGCCTACTTGGTCACATGCACCTTGACCATCTCTTTCCTCATCTCCTCCACTTTCTCTGTCTTCTTATTCCTTTCCTTTCTCCTGGTCCTTCCTGCTTCCTTGGTCAACCTGCAGGTGGGAGACTTGCCTCTGGAACCGATCTGCGTAGCTTCGTGGTGTCTCCCCGTGCTTTTGTTGAATCAGGAACAGGGACTACGCCCCCTTCCTGTTGAGACGGAGGCATCCTCCCTGCCCCCTCACTCGGGGCAGCTGGCCCTAGGAGAGCCGTTGAAGAGCGCTTGCGCTTGAAGGCTCAAGCCTTCCTCAGAGGCTGGCCCCTTCCCTTGCCAACACGCTTGCTATATCTCCATCAAAGACGGCGATGCGAGCACAGGTGTTGGCGATGCCGTGTACTCGCCCTGAGGGGGGAGTGCAAACCGCAAGACTTCCCGGATTGACTTCTTGAACTCCTCGAAGTCACCTTTCTTCATGCACTCCCCGGCAGGGGTGAGTCCCCCAGCTCATCGCTTCCAGCCATGAGACTTGCCCAGAGCTTTCCGAACTAGCTGCGTCCACGCTCACCGCACCATAATGTTGAAACCAGTAACCCGGTTTCGACGTTCGCAAGGGGGATGCAGCTAACCCTTACTTGACCTGAGCGAGACCCTTGACCAGTCACTAAGAACTAGGAGAACTTGCCCTTGAAGAGCACGTGAGTCTAGAAACGAACCCCTTAAGCTTCAGCGAGGAGGTCTCACCACATACCCGGAAGATCTTAGAGCGCTTCCCCTCCCATGCCAATGTTGAGCCTGGGCACCTTGGAGGGCACTAAGGAACACCTCACCGACCACCTTCAACGTCAAGGGGAGGGGAGGGGTAGTGCTTGCTCACACACGAGGGAGGGGGTAGGAACCAACCCTTCCCAAGGTGCCCATGAGGGTCTATTTATAGACTTTCCCAAAAATGGACTGCGGATAGCCAAGATCTTGCTATCCGCAGTCCAAACATGACCACGAACGATCAACGCATGAGGGGGAGCGAGTGGGACCCGAGATGCCCACTTCCCCCCTCACGAGAGGCCATGCCGGTCTCCCCCCAATGTGCCGGGCGAGTGGGGGAATCCCTCCCACTCGCCCAAAAGGGGGGGTGGCGAGTGGGAGGGCCCCTCCCACTCGCCCCCAAGGTGGCCGGCGAGTGGGAGGGCTCCTCCCACTCGCTCGGCGAGTGGGAGTGCCCCTCCCACTCGCCCGGGTGAGTGGGAGGGTCTCTCCCACTCGCCTAAGGGTGATTGGCGAGTGGGAGGCCCCTCCCACTCGCCCGAAGAGAGTCGGGGGAGCGGGTGCTCCCCCCGCCTTCCCTGCGGCCTCTCTTTGCCTTGGTCGGTTTCGACCGCCCCATGTGGTCGTTTTGTCCGTCCTGGCCACCCTTGCTATATTGGCTTCATCCGGGTCGGGTCGCACTGACTCGGGAAATATGAGGGTTGTACAGTGCTAGGGTTGAAGACCAACATCTTGAGCATTGGGCAGTTAGTGGAGAGAGGCTACTGCGTCCAGATGAAGGATGGGTCTCTGGCAATGAAGAATGGTCAAGGGAAGGAAGTAGTGAAGGTGGAGATGATGGCGAACCGTCTCTTCACGCTGAAGATGGATGCTCGAGAGACAGCTTGTCTCGCGAGAACGGAGGAAGAGGAAGAAGCATGGCTATGGCACCATAGGATGGGCCATTTGGGTTTCACGGGGTTGAGGCTGCTATCTAACTCAAGGATGGTGACAGATCTGCCAATAATCTCACCACCTCAGAAGGTGTGTGAAGCTTGCACGAAGGGGAAGCAGAAGAGGCAGAGTTTTGAAGGAGGGAAGTCCTGGAGAGCAAGGAGGCAGCTTGAACTGGTTCACTCGGACATTGCGGGTCCGTTTGAGACCACCTCAGTGGGCGGAAGCAGATACTATATCACCTTCACGGATGACTTCAGTCGGAAGTGTTGGGTGTATTTTTTGAAGGAGAAGGCTGAGGCACTTGACAAGTTCAAGGAGTTCAAGGCGATGGCGGAGAAGGAGAGTGGTCAGCCACTGAAGGTGCTGAGGACAGATCGGGGTGGGGAGTACACCTCGAGGCTGTTTGATGCTTTCTGCAAGGAGAATGGGATCTCACACCAGCTGACGGCGGCGTACTCACCGCAGCAGAACGGAGTGGCAGAGAGGAAGAACCTCACCATCATGAACATGGCGAGGAGCATGGTGAAGGAGAAGGGGCTACCGAAGAGTTTCTGGGAGGAAGGAGTACAATGTGCGGTGTATCTACTGAACAGATGCCGTTTGAAGCATGGAATGGCTGGAAGCCAAGCGTGAAGCACCTAAGGGTCTTCGGGTGTGTAGCTCATGCTCACATCCCGGAACAGAGAAGAAATAAGCTCGACGATAGGAGCGAGAAGTGTATCTTTGTTGGCTACGCTCTGGAGAGCAAGGCTTACAAGCTTTACAACCCGGTGACAGAGAAGGTCATAGTCTCAAGAGACGTGGTGTTTGAAGAAAGCAGCAGCTGGAGCTGGGATGAGAAGACGAGGAGCATGAAGGGCATATTCTTCGAGGATGAAGATGAAGGTCATGAGGCTGGAGCCGAGGATGGTGGAGAGGAGCCACCATCACCACCGAGTGGAGGTTCAGGGGGAGCTCGCACTCCCAACTCAAGTGGAGGAAGTTCTAGTGGAGCAAGCACTAGTGGAAGCAAGGATGATCGTCCTCAACCTATGATGAGAAGGATGGAGGAGATCTATGAGGAGACGGCGCCGACACTTAACAATTTTTCTTTATATTGTTTTTTGGCAGATTGCGAGCCGCACTCCTACGATGAAGCTGCCCAGGAGAAAACTTGGAGGACGGCGATGGATGCTGAGATAGCCTCCATAAAGAAGAATGACACCTGGAGGCTGGTCGATCCACCCGCAGGCCACAAACCCCTCGGGGTGAAGTGGGTCTACAAGGTGAAGAAGAACAAGGAAGGAGCTGTGGAGAAGCACAAGGCGAGACTCGTCGTGAAGGGCTACAGGCAAGTCCAAGGAGTGGACTACGACGAGGTCTATGTCCCAGTGGCGAAGATTGACACCATCAGGTTGATCATCGCACTGGCAGCTCACCATGGGTGGAAGGTCTCGCAGATGGACGTGGTGTCGGCCTACCTCAATGGCTACTTGGAGGAAGATGTGTACATCGAGCAGCCTCCTGGATATGAAGTGAGGGGGAAAGAGAGGAAGGTGTGCAAGTTGAACAAGGCGCTATATGGCTTGAAGCAAGGGGCTCGCGCATGGAATGGAAGGATAGATGCATACCTCCATAAGCACGGCTACAGGAAGTGTCCCTACGAATATGCTTTGTATCTGAAGGTGGAAGAGAATGGTGACATCATGATCGTATGCTTGTACGTAGACGATATGATATTCACCGGGAACAATCCGGCCATGTTCGAAGAGTTCAAGAAGATGATGAAGAAAGAGTTCGAGATGACGGACTTGGGAGAGTTGACCTATTTCTTGGGTGTCGAGGTGAAACAGGATGAAGGCGGCATCTTCATCTCGCAGAAGAAGTACGCGGAGGAGATCTTGAAGAAGTTCAGGATGGAGAATAGCAAGGCTATCTCCACTCCCGCTGATCCCGGAACAAAGTTGAGGAAGGACTCGAAGGAGGAAGGAGTTGACCCAACCATGTTCAAGAGCCTGGTTGGGAGTCTAAGGTATCTGACCTTCACCCGACCAGATATTATGTACGCTGTTGGAGTAGTGAGCAGGTACATGGAGGATCCAAAGCAGGATCACTTCACGGCTGCGAAGAGGATCCTGAGGTATGTGAACGGGACGAGAGGTCATGGTCTGATGTACTCCACTGGAGAGGAGTTGAAGTTAGTCGGCTACTCGGATAGCGACTACGGAGGGGACGCGAACGATCGGAAGAGCACTTCCGGGTATGCGTTCAATATGGGAACCGCGACGTTCTCATGGAGCTCGAAGAAGAAGGCTACTATAGCCTTGTCATCAAGCGAAGTGGAGTATATAGCGGCAGCGGCATGCGCCTGCCAAGCCATCTGGCTCAGGAAGTTATTGGATGAGTTGCATCATGGACAGGAAGGGCCAACGACAGTGTTAGTGGATAACATGTCGGCCATCCAGCTCGTGAAGAACCCGGTGCTGCATGGGAGGAGCAAGCACATCGAGACGAGGTATCATTTCCTCCGTGAGCAGGTGGAGCAGAAGACCGTGGAAGTGGTGTGTGCGGATATTTTCACTAAGGCTTTGAAGGTGGAGACGTTCGTGAAGCTCAAAGGCAAACTCGACATGTGCTGCCAAGTTTGAGGGGGAGTTTGTTGGTTTTTAATGTTTGTTGACCAGGTCAACAAAAGGTTTTTATATATTAGTTTTTTAGTGGCATTTAATGTTTCGCCACGTGTCAATTTCCTATGATTTTTTTCTTTTTCCTGTGAAAGGAGCGAGAGAGAGAGAGAGAGAGAGAGAGAGAGAGAGAGAGGGAGAAAGTGAGTTGGCGTGAATAGAAGTTTGGAGTTTCTTTTGGCAGAAACTTAGAGAGAGAGAGAGAGGAGAGTGTAGAGAGAGAGTGAGTTTGAGATATTTATTCCCGCAGAAACTTATCTCGCTGATTTATTTTTCCCTCGCCACTCCTCTTGCAGCCAGCTCCCGCAGGAGAGGTTCTCGCTGCCTATACTCGCGCCGTTGGAGCAGCCCGCTCTCGCCATTAACATCTCGCCCAGCTCGCCGGAGCACTCGCCCGCGTGGAGGAGAAAGGAGGCAGCCAGCTAGCAGCCAGCTAGCAGCCCGCCATCTCGCAAGTGTTGTTGGCAGTAGAGGAGGGTCTCGCCTGGAGTGTGTGAGCTCGCCGGTGCGAGGGAAGGTGGTGCTCGCAGTGAAGTTGAGGTTGAGGGTGCGTGAGGTTGAGCTCTCGCCGAGGGTTGGAGCTCGCAGGTGGTAGAGCTCGCCGGGAGTAGTAGGTGATCTCCGGGGTGTGTTCGCGAGTGGGACGCAGTGTGATTGCCGGGTTGACATTTCGCAGTGGAGAGTGTTCGAGTAGTGGCGTGCTCGCAAATTAGAAGCGGGGAGATAGTGGTATGCGTGTCGTACATAACGCTTCCAACACATAGTAGTCTCCTTATTTTGGGAAGAGGTTGGAACTGTGTTGCAATTGCTTAGACATAAGGACTGAGACGCAATCGAGGTTTTATTGTTAGGTAACTACACCAGTCGGTAGGCACTGAGCTCCTTAAAAGGTCGGGTATGGAACACGAGTGATGACACTGAGTTTGTGCCCAGATCCATGAGCTGAATGAGTGTCATTCCATTAGATCGACCGGCATATTTAAGCTCTAAGATAATCATATGTTGCAAGATAGTATTTTAATCATATTTTCGGATTTTAAAGCACGAGGAACATCAGCATAATTGAGAAGAGGGAATACTTGTAGTCAGGGCGGATCCAGGAACATCATCAATTAATAGACTTTTTAGAGGCGATCGCTGGCCGCAGTTCACAACATCGATAATTGATTGCTTTTCGTTGCGACGATCAACCAACAGATCACATGCGGCTCAGTCAGTATGTGTTTCTGCTGTCTCTTCCTATCGTTCTCTACCTAGGTGCATACTATCTAGCATTTATTTAAATGTTTTGTTGTAACATTTTCAAGTATTGAAAAAGCAGCCTAAAGCGGCTTCTTTTTACTTGGGTTTCCTCCTGCGCATCTCATTTTTCTTACATAATAAAACACGATTCAGTTTTCAATTCCTATCACCAGTGTGCAGCCTACGACAATGAAGGTGCGCGGTCCCTGCGCGATGTCCCCATGCAAATTATTTTTTGCCGCACATTAGGTGCACATTGGGAGCGGTCGAAGATATATATAGTTGCAGCACACTGCACACTGGGGGGGAGTATTGTCGTATTGGTGCCGCAGAAAGACCGCGCTTTTGTTAAATTTTTGTATGCTATTAAGTACAAAAAAACAACGATGAACAAAACAAAGTACTCTCTTTATACTAGGCAGATTACAAATAAACAAGCTGAATACAAGGTGCATACACCTTGATTCACAACAGCTGAAATATATGAAAAATAATAACTTGTCGCGGACAAGGTCCGCTTCTCCACTCTCCACTTCACAACACTCTCAACCCTGCACTCTCCACCTCACAGTGCACTCTCCACCTCTCGCTGAGGTACGGGTTGGGGTCAGACTCTCTTGGGGTGTAGGCACACTCCCACTCTCACTCACTTGAAGTTTTTCTCTCTCTCTTCTCTATCTCATCATCCTCTTACATAGGGGGGGGGGGGGGGTATTTATAGGAAACACGTAACATACTCGGCAAGCACAAAACATTTCCACTCGGCAAGCACAAATTCTCCTCACATGCACTTGCCAGCACTCCTTTTCTCCACTCGCACATGCACAAAACAACCTCACTTCACAAGCACTAGTCACTTCACTTCACATGCACACGTCAGTTCACTTCACATGCACACAACTCCACTCGCATGCACACATGAGGATTCCACTCGGCAAGTTAGCACAAATCCCACTCGCACACCTCCATGCACATGCCCACTCGCCTCCCCCCTCACACTAGCTCCACTTCAATTGCAACACTCCCCCTTGAAGTGAGATTCAGGGACAACTCCAAGGCAAGCGCGAAGCTTATTGAACGGCCCCGCAGATAGGGGCTTTGTGAAGATGTCCGCCAGGTTCTCTTCACTTTGCACGTGCTCCACCGCAAGCGAGCCACCCAACACCTTCTCTCGGATGAAGTGGTGCTCGATCTCTATGTGCTTTGTCCTTGCGTGACACACTGGGTTGGTTGTCAGCATCAGAGCGCTCTCGTTGTCGCCACGCAGCACAGTAGGTCCTCTGACCTTCTCATCCACATCTTCCACCAGCCTCCTCAGCCAGACACACTCCTGAGGTGCTAAGGACGACGCCTTGAACACGTAACCTGATGTCGACTTGCGGTCATCAGCGTCACCTGCGTAATTTGCATCTGTGTAGCCATGCAGCTTGAAGTCGGTCCTCCCTCCATAGAACAACCCCATCTCCAGGGTCCCCTTCACATACTTTAATATTCCCTTGGCTGCCTCCAGATGAGGTTGTAATGCCCCTGATTTTCGTTAATTATTTTACGTACCCTCTGTGACGTAATTTTGGCGTAAGGGCGTTATGTCAGCTCGTCTGGTAGTGTTTCGAGTTTTAGCTTAGTTAAATCTTGTGATTTAGGTCAAGCATGCGAGATTTCGCGTCGTTTCGAGTTAAAGTGAAGATTTTGAGTGGATTTCAAGATTTTTAGCTTCGGGAGGCTTTAGCCCGAGTTTGGCCCGTCGGAATTAAATTCTGACTTCGCCGTTGGATTCGTAACACCGTGTTTTAGTTAAGGTGCGAATTTCGTAGAAATCTGAGGTGTTTCGGTCGCCCTCGCAGTTAAGTAAATTGGGGAATTTATTTATTAATTAAATAATAATTTAGGGTTATATATATAAGCCTAAAATCTCCTCCTCCTATTCATCTTCTTCCTCCCTCGATCAAATCAGCCGCCGAGCGAAAGGGCGAGTGCGGAGCTTCGAGGAGCGTTCGATCGGCGATTTCTAGGGCTGTAGTAGTCGGAATCGCGTTTGGAGAGAAGATTTGGAAAGCTCTCGGCGAGATCTTCGTTCTAGCGGTAAGCTTTTCCCGTTCTGTGGAATTTTTGGAGTTAGGGTAGTGACCTAACCCCTTCTTTCGACCCGAAAAGTTTCAGGAATCGGTGCTCGTGTGTTTTCCTAGCCGAACCATAGCTTCCGGAGCAAAGATCTTCGAGTTTGCAAGGTTAAGGCAAGTGGCTTCCTCCTCCTTCTCTTTCTGTTCTTGAAGTATTGTTTCGCTCGTGTCGATTTCATGTCGCTCGGTTTAACTTAAGTTTTGGAGTGTTAATGTAAGCTTCCTTGATTATTCTTCCTTTGCTATGAATCGGGTAGTTGTTCCCTGGAGAAAACCGTCCTATCTATACCCAAAGGATAAATAGCTTCTAGGAGAATCGCTATCCGCTGGCCACACAGCAGAATAGGGGATTCTGTGTCAATTCGTCGAGATTTCACGGGACATTCCGTGTAATCCCGACGAATTCCGTGGAATTCCGACGAATCAGGTTAAAGTTTTTTCTGTGTCCATTCGTCGAGATGTCACGGGACATTCCGTGTAATCCCGACGAATTCCGACGAATTCCGATGAATCAAGTTAGAGATTTTTCTGTGTCCATTCGTCGAGATGTCACGGGACATTCCGTGTAATCCCGACGAATTCCGACGAATTCCGTGGAATTCCGACGAATCAGGTTAAAGATTTTTCTGTGTCCATTCGTCGAGATGTCACGGGACATTCCGTGTAATCCCGACGAATTCCGACGAATTCAAACAGCAACAAGATCTCGAATTCCTCCCGTTTGAACTTCTTTCTACTCGTTGTGGTCTGTTGACATTTGAGTTACTCTTATGATTCATATTGATCGAGGTGTACTTTGCCTTGACCCTAATTCTTAGGTCCTTCCAGTGATTTTCTTTCGGGCAGCGTCCCGTGTTTAAGTAAAATTTAAGTAATAAGAACTACTGCCTTTAGCCTTACACAGTAGTTGTGTTTGGGAGACAGTGGGGGAAAATGTTATAGCCTTGCACGGTAGTCGTGTTTGGGTGGTAGGGTCTAGTGGTACCCCCACCTGGTTTTGGGCTTTGGGTAGCGGAGGTAGTTAACCGCTCCCGAATAATTTGAGCTGATCAGTCTCTTTAATTGATGAAACTAAATAAATGAACATGTTTGTTCCTCTTTTGGTATATAGTGCACTTGATGCTTGTTGGTTCTTTGTTGGAGCTCTCTTTCGGTAAATTCTGGCTTGGGTTGGTACCCCTTATGCCTTGTTCGTTTTTCTGCTAATCTTCTGCCACTTGCAACTCCTTGCTGAGGCGTTCTTTGTTTTATTGAATGCCTCAGGTTCAGAGCCGTAGCGGCTAGTGGTGTTGCCTGGAGTTCAGAGTTGGTAGCTACTCACCCCGCTGTTGCGAGGTAGTTGTTTTAGTTGCTTCTTGTGCTCAGACATACTAGTTAGTGCCAATGGGTTAGTGTCATGTTGTTGACGCCCATTGTGCCCTTTTTTATACTTTATAGATTATTTGCCAGATTATGCCACTACTTTTAGATCTTGTGTACCTTACCCTCTGGGAATGATTTATGCTAGGTGCACTATAGTTATAAAATGATTTTTCCTCATTCTCATTGCATTCTTTCTAACTGAAACCCTTAACTTTAAAAGTCGCCTAAAGGTATTTTCTACCCTTACAGTACGCCTAGTTATGTGCATATCATTTATTTCATGCTCCGTCGTTTGCATACATGTAGGACTTTAAGTAAACTAAATTAAGTACTTTCCGCTGCAATTATATATACTTTCTCGGTGGACTAGTTGATCCACGAACTGAGAGACACAGTTCTTATCTCAAAACCCCTGATAAATTATTTCAAATGATGACTTATCATATAATCAAGTTTGTTTAGTTAAGTAATAGGTTCCCGCCTGAGCGTCTACAGTTGTCTCCTGTATGACGTGGCATCATGACGTGTATTTTCTCTTACTCTGATATTCTTAAATTCGGAGAAAATGCGGGTTGTGACAGTTGGTATCAGAGCCAGGTTAATTCGACAAGTTGGTCGAGCGACTAATTCTGATATAGTTTAGTTATTTAGTTTCATTGCATACACACACCGATGTGTCATCAGTACGTCTTGGCTGAAGCATGAACACTACACTCATAGCATGACAAGAAGTATACGGGGCATATTATGTAGTATGGGATGCATAATATGTGTTTGTATATGGATCCACCATAGGTGGCAACATGTGACGGTTATGTAGTATGGGATGCATAACCATCATCACATGGATGCCCATTAGCACGTTTTCTTTTTCGTTACATGCGATATTATGTAGTATGGGATGCATAATATTTCATGTGTACGCCGCTCATAACATGCATTAAGGCTTTTCTTAGAATGCATAGCACAACATACATATCATAACATCGCATAAAGCACACGTGCCAAGCTAAAGATTTACATGATGACATTCATACACACATGACTTCAAAACGAATAGAAAATTCATGCATACATGCCCCTTGCACATGAGTCAAGTGGGACGATGTAGTATCGTTCCTGAATTTAGCATATCATCATGAAAATATCCCAGAGAAAGGTAGTGGAAATGGCAAGTAACTGTACATGTATGTTCTGAAACAAGCAGTGTAGTTCTAGTGTAAGGTTAAGTTTTAATTAGAGGTTTATGCGTATTAGCAGAAATGGCGCGCAAGCGAGTCGCGACTAGGTCGACTCCCCAGTCTGAGGGCGAGTCTTCGGGTGCGCAGAGTGAAGCCTTGATCGAGAGTCTGCGCCAGAGCAATGAGACTCTGACTAGGCAGATGGTTGCGATGCAGTCGCAGGTCGAGGCGTTGTTGGCTGCCGGTGCTAGGCAGCAACCCGTAGTGCAGGCCCCAGTAGTAGGACAGACTGTACCTACTCCTCCTGCCCCCTTGGTACCCCCGGTAGCGATACCACCGAAAATGAATTTCATTTCGCATTTTCAAAGGTTGGGACCTCCTACGTTTGACGGAAGAGCAGACTTCATGGCATTAGACGACTGGTTTGTTGCCATTGAGGAGATGTTTTCGTACTCAGGAATCTCTGCAGACCAAAAGGTGATGGTCGCCGCTTACCAACTGAAAGGACTTGTTAAGAGCTGGTGGATCAGGGAGAGGGAAAATCTCGTGGGTGGATGTTCGTGGGAGTCGTTCAAGGCGATGGTGTTAAAGAAATTCCTGCCGTCGGTCGAGCAAGACCGTTTAATGAATAATTTTCTGCACCTGAAGCAAAGACAACTCACGGTTAGTGAGTATGAGATCGAGTTCAGTAAGTTGAGCAGATTTGCTCCAGATTTAGTGACTTCTGAGGCAGGAAGAATGAAGCGATTTCTTGGAGGTCTTCGTAGCGATATACAGCAGTTGGCGAGTGCTTATAAATCTGAAAGTTATGCTGAAGTGGTAGAAGCAGCACTGAAAGTCGAGGCTATCGACAATGCCAAGAATCGGGGTGCTCTAATGAAAAAGGACAAGAGGAAAGTCGAAGAGGGGGAGACCCCCAAGGTATCTAGCTTGACTCCAAAGAAAAGGAGTGGAGAGGTGTGTAGCTTCTGTGGCCGCCCCGGCCATCCAGTTGAGAAATGTTTCAAGAGGAAGGGAGCTCAGAAGCAGCAGCAAGTGATAGCAATCCAGGGTGCTCCGAAGGGCGAGGTGCTCTGCCAGTTGTGCAAGCAGAAAGGGCATGATGTGGCCCAGTGTTGGACCAAAGATAAAGTCTGCTTCCAGTGCAAGCAGAAAGGGCACATGAAGTTCCAATGCCCGCTGATTCAACCCCCGTTGCAGCCTGTACCGCTTCAAACCTTGCCGCCGCCGCAGCATCAGGATAAAGGAAGAGGAAAGCTGAACGTGTTAACCCAGGAGCAAGCGCAGTCTTCGACCCAAGTGATCGCAGGTTAGACCTTAAGACAACTGTTTAGTCTTGTTTTCATTTTAGTTCGCGGTATTAGACTAGTTTCTCTTCGCGCTTATAGGAAGATTTAAGGTAAAGAATCGTTGGGCGAGTGTTCTGTTCGATTCGGGTGCTACCCATTCGTTCGTAGCAAGGGATTTCGTTGAGCGTCACCGTTTGACCCCTGAGCTGGGCAACGATTCGTTCCTCGTTAAGTTCCCTTCTGGTGATCTGGTGTCCTCGAACCAGTGCGTCCGCAGTTGCCCCGTTCTCTTAGGAGATTTCTTGGCTGTTGCTGATCTCAAAGTGTTGGACTTAGAAGACTTTGACGTAATATTGGGTATGGACTGGTTGTCCAGTTATGATGCGGTCATCCGATGCAAGGAAAAACGTCTGGACTTCGTGATGGACAACGGTCAACCCATGCGTGTTTTTGGTTCTCCGTACCAGAGTTCTTCGATAATTTCTGCGGTATGTGCTCGGAAACTGTTAATTTCCGGTTGTTTGGCTTACCTTGTTTCTGTAGTAGAAGCTGTTGGTGGTTCGCCGTGTATCGAGGATATTCTGGTGGTGCGAGAGTTCCCCGATGTCTTCCCTGCTAATCTCCCTGGTCTCCCGCCCGTTAGAGATGTGGAGTTTGTTATTGATCTTGAGCCTGGTACTCGTCATATTGCTAAGGCACCGTACCGTATGGCCCCGCGCGAGTTAGAAGAGTTGCGAACTCAGTTAGATGAGTTGTTGCAGTGTGGTTTCATTAGGCCAAGTTCTTCTCCCTGGGGTGCTCCAGTTTTATTCGTGAAAAAGAAGGACGGTTCCATGAGATTGTGCATAGACTATAGAGAATTAAACAAAGTGACCATCAAGAACAGGTATCCGTTGCCAAGGATAGATGATCTGTTTGATCAGTTGCGTGGTAGCACGGTGTTTTCGAAGATTGATCTTCGATCAGGCTACCATCAGTTGAGGATCCGTGAGTCGGACGTTCCCCGGACTGCCTTTCGTTCTCGTTATGGCCATTTTGAATTTCTAGTCATGTCATTTGGTTTGACAAATGCACCCTCTGCATTTATGGACATGATGAACCGCGTGTTCAAGGATTTTCTGGACCATTTTGTGGTGGTATTCATAGATGATGTGCTGGTTTATTCTAGAAGTGCTGAGGAGCATGCTATGCATTTGCGCTTAGTGTTGTCTACTCTTAGAGAGCACAAGTTGTATGCGAAGCTGAGCAAGTGCGAATTCTGGCTTTCTCAGGTATCCTTCTTGGGTCATGTGGTGAACAAAGATGGAATTACGGTAGACCCCGCTAAAATTTCTGCCGTATTGGATTGGAAGACGCCTTCGACGCCTAAGGAGATAAGGAGTTTCTTAGGGTTGGCCGGGTACTACAGGAGATTTGTCCAAGGATTTTCAGTGCTGTCCGCACCCTTGACTAAGCTTACCCAGAAGAATACTGCTTTTGTGTGGAGCGATAAGTGCGAAGAGGCCTTCCAGGAATTGAAGAGGCGTTTGTGTAGTGCTCCAGTGTTGGCCTTGCCGATCGAAGGAGTCGAGTATGCAGTTTATGTAGACGCATCTCACATTGGACTGGGATGTGTGTTGATGCAGGAAGGGAAGGTGATTGCGTATGGGTCTAGACAATTGAAAGTTCATGAAAAGAATTACCCTACGCATGACTTAGAATTCGCCGCAGTGATCTATGCTTTGAAGCTTTGGAGACACCTGTTATATGGAGTGTCATGCAAGATTTTCACGGATCATAAAAGTCTGAAGTATTTCTTCACCCAGAAGGAGCTGAATCTGCGCCAGCGGAGGTGGTTGGAGTATGTGGCGGATTATGAAGTAGATATTCTGTACCATCCGGGTAAGGCTAATGTGGTGGCCGATGCCCTGAGCCGGAAGACCGCGCATATCTTCAATCTCTCAGTGCAGTCCTTAGTGGAGGAGTTTATGTTGATGGATATCTCAGTCGGTAGTTGTTCCGCACCTTCGAGCTTAGAGGTCGAAGAGCCTTCTTGGATTGCCCTTACTAGGCTGCATCAGAAGGAAGATCCTGACTTGCAGCATCTTCGAAGTAGAACTGAAAGAGGAGAATTGCCAGATTTTTCAATCGATGATAAGGATACTTTGAGATACCGAGGTAGATATTGCGTCCCCGCGTTGGAAGAAATTCGGACAAAGATCTGTAGCGAGGCGCATGATTCTAGTGTTTCCTATCATCCTGGTTCCACGAAAATGTATAAAGATCTGAAGCAGATCGTTTGGTGGTCGGGTATGAAGAATGATATAGCGAAGTATGTGTCTGAATGTTTAACTTGTCAGCGCGTGAAAGCAGATCATAAGAGGCCTGGAGGTAAGTTGAACCCGTTAGATATTCCAAGCTGGAAGTGGGAGAGTATTTCGATGGACTTCATTACTGGTTTGCCGAGATCTCCCAGTGGTCATGACTCGGTGTGGGTTATAGTAGATCGCTTGACAAAGTGTGCTCACTTTGTGCCCTTTAAGATTGGATACTCGATGGAGAAAATAGCAGAACTGTATTTGGATGAAGTTATCAGATTGCATGGTGTGCCTGTGAGCATTGTGTCAGACCGAGACTCGAGGTACACGTCTCGTTTCTGGCAGAGTTTGCAGGGAGCCTTGGGTACGGACCTTAGGTACTCTACCGCTTATCATCCCCAGACCAATGGTCAGACAGAAAGAGTTAATCAGATCTTGGAAGATATGATAAGGTGCTATATCTTAGATCATGGTGGAGCTTGGGATAAGCGGCTTGGATTGATGGAGTTTGCGTATAACAACAGTTATCAGGAAAGCCTACAAATGGCCCCGTTTGAGGCTCTGTATGGGAGGCGTTGTCGGACTCCGTTGTTTTGGGCCGAGGTTGGTGAGAGTCCCTTGCTAGGCCCAGAGGCTTTGGAAGAGATGAGTGTCGCTGTGACTCATATCCGCGAGAAGCTCCGTATTGCTCAGGAGCGGTATGAGAAGTATGCGAATCGAAGAAGGGTGGATTTAGAGTTTGCCGTTGGAGACAGTGTGTTTTTGAAAGTTTCTCCGATGCCTGGTGTTAAGAGGTTTGGAAGGAACCACAAGTTGGATCCCCGGTATGTGGGACCTTTTCAGATTGTTGAGCGCATCGGAGTGTCAGCGTATAGATTGAATTTGGCTGCTTCCCTTCCTAATGTTCACGATGTGTTCCACGTGAGCCAGCTGAGGAAGTGTTTGCGTAGCGATCGGCTTGTTCTTGATTCGGTGCCAGTTTTGCAACCCAATCTTTCGTATGTCGAAGAGCCTGTCCGAATCTTGGAGACTCAGGAGCGTGTGTTGCGAAGGAAGACGATCCCAATGGTTAAGGTTCTTTGGAAGAATCAGGGTGTCGAAAGCGCAACTTGGGAATTGGAGTCTGCTATGAGAGAGACTCATCCTAGCCTCTTCTCTTAGACTTCGGGTAAGTCTTCTTTTCTGTATCCTTAGAATTGTTTCTGTATCTTTCTTGATCCTTGGATTTCAAGTTTCGGGACGAAACTTCCTTTTAGGGGGAGTGACTGTAACGCCCCTGATTTTCGTTAATTATTTTACGTACCCTCTGTGACGTAATTTTGGCGTAAGGGCGTTATGTCAGCTCGTCTGGTAGTGTTTCGAGTTTTAGCTTAGTTAAATCTTGTGATTTAGGTCAAGCATGCGAGATTTCGCGTCGTTTCGAGTTAAAGTGAAGATTTTGAGTGGATTTCAAGATTTTTAGCTTCGGGAGGCTTTAGCCCGAGTTTGGCCCGTCGGAATTAAATTCTGACTTCACCGTTGGATTCGTAACACCGTGTTTTAGTTAAGGTGCGAATTTCGTAGAAATCTGAGGTGTTTCGGTCGCCCTCGCAGTTAAGTAAATTGGGGAATTTATTTATTAATTAAATAATAATTTAGGGTTATATATATAAGCCTAAAATCTCCTCCTCCTATTCATCTTCTTCCTCCCTCGATCAAATCAACCGCCGAGCGAAAGGGCGAGTGCGGAGCTTCGAGGAGCGTTCGATCGGCGATTTCTAGGGTTGTAGTAGTCGGAATCGCGTTTGGAGAGAAGATTTGGAAAGCTCTCGGCGAGATCTTCGTTCTAGCGGTAAGCTTTTCCCGTTCTGTGGAATTTTTGGAGTTAGGGTAGTGACCTAACCCCTTCTTTCGACCCGAAAAGTTTCAGGAATCGGTGCTCGTGTGTTTTCCTAGCCGAACCATAGCTTCCGGAGCAAAGATCTTCGAGTTTGCAAGGTTAAGGCAAGTGGCTTCCTCCTCCTTCTCTTTCTGTTCTTGAAGTATTGTTTCGCTCGTGTCGATTTCATGTCGCTCGGTTTAACTTAAGTTTTGGAGTGTTAATGTAAGCTTCCTTGATTATTCTTCCTTTGCTATGAATCGGGTAGTTGTTCCCTGGAGAAAACCGTCCTATCTATACCCAAAGGATAAATAGCTTCTAGGAGAATCGCTATCCGCTGGCCACACAGCAGAATAGGGGATTCTGTGTCAATTCGTCGAGATTTCACGGGACATTCCGTGTAATCCCGACGAATTCCGACGAATTCCGTGGAATTCCGACGAATCAGGTTAAAGTTTTTTCTGTGTCCATTCGTCGAGATGTCACGGGACATTCCGTGTAATCCCGACGAATTCCGACGAATTCCGATGAATCAAGTTAGAGATTTTTCTGTGTCCATTCGTCGAGATGTCACGGGACATTCCGTGTAATCCCGACGAATTCCGACGAATTCCGTGGAATTCCGACGAATCAGGTTAAAGATTTTTCTGTGTCCATTCGTCGAGATGTCACGGGACATTCCGTGTAATCCCGACGAATTCCGACGAATTCAAACAGCAACAAGATCTCGAATTCCTCCCGTTTGAACTTCTTTCTACTCGTTGTGGTCTGTTGACATTTGAGTTACTCTTATGATTCATATTGATCGAGGTGTACTTTGCCTTGACCCTAATTCTTAGGTCCTTCCAGTGATTTTCTTTCGGGCAGCGTCCCGTGTTTAAGTAAAATTTAAGTAATAAGAACTACTGCCTTTAGCCTTACACAGTAGTTGTGTTTGGGAGACAGTGGGGGAAAATGTTATAGCCTTGCACGGTAGTCGTGTTTGGGTGGTAGGGTCTAGTGGTACCCCCACCTGGTTTTGGGCTTTGGGTAGCGGAGGTAGTTAACCGCTCCCGAATAATTTGAGCTGATCAGTCTCTTTAATTGATGAAACTAAATAAATGAACATGTTTGTTCCTCTTTTGGTATATAGTGCACTTGATGCTTGTTGGTTCTTTGTTGGAGCTCTCTTTCGGTAAATTCTGGCTTGGGTTGGTACCCCTTATGCCTTGTTCGTTTTTCTGCTAATCTTCTGCCACTTGCAACTCCTTGCTGAGGCGTTCTTTGTTTTATTGAATGCCTCAGGTTCAGAGCCGTAGCGGCTAGTGGTGTTGCCTGGAGTTCAGAGTTGGTAGCTACTCACCCCGCTGTTGCGAGGTAGTTGTTTTAGTTGCTTCTTGTGCTCAGACATACTAGTTAGTGCCAATGGGTTAGTGTCATGTTGTTGACGCCCATTGTGCCCTTTTTTATACTTTATAGATTATTTGCCAGATTATGCCACTACTTTTAGATCTTGTGTACCTTACCCTCTGGGAATGATTTATGCTAGGTGCACTATAGTTATAAAATGATTTTTCCTCATTCTCATTGCATTCTTTCTAACTGAAACCCTTAACTTTAAAAGTCGCCTAAAGGTATTTTCTACCCTTACAGTACGCCTAGTTATGTGCATATCATTTATTTCATGCTCCGTCGTTTGCATACATGTAGGACTTTAAGTAAACTAAATTAAGTACTTTCCGCTGCAATTATATATACTTTCTCGGTGGACTAGTTGATCCACGAACTGAGAGACACAGTTCTTATCTCAAAACCCCTGATAAATTATTTCAAATGATGACTTATCATATAATCAAGTTTGTTTAGTTAAGTAATAGGTTCCCGCCTGAGCGTCTACAGTTGTCTCCTGTATGACGTGGCATCATGACGTGTATTTTCTCTTACTCTGATATTCTTAAATTCGGAGAAAATGCGGGTTGTGACAGTTGGTATCAGAGCCAGGTTAATTCGACAAGTTGGTCGAGCGACTAATTCTGATATAGTTTAGTTATTTAGTTTCATTGCATACACACACCGATGTGTCATCAGTACGTCTTGGCTGAAGCATGAACACTACACTCATAGCATGACAAGAAGTATACGGGGCATATTATGTAGTATGGGATGCATAATATGTGTTTGTATATGGATCCACCATAGGTGGCAACATGTGACGGTTATGTAGTATGGGATGCATAACCATCATCACATGGATGCCCATTAGCACGTTTTCTTTTTCGTTACATGCGATATTATGTAGTATGGGATGCATAATATTTCATGTGTACGCCGCTCATAACATGCATTAAGGCTTTTCTTAGAATGCATAGCACAACATACATATCATAACATCGCATAAAGCACACGTGCCAAGCTAAAGA
This sequence comes from Dactylorhiza incarnata, assembly GCA_033032865.1. Lineage (NCBI taxonomy): Eukaryota > Viridiplantae > Streptophyta > Magnoliopsida > Asparagales > Orchidaceae > Dactylorhiza > Dactylorhiza incarnata. The sequence goes on along the minus strand of JAWHQI010000159.1, from coordinate 4,931,561 downwards.
TTTACATGATGACATTCATACACACATGACTTCAAAACGAATAGAAAATTCATGCATACATGCCCCTTGCACATGAGTCAAGTGGGACGATGTAGTATCGTTCCTGAATTTAGCATATCATCATGAAAATATCCCAGAGAAAGGTAGTGGAAATGGCAAGTAACTGTACATGTATGTTCTGAAACAAGCAGTGTAGTTCTAGTGTAAGGTTAAGTTTTAATTAGAGGTTTATGCGTATTAGCAGAAATGGCGCGCAAGCGAGTCGCGACTAGGTCGACTCCCCAGTCTGAGGGCGAGTCTTCGGGTGCGCAGAGTGAAGCCTTGATCGAGAGTCTGCGCCAGAGCAATGAGACTCTGACTAGGCAGATGGTTGCGATGCAGTCGCAGGTCGAGGCGTTGTTGGCTGCCGGTGCTAGGCAGCAACCCGTAGTGCAGGCCCCAGTAGTAGGACAGACTGTACCTACTCCTCCTGCCCCCTTGGTACCCCCGGTAGCGATACCACCGAAAATGAATTTCATTTCGCATTTTCAAAGGTTGGGACCTCCTACGTTTGACGGAAGAGCAGACTTCATGGCATTAGACGACTGGTTTGTTGCCATTGAGGAGATGTTTTCGTACTCAGGAATCTCTGCAGACCAAAAGGTGATGGTCGCCGCTTACCAACTGAAAGGACTTGTTAAGAGCTGGTGGATCAGGGAGAGGGAAAATCTCGTGGGTGGATGTTCGTGGGAGTCGTTCAAGGCGATGGTGTTAAAGAAATTCCTGCCGTCGGTCGAGCAAGACCGTTTAATGAATAATTTTCTGCACCTGAAGCAAAGACAACTCACGGTTAGTGAGTATGAGATCGAGTTCAGTAAGTTGAGCAGATTTGCTCCAGATTTAGTGACTTCTGAGGCAGGAAGAATGAAGCGATTTCTTGGAGGTCTTCGTAGCGATATACAGCAGTTGGCGAGTGCTTATAAATCTGAAAGTTATGCTGAAGTGGTAGAAGCAGCACTGAAAGTCGAGGCTATCGACAATGCCAAGAATCGGGGTGCTCTAATGAAAAAGGACAAGAGGAAAGTCGAAGAGGGGGAGACCCCCAAGGTATCTAGCTTGACTCCAAAGAAAAGGAGTGGAGAGGTGTGTAGCTTCTGTGGCCGCCCCGGCCATCCAGTTGAGAAATGTTTCAAGAGGAAGGGAGCTCAGAAGCAGCAGCAAGTGATAGCAATCCAGGGTGCTCCGAAGGGCGAGGTGCTCTGCCAGTTGTGCAAGCAGAAAGGGCATGATGTGGCCCAGTGTTGGACCAAAGATAAAGTCTGCTTCCAGTGCAAGCAGAAAGGGCACATGAAGTTCCAATGCCCGCTGATTCAACCCCCGTTGCAGCCTGTACCGCTTCAAACCTTGCCGCCGCCGCAGCATCAGGATAAAGGAAGAGGAAAGCTGAACGTGTTAACCCAGGAGCAAGCGCAGTCTTCGACCCAAGTGATCGCAGGTTAGACCTTAAGACAACTGTTTAGTCTTGTTTTCATTTTAGTTCGCGGTATTAGACTAGTTTCTCTTCGCGCTTATAGGAAGATTTAAGGTAAAGAATCGTTGGGCGAGTGTTCTGTTCGATTCGGGTGCTACCCATTCGTTCGTAGCAAGGGATTTCGTTGAGCGTCACCGTTTGACCCCTGAGCTGGGCAACGATTCGTTCCTCGTTAAGTTCCCTTCTGGTGATCTGGTGTCCTCGAACCAGTGCGTCCGCAGTTGCCCCGTTCTCTTAGGAGATTTCTTGGCTGTTGCTGATCTCAAAGTGTTGGACTTAGAAGACTTTGACGTAATATTGGGTATGGACTGGTTGTCCAGTTATGATGCGGTCATCCGATGCAAGGAAAAACGTCTGGACTTCGTGATGGACAACGGTCAACCCATGCGTGTTTTTGGTTCTCCGTACCAGAGTTCTTCGATAATTTCTGCGGTATGTGCTCGGAAACTGTTAATTTCCGGTTGTTTGGCTTACCTTGTTTCTGTAGTAGAAGCTGTTGGTGGTTCGCCGTGTATCGAGGATATTCTGGTGGTGCGAGAGTTCCCCGATGTCTTCCCTGCTAATCTCCCTGGTCTCCCGCCCGTTAGAGATGTGGAGTTTGTTATTGATCTTGAGCCTGGTACTCGTCATATTGCTAAGGCACCGTACCGTATGGCCCCGCGCGAGTTAGAAGAGTTGCGAACTCAGTTAGATGAGTTGTTGCAGTGTGGTTTCATTAGGCCAAGTTCTTCTCCCTGGGGTGCTCCAGTTTTATTCGTGAAAAAGAAGGACGGTTCCATGAGATTGTGCATAGACTATAGAGAATTAAACAAAGTGACCATCAAGAACAGGTATCCGTTGCCAAGGATAGATGATCTGTTTGATCAGTTGCGTGGTAGCACGGTGTTTTCGAAGATTGATCTTCGATCAGGCTACCATCAGTTGAGGATCCGTGAGTCGGACGTTCCCCGGACTGCCTTTCGTTCTCGTTATGGCCATTTTGAATTTCTAGTCATGTCATTTGGTTTGACAAATGCACCCTCTGCATTTATGGACATGATGAACCGCGTGTTCAAGGATTTTCTGGACCATTTTGTGGTGGTATTCATAGATGATGTGCTGGTTTATTCTAGAAGTGCTGAGGAGCATGCTATGCATTTGCGCTTAGTGTTGTCTACTCTTAGAGAGCACAAGTTGTATGCGAAGCTGAGCAAGTGCGAATTCTGGCTTTCTCAGGTATCCTTCTTGGGTCATGTGGTGAACAAAGATGGAATTACGGTAGACCCCGCTAAAATTTCTGCCGTATTGGATTGGAAGACGCCTTCGACGCCTAAGGAGATAAGGAGTTTCTTAGGGTTGGCCGGGTACTACAGGAGATTTGTCCAAGGATTTTCAGTGCTGTCCGCACCCTTGACTAAGCTTACCCAGAAGAATACTGCTTTTGTGTGGAGCGATAAGTGCGAAGAGGCCTTCCAGGAATTGAAGAGGCGTTTGTGTAGTGCTCCAGTGTTGGCCTTGCCGATCGAAGGAGTCGAGTATGCAGTTTATGTAGACGCATCTCACATTGGACTGGGATGTGTGTTGATGCAGGAAGGGAAGGTGATTGCGTATGGGTCTAGACAATTGAAAGTTCATGAAAAGAATTACCCTACGCATGACTTAGAATTCGCCGCAGTGATCTATGCTTTGAAGCTTTGGAGACACCTGTTATATGGAGTGTCATGCAAGATTTTCACGGATCATAAAAGTCTGAAGTATGTCTTCACCCAGAAGGAGCTGAATCTGCGCCAGCGGAGGTGGTTGGAGTATGTGGCGGATTATGAAGTAGATATTCTGTACCATCCGGGTAAGGCTAATGTGGTGGCCGATGCCCTGAGCCGGAAGACCGCGCATATCTTCAATCTCTCAGTGCAGTCCTTAGTGGAGGAGTTTATGTTGATGGATATCTCAGTCGGTAGTTGTTCCGCACCTTCGAGCTTAGAGGTCGAAGAGCCTTCTTGGATTGCCCTTACTAGGCTGCATCAGAAGGAAGATCCTGACTTGCAGCATCTTCGAAGTAGAACTGAAAGAGGAGAATTGCCAGATTTTTCAATCGATGATAAGGATACTTTGAGATACCGAGGTAGATATTGCGTCCCCGCGTTGGAAGAAATTCGGACAAAGATCTGTAGCGAGGCGCATGATTCTAGTGTTTCCTATCATCCTGGTTCCACGAAAATGTATAAAGATCTGAAGCAGATCGTTTGGTGGTCGGGTATGAAGAATGATATAGCGAAGTATGTGTCTGAATGTTTAACTTGTCAGCGCGTGAAAGCAGATCATAAGAGGCCTGGAGGTAAGTTGAACCCGTTAGATATTCCAAGCTGGAAGTGGGAGAGTATTTCGATGGACTTCATTACCGGTTTGCCGAGATCTCCCAGTGGTCATGACTCGGTGTGGGTTATAGTAGATCGCTTGACAAAGTGTGCTCACTTTGTGCCCTTTAAGATTGGATACTCGATGGAGAAAATAGCAGAACTGTATTTGGATGAAGTTATCAGATTGCATGGTGTGCCTGTGAGCATTGTGTCAGACCGAGACTCGAGGTACACGTCTCGTTTCTGGCAGAGTTTGCAGGGAGCCTTGGGTACGGACCTTAGGTACTCTACCGCTTATCATCCCCAGACCAATGGTCAGACAGAAAGAGTTAATCAGATCTTGGAAGATATGATAAGGTGCTATATCTTAGATCATGGTGGAGCTTGGGATAAGCGGCTTGGATTGATGGAGTTTGCGTATAACAACAGTTATCAGGAAAGCCTACAAATGGCCCCGTTTGAGGCTCTGTATGGGAGGCGTTGTCGGACTCCGTTGTTTTGGGCCGAGGTTGGTGAGAGTCCCTTGCTAGGCCCAGAGGCTTTGGAAGAGATGAGTGTCGCTGTGACTCATATCCGCGAGAAGCTCCGTATTGCTCAGGAGCGGTATGAGAAGTATGCGAATCGAAGAAGGGTGGATTTAGAGTTTGCCGTTGGAGACAGTGTGTTTTTGAAAGTTTCTCCGATGCCTGGTGTTAAGAGGTTTGGAAGGAACCACAAGTTGGATCCCCGGTATGTGGGACCTTTTCAGATTGTTGAGCGCATCGGAGTGTCAGCGTATAGATTGAATTTGGCTGCTTCCCTTCCTAATGTTCACGATGTGTTCCACGTGAGCCAGCTGAGGAAGTGTTTGCGTAGCGATCGGCTTGTTCTTGATTCGGTGCCAGTTTTGCAACCCAATCTTTCGTATGTCGAAGAGCCTGTCCGAATCTTGGAGACTCAGGAGCGTGTGTTGCGAAGGAAGACGATCCCAATGGTTAAGGTTCTTTGGAAGAATCAGGGTGTCGAAAGCGCAACTTGGGAATTGGAGTCTGCTATGAGAGAGACTCATCCTAGCCTCTTCTCTTAGACTTCGGGTAAGTCTTCTTTTCTGTATCCTTAGAATTGTTTCTGTATCTTTCTTGATCCTTGGATTTCAAGTTTCGGGACGAAACTTCCTTTTAGGGGGAGTGACTGTAACGCCCCTGATTTTCGTTAATTATTTTACGTACCCTCTGTGACGTAATTTTGGCGTAAGGGCGTTATGTCAGCTCGTCTGGTAGTGTTTCGAGTTTTAGCTTAGTTAAATCTTGTGATTTAGGTCAAGCATGCGAGATTTCGCGTCGTTTCGAGTTAAAGTGAAGATTTTGAGTGGATTTCAAGATTTTTAGCTTCGGGAGGCTTTAGCCCGAGTTTGGCCCGTCGGAATTAAATTCTGACTTCGCCGTTGGATTCGTAACACCGTGTTTTAGTTAAGGTGCGAATTTCGTAGAAATCTGAGGTGTTTCGGTCGCCCTCGCAGTTAAGTAAATTGGGGAATTTATTTATTAATTAAATAATAATTTAGGGTTATATATATAAGCCTAAAATCTCCTCCTCCTATTCATCTTCTTCCTCCCTCGATCAAATCAGCCGCCGAGCGAAAGGGCGAGTGCGGAGCTTCGAGGAGCGTTCGATCGGCGATTTCTAGGGCTGTAGTAGTCGGAATCGCGTTTGGAGAGAAGATTTGGAAAGCTCTCGGCGAGATCTTCGTTCTAGCGGTAAGCTTTTCCCGTTCTGTGGAATTTTTGGAGTTAGGGTAGTGACCTAACCCCTTCTTTCGACCCGAAAAGTTTCAGGAATCGGTGCTCGTGTGTTTTCCTAGCCGAACCATAGCTTCCGGAGCAAAGATCTTCGAGTTTGCAAGGTTAAGGCAAGTGGCTTCCTCCTCCTTCTCTTTCTGTTCTTGAAGTATTGTTTCGCTCGTGTCGATTTCATGTCGCTCGGTTTAACTTAAGTTTTGGAGTGTTAATGTAAGCTTCCTTGATTATTCTTCCTTTGCTATGAATCGGGTAGTTGTTCCCTGGAGAAAACCGTCCTATCTATACCCAAAGGATAAATAGCTTCTAGGAGAATCGCTATCCGCTGGCCACACAGCAGAATAGGGGATTCTGTGTCAATTCGTCGAGATTTCACGGGACATTCCGTGTAATCCCGACGAATTCCGACGAATTCCGTGGAATTCCGACGAATCAGGTTAAAGTTTTTTCTGTGTCCATTCGTCGAGATGTCACGGGACATTCCGTGTAATCCCGACGAATTCCGACGAATTCCGATGAATCAAGTTAGAGATTTTTCTGTGTCCATTCGTCGAGATGTCACGGGACATTCCGTGTAATCCCGACGAATTCCGACGAATTCCGTGGAATTCCGACGAATCAGGTTAAAGATTTTTCTGTGTCCATTCGTCGAGATGTCACGGGACATTCCGTGTAATCCCGACGAATTCCGACGAATTCAAACAGCAACAAGATCTCGAATTCCTCCCGTTTGAACTTCTTTCTACTCGTTGTGGTCTGTTGACATTTGAGTTACTCTTATGATTCATATTGATCGAGGTGTACTTTGCCTTGACCCTAATTCTTAGGTCCTTCCAGTGATTTTCTTTCGGGCAGCGTCCCGTGTTTAAGTAAAATTTAAGTAATAAGAACTACTGCCTTTAGCCTTACACAGTAGTTGTGTTTGGGAGACAGTGGGGGAAAATGTTATAGCCTTGCACGGTAGTCGTGTTTGGGTGGTAGGGTCTAGTGGTACCCCCACCTGGTTTTGGGCTTTGGGTAGCGGAGGTAGTTAACCGCTCCCGAATAATTTGAGCTGATCAGTCTCTTTAATTGATGAAACTAAATAAATGAACATGTTTGTTCCTCTTTTGGTATATAGTGCACTTGATGCTTGTTGGTTCTTTGTTGGAGCTCTCTTTCGGTAAATTCTGGCTTGGGTTGGTACCCCTTATGCCTTGTTCGTTTTTCTGCTAATCTTCTGCCACTTGCAACTCCTTGCTGAGGCGTTCTTTGTTTTATTGAATGCCTCAGGTTCAGAGCCGTAGCGGCTAGTGGTGTTGCCTGGAGTTCAGAGTTGGTAGCTGCTCACCCCGCTGTTGCGAGGTAGTTGTTTTAGTTGCTTCTTGTGCTCAGACATACTAGTTAGTGCCAATGGGTTAGTGTCATGTTGTTGACGCCCATTGTGCCCTTTTTTATACTTTATAGATTATTTGCCAGATTATGCCACTACTTTTAGATCTTGTGTACCTTACCCTCTGGGAATGATTTATGCTAGGTGCACTATAGTTATAAAATGATTTTTCCTCATTCTCATTGCATTCTTTCTAACTGAAACCCTTAACTTTAAAAGTCGCCTAAAGGTATTTTCCACCCTTACAGTACGCCTAGTTATGTGCATATCATTTATTTCATGCTCCGTCGTTTGCATACATGTAGGACTTTAAGTAAACTAAATTAAGTACTTTCCGCTGCAATTATATATACTTTCTCGGTGGACTAGTTGATCCACGAACTGAGAGACACAGTTCTTATCTCAAAACCCCTGATAAATGATTTCAAATGATGACTTATCATATAATCAAGTTTGTTTAGTTAAGTAATAGGTTCTCGCCTGAGCGTCTACAGTTGTCTCCTGTATGACGTGGCATCATGATGTGTATTTTCTCTTACTCTGATATTCTTAAATTCGGAGAAAATGCGGGTTGTGACAGAGGTTCCGCGGCTCCTGCATGTACCGACTCACTCAGCTGACAGCAAAGGCGATGTCCGTCCTTGTGATGGTCAGATAGATAAGGCTCCCCACCAGTGCCCGGAAGATCTTCGGATCAGGAAGAATCCTCCCTTCTTCCTTCCGAAGCTTCAACCCAATCTCCAGTGGAACAGAGCTGCTCTTCCCTTCCTTCATGCCGAATCTCTCGACGATCTTCTCGGCATAAGCCTTCTGGGTCACGAGCAGCCCGCCACTTCTCTTCTCCACTTGAAGTCCAAGGAAATGGTGCAGTTCACCAAGATCCTTCATCTCAAACCGGATGGCTAGCTGCTGTCTCAGCGTCGCGACCTCTTCACCGTTGTTCCCAGTCACGATCATGTCGTTGACGTACAGTAGCACCAGCACGTGAAGATCTCCACTCTTCTTCACGAACATGCTAGAGTCTAAGTCTGAGGCATCGTAACCACAGAACTGCAGATACTCTGCAATCTTCCCATACCAGGCTCTCGGCGCCTGTTTCAACCCATAGAGGGCCTTCTTCAGCTTGCAGACATGACGTGGCTGAGACTTGGACACGTATCCAGGTGGTTGCACCATGAATATGTCCTTATCTATCTCTCCGTATAGGAATGCATTCTTCACGTCCAGCTGCCACAGCTTCCACCCTCTGCACGCTGCTAGGGCAATGACCGTCCTCACCGACGTCATCTTTGCCACAGGACTGAAGGTCTCTTCATAGTCCTCTCCATAGGTTTGTGAGAAACCTCGAGCGACAAGCCTCTCCTTGTACCGCTCTACTTCTCCATCAGCTCTCTTCTTCACCTTATACACCAACTTGCAGGTGACATGCTTGATGCCCTCCACCATGGGAACAAGGTCCCATGTCTCGTTCTTCTTCAGGGCCTCCATCTCCTCATCCATGACCACGTCCCACTCCTTGGTTCAACAACATCTTCAAAGTGGGCAGGTTCCCTCTCGTCGAGTGGTCCTGCAAAGAAGCAAGAGACCAAACTCACGAAGTTCCCCTCCTTATAGCAAGCAGGCGAGACGATGGTCCGCTTCGACCTCCTCAAGGCTTGGCCACTTTCTACCGCTCTGGTAGACTCCTCCTCGATCTCCAGCTCCTCCTTCAACTTCTCTTGAAGCAGCGCTCCCCCTGCTTCTAGAGCTTGAAGCTCCACCTGAGCCAGAAGCTCCCCCTGAGCCAGATGCTCCCCTTGAGCCAGATGGCGATGGGGCACTTGGAGATACCTCCAACTCCACCATAGAGTCCTCAGTGACTCTTTCTTCTCTCCTCCTTGATTCTCCACTCTCCGGCAGCACCACAGAAGAGACTCCCTGATACGAGATCAGTTCGTCAAATACAACGTCGTGCGAGACGACGAACTTGTGGGTCTGCGGGTTCATGCACTTCCATCCCTTCTTCCTCTCGTCGTCGCCGATGAAGACACACTTCCTCACCTTCGGCTCCAACTTGGTTCTCTCCGCCTCTGGAACGTGCACAAAGTAGGTAGAGCCAAACACCCTCATGTGACTCACATCTGGCTTCTCCCCAAACATAAGTTGGTGTGGAGACACCATCCTGTTGGGACTCAGAGGTAGCCGGTTGATCACATGGGTGGCACATGCCATTCCCTCCGCCCATAAGGCTTTGGGGATCCCCTTGGCATGTAGCCAACTCCTGGTTGTCTCCACCAGATGGCGGATCTTCCTCTCTGCCACCCCATTTTGCTGAGGGGTGTGGGCACAAGAGAGCTCTCGCCGGATGCCGAACTTCCTGCAGAAAGAGTTAAAAGCGTTAGAGGTAAACTCCCCCCCCCATTATCACTTCTCAACTTCTTCACCCTCAGGTTCAGCCTCCCCTCCACCAGTTCCTTCCACTCCTGGAACTTCTCAAACACCTCCGCCTTCTCCCTCATGAAGTACACCCACGTGTAGCGGGTGTAGTCATCTACCAAGACCAGCGCATACTTGTTTCCTCCATACGTCAGGGTGGAGCACAGCCCCATCACATCAGCGTGTACGTACTCAAGAGGTGCCCTACACCTGGTCTCCGACTTGTCAAATGGAAGTCGATGTGACTTTCCAAATTGGCATCCCTCGCACACATGGCCGTCGCCTTAAGAAGAGAGATTGGGCAGGCCAGACACCAGACCCTTCGCCACTATCATCTTCAACTTATCCATCCCCACGTGACTTAGCCTCTCATGCCAGATCGCTGCGCCATCGTTGGTCTTCAGCTTGTCCATATAGGCACTTGCAGACAAGACATAGAAGTCCTTCACCCTTCTCCCGGTGAGCGTGACATCAACATCAACTGAAGACAGGTTCTTCAGGAACTTCACCTCCTTCGGTCCGAACAGCACGTGGTATCCTGCATCCACTGCATTCGCAACTGAGAAGAGGTTCTTCTTCATGCCCGACACGTGATACACACTCTTCAGTGTCACGGGCTTCTCTTCACTTCCCAGGGATACCATCCCTTCCTTCTCAACTGGATGCACCGTATCATCCGCCGTGATGATAGCATCAGTTCCACCATATGCCTTCAAGGAGGCAAATTTTGACACATCTCCAGTGAGATGGTGCCCGCAACCGGAGTCCACTATCCAGTCGTTCTCAAAGCTGACGGAGGCTAAGGCATCGACCGACGTTGCCGTCATCTCAGCCAAGAAGTAGTTGTCTCCGCCTTCACCACCCTGGTGACCTCCACCTCTTCGATGGTCTCCACCTCTCTGATGGTCTCCACCTCTCTCAGCAACATGACCGGCCTTGAGATTAGACCGTGTTGGAACCTTAGGTTTGATTTGAGTTAGGATCCACCTTTAGCATCTAAGTTCATATCCTATTAAGTTAGAAGCCTGAAAAGAGAAGAGAAAATAATAATATATATATAATATAAATAATATACTAAGATATATATATATTTAATAAGCAGAAAATAATATATATATATATATATAATATACTAATAAATATATATATCTTAGTATATTATTTATATTATATATATATTATTATTTTCTCTTCTCTTTTCAGGCTTCTAACTTAATAGGATATTTAGTCTAAGTTATACAATATGTTATGATATGAACTTAGATGCTAAAGGTGGATCCTAACTCAAATCAAACCTAAGGTTCCAACAATCTCCCCCTATTTGAGTTGGAATCATAATCCAAATTAACTAGGTTCTAACAATCTCCCCCTATTTGGTTTAGGATTCCTAAGCATAAAAAGTTTTGATCTGCTTAAGGGTTAGAGCTTGTTTATTTTCTTTTATAGCTAAGCAATTTTGATTTCCTAAATTTTGATTTAAATAGGATTTTAAATATGTGAATTACCAGCTGTTTAACAGATTCTAAGAATTTTTATAATCAGAAAGACAAAGTCTGAGAGAGTCTTTCTATAGAATCCCCTTTAATCAGAAGAGACTCACACTCAGTGCCAAGATCATTTCTGATCAATGCAACTACAGTAGAATGCTCAACATGATTTTAGGAGAAATATCTGTAAGAAAATGAAGTCTATCTGACATTGCTTTTAAAATAAAAAAAATTCAAAGAAACTTAAAACTGCTGTTTTAATTATAATTGTTTTAAAATTGGCAAAAGCAAATGTTTTATAATTTGATATGTTGGTCTCTTTATTTCATTAAAATATAAATTAAAAAAATTTCTTTTTTGCTGAATATACATAATTTCTTTTTCTTTAAAGTTCTGTTTATCAGCTTTAATAATTTTATTTTTTAAATAGATAGTCTGTTCTACAAAATTTTTCAAAGGAGTTAAATTAATTATTTTTGTTAACTCTTCTTTAATGTTATTTTCAGATGTTATTAAATCTGTACATAATGAACTAAGAACAGATTTAAAAACAGATTTTATTAAATCTGGGCATGATGAAGTGAGAACAGATTTATTATTAGAGGTAAAAATAAGATGTGAAGATACCTCTACTACCTTTCCTTTATCAAGTTCATCAGATTCAGATTCTGATATGTAATCTGAACCATATATTGCCATCATACAGAATTTTATGGCCTTTTGTTCTTCCTTGTCTTCTTCTTCAGTTAGAGCAACTGATTGTTCTGCATCAAAAATGATGTTAGATAAAGCAGTTTCAACTTGTGGATCTGAAGATAGAAAATTTGCTTGTGCCATTTTGAAAAACCCTTTTAAACCAAAATAAGAACTAAGTGATCTTTGTGATTTCAGGTGTTAGCCTGTGTGAAAAAATCAACCTACCTCTGATACCAATTGAAAGTGGAGTGTTTTAGTTCTTATTTACTTTATTAAAAAATCTTGATTAAGTTTTGGTTTCAAAACTTAATGACATGTATATTTATATGTGTTTGTTTTATGAATGATTAACACAAGCAGTGAAAGTGCATAGCACAAATAAAACATAAAATAATGAACAAACCAAAATGATCCAAATGTCACAGAGAAATATAGTAGTTCCCCTCAACTGGGTACGTCTACTCTTCTACCCACTAGTAGGAATGCACTAGGAGGTTGTTGATAAGGTGCCCTCACACCAAGGTGATTTTGATAAGGTGTCCACACACCAATAAGCTTTTGATAAGGCGCTCTAACCAAGATGCAGGTTTTTGCTAAGGTGCCCTGTCACCGGGAGTTAACTTTTGAAGGGAGTTATAATAACCCTGTACAAGAGGTGGAAAGGAATAAAAATAAAAACAAAAAGATTTGTTGTTCTTCTCTGTATGAGAAGACTTGAAGATCCTGATTGGTAGTGAGTTGGATCTTGATGATGATGTTGTTGAAGAAGACTCCCCCTGTCTGATTTAGTTTAGATGACAGCTTTGAGTATGGAGCTTCTTCTCTAGATTGTGATCTGTTCTTCTTCTTGCAGTTTGAGATCCTGAGCAAGTGATAGTGTTTGGTGTCTCAGGATATGTATAAGATCTGCAAGAAATATGTTAGCAAAAAGAAGATAATATAATCTGGATCTGTTCTTCTTTTTGCTCCTCTGTATTTCTTCTTCTTTCTTTTCCTGTACATCAATATAAACTATATGTTCTGTTCTATTCTTTCTAGCAGTTCTGTCCAGAGATAACAACTATATATATATCCTGGTATATATTAATTGCTGTAATATATTCTCTTTTAATCCTTGCTGACCAGAAAGGGGAAGGAAATAAAGCCTCTTTCATTTCCTAGATCCTTGGGAAGATAACTTGCTGTATTTGGCTTGCTGCAACGGCTACATCATTTAATACTTTCTGCCAACGGCTCTATTGATTAATACTGCAAGCTGTATTGTTAAATCAACAATATATATAGCAATAGAATATTTAAATATTGCTTTAAATAAATCTGACAGCTAAATAACTATTTTTGTCAAGCTAAAGAATAAGGTTTTATTCCTGTCAGAATTTCGTCGAGCTCAGATTTACTTTCGTCGACCTCAAACATTTGATTCGTCGACCGGATAATGTAATTCACTGTTTCTGATCTTCTGCTGGATTTCGTCGGCCGCTGCTATGATTTCGTCGATCGCTGTCTCCCTGCTGAGATTTCGTCGACCGCTGTATTCTAACTTAATCTGTCGAGCGCTGCCTGTTCGTCGATCGTTGTTCTGCATTTCGTCGACCGCCTGTAATATAAGATATTGAGCGCTGCTCGACAACAGCTGAGCGCCGTTCGACGAATGTCGAACGCAGCTAGTCAAATATGAAATATAATATTTCTCTTATATTATTTTATATTTATTTCTCTTCGCCAATATATATATATATATATTTATTAGTATATTATATATATATTATTTTCTGCTTATTAAATATATATATATATATCTTAGTATATTATTTATATTATATATATATTATTATTTTCTCTTCTCTTTTCAGGCTTCTAACTTAATAGGATATTTAGTCTAAGTTATACAATATGTTATGATATGAACTTAGATGCTAAAGGTGGATCCTAACTCAAATCAAACCTAAGGTTCCAACAATCTCCCCCTATTTGAGTTGGGATCCTAATCCAAATTAACTAGGTTCTAACAATCTCCCCATATTTGGTTTAGGATTCCTAAGCATAAAAAGTTTTGATCTGCTTAAGGGTTAGAGATTGTTTATTTTCTTTTATAGCTAAGCAAGATCTTTTAATCAAGATCTTTTAATAAAGTAAATAAGAACTTAATCAAGATCTTTTAATAAAGTAAATAGAAACTAAAACACTCCACTTTCAGACCGGCACTCCTTTGCCATGTGCCCGTTGTTGAAACCAGTTTCCCGGTTTCAGCGTTCGAAAGGGGGTTGCGACTAACCCTTACTTGACCTGAGCCTCGACCCGTGACCGGTTGCTAGGAACTAAGAGACTCGGACTTGATGAACACTTGAATCCACAAATGGACCCCTTAAGCTGCAGCGCGGAGGTCCCACCACGTACCCGGAAGATCTTAGAGCGCTTCCCCTCCCAAGCCAATGCTGAGCCTGGGCACCTTGGAGGGCACTAAGGAACACCTCACCGACCACCTTCAACGTCAAGGGGAGGGGAGGGATAGTGCTTGCTCACACGCGAGAGAGGGGGTCAGAACCCACCAACCCTCCCAAGGTGCCCATGGGGGTCTATTTATAGACTTTCCCAAAAATGGACTGCGAATAGCCAAAATTGGACTGCGAATAGCCAAAATTCTGTTATCCGCAGTCCGATCATGACCATGAACAGTCAAAGCAGAAGGAGGGGCGAGTGGGGTTCGAGGTGCCCGCTCCCCCCCTCACGGGAGGTCCTGCTTGCCTCCCCTAAGGGTGCCGGGCGAGTGGGAGGGTCTCCCCCACTCGCCCAAAGGGGGCGGCGAGTGGGAGAGCCTCTCCCACTCGCCCCCAAAGGGGGCCGACGAGTGGGAGGGCCTCTCCCACTCGCCCGGCGAGTGGGAGGACCTCTCCCACTCGCCCGGCGAGTGGGAGGGGCTCCTCCCACTCGCCCGGCGAGTGGGAGGGGCTCCTCCCACTCGCCCAAAGGGGCCGGCGAGTGGGAGGGCCTCTCCCACTCGCCCGGCGAGTGGGAGGGCCTCTCCCACTCGCCCGGCGAGTGGGAGGGCCTCTCCCACTCGCCCGGCGAGTGGGAGGGCTCCTCCCACTCGCCCAACGGGGCCGGCGAGTGGGAGAGCCCCTCCCACTCGCCCGAAAGGAGTGGGGGGAGCGGGTGCTCCCTCCGCTTCCTCCTGCCTCTTTTTGCCTTACCCGGTCTCGACCGTCTCGGCTACCGTCACTGTCTTGGTCTCATCCGGGTTGGGTCACACCAACTCGGGAAATATGAGGGTTGTACACAATCCCCGCTCCTTGCGAGCTTGCCCCAAGCTCGGAAGGAAAGTCCAACCCACCTATTTGACGAGTGGGTGGGACCTTAGGGAAATCCACGAAAGGATCCGTTATCGGGGAACCTCTGCCAAGCTTTTCAGCTGAAATTATTTTGACACGAAGGGGAAAACCCTTCTCCTATACACACCCCTCCTTTGAACCGAGCTCAACTGGAGGTGGAGAACACTCGACACCTTAGGTCGAGCTAAACCCGACCGAAGGTAGAGGGAAACTCAACACCTCAAGTCGAGCTGAACTCGACCCGAGGTGGGGAACGAACCTTTCTCCACTAAACACCCCTCCGGCGAGCCGAGCTCAACAGGAGGCGGAGAAAGCTCAACACCTGAGGTCGGACTAAGCTCGACCGAAGGTGGAGGGAGACTCGACATCTCTAGTCGAGCTGAACTCGACCCGAGGTGGAAGGAACAAACCTTTCTCCACTAGACACCCCTCCTGTGAGCCGAGCTCAACTGGAGGTGGAGAAAGCTCAACACCTTGGGTCGAGCTAGACTCGACCGAAGGCGGAGGAAACTCAACATCTCTGGTCGAGCCGAACTCAACCTGAGATGGGGGAAACTCAACATCTCTGGTCGAGTCGAACTCAACCTGAGATGGAGGGAACTCAACATCTCTGGTCGAGTCGAACTCAACCTGAGACGGAGGGAACTCCACATCTCTGGTCGAGCCGAACTCAACCTGAGATGGAGGGAACTCAACATCTCTGGGCGAGTCGAACTCAACCTGAGATGGAGGGAACTCAACATCTCTGGGCGAGTCGAACTCCACCTGAGATGGAGTGAACTCAACATCTTTAGTCGAGTCGAACTTAACCTGAGACGGAGGAAACTCCACATCTCTGGTCGAGCCGAACTCAACCTGAGATGGAGGGAACTCAACATCTCTGGGCGAGTCGAACTCAACCTGAGATGGAGAGAACTCAACATCTCTGGGCGAGTCGAACTCCACCTGAGATGGAGGAAACTCCACATCTCTGGTCGAGCCGAACTCAACCTGAGATGGAGGGAACTTAACATCTCTGGGCGAGTCGAACTCAACCTGAGATGGGGGGAACTCAACATCTCTGGGCAAGTCGAACTCCACCTGAGATGGAGGGAACTCAACATCTCTGGGCGAGTCGAACTCAACCTGAGATGGAGGGAACTCAACATCTCTGGGCAAGTCGAACTCCACCTGAGATGGAGGGAACTCCACATCTCTGGTCGAGTCGAACTCAACCTGAGATGGAGGGAACTCAACATCTCTGGTCGAGTCGAACTCAACCTGAGACGGAGGGACCTCAACACATTCCAGGGAGCAGAGCTCAACTGAAAGTGGAGGCAGCTCAACACCTTCCAGGGAGCAGAGCTCAACTGGAAGTGGATGCAGAAGAGGAGAGGGGAGGAGGAAGAAGTGTACCTTCGAGGGCAGCGACGCCGGCCCCCTCCCGGCCTGCTGAAGTTGAGCGCGCTCGGGGGAAGATCATGACGTCAACAGCCCGAGCCATGGTGAGTTGCCATCATGATGTGGATGCCTTCCGAGTTAACTGGAGGGGGGTCTCTGCCAGCGACATCTTGCCCGAGTTCTTTCCTTCACCCGGGCGATCCGACTCACCTCCCAGCAGTGGCGACTGCTGCCCCTGGTCGTGAGGGTGGCCAGTTCTTCCTTCTTTTCTCCCGCTCCTTATAGGAGTTATGTACTTTTTGCATTTGCTTTTCCTTTTAACCTCTTCCCCTGTACCGCTGGAGGATTTGATACCTTACTTGAACCGATCATTGGGTAGTTAATCGATCTGATGAGCCTCCCATCTGCCGACATGACTGAGTCTGGGGAGTGGTATCTTTAGTCAAGGATCTTACAGATTGGAGGCGAAAGTACCCACCTGCGTCCTAGGTGCTTACCTTCACCTGGAGGCAGAGGAACTCCACGCCCTCCCAATCCGACTGGAGGTGGAAGTACCCATCCATGTCCTGGGAGTCTTAGCTCAACCGGGGGTGGAGGAACTCAACGCCTTCCCAATCTGACTGGAGGCGGAAGTACCCATCCATGTCCTGGGAGTCTTAGCTCAACCGGGGTTGGAGGAACTCAACACCTTCCCAGTACCCTTACCGATTGGGGGCGTAAGTGCCCATCCGCGTCCTAGGTGCTTACCTTCACCTGGAGGCAGAGGAACTCAACGTCCTCCCAATCTGACCGGAGGCGGAAGTACCCATCCACGTCCTAGGTGCTTACCTTCACCTGGAGGCAGAGGAACTCAACGCCTTCCCAGTCCCTTTACTGATTGGAGGTGGAAGTCCTCATCCATGTCCTGGGAGTCTTAGCTCAACCGGGGGTGGAGGAACTCAATGCCTTCCCAATCTGACTGGAGGTGGAAGTACCCATCCATGTCCTGGGAGTCTTAGCTCAACCGGGGGTGGAGGAACTCAACGCCTTCCCAATCTGACTGGAGGTGGAAGTACCCATCCATGTCCTGGGAGTCTTAGCTCAACCGGGGGTGGAGGAACTCAACGCCTTCCCAATCTGACTGGAGGTGGAAGTACCCATCCACGTCCTAGGTGCTTACCTTCACCTGGAGGCAGAGGAACTCAACGCCTTCCCAGTCCCTTTACTGATTGGAGGTGGAAGTCCTCATCCATGTCCTGGGAGTCTTAGCTCAACCGGGGGTGGAGGAACTCAACGCCTTCCCAATCGGTTGTTGAACCGTGAGTCGACCTGACGAGTCCCCCATCTACCGGCATGACTGAGCCCGGCGGGGGATCTCCAGTCAGGGATCTTAGATCGGGGTATTACCCCAGAACCCTTTTTCATTCCTAGTTCGTCTATTACAACTTCACTACCCTACGCCCTTCCAGGGCACTTTATTACACCTCGCCCTTCTTGGGCACTTCACTTACATCTCGCCCTTCCTGGGCACTTCACTTACATCTCGCCCTTCCTGGACACTTCACTTGGCCGCACGCTCCTTGGTCATCTTCTTCGCCACTTCTTCTGTCTCCGCAACTCCTTCTTGGCCCTTCCAGGTGAAGTTACTCCCCCCTGGTTGGACGGGGGCGTTCTTATCGCCTCCCTGCAGGTGGTGTCGAGCATTCGCCGCGAGTGAAGGATGCGACCTGCAGGAGCTCCAGGATCCCTTTGCTGAACTCATCGACGTCGCCCTTCTTTACATACTCGCATGCCGGAGGCGAGTCTCCCAACTCGTCGCTTCCAGCCATGAGACATGGCTCATAGCTTTCCGAACTAGTCGCTTCCACGCTCACCGCACCAGAATGTTGAAACCAGTTTCCCGGTTTCAGCGTTCGAAAGGGGGTTGCGACTAACCCTTACTTGACCTGAGCCTCGACCCGTGACCGGTTGCTAGGAACTAAGAGACTCGGACTTGATGAACACTTGAATCCACAAATGGACCCCTTAAGCTGCAGCGCGGAGGTCCCACCACGTACCCGGAAGATCTTAGAGCGCTTCCCCTCCCAAGCCAATGCTGAGCCTGGGCACCTTGGAGGGCACTAAGGAACACCTCACCGACCACCTTCAACGTCAAGGGGAGGGGAGGGATAGTGCTTGCTCACACGCGAGAGAGGGGGTCAGAACCCACCAACCCTCCCAAGGTGCCCATGGGGGTCTATTTATAGACTTTCCCAAAAATGGACTGCGAATAGCCAAAATTGGACTGCGAATAGCCAAAATTCTGTTATCCGCAGTCCGATCATGACCATGAACAGTCAAAGCAGAAGGAGGGGCGAGTGGGGTTCGAGGTGCCCGCTCCCCCCCTCACGGGAGGTCCTGCTTGCCTCCCCTAAGGGTGCCGGGCGAGTGGGAGGGTCTCCCCCACTCGCCCAAAGGGGGCGGCGAGTGGGAGAGCCTCTCCCACTCGCCCCCAAAGGGGGCCGACGAGTGGGAGGGCCTCTCCCACTCGCCCGGCGAGTGGGAGGACCTCTCCCACTCGCCCGGCGAGTGGGAGGGGCTCCTCCCACTCGCCCAAAGGGGCCGGCGAGTGGGAGGGCCTCTCCCACTCGCCCGGCGAGTGGGAGGGCTCCTCCCACTCGCCCAACGGGGCCGGCGAGTGGGAGAGCCCCTCCCACTCGCCCGAAAGGAGTGGGGGGAGCGGGTGCTCCCTCCGCTTCCTCCTGCCTCTTTTTGCCTTACCCGGTCTCGACCGTCTCGGCTACCGTCACTGTCTTGGTCTCATCCGGGTCGGGTCACACCAACTCGGGAAATATGAGGGTTGTACACCCGTACTTCTTGCAGGCAAAGCAGAGGGGTCTCCCCCTCTGGTCATATGGGGGGAGGAAGTTCTCCCTAACTCCCTGAGAGGACGCTGAAGGTCCATCTCCGGAGTTCTTCTTCTTCTTGTCCCAAGGCTTCCTCTTGCCTGAGAACAATGCCTCGCTATCTCCCCCTGAGATAGACACTCCTGTCATCTGCTTCGCCAAGCTCTCCTGTGACGACAGCAGGTTCTCTAGCTCCAGTAAGGTGGGCTGAGTAGCCCATCCTTGCACAGACGTGATAAACGGAACATACTCCTTCCGCAGACCTCGGAGTATGTGCCTCTTCAGCTTCGCCTCAGAGATCGGCTTATCAGGATCCAAGGCCGAGTTCTCTGCACATAAGTTCTTCACCTTCAAGAAGAAGGTGGATATCGACAACTCTCCCTGAGTGGACCGCGCCAACTCATTCTCCAGGAATTGTAGCCGCGCTACGTTTTTCTTGTTGAATAGTCCATCAAGGGCACTCCAGATCTCTGACGCTGACTTGCACCCAATGATGTGGTCGAACAAGTCAGGAGAGATAGCTCTCTTCAAGGTGAACTCCGCCTTGGCGTTGGTCTTCCTCCACGCTCTTACAACTAGACCATTGTCATCAATTGGAAACACTTCTGCCTGCTCTTCTCCTCCAACGACCTCCCATAGGTCCTCTCCAAGCAGGTAGCTCTCCATGCATGACTTCCACTTCTTGCTGTTGGTCTGGGTGAGCAGCTCAATGCCTAGTCCTCTCGTATAACCTCCTCCGCCGTCCATCTTGATTGTCAACCTTGAACCTAGATAGCACGCCGCTTCAGCAACCTTGCTTTGATACCATGTTAAATTTTCGTATGCTATCAAGTACAAGAAACCAACGATGAACAAAACGAAGTACTCTCTTTATACTAGGCAGATTACAAATGAACAAGCTGAATACAAGGTGCATACACCTTGATTCACAACAGCTGAAATATATGAAAATAATAACTTGTCGCGGACAAGGTCCGCTTCTCCACTCTCCACTTCACAACACTCTCAACCCTGCACTCTCCACCTCACAGTGCACTCTCCACCTCTCGCTGAGGTACGGGTTGGGGTCGGACTCTCTTGGGGTGTAGGCACACTCCCACTCTCACTCACTGAAGTTTCTCTCTCTTCAAGTTCTCTCTCTCTCTTCTCTATCTCATCATCCTCTTACATAGGGGGGCGGGGGGGGGGGGGGGGGGGGGTATTTATAGGAAACACATAACATAGGCTAGACGGGGGGGGGGGGGGGGGGGGGGGGGGGGAGGTTGCACTCGCCCAACACACTAGCAAGCTCCACTCGCCAACTCCCATACTCCCACTCGCCAACCCTCCAGCTTGCACTCGCCTGCCACCTTGCTCCACACTCCACTCGGCAAGCACAAAACATTTCCACTCGGCAATCACAAATTCTCCTCACATGCACTTGCCAGCACTCCTTTTCTCCACTCACACATGCACAAAACAACCTCACTTCACAAGCACTAGTCACTTCACTTCACATGCACACGTAACTTCACTTCACATGCACACAACTCCACTCGCATGCACACATGAGGATTCCACTCGGCAAGCTAGCACAAATCCCACTCGCACACCTCCATGCACATGCCCACTCGCCTCCCCCCTCACACTAGCTCCACTTCAATTTCAACAGCTTTCTAACATCGGGCATCGAAACTAGATGCACCGCCTCAAAGGAGGCCTATGTCAATACACCAAATTGGCATGAAGTAATTTTTAACCAGCCCGACTCCTATCCTTTTCTTTTGTGAAATTTTTTAAAAAAATAGGCTTGACTATAGAGAGGTGGAGCAAACTCCTAAATAAAAAACATTTATGAAACATGTGTTAGTTTTTTGAAGTGAGCTAACGTCAGCGTTATCGCTAACGCCAGCGTTATCGCTAACGCCAGTGTTGGCTCTTTCTCACAACTTCTCCTCTGTTTTGTCTATAAATAGGAGGGGTCCCCTCCTCTAAGAGTATGCATTTTCAATAGTGACGAGCATCATTACCTGGCGAGCATCAAACCCGGAGTCAGTTCGGCAAGCGACCTCGGGAGAGTTTCTTGCTCGCGAGTTAACGCGGAGTGTTAGAGACAACGCCAGGCGTTGAGTGTGGCGAGTATCGACTAGCAGCGACTAGCGACTGAGGAGTGCGAGCAACGAGCTTGCGAGTAGCAGAGCTAACACTGGGTGTTAGGAGTTAACGCCGGCGGTAGCGAGGAGCGAGTATCACCTGCGTGGTGTGCTCCGGAGGAGAAGCGGACACTGTCTGCGACCAGTTTCTTTACTTCATTGGCCGTCGTGAATCAAGTTAGATGCAACTTGTATTCAGCCCCGTTCGTTTGTAACTAGCTACCTAGAGTTATTATTTGTGAAAGTTTGTGTTCATATATTTGGTGTGATTATTCCCTTGTTGGTTGACGTGTTCTTCCGACTTCAAATATTTCACAACATGCAGCATTGAATGAAAGCACGCAGAATTATAAAAATTCTTCGGATTCATTGTTTGAGGGGAATTACAAATTTTTCTAACTAGTTTGGTTCTAGTAGGTCGACATGGAGTATTCTTTTTCACATAATTTTTTTTATTTCTTCTCTTCCTCTTTTGCGCAATCTGCACTATGTTGTCGTCACCATTTATCAGTTTTGATTGTTGCGGCAACCTCTGAGTAACATTTTCAAATTCAGCAGAAACATCGTGGCTATCCAACGGAGATTCCTTCGCTATTTTTTAGATTTCTCCTAAATTCATCTCATCTATTCCATTCTTTTTTAAATATTTTCAGGAAGCTTATCTCTTCCATTTAAAACAAAAACAAAATCTCTATCAAGATAGCATGCATGGAATCTGGCTTTTAAGATTCTTAGGGGATGAAGCATGAGTTCATTTGTCCCTCTAGCCAGTGGAGGAACAAACAAAGATCACAACAATTAGGATTAATGACAATATAATACTTCATAAAGTTGAGGCATTATGAACAAATTTTTGTGTCTTCATTCTCTTGTTGATTAGCAATACAACATTATTTAATGAATAAACTCATCAACTCTTCACAACTTATTAATAGAGGCATATATGGTGGGCCATAAACAATATCATCTTTTTATATTTTTAACATATATATATAACGTAACAACAAAACTTCATCACATGCAGATCCTATTTTCAAAAACAAAGGAATCTTAAACTCCCACTACAGTAACAAATATGTGACTGTTGCGTGCACGCGCGCACTCACACACACACACACACACACACACACACACACACACACACACACACACTATCTATTACTCAACTCTCCTTTGCGGCTCTCTTGAGACTCTTATAGACCAATCTAAATTGCACAATCTTAGCCCGGGAGCGGTCGAGTGTTAGAATTGAAGTGAGCTAACGTCTGAGCTAGGGGCTAGCGCCAGCGCTAGCTCAGCTTCTAGAAGACGTCCCCCCTTGCCTATAAATAGAAGGGGTAGACCCCCTCTAAGAGTAGACATTCAGATAGTGACGAGTATCATGAACTTTGAGCGAGTTTGAGATATCAGAGTGTCACCTAGCGAGCAGCGAACCCGGAGTCAGTTCGGCTAGCGACCTAGAGAGAGTTCCTTACTCGCGAGATAGCGTCGACATTAGTGGTTAGCGCCTGCGGTAGCGAGAAGAGGAGGAAGCGAAGAGTAGCGAGCTTGCGAGTAGCGAGATTGCGAGTAGCGAGCTTGAGAGCTCTAGCTCCAGCGATAGTGACTAGCGCCCGCGGTAGCGAGTATCACCTACGTGATGTGCTCCGGAGGAGAAGCAGATACAGTCCGTGACCAGTTTCTTTACTACTATTGGCTGTTGTGAATTAAGTTGGATGCAACTTGTTTTCAGCCCTGTTTATTTGTAACTAGCTGCAAAGGCTTCTATTATTGTGAAAGTTTCTGTTCATTTCTTGGTGTCCTTATTCTCTTGCTTGGTTGACGTGTTCTTCCGACTACGAGTAAATATTTCACATGGTATCAGAGAGATAGTGAGAACAAGGACTGAGAAACCAATGGCTTAGTGTGTGGCCTGCCTCATCTCTCTTCCTACGGCGACGGTCATGTGTGCGATGGCTGCCAATATGGAAAGTCACATCGACTTCCATTTGACAAATCGGAGACCAGGTGTAAGACACCTCTTGAGTGCATACATGCTGATGTTATGGGGTCGTGCGCCACCCTTACTTATGGAGGCAATAAGTATGCGCTTGTTCTGGTGGATGAATACATCCGCTATACGTGGCTATACTTTCTGAGAGAGAAGTCAGAAGTATTCGAGAAGTTCCAAGAGTGGAAGGAACTTGTGGAAGGAAGGCTGAACCGCAGAGTGAAGAAGCTGAGAAGCGACAATGGAGTGGAGTTTACGTCCAATGAGTTTGCTTCCTTCTGCAGGAGGTTCGGCATTCAGCGGGAGCTCTCTTGCGCTCACACCCCTCAGCAGAATGGGGTGGCAGAGAGGAAGATCCGCCATCTGGTGGAGACTACCAGGAGTTGGCTACAAGCCAAGAGTATTCCCAAGGCCTTATGGGCGGAGGGAATGACATGTGCTACCCATGTGATCAAAAGGCTACCATTGAGTCCCAACGGGATGGTGTCTCCACACCAACTCATGTTGGGAGAGAAGACAAATGTGGGTCACATGAGAGTATTTGGTTCTACCTGCTTCGTGCACGCCCCGGACGCTCAGAGAACCAAGTTGGAGCCGAAAGCGAGGAAGTGTGTCTTCATCGGCTACGATGAGCGGAAGAAGGGATGGAAGTGCATGGATCCGCAGACCCACAAGTTCATCGTCTCACACGACGTAGTGTTTGACGAACTGATCTCGTATCAGGGAGTCTCTTCTATGGTGCTGCCGGAGAGTGGAGATTCTAGCAGGAGAGAAGAGAGTCACTGAGGACTCTACTGTGGAGCTGGAGGTGTCTCCAAGTGCCCCATCGCCTTCTGGCTCAGGGGGAGCTTCTGGCTTAGGAGGAGCTTCTGGCTCAGGGGAGGAGCTTCTAGCTCAGGGGGA
This sequence comes from Dactylorhiza incarnata, assembly GCA_033032865.1. NCBI lineage: Eukaryota > Viridiplantae > Streptophyta > Magnoliopsida > Asparagales > Orchidaceae > Dactylorhiza > Dactylorhiza incarnata. The sequence goes on along the minus strand of JAWHQI010000159.1, from coordinate 4,907,372 downwards.
GCTTCGAGCTCTAGAAACAGGGAGAGCACTGCTTAAAGAGGAGTTCAGAGAGGTGCTCAAGCGGAGGAGTCTATCGGAGTGGTAGATAGTGGCCAAGCCTTGAGGAGGTTGAAGCGGACCATCGTCCCGCCTGCTTCTTACAAGGTGGGGAGCTTTGTGAGTATGGTCTCCTGCTTCTTTGCAGGACCACTCGACGAGAGGGAACCTGCCTTCTTTGATGATGCAGCTGGCATCAAGGAGTGGGACGCGGCCCTGATTGAGGAGATGGAGGCCCTAGAGAAGAATGAAACATGGGACTTGGTTCCCATGGTGGAGGGCATCAGACCTGTCACCTGCAAATGGGTGTACAAAGTTAAAAAGAGAGCTGATGGAGAAGAAGAGCGGTACAAGGCGAGGCTTGTCGCTCGAGGATTCTCATAGACCTATGGAGAGTACTACGAGGATACATTTAGTCATGTCGCAAAGATGACGTCGGTGAGGACGGTCATCGCTCTGGCGGCGTGCCGATGTTGGAAGTTATGGCAGCTTGATGTGAAGAATGTATTCCTGTATGGAGAGATTGACAATGACATATTCATGGTGAAACCACCTGGATACGTGTCCAATTCACTTCCACATCACGTCTGCAAGCTGAAGAAGGACCTCAATGGGTTGAAATAGGCGTCGAGAGCCTGGTATGGGAAGATTGCGGAGTACTTGCAGTTCTGTGGCTATGATGCCTCAGACTCAGACTCTAGCATGTTCGTGAAGAAGAGTGGTGGTCTTCACGTGTTGGTGCTACTGTATGTCGACGATATGATCGTGACAGGGAACAACCTTGAGGAGGTCGCGACGCTGAGATAGCAGCTCTCTATACAATTCGAGATGAAGGATCTTGGTGAACTGCACCATTTCCTTGGCCTTCAAGTTGAGAAGAGAAGAGGCGGGCTGTACGTTTACCAGAGGGGTTATTCCGAGAGGATTGTCGATAGATTCGGCATGAAGGAGGTGAAGAGCAGTTTCGTTCCACTGGAGGCTGAGTTGAAGCTTCAGAAGGAAGAAAGGAGGATTCTTCCTGATCCGAAGATCTTTCGGACACTGATAGGGAGTCTAATCTACCTGACTATCACAAGGCCAGACATCGCCTTTGATGTCAGCCGATATTCAGTATATGCAAGAGCCGCGGAAGCCACATCTGGAGACAGCTAATGGGATTCTGAAGTATGTGAAGGGAACTCTTGAAATGGGGTTGTCCTATGGAGAGAAGTCTGACTTCAAGTTGCATGGGTACACGGATGCAGACTACGGAGGTGACGCTGATGATCGCAAGTCGACATCAGGTTATATGTTTTTGTGTGGAGCTGTTACTATCTCGTGGCGTATCAAGAAGCAGGACTCTATTTCTCTTTCTACCACAGAGGCCGAGTACAAGGCGTTGTCCTTAGCAGCTCAGGAGTGTGTCTGGCTAAGGAGACTAGTGGAGGATGTGGAAGAGGAGGTCAGCAGACCTACTGTGCTTCGCGGGGACAATGAGAGTGCCTTGAAATTGGTAACCAATCCAGTGTGTCATGCAAAGACCAAACACATAGAGAATTAGAGATCGAGCATTACTTCATCAGAGGGAAGGTGTTGGGTGGCTTGATCGCAGTGGAGCATGTGCGGAGCGAAGACAACCTTGCGGATATATTCATGAAGCCCCTATCTGCGGGGCCGTTTCGGAAGCTTCACTCGTTGCTTGCAGGCCAATTTAATATAATTTATGACGCGTATTATTTAAGTATTTTACTACGCGCATATCGATATAATTTCAGATACTTACACCAACCGATAATGGGTGGTTACGCGGGTGATTACCCATTCATCGGACGGTGGAGATCGCGTGGGGATGATTGGACGGCGGCAGTCAGGCATCGTCCAAAGGGTCGGTCGGGGTCGAGAAGGACGATAGGCGGCAAGATCCGGCTGGCGAGGGTCGGCTAGGGTGGCGGGCGCACGACCAAGGTTGGTCGTCCATGAAAGGCCGGTCGAAGGGCTTTCGTGACCGCGTGTCGCGGGCACGTGGCCAAGGGCAGTCGGCTGGGGGAGGTCGGCCGCGAGGGCCTCCCGACCACGCGTCGTGGGCGGACGGCCGGGGGAGGTCGGTCGCGATGGCTTCGAGACACGGCGTGTCGGCCAAGGGCCGCCGGATAGGGCAGGCCAGCCTCGGGGGCCTTGCAGCCGAGCGCCGTGGGCGCGCATCCAAGGACGGCCGACTGGGGGAGGCCGGTCGTTCCGGCCGCACGTCGCGGTCGTGCGGCCAAGGGCGGCCTGCCGTGGGAGTCCGGTTGTGTGGTGGGCGGCACGATGGTGGCCGGTCGCGAGCGGTTAGTGAAGTTGTTTCCGCGGCGGTTATGAGCGGTTTCGATGCATGAAATGTGCTTGCAGATCGTGCGTGCGGATTCCTCCATTGGTTTGTGGGGACATAAGTGATTCCTGCTATTCGCAGCCCGGAATTCCCATAAGTTGAGGGGGATCCCATTATTTGCCCCCCCCCCCCCCCCAAGTTCCCGGAGTCAAGAGCCAAAGCGAGAGGAGAGCGGGAACTTTCTGCTGAATTGTGTGTGTGAACGGTTTGTGGCGACCACGACGGAGGAGAACAAAGTGGAGCGGAAGGAGGCAAGTGAAAGCGTCGGTGTAAGGGAAACGGGAGCTCGCGTCGGGCGGGCGGGAGGCGTGCCTGCGCCTGCATGCATTGACACCCGAGACCCGGTACGCGCCCGTGTATTGACCCACACGCGGGGCGCGCACCCGCATTCTGTGTGCACGCAGGATGCATGCCCGCACGATGGGTGCGCGCGGAATGCACGCCCGAGCGTTGGCGTGCTTGGTATGCGTTGTCACACTGGTCGCGATCGGGATGCGCGCTCGCGCGCTGGCGCACTGGGCGCATGCCGGATGCGCGCCAGCACACTGGCTTGCATGGGATGTGCACCCTCTAGCTGGGGTGCGCGGGGCGCTTGCCCTCTAGCTGGCGATTCACTCCCCGCGCTGGTGTGCGTGGGATGTGTGCCCGCGCGCTGGCACGCACGGGATGTGTGCCCGCACGCCTTATGTGTGGGTGTTACTTTGCGCTTTACGCGTGCGGGGGCGATTGTGCGGCTTGCGCACGCATTCTCTCGCCTGCATTCTTGTGCGTGCGCAGCGACGTGTCTGGCCTTGGTATCGGTGATCTCTCTGAGGATGAGCGTTACGTCTATATTGAGGGCGAGGGGTAGCTTTTGTATTTGCATCTTGCATTTCCTTTGTTTCCATCTTTGGTGGTTTTCTTGTATTAAGTTGGTACCTTTGTACTTTGTATTATTGTTCGTGGATCGCTCTGGCTTGGAGCACTGCTCGTGCAACAATTTAGCTCTTGTGGCATCGACATTGCTGTTTTTTGCGCGACTTGGTTCTCAGATGCCAGTAGTGTGGGGACGATACCCTGATGTTGTTGCAACCTACGACGCGGCGAAGGGTGGACGCTTCGAGGTGGGGTAGTGTGGGATCGAAGCCACTGTGTTGCGGATTATTCTTGGTTGTGGCTATGAAGGGCGGACCTTCAAACCTGGGCGACCGTAAGGGGGGCAGCCCCTGGCGGTGTCGTGATCTACTACTAGGGCGAAGGGAAGACCTTCAATTCGTGGCAAAGGGAGGTCACTGAGGTGTGTCCCCGGAGAGATAGTGAAGGGCAGACACTTCAAACCGCTGGCGAGCGCGAGGGGGGGGGGGGGGGGGGGGGGCTGGCCCCAAAGTGTTCTTGCGATAGCTAGTGGAGGTCTGGAGACCTTGCCTATAGTATTTTGGCGGGGACCGATCGTCAAGGGGGAAGACCCTTGACGATGGCAGGCGGAGGTCTGGTGACTTTACCTATTATTATTTGGCAGGGACCGATCGTCAAGAGGGGCATGCCCCTAACGATGGTAGGCGGAGGTCTGGCGACCTTAACTATTGTAACTTGGCGTGGACTGATCATCGAGGGGGGGAAGGCCCCTAATGATGGCAGATGGAGGTCTGACAACCTTACCTATTGTAACTTGGCAGGGACCGATCGTCGAGGAGGGCAGGCCCCTAACGATGGCAGGCGGAGGTCTAGCGACCTTACCTATTGTAATTAGGCAGGGACCGATCATCGAGGGGGGCAAGCCTCTGACGTTGGCAGGCGGAGGTCTGGCGACCTTACCTATTGTAACTTGGCAGGGGCCGATCGTCGAGGGGGGCAGGCCCCTGACGATGGTAGGCAGAGGTCTGGGGACCTTACCTATTGTAATTTGGCAGGGACCAATCGTTCAGGGGGCAGGCCCCTGATGATGGCAAGCGGAGGTCTGCCGACCTTACCTATTGTAACTTGGCAGGCACCGGTCATCAAGAGGGGCAGGTTCCTGACGATGGCAGGCAGAGGTCTGGCGACTTTACCAAGTATAACTTGGCAGAGACCGATCGTCAAGGGGGCAGGCCCCTGACAATGGCAAGCGGATGTCTGGCTACCTTACCTAGTTTAACTTGGCAGGGGCCGATCGTCAAGGGGGGCAGGCCCCGGCCTTGACGATGGCAGGCGGAGGTCTGGCGACCTTACCTATTGTAACTTGGCAGGGATAGGTGGTCAAGGGGGCAGGCCCCTGACGATGGCAGGCGGAGGTTTGGCGATCTTACATATTGTAACTTGGCAGGGACCGATCGTCAAGGGGGCATGCCCCTAACAATGATCAGTGGAGGTCTAACAACCTTACCTATTGTAACATTGTTATCTGAAACTTATGAAGTAAATGAAGTCAGAAAAGTAATTTGCAGAAATAATGTGCGGAATTTCAATGACACGTCTTTATGGATTGTTGATAAAGTTGATAGGGTGAAGAGGAGACGCAGGTACAACTCGGTGAGTGGGGACGGGGCTTTTTCCTGGTATGATTACTTTTAGGGGTTGCCCCCCAGTCTTTCCTGGCAAGCGGGCGGACGATCCCTCGTTGGCCCAGGTTGTAACATCCCCAGAACAACTAGACCCCTAAGGTGCATTTTGTCATGTCAAGTTTGTGACATCCCTCTAAGAGACCAAAATGGCCCTAAGAACCAAGGTGAATAAGTGAAAAGCACCTTGGTGTGCAAATAGCCAAATTTGAGTCCATGACTTATGACTTGATATTAGACTTCAAAATGACAAATTGACCCCACCAACTCTTCCTAAACACCTTAGGGAATCCCTTGGGTCATTTAGGACCCATTGGGGTCAAACCCAATTGATCAAATTTGCTAAAGTCAACCTTAGTCCACCAAGGTCAAACCTCCATAAATGAGGGCAATTGAACTCCAAATGATCAAATTGGACCCAAAATCATGTGGCAACCTCCCTCGGGGACCTAATGGACCCAAAATCCCCATCATAGGGCCATCAATTGGGGAAATTGGGTCAATTACTAAAAAGCCCCAAATTGACCTACTAGTACTAAAAAACCTAAATTGAACTTCAATTGACCCATTGTGATCAAATTGATCACCCCTAACACACTTGGGACACTTGGGGAGTCTAATGGACCCACATTGGACCCCTTGATATAAGCCAATTTTGTGAAAATTGGGCAAATTACCAACTTGCCCAAATTACTAATTATACCCTTTAGGTTTCAATTAGCCCCAAATTGGCCAAATTAACCTAGCATGACCCTACCTAAACACTAAGGGGAGTAAATGAGACATAAACAAACAAAAGTGCACATTCAATTTTGGATAATTAGGGCAAAATCACCAAAATACCCAAATTGCCCCTATAGGCAAATAAGTGCAATTAAGCCCCATATGACCTCACCATGACTCAATTCCTCTTGGAATGGGTCCATAGGGTCCGAGACAATAATGTGGGCCAGTCACATTAAGTGGTGTGAGCTTGATCCAAGCCAAAACCCAAAAGTCCCCAAATTGTCCTATTTGAGTCAAGTGAGCCCAAAGCTTAAATCAAGTAGGCTTAGCCCAATCCCATGACTCAATTGGTCAGCCCACATGGTGACCAGACCATAAGCATTCTGAAATTCAAAATTTGGGGGAAATGAATGCTTTGTCCAAGTGTAAGAAAGGAGGAAGAAGACAAGGAGGAATTCAAGAAGAATCCATGGAGGGATGGCCACTTGGCCACCACCCCCTAATTCCTGGATTGCTCTCAGCTTCCCCGGGAATTTTCCAGCAAAATGGAGTGACATGGCAACTGTTGAGAGGGGAGGGAAGAGAGAGCTTAACTCTACCTTGCCGGCCACACTAATGGCAACCACCCCTTCCAAATGTAATAGAGCCAAATCTTCTCTCCCCTGGCTATAATTCGAGCTCAGGATTAATTTTATCATGATCTGGAGGCACGTGGTTGGCTGGCTGAGAGGTTCTAGCTTGGTGAAATCGCCACCCTTAATGGCTGCTAACAAAATAGCCACCCCCAGCTGAAAATGCACAAACCACCAGCTTCAGAACCTCCAGATGTTGAAACCAGAGAACTGGTCTCGACGTTCGCAAGGGGGATGCAGCTAACCCTTACTTGACCTGAGCGAGACCCTTGACCAGTTACTGAGAGCTGAAGAACCCTACCCTTGAAGAACACCTAAGTCCACGAACGGACCCCTTAAGCTGCAGTGTGGAGGTCCCACCACATACCCGGAAGTTCAACGAGAGCTTCCCCTCCCAAGCCAATGCTGAGCCTGGGCACCTTGGAGGGCACTAAGGATCACTTCATCGTCCACCTTCGATGACAAGGGGAGGGGAGGGGTAGTGCTTGCTCACACACGAGGAAGGGGGGGGGGGGGGGTAGTAACCAACCATTCCCAAGGTGCCCATGGGGGTCTATTTATAGACTTCCCAAAAATGAGATGCGGATAGCCAGAAAACCTACTATCCGCAGCTCAACCAAGACCTTGAACGACCCACGCGGAAGGGGGAGAGGCGAGTGGAAACGAGACGCCCACCCCTCCCTTGCCGGGCCAACCGGGGCGAGTGGACCGAAGGTCCACTCGTCCACTTGGCCGGGCGAGTGGACCTTCGGTCTACTCGCCCACTAGGTCGGGCGAGTGGACCGGAGGTCCACTCGCCCCCTAGGCCGGGCGAGTGGACCGGAGGTCCACTCGCCCACTAGGCCGGGCGAAAAAGGGGGGAGGGGAACGAAACGTCAAAACCCCCTTCCTTCTGCCTTAGGTGACTTCGGACCCTTTCAATAGGTCGACTCGTCGCGCCACGGCTATCTTTACTATTGCCATCTCACCTGTGTCGGGTCACACTGGCTCGGAAAATATGAGGGTTGTACACAATCCCCGCTCTTTTCGAGCTTGCCTCAAGCTCGGAAAGAAAGTCCAACCCACCTATTTGATGAGCGGGTGGGACCCCAGAGGAATCCACGAAGGGCCCTGCCAACGGGATGCTTCTGCCAAGTTTTCAACCGAAACTAACTTGGGGCGGAACGCTAACCTTTCTCCACTTAGCGACCCTCCTATGAGCCGAGCTCAACTGGAGGTGGAGAAAGCTCAACACCTTAGGTTGAATTGAACTTGACCTTAGGTGGAGAAAAACTCAACACCTCTAGTCGAGCCAAGATCGACCTGAGGTGGGAGGCGGAAACCCCACACCTGCCAGGGAGCCGAGCTCACCTGGAGGTGGAGGAACTCAACACCTAACAGGGAGTTGAGCTCACCTGGAGGTGGAGGAAATCAGCATCTAACAGGGAGCCGAGCTCACCTGGAGGTAGAGGAACTCACCACTTAACAGGGAGACGAGCTCACTTGTAGGTGGAGGAACTAAACACCTAACAGGGAGGCGAGCTCACCTGTAGGTGGAGGAACTCAACACCTAACAGGGAGCCGAGCTCACCTTTAGGTGGAGGAACTCAACACCTAACAGGGAGACGAGCTCACCTGTAGGTGGAGGAACTCAACACCTAACAGGGAGCCGAGCTCACCTGTAGGTGGAGGAGCTCAACACCTGACAGGGAGCCGAGCTCACCTGTAGGTGGAGGAACTCAACACCTGACAGGGAGCCGAGCTCACCCGTAGGTGGAGGAACTCAACACCTAGCAGGGAGCCGAGCTCACCTGTAGGTGGAGGAACTCAACACCTAACAGGGAGCCGAGCTCACCTGTAGATGGAGGAACTCAACACCTACAGGGGAGCCGAGCTCACCTGTATGTGGAGGAACTCAACACCTAACAGGGAGCCGAGCTCACCTTTAGGTGGAGGAACTCAACACCTAATAGGGAGACGAGCTCACCTGTAGGTGGAGGAACTCAACACCTAACAGGGAGCCGAGCTCACCTGTAGTGGAGGAACTCAGCACCTAGCAGGGAGCCGAGCTCACCTGTATGTGGAGGAACTCAACACCTAACAGGGAGCCGAGCTCACCTGTAGGTGGAGGAACTCAACACCTAACAGGGAGCCGAGCTCACCTTTAGGTGGAGGAACTCAACACCTAACAGGGAGACGAGCTCACCTGTAGGTGGAGGAACTCAACACCTAACAGGGAGCCGAGCTCACCTGTAGGTGGAGGAACTCAACACCTAACAGGGAGCCGAGCTCACCTGTAGGTGGAGCAACTCAACACCTAACAGGGAACCGAGCTCACCTTTAGGTGGAGGAACTCAACACCTAACAGGGAGACGAGCTCACCTGTAGGTGGATGAACTCAACACCTAACAGGGAGCCAAGCTCACCTGTAGGTGGAGGAGCTCAACACCTAACAGGGAGCCGAGCTCACCTGTAGGTGGAGGACCTCAACACCTAACAGGGAGCCGAGCTCACCTGTAGGTGGAGGAACTCAACACCTAGCAGGGAGCCGAGCTCACCTATCGGTGGAGGAACTCTACACCTAACAGGGAGCCGAGCTCACCTGTAGGTGGAGGAACTCAACACCTAACAGGGAGCCGAGCTCACCTGTAGGTGGAGGAACTCAACACCTAACAGGGAGCTGAGCTCACCTTTAGGTGGAGGACCTCAACACCTAACAGGAAGACGAGCTCACCTGTAGGTGGAGGAACTCAACACCTAACAGGGAGCCGAGCTCACCTGTAGGTGGAGGAACTCAACACCTAACAGGGAGACGAGCTCACCTGTAGGTGGAGGAACTCAACACCTAGCAGGGAGCTGAGCTCACCTGTAGGTGGAGGAACTCAACACCTACCAGGGAGCCGAGCTCACCTGTAGGTGGAGGAACTCAACACCTAACAGGGAGCCGAGCTCACCTGTAGGTTTAGGAGCTCAACACCTGACAGGGAGCCGAGCTCACCTGTAGGTGGAGGAACTCAACACCTAACAGGGAGCCGAGCTCACCTGTAGGTGGAGGACCTCAACACCTGACAGGGAGCCGAGCTCACCTGTAGGTGGAGGAACTCAACACCTAGCAGGGAGCCGAGTTCACCTGTAGGTGGAGGAACTCAACACCTAGCAGGGAGCCGAGCTCACCTGTAGGTGGAGGAACTCAACACCTAGCAGGGAGCCGAGCTCACCTGTAGGTGGAGGAACTCAACACCTACCAGGGAGCCGAGCTCACCTGTAGGTGGAGGAACTCAACACCTAACAGGGAGCCGAGCTCACCTTTAGGTGGAGGAACTCAACACCTAACAGGGAGATGAGCTCCCCTGTAGGTGGAGGAACTCAACACCTAACAGGGAGCCGAGCTCACCTGTAGGTGGAGGAACTCAACACCTAGCAGGGAGCCGAGCTCACCTGTAGGTGGAGGAACTCAACACCTAACAGGGAGCCGAGCTCACCTGTAGGTGGAGGAACTCAACACCTAACAGGGAGCCGAGCTCACCTTTAGGTGGAGGAACTCAACACCTAACAGAGAGACGAGCTCACCTGTAGGTGGAGGAACTCAACACCTAACAGGGAGACGAGCTCACCTGTAGGTGGAGGAACTCAACACCTAACAGGGAGCCGAGCTCACCTGTAGGTGGAGGAACTCAACACCTAACAGGGAGCCGAGCTCACCTTTAGGTGGAGGAACTCAACACCTAACAGGGAGACGAGCTCACCTGTAGGTGGAGGAACTCAACACCTAACAGGGAGCCGAGCTCACCTGTAGGTGGAGGAGCTCAACACCTAACAGGGAGCCGAGCTCACCTGTAGGTGGAGGACCTCAACACCTAACAGGGAGCCGAGCTCACCTGTAGGTGGAGGAACTCAACACCTAGCAGGGAGCCGAGCTCACCTGTAGGTGGAGGAACTCAACACCTAACAGGGAGCCGAGCTCACCTGTAGGTGGAGGAACTCAACACCTAACAGGGAGCTGAGCTCACCTGTAGGTGGAGGAACTCAACACCTAACAGGGAGCCGAGCTCACCTTTAGGTGGAGGAACTCAACACCTAACAGGGAGACGAGCTCACCTGTAGGTGGAGGAACTCAACACCTAACAGGGAGCCGAGCTCACCTGTAGGTGGAGGAACTCAACACCTAACAGGAAGCCGAGCTCACCTGTAGGTGGAGGAACTCAACACCTAGCAGGGAGCCGAGCTCACCTGTAGGTGGAGGAACTCAACACCTAACAGGGAGCCGAGCTCACCTATAGGTGGAGGAACTCAACACCTAACAGGGAGCCGAGCTCACCTTTAGGTGGAGTAACTCAACACCTAACAGGGAGACGAGCTCACCTGTAGGTGGAGGAACTCAACACCTAACAGGGAGCCGAGCTCACCTATAGTGGAGGAACTCAACACCTAACAGGTAGCTGAGCTCACCTGTAGCTGGAGGAACTCAACACCTAGCAGGGAGCCGAGCTCACCTGTAGGTGGAGGAACTCAACACCTAACAGGGAGCCGAGCTCACCTGTAGGTGGAGGAACTCAACACCTAATAGGGAGCCGAGCTCACCTTTAGGTGGAGGAACTCAACACCTAACAGGGAGCCGAGCTCACCTGTAGGTGGAGGAACTCAACACCTAACAGGGAGCCGAGCTCACCTGTAGGTGGAGGAACTCAACACCTAACAGGGAGCCGAGCTCACCTGTAGGTGGAGGAACTCAACACCTAACAGGGAGCCGAGCTCACCTTTAGGTGTAAGAACTCAACACCTAACAGGGAGCCGAGCTCACCTGTAGGTGGAGGAGCTCAACACCTGACAGGGAGCCGAGCTCACCTGTAGGTGGAGGAACTCAACTCCCAACAGGGAGACGAGCTCACCTGTAGGTGGAGGAACTCAACACCATACAGGGAGCCGAGCACACCTGTAGGTGGAGGAACTCAACCATCTTACAAAAGCAACTGGAGGCAGAGAACCAGTCCACGTCCTAGGAGCTTACCTTCACTTGGAGGCGGAGGAACTCAACCATCTTACCAAAGTAACCGAGGGTAGAGAACAATCCACGTCCTAGGTGCTTACCTTCACCTGGAGGCGGAGGAACTCAACCATCTTACCAAAGTGACTAAGGGCAGAGAACTAGTCCACGTCCTAGGTGCTCAGCATACTTGGAGTCAGAGGAATTCAACACCTTTCCAAACCAATTGGGAGCGGAGTACCCGTCTACGTCCTAGGGGCTTAGCTTGCCTGGAGGCAGAAGAACCCAACACCTTCCCAAACCAATTGGGGGCGGAGTACCCATCCACGTCCTAGGGGCCTAGCTTACCTGGAGGCAGAGGAACTCAACACTTTTTTAATCCAACTGGAGGCGGAATACCTATCCGCGTCCTAGGGGCCAAACTTACCTGGAGGTAGAGAAGCTCATCATCTCTCCAAGTCACTTACTCAAGCAGCGAGTCGACCCGATGAGTCTCCCATCTGTCGGCATGATCGAGCCCGGAGAATGGTCTCTAGTCGGGGATATTACCAATCAGTCGACCCGATGAGTCTCCCATCTGCCGGCAAAACTGAGCCCGGAGAATGGTCTATACTCGGGGAGTTTATCAACCAGTCGACCCGATGAGTCTCCCATCTGCCGGCATAACTGAGCCCGGAGAATGGTCTCTACTCGGGGAATTTATCAACCGGTCGACCCGATGAGTCTCCCATCTGCCGGCATAACTGAGCCCGGAGAATGGCCTCTACTCGGGGAATTTATCAACCAGTCGACCCGATGAGTCTCCCATCTGCCGACATAACTGAGCCCGGAGAATGGTCTCTACTCGGGGAATTTATCAACCAGTCGACCCGATGAGTCTCCCATCTGCCGGCATAACTGAGCCTGGAGAATGGTCTCTACTCGGGGAATTTATCAACCAGGGGGGCGGAGCACCCATCCACATCCTAGGTGCTTACCTTCACCTGGAGGCAGAGGAATCCAACACCTTCCCAGAGGCTTTACCTAAGGTTCTATCTCTACCTACTTTTTATCCAACATGGGGAGGTTACATATCTATTACAACGCGCCTCCTTGCGCCTACTCGGCCACATGCATCTCGGCCATCTCTTTTATCACCTCCTCCACTTTCTCTGCCTTCTCATTCCTTTCATTTCTCCTGGTCCTTCCTGCTTCCCTTGTCAACCTGGAGGTGGGAGACTTGCCTCTGGAACCGATCCGCGTAGCTTCCTTGCGTCCCACCGTGCTTTTGTTGAATCAGGCACAGGGACTCCGCCTCCTTCCTGGTGAGACGGAGGCATCCTCCCTACCCCCTCACTCGGGGCAGCTGGCCCCAGGGGAGTTGTTGAAGAGCGCTTGCGCTTGGAGGTTTGGGCATTCCTCCGAGGCTGGCCCCTTCCCTTGCCGACTTGCTTACTATATCCCCATCAAAGATGGCGAGGCGAGCACAGGTGTTGGCGATGCCGAGCACTCGCCCCGAGGGGGAGTGCAAACCGCAAGACCTTCTGGATTGACTTCCTGAACTCTTCGCAATCACCTTCCTTCACGCACTCGCCGACAGGGGTGAGTCCCCCAGCTCATCGCTTCCAGCCATGAGACTTGCCCAGAGTTTTCCGAACTAGCTGCTTCCACGCTCACCACACCATAATGTTGAAACCAGATAACTGGTCTCGATGTTCGCAAGGGGGATGCAGCTAACCCTTACTTGACCTAAGCGAGACCCTTGACCAGTTACTGAGAGCTGAAGAACCCTACCCTTGAAGAACACCTAAGTCCACGAACGGACCCCTTAAGCTGCAGCGTGGAGGTCCCACCACATACCCGGAAGTTCAACGAGAGCTTCCCCTCCCAAGCCAATGCTGAGCCTGGGCATCTTGGAGGGCACTAAGGATCACCTCACCGTCCACCTTCGATGACAAGGGGAGGGGAGGGGTAGTGCTTGCTCACACACGAGGGAGGGGGGTAGTAACCAACCATTCCCAAGGTGCCCATGGGGGTCTATTTATAGACTTCCCAAAAATGAGCTGCGGATAGCCAGAAAACCTACTATCCGCAGCTCAACCAAGACCTTGAACGACCCACGCGGAAGGGGGAGAGGCGAGTGGAAACGAGACGCCCACCCCTCCCTTGCCGGGACAACTGGGGCGAGTGGACCGAAGGTCCACTCGTCCACTTGGCCGGGCGAGTGGACCTTCGGTCTACTCGCCCACTAGGCCGGGCGAGTGGACCGGAGGTCCACTCGCCCCCTAGGCCCTGCGAGTGGACCTTCGATCCACTCGCCCACTAGGCCGGGCGAAAAAGGGGGGAGGGGATCGAAACGTCAAAACCCCCTTCCTTCTGCCTTAGGTGACTTCGGACCCTTTCAATAGGTCGACTCGTCGCGCCACGGCTATCTTTACTATTGCCATCTCACCCGCGTCTGGTCACACTGGCTCGGAAAATATGAGGGTTGTACATCAGAGCAGTCAAGCCCCCCTTCCAGCGACAATTTTGAGCTCAGCCTCCCCAAGTAGCCATGGACGCCAGAAATGGAAATTAGCTCTTCCTCCGCCACAATACCCGCTGCCAAGCTCGCACACAGGCAAGTTTCCTTTCCCCCTCCTCCTGTGTTAGCTTCCTTTCTCTCCTCCCGTTGAATTGAGCCATGTAATGGCGGTTTCACTTTGCATTTTCCATGTTCTTAGCCGCAAAAACGAAAGGTGCCGGAGCCCTACTCCGGGCACCCCAGCCCAATCGGACACCACCAGTCGACAGCCCTATGTCGACTGGTGGTGGTGGCTTAGGCGTTTTGCCGGAAACCGCCGGGATTCGCCGAAAAATCGCCCGCAAAACACTCCAGGCGCGGCGTATCTGAGCTGTTGGCTCATCGAGGAAGACAACTCCTGCGCCGTCGGATTAGATCCTGATGATAACCGCAGGCCAAAATGACTTCATTATATAATATTCTTATTTAAAACATTAAAAATCTGTCACCTTCCTTAGCCGATATTAATGCCTGATTTTAAGGCCCTTAGAGGCCTTTTTAGGAAAAGTTGTCTGAGATAACTATTGTAGGCCTTAATGTCTACTTTCATTTGAAATTTAAATCAGATAGTTTGGATTACTATAGGTCCCACAACACTCATTTTAGTGAGGCTGGTCAAAATAGAAATCAGGATTTAAAATGTGTATATATCCTAAATGTTAGATGGACTTGCAATTTTGGCCATGCATGCATAAGCCCTGAACCTAGCTTAGGTTCGAAAATCAGTTTTTTATGAAATTATTTTTCTAAGGTTTTATTCAGAAAATGGAAAATCAAATAAATGGAATATTTGGAGTTATATAACTTCAAATGACCCCAAATTTGGGTGTCATTTCTAATTAGACTACATTAGTCTAGGGTTAAATTTTGAGAATATTTGGACCTCTGCATGTAGGGTAATTTCTACTTGCATGTCTCTACCCTAGTGTGCTATGGTGTGCTAATAGACAAAAAGTCTATTTTGTGTTTTCAGACCAAATAGTTTGGAGCTAGCCTTTGAAATTTTGGTCATACTTTCTTTATGACATGACACACCACTTGTATTAAATGAATATTATGGACAAATACTCCTTGGAAAATTATGAAACTTAGGCACTGATGTTTTTAGGTCAATATCATATTACTGCAATTTTATCAGAATTTATTGTGACCTGTAGATGGTGGTTGTAGTGTAAACCCTTATTGGCACACCACTTGTATTAAATGAATATTATGGACAAATACTCCTTGGAAAATTATGAAACTTAGGCACTGATGTTTTTAGGTCAATATCATACTTCTATGATTTTATCAGAATTTATTGTGACTTGTAGATGGTGGTTGTAGAGTAAACCCTTATTGACACACTACTTGTATTAAATGAATATTATGGACAAATACTCCTTTGAAAATTATGAAACTTAGGCACTGATGTTTTTAGTTCAATATCATACTTCTGTGATTTCATCCGAATTTATTGTGACCTATAGATGGTGGTTGTAGTGTAAACCCTTATTGGCACACCACTTGTATTAAATGAATATTATGGACAAATACTCCTTAGAAAATTATGAAACTTAGGCACTGATGTTTTTAGGTCAATATCATACTTTTGTGATTTTATCAGAATTTATTGTGACTTATAGATGGTGGTTGCAGTGTAAACCCTTATTGGCACACCACTTGTATTAAATGAATATTATGGACAAATACTCCTTGGAAAATTATGAAACTTATTCACTGATGTTTTTAGGTCAATATCATACTTCTGTGATTTTATCAGAATTTATTGTGATCTGTAGATGGTGGTTGTAGAGTAAACCCTTATTGGCACACCACTTGTATTAAATGAATATTATGGACAAATGCTCCTTGGAAAATTATGAAACTTAGGCACCGATGTTCTTAGGTCAATATTATACTTCTGTGATTTTATCAGAATTTATTGTGACATGTAGATGGTGGTTGTAAAGTAAACCCTTATTGGCACACCACTTGTATTAAATGAATATTATGGACAAATGCTCCTTGGAAAATTATGCAACTTAAGCACTGATGTTTTTAGGTCAATATCATACTTCTGTGATTTTATCAGAATTTATTGTGACCTGTAGATGGTGGTTGTAGAGTAAACCCTTATTGGCACACCACTTGTATTAAATGAATATTATGGACAAATACTCCTTGGAAAATTATGAAACTTAGGCACTTATGTTTTTAGGTCAATATCATACTTCTATGATTTTATCAAAATTTATTGTGACCTGTAGATGGTGGTTGTAGTGTAAACCCTTATTGGCACACCACTTGTATTAAATAAATATTATGGACAAATACTTCTTGGAAATTATGAAACTTAGGCACTGATGTTTTTAGGTCAATATCATACTACTGTAATTTTATCAGAATTTATTGTGACCTGTAGATGGTGGTTGTAGTGTAAACCCTTATTGTCACACCACTTGTATTAAATGAATATTATGGACAAATACTCCTTGGAAAATTATGAAACTTAGGCACTGATGTTTTTAGGCCAATATCATACTACTGTAATTTTATCAGAATTTTATGTGAACTGTAGATGACGGTTGTAGTGTAAATCCTTATTGGCACCCCACTCTTATTAAATAGTAATCATGGATAAAAACTCCCTGGAAAAATGTAAAACTTAGGATTTGAAGTTTTTAGATCAATATTGTGCTACTGTGATTTTATCAGAATTTATAGTGACATATAGATGGTACTTGTAGTGTAAATCCTTATTGGCACCCCACTCATGTTAAATAGAAATCATGGTCAAATAACCACTGGAAAAATGTGAAACTTAGGTTTTTAGGTTTTTAGACCAATACTATACTATTGTGAATTCATCAGAATTTATAAAGATCCGTAGATGATACTTGTTGCGTAAAACTTTACTTTCATCACATCTATTTGAATAGAAACTATAATTAAGAATTCCCTGGAGAATATGAAATATAGGATTTGAGGTTGTTAGATCATTACAAATTGTGAACCTTTGGTAAGAACTTGGAACTCATTAGGACTTGATAGGACCAAGGTTGCATCTTAAGAGTCAAACCTAGTTCAATTCCACCTTGCCGGTCTGCGAACAGTAGAAACTGAAAACATAGATTCGGACCCCTTCCTTATGGTCACCACCCCCAGAGTTAGTAACTCCAAGAGAATTGCAGATGCCCAATTAGGTTGAAGGATTAATCACCAAGGGCAGTCATCGGAAATAAAGACGGGGTGCGTTTAGTAAAACTATCTATTCAGGAATTTGACATGGACATATTAGGAGAGGCGAAGGATGACTTAGCAAGAAGTGAAAATTGTGATTGAGAGATAACACAAGGAAATAGTCGGTCACTAGGAATGACATGGTTCGGTATTCAATAGAACACCGACACATGTCTGCCCGAGTCAAATGGTAATCCACCCTAGGATTTTAGAGCAATTGGAGAGCAAATGGGCATACAAGAATGGGTAGCAACTAAATAAAATAAATATGCTAGAAAGGGAGATTTGGGCTTCAGTCACCATCACATTCCTTAGTACCGTTGCGAGCCCTTCACTGGGTAATCCACGGAAGTCCAGGATTCACCCCAAGCTGCTAAGATCAATTAACAATAATAGACAAGAGTAGTAAGGTAGGAGAACTTGGAACATAATCTCCCTCCCAAATTTGGGAAGAAATGAAATAAGGACTGAGATAGTCCTGCGAGCGGTAGGCTCGGGTTATAAGGAAGGACTGGGATAGTCCTGCGAGCGGTGAGCTCCGGTTATAAGAAAGGACTGGGATAGTCCTGCGAGCGATAGGCTGGGGTTATAAGGAAGGACTGAGATAGTCCTGCGAGTAGTTGGCTCGGGTTATAAGGAAGGCTGGGATAGTCCTGCGAGCGATAGGCTCGGGTTATAAGGAAGGACTGGGATAGTCCTGCGAGCGGTAGGCTCGGGTTATAAGGAAGGACTGGGATAGTCCTGCGAGCGATAAGCTCGGGTTATAAGGAAGGACTGGGATAGTCCTGCGACCGGTAGGCTCAGGTTATAAGGAAGGACTGGGCTAGTCCTGCGAGCGATAAGCTCGGGTTATAAGGAACGACTGTGAGAGTCCTGCGAGCGGTAGGCTCAGGTTATAAGGAAGGACTGGGATAGTCCTGCGAGCGGTAGGCTCGGGTTATAAGTAAGGACTAGGATAGTCCTGCGAGCGATAGGCTCGGGTTATAAGTAAGGACTAGGATAGTCCTGCGAACGATTGACTCAATTTTTATAATTGTTGGTTTAGAATTACGAGCTGAAGGCTCAGTGGTAAGAGATAATACATATTTGCATAGGCATAAGATGTGGTGGGTCTTCAGTTCTGGCTTAGTCGACACACCGACAGCAGTTCGTTGACTCGGCAGTGCTAGTGGTTTGATTAGGGGCCAGGTTGTTTTACTGCGCGTCCGACGGGACGGATTCCCTAAACCCTGCCTGGCCAATTCAGTTTAGTACGCAGGAGCTCATGAGTACCAGGTACCGTTATCAAGCGTACGTTAGGGCCTAGGTCTGGTAGTGTGGCTTACCCACCTAGGTGAGGAGACGCCTGCTCCTCTGCCACCGTTTGACCACGACGGGAGGTGCCTGAGAGGTTAGCTACCTCCGAAAAATGGGAACTATAGGTCTGTACGTACAGAGTCGCATGTGTGTGTTGCACCATTGCATTGCATATCATAGCATAGCATTCTTGCATAAATCAAAGACTTCATCGTATAAATTAGTATGAGCTCTTTTATACGATGAGTTTACCTTAGTGTCAATCCCTTAGCTTATGTGCTTTTGTGTGTGCATATAATTTAAGGTTACATTTGTAGCTGCTCTTATTTGTTATACGTACTTCTTTATATTGTATTGTCTTTTACTTATTGTTGTCGCACTATACTCTGCTAGCATAGAATTGCTATTATTTAATGTTTAGTAATTATAAACCCTTCTAGTCTAGCCACATGTCACCTGCTTTTGATTTACACCTTGATGTCCTTCGCTCCCTCCTCCCGCACGGTGCCTAGGAGTCGCGGGTGAAGGCGGTGAGGAATATGCTGAGTCTTATAGACTGACGGTCGGTGAACCTCATCATTTTAGGGATGATATGTCGGAACAGCAGGACCCCGTTCAGGGGACAGGACAGGAGGACGGGATGAAGTAGAGGAGACACTACACGTCGTCGCAGCAGCAGCTACAGATACATGAAGACAGAGTTTGATAGCTTCCGCATAGATGTAGAGTGAGAGTGTTGTTGCACTATATTTGAACATGTACTGGGCGTAATCCCTTATTCTTTTAGTTCTTTCTCATCGTGGATATTGTAATCATGTATTATGATAAATATATAATGTGATTTTGTGAACTAATTTCATTTAATACTTCAATTACTGTGATTATGGTTGGCCTGGATGATGATGAATAGTCGGCAGATCGGCGTCTTGTGGCGGTGACCATTGGGTGTAATGGTGTCGCCGCAAGACGGTGGTTCTGGGCGGTAAGACCCGGTTTAAAAGCAAAAAAAGAGGGTCTTACACGGGTGGCGCTGACCGATTTAAGGCATTGTTTCGCAAGAACCTTCTCAGAAGCCCTTGGCGAATAAGACGCTCGATTTCCTTCTTCAGCATGGTACAATCTTATGTGTCGTGCCCGCATCCACGATGGAACTCATAGTGTTGTGATTGGTCTCCTTTGTTTGGAGCGATCAGTTTGGGCCTATGAAGTGACAAGTTATCTTGGATTGCATAAAGTATGTTTCCCCTGGAGGTGTTGAGTGGAGTGTGGTTCTGATGTTACTGGTGCGAGGTTCACCACAATGATCACTACCCTTATTCATAGGTGGTGACTGTTCTCGCTCCTTTTGCTTCGAACTTCTTTTGAACTGTTGTCGTTGAGCTTCAATCGCCTCATCTACTGTAATCTGCTCCTCGAATCAGCGTATGAGGTCGAGGTAGCTTGAGATCGTCTCCCTCATTAGTGCTGAGTAAAATCTATTGGGCCGGAGTCCTCTCAGGAGGAAACTACGGAGGGGTTGATGGTCGATTCCTGGAATTTGTCGTGCTTCAGATGTGAAGTGACGAAAAAAGTCCTTGAGGGTTTAGCCCTTGCTCTGACGAATCACCAAAAGGGGAGAGGGGTCCCGCATAATTCTCAGGTTTGTGATGGACTGGTCGACAAAGAGTTATGATAAATTTGCAAAATTGTCGATCCCTCCTTCCTTCAGAGAGTAGAACCAGGTGCGGGCTTGTCCATTTAGTGTTGTTGGGAACACTTGACATTGCAGTTGATCGGGGGCATTGTTAATCCTCAAGATGGTGACGAAGTGGTGGACGTGCTCTGATGGATCATTCGTTCCATCGAACGTCTCGATGTTCGGAAGCTCGAAGCCGTGTGGGGCTGGATATGCTAGGACCTCAGGTGCTAACGGTGAGCGAGGCCCGACCGGTGGCGGGCGCACGACAAAGGGTGGCCGACCGGGAGAGGCCAGCCTGGAGAGGCCGGACGCGGGGGTTCCACGTCTGCGCGCCACAGGCGCATGGCCATGGGCGGCCGACCAGGGGAGGCCGGCCGCGAGGGCCTCGCGACCGCGCGTCGTGGGCGCACGACCAATGCAGGTCGATCGGGGGAGGCCGGCTGTAGGGGCCTTGCGGCCACAGGCACGCGACCAAGGACGGCCGACCAGGGGAGGCCGTATGGGGAGGTCGCTCGCCGTGGGCGGAGAAAAGGAAATAGGTGACCGATGCGCTCTACGAGGTATGAGACACGAGCAACTATTGTGATGCGGGAAGTCGGCGGAAGCTGCATGCGGGGACGAAGAAATTGGTGGGTATTGTGATGCAGGAGATCTGCGAGGAGTGAGGGCGTGGAAAGACTTCGCCGAGAGAGGCCATGGGAGACCGACGGTTCCAAGAGAAATCAAAACTACGATCCCCTAACTGTTGCTTGCTTGCGCGCGTGCGTGTGTATTAATAACTAGGGTATGACACCCATATCGGACGACTCATTGTCTAAACTGATCGGGTGTCAAATACAACTCGAAATAGAAAAGTAAATGTATGAAAATGGCTTGGAACGACCATTCAGATGCGTATATACATGGACTCACATCATCCAAATGGGAATCGAATCACCCCTTCCTGCTGGAATACATGTGTGTGGGTCGATGGCCTCTATCAACTCCCCCATGCATAAAAGTACTCATCTACGGTGAGTGAAGATAGTCTACTCTCGGTGTAGCCTAGGGGCAAGTCGCTTGGGGAAATCCAAGTATCATCTGAGAACAAGCGACCTCTCCAACGGACAAGATATCACAGTCTATCTCACTCTTCTACGGCTGCAAATTCATGTGCAACAATCTGAAACACGTCTCCGACAGTTGTTGGTGGCTCTAAGTAAGATAGATGTATCTCCGTCTGAAAAATGAACCGGTGGAACCATCGATGGTGCGAGGTGACCCTCATGGTGGGACTCATCAGGCTGGGGCTGAGAAGAATCAGGCTGGGGATTGGGTGGGGTTGGGCGGAAGTGAGAGATGTTGTGGCTCGGGCATGGAATTGAGGGATGGATCCACATACACGTGGTCCTCATAGTAAAACGTCAAGTCATCTACATTGAATATTTGGTTTATCCGCATATTTTGAGGGATGTCAATCTTATATGCATTTCCGCCTACGCGCCACAGGGGCCCGGCGGCCGGTTAGCGTGGCGGCGGCCCGATGGTCGATTAGCACTGCGTCGACTGGTTGGCCGGCCGCATGCGGTTAGAGCGGCGGTTGTGAGCGGTTTCGGTGCTTGGAACGTGCGTGCAGATCACGCGTGTTGAAACTGAGACTTGAGAACAAGACTTGGTCTCTATGGAGTTCGGGGTCCCCAAAAGATGGGGTGACCTCACACCTACTTCTCTCAAGGGAGAGCACTAGGCCGAAGAATTAGGAAACTAGGAACAAGACCAAGGGCCCAACGAGTAGGTCCCACCACACACCCAGAAGATCTTAGAGCACTTCCCCTCCCAAGCCAATGCTGAGCTTAGGGCACCTTTGGAAGCTCTCTTCACACACCAAAGAAACTTGGGGAGAGAGAGGCCAAAAGGGAAGTCCCTCCAAATGGTCCCCCGTGGTCCTATTTATAAATATCTGAAATTGGTCTGCAAATAGCCAGAATCTGGTCTACGAGATTACGAAAATACCCCCGGATTTGGCCTGCCAACAACCAAATCCCGCGATTCCGAGTTGCTAAACACAGACCGCCCCCTCTCCTCGGGGCTGGGCGAGAGGGGGCAGGCCCCCCTTGCTCACCACCTCACTGGGCTGGGCGAGCGGGAGATCGCCCCCCTCTCCGGCTCGCCCCCTGCCGGGGCGGGGCGAGACCGGGGGTTGGCCCTGTTGAAATTGTTGAAGTGGAAGTTAGATGACTTTTGGACCTGGGCGGTCTGGGAGGAGGTCGGGCGGTCTGGCATGACCGCACGGCCTGGCGGTCTGCCTCTGCGGTCTGGTTTGTTTAAGACTAACTGCGGTCTCCTGGCTTGATCGCTGGTATGGGTCCAAGTCGGCTGAAGGTATAGGCCGCGCGGTCAGTCTGTGACCGCGTGGCGGGCTGATCGTCTTCAGGTGTGCGCAATCTGTGCGTGATCGCATGGCGTGCTGTCTTCTTCAAGGCTGTGGCGGTCTGGTGTGACCGCACAGTTTGATCCAGGTTTTCCAGAATGCGGTCTGGTGGCTGACCGGGCTTTCAGTTGGTATTCGCGGACTAAGGGTCTTAGTCGCGCGGTCTCAGTTCGCGGTCTCAGAAGGAGACTGGTATGCGAGTTGGACGCTGTTCGCGGTCTCAGGAGGAGACCGACATGCGGACAGGAGTTCGCGGTCTGATGGCGATCTAGCTGTGTTCGCGGTCTCTGGCGAACACAGGTGGTGAGCAGCTTCGTGACGGTCTAGTGATCCCCTTGTGGAGTCGCGATCTCACTATAAGAGTGGCGGTCTCTCATGGTTTGTTTGAAGCTGGCGAGCTCACCTAAAATGAAGCAGGAGTACTGTTGCGGACTAAGGGTCTGGCAGGTTGCTGAGGTCGTAGGGAGACCGCGCGGTCTCAAGTTATCTTCAACTTGTATTTTTTCCTTTGGTGTTTGTGCTGGCGAAATCATGACTCGCCAAGCATACCTTGCCTTGTAATTTGAAGTTGCTATCAATAAAGATCACTTGTTTGCCTCCATTTGCTTCTGGTTGCTTGGCTTGTGAACTCTAAGTTGTATGATTCCTGCTCACTTCATAAGGATTCGAAAATTTCACATGGTATCAGAGCGAGGTTGGAGTGGATAGAGCAGTGAGCAACTTAGAGTAGTCATCGCCTTTGTGAAGAAGGAACCAGTGGTAGAGCAATGGAAGCGAGGGGTCTTGGAATTGAGATGCTTACATCGACTAACTTCAAGAAGTGGAAGTCGTGTATGCAAAGCTATCTTCTAGGTGAGGACCTCTGGGAGGTAGTTGGAGGAGATCAGTCGCAGGAAGTTGTCCCGGAAGGGGATAATGGGGCTGAAGTGAGAACTTGGAGGAGGACGAATGCGAAGGCAGAGTTCACTCTGAAGAGAGCAATTTCACCTGATCTGTTTGATCACATTCTGGGATGTGGATCAGCTGCGGAGATCTGGAGAGACCTGGATGGGCTGTTTAACAAGAAGAATGTAGCGAGGCTACAGCTCTTGGAGAATGAGCTGGCAAGGTCGGCTCAGGGTGATCTTTCTATCTCCACTTTCTTTCTGAAGATAAAGAACTTGTGCGCTGAAATCTCAGCATTAGATCCAGAAGAGCCTATCTCTGAGGCGAAGCTGAAGAGGCACATCATCCGCGGCTTGCGGAAGGAATATGTTGCCTTTGTGATGTCGGTGCAGGGATGGGCAAATCAGCCGTCTCTGTTGGAGCTGGAGAACTTGCTTGCATCGCAAGAAAGTTTGGCAAGGCAGATGGCGGGGGTGTCAGTGGCTGGGGGAGATGACGAGGTGCTCTTCTCGGGGAAGAAGAAGAAGAAGTGGGATAAGAAGAAGAAGACCGCTGGAGGAGGCTATGGGCCTTCAACTTATGGGCAGCAGGAAAGGGGGTATGCTCCCAAGGCCGACGGGAAGAAGAAGGGTGAAGGTCCGAAGTGCTTCAAGTGTGGCAAGTATGGCCACATCAGGAAGGATTGCAGGGTGGTCACCCAAGATGGGCATGCTGCGGAGAAGGAGGAAGCTGAGGCTAGGCACATTCAAGGAGGTTGGGGAGGAGCCTTCTCGGCTTCTGTTGGAGCTTCGACTCCTATTAACTATCTGGAAGACTGGATCGTGGATTCGGGGTGTGGTCATCACCTCACCGAAGACGAGACCAAGCTTTCTTCTGCACAGCCCTATACAGGTAACAATGCGATCATTACTGCTGATAATACTGTGCATCCGGTAGAGAAGGTGGGGGTTGTTTCCTTAGGCAGTGATAGAGGACCACTTACTTTGAATAGTGTCTATCACGTGCCTGGTATGAGGAAAAACCTCTTCTCCGTGACCAACGCTGTAGACGCTGGGTATCGCGTTCTGTTCGGCCCAACAAAAGTAAAGTTTCTATGCAATTTTGAGGCCGTAAAGGCCGAGGTCGTCCATGTCGGGAGACGGGCAAAGGACTTGTTCGTTTTATCGACAAGTTCCTACGTCGACAAAATGAAGACGAATGATGGTGCCGTTATATGGCATGAGAGGTTGGGGCACGTAGGGATGGACAAGCTGAAAGCTATGGCGGTGAGAGGTCTGGTCAAGGGCCTGCCAAGTCTATCTTCCTACGGTGAAGGTCATGTTTGCGCAGGATGTCAGTTCGGCAAGTCTCATCGGCTACCGTTTGACAAGTCGCAGACAAGGAGTAGTGTGCCGTTGGAGTGCATCCACGGTGACTTAATGGGACCAACTGCTACCCCAAGCCTCAGAGGCAGCAGATATATGCTGGTGTTGATCGATGATTACACCAGATATGTCTGGGTATATTTCCTGAAGGAGAAGGCGGAGGCGTTTACCAAGTTTGTGGAGTTCAAGGAGCTCGTGGAGGGTCGGCTAGGACTGCGGGTGAAGAAGCTGAGGACTGACAACGGAGGGGAGTTCACCTCCAGTGAGTTCTCTATTTTTTGCAGGAAGGTAGGCATCCGGAGAGAGCTCACTTGTGCACATACTCCACAGCAGAACGGAGTTGTAGAGCGGAAGATCCATCATCTGACAGAGACCTGCAAGTGTTGGATGCATTCCAAGAGTATCCCAAAGTCCTTCTGGGCTGAGGGAATGTCTTGTGCTGCCTACGTCATCAATAGGATGCCTTTGAGTCCCATCAACATGTTTTACTCCGCATGAGATGATGTTCAAGGAGAAGCCAACCGTGGCACAGCTTAGGGTGTTTGGTTCCACCTGCTACGTGCATGTTCCAGATGCTCTTCGGACGAAGCTAGATGCGAAAGAAAGGAAGCTAGTCTTCGTGGGATACGATGAGCGGAAGAAAGGATGGAAGTGAATGGAACCGGAGACGTGGAGGTTTGTGGTATTTCACGACGTCGTGTTCGATGAGGTGACATCTTACAAGGGTCTTCTGATGTGGAGCTACCAGAGAGCAGGGTGGAGGTGCCGGAGAAAGCTGTGGAGGATCTTCAGGTGGAGCTACCTGTGTCACCAGGTGGTCCATCTCCTTCTAGTTCCGAGACGGGGGCTTCTGGTTCAGGGAGCAGGGGGAGCGATGCTCCTAGCACATCTGGAAGAGGAGCTAGGGAAGAAGCAGCTGAAGATAATGCGGTTCAGGGGAAGGAGCTGAGGAGGTCGAAGCGGGCGATCGTCGCCCCTGATCGCTATACAGGAGGAAATGCAGTGAGCTTCATCTCATGTTTCTTCGCTGGTCCCTTGGATGAGAGGGAGCCGTCGAGCTTTGAGAAGGCCAGAGGCGTGAAGGAGTGGGACATTGCTATGCAAGAAGAGATGACAGCTCTCGAGAAGAATGAAACCTGGTCTCTTGTGCCCAAGCCCAAGGGCACCACTCCTGTGACATGCAAGTGGGTCTACAAGCTCAAGAAGAAAGGTGACGGCAAGATCGAGCGGTACAAGGCTCACCTTGTAGCTCGGGGGTTCTCGTAGCAATACGGTGAAGACTACGAGGAGACATTTAGTCCGGTGGCAAAAATGACTTCAGTTCGGTTCATCATTGCCTTGGCGGCGTTCAGTGGATAGGAGATTTGGCAGCTCGACGTCAAGAACGCTTTCTTGTACGGCGAGATTGACAAGGATATCTTCATGGTCCAGCCACCAGGCTTTGTGTCTGAAGATTTTCCGGAGCATGTCTGCAAGCTGAAGAAGGCCCTGTATGGGTTGAAGCAAGCGCCGAGGGCGTGGTACGGGAAGATCGCAGAATACCTCCTATTCTGTGGATTTGGTGCTTCAGACTCAGACTCAAGCTTGTTCGTCAAGAAGAGCGGGGAGCTTCAAGTCATCGTGCTGCTATACGTAGATGATATGATCGTGACGGGGAACTCGAAGGAGGAGGTAGCGCAGCTTCGGGCCGAGCTGTCTATCAGGTTCGAGATGAAGGACTTAGGTGAGCTTCACCATTTCCTTGGACTCGAGGTGCAGAGGAAGGAAGGTGGAGTGCTGGTGACCCAGGCCGGATATGCGGAGCGAATCGTGGAGCGATTCGGCATGAAGGAAGGAAAGTGCACTTCCACACCTCTAGAGAAGGCCACAAAACATCACAAGGATGAGGTGAGGACTCTGCAAGATCCATTGGTGTTCCGAGCTCTGGTTGGGAGATTGATTTATCTGACGATCACGAGGCCGGATATTGCATATGCAGTTGGCAGAGTGAGTCGATATATGGCGGAGCCACGGGTACCTCATTTGCTAGCAGCCAAGAACATTCTGAAGTATGTCAAGGCGACCTCGGACATGGGTCTCCTATGCAGGAGGGATGCGGGCTTCGAGGTGCACGGGTACATGGATGCTGACTACGGGGGAGATTCGGATGATCGGAAGTCGACATCTGGATTCGTCTTCATGGCGGGCCCTACAGCTATATCATGGTACAGCAAGAAGCAGGATTCCGTATCGGTCTCCACCACAGAAGCAGAATACAAGGCTTCGCCCTTGGCAGCTCAGGAAGCCATCTGGCTTAGGAGGTTGGTGGGAGACGTCCACAAGGAGGTTCGGGAGCCTACTCTGCTACGCGGTGACAACGAGAGTGCTCTCAAACTGGTTACCAATCCAGTTTGTCACGCGAGGACCAAGCATATCGAGACCGAGCATCACTTCATACGGGAGAAGGTGCTGGAGGGATCTCTTTCGGTCGAGCATGTGCGGAGTGCGGACAACGTGGCAGACATTTTCACAAAGGCGTTGGCGAAATGTCCGTTCACACGGCTAAGGAGCCTACTGGGGCTAGTTTCAACTTCCCACTTCAAGGGGGAGTGTTGAAATTGTTGAAGTGGAAGTTAAAGGACTTTTGGACCTGGGCAGTCTGGGAGGAGGTCGGGCGGTCTGGCGTGACCGCACGGCCTGGCGGTCTGCCTCTGCAGTCTGGTTTGTCTAAGCCTAACTGCGGTCTCCTGGCTTGATCGCTGGTATGGGTCCAAGTCGGCTGAAGGTGTAGGCCGCGCGGCCTGTCTGTGACCGCGTGGCGGGCTGATCGTCTTCAGGTGTGCGCGATCTATGCGTGATAACGTGGTGTGCTGCCTTCTTCAAGGCTGTGGCGGTCTGGTGTGACCGCACAGTTTGATCCAGGTTTTCCAGAATGCGGTCTGGTGGCTGACCGAGCTTTCTGGTGGTATTCACGGACTAAGGGTCTTAGTCGCGCGGTCTCAGTTCACGGTCTCAGGAGGAGACTGGTATGCGAGCTGGACGCTGTTTGCGGTCTCAGAAGGAGACCGACATGCGGACAGGAGTTCGCGGT
Source organism: Dactylorhiza incarnata (assembly GCA_033032865.1). Taxonomy (NCBI): domain Eukaryota; kingdom Viridiplantae; phylum Streptophyta; class Magnoliopsida; order Asparagales; family Orchidaceae; genus Dactylorhiza; species Dactylorhiza incarnata. The sequence continues at coordinate 4,879,685 of JAWHQI010000159.1, read as the reverse complement.
CTGATGGCGAACTGGCTGTGTTTGCGGTCTCTGGCGAACACAGGTGGTGAGCATCTTCGTGACGGTCTGGCGATCCCCTTGTGGAGTCACGATCTCACTATGAGAGTGGCGGTCTCTCATGGTTTGGTTGAAGCTGGCGAGCTCACCTAAAATGAAGCAGGAGTACTGTTGCTGATCGCGCGGTGTGACCTGTAAGGTTGCGTGGTCTGGAGGGTGGTGATCCTATCTCATAGGGTGGTGACTGGATCAGGTCTCACGCCTATAAATAGGACCCATCAACAACAATAATTAAGACACACCAAGTGTAAGCTGAGTTCTCTTCTTTCCTGCGGTCTCTATTTATCTGGCCGGGCGGTCCGCTGATTGAACTCTTATTGTGCAGCTTCTGCGGGAAGCAGCGATCACGTCTTCCTCTGAAAGTGTTCGGGCGGTCTGCGGCTTGGAGTTGTGTTGCTGGAGTTCGGGAGAATCAGGAGTTCGGAAGGAGGGGTGCGGTCTGATCAGCGGTCTGGTGTTGTTCTGAGATCGGCAGCGGGTTGCGGTCTGGCAGGTTGCTGAGGTCGTAGGGAGACCGCGCGGTCTCAAGTTATCTTCAACTTGTATTTTTTCCTTTGGTGTTTGTGCTGGCGAAATCATGTCTCGCCAAGCATACCTTGCCATGTAATTTGAAGTTGCTATCAATAAAGATCACTTGTTTGCCTCCATTTGCTTCTGGTTGCTTGGCTTGTGAACTCTAAGTTGTATGATTCCTGCTCACTTCATAAAGATCCGAAAATTTCACAAGCCCCTCTCTGGCTTGCCCCCTACCTGGTTCGGGGCGAGAACGGGGGTTGGCTCCTCTCCCACTCTCCCCCTAGCTGGGGCGGGGCGAGACCGGGGGTTGGCCCCTCTCCGGCTCGCCCCTAGCTGGGGCGGGGCGAGATCGGGGTTTGGCCCCTCTCCGACTCGCCCCCTAGCTGGGGCGTGGAGAGACCGACGGTTGGCCACTCTCCGGCTCGCCCCCTAGCTGTGGCGGGTGCGAGGCCGGGAGGTCGCCCACCTCCGGCTCGCCCCCTCTCCTGGGGCGGGGGTGATCTCGGGAGGTCGCCCACCTCCGGCTTGCCCCCTCTACTGGGGCGGGGGCGAGCTCGGGAGGTCGCCCACCTCCGGATCGCCCCCTCTGTTGGGGTGGGGGAGAGCTCGGGAGGCCTCCCACCTCCGGCTCGCCCCCTCTGCTGGGGCAGGGGCGAGAGGGGGTTGGACGCCTGCCTCCCTCGCCCCCTTGTTGGAGATGGGGCGAGAGGGGGCATGCCGCCCTCTCCTCTTGACCCCTTCCAAGGGCTGGTGATAGTGCATTATTTATAGTTATTTTTATATAGTATTTTAGTAGTAATTAATTAGTTTTTATATAATTTTAGTTTAATATATATCTAATTCGCTTTATTTTGTGTTTTCAGGTTATCTGGGGCTGCTAATAGCAAATTCAAGCTCACAGCCATGTTTAGGGGAAAGAATGAGACAAGTCTGCAAAAATCTTCAGTACACGCCCTCGGTCACGGCCATGACCAAGGGCGTGACTTCAAGTCACGGCCATGACTCAACCCAGCCATCTTCCAGCTGCCTGATCATGCCGCCAGCCCAATTTAGTATTACACGCCCTCGGTCACGGCCATGACCAAGGGCGTGACATCAAGTCACGGCCATGACTCAACCCAGCCATCTTCCAGCTGCCTGATCATGCCGCCAGCCTAATTTAGTATTACACGCCCTCGGTCACGGCCATGACCAAGGGCGTGACATCAAGTCACGGCCATGACTCAACCCAGCAATCTTCGAGCTGCCAGAACACGCCGCCACATCATTTCCAGCCTACACGCCCCAGGTCACAGGCATGACTCCATGTCACGGCCATGACCTAGGGGGTGACCCAACGCGCAACTGCCAGAATAACTCCAGATCGCGCCGTTTCCAGACTCGGTCATGTCACGCCCTCTGTCACGGGCGTGACTACATGTCACGGCCATGACCTAGGGGGTGACCATTCCCGCAACTGCCAGAATAACTCCAGATCGCGCCGTTTCCCGCTGTTTCCAGATTCGGTCAAGTCACGCCCTAGGTCACGGGGGTGACCGAGGCCGTGACCCGTCGAGATGATTAATTTTGGCGTTTTTTTCTTCCTCAACGTTCCCGGGCTTTCAAGACGCAATTACGCAGCTTACACGCCCTTGGTCACGGGCGTGACCAAGGGCGTGACTCATCAATATTCTGCCTATAAAAGCCAGCTGCTGCCAAAGTGATGGGGATCCGATCCTAGCTTAGATTGGGTCATTTTTAGATTAGTTTTTTCAGCATTTTCTTATTGTATTTTCTTTATGCAATTTACTTCTTGTCTTGCACTTCTTAATTCTTAGTTTAGAATTTTATTTCTTGTATGTGTTATTCCTTTTCTTAGAAATAAAATTGTTGTTCTTTTTAAATCATTTTTAACTATTTTTATAGCATTTGATCGGATGATTTCTTAAGTTTTTATATTTCGTAATCTTTTATTCTTAATTTGGATTTGAAAACTAAGATTTACCGATGATTTGCAATTATTGGTTTCATATTTCTAGTGTATGAAAATCAAGTTTGATCCATATTTTAGTGTATCGAGAGATTCGTAAATACGGTAGATCGCTCATTAGTAAAAAGAATTGTTTGCACTCCTCGAGAGAGGGTAATGAAATTCTTCCGGATTGGAGTCAAATCCAATAGTGGGGCTCACCGCATAAAGCAAGCTTAGGGGTTTCGACTGGCCGAGGGGTCTTAATCGATCAACCTAAGGTTAGGTGGTAGTTCTCTCGAGAGAGGCTCTATCATATTTTGGGAACCTCCACGGTCAAGTTTGTCTAAATTGATTTCTTTCGAATTCTAGATTTACGAAATATTCTACTTTAGAAGGATTCCCGATCAAATGTTTTTTTTTTATTTAATTATTTTCAAAACTTCATATTACTTCCGATAAAATAATATTAATTTGCGTGAGTAGAAGTAGTCAACAAACCCGTGGAATACGACACTTGATATTTATTTGTTTTAAATATCCTATGTTATGAACGATATGTGCTCTTGCCTATAGTTCGTAGAATTTGGAGAAAATTATTTATATCCTAAATTTTAGCTATCAAGTTTTTGGCGCCGTTGCCGGGAAATATTTTTGTTGATATTTTGAAAGCGTGAATTTTATTACTTTTATCATTCTCTTTCTCCACCCTCATTTCTCTTTTTGTTTTTTCTTTTAAAATTCACTTCTATTAGATAACGGTTGTTTAATTTTCTTTTTCAAAAAATATGATGTTATCGCAGTTGGCCGCAAAAGTTGCCGAGCTTCAAAATAAAGTCATTCTTTTGGAAGCCGCACGAATGCGCCAAATTATTTGTCCTTTTTGTGGGGGTCATCATTCTAGTGAGGAATGCTATTTTTCATTTCAACATTTTTCTAATGAAAATCAAATTAATTTTTCTAATGAAAATTTTAGTTTTTATAATGAAAATTATAATTTTTATGATGAAAATAATTTTTCTTTAAATAATTATTTGAGTGAATCTCCTTCTTACTCTGATGTTGATTATTCATGGTGGCAAGGTCACCCGGATAGTTTTCAGTGCGAAGAAAGAAATTCCTTCAATTATGATTTGCTTTCCTCGCCTTTTCCACGGATTTGTTCTTCTTCTGATCTTGAAATTTTTCCGAATGTTATTTCTCCCACTTTAAATCTTTATTCTCAAGATCAAGAAGGACAATTGTACCAAGAATTACGCAAAGTCATGTAGACACCGGACGAATTTGAAAATGAAAATTTTTCTTCTTCTCCTTCGCCCGCCCTGTCTTCTCTTTTTCATGAAATTATTATTCATGAAGAAATTGTGTCTCATGAATTTTCTCCACTTGGTATTGATTTTTCTGATAATTCGTTTATTTTTGAAAATAAACAACCGGTGCTTAATCATGTATTTTCACAAGAAACTCCTCCTTGTGAAAATTTTTCTGACTCGCTTAATCTTGATTCTTTTTATACTAATAATTTTCTTGTAGATGATGAGCCGTTGCAACCAAACGGCTTCACCGATCCATTTGCCGCTCATCTCCATCAATCCAAATTACCTAGGGTATGTATAGGTAATTTGGATTCACAATTTCGCGTTAACGGAGAACAAAAGAATCAGGATTATAGCGGAGGAGTCGTCGGGCAACAGCTTTCGGCATTTTCACCTCAGCGTGAATTTAGGGAGTTGCCTGTGCATTTTCAATTTGAATATCCTTTTAGCTAATCCTTAACGTCTAGCTAAAAGACGTTAAACAAAGCGCTCTTGGGAGGCACCCCTTGCTTATCTTTATATTTTTGCAATTTTTCTTTTATTTTATGCATTTTCTTTTCCTGTTTTTGCCTTTTCATCCTTGTTTATAAACATTGGGGATAATGTTTATCTTTAAGTATGAGGGGGTGTTCTCTTCTGTTTATTTTTATTAAAAAAAAATGCAAAAAAAATTTGCGAAAAATGTTAAAAATCATAAAAAAAATGTTTCTTTGTTTTCTTTTTCAATTTTGTTTTAAAAATATGAAAAATACAAAAAAAATTTAAACTATTAATCTAATAAAATAAATTTTGTATTATTAAATTTCTCCAAACTTCATTTATGCAAAATTAATTTTAATTATGAGTTGTCTTTATAGGCTTTTTAAGGAGTTTTCTTTTTATGAATTTTTAAATCATATATTTCTCTTCAAAATATGTTAGATTTAAATTTTAGATGAATTTGATTTAATGAGTTTTTCATTATTTTGACTTGTTTAGAATATTTCTTAGTTTTACTTTCTCTCTTTAAAATATCATAATTCAATTTTGTAGTAATTGTGTTAAATATCTTTAGATTTTACTTATATTAACTTGAACTCATAGTTTCTTGTAGATTGCTCAAATTATTTTCTATGCTCTTAAAATGTATCTTTGGAATTTGTTTAGCCTTTAAACCCTAGCCCTTCCCCTACCTTTTTGTTAAACCCATTGTTTGGCATAAAAAAATTTTGAAAAGATCACATGTCATGGAATGAGAGGATAAAATTCATCATTCCTAAACATATGCACCCAAATCAGTAAAAGATTATATGGCATGGAGTTGAGAGGATAAAATTCATCACTCCTAAACATATACATTTGAGATATAAAAAGAAGAAGAAATAAAAAAAAAAGATGGAAATGAGAGGATAAAATTCATCATTTCCCATATACAAAGTAACTTCTTCAATGCCAATTTTACCCCATTTAGCCAAGTTCACTTGTTTATCCAAGATATTATTGAGAGAACATAGTTAATATTTTGTAGTTCTCTAAAAGTTTCTCATGATTGTAAAGTTTCTATAATTTTAATCTTGGAATATTTTGCTTAATTCAATGCAATTTTGTTTATGAAGATTTAGTTAGAGAATTTCAAAACTAAAATTAATTCTACTATTTCAATTAATGAATTATTAATTATTTCTTATAAATCTGAATTTTAATTTCTTAACTTATTTTGACATGAGTTTTATGAGATTTGAAGTGCATAATTAGAAGTAAATCTTTTTGGAAATGTCCTATAAATTCTTCTCATACTTATAAATTAGTTTTTGCTCTGGAATAGCAAAAGCTTAAGTATGGGGGTATTTGATAGTGCATTATTTATTGTTATTTTTATATAGTATTTTAGTAGTAATTAACTAGTTTTTATATAATTTTTAGTTTAATATATATCTAATTCGCTTTATTTTGTGTTTTCAGGTAATCTGGGGCTGCTAATAGTAAATTCAAGCTCACAGCCATGTTCAGGGGAAAGAATGGGACAAGTCTGCAAAAATCTTCAGTACACGCCCTCGGTCACGGCCATGACCAAGGGCGTGACTTCAAGTCACGGCCATGACTCAACCCAGCCATCTTCCAGCTGCCTGATCATGCCGCTAGCCCAATTTAGTATTACACGCCCTCGGTCACGGCCATGACCAAGGGCGTGACATCAAGTCACGGCCATGACTCAACCCAGCCATCTTCCAGCTGCCTGATCATGCCGCCAGCCTAATTTTGTATTGCACGCCCTCGGTCACGGCCATGACCAAGGGCGTGACATCAAGTCACGGCCATGACTCAACCCAGCCATCTTCCAGCTGCCAGAACACGCCGCCACATCATTTCCAGCCTACACGCCCCAGGTCACGGGCATGACTCCATGTCACGGCCATGACCTAGGGGGTGACCCAACGCGCAACTGCCAGAATAACTCCAGATCGCGCCGTTTCCAGACTCGGTCATGTCACGCCCTCTGTCACGGGCGTGACTACATGTCACGGCCATGACCTAGGGGGTGACCATTCCCGCAACTGACAGAATAACTCTAGATCGCGCCGTTTCCCGCCGTTTCCAGATTCGGTCAAGTCACGCCCTAGGTCACGGGGGTGACCGAGGCCGTGACCCGTCGAGATGATTAATTTTGGCGTTTTTTTCTTCCCCAACGTTCCCGGGCTTTCAAGACGCAATTACGCAGCTTACACGCCCTTGGTCACGGGCGTGACCAAGGGCGTGACTCAGCAATTTTCTGCCTATAAAAGCCAGCTGCTGCCAAAGTGATGGGGATCCGATCCTAGCTTAGATTGGGTCATTTTTAGATTAGTTTTTTCAGCATTTTCTTATTGTATTTTCTTTATGCAATTTACTTCTTGTCTTGCACTTCTTAATTCTTAGTTTAGAATTTTATTTCTTGTATGTGTTATTCCTTTACTTAGAAATAAAATTGTTCTTTTTTTTAAATCATTTTTAACTATTTTTATAGCATTTGATCGGATGATTTCCTAAGTTTTTATATTTCGTAATCTTTTATTCTTAGTTTGGATTTGGAAACTAAGATTTACCGATGATTTGCAATTATTGGTTTCATATTTCTAGTGTATGAAAATCAAGTTTGATCCATATTTTAGTGTATCGAGAGATCCGTAAATACGGTAGATCGCTCATCAGTAAAAAGAATTGTTTGCACTCCTCGAGAGAGGGTAATGAAATTCTTCCGGATTGGAGTCAAATCCAATAGTGGGGCTCACCGCATAAAGCAAGCTTAGGGGTTTCGACTGGCCGAGGGGTCTTAATCGATCAACCTAAGGTTAGGTGGTAGTTCTCTCGAGAGAGGCTCTATCATATTTTGGGAACCTCCACGGTCAAGTTTGTCTAAATCGATTTCTTTCGAATTCTAGATTTACGAAATATTCTACTTTAGAAGGATTCCCGATCAAATGTTTCTCTTTATTTAATTATTTTCAAAACTTCATATTACTTCCGATAAAATAATATTAATTTGCGTGAGTAGAAGTAGTCAACAAACCCGTGGAATACGACACTTGATATTTATTTATTTTAAGTATCTTATGCTATGAACGATAGGTGCTCTTGCCTATAGTTCGTAGAATTTGGAGAAAATTATTTATATCCTAAATTTTAGCTATCAGCTGGGCGAGCAGGGGGCAGGCCGCCCTCCCTGCTTGCTCCTTTCTTTGCCCGGGACACGGCTAAAAAATAACATTTGGCTCAAAAGACCTCCTGGGTCCCGGGGGCCCACTCGGCGAATACAGAGTTGTACACAATCCCCGCTCTTTTCGAGCGGGGCTCACGCTCGGAAAGAAAAGTCCAACCCTGCATATTCGGTGAGTGCCTTCCTGAGAGCCCGGCTAACGGAGCCATCTCGAGGGGAAAATTACTTAGCCTCCCCGAGAGGCCTTCCTACCCTGCTGGCAAGCGAGAGCCCGGCTAGCGGAGCCACCTCGGGGGAAAAATACAGCCACCCCGAGAGGCCTTCCTACCATGCCGGCTAGTGAGAGCCCGACTAGCGGAGACACCTCGGGGGAAAAGCCCTTAGCCTCCCTGAGAGGCCTTCCTACCCTGCCGGCTAGTGAGAGCCCGGCTAGCGGAGCCAACTCGGGGGAAAAGCACTTAGCCTCCCCGAGAGGCCTTCCTACCCTGCCAGCTAGTAAGAGCCCGGCTAGCGGATCCATCTCGGGGGTAAAGCACTTAGCCTCCCCGAGAGGCCTTCCTACCCTGCCGGCTAGTGAGAGCTCGGCTAGCGGAGCCATCTCGGGGGTAAAGCACTTAGCCTCCCCGAGAGGCCTTCCTACCCTGCCGGCTAGTCGATCCATCTCGGGGTAAATTGCTTAGCCTCCCCGAGAGGCCTTCCTACCCTGCCGGCTAGTGAGAGCCCGGCTAGCGGAGCCACCTCGGGGGAAAAACAAAGCCTCCCCGAGAGGCCTTCCTACCCTGCCGGCTAGTGAGAGTCCGGCTAGCGGAGCCACCTCAGGGGAAAACACTTAGCCTCCCTGAGAGGTCTTCCTACCCTGCCAGCTAGTGAGAGCCCGACTAGCGGAGCCACCTCGGGGCAAAAACACTGAGCCTCCCCGAGAGGCCTTCCTACCCTGCCGGCTAGTGAGAGCCCGGCTAGCGAAGCCACCTCAGGGGAAAAACACTTAGCCTCCCCGAGAGGCCTTCCTACCCTGCCGGCTAGTGAGCCACCTCGGGGGAAAAACACTTAGCCTCCCTGAGAGGCCTTCCTACCCTGCCGGCTAGTGAGATCCCGGCTAGCGGAGCCATCTCGGGGGAAAACACTTAGCCTCCCTGAGAGGCCTTCCTACCCTGCCGGCTAGAGAGAGCTCCGCAAGCAGAGCCATCTCGGGGGAAAAACATTTAGCCTCCCCGAGAGGCCTTCCTAGCCTGTCGGCTAGTGAGAGCCCGGCTAGCGGAGCAATCTCTGGGGAAAATTACTTAGCCTCCCCGAGAGGCATTCCTACCCTGCCGACTACTGAGAGCCCGGCTAGCGGAGCCATCTCGGGGGAAAAACACTTAGCCTCCCCGAGAGGCCTTCCTATCCTGCCGGCTAGTGAGAACCCGACTAGCAGAGCCATCTCAGGGGAAAATTACTTAGCCTCCCCGAGAGGCCTTCCTACCCTTCCGGCTAGTGCAAGCCCGTATAGCGGAGCCACCTCGGGGGAAAAACACTTAGCCTCCCCGAGAGGCATTCCTACCCTGCCGGCTAGTGAGAGTCCGGCTAGCGGAGCCATCTCGGGGGAAAAACACTTAGCCTCCCCGAGAGGCCTTCCTACCCTGCCGGCTAGTGAGAGCCCGACTAGCGGAGCCACCTCGGGGGAAAAACACTTAGCCTCCCCGAGAGGCCTTCCTACCTTGCCGGCTAGTGAGAGCCCGGTTAGCGGAGCCATCTCGGGGGAAAAGCACTTAGCCTCCCCGAGAGACCTTCCTACCCTGCCGGCTAGTGAGAGCCCGGCTAGCGGAGCCATCTCAGGGGAAAAATACTTAGCCTCCCCGAGAGGCCTTCCTACCCTGCCGGCTAGTGAGAGCCCAGCTAGCGGAGCCTTCTCAGGGGAAAATACTTAGCCTCCCCGAGAGGCCTTCCTACCCTGCCGCCTAGTGAGAGCTCGGCTAGCGGAGCCACCTCGGGGGAAAAACACTTTGAAAACCTCCGGCCACCGAGCGGTTCCCGGCCCTGCCAGCTTGATGGGAGCCTGGTCAGCGGGCCAGCATCGGGGATAAGTAACTTGAGAACTTTCGCCCACCGAGCGGCTCCCGGCCCTGCCAGCTTGGTGGGAGCTTGGTCAGCGGGCCAGCATCGGGGCTAAGTAACTTGAGAACTTCCGGCCACCGAGCGGTTCCCGGCCCTGCCAGCTTGGTGGGAGCCTGGTCAACGGGCCAGCATCGGGGCTAAGTAACTTGAGAACTTCCGGCCACCGAGTGGTTCCCGGCCCTGCTAGCTTGGTGGGAGCCTGGTCAGCGGGCCAGCATCAGGGCTAAGTAACTTGAGAACTTTCGGCCACCGAGCAGTTCCTGGCCCTGCCAGCTTGGTGGGAGTCTGGTCAGCGAGACAGCATCGGTGCTAAGTAACTTGAGAACTTCCGGCCACCGAGCGGTTCCCGGCCCTGCCAGCTTGGTGGGAGCCTAGTCAGCGGGTCAGCATCGGGGCTAAGTAACTTGAGAACTTTAGGCCACCGAGCGTTTCCCGGCCCTTCCAGCTTGGTGGGAGCCTGGTCAGCGGGCCAACATCGGGGCTAAGTAACTTGAGAAACTTTAGTTTCATTAATCATCATAATACATGCGAGAAAAAACTAAGCATGTAAACGAAACATCGCACTACATGGACTTAAGGGTAGAAAAAAACTAAGTGTTGAAACCAAAACTTGGTCTCCTACTCCCAGGCCTGGTCCTCCTCGACCTCTTCCGGTTATTGTTATTGCTGCCTTGGACCCCCTGCCTCCCTCATTTCCAAGAACTCAGGGCAGGCGGATGTCGCGTGACCCTACTCATCGTGGAAGTCACAGTAGGGTAACTCAACCCTATCCTCTCCTCTTCCTCTTCTTTCTGCTTTTTTGGCTCTCCTCCTTCTTCCCCCGCCAATCGTCATGGCTTGCTGAGGTGGTGGGAGGGGTGCCTTCGGCCCCTGCCTCCATATTAGGGGGTCGGGTCTCTCCCCTTGGAAGTTGCCCTCTCCTTAATCACACTTCCCTCCGGGATCTTCCGCACCCCCTCCACGTTGCCTTGCCTCCGGCTCACTCAGCCTGGCCAACCTTTGCGCGAACTCCGGGTTGGCCTCCTCCCCTTCGATTTCTTCTGCTGCCCTCTCCATCAATTCTTCGAAGGAAAGGGGGTCTTCCGCTTCAGGCTCATCTTGAAGAACCCTTCCCGCAGCCCAGCTACGAAGGCGAGCTGGAGGGTGAACTCTGGCACCTCCTGGACTTGCAAGACCTCTTCGTGGAACCTGTCCACGTAATGAGCCAGCGACTCCCTTGGCTCTTGCCTAATCTTGAAAAGTGCATCGACATCCTTCTTCCTCTTTTTCGACGTCGAGAAGCGCAATAGGAAACCTCGACGCAAATCCTCAAAGGCCCAGATAGACTCCACGAGGAGCTGGTGGAACCAATCCCTTGCCTTCTCCTTCAGGGTGGTAGCAAAGAGCCGACACTGGAAGGCGTCTGACATAGGCCTGATAGAGACCATGTCCTTGAACCACTGCAGGTGATGGACTGGGTCATCCTTGCCGGAGTAATAAGACATCTCCGGCCCCCTGAACCCCCTGGAACCGGGGCTGATAGGATCAACTCATAAAAGGGACTTCCCCCGGCTCGTCCACCTGCCTCTGCTGGACCTCTTTTGGGGTGGGCCGACTGGGGGCCGGATGCCTCCCCGCTCGCCCCCCCCCCTCGGGGTTGGGCAAGTGGGGGAATGGCACCTCCCCACTCGCCCCCTGTGGGGTGGGCGAGTGGGGGAATGGCACCTCCCCACTCGCCCCTCTTTGGAGGCCGGGCGAGTGGGGGCCGGATGCCTCCCCACTTGCCCCCGCCGATACCTCCTTCCTGGGCTGCTGGCCTGGAGTAGTGCTCTCGCCCATCCGCTGGGTCGGGGACTCCAGACCGCCTCCTCTCTCGCCTTCGCTTGAAGTCTTCAAACATTTGCATGGTCACAACCACCGGCGACTCCAAGTGGCTCGGGTTGGATCCATCTCCTCTACCTCCAGCCATAGAGCTCGGCTTAAGATTTTTGGTGCTCGTCACTCTCCACGCTCATCGCACCATAAATGTTGAAACTGAGACTTGAAACAAGACTTGGTCTCTTTGGAGTTCGGGGTCCCCAAAAGAGGGGGTGACCTCACACCTACTTCTCTCAAGGGAGAGCACTAGGCCGAAGACTTAGGAAACTAGGAACAAGACCAAGGGCCCAGCGAGGAGGTCCCACCACACACCCGAAAGATCTTAGAGCGCTTCCCCGCCCAAGCCAATGCTGAGCTTGAGGCACCTTTGGAGGCTCTCTTCACACACCAAAGAAACTTGGGGAGAGAGAGGCCAAAAAGGAAGTCCCTCCAAATGGTGCCCCCTTGGTCCTATTTATAAATTTCTGAAATTGGTCTGCCAATAGCCAGAATCTGGCCTACGAGATTACGAAAATACCCCCGGATTTGGCCTGCCGACAGCCAAATCCCTCCATTCCGAGGCGCTAAACGTAGACCCCCCCTTGCTCACCCTCCTCACTGGGCTGGGCGAGTGGGAGGCCGTCGCCCCCCTCTCCGGCTCGCCCCCTGCCGGGGCGAGGCGAGACCGGGGGTTGGCCCCTCTCCGGCTCGCCCCCTAGCTGGGGCTGGGCGAGACCAGGGGTTGGCCCCTCTCCGGCTCGCCCCCTAGATGGGGCGGGGCGAGACCGGGGGTTGGCCCCTATCCGGCTCGCCCCCTAGCTGGGGCGGGGCGAGACCGGGGGTTGGCCCCTCTCCGACTCGCCCCCTAGCTGGGGCGGGGCGAGATCGGGGGTTGGCCCCTCTCCGGCTCGCCCCCTAGCTGGGACGGGGGCGAGCCCGGGAGGTCGCCCACCTCAGGCTCGCCCGCTCTGCTGGGGCAGGGGCGAGCTCGGGAGGTCGCCCACCTCCGGCTCGCCCCCTCTGCTGGGGTGGGGGCGAGCTCGGGAGGTCGCCCACCTCCGGCTCGCCCCCTCTGCTGGGGTGGGGGCGAGCTCGGGAGGGCGCCCACCTCCGATTCGCCCCCTCTGCTGGGGTGGGGGCGAGAGGGGCAGGCCACCCTCTCCTCCCGACCCCTTCCAAGGGCTGGGCGAGCAGGGTGCAGACCACCCTCCCTGCTTGCTCCTTTGTCTGGGACACAGCTAAAAAATAACATTTGGCCCAAAAGACCTCCTTGGTCCCGGGGGCCCACTCGGCGAATACAGGGTTTTACAGTGCGTGCGGTTTTCTCCATTGGTTAGTGGGGACATGAGTGATTCCGCTATTCGCAGCCCGGAATGGAAGTTTCATTTTCCCAGAATGCATCCTCATTTTTGGTTCCCATAAGTTGAGGTGGATCCCATCAATTCTATAAAAATGTAAACTTATAGAGAAGATTTTTGCAATTTCAAATGATAGAGGCACCACAACATTTTCGATCTTTAACAACACTTTAAAAATGTTGTCTAAAACTGCAAACTGCTGTCTAAACATAAATAACGGTTGTCGTAGGGTAGTGAGACATCAAGGCATAGCTATCAGAAGTAATGGAGGTTTGTGCTTCAAGAGCGAGTAACCGATTTTTCTCGGCGGCGAGTTCATTCACAGTGACGCCTAAAGCTGTAACAAGTGAACGTTGTGACAGAATTCCGCCAAATGTCTGAATTCAATGATCTATATTTGGTCTTGCACACACCAAGACAAATTAATATCAAATTTCCTTCTTATTATATCTATAAGCATCTATACAAGTGATAGATGGTGGGAGCATATGCCCTGACTAATAATTGGGAATTAATGATTGGAAGCCAACTGGATATCTTATCCTAGCTAGCTATCACATGGACTATCACATGGACTATATATACCATATATACACAGATATCAAACTGATGATATTTCATTAGTCGTCGGATCAAACCGCTCCCTCTCTCTCCACTTTTTCATAGGTCTCCTAAACCTACTAGGGAGTGACCTAAAACTGTAAAGGTGTATAGTACCCTACAACATGAAATTACGATTTTACCCCGAATTTTTTTGAAAAAGGAGTGTCATATGAGCCGTTTTTAATCTCACAAAAATTGTCAATGATGAGATTTGAACCCAAATTTTCACTATGTCAAGCAAACATGATAACCATCACGCCATATGATTTTATTGAACAACATTGAATTAAGTTTTATATATACGTATATAAATATAGAACGCCCCCGCCGAATGTCGCCGCCCATGCCGAATGTCACCCCCGTCGAATGTCGCCGCCCCTGCCAAATGTCTCCCCCGCCGAATGTCGCCGCCCCTGCCGAATGTCGCCGCCCCTGCCGAATGTCGCCCCAGCTAGCTGAATGTCGCTGTCACCGCCACATTAAGACAAATTATATATATGCAGCTGGATATATATATATATATATATATATATTTATATTTATATATATATATGCAGCTGGATATTATAAAGGGAGTAGTGTGATCAGATAGCTATGGCAATGGCTTCCTTTGCTTGTGAAAATAAAAGTAAGTTGGAGCTTCCGCAGGTGGAATTCAGCGGGTTAGACTTTGCCCGACACGATGGGAAAGCCTGGTCCTTGGCCCGAGCAAAGATGGCGCGGGCTCTTGAGAATTACGGTGGTTTCGAGGCCGTCTATGACAGGGTTGGGACACAGCTCCGCGATGATCTCCTTGGGCGGGCTGTACCCGAATTCTTTCTCGTGCCAGAACTTGAAAAACTACATAATCCCACTAAAGTCCCATATCATGGTATTTGGTTTCAGAAGAAAGGATTTCCATACTTGAGTTATCAGTTGAGCGATCCAAATTCTCTGGCAATAATTTCTTTTGGTAGCCTTTCTTATTATCTGATCTTAACTATTAGGCTTTTGAAGATATTTTAGTAGCTATATAGTAGATAGCATTGTAATTGTTATAAAATAAGTTCATTTATTGGGACCTCGATCCCCTATAAGTTTGCTAAATTACAGGTTGCACTCTTCTTACTTTTGAAATTACAAAAACCTCCCATGTAAGTGTACCTTTCATAACATTCATGCACAAAAAGGACCCCTTGAAAATTTACTCCTATGGGGTATTTTTGTGCATGAATGTTATGAAATGTAAACTTCAAAGAGAGATTTTTGTAAATTCATAAGAGGGATGCAACATGTAATTATGCTAACTTCCAAGGGAAGTTTTGGTAATTATTCCTTGTAAAAAATTTAACTTTTGATGATTGTATTTCTTTGGTTAGCAACGCAGCTTGGAAGTATGCCGGTAATATGCAGGAGCTCGTGCAAATGATTCATATGATGATTCTTGAGAGTTTGGGTTTGAAAGATCAATATCACTCGCATATTAAATCTTTGACATATTCGATGAGGTTGTCAAAATACAACGATGATAGTTTTGTAAAGAAAGACAATCTTGTTTTACCTTCGCACAAAGACCCGAATTTTATAAGCATCATTTCTCAGCACAAACCTGAAGGGCTTCAAGTAGAAACTTTTGATGGACAATGGATCCATATTGCACCCAAGCCGCATACATTTGTTGTCTTACTTGGGGAAGCTTTCATGGTAAATATATTTTATGGCATCATAAATACTTCAATTTTCTTTTGCCATGACGATTTTTTTTGTGTGGAAATTGAAGGCATGGTCTAACGGACGATTTCAAGCTCCGAAACATCATGTACAAATGGAGGGAATTGACAAGCGATACTCTATGGTATATAGCACATTTCCAAGTCAGAACGATAACATGGTAGAAGTACCAAAAGAGCTAGTTGACAAGGAGCATCCATTGTTGTTCAAGCCTTTCAATTATTATGAATATTTAAATTTTCGCTTCTCTGATGAAGGAGAAAAACATGCAGATACCCTCAAAGTTTACTGTGGAGTTGAACAAATTGCAGCATGAGATCGAGACCTAATGTTGAATTGTTGTTAAGAGCTACTTATCCTTGTGTTTTCCTTTCTATCTGCATATCGATCTTGTTGTCTTTTATCAAGAAGAAACCTCTTATTTTCTTGATGTTACTCTTATCGGTTTTTTAAATAAAGGACATATGAATGGATCTTGTAATTTTTGTCAATGGATCTTGTAAATCTGCATCTTTTTGGGAATCATGCAGATTTTGTATTTTTTGTGGTTGTTTGCTCTTCATTTTTGCTTGATTTTTGATATTTATATTCATGGGATTAGTGACGGACGCAAAATAAAAATTGTGTTGGCGGAATGCTAATTCATTTGAAAATTTTAATTATCAAATATAAAAGAAAATATTTACAGTATATTAATGTCAACTTTTTTTATATTATTTTTATAATTTAAATGATTTTTGTATACCATTTGTGTAAATATATAGAACGTATATCTATATTTTTCAAAAAAAAATTTACAATGTCTAAATATAAAAAAAATCTACACATTTAATGAATTTTTTTACAATATATTTATTTAATTATCAAAGAAATATATCCACATATTTAATGATTTTTGTTGTCTAAATGGATCGGTTCGTGCGCTAGGCAGAATCCTTTGAGCAGGATTGCACGGAACATTCCTACGCGAGCGGGCGGCCGCATATGCCAAACCTGCATTGGACCACATGCTGGATCCGCAGGCGATCAGTGGAGAATGGAACATAAGGGTTAGACATCCAATTTTGTTAGAGGCTGACCATGCAATTGGTTAGACATGTTCTGTTAGGTAACTACACTAGTTCGTAGGCACTCAGCTCGTTAAAAGGTTTGGTATGGAACTCGGGTGATAACACTGAGTTTGCGCCCAGAGTCATTCGTTTAGATTGACCGGCCCCACATTTAAGTGCTAACATAATCATGTGATGTAAGATAGTATTTTAAGGAGATTTATATAAGCAGTTAGCTCATGAATGACTATTCGTAGCCCCAAATAACTCAAAATCTAAAACACCTTTTTTTTTCTCATATCTAATCGCAGCCACCATCTTTCTGACTCCCGCTCGTGATTTCTCGTAAATAGGATGCCCGACCTCCAGCTCGCCTCCTCCGACCGCCTGACCTCCAGTCCTCCTCTGTCTAGCTACCGCCTCCCTTAGGTATTGGAGAAGACGCCGAAGATGCCACGAGTCAAACTTTTTAGCCAAGCGGGATGTCTTTTGCTAGTTAAATCGGTTCTCTCTAGATTGTCCGTCTACTCCATGTCCAGGTGATGTCATGTTCCGTCGCATACATTAAAAGGAATTAACAAGGTAATGGCTAGGTTCTTTTAGGGCAGGTGCTAACGCCGGTCGAACTTTTCATTTGACGGCGTTCAAATGTAAAGCTATTTGGAGCTTCCTTGAAAAGGAGTCCACTTTTCATGAATTTATTCGAAAGAAGTACTACCAAAAAACGAACAGAGGTATTTTTGATCTTAGATCTAACGCGCATGGGCCTTGGAAGCATAACATGAAATTCTACCAATGCATGAAGGAATCCATCAATGGAAAACCGGAGGGGTAGAATTAACTTTTGGACTGAACCTAATGAGGTTTGGGATTTATAGGAGAATGAGCGACCTTCTAGAAGCCGAGCTAACGCCGGAGTTAGCTCTAACGTTGGGCGTTAGTGTAAATGTATATTTGGATAAATATAATAGGTCGAAGGCATAACGAGTACGGACGGATACGTGGATATCCTTCACCCGTTACCAATTTAGGGTTTGCCTATATAAACCCCCTAGGGGCAACGGGGAGTGTGATTCC
Source organism: Dactylorhiza incarnata (assembly GCA_033032865.1). Taxonomy (NCBI): domain Eukaryota; kingdom Viridiplantae; phylum Streptophyta; class Magnoliopsida; order Asparagales; family Orchidaceae; genus Dactylorhiza; species Dactylorhiza incarnata. Next base: position 4,862,448 of record JAWHQI010000159.1, on the reverse strand, counting down.
ACCTTGATCCGCCTCCGGATGCTTCGAGCAAACCTCTCACAATCTCGAAGTTAAGCCCCAAGAGATTTTGGTTTTTCCCCCCTCACGTACGCACGCCGCCTGGAGGAGCCTCTCCCGTAACCGCTCGTTTTTTTCGCCTGGGATCGCCGCCGGTTTCCTACCCCGCGTACGCCTCCGCCCGACTGCTCCCGTGCGCCGCTCTTCTTCCCAGTCGCCGGTCACTGTCGCCGCCGAAGGGCCAGTCGACGCTGCCAAGGAGAGTCACCGCTCGGTTTCACGTAACGGCCGCCGCGAGTTCTCGTAACCGGCGCTGCCGCCGGATCGCAAATTCCCGCAGCCGCCGGTCTCCTCTCCCGCGCTCGTGTGCCGTCGCCGCTGCCTCCCGACGTCGCAGCCATCTGAACGAAGCCGAAGTCAGCGCTGATCGCTGCCTGTGCAAATATCGCCATCGCCGGATTCTGTCGCTGTCTCTGACACCGCCGGTCGCCGGATCTAGCGTCGTCGTCCCATCCCAGATCCCTCCCAGCCTCCATTCTCAGGCATCCCGCCACCGCCGCCGTCCCAAGACGTTGTGTGTAGCCCTATATGCTACCGACAGAGCTACCGCCCGGGCTACCGCTCGGGCTACCGCCTGGCGCTAGCGGATGAACCTGATACCGCCCAGGCTACCGCTGACGCTAGAGACAGAGTCCATATTCCTCTGTTTGGTGGTTTGATCTCGTCTGTCGGGCGCACAATGATGAAGGGGAACAATCTCTCATCCCCCGTTCCGATGATCAAATTGGAGAAGTTTACGGCGACTGAGTTCAATGACTGGAAGTTGAATACTCAGTTCGGGATGAAGTACCTGAACGTGTTCTACACCGTTCAGTCTGATCGTGCTGGGGTCAGCGGGACTGATGACGAAGCTCAATGGGTTGCTGATGAGGACTTCTGCCGCAACTACCTACAGAACGTCTGTCCTCCAGTCTGGCAAAGACCTACCTGAAGATGAAGACAGCTAGGGAGATCTGGGACGCACTGGAGTAGCACTTCAGGTAAGAGGAGGATCTGTCCAAGGCGCACTTGGTAGACAAGTTCCACTCCTTCACCTTTGATGAGGAGAAAGTCATTCTCCCTCAAGTATCTGAATTTGAAAATTTAGTAGATTCTCTGCATAATGAGAATATATCTTTGCCAGATAGCTTTGTTGCTGGCATAATTGTGTTTGAATTGCCTTCCACTTGGTATAATTTCAAAACCAAAATGTACCGCAGGAAGATGCAGGTGGGTCTAAACGAACTCAAGCGTTTTATACGCATTGAGGATAAGAACAAGATTCGACACGCCTTAGATGTTGTTAGCAAGCAGAAGGCTGCTGCTAACATGATCACAAACTCTAAACGTGTGTCGAAACCTAGGAAATCCAAACCCAACATAGTATCTCCCAGGTTGCAGACCCTATCAAACACATCAAAAAGTTCAAGGGCAAGCGTTTTAACTGCAACAAGTGAGTACACAGTGCATCTGATTGCAGGCTTCCTCGCAAGGAAAAGGGCAAAGCACCACCAGAAGGCAACCATGCTAATATGGTTTGCCTCACTGAGCCATCCAACTTTGTCGCCATGGTTGGAAACGAGAAGGTCAGTACTGAGTGGTACCTTGACTTGGGGGCAACGTGCCACATTTGCAATAATTCCAATCTGATGATAGGACTCACTGATGCGAGAGAATCGGTGACCATTGCAAACGATGAGACAACTGATGTTCTGAAGGTGGGGAATGCGACGCTACTGTTCTCCTCAGGTAAAACCTTAACTCTTACAAATGTTAAGTTTATTCTTTCACTAGTTGCTTACTTAGGTTACCTTGTGATGCTGGTATGTCTTTTAATTTCTGTAGCGGTAGAGTAACACTGTCAGTTAACTCACACTATTTTGGATATGCCTACGTCCAAAATAGGATGTACAGACTAAGTCTAGCAAACGAAATAGTTCAACAAGTTCAAACAAACTTAGTTAGCCCTAAGACTCTACATGAGAGACTAGGACACGTAAACTATAGAAAAATGTTCCAAATTGCTAGAACTCACCAGATCGCTTTAGACACTACAGAAAACCTGATAAATGTGAAGTATGTGCTCAGACTAAGATCACTAGGAAACTTTTAGTGCGGTTACTAGGAGCACAACACCCTTAGAACTAATACATTCCGACATTTGTGGCTTCAAAAGTTGCGTCACTAGAGGAGGTAGGAAGTATTTGATCACCTTTATAGATGATTGTTCTAGGTTTTGTCACATCTATCTCCTTAAAACTAAAGACGAAGCTCTTGAAAAATTCTGTATTTTCAAAACAATGGTAGAAAACCAATTAGACATAAAAAACAAGAGGTTTAGAAGTGATAGATAAGGAGAATATATGTCCAGTGAGTTCAAGTGTTTCCTTGCCCAACATGGAATCATAGCAGAAACCACTGCTCCTTACTCACCCTAGTCTAATAGCATAGCTGAGCGTAAAAATTGGACGTTGACAGAAATGTTAAACTCTATGCTCTTAACCGCAGGCATGCCTTCCGCTTATTGGGAAGAAGCAGTCTTAACTACAAACCACATTCTAAACAAAGTTCCTCATGCTAAGTTAGAGATTACACCCTTCGAGCTTTGATTTAAGAGACCCCCATCTTTTACTAGACTTAAGACCTGGGGATGTATAGCCTATGTCAAGGTTCTTGACCCTAGACGGTCTAAGATTGGACCTAGGACCAATACACATCTCTACCTAGGTTGTGCTAAAGATAGTGCTGCAGATAGATTCTTAGATATTTCTAATAATATCATTATAGAATCTAGGGATGCAGTGTTCTTTGAAGATAAGTTCCTCAAGGATAAGAACTTATCACTCCCAGGTATGCAAGTCATTATTACTGAGGAAGATCCTGACTCAGTACCGAGCACTTCCTATTCAGTTTGCATAGACAACTCTGTCCTAGAGTCTAGAAGATGTAAGAGAGCGAACTCCCAAAACCTTCGGTAGTGACTTTGTCACTTGCCACGTTGAGGCTGATCCATCCACTTATATGGAAGTGATGAGATCCAGGATTCCCTACTCTAGAAAGAAGCAATTAATGAATAGATGAATTCTCTACTTCAGAATAACACCTGGACGTTGGTTGATAAGCCAAAAAGGGCTAAAACTATAGGGTGTAAGTGGATTCTGAAGAAAAAACTGAATCCTGATGGTAGCGTAGCTAAGTATAAAGCACGTCTGGTGGCTAAAGGTTTCACACAAGTAAGCGGCGTAGATTACTTTGATGTCTACTCACCCGTGTGTCACTTAGTAACCATTAGGGTCCTCCTTGCTATTGCATCTATTGAGAACTTTATTGTTCATCAAATAGATGTTAAGACTGCGTTCTTGAACGGAGATCTGACCGAAGAGATCTACATGAGTCAACCTGAAGGTTTCATTGTAGAAGGTCACGAAACGAAGGTCTGAAATTAATTAAATCTTTATACGGACTAAAACAAGTACGTAAACTATGGCATGAGAAATTTGACTATAGTGTAAAGAACATGAGATTCATGTCGAGTTTCTCGGATAAATGTCTTTACATATGTCACAGATTCGATAAAGTCGTCATAATCTGCTTATATGTGGATGATATGCTCATTCTAGGGTCTGATCAATCTGAAGTAGATGACGTTAAGTCAGACTTAATAAAAGAATTTAGCATTAAATACCTAGGTGTAGCCAACACTATACTAGGCATGCAAGTGAGATTTGGGAAGAATGACATCTCCTTAAGTCAAAGCCACTACATCAAGTCCATATTGGACACGTGGGGATACAGTGATAGTAGAGCATTTGAGACACCATACGACTACACTAACCTCCTTAAACCCAATGAAGGAGCTACAGTTAGACAGTTAGATTACTCTAAACTGATTGACAGTCTCATATATGTTATGGTCTGCACTAGACCTGACATAGTCTTTACGGTTGGCATGTTATGCAGATTCACTAGTAATCCTGACCAAGACCATTGGAGCACCTTAGATAGGCTAATGATGTACTTAAAGCACACCCAAAAGTATGATTTATTCTACTCTGGTCATCCTTCAGTTCTTGAAGGATATTTTGATGCATCGTGGTGCTCGGAATTAAACGACAACAAGTCCACTAGTGGGTTTGTATTCACACTAGGAGGAGCAGTTGTAGCCTGGAAGTCCAAGAGGCAATCCTGTATTGCTCTCTCTTCTATAAAATCCAAACTCTATGCTCTAGTATCAGTAGGAGAAGAAGCCGAGTGACTAAGAGATTTGGTGATTGACATTTCACTGACGAGCCTGAAAATGAGTTCTGTTGTAGTTTACTGTGACAATCAGACCACTAAAATAATTGCTACGAACGCTTTGTTCAATGGAAAAAGAAGGCAACTAAGGCTGAAACAATCCTTGTTGACCTCACTCACAAGTCAAGGGATTATGACCCTGATTGATGTGAGATCAAAAGACAATGTTGCAGGCGCCTTGACCAAAGGCCTGAATAGAGCTCTCATAATAAAAACATCGGGAGAGATGAGACTAAAGTTCATAGAAATATGAAACTTTCCTCCGTTGTTTGTTTTGATAGTGAGAACCTATATAGTAGCAACATTCAAGCATCTAATAACAAACTGAAAATCCTAAATAATTTCTTGATGAAAACCCAAGATTGTTAGATGCCTTTTATTTCACATTTGATAACTAAGCATCTTTCTCATTGTGAGTTGACTAGAGAATTATTCAACTGGGAATAGAAAGTCATTGTAGTCTGTTAATCTAACATTAATGATCATAAGCACATTATTCCACACCTGATAATATTGCAAATGTTGTTGTGCGAAATCATTCCACATTTGATGATGAAGTACATAATGATCACTAATGAGTAAGATAACAACGTTTGATTTACAAAATCAACCATTGACTGGTTCCTGCTAGACCAGATAGAGATGTTGATAGTGTTACTCCACTATTGCTACAAGTACTAAGCTCATTCATGTAGAGCTAGCTTACTTTAAACGTTACTGCATATGTTTTATGAATTCATAGAGTTTTTAACTCATGAAATTCCTTGCAGGCTATGGTGAAGATGAAAGAGAGAAAATAGTCTTTGATATGGATGCTGATGATCTACTAGACGAGTAGAAATGTTATTTGTTTATCCATTACTACTGTATTTTTTCAGACTTATTTATCCTGAGTAGCACTGTTATGTTTGGATGTTCTTGGTTTGACTTAAAACTCCTTTTATGTTTAAACCGTGCTAATTTGTCTGGAAAATGTGTGAAGTCGGAAATTTACTGTTGTTTTTTACTTTTTTGAACTCTGACATGTATACGTTATTTATCACAAATATAGGAGGAGATTGTAAATGCATATATGGATAAATATAACGGGTCGGAGGCATAACGGGTACGGACGGATACGTGGATATCCGTCACCCGTTACCAATCTTGGGTTTGCCTATATAAACCCTCTAGGGGCAACGGGGAGTGTGATTCCACCTTGATCCACCTCCGGATGCTTCGAGCAAACCTCTCACAGTTAGCTCACTTCAACATCTAACAGATTTATCCACCAATCTATCTGAAGTCTTCAATGAGCAGATTGTGCAATGGGGAAGCTCGCAGCCTGGTTTTGGGCTCTATTTTTCGCACCACTTTGGGGGAGGAATCAACCTTACTGTAATTTAGACCAAGGAGGTAAATTCAGCATCCAGAATTTCAACCAAAACATCACATATGCCTCGCTGGAGATGGTTGGATACAAGTGGATTTGGGCCCATTATTTGCCGGCTAGTTGGTCTCTGCTATGTTGGAACTTGGAAATGTGTCAAAACATTACATATGTCTTCATTCTCTTGATGATTAGCAATGCGACATTAGTTGTGTGTGGTTTGTCAACCATTATTAAAGGCTTAAATTTATGACAAGCCTGGTGGACTTTATTTAATAAACCAGCCGGCGACCAACTATACATATTATATTACATTGGCTCTAATTTCCTTTATTTAAAAAAGTAACATTAATGGTGACAGGAAGCTGCCAAATAATCATACGAGTCTCAAAATTCATTATAAATGCCAGTATACTACTAATACTGTGATCACATAGCTAAGGAAATGGCTTCTTTTGCTTGTAAGAATGACCGGTATAAGCTTGAGCTGCCACAGGTGGAACTCAGCGGTTTGAACTCGACCCAATCCGATGAAAAAGCGTGGGTCGTGGCTCGAGCAAAAGTAGCGTGGGCTCTTGAGAATTATGGTGGCTTTGAGGCCATCTATGATAGGGTCGGGGATCAGCTCCGAGATGAGCTCCTCGGGCAGGCTGTGCCCGAATTCTTCGACGTGCCCGGACTTGGAAAACTACATGATCCCACTAAAGTCCCATATCATGGTATTTTTTTTCAGAAGAAAGGATTTCCATTCTCGAGTTATCAGTTGAGCGATCCAAATTCTATGGCTGCGATTCAAGATTTCTCTGGTGTCATATGGCCTCAAGGGAATAATTTCTTTTGGTAACCCTTCTTTATTATCTGTCTTAGTAATGGTCATAAAATACAGGTTGAAATGTAAACTCGGGCGTAGGTTGAGTACTTTACATAACATTCATGCACACAAAAACAGCTCAGAAAATTTACGGGTTGGGGTGTAGGGTCTGCAGGCCAGTTCAAAAATGGAACTCTGCGAGGACCGCAACATATAAAAGTGCACTTTATGTTACGGTCCTCGTAGAGTTCCATTTTTGAACAGGCCTGCAGGCCGGACACCCCAACCCATCTCCGCACACAGAGCGTGGTCCATATGCAACAGGTTGTTGTGGTGGGGATTTGAATCAGCTCAGCTGGTGATAAAGGCCGGTGCTAAGTCCCTTTATCTAGGAGGTCGCGGGTTCAAATCTCTACCTCAACAACCCGCTGCATATGGGTCACGCTCTGTGTGCGGAGATGAGTTGAGGTGTGCAACCTGCAGACCTGTTCAAAAATGAAACTCTGCGAAGACCGTAACAACTCCTATGGGGTATTTTAGTGCATGAATGTTATGAATGTAAACTCACAGAAGAGGCCATTTTGTAATTTTAAAAGTAGGAGGGATGCAACTTGTAATTAATTATGCTATCTAGGGAGGTTTTGGTAATTATTTTGTATATAAAATATTTAACTTTTTGATGATTTGGTTTCTTTGGTTAGCAACGCAGCTTGGAATTATGCCGGTCATATGCAGGAGCTCGTGCAAATGATTCATATGATGATTCTTGAGAGTTTGGGTTTGAAGGATCAATATGACTCGCATATTAAATCTTTGACATATTCGATGAGATTGTCAAAATACAACGATGATAGTTTTGTTAAGAAAGGCAATCTTGTTTTGCCTTTGCACAAAGACCCAAATTTTATAAGCATCATTTCTCAGCACAAACTCGAAGGACTTCAAGTAGAGACTTTTGATGGTCAATGGATTCATATTGCAGCCAAGCCGCATGCATTTGTTGTCTTGCTTGGGGAAGCTTTTATGGTAAATAGATTTTAAGGCATTATATATATATGGTAGACGGTCAGCGTACAATTTAGTCACCCTTATATATATATATAGAGGTCAGCGTAAAATTTGATCACACTTATATATAAGTTTACATTTTATAATATCGATGCACAAAAGGACCACCCCTTGAAGATTTACTCCAATGAGATATTTTTGTTCATGGATGTTATGAAAGGCATATTTAAGTGAGAGATTTTTGTAATATAAAAAAGAAGAGGGGCGCAACCTGTAATTATGCTAACTTTCAAGAAATGTTTTGGTATTATTTATTAGTTTATATATATTGTACGATTTTTATGTCAATTATTACTTCAATTTTTTTGTCGTGACAAACTTATTCTTTTTTTTTTGGGAAATTTGAGGCATGGTCTAACGGGCGGTTTCAAGCTCCGAAACATCATGTAACAATGGAGGGAATTGACAAGCGATACTCTATGGTATATAGCACATTTCCAAGCCAGAATGATAACATGGTTGAAGTTCCAAAAGAGCTAGTTGACAAGGAGCATCCACTGTTGTTCAAGCCTTTCAATTATTATGAATATTTAAATTTTCGCTTCTCTGATGAAGGAGAGAAACATGAAGATACCCTCAAAGTTTACTGTGGAGTTGAACAAATTGCAGCATGAGATCGAGACCCGGTGATGAATTGTTGTTGTTAAGAGCTACTTATCCTTGTGTTTTCCTTTCTATCTGCATATCTTGTTGCCTTTTATCAAGAAGAAGCAACTTATTTTCTTGATGTTATTTTGTATCGCTTTTTCCTAATATCATGTCATTGCTTCCTGTGAAATCAGAATTAAGTGAAATATCTTCCTTGTCCTTTTTTTTGAATAGGTGTACATATATGCTTATATTATCTCTCTCTCTCTCTCAAAATACATACGCACACAACACCTTGAACCCTCTGTGAAGTTTTCTGGACCGATGGAGCACCAAGACAAGAACACCAAGAAATGAACAGCAAACACTTGACTTCTATATAGTTGTTTTCAAGATACAAATTACAAATTGAACAGGACTGAAAACAAGTTGCATACAACTTGATTTACGACAGCCAAAATAAAAGTGATAATAACTGGTCGCGGACGGTGTGCGCTTCTCCTCCACAACACACCACACAGGTGCCACACATGTGTCAAAAATTGAATTAAAATAAAAAGTAAATGTTTAGTAGAGTTTTGATTAGTATTTAGATTATTTGAGGAGTATTATCACAATTTGTTTTCATTTTTTAAAATATATTACTTTGCAACGTTTTTTGGAAAAAAAATGTTGCTGTACAGTTTTGCCTTTGGTGACGTTGGCGAAGAAGCGTTGTGGTAGGATGAACATCTTTCACGACGTTTTTGAAAAAGTGTCATGATAGAGCAACTACTTATTGTAAGACCCTTTTTTTTTGCTTTAAAATCCGGGTCTTACCGCCCAGAACCGCCGTCTTGCGGTGGTACCATTTCACTATATGGTCGCCACCACAACACGCCGATCCTGCCGGCTATTCAACATTATCCAGGCCAACCAAAATTAACAAGAAAGGAACAAACCAGACGTACGAGTCCACAACAATCGCATAATAGAAAGAGTGCATGTCCAAAATGAGAAAGTTATACATAAATGGATAGATACTAAACAGAGTGCGGAATTTTAACATAAAAATACAACTAAGGCCTAAGCCTGATCAAACAACGATTTCTTCGCCTCACGCCTGGCAAAGATGTAGCAGTCCAAACATCCACAAAGCTCGACACCCTCGATGGCGTATAGCTCCGCCCTCTGTCCTGGGTAGATGTGTAAAGTAGGTAGATGAGGGGTCTTGCTTACCGAAGCTTTCCCGGCAGTAGCGGAGAGTACGACTCCCGGTCTGGCCACCATCTCACGCACCTCCCTCTGGGGGATGTCCTGTGTTAGAATTGAAGTGAGCTAGCGCCAGCGCTAGCTCATACTCGCCACCCCCTCTTGTTTTGCCTATAAATAGAGGGGTACCCCCCTCTAAAGAGTATCGATTCTGGAACTGGCGAGTATGCTCAACTTAGAGCGAGTTAGAGATACCAGAGCGTCACCAGACGAGCATCGAACTTGGAGCAAGTTCGCGAGGCGAGTTACCTACTCGGGAGATAGCGCCGGCGATAGCGGATAGCGCCTGCGTTAGCGAGTAGAGAAGGAATGAGGCGAGTACCTACTCGGGAGATAGCGCCCGGCGCTAGTGGCTAGCGCGCGCGGTAGCGAGTAGCGAGGAAGCGAAGCGTGGCGAGCACGCGAGTAGCTTGGAGTGCGAGCAGCGAGCTTGCGAGTAGCAGAGCTAACGCCCGGCGCTAGCGATACCGCCGGCGGTAGCGAGGAGCGAGTATCGGAGCGAGTATCACCTGTGCGGTGTGCTCCAAAGGAGAAGTGGACCTTGTCCGTGACCAAGTTCTTTCCTACTATTGGCTGTTGTGATTCAAGTTGGATGCAACTTGTATTCAGCCTTGTTCAGTTGTAACTAGCTACCAGAGTTATTATTGTGAAAGATTGTGTTCATCTATTTGGTGTCCTTATTCACCCGTTGGTTGACGTGTTCTTCCGACTACCAAATATTTCACATGGTATCAGAGGGATAGTGGGAACAAGGACGAAGCAACCAAGATGGACGGCGGAGGAGAGTATGCTAGGGGACTTGGCATTGAGCTGCTTACTTAAACCAACTACAAGAAGTGGATGTCTTGTATGGAGAGCTACCTTCTTGGAGAGGATCTCTGGGAGGTTGTTGGTGGTGGGGAGCAAGAGGAAGTAGTAGCTGCCGGAGATAATGGTCCAGCTGTGAGAGCTTAGAGGAAGACCAAGGCGGAGTTCACCTTGAAGAGAGTCATTTCACCTGACTTGTTCGCCCACATCATAGGTTGCAAGTCAGCGTCTGCGATCTGGATAGCCCTCGATGGGTTATTCAACAAGAAGAATGTGGCGCGGCTACAATTCCTGGAGAATGAGTTGGCAAAGTCGACTCAAGGCGAGATGGCGATATCCACCTTCTTCCTGAAGGTGCAGAACCTATGTGGGGAGATCTCGGCCTTGGATCCTGAAGAGCCAATCTCAAAGGCGAAGTTGAAGCGGCACTTACTCCGAGGCTTGAGGAGGGAGTATGTCCCCTTCGTTACTTCCGTGCAAGGATGGGCTACTCAGCCCTCCCTTCTGGAGATAGAGAACCTGCTATCGTCACAGGAGAGCTTGGCGAAGCAGATGGCGAGAGTATCCATCTCAGGAGGAGATGGCGAGGCCTTGTTCTCAGGAAAGAGGAGATCCTGGGACAAGAGAAAGAAGAACTCCGGAGATGGACCTTTAACGTCCTCTCAGGGAGATGGGAGGAAGTTCCTCCCTGCGCGCGATGAGAAGGGGAGATCCCTTTGCTTTGCCTGTAAGAAGTACGGGCATATGGCAAAGGACTGCCGGTCCAATCTAAAGGCCGGTCATGCTGCTAACAAGGAGGGAGATCACCAGAGAGGTGGAGGAAGAGGTGGAGGTCACCAGGGCGGTGAGAGGGGGGACAATTGTTTCCTGGCAGAGATGACGACAACGTCGGTCGATGTCTTAGCCTCCATCAACCTCGAGAACGACTGGATAGTGGATTCCGGTTGCGGGCATCATCTCACTGGAGATATGTCCAAGTTCGACTCCTTGGAAGCGTATGAAGGAACGGATGTTATCATCACTGCGGATGATACGGTACATCCCGTGGAGCGAGAAGGGAAGGTGTTCCTTGGGAGTAGAGAGAAGCCAGTGACACTGAAGAGTGTGTATAACGTGCCTGGCATGAAGAAGAACCTCTTCTCGGTGGCTAACGTCGTGGATGCTGGATACCACGTGCTGTTTGGACCGAAGGAGGTGAAGTTTCTGAAGAACCTATCGTCTGTCGATGCTGACGTCACGCTCACCGGGAAAAGGGTGAAGGATTTGTATGTTCTGTCTGCAAATGCCTACGTGGACAAGCTGAAGACAAACGACAGCGCTGTGATCTGGCATGAGAGGTTGGGTCATGTGGGGATGGACAAGCTGAAGATGATGGCGGCAAAGGGCCTAGTGAGTGGCCTGCCTCAACTCTCTTCCTATGGCGACGGCCATGTGTGCGACGGATGCCAATATGGAAAGTCACATCGACTTCCATTTGACAAATCGGAGACCAGGTGTAAGGCACCTCTTGAGTGCGTACATGCTGATGTTATGGGGCCGTGCGCCACCCTTACTTATGGAGGCAATAAGTATGCGTGATGAGTCCTGATCATATACACTTTTACGGACTCATCTGGGCCATTTATTCAGTCATTTCACCGCACTTTAGCCCTGTTATAGTTCATATTGATCAGTCTATGCTAAGTGCACTTTTAGGCCCATTTTGGTGTGTTTTCATGTTTATCTTCATTAGTAGTTTTCATGCACTGTTAGGTGCCACTTTCAGTAGCTGGATTCGTGGTTGTACGCTAGAACAGGAGTCGTGCAGGTGTTTCCGGTGCAATTCTGCACAGGAACACTGCGCACGATCACTGGTTCTATTGCGCACGACCACTGGTCGTGCGCCACTGATCGTGTGCACTTAACGCTTTTTTCATAAGTTCTGTTTGGTGTAATGCGCACGATCATCAACTCCAGCGCGCACGACCACCGGTCGTGCGCCACTGCTCGTGCGCACTGACCATTAATCTTTAAGTTCTGTTTCATCTATTGCGCACGACCACTGACGCTAGTGCGCACGACCACTGGTCGTGCGCCACTGGTCGTGCGAACATGTTATTTTGTAATTTCTGTCTTTGCAGGTTCTGTCCAGGCAGAGCGCACGATCACAGGATTCCAGTGCGCACGACCAATGGTCGTGCGCCACTGACCGTGCGCACTGTTTAATTCCAGCGCCTATAAATTCCCTGCTCGCGATTTTAGGTCAGGATCCCGATTTTCAGCGCCGTTTTCCGCCCGGTTCCGCCCAGTTTCGCCCCTCCACCGTCGCCCACCATCTAGAGGTGCTCCGGGCTTGCTCTTCACGCCTATCTTGAGCCGGAGTTTCCTCTCGGCCTCCTCCTTCATCCAAGAGCTCCAAAGGAAGACCTAGCCGCTATCTCCATCGAGCAAGAGGAAGTTGGCAACCTCCACCGGATCGTGACACGAAGAAGACGGGTCCATTGGAGAGTCGTGACAGCTCTCTCTACCCCGGACGTAGTTGTGGACCGAGCTTGGACGCGGATTGACAACCCGGCGATTCCAACCGTGAATCTTCAACGAGCCTTCGGATTCGGTCGATTTCTTGCCTTGTTCTCTTCTTATTGATGTGTATGTAGCTAGATCTAACATTATGATGAAGCGTGCTTGATTATTAGCATTTTTACTTGATTATGTCTATGTGATTTGAGTATTCTTGCTTATTATTTTGAGGTGTGCCTTGTGGTGTGGATTGTTGGTTGTGTTGTGCCGCCCTAACAATTGTTAGTGGTGTGCTTGTCGAAGAGGTGCGTGCGACCCTCATTCCACTAGCCTACTCGCCCATTCGCCTACCGAAGCGTGGCATCGCGGCCCGTAATCCATTCGCCTATCGAAGCAGCGCGCTCAAGGCCTGCATAGTTCGATTCCATTAGCCTTCTCGTCCATCCGCCCTTGCGACGCAGCGCGCTCAAGGCCTGCCTAGTTTCCATCCCGCCAAGCGAAGCTTTGCATAGCGGCATTGCATAGGAGTAGTTGTTAGCTTTTATTTTGTTTTCCAAAAGCCAACCCAACTCCCCCGCAATCCATCCGATTTAAGGACTTCGATCTCAAGTCCTGCCTCAATAGTAAACTCCACCTTATTGTGTTCCTCAAGAGACCGACACTCGGGGATTTATTCCCAACATTTATTACTTGAACGATCGGTACACTGCCGTTTCGTGTCGCAGTCAAGCTACCGCCTATAGCGGTGTGTGAGATTTGCGCCATCAAGTTTTTGGCGCCGTTGCCGGGGAACACAGACGTGTGAGTTTTCTGGAGAGGGAGAACCTGAGAGAAAAGCCCTTCCATTTGTAAATTGCATTTTCTGTTATTTTATTTCTGTTCTTTTTATTCCATTTTCTTGTTTTATAGTAGGTTGCTTTAGTAAATTTTTGTTAGGTGTAGTATTTCGCACAATAGTGTTTGTCTTTTTGAATCGTTTTATCTTCACACTATGTGGGCACATCTAAATTTCCGTTGCCGTTGGTGTGGAGCTACTTCCCACTCTAGTGTTGAATGCCCTACGGAGAATAGTAGGCATAATTCCTCTCGCCCAGCATATGGAGCACCGACTTCGTCTGGTACTCCATATGGTGCGCGTAAGTCTTATGGCTACTCTGCTGAGCCTTTACCGTCGTACTTCTTCTCGGCTCCAGCTCCCACTGTGCCAAAGAAGCCTGCTAGGCAGTGCCAGTTTTGTCGGGGCACAGATCATGCCCTGAAGGATTGTGTTGCTTATCTTCGCCAATTGGATGAGGATGACGAGCCGGATATTCGGATCGTCCCAACTCCTAGCTCTGGCGGCACACCTTCAACATCCGGCTATGTGTCTTTGTCACCTTCACATTTTGAAGGGTATGGCATGGATACGGTCACCGGATGTGCGGCTGATCTATGCACCGACATTGCTGAGCCCATTCTCCCAGTGCATCCACCACCTCTAGTGGATTCGATTCTTTGTGAGGAATCGGTGCTCGACTTTTATCCGAGCACTATTCCTCTCCCTGTTGTGCATACTACACTCGTCTCAGACGACATTGTTGATGATGTGTCGCAGGAGGAGGCGGTTGATCTGAGTGTTGTGCCTATTCCTGTGGAGGAGGACAACCTTCTAGGTGAAGAGGAATTTTCCTCAGCACCGGTGGAGGAAGTCCAAATCCTAAGCCTGGCCACCGTTGATCCCGCCGAATCTTGTAGCATTGATGACAATGCAAACATTATTTTACTTCCCCAACCTAATGGGAGTGAGACCGGGACCACTCCCCCGATTTTTGATTATTTATATTCTTCATCTTGTTTACTTCTCGATCCCCCCTCTTCATTCGAGCCTGTGCAGGTTGAGTCTTCACAGGTATCCCAGGAGGACTTGGAGCTTTTTGCTCAAGTCAATGATGTGAGCATCCTCTCATGTGAGGAGGTTTATTCCCCCTCCGTAGAGGAAGCTCCACTCATTGCCTTTTCCTCCAGCTGCCTCCCTGTTGACGACGCCTTGCTAGGCAAGGATATTTTTGGTGAGTTGAGTGAGGACCAGGCCTCCTCCTCTTCTTACTTTCTCTACCCTCTACCTGTGAGGAGCAGGTATCTATATTTAGGTAGAGGGGTGACTGTTCTTTCTCCGTATAGGTACCCGCTACCGACACGGATATTAGGCCAGTTACCTGTCCACTTTTCTTTTCATAGGCCCATTAGCTAGAACTGTGCAAATGCCAAATAAGTCGTGCTGGGATGACAATAACCCCAGTAGTTATCTTCCTTTTCTGCATTTCTATTTTTATCTAATCATGTTTAGTTAGTAGTATTTTCTTTTCAGTTTTCTATTTTTTTCTGTTTTTGCGGAGCTGACCCCTGCAGGTATCTTTTCTGGATGACGGACGCTGCAGCTTAGTCCAGGTTTTCACGCCAATCTTCTGGTGTGCTCATTTCTGAGCACTGGGTACCCTCTTTCCCTAGCATTATTCTGAATTTCATAGCTGCATTTTGCGCATATTGTTTAGTTTAAGTCTGGGGGGGAGTGTACCGAGTGTTCACTACACGTGTACACGTTTTTGCATATCAGAAGTGTATTTTTATTATTGCATACACCACAACACCCGCTTGAGCGCGTACTCATCTGTTTGTTCGCTCTGCTGTGAATTTAATTCTTCCGCTTATTTGGGAAAATCTAGGTGATGGTTTAGAATTATGTAGCAGAGTAAAATGTTGGCTCTAGTAGTGCTCCTAGTCGAGTGCTCGGTTGCATAGAAATTTGCGTAGATTAGACTTCTCTTTATACTTATGGTTTTATATTTTTCTATTAGTGTAAATGTTGTTTACTCTACTCAAATGATGAATCCGGTGTGAATCAAACGGTAGCATAGGGATGTGTGTAAACGATCGCTAGATTCGTATTGCTTGAGTCGTGAGAAAGGAGAATCTTTCTCGGTGGCTAGAACTTGCCCCAAGCGATTCTTGAAGCATTGGCATAGGATAGTTCTAGTGCGTGAGAATGACGTAGGCCATTATTTTGGCCCGGTTGAACTTTTTATTTCATGCCTATTGTTTACCCTTGCTAGCCCCTTTGTGCCTATCCTTTTCTTGATTCAGCTCCACATCTTTCTCGCCAAAGCCTAAAAGCCTAACCTAGTCGCACACCCAAATCTGAGCTTTAGTTGTAGTTTCATTTACATTTTGGGGGGTGTTGATTGTGGTGTTTACTATGAGAACCTGTGGTTATGCTCCTTTGAAAATTTGCTGAAAGAAAACGACAAGGAAAAGAAGATTTAAAGAAAAAGAAAAAAAAATTGAAAAGGAAAAAAGAGAAAAAGAAAGGCGAGTTTTATTGAAAATCATGTAGAAGAATTGTGTATTGGGAGTAGGCGGTGCACACACCTATGTTGCAAATGTCCAAGTCTGGGGGTGTGATGCACTTGCATTCGATTTTGGTGCGTGGGTAGTTATTTTTAAAGCTCATTTGGGTTATGTGTTTGAGCCATTTTGTGTATCCTTGTTTACCTCACCGTAACCCAAGCCCCATCTCTAACCTAAAGTCCTACCGACTCACGCTATGAACCAATCTAGTGTCGTGGAGAGAATGTGACCGGGCAAGCCTATGGTCACCGACACTGATGGATTTCAGTGGAGTTTTTCCCGCATCCCGATCTTGGGCAATGCTCGTCTCAGCGTTTAGTTTACTTTCTCCGTATGCACGACCGAATGATTCACCGTTGTTCACCATTTTGAGTAGTTGTAATATGCTTTTACTCTTTTAGAAATATATAAACTGTTTTTATAATCAGAAATCTTTTCTACTATTTTTCTTATGCACGTGAGCATGCGACTTCGCATGGTACTCTGTAGTGTAATCATTAAGCCATCTACTGTTCTTTCCCAGTTCGCTTAGAATTTGTTTGCTCGGGACGCGCAAACAGTTAAGTCTGGGGGTGTGATGAGTCCTGATCATATACACTTTTACGGACTCATCTGGGCCATTTATTCAGTCATTTCACCGCACTTTAGCCCTGTTATAGTTCATATTGATCAGTCTATGCTAAGTGCACTTTTAGGCCCATTTTGGTGTGTTTTCATGTTTATCTTCATTAGTAGTTTTCATGCACTGTTAGGTGCCACTTTCAGTAGCTGGATTCGTGGTTGTACGCTAGAACAGGAGTCGTGCAGGTGTTTCCGGTGCAATTCTGCACAGGAACACTGCGCACGATCACTGGTTCTATTGCGCACGACCACTGGTCGTGCGCCACTGATCGTGTGCACTTAACGCTTTTTTCATAAGTTCTGTTTGGTGTAATGCGCACGATCATCAACTCCAGCGCGCACGACCACCGGTCGTGCGCCACTGCTCGTGCGCACTGACCATTAATCTTTAAGTTCTGTTTCATCTATTGCGCACGACCACTGACGCTAGTGCGCACGACCACTGGTCGTGCGCCACTGGTCGTGCGAACATGTTATTTTGTAATTTCTGTCTTTGCAGGTTCTGTCCAGGCAGAGCGCACGATCACAGGATTCCAGTGCGCACGACCACTGGTCGTGCGCCACTGACCGTGCGCACTGTTTAATTCCAGCGCCTATAAAAGCCCTGCTCGCGATTTAGGTCGGATCCCGATTTTCAGCGCCGTTTTCCGCCCGGTTCCGCCCAGTTTCGCCCCTCCACCGTCGCCCACCATCGGGGGATGCTCCGGGCTTGCTCTTCACGCCTATCTTGAGCCGGAGTTTCCTCTCGGCCTCCTCCTTCATCCAAGAGCTCCAAAGGAAGACCTAGCCGCTATCTCCATCGAGCAAGAGGAAGTTGGCAACCTCCACCGGATCGTGACACGAAGAAGACAGGTCCATTGGAGAGTCGTGACAGCTCTCTCTACCCCGGACGTAGTTGTGGACCGAGCTTGGACGCGGATTGACAACCCGGCGATTCCAACCGTGAATCTTCAACGAGCCTTCGGATTCGGTCGATTTCTTGCCTTGTTCTCTTCTTATTGATATGTATGTAGCTAGATCTAACATTATGATGAAGCGTGCTTGATTATTAGCATTTTTACTTGATTATGTCTATGTGATTTGAGTATTCTTGCTTATTATTTTGAGGTGTGCCTTGTGGTGTGGATTGTTGGTTGTGTTGTGCCGCCCTAACAATTGTTAGTGGTGTGCCTGTCGAAGAGGTGCGTGCGACCCTCATTCCACTAGCCTACTCGCCCATTCGCCTACCGAAGCGTGGCATCGCGGCCCGTAATCCATTCGCCTATCGAAGCAGCGCGCTCAAGGCCTGCATAGTTCGATTCCATTAGCCTTCTCGTCCATCCGCCCTTGCGACGCAGCGCGCTCAAGGCCTGCCTAGTTTCCATCCCGCCAAGCGAAGCTTTGCATAGCGGCATTGCATAGGAGTAGTTGTTAGCTTTTATTTTGTTTTCCAAAAGCCAACCCAACTCCCCCGCAATCCATCCGATTTAAGGACTTCGATCTCAAGTCCTGCCTCAATAGTAAACTCCACCTTATTGTGTTCCTCAAGAGACCGACACTCGGGGATTTATTCCCAACATTTATTACTTGAACGATCGGTACACTGCCGTTTCGTGTCGCAGTCAAGCTACCGCCTATAGCGGTGTGTGAGATTTGCGCCATCAATGCGCTGGTTCTGGTGGATGACTACACCCGCTATACGTGGGTGTACTTTCTGAGAGAGAAATCAGAAGTCTTGAACAAGTTCCTCGAGTGGAAGGAGCTTGTGGAGGGGAGGCTGAACCGTAGAGTGAAGAAGCTGAGAAGCGACAATGGAGGGGAGTTTACCTCCAATGTGTTTGCTTCTTTCTGCAGGAGGTTCGGCATTCGGCGGGAGCTCTCCTGCGCTCACATTCCTCAGCAGAATGGGGTGGCAGAGAGGAAGATCCGCCATCTGGTGGAGACTACCAGGAGTTGGCTACATGCCAAGAGCATTCCCAAGGCCTTATGGGCGGAGGGAATGGCGTGTGCTACTCATGTGATCAACAGGCTACCTCTGAGTCCTAACAGGATGGTGTCTCCACACCAGCTCATGTTCAGGGAGAAGCCTAAGGTGGGTCACATGAAGGTGTCCGGTTCTACCTGCTTCGTGCACGTCTCGGATGCTCAGAGAACCAAGTTGGAGCCGAAAGCGAGGAAGTGTATCTTCATCGGCTACGATGAGCGGAAGAAGGGGTGGAAGTGCATGGATCCGCAGACCCACAAGTTCGTCGTCTCACGCTGCGTAGTGTTTGACGAACTGGTCTCATACCAAGGAGTCTCTTCAGTGGAGCTGCCGGAGAGAGGAGAATCGAGCAGGGAAGAGGAGTGGGTCACTGAGGACCCTACTGTAGAGTTGGAGTTATCTCCAAGTGCTCCATCGCCATCTGGCTCAAGAGGAGCTTCTGGCTCAGGAGGAGCTTCTGGCTCGGGAGGAGCTTCTGGCTCAGGGGGAGCTACGAACTCAAGAAGCAGGGAGAGCACCGCTTCAGGAGGAGTTCAGAGAGGAGCTCAAGCAGAGGAGTCTACCGGAGTGGTAGATAGTGGCCAAGCCTTGAGGAGGTCGAAGCGAACCATCGTTCTGCCTGCTCGCTATATGGAGGGGAACTTCGTGAGTTTGGTTTCCTTCTTCTTCGCAGGACCACTCGATGAGAGGGAACCTGCCTGCTTTGAGGATGCAGCTGGCATCAAGGAGTGGGACGTGGCCATGATCGAGGAGATGGAGGCCCTAGAGAAGAAGGAGACATGGTACTTGGTTCCCATGGTGGAGGGCATCAAACCTGTCACCTGCAAATGGGTGTACAAGGTTAAGAAGAGAGCGGATGGAGAAGTGGAGCGGTACAAGGCGAGGCTTGTCGCTCGGGGCTTCTTGCAAACCTACGGAGAGGACTACAAGGAGACATTTAGTCCTGTCGCAAAGATGACGTCGGTGAGGACGATCATCGCTCTGGCGGCGTGCCGAGGTTGGAAGCTGTGGCAGCTTGATGTGAAGAATGCGTTCCTATACGGAGAGATAGACAAGGACATATTCATGGTGCAACCACCCTGATACGTGTCCAAGTCTCTTCCACGTCATGTCTGCAAGCTGAAGAAGGCCCTCTATGGGTTGAAACAGATGCCGAGAGCCTGGTATGGGAAGATTGTGGAGTACTTGCAGTTCTGCGGCTACGATGCCTTAGACTCAGACTCCAACATGTTCGTGAAGAAGAGTGGAGGTCTTCACGTGCTAGTGCTTCTATACGTCGACGACATGATCGTGACAGGGAACACCCCTGAGGAGGTCGCGACGCTGAGATAGCAGCTTTCCATACGTTTCGAGATGAAGGATCTTGGTGAACTGCACCATTTCCTTGGCCTCCAAGTTGAGAAGAGAAGAGGCGGGCTGTATGTTTCCCAGAGGGCGTATGCCGAGAGGATCGTCGAAAGATTCGGCATGAAGGAGGGGAAGAGCAGTTCCATTCCTCTGGAGGCTGGGCTGAAGCTTCGGAAGGAAGAAGGGAGGATTCTTCCTGATCCGAAGATCTTTCGGGCACTGATGGGGAGTCTTATCTACCTGACTATCACGAGGCCGGACATCGCCTTTGCTGTCGGCCGAGTTAGTCGGTATATGCAGGAGCCGCGAAAGCCTCATCTGGAGGCAGCCAAAGGGATACTGAAGTACGTGAAGGGAACCCTTGAGATGGGGTTGTCCTATGAAGAGAAGTCTGACTTCAAGCTGCATGGGTACACGGATGCAGACTACGGAGGTGACACTGATGATCGCAAGTCGACATCAGGTTACGTGTTCTTGTGTGGAGCAGCTGCTATCTCGTGGTGTAGCAAGAAGCAGGACTCTATTTCCCTTTCTACCACGGAGGCCGAGTACAAGGCGTCGTCCTTAGCAGCTCAGGAGTGTGTCTAGCTAAGGAGACTAGTGGAGGATGTGGACGAGGAGGTCAGCGGACCTACTGTGCTACGTGGGGACAATGAGAGTGCATTGAAACTGGTAACCAATCCAGTATGTCATGCAAGGACCAAGCACATTGAGATCGAGCATCACTTCATCAGAGAGAAGGTGCTGGGTGGCTTGATCGCTGTGGAGCATGTGCGGAGTGAAGAGAACCTTGCGGATATATTCACAAAGCCCCTATCTGTGGGGCCGTTCCGGAGGCTTCGCTCATTGCTTGGAGTTGTTCCCAGAGCTCACTTCAAGGGGGAGTGTTAGAATTGAAGTGAGCTAGCGCCAGCGCTAGCTCATACTCGCCACCCCCCCCCCCCTTGTTTTGCCTATAAATAGAGGGGTACCCCCTCTAAAGAGTATCGATTCTGGAACTGGCGAGTATCCTCAACTTAGAGCGAGTTAGAGATACCGGAGCGCCACCAGGCGAGCATCGAACTTGGAGCAAGTTCGCGAGGCGAGTTACCTACTTGGGAGATAGCGCCGGCGATAGCGGATAGCGCCTGCGTTAGCGAGTAGAGAAGGAAGGAGGCGAGTACCTACTCGGGAGATAGCGCCCGACGCTAGTGGCTAGCGCGCGCGGTAGCGAGTAGCGAGGAAGCGAAGCATGGCGAGCATGCGAGTAGCTTGGAGTGCGAGCAGCGAGCTTGCGAGTAGCAGAGCTAACGCCCGGCGCTAGCGATACCGCCGGCGGTAGCGAGGAGCGAGTATCGGAGCGAGTATCACCTGTGCGGTGTGCTCCGGAGGAGAAGCGGACCTTGTCCGTGACCAAGTTCTTTCCTACTATTGGCTGTTGTGATTCAAGTTGGATGCAACTTGTATTCACCCTTGTTAAGTTGTAACTAGCTACAAGAGTTATTATTGTGAAAGATTGTGTTCATCTATTTGGTGTCCTTATTCTCCCGTTGGTTGACGTGTTTGTTGGGTATTGTAGCCACAATCACCTAGATTTGAAGAAGTCCCCTTCAAACTAAGAGGAATTGCAATTGTATTTGATCTCGCACTTTTGGCCGTGTTGTTGCAGATAATTCCACTCTAAAGTACATAGCAATGTCAGGTTTCAATGAGTCATCAAACACAGGCCTATGCAATGTAATTCCTCATTGTGTAGACCAAGGTGTTGACTCATGTGAAATCTCTCTATTGAAATGTACTTCATATACTAAAGTGCAGAAGAAGAAGATCTAAAGATGTTACTGGTTCAACAAAAGAAGGAGTTTGGTCTTTAATCGAATTCGGCTAATGACTTTAATCGAATTCGACTAATGCCCTTTTTCTGAAAGTTTCCTGAGATTTTGCCTAAGTACCACTAATCGAATTCGGCCAATGGAAGTCTCGAATTCGGCTATTGTCGTTAGTCGAATTCGAATTTCTCGAATATTCGGTTATTGGGTTTCGACGATTTCGGCTATTGACTTCTTCGGGTAATCCGTTTATTCGAAATTCGTGATCTTATCTTCCGGTTCAGTTCATCCCGGTTTGACGTTTAGGGCATCTCATCCATGCACAGTACGCGTGGAGCTTGATCCCGATTTCACGCTTATAGCCGTTAGGAGTATTTCGCTATAAATACATAAGAGGTTAGAACGGCAAACCCTAATCTTAATTTTGGAATCGTAATCGCTCTCGCACGCAACTCGTCTCCGACAAAGAAAAGCTTTCTCGATTCTTCTGCTCAAGATTCAGTCGACCAGATCATCTCTCCTAAAAGATCTATTTCTCTATTGATCAAGTCGATTTCAGATTCAGATCTATTCTTCAAGCCGAGAGATTTCTTTTTCCTTCCTATTGTAAAAGACTGAAATCTATTCAAGGAAAACGAAATCTATCTTTCAGATCTGAAGAAGAGAACTCCTCCAAGAGTTTCTTAGAAAGATTGATTGTCAATCTCAAGTGTTTTCATAAAACAATTTTACCCCATTTTGTAGGAGGTGTGCCTCCGAGATTTGTAGATCTTTATTCTAAAGATCGAGTTGTAGGAGCGTTGTCTCTGAGTTTGTAGGAAGTTTTCCTTCCGAGTTTGTAGGAGAAGGTTGTTCTCCGAGTTGTTGTAGGAGTACTCTTGCTCCGAGCTTGTAGGAGTTGTGAACTCCGAGAGGTAGGATATTGATTGATCCGAGTTTGGTGAAGTAGCCGAATCTAGCCTTGAAGTGCTAGATAGGCGAGGCGGGAAAGTGGACTACCCACATCGGGGAACCACTATAAATTCTCTGTGTTGTGCTGTGCTTACTTTTCTGTGTGCTTTTTCTTCCGATATTTTTATTCCGCAAAAAGACGCAGAATCTACCTATTCACCCCCCCCCCCTCTAGGTGATTTAGGTTGCGACTAGATACTTTCAATTGGTATCAGAGCTAGGTTGTTCTCAAAAGGCTAACACCTTGAACTAGATCTCCTAATCTAGTCCCTTGATCAAGCATGTCTGGAATGGAAAAAGATCAAAGGATTCTGTCAAGTTACCAGTTTGCACCAAAGAGAATTTCCCCATGTGGAAGGAAAGAGTTAGATTCTACATGGAGGCCGCCGATCCAAGGATTTTTCAAATAGTGGAAGAAGGTCCACATGTTCCTACAAAGCCATCTTCAATAAACTCTACAATCATGATTCCGAAGAAAATGTTAGAACTTACCAAAGATGAGATCGCTCTTGTCGCTCTAGACAAGAAGGCAAAAAATATCATAGCCGGTGCAGTGGATGACTCGATGCTGCAAAATCTGATTCACTGCAAATCTGCCAAAGAGATGTGGGATTCTCTAGTTATTCTGATGGAAGGTACTGAAGAAGTAAGGGATGACCGAAGATCGTTGCTGAACCAAGAGTACGAAGCCTTCAAGCAAGATCCAAGAGACTCCATTTCTGAAACCTATGAGAAGTTCTTTAAGATCGTAAATGGTCTTAGGAACTATGACCGTGAATTTTCTGTTGGCGAACTGAATGATAAGTTCTTGAGATCCCTGACGAAAGAATGGGATACCAAGGCCATTACAATCAGAGAATTCGGCAAGTTAACCACTATGGAGCCGCAAATCTTATTTGGAAAACTTCTGTCACATGAGCTCAAGCTCAGCATCAAGAAAGCTGAGGAAGAAGGCAACAGGACCTCCGGGAAGGAAAGATCCATGGCACTGAAAGCTGAAGGATCGAAGAAAAGCAAAGTCAAGACATCCATAAGAACTCTGTTATCTGAAGAGGATGATGAGTCTGCAAGCTGCTCGTCAAACTCTGACATGTATGACGGAGAATTCTCACTTCTCTCCAAGCATTTCAAAAGACTTCTAAATAAAAGAAGGCAGAAGAGAGGTCAATCTTCTGCTTCAGATCACAGAAGATCAAGACGTGATGGTGATCATCACAAGAAGGACTACAATAATGACAGGTATAAATCTAAACCGAACAAACATGATTCTACTGACATTATTTGCTATTGCTGCAATAAGTCAGGACATGTAATTGTCGAGTGTCCATATAAGAAGAAGGAAGGATCGAAGAAGGAAGAAAAGAGATCTTTCAAAGGAAAGAAGAAGGAAAAGAGCTTCCTCGCTAAAAAGGCCAAGACTCTGAGCGACAGCGACACTGATGCGTCAAGCTCAGAAGAAGAAGCCTACTTTGGGCTTATGGCACAATCAGATGAAGAAGTAGGCGACTCCTCTTATAAGGGGAAGGTAAACTCTCATACTCCTCTTTCCGCTTCTGAATGCGAGACTGCATCCGTTGCAAATTACGACTACTCATCAGAGGAGGATTCAGACTTAATGACTCAGTACAAAGCCCTTGTGAAAGGATTTGACAAATGCCGCAAGGTTGTCAGATCCAAGTCAAAAGAAATTGAATCTCTCAAGATGGTGGAACTAACTTTAAGGGAGGAAATTGAACAATTAACTCCTATCAAAGATGAAATCCAACTCTTGAAAGATGAACTGAAAAGCTCCACTGAGTTGTTGAATCTTAAGGAGAAAACTATAAATGAACTAGAAGATAAGTTGAAGGTAGAAAGAATGCTCGTAGAAAGCTTCTCGAAGCCTAAGACCATTCATCCACTCATTGATAGGTTTTCTGCTCCTGCGAAGGGTAGTGGCATTGGTCATGAGGCTGAAACTAGTAAGGCTGCTGAGAAAAGAGCCATGAAAGGAAAAGGAACTGGAAATCAAAGTCAACCTTCATTCAGGAAGGTAGTTTTTCCGACAAATCCATTCGACCTTGACTCATCCTATGGTCACTTTGCTAGACCAACACATGTTGAATCTAGCAACAGATATCAAGGATGGACCAGACCCCGGAACTTTGATGTGTCTCCATTCAAAGCTCCTCATGAAGAAGTAATCCTCAAGGATCACGGTCCATTTGTTCACGGATCAGCTGCTAAGAAGGCCCCAAAGATCAAAACGATTGCACCCAAATCTGTTGAGAAGAAGTTGGAGCCATGTGTGTGCTGTCACCATGAGGCCCCTACTTCTAAGAGAGCTCCTTATAAGAAAGCTGCTCCTATTGCACCTCCCGTTCAAAAAGTAAAACAGGAGACAAAGAGAAGGTACAATCGGTTCGATTGTTGGTGCTGTGGCAAGGTTGGTCACTTTGCCGTAGATTGTTGGTTTAATCCAAGAAATGTCCTGACTCCACGGATTAACAATGCAAGAATGACTCCTCGCAATGTTAACATTCCAAGTGGTGGTCATCTAACAAGAAGCCAAGGACCCAAACCGATTTGGGTTCCTAAGGGCAATTGATTATTGATTGCAGGTATGTCCAAAGGCCAACTCAAATCCCATATGGTACTTGGACAGTGGATGTTCACGGCATATGACCGGAACAAGAAGCCTATTACAAGATTTCACCCCTGTGAAAGATGGTCCAAAGGTTATTTTTGGCGGATCTGATCGGGGTATCACAAAAGGCTACGGTATGATTACTAATGGTATAGTCTCTTTCACAGACGTGGCTTATGTTAAAGGATTACAACATAATCTCATTAGCATAAGTCAACTATGTGACAAAGGCTATATGGTAGAATTCTACAAGGACAAGTGCTTGATAAAGTCGTCTGATACGTCAGAAACTATTTTAACAGGCACTCAGAGTAGAAATATTTTCTGTTTAAATTTTCTATGCTTAGACTCTTCTACACCAGTGTGCTTTTTAGCAAAAGATAGTGCATCTCTTTGTGACCAGTGGCACAAGAGACTAGCACATATTAATTTCAAAACTATTAGTATGCTATTTTCTCACAATTTAGTTCGTGATGCTCCTGATATTAAGTGCATTAAAGAGAGACCATGTCATGCATGCCAGATGGGTAAGCAGACTCGGACTACCTTTAAGAGCATTATTGGCAAAGATTCTACCAGATGCTTATATCTGCTACACATGGACTTGTTTGGTCCTATGCCAATCAAAAGTTTAGGAGGCAAAGCTTATACTTTGGTTATTGTTGATGACTACTCACGTTTCGCTTGGGTATTCTTTCTGAAACACAAGTCAGATACATTCGACTCTTTCACAGCATTCGTTAGGCAAATTCAGAATGAACTGGACTGTTCTGTGGTCAAAATCAGAAGCGACCACGGTACAGAATTCAAGTCTGGTGTCATGGCAGAATTTTGTGAAAGCCAAGGTATCTTTCATGAGTTTTCCTCTCCTCGTACTCCGCAACAAAACGGAGTTGCTGAGAGAAAGAATAGAACACTCATAAAGGCTTGCAGGACAATGTTGAGTGATTCTTCACTACCAGAGTACTTCTGGGCTGAAGGTATCAATACTGCTTGCCACGTGCAAAACAGAGCACTAATCAACAAGAATCACCATAAGACCCCTTATGAACTTCTGAAGGGCATGAAACCAACCCTGTCTTATCTCAGAATTTTTGGTAGTAAGTGCTTCGTACTTAATAATGGGAAACATTATAAAACTAAATTTAGTGAAAAATGTTTTGAAGGTATTTTCGTAGGCTATAGTAGCCATAGTAAGGCATACAGGATTTTCAACAAGAAAACCCTGGTCGTAGAAGAAACTTACAATGTTATATTTGATGAAACGAGTATGCTTCAAGGCAGCTCCTCTAGTGTTTTTGTTGAAGATGCAGGCGCAAAATTCAAAGAACTTAACTTGGAAGAAGCTCCAAAAGAAAACACTCCAAAGTCTACAGAAATAAATTGTCCAATTCCTTCTGATGAAGAACTTCATGAAGAAGAAGAAGCTCCAGAAGTGAATCCACCTACAGACACTATTGATGATGGAAGAAACCTGATGATCAGACACCAGAGAGATCACCCCATTGAACAAATCATTGGTGAAACGAGTGCTGCGGGAAGAACAAGACGAGGTACAGCTAACCAACTTTTGCATTTAAGTTTTCTTTCACAGATTGAGCCAAAGAAGTTCGATGAAGCAAAGAACGATGCCTCGTGGATTATTGCAATGCAAGAAGAGCTTAATCAGTTCAAGCGGTGCAAAGTATGGAAGCTAGTACCCAGACCCAAAGGACAAAATGTCATAGGAACAAAATGGGTCTTCAAAAACAAGCTAGATGAAGACGGCATAATCATCAAGAACAAGGCCAGACTGGTCGCTCAAGGCTACAGACAAGAAGAAGGAATCAACTTCGATCAAACTTTTGCCCCTGTGGCAAGACTCGAAGCGATCAGGCTGTTTCTAGCATATGCTGCTCACAAAGGATTCAAAGTTTATCAAATGGATGTGAAGTCGGCTTTCCTCAATGGTGATTTAAAGGAAGAAGTATACGTAGAGCAACCCCCAGGTTTTGTTGACTCCACTTTCCCTGATTATGTGTACTATTTACGTAAGGCCTTATATGGTCTCAAACAAGCTCCTCGAGCCTGGTATGAGACACTCTCTACCTTCCTCCTTGAGAACAAGTTCTCGAGAGGAAAGATAGATAAGACATTATTTCTTAGGGAAGTAAAAGGCAAGATTTTGCTAGTGCAAATCTATGTCGATGACATTATCTTCGGATCTACTGACGATAACCTCTGCAAAAAGTTTTCTAACTTAATGCAAGGGAAATTTGAAATGAGTAGTATGGGTGAGCTGAAGTATTTCTTAGGACTTCAAGTAAAACAATCTGAAGATGGAATTTTCATCTCTCAGACGAAGTTTACCAAAGAATTAATTAAGAAATTCGGAATGGAGAATGCAACCTCTATGAGGACTCCAATGGCTTCCGCTGTGTCTCTAGACAAGGATGAAAAAGGGAAACCTTTTGATGAAACCAAGTATAGGAGCATAATCGGATCCCTGCTCTACCTTACTGCGAGTAGACCGGATATAATGTTTTCAACATGTGTATGTGCTAGATTTCAGGTGAACACTAAGGAATCTCATTATGCTGCTGCAAAGCGAATTTTGAGATACCTTAAAGGTACACCGAATCTTGGCTTATGGTACCCAAGAAGTAATGACTTTGAACTAACAGGTTTTTCAGATGCAGACTTTGCAGGTAGCAAAGATGATAGGAAAAGTACCTCCGGAACCTGTCAATTTCTAGGAAAAAGACTAGTTTCTTGGAGCAGTAAGAAACAGAATTGTGTAGCTATATCAACCGCTGAATCGGAGTACATCTCCGCAGGCAGTTGCTGCGCACAATTGTTGTGGATAAGAAATCAATTGGAAGACTACAATTTGAAGCTAAAAGATATTCCAATGTACTGTGATTCGTCAAGTGCTATTGCAATACACTATAACAAACTGCACCTGTTGTAAGAACTGAAATATAACTGAAACACAGTTTGTTACTAATAGTTATATTTAGTAACAAATTTTTTTTGTTGTTACAAAAAAGTACTTTTTTGTAACGAATATTTTAAATTTTGTTACAATAATAATTAATTCGTTACTATAACTGTAAGTATTTGTAACAAGACTAATGTTACGTTACAAATAGAAAAATTTTCTCACAATAGGTATCAAATGTAACCACATCATGAAATTTTTTTGTGACAAAGACATTGTCCTTACTAATAGTAATATTTTATTATTAAAGTTTTGTTACAAAAATTATATCATATTTATCATAGTTTTGAATTTTTTTTTTTGAAAGAATAAAAAAAAAAATTTGTATGCGCGCGACATTACCCCGCCTCGATAGTGCTCTAACGCGATGACAGTACTCCTACAACTCGCAAACATCCGTGCGCGACTGTCGCAGATATGCATGTGGTACTATTGCGACATGTATTTTTGCGTGTACGAGGGTTTTTATATATAAATCTTTAACTTTTTATAAAAAAAATTCTGCCTCTCTCTCATGCAGCTCTATCTCTCTTTCACATGAATGAATGAAATATACGGATGAAAATTTTCCTCCATAAAATTTTGAACAAAACAAAACTAAAAATTAAAAATATATTAAATGTAAAAATGAATGCAAATTAATATGACATTAATTTTTTAATATAATTTTAGAATTAAAATAAAATCACGCACGAACCCGCGTGCACGCAAATGCACTCTCGCGTGCACGCAAATGCACTCTTGCGCGCACGCAAATGCACTCTCGCGCGCACGCAAATGCACTCTCGCGCGCACGCAAATGCACTCTCGTGCGTGTAGTTTTACTTTTTTTGCTTGAGAGCTAGCGCGTATTGCGTGTGTCGGGGCTCAAACACAGACACATGCACACACACACACGGACAACCAAACACACAAACATCCATTTGGGAGCTGTAGCAATGTCTTTCACGTACGGCTGCCGCCGTTGTCTCCCCCCTCTTCGACGGTCGCCGCTGCCGTCACCTCTCTCTTCCACGGTCGCCGCCATCGTCGTTCTCTTTCTCGGCCGTCGCCGCGCTCCGTTCTCTTCCTCTAGTTTATTAAGTTTTGTCTATTTCCTTCCCTCTCACATTAATGAAATATATGGAGAGAAATTTCCCTCAATAAAATTTTGCACAAAACAAATCAAAAAATTTAAAACATATTAATATAATTTTTGAATAAAAATAACGATCGCGCACTGGCCCCGCATGCACGCATATTTTTTCATTGTGCGCAGGGGTGAAATAATTGTACCCTTCGAGCGCCCATTTTTCGCTCGAGCACGTGCTTTTCACTCGGATGCGCGTTTTATTTCCCGAGCACACGTTTTTTTTCAATCGCGCGCTTTGCACTAGCTCTATCTTTTTTGCTCGGGAGCATAAATAAATTTGTCAACGCACACGTTGTTTGCTCGGGAGCTAGCGTTTTAATGAAAATATATGTCATATATATATATTGATTGATGGATGACACGCGCTTTAATGAAAATAAATGTGTAATGAAATTCATAAATACATGTCAAATCAATTCATAAATATAACGCGTCGTTCAATAAAATTTACTTTTTAAATAAAATTTATGTTTTTTTTAAATAAGAATTACCCCCGCTCATTTTGTCCGCTCTCAGGAGCTCGATCAACTGACTGCACATGAGGCCCATGTTCTCCGCTCGACAATACCCCCGCCTCGACATTGCACAGACAAACATGCATAAACAGACAAACACACAAGCACAGACAAACATGCATAAACAGACAAACACTCACACACAACCCAAATACACAGTCACAGACAAGCACGTGTCCATACAGACATAGACACAGACACAAACACATGGACACAGACACAGACTTGTATAGATACATGGACACATACACAGCCATGTGGTACTATTGCAGCATGGGTATTTCCGCGCGCGGGGGGTTTTTGCGAGCTGCAGGAGCGTCGCCACACTGAGACAATAGTACTATCGAGGCGGGGATAATGTCGTGCGGGGCACTGGCGCTTCCTATATGCACTCATTTGAACGAGCGTCCGAAAGCGGGAGAGTTTGGGCGGAGATAGTGACGTCGACGCTGTCGGGGTACTATCGCCGCGAAGAGCGCGCATCGAGCACGGGCGTAGCCCGTACAAAGATACTCATATGTCTATATATATAATTTTGTAAATATAAATATTATTTTCAAATCAAAATATAAAACTTTATTATAAAACTCTTATATTAAATTTTATTGTAAAACTTTAATATAAAACTTTATTATAAAATTATTATATACATTATGATATATAAAAATTAATTGAATATTAATGTTAATTTAATTAATTGTATATATGCATGAGAGATGACTAATAAATATCGTAACATTAAAAATGTTGCTAATTGTGTCCTGATCTAGTCATTAACACACAGGCACAAACACAAACACACAGGCACACAAATACAGACAGACACAGACATAGATAGGCACAGACACAAACAAAAAGACAGACACAAACACAGACACATACATACACAAACACACGCACACACATAGCCACACACACACACACACACACACACACACACACACACACACATAACCACGAACACACACAGACACAGACACACATAGACACACATAGACACACAGGCACAGACACAACACGGGCATAGACACACAGACACACAAGCACACACACACACACACAAACACAGACACAAACACACAGACACAGATACAGACACGGACAGACACATACATGTAAACACAGACATAGACACACAGACACAAACATAGACACGTACATAGACCGACACAGACACACACAGTCACATACACACACAGTCACAAACACACACAAACACAAACACAGACATAAACACACACAAACACATATAGACATACATACACACACACATAGCTACAAACACACACAAACATAGGCATACATAGACACACAGACACAGCCACACACATGCATAAACACACATAGACACACACACAGACACAAACACAGACACAGACAGACACACAGACACACAGACACAGACACACAGAAACACAGACACGCAAACATAGACACATACACACAGACACAGACACAAATTGACATAGACACACACACAGAGAGAGAGAGAGAGAGAAACAATCACACACACACACAAATAATCACACACACACACACAAACCACAAAGACACAGACATACATAGGCACATACACACATAGACACACAAACATAGAAACACACAGACACAGACACAGACACAGACACTGATAGACACAAACACATAGACATAGGCACATACACACAGACATAAACCGACTTAGACACAGACACACACACACACAATGTTCGGTGGGCGGCAACATTTGGCGGAGAGCATCATTTGGCAGGTGACACCAATCAATCAGCAGACGTTATTATTCGGCGGGCGACATCAATCAATTGGCGAGCACTACAAGAAAAACATCTATTATCAAGAAAATTTAGAAAGTAAAATAAATTCAGCAATGAATATTAAAAATAAATTCTCCAACAAAATTCGAAACAAAATATTTGTTGCAAAAATAGAAAGAAAAAATTTTGTTGCTAAAATTTTCTTTCAAAAATGGAAAGAAAAAAATTTGTTGCTAAAAATTTGATTATGATTAACAACAATTAATTTATTTCAAAATTTATTGCTAATTAAAAATACATAGATTTATTTAACTTTTGGCTCCAACCAAAAAATTTGAGCGGTAAATTGAAATTTTGCCGCTGACATTATTAAACAAAGGTTTAGGCCTTCGCTCCTCCTAACCCTCTTCCCTCTCACGACAATCCATCGGCTCCTCCTAGGTCATCGTCCAAATATGCAGATGGTTTCCCCTTTCAACTACTGCATTCGGCGGCTTCGTTTCCTCCGACTGCCACTCCTTCTCCAATGGCTTCCGCAAACACTGATCCTCCTTCGGATCCTCCCTAGCTTCGTCTTTACTGCAGTCGGTGGCTTCTTCCCTCCGGTTGCACCTCCTTCTCCCCGGGCTTTTGATTCCATGTATTTCTTAGGTGCTTCTCCTACAAATCTTCTCTCCAGCGAGACTTGTAACTTCAGCTTGGAACCGGCGCTTCCCTCCGTTCAGAGCCCGATACCTCCTCCTGCAATCAAAGTCCGCCCCTGTTTCCGCACACCATCGCCTACGGCCGACGCATCCCGCCGCCGACACATGGTTCGTTTAAAAAAATTGGTAATCACTTCAACCTCATCCCCACCTGCATTTAGGATTATTTCTGCTCTAATTACCTTGAAAATTTTCACTTAAAGATTGACTATAGTCCTCTCTTCGACTGACTCTTTTCCTCCATTGAATTTCTTTCCCTAACATCCAGGATTTTCACAACACTCTGCTGCTGCTGCACCCCCATTTCTTACCACTGTGACACGCCATATGAAGACGAGTTCGAAGAAGGCGCAGCTGTGGGATGTCAATCGGAAGGGCCCCACCCTATATCAGTCTCAATAGAAGTGAGTGAAATGATTTAAGATATGTCTTCAAGTTGAGTAGAGTGGCAAAACACTAAGCTCAGATCCTTTGACTCCAATATTACGATGAGGACATGGTTTCTATGTTTTTATATTGACTAACTTGAAATGCTTTCATCTAGCACTACCTTAGCTTTCACTCTGGTTTACAAGGGCTTAATGGGCTATCTACAGAACAACGAAAGCCGTTAACCATCGTACTGGAGCTTCTTGCAAATCCTTCAATTGTCTTCATGGATGAGCCAATATCAGGATTGGATGCCAGGTCTGCTGCTATTGTCATGAGAATTGTTCGGAATATTGTAAATACAGGGCAAACAATTGTATGTGCAATTCTTAAGCCAATCATTGATATTTTTGAGTCTTTTGACGAGGTTGTCCTCTTTCCTTTATTACAATATATACTGCTATTGCAAATTACTGCACTTCATTTTTAGAATTTGTTTTTTAAAACTTTATATTTTGTATTATCATACTCATAATTTTTGGTTTATTAGTACTTGTTATGCATTCTATTGTTATACCGAATTTTTTGTATGTGTTTTCCTCCTCCAGTTCCCAAGCAGGTTTACTCCGCCTCCTTTCGTCCTCCATTAATTCTTAAATGATCTTCATGATTCCCATCTTCACCAGGGAATTACCGAATAATCTTCACCGGGGCAATATGTATAATGTTTGAAAATATCTATATGTATATATAACCACTATTATGAATTAACTGGTTTATTATTCGGTTCAGGAATCTGACTATTCTAACCCAACTTATGATGAAAAATATGCAAGAATTGTCTAAAGCATTGATATTAGAGAGAAATGATAATATAATTTATTGAGTTCACAGAATGTGACACAGTACAACTTAAACTTAATTATTGTCATTTAAAATTGGCAATGATTGGTTGAATACACAATTGAGATAAAATTTTCTTCAGTAAATTTTGTAATTGGGAGTAGGAAGGCTATAGACAAGAAACTAATGGAAAAGAGAGATAAAAAATAGAAGATAATTTTACTAGATATTATTTGTTGGAAGATTAAACCATATGGGCTGTGTAGGAATTGTGGTAGAGAGGGACTTCAAAAACAGAAATTGGTAATTAGAGATATGTGTTAATTTTTTAAATTGAAATCGGTTTTTTTATTTTGTATGTATACTCTAGTAGCTGCAGGTTGTGTTCCACCTTGTTCTGTTGCCTCTGCCTAGTAGTCGATACACAGTCATTGCCTCTGCCTAGGTGGAGAGACACCCGGGCACTTACCCGGGTGTAAATTCTAAAAAAAAAGATGAGTGGTTCTATGTGGGTTTGTTGTGCTTAATTAATTTCTCTCACATATGCATGATGGGTGGTAGCTGCAGCTGCTGTGGATTTGCAGGTCCAAATGGTTTGTCTTATCAGCACATGTAAGATTATGTAATTTTCATGAATTAATGCCTTGATTTTCATTTTCTTTTCTTGCAGGATCTCCTGATGAAATCCACTATGGATTCTATATTTAAGGTTGGGTTTGGTGTTGAGCTTGACACTCTTTCAGGGGTGGATAAAATTTGGGGCTGAACATGCTCTGTTTTCTTCTCATTCCTTCTCCTCTTCTTCTGGTATCATAAATGCCGTGATTTTTGGAATTTTTGAAATTTTAGATCGCACCCATTGTCTCTTAAATCTTCTACCCGTGCTAGATGGTACTGCATCTATCTTTCTTGGGATTTCACACCGAAGGCTGATTATAAATGTTTGGCTGAAGAAGAATACAGTTTGCTTGATGACACTAATGTTTGAATTATTTCTTGATTGTTATAACTTCGATGTTATTTTGATAGGGAAGAATATCTGAAATAAAGCCTAGTAATGCATGGTGTACAGACAGCCTTAGGACTTTTTTAAAAAAAATGCTGTCCTTTTAGGTGTTTTATAAATAATTAGTTGAAAATGCAGCTAATAATAAAACTTATTAGATGAGTTTTTTCTGGTTATTTATCTAATAGCTAAAAACATCACATTTTTCAAATACCGTCACCAAAGATATTAAGCTTAAACAAACTGAGTATAGTTTGAGTTAAATGTTTAAAAAAAAATTAGCCTATAAATATTAAATACTTGCACGTTGTGTTTCCATAGATGAAATAATATTCTAATGAAGCATGCCTAATGGGGAAGACGCTTGTCTTTTCTTTGGTTCTAGCGAATCTCTGCTTCTGAGACTCCTCCTGATTATATAGAACTATTTTGTATGCTTACATTTTTTTCTCTCCTATTAGAGCAACTTAGACAAATGTCCACTACAACTTAAGGCAAAACATACTAGTCTCTTCCTATTGTCCTAATTGAATTTCAACTGTTAAAGCTGGACATAAATTTGTTCCTGGATGCCAATTGTTTTCAGAGATATGGCAATAAAAGATGCTCTTTGATCTTATCTTAAGTGAATTTGCTATTTGGTTTCTTCTATGATTGTTTCTCTTATAGTTGAATGAGATTGAATCATGGCCCTTGCAGGTTGACAGGCGTATTGGATTGGCAGCAATGTATGGGCATCTTCTAAAGATTTATCAGGAACTCTATTTAGTGTTGGTTGTTGTGCAACCGGTGCTGGAGAGTTTCTTATGAGAGGTTTTGCTGCTCGATCGAGGTTTTTGCATGTTGTTAATTTCTTGCAGAAAAACTTCGTAGAAACAAATAACTGGTCAAAGAGGAGATTGAAGAATATTGGAAGACTAAGAAGACATTGGAGGAAGGTCAACTCGATGTAATTTCTGATGCCCAGAGTGAAAGCTAAGGTAGTGCTAGATGATTCTCTATTAAATATCATGACTTTATTTATATGTGAGTTATATAGATACTAGTATAGATGGGAATTATATATATGTAAGTTTGTTTTGGCTGTAGGAGCAGGACGTTAATGGCGGCGGAGCAAGGATATATACAATTAGGTGTTGTTGTTGTTGTTCCTGCGATGACACAACAAGTTCGTTGCATGGAGTGGTCAGTGTTCTCAAACTAACTCGCCCACCGGCAATGAGTTAGGCAACAACAAGCGACCAACCGGCAAGGAGTTAGGCTCATTTTCCTCCCATTTTTTTGAATGAAGTCAAAATGATGGTGGTGATGAATACAGAGGGAGGGGACCCTAGATCAACGACATGCACAAATGGCGGCGGTGGGATATTGAAAGAGGTACTCAGAGGAGTAGTTTTATTAAATGCATATCTAATACTGGGTTGGGTTTCAAACTAATTATGATTTTGTGCCGCGCAAATTGAATCCAACTGATCAGCCGTTTGATTTGATTTTTTGGTTTATTGGGATAACATTAAACTACTTAATATGCATATCTAATACTGTGCAGTTTGGGCAAACTGCACGTGCAGTTTGCCCAAACTGCACGTGCAGTTTGCCCAAACTGCACGTGCAGTTTGCCCAAACTGCACGTGCAGTTTGCCCAAACTGCAGCTAAGTGTATGTGTCAGTGTGTGAGTGCGTGTGTGTGTGTTGTTTTTAAGAGCTGTGTAGTAAAGGGAGTGAAATGTTAAGTGCAGTGAAGTGTGTGTGTGTGGTGTTTTTAAGAGTTGTGTAGTGAAGTGTGTGTGATGTTAAGTGAATTGAAATGTATGTGTGTATGTGTGTGCTATTTTTAAGAGTTGTGTATGTGTGTGTGATGTTAAGTGCAGTGTGTGTGCTGTTTTTATGAGTTTTGTATGTGCGCGTGTGATGTTAAGTGCAGTGAAATGTGTGCATGTGTGTGCTGTTTTAAAAGTTGTGCAGTGAAGTGTGTGCGATCAATGTTAAGTGCAGTAAACTGTGTGCGTGCTGTATGTTTTAAAGAGTTGTGTAGTGAAGTGTGTGATTTTAAGTGCAGTGAAGTGTCATTAATAGGTGATCTTAATTTCAGGACATTGCAACTAAATAGTGAACTCCCTCATGACCTTAATTTCAGTGTGAACTAAACAATGGGCGGCAAGTGTGTGTTTTATTGTACGCTTATTTAATGGGGTGTGTATGGATTATGTATATATGGACGTGAGTTTGTATGGATGTTTCTGCTCTCATTTATTTGTAGGGTGATCTTAATTGCTCTCTTTTATTTGTAGGGTGCTCGAGCATTGACCGGCAAGTGACGAAAGATTCATTAGTCAGAAAGTGATGGACGATTCATTTTTCGAAAAATGACGGAAGATTTATTAGAAACATGTTGATCTTGTAATGTAATATTGTATTATTTTAGAAGAGATGATAATCACTTGTACTCTATGTAATACTTTTTGGTGAATAAATACATGTTGATCTTGTTACGAAATATTAAATATGTGTGTTTTCAAGATTATTATTTGTAATAAAATCTCAGGTACACAAAAAATAGAAATGGAATATTTTTGATATATAAATGAATTGGCTGTAGTAAGAAAAATGGAAAATAAATGTAACAATTTTTTCGTTACTATTGTTTAATCTATTGTAACGAAATAATGTTTATTATACTTTATTGTAACGAAGTTATTTTATTTTTAGTGAGAAAAAAAAAACATTTGTAACGAAATAGTTTTAATCATAACTATTTTTTTGTGAGGAAAAAATAACATTTGTAACGAAATAATATTTATTGTGACCAATTTATTGTGAGGAAGAATCTCTTTTTGGTGAGAAAATATCATTTGTTACAATTACTTTATTTGTAACGACATTCATACATTCGTTACAATAACCTTTAGCGTCGAGCTTTAGAGGAGAACCGTTACTTAAAGTTTTTTTCGTTACCAAAGAGTTTTTGTAACGAATTTTGGCACTTATTGTAACGAATTAGGTCCTTACTATAAGTGCTCACAATCCAGTATCTATCATAGCAGAACAAAGCACATTGAGATTCGATATCACTTCATTCGTGAGCATGTGGAACTGCAGGACATCAACCTAAGTTATGTTCCAACTGATAAGCAGGTCGCAGATATCTTCACAAAGCCTCTTGACGAGACAAAGTTCAATTACTTCAAGATGGAGCTTGGGATGCTGAACAAGGACTCTTAAAAACAGGTCAACAGTTCGACTATATGCTTTCGCCGAATTCGACGATACCAATTCGCCGAATTCGATTATATCATATCGCCAAATCGACTGCCCTTCGGAACTCAAATTCATTCTATCTCATTTATTGGATCCGAAAGGTCATTTTTCAAATTTTGAGGTACGCGCTCTCTCTCCTCCCTTTAATTTGAACTATATAAACGTTTTTAAGGAGACTCAAGGGTTCACGCATTCGGCTAAACCCTGCTTTTGACTCTTCGTCTTCCGCCGTCTTGCGCTCGCTCGAATCTCTGCTTCGTTTTCCCCGTCTCTCTCGATTTCAATGGCGAAGCATGCTTCAGATAAGCTCCTCTCAGGTGGCGAATTAGTAAGAACTGGATTTGATGACTCCGTGGATGAATTTCGGAACGTGGTTCTCATGCTTGAGGTCGCCGGTCTTGGATTTGTACTTGAACATCCTTGCAAAGTTTTGGAAAAAGACGTTCTCAAGTTCTATAGGCATGCCGAGTTGAAGAAACATGGCACAGTGATCAAAAGCCGCATTGGTGATTTTCCAATTAAAGTTACTCCTTCCAAGCTCTCTAAGTTTCTGAAATTTCCAGTTGTCGATCAAGAAGATGACTTCTCCCAAAAGGATTTCAGGAAATCCTTATCATTCTGTGGCTTGCCCAAAGGGACCACATCAATTAAGAGGAAGAAAATGAACGACGAAGGAAAATTGCTGTCTGATATCATCGGAAAAGTATTAATTTGTAAGGTGGGCTCGCATGACTACATTTCCAACGAAATGTTCAAGCTTTTGGCCGCAGTCATCTGCCGGAAAAAGATTGATTGGGGCAGAGTTATCTTTGAAAGGATCTCTTCAAGCCTTTCAAGCCCCAATCTTGGCAGGATTCTCACTCTGTTTCTCCACCAGCAGGACAAGCAACGTTTCAGCATGAAAACAGGATCACCCATTCATCACTTCAAGAAGATTGACGCTTCAATCCTAGTCCGATGGTCTCGGAAGGTAGGAGAATGCAAAGCCAGCAAGCAGCATGTTACCTCCTCCAGTGCAAGCTCCGCAAGTGATTCAACACCAAATCCTCCAGCATCACCCCGAATCCCCTCTCCCAAGCAACCCCATGAACTCCTAACAGGGGAAAGTTCCAAGACTCCACCAGCTCCTCCATCCTATCCAGTTGTTCCTCCAAATGCTTCTCCCAAAGATCAATCAGATGACCTCTCCAGAACAGAAGTCATAGGTGATGAAGGGGGAGGAGATACTGATAGCAATAACTCAGGGGGAGATCATCCTGACCCCGACGGTGCAAAGATAGCCTCGTCTGCCAAAGGTAAAGAGGTATCTCAAAAAGATGAGTCTCTGAAGAATCCAACCCCTGCAAGTTCTGAGGGGGAGACTAACATCAATGCTCAACATCTTCCACCAGCTGACATTAACACTACCATTAAAGAGCCTCTGCCGGCCTCTTCTCCACCAAGAAATGAAATAGTTCTTGCAAGTGCTCGGAACATTGTTGAAAGAGCAAGAGAATTTGAGCAGACACCCTCTCCAGTTATCGACAGAGCCAAAAATAAAGCAACTCTCGAAAGACTATATTCTCTTGATGAGATTGATTCAGATGAGTTCCTCTTTGCCGAAGATGATTTTGGAATCTCTTCCAGAGCTCAACCCTTGTCTCCTTCTCCTGAAAATTCGCTGCTTCAAAACGTCGAGAGCATGCTTATCAGACAAAAACAATACTTTGAATTCTCACTAAGGCAAGTCCGTGAAAAAATCAAGGTAGTGGAAAAGGATTTGAGCAATGGTCTATGTGAGGTTGGACATTGCATAGACTCATTCAAGAAAAATCAAGATGAATATTTTGAGCAGGGAGCCTCGACTTTACAACATGTCATTGCAGGATTAGAGCATGTCAACCAAAATACTCACGATCTCCCGGAAGGACAATGAAGAATTTTTTTTGATGGTGAAGATGGTAGAAATTCTCTTCAAAGAACTCTGGAAAATATGCAGTTTAACATCGTCCGAACCCTGACTGAAGAAGTCAGAAAGGGGGAGGAAAGGTTGCATGAGCGTATTCAGACTCAAATATTTGACTTGCACAGAGAACTGGATGGGAGAATCCAGGAATCCAATATGAATATGCAAACTCAGATTACCGATCTAGGCAGAGAGATCGAGAGCAGATTTCAGGAATCAAATGCTTACGTTCATCAAAGCCATGCTTGGCTTCATTCTGAACTCATCAAAGAAAAAGGCCCCAACATTCTTCAAGGACAGTCTTCTCAGCAAGATTTCAATTCTCAAGAATTCCATCCAGAAATTCAGTTTGCTGCTCCGTCTGAACCTTTTATTCCTCCTGAAGTTTATCAGTGGTCAGATGATGAAGAAGAAATCTCCAGGAAAAGAGCTAGAGTTGATCAAGGAGGATCAAGCTCAGGTGGCTTTATGAAAGATGCTAGAAGGGCTGCAGGTCCTAGATTCCTAGAACCAAGAGCACCTCATCCCAGGAAGATTGTTGGAGAACTGTGGAGTCCGGAATCTAGAAACATTATTTTGGACACCTATCATCTTGTTATGAACTCTAATGAATCTGTTGACAATCACTATGATAGAGATGAGATCCACAAATGGGAGATGGCTAGGCTCAAGAGAAGAATTCACTACAGGAACCATCGAGATGATGAAAAGCCTCCTTCTCCTCCTCCAAGATACTATCCAAAGCCAAGGGCATATTTTACTAGACAACTCAAGAAGAATCAAAAGGGAAAATCTCATCAGAAATGACCATTGTGTGAACCCTGAATAGTCTCATTAAAAACATTTATATTGCTTGTTTTGTTATGAAATGCTTTTATGATTATCTCCCTTGCTGATAGTTATTTAGTTTTCAATTTTTCACATATATCATGATTATTATTGGTTATGCAAATCACCTTAGTAGATAGGGTTCTGACTTCTTCAAATAGGGGGAGATTGTTGGGTATTGTAGCCACAATCACCTAGATTTGAAGAAGTCCCCTTCAAACTAAGAGGAATTGCAATTGTATTTGATCTCGCACTTTTGGCTGTGTTGTTGCAGATTATTTCACTCTAAAGTACATAGCAATGTCAGGTTTCAATGAGTCGTCAAACACAGGCCTATGCAATGTAATTCCTCATTGTGTAGACCAAGGTGTTGACTCATGTGAAATCTCTCTATTGAAATGTACTTCATATACTAAAGTGCAGAAGAAGAAGATCTAAAGATGTTACTGGTTCAACAAAAGAAGGGGTTTGGTCTTTAATCGAATTCGGCTAATGACTTTAATCGAATTCGACTAATGCCCTTTTTCTGAAAGTTTCCTGAGATTTTGCCTAAGTACCACTAATCGAATTCGGCCAATGGAAGTCTCGAATTTGGCTATTGTCTTTAGTCGAATTCGAATTTCTCGAATATTCGGTTATTGGGTTTCGACGATTTCGGCTATTGACTTCTTCGGGTAATCCGTTTATTCGAAATTCGTGATCTTATCTTCCGGTT
The DNA here is from genome assembly GCA_033032865.1 of Dactylorhiza incarnata. Classification (NCBI taxonomy): domain Eukaryota; kingdom Viridiplantae; phylum Streptophyta; class Magnoliopsida; order Asparagales; family Orchidaceae; genus Dactylorhiza; species Dactylorhiza incarnata. The sequence goes on along the minus strand of JAWHQI010000159.1, from coordinate 4,820,974 downwards.
CAGTTCATCCCGGTTTGACGTTTAGGGCATCTCATCCATGCACAGTACGCGTGGAGCTTGATCCCGATTTCACGCTTATAGCCGTTAGGAGTATTTCGCTATAAATACATAAGAGGTTAGAACGGCAAACCCTAATCTTAATTTTGGAATCGTAATCGCTCTCGCACGCAACTCGTCTCCGACAAAGAAAAGCTTTCTCGATTCTTCTGCTCAAGATTCAGTCGACCAGATCATCTCTCCTAAAAGATCTATTTCTCTATTGATCAAGTCGATTTCAGATTCAGATCTATTCTTCAAGCCGAGAGATTTCTTTTTCCTTCCTATTGTAAAAGACTGAAATCTATTCAAGGAAAACGAAATCTATCTTTCAGATCTGAAGAAGAGAACTCCTCCAAGAGTTTCTTAGAAAGATTGATTGTCAATCTCAAGTGTTTTCATAAAACAATTTTACCCCATTTTGTAGGAGGTGTGCCTCCGAGATTTGTAGATCTTTATTCTAAAGATCGAGTTGTAGGAGCGTTGTCTCCGAGTTTGTAGGAAGTTTTCCTTCCGAGTTTGTAGGAGAAGGTTGTTCTCCGAGTTGTTGTAGGAGTACTCTTGCTCCGAGCTTGTAGGAGTTGTGAACTCCGAGAGGTAGGATATTGATTGATCCGAGTTTGGTGAAGTAGCCGAATCTAGCCTTGAAGTGCTAGATAGGCGAGGCGGGAAAGTGGACTACCCACATCGGGGAACCACTATAAATTCTCTGTGTTGTGCTGTGCTTACTTTTCTGTGTGCTTTTTCTTCCGATATTTTTATTCCGCAAAAAGACGCAGAATCTACCTATTCACCCCCCCTCTAGGTGATTTATGTTGCGACTAGAAACTTTCAGTGTTCTTCCGACTACCAAATATTTCACATCCTGCACGTCCGGGTTCTCCTGTAATAATGAGGTCCACCGACCGTCAGTCTATAAGACTCAGCACATTCCTCACCGCCTCCGCCCGCGACTCCTAGGCACCGAGCGGGAGGAGGAGGTGGAGGACATCAAGGGGTAAAGAGACAAACAGATGACATGTGGCAAAGAAATCTAGCAAGGATACATAAATAAGATGTTCTAGCAGTTCTACTATCAGTCTCAAAGTAAAGCAACAATATAAGGAAAGCTATACTAGCAATAACAAGAGCAAGTAAAGTAATATGTAAAGCAGCTAAGAAAACTAACCTTAACTTATATGCGTACACACAAGGCACATAAGTCAAGGGATCTGGCAAGAAGTAAACTCATCGTATAAAGAGTCTATACTAATTTATACGATGAGGTCTCTGTTTGTGCTGAAATATCATGTTATGTTATGCAATGCTATGATGAGATGTTTGTATTACTAATTCATGCACATGCAACTCACTCACACGACTCTGTACGTACAGACCTTTAGTTCCCACTTTTCGGAGGTAGCTAACCTCTCGGGCACCTCCCGTCGTGGTCAAACGGTGGCAGAGGAGCGGGCGTCTCCTCACCTAGGTGGGTAACTCACACTACCAGACCTAGGCCCTAACGTAAGCTGTGATACCGGTACCCGGTACTCATGAGATCCTGCGTACTCTTGCTGGATCCGAAGAAACCAGACCTTTAGTTGGCCAGGCAGGGTTTAGGGATTTCGTCCTGTCGGACGCACAGTAAGACAACCGGGTCCGCTTAAAAACCACTAGCACTGCCGAGTCCACGAACTGCTGTCGGTGTGACGACCAAGCCAGAACCGAAGACCCACCACATCTTATGTACAAGCTAACATGTATTAACTCTTACAACCGAGCCTCCAGCTCGCAAACCTAAATCAACATTTATAAAGTAGAGCCAACCGCTCGCTACACTACAACAGTTTTATATTTAAGCTACGAGCCTACCGCTCGCTAGGCTATACCAGTCTTATATTAAGCTACGAGCCTACCGCTCGCTGGACTACTCCAGATTTATATAAACTACGAGCCTACAACTCGCTAGACTATACCAGTCTTATATTTAAACTACGAGTCTACCGCTCGCTAGACTATACCAGTCTTATGTATACTACGAGCTTACCACTCGCTAGACTACACCAGTCTTATTTAATCTACGAGCTTTCCGCTCGCTAGACTACACCAGTCTTATTTAAATTACGAGCTTACCGCTCGCTATACTACAACAGTTTTATATTTAAGCTACAAGTCTACCGCTCGCTAGACTATACCAGTCTTATATTTAAACTACGAGCCTACCACTCACTAGACTATACCAGTCTTATGTTTCACTCCTTCCTAAATCTGGGGGGGAGATTAGGTTTCGAGTTCTCCTACTTACTACTCTTGTCTACTGATAGTTGACCTTAGGAGCTTGGGGGTGAATCATGGACTTCCCGTGGGTTACCTGGTGAAAGGATCGCAACGGTACTAGGGGATGTGATGGTGACTGAAGCCCAAATCCCCCTTTCCAGAATATTTATTTATTTAGTTGCTACCCATTCTAGTACACCCATTTACTCTCTCTTATTACTCTAAAATCCTAGGGTGGATTTCCATTTGACTCGAGCAGACATGAGTCGGTGTTTTACTGATCACCGGACCACGACGTTCCTAATAGCTGACTATTTCCTTGTGTTGTCTTCCTATCACCGTTTTCACTTCTTGCTAAGTCATCCTTTGCCTCCCTTAATAGGTCCTCGTCAATTCCCTAATTGCTGGTTCCGCTAAACGCACCCCGTCTTTATTTCCGATGACTACATTGGTAAGTAAAACCTTAACTCAATTGGGCATCCGCAATTTTCCTAGAGTTAATAAGTTTGGTGGTGGTGACCATAAGGAAGAGGGTCTGAATCTATGATATCAGTTTCTACTGTTCGCAGACCAAGGTATATTCATCATTAATTATCATTTACTACATTTGGTGTGCCAACAAGGGTTTACACTGCAGGTACTATGATAAAGCTTCCATAAATTCTGGGAAAATTACTGTGGCTCAATATTGGTCTAAAAACACCAGATCCTAAGTCTCATATTAAACCAAGGTGTATTTATCATTATTTATTATTTAATTACATTTGGTGTGCCGATAGGGTTTACACTACAAGTACTACATTAAGGCTTCAATAAATTCTGGGAAAATTACTGTAGCTCAATATTGGTCTAAAAACACCAGACCCTAAGTCTCATATTAAACCAAGGTGTATTTGGCATTATTTATTATTTTTATATTCGATGTGCCAATAAGGGTTTACACTACAAGTACTATGTTAAAGCTTCCATAAATTCTGGGAAAATTACTGTAGCTCAATATTGGTCTAAAAACGCCAAATCCTAAGTCTCATATTAAACCAAAGTGTATTTGACATTATTTATTATTTATTATATTGGACCAGTCTCTGGGCATTTTTCGATTTTCGGCCACTAAGGGCCTCAAATTCAGCCTACAACATTGGTTAACTAAGTGTGACAGAATTCATGAAATATATAATTTATATATAATGTGGTCTGCGATTAGCTCAGGAGCTTGATCCAACGGCCACGGGTCGTCTTCCCCGATGAGCCAACGACCCAGATTTCACGCGCCTGGGCCATTTTGCGGGCTCGATTCCGGCCAACTGAGGCCGTCTCCGGCCAAACCCCCAAGCCAACACCTCCACCCGACATAGAGCTTCCGTTTGGCAGTGGCCGTTTGGCCGGAGGTGGCCGGAGGAGCTCTCCGGCATCTCACGATTTTTCAGTCGGAACAAGGAAAAATGGGAATGGAAAATCTCCATTCTCTTGGCGATTTTGAAAACGGAAGAAGTGGAAGACTAGCACAGGAGGAAAGGGAGAGGAATGTTGCCTGTGCGCGAGCTTGGCGGCAAGTATTGCGGCGGAGGAAGATTGCATTCCTGTTCCCGGCGTCCATGGCTTCCGGTGCAGCTGAGGTCAAAAACTCTATCTAGAAGGGGGGGGGGGGGGGGGGGGGGGGGGGGGGGGGGCTCAGCTGCTTGGGAGCTTCTGAAGGTGATGGTGGAGAGGAGAATTGAGGGGGAGGGGTGTATATGGCTTCAAGCCATTATTGCCATTCGGCCAGCCACCTTGACGCCCCTCTTAGCCAATCAAAAGCTCCTCCTCTCTGCCCCAAAACTGAAGGGAATTCATTCCCCAAGCTCAGAGGATGCTTGGGGAATGAAGAGGGGGTGCCATTTGGCACCCATCCCCTAATTCCTCCTCTTTTCCTCTCTTGTCTTCTTCCTCCCTTTCTCACACTTGTACAAGACAATTAATCCCCCCCCCCCCTTATTTCGAATTTCAGATGGCATGGGGGCTGATAAACATGTGGGCTGCCTTCTTGGGCTATAGGGTTGGGTTAAGCCCACTTAGCTTGGGTTTGTGGCTCACTTGACCCATTTAGGCTAAAATGGGGAATTTGGGTTTGAGCTTGACCCTAGCTCACCCCATTCAAGGTGACTGACCCACATTGTTTCCTAAGACCCTATGGACCTACTCTAAGAAGAATTGAGCCATGGTGGGGTCATAGGGGTTTAATTGCACAAAATTGCTTATTAGGGCAATTTGGGCATTTTGGTGGTTTTGCCCTAATTCTCCAAAATTGACTGTGCAATTTGGTTCATTTGTGTCTCATTTACTCCCCTTAGTGTTTAGGGGAGATCAATTTGATCACACTAGGTCAATTGGAGATCAATTTGGGTTTTTAGCACATTTAGGTCAATTTGGGGCTTTTTAGAAATTGGCCCAATTTCCCCAAATTGATGGCCCTATGATGGGGCTTTGGGTCCATTAGGTCCCCTAGGGAGGTTGCCATATGAGGGTGGGTCCAATTTGATCATTTGAAGGTCAATTGCCCTTATTTATGGTGGTTTGATCTAGGATAGCTCAAAGTTGACTTTTGTTCAATTTGACCAATTTGGTTGACCCCAAGGGTCCCTAGTGGCCTACTTACCTCCTTGGATGGTCATAGAGATCATAGTGAGGTTATGTTGGCTTTTTGGAGTCTTTTGGTCACCCCTAGGCTAGGACATCAAAATTTGCTAAATGCACACCAATGTGTATTCCTTCTTAACTTGTGGAGTTCATGGGGCCTCCTTGGCCCATTTTGCATACTTGAGTCATCCTAGGGAAATATCCATGGCTATGTGAGATGCATAAGATGTTTTAGCCTCTTTTTAGTTCACTTTCATTAGGGTGGTTCATGATGGCTAAGTGCACACCATGTGTTCTTCACTTCTTTCACTATCATTCTAGGGCTCTATGTCACTTATCCTATTTTTGTCATGACTTGTCATGACAAAAATTCTCTAGGGGCCTAACAGTTTGGGGGATGTTACACTTATCATGACATTTTTTAAGAAAAAGTCTTGGTAGAACAATTGCCAATCATGATGTTTTTGAAAAAAAAATGCCGCGGTATAGTGACTGACAATCACGACGTTTTTTTTTGAAAGCGTCGCAAAGAGCTACGGCGACATGCGCAATCACGACGATTTTGTGACATTTTTATAAACGTCACGAAAACTATCGCGACGCTTAAAAATCGTCACTGATGATATAAAAAAATGTCACCGTATACCAATTTTGTTGTAGTGTCGCAAGCTCTCCGCTCGCACTCGCAACTCACTAGCCGCACTCACTGGCCGCTAGCCGCACTCGTGTACTTAACGCCCGGCGTTAGGTACTCAGCGCTCCGCGTTAGCTCGCGAGTACTCTCTCTCAAAGGACCTTCTCTAAGTCACTCGCCGAACTCACTTTGAGTTCTCTACTATCTCGCTCAAATCAATGTATGCCTACTGAGGGGGGGGGGGGGGGGGGGGGGTCTGCCCTCCTATTTATAGGAAAGGAGAGACCTTCTAGAAGCCAAGCTAACACCTGCGTTAGCTCTAACGCTGTGTGTTAGCTCACTTCAAAAACTAACACTTCCCCTTGAAGTGAGCTCCGGGAATAACTCCATGTAGCGAGCAAAGCCTCCTGAATGGCCTGGCAGAAAGGGGCTTCGTGAATATATCTGCAAGGTTATCTTCGCTCTGCGCATGCTCTACTGCAATCAAGCCACCCCAATACATTTTCTCTGATGAAGTGATGCTAGATCTCAATGTGCTTTGTTCTTGCGTGACATACTGGGTTGGTTACTGGTTTCAAGGCGCTCTCATTGTCCCCTCGAAGCACAGTAGGTCTGTTAACCTTCTCGTCCACATCTTCCACCAGCCTCCTCAGCCAGACACACACCTGAGCTGCTAAGGATGATGCCTTGTACTCAACCTCGGTGGTGGAAAGAGAGATAGAGTCATGCTTCTTGCTACATCACGAGATGACAGCAGCTCCACACATAAACAAAAAAAATGATGTCGACTTGCGATCATCAGCATCGTCTGCGTAGTCTGCATCTGTGTACCCATGCAACTTGAAGTCAGACTTCTCTTCATAAAATAACCCCATCTTAAGGGTTCCCTGTACATACTTCAGAATCCCTTTGGCTGCCTCCAGATGAGGCTTCCGCGGCTCCTGCATGTACCTACTAACTCAGTCGATGACAAAAGCGATGTCTGGCCTCGTGATAGTCAGGTAGATAAGACTCCCCATCAGTGCCCGAAAGATTTTAGGATCAGGAAGAATCCTCCTTTCCTCCTTCCGAAGTTTCAACCCAGCTTCAAGTGGAACAGAACTGCTCTTCCCTTCCTTCATGTCGAATCTTCTCAGAACTGCAGGTACTCCATAGAGTATATGCCCTCTGTGAAACGAGCAATCCACCTCTTCTCTTCTCAACTTGAAGGCTAAGGAAATTATGCAGTTCACCAAGATTCTTCATCTCGAATCGGATGGATAACTCCTGTCTCAATGTCGTGAACTCCTTCATGTTGTTCCCTGTCACGATCATGTCGTCGATGTACAGCAGCACCAGCACATGAAGATCTCCACTCTTCTTCACGAACATGCTAGAGTCTGAGTCTAAGGCATCATAACCACAGAACTGCAGGTACTCCACAATCTTCCCATACCAGGCTCTCGGCGCCTGTTTCAACCCGTAGATGGTCTTCTTCAGCTTGCACACATGATGTGGAAATAACTTGGGCACGTATCTAGGTGGTTGCACCATGAATATGCCTTTGTCGATCTCACCATACAAGAATGCATTCTTCACATCAATCTGTCACAGATTCCAACCACGACACGCCGCCAGAGAAATAACCGTCCTCACCGACGTCATCTTCTCCACAGGACTAAGTGTCTCCTCGTAGTCCTCTCCATAGGTAACCCCGAGCGACAAGTCTTACCTTGTACTGCTCTACTTCTCCATTAGCTCTCTTCTTTACCTTGTACACCCACTTGCAGGTGACAGGTTTAATTCCTTCAACTATGGGAATAAGGTCACAGGTCTCATTTTTCTTCAAGGCCTCCATCTCTTCATCCATGTCCATGTCCCACTCCTCAGTTCCAACATCATCTTCAAAGAGGGCAGGTTCCCTCTCGTCGAGTGGTCCTGCAAAGAAGCAGGAGACCAAACTTACGAAGTTCCCCTCCTTATAGCGAGCAGGAGGGACGATGGCCCGCTTCGACCTCCTGAAGGCTTGGCCACTTTCTACCACCCCGGTAGACTCCTCCTCTTCAGATCTTGAAAGTGTCTAGTTGCCTACCTAAATCACCTAGAGGGGGTGAATAGGTGGATTCTATGGCTTTTTTGCGGAATTAGAAACTTTAAATAAAAGCGCACAGAAACCAAAAGAGCACAACATAACACAAGGATTTATAGTGGTTCCCCGATGTGGGTTGTACACTTTCCACCTCACCTATCTAGCACGACCGGCTAGACTAGGCTACTTCACTATTCTCAGATTATGAATAATCCTACAACTCGGAGTCACCACTCCTACAACTCGGAGGCAAATCTCCTACAAACTCGGAAAGGAAACTTCCTACAAACTCGAAGACAACGCTCCTACAACTCGATGTAAGACTCCTACACTCGGAAGCAAACTTCCTACAACTCGGAGAACAATCTTCTCCTACAACTCGATCCCTAGACAAGGATCTACAAAGCTCGGAGGCAAACTGTAAGACCCCCCCCCCTCCCAAATCGACGGACCGACCGGGGGATCTTATCGCACACCACCCTTTAGCACGACGCCGAAGCGACCCCGAAGGGTGAAGGCACTAGCTTCTCCAACCCTTTTCCTGGAACACTCCGAAGTCACACCTAGGGGTGGTGTTAAGCGAAAGTCACTACACACCAACAGAGTAAGGAAGCAGTATTTTAGCGGAAGACATTATTAAAGAGTGCGCTTTGTTACCCTTAGCGGAAGACATTATTAAAGAGTGCGCTTTGTTACCCTTAGCGGAAGACATTATTTATAGCGGAAGATTAAATATCACAGAAACCGTAATTTCAAAACCTGTATGAGTAATATTGATTTCGCCGCCGCAATGAATCCTATCCGTCAAGGCTTCATTGCATCATATATGTATACCCTGAGATAGGGCGCAACAAAAGGAGATGCGGCTTAATAAAACTTTATACCTGACGTAGCCTGATCCGTGGCTTCATCCACACATAGGTGCTGTCACTCATCCGCACCTGTCACCTGTGCTAAAGACAAGTTATTAGAAATACAAACAGAATCCAACTCCTACTAACACACAAACATAATATAACAATTATAAGTAAGGGGATATCTGGACTCTTATTGGGCCGAGGCAGTCTTCCCACGACCACCGCCTACGTACTCCGTATCATCCTGCATACGGCCTCAGACCCACGTAGTTCTATTAGTTTCGCACGGGTTGCCCTCCCAGACCGTCCATCGCGCGGGTTGCCTTAGAGTAAAACTCATAGGCCATCCGATTTTATCCCTTGTCACATTCCTGAAGGCAACATTTCATTCCCGTAGGAATTACTTTCTCGAAGGCAACATTTCATTCCCGTAGGAATTACTTTCTCGAAGGCAACATTTCATTCCCGTAGGAATTACTTTCTCGAAGGCAACATTTCATTCCTGTAGGAATTACTTTCTCGAAGGCAACATTTCATTCCCGTAGGAATTATTTTCTCGAAGGCAACATTTCATTCCCGTAGGAATTACTTTCTCGAAGGCAACCTTTCATTCCCGTAGGAATTACTTTCTCGAAGGCAACATTTCATTCCCGTAGGAATTATTTTCTCGAAGGCAACATTTCATTCCCGTAGGAATTACTTTCTCGAAGGCAACCTTTCATTCCCGTAGGAATTACTTTCTCGAAGGCAACATTTCATTCCCGTAGGAATTACTTTCTCGAAGGCAACCTTTCATTCCCGTAGGAATTACTTTCTCAAAGGCAACCTTTCATTCCCGTAGGAATTACTTTCTCGAAGGCAACCTTTCATTCCCGTAGGAATTAAGAAAACTCTCTTAAAGCTTAACAAAATATCCACCCGTAGTTTTGTAGAAGGAGAGAAGACGAACTCTTTATAAGCTTAGCATATCTCTATCCGAGAAGGTACCACTAATTTAACTCGGCTGGCAATCAAATCCAACCTGCCCACATAGGGCACAATTGCATTCATGTAGACCTTCGTCGATCATTTCGGTGCTTGGCGATCAATCCCAAGTCATCCACATAAGACCCGCTTGTATTTATGTAAACTTCCGTCAATCACTTGAATGCTTGGAAATCAAGCCCAAGACACCCATAAGCTTTATAGGCACAAGAAGTAGCACAGCAGTGTGAAAGAGAGAAATAAGATAAAGAGTAGACGAAAATAGATAAGGTTTAGAGTCTACCATTTGTCGGAGGAGGAAGAGATGAAGCTCCCTCAATCGGATACCAAACCAGATGAAGATAGGCTCAAGTAAGAGGCGGAGAAGGGGTTCCTCTTGGGTGATGCTTATGGCGTGAGAGTCCCCCATAAATTTCATGCCTAGGCATATGATCGCATTCCTAATCTCTACCAATTCGGAGTAGCACGACTCCATTCCTCACCAAATCGGAACGACAAGGAAAACTAATAAGTGGCAGATTCCTGCCATGGGAGGGAGAATTGAGGTAGGAGGAGGAGGAAGAGAGAGTGAAGCTATCATACCTTGTCGTGAGCTATGAAGGGCAACCCTCTTATTAAAAATACAGCAGCAGCCCCCATTAGACCAAGAGGGAACAAGAGCAGCCCCAAATCAATAAGGTAAAGGGCAGCTCAAAGCGAACAGCCCCAAATCATCAAGGTAAAGAGCAGTTCAACTTAACAAGGAGCAGCCCCCAAAATCAGCTCACAAGGCAGCCCCCTACTAACCCAACAGGAAAGTAAACAGCCCCCATTAACAACTCACAAGGCAGCCCCCAATTCAACAAACATCACAGCCCCCAATTTATCAAGGATAAGAGGCAGCCCCCCCCCCCCCCCCCCCCCCCCCCCAACATAAACCCAAGTAGGAAGGATATATAACTATATAGCAGCCCCTAGCTGGGATTATATAACCAACCCCAACGTAATCCAAGCAAGATTAGTGTAAAGTAGCCCCCAAGTAGAAAACAAACAGCAACCTCTAAAGTGGGATAATAGCAAACCAGCCCCAAAGCAACAAACCTGCAGTCCAAGTTAACCAGAAGCAACCCCCAAACCAACAAGGAAAGGAGCAGCCCCAACAATTAAACCTGCAGTCCCAGTTAACAAGAAGCAGCCCCCAAACCAACAAGGAAAGGAGCAGCCCCATTTCAACAAACCTGCAGTCCAAGTTAACAAGAAGCAGCCCCCAAACCAACAAGGAAAGGAGCAGCCCCAACAATTAAACCTGCAGTCCAAGTTAACAAGAAGCAGCCCCCAAACCAACAAGGAAAGGAGCAGCCCATTTCAACAAACCTGCAGTCCAAGTTAACAAGAAGCAGCCCCCAAACCAACAAGGAAAGGAGCAGCCCCATTTCAACAAACCTGTAGTCCAAGTTAACAAGAAGCATCCCCCAAACCAAGAAGGAAAGGAGCAGCCCCATTTCATCAAACCTGCAGTCCAAGTTAGCAAGGAGCAGCCCCCAAACCAACAAGGAAAGGAGCAACCCCATTTCATCAAACCTGCAGTCCAAGTTAGCAAGGAGCAGCCCCCAAACCAACAAGGAAAGGAGCAGCCCCATTTCAACAAACCTGCAGTCCAAGTTAACAAGAAGCAGCCCCCAAACCAACAAGGAAAGGAGCAGCCCCAACAATTAAACCTGCAGTCCAAGTTAACAAGAAGCAGCCCCCAAACCAACAAGGAAAGGAGCAGCCCATTTCAACAAACCTGCAGTCCAAGTTAACAAGAAGCAGCCCCCAAACCAACAAGAAAAGAGGCAGCACATAAATGAAATCATCCATTGGATCCAATAGCAGCCCCCAATCCTACTAGAACATAAGTAGGGCAGCCACAACTAGACAAATATAAAGAAGGTAACGACAGCCCCCCAATTAACAATACTTTTAGACAGATCCCAACTGGAATCATATAGCAGCCCCCAAAACAAATCGGAACATATGAAAGGCAGCCACCCCCAATTAGATAAAAAGAATATAAGCAGCCCCCATCATAATGCATACTTAACCCCAAATAGATCCTGATATCAGGAGCCAAAAAAAGAAGAAGATCTGCCATCAAAAGCCCCCAAGCATTAATCGGGTAGCAGGGTCTAAGAGGTCAGGTGATAAGGACAGCCAGCATAAGCCCCCAGCTTAAGAACTCAGGTAAGAAAACTGACAGCATGACTCCCAAATAACAGAACAAAATCGAATGCAGGAAATCGGGAACTAGGCAAGAACTGCCAGCACAAACCCCCAAGATTTATATTTTTTTAAGCTCCTAACTGACCAAGTATAGCAGCCACCCCCTCAATTATCGGCGAAATTAAACCCCAAACAGCATAAGGAAAGCTCTAACTGAGAAGGCATAGCAGAAGTAAGATAACACCAACAGCATAAGTAAAAGCTCCCCCCCATTAACAGCATAGCAGCAGGGAAGACCCCCAAAAAAACAACGAAATCTGCCAAGCTCGGTAAAGCAAAGAGGGGAGGGGATGAAGGAGAAGAAGGTGAAGAGTTTCCTTGTCATACCTTGCCATGAGCTCCCCTTGCCGTGAAACCCTCGCCAGGACAGAGTTTCGAGGAGGGGGAGAGGAAGAGGAAGAGCGCGTGTCCAGTTACCTTGCCGCGAAGCCCTTGTATAGCCATGGTCGACCAATCCGACGCCCCCAGCGAGCTCGCCTGGTTTTCGCCCATGGTTTCTCCGCTGATTTCCGGTTTTTGAACAGGGCACCTCACTCTCTTGTTTTTATATATATATAAGCTTATATATGTATATATATATACACATTACACACACACCTATTTATACACGTTTATATATATCAAAGAATGCAAAAGTGCTCGCGAAATAAATGCGCAGAGGGTGTCGCTGTGTTCGTAATCAACCATACGAAGCTAACGGAATTATCTAAAGTTGATTCCGAGTCCGTTCATTCAATATTTTAAACTGGCGTTGTTGTGGCGCTCGACGTTACTCAAAATAGTGGTTTTCTTCAAATGACCTCGGATCGGAACGAAACGAATTCCGTTGCACTCGTATTGACCATACGAGTCTAACGTAACTGACGGAAATCGATTTGGAGCATGTATGCTCCATATTCTAAAATTGCGTCGTCGTGGCGCGCTGCGATACTCAAAACGGTCACTTTCACCAAATGACCTCTGATTGAAACGAAACGAATTCCGTTGCACTCGTATCGACCATACGAGTCTAACGCAACTGACCTGAGTTGATTCGGAGCACGTATGCTCCATATTCTAAAACTGTGTCGTCGTGACGCGCTGCGATACTCAAAACGGTCACTTTTACCAAATGACCTCTGATTGAAACGAAACGAGTTCCGTTGCACTCATGTCAACTATACGAGTCTAACGTAACTGACGGAAGTCAATTCGGAGCACGTATGCTCCATATTCTAAAACTGCGTCGTCGTGACGCGCTGCGATACTCAAAATAGTCATATTCTACATATGACCTCGGATCGAAACGAAACGAGTTCCGTTGCACTCGTATCAACTATACGAGTCTAACGCAACTGACAGAAGTCGATTCGGAGCACCTATGCTCCATACACAACTTTGACGTTGTGGCGAAGCACGATGCTGCACAAAACAGTCATTTCCCTAAATGATCACCTCAGTGTGGTGAAAGTCGGGTCGTGATTGCCTGATGACCCGGCCTAGGTTCCTCTAAGGGTTCAACTGAACCGGCTAGACCCCTTTTCAAAGTCGGGATGTTACAATCCAATAAAACAAAGAAAATTTTCGTCCCCGAAAATACGAGTGGGTCATGGAGATTCAAAACAGGACGTATTGCAGACCACTAGAGGTGTCGAATGACCCCAAATTTTAAGGGTCTCTAGGTTTGGTTTTTCCTAACGAGCTATGTAGACGGCTCCCGCCGTGTACCATACAAGTAGCTTACGTGAACTACGGGGTAGCTTGAACGATTCAAATTGATCTAATCGTGAGAAATAAGAAACCCTTCATCACTTGATACCCCTCCCGTGAACCGAGCTTAACGGGAGACGAAGGCAACTCAACACCTTCCCGGGAGCCGAGCTCAGCTGGAAGTGGGGACTACTCGACACCTTCCAAAGAGCCGAGCTTAACTGGAAGTGGAGGCAACTCAGCACCTTCCAAGGTTTGCATATCTGAAACGCAACGTTTATGAGTTGTGTCCAAAAGGCACATAGTACAAATCCCTCCACATATAGCTAATTCTCTCAAGGGGCTACGTGTTAGTGGAACATATAAAAGTTATAACTTGCATAAGCTTTTGTAAAACCCATCAACATATAACTGACTCCCATGCGAAGGTTAAATATTGACGGAACAGATGAAAATTGTAAATAAGTAGAGTAAATCCATGAACATATAACCAACTCCCATACGAAGGTTATATGTTACTGGTACAGATAAAATTGCAAATAAGCAGTAAAAATCCATAAACATATAACCAACTCCCATACGAAGGTTATATGTTAATGGTATATGCAGATATGTATGTTTTGATGCAAATGATGCGTATGCAAATATGTATGTTTTGATGCATATGCAAGCCATGCATAACGAGTACTCACGATTCAATCACAACACACAATGTTGAAACAGTTTGACCGCTTTTCTTCCAGCAGGGTTGCGACCCCCGCGGGCCTCACCGATGTGGCCGTCGGTGACAGTGGCCGGTCCTGCCACTTCTGGGTGTGGACGTACCGCACTACCCAGGCCCTAATGTACAACCCAGTGTACTCCTGGATGTGAGCAACATCCGTCAATTACAAAAGTCGGCTATCCAGCAGAGGGACCCTGCGGGGAAATAATAAATAACCTCCCGGGGTTCACACACTCCCTAGTACCTCATGAGTCGTCAACCTTCCATTCCTGTATGAACGGTCCTTGGGCACGACTGACCCGCCACGGTAATCACATATAATGTTTTACCAGTTTGCTCTTTACGTTGAAATATTTTGACCTCTTCTTTTTGCAGGGTAGCGAACCCCGCGGGCCTCACCGATGTGGCCGTCGGTGACAGTGGCCGGTCCTGCCACTTCTGGGTGTGGATGTACCGCACTACCCAGGCCCCAACGTACAACCCCGTGTACCCTCGGACGTAGGAGACATCCGGTAATAACTGAATTTGGCCAACCAGCGGAGGGACCCAACGGGGCATATAAGATACAACCGAGCTCCCGGGGTGCACACCTCCCTGTCGCCTAGAGTCGTCAACCTTCCCGCACCGGTACGTACGGTCTACGGGCATGACCGACCCGCCACTTTTCCCAAAGCAAGCAAGCAATAAAATAGGTAACCATCACCTTCGGGTCCTCAGTGGCTTACCCTTTTTAACGAGGCTTCCCGGCTGGCTGAGTATGCAACCATCGCAAGTCCTGCGAATGCTAACAATGTACTTTTATGATGGTTTGTAGACAAGATTTTATAAATTTGCCACAAATTTACCTCATTCCAGCACGTCGCCTCAGTAATCATTTCCTGAAATATTAACGTTATTGAAAAGACTAACATTTTATCATAGTTCTTTTACGATTGCACGACTTTATTTTTAAACAGATCGTCAAATCGATCAAGTCAAAGCATACTTCATATTTGCAATCGTTAGAGCAATTTTCCATATTCACACAAAATTTCATTTGATTAGCTTATCTCAAATGAAATTTTGGAAAGTAAGAATTTTAATCCCAATAAAACAAAGAGGCTTAAACCTGGGATTAAAATTTATAATCAAAACCTCATATTGCACACAAAATTTGATTGGTTTACCTCAAATGGAATTTTGAAAACGAGTATTTAATCCCACTAAAACAAAGAGGCTTACACCCGGGGTTCAAGATTTGAAGTGGTTATTTTCAGGGTTTAATGAAAGTGTTTTATGGGGACAATGTAAATCGTCGCTTGCGATCGGAAGTGGTAAATGACATTTAAGTGTCAATCCACATATATATGCCAAGTTTGTTGTCAATTTCTACCTTTTAGGTCCACCACCGCTTCCGCTGCAGTGGTTCGTCCCGAACCACGCTACAACGATTAGCGGAGCAATATGTGTTTCTGTGATCATGAATAGGTCGAAAGATCGGTTACGCTCTGATCCATTTGTAAGACCCCCCCCCCCCCCCTCCCAAATCGACGGACCGACCGGGGGATCTTATCGCACACCACCCTTTAGCACGACGCCGAAGCGACCCCGAAGGGTGAAGGCACTAGCTTCTCCAACCCTTTTCCTGGAACACTCCGAAGTCACACCTAGGGGTGGTGTTAAGCGAAAGTCACTACACACCAACAGAGTAAGGAAGCAGTATTTTAGCGGAAGACATTATTAAAGAGTGCGCTTTGTTACCCTTAGCGGAAGACATTATTAAAGAGTGCGCTTTGTTACCCTTAGCGGAAGACATTATTTATAGCGGAAGATTAAATATCACAGAAACCGTAATTTCAAAACCTGTATGAGTAATATTGATTTCGCCGCCGCAATGAATCCTATCCGTCATGGCTTCATTGCATCATATATGTATACCCTGAGATAGGGCGCAACAAAAGGAGATGCGGCTTAATAAAACTTTATACCTGACGTAGCCTGATCCGTGGCTTCATCCACACATAGGTGTTGTCACTCATCCGCACCTGTCACCTGTGCTAAAGACAAGTTATTAGAAATACAAACAGAATCCAACTCCTACTAACACACAAACATAATATAACAATTATAAGTAAGGGGATATCTGGACTCTTATTGGGCCGAGGCAGTCTTCCCACGACCACCGCCTACGTACTCCGTATCATCCTGCATACGGCCTCAGACCCACGTAGTTCTATTAGTTTCGCACGGGTTGCCCTCCCAGACCGTCCATCGCGCGGGTTGCCTTAGAGTAAAACTCATAGGCCATCCGATTTTATCCCTTGTCACATTCCTGAAGGCAACATTTCATTCCCGTAGGAATTACTTTCTCGAAGGCAACATTTCATTCCCGTAGGAATTACTTTCTCGAAGGCAACATTTCATTCCCGTAGGAATTACTTTCTCGAAGGCAACATTTCATTCCTGTAGGAATTACTTTCTCGAAGGCAACATTTCATTCCCGTAGGAATTATTTTCTCGAAGGCAACATTTCATTCCCGTAGGAATTACTTTCTCGAAGGCAACCTTTCATTCCCGTAGGAATTACTTTCTCGAAGGCAACATTTCATTCCCGTAGGAATTATTTTCTCGAAGGCAACATTTCATTCCCGTAGGAATTACTTTCTCGAAGGCAACCTTTCATTCCCGTAGGAATTACTTTCTCGAAGGCAACATTTCATTCCCGTAGGAATTACTTTCTCGAAGGCAACCTTTCATTCCCGTAGGAATTACTTTCTCGAAGGCAACCTTTCATTCCCGTAGGAATTACTTTCTCGAAGGCAACCTTTCATTCCCGTAGGAATTAAGAAAACTCTCTTAAAGCTTAACAAAATATCCACCCGTAGTTTTGTAGAAGGAGAGAAGACGAACTCTTTATAAGCTTAGCATATCTCTATCCGAGAAGGTACCACTAATTTAACTCGGCTGGCAATCAAATCCAACCTGCCCACATAGGGCACAATTGCATTCATGTAGACCTTCGTCGATCATTTCGGTGCTTGGCGATCAATCCCAAGTCATCCACATAAGACCCGCTTGTATTTATGTAAACTTCCGTCAATCACTTGAATGCTTGGAAATCAAGCCCAAGACACCCATAAGCTTTATAGGCACAAGAAGTAGCACAGTAGTGTGAAAGAGAGAAATAAGATAAAGAGTAGACGAAAATAGATAAGGTTTAGAGTCTACCATTTGTCGGAGGAGGAAGAGATGAAGCTCCCTCAATCGGATACCAAACCAGATGAAGATAGGCTCAAGTAAGAGGCGGAGAAGGGGTTCCTCTTGGGTGATGCTTATGGCGTGAGAGTCCCCCATAAATTTCATGCCTAGGCATATGATCGCATTCCTAATCTCTACCAATTCGGAGTAGCACGACTCCATTCCTCACCAAATCGGAACGACAAGGAAAACTAATAAGTGGCAGATTCCTGCCATGGGAGGGAGAATTGAGGTAGGAGGAGGAGGAAGAGAGAGTGAAGCTATCATACCTTGTCGTGAGCTATGAAGGGCAACCCTCTTATTAAAAATACAGCAGCAGCCCCCATTAGACCAAGAGGGAACAAGAGCAGCCCCAAATCAATAAGGTAAAGGGCAGCTCAAAGCGAACAGCCCCAAATCATCAAGGTAAAGAGCAGTTCAACTTAACAAGGAGCAGCCCCCATAATCAGCTCACAAGGCAGCCCCCTACTAACCCAACAGGAAAGTAAACAGCCCCCATTAACAGCTCACAAGGCAGCCCCCAATTCAACAAACATCACAGCCCCCAATTTATCAAGGATAAGAGGCAGCCCCCCCCCCCCCCCCCCCCCCCCCCCCCCCCAACATAAACCCAAGTAGGAAGGATATATAACTATATAGCAGCCCCTAGCTGGGATTATATAACCAACCCCAACGTAATCCAAGCAAGATTAGTGTAAAGTAGCCCCCAAGTAGAAAACAAACAGCAACCTCTAAAGTGGGATAATAGCAAACCAGCCCCAAAGCAACAAACCTGCAGTCCAAGTTAACCAGAAGCAACCCCCAAACCAACAAGGAAAGGAGCAGCCCCAACAATTAAACCTGCAGTCCCAGTTAACAAGAAGCAGCCCCCAAACCAACAAGGAAAGGAGCAGCCCCATTTCAACAAACCTGCAGTCCAAGTTAACAAGAAGCAGCCCCCAAACCAACAAGGAAAGGAGCAGCCCCAACAATTAAACCTGCAGTCCAAGTTAACAAGAAGCAGCCCCCAAACCAACAAGGAAAGGAGCAGCCCATTTCAACAAACCTGCAGTCCAAGTTAACAAGAAGCAGCCCCCAAACCAACAAGGAAAGGAGCAGCCCCATTTCAACAAACCGGCAGTCCAAGTTAACAAGAAGCAGCCCCCAAACCAACAAGGAAAGGAGCAGCCCCATTTCATCAAACCTGCAGTCCAAGTTAGCAGGGAGCAGCCCCCAAACCAACAAGGAAAGGAGCAGCCCCATTTCATCAAACCTGCAGTCCAAGTTAGCAAGGAGCAGCCCCCAAACCAACAAGGAAAGGAGCAGCCCCATTTCAACAAACCTGCAGTCCAAGTTAACAAGAAGCAGCCCCCAAACCAACAAGGAAAGGAGCAGCCCCAACAATTAAACCTGCAGTCCAAGTTAACAAGAAGCAGCCCCCAAACCAACAAGGAAAGGAGCAGCCCATTTCAACAAACCTGCAGTCCAAGTTAACAAGAAGCAGCCCCCAAACCAACAAGAAAAGAGGCAGCACATAAATGAAATCATCCATTGGATCCAATAGCAGCCCCCAATCCTACTAGAACATAAGTAGGGCAGCCACAACTAGACAAATATAAAGAAGGTAACGACAGCCCCCCAATTAACAATACTTTTAGACAGATCCCAACTGGAATCATATAGCAGCCCCCAAAACAAATCGGAACATATGAAAGGCAGCCACCCCCAATTAGATAAAAAGAATATAAGCAGCCCCCATCATAATGCATACTTAACCCCAAATAGATCCTGATATCAGGAGCCAAAAAAAGAAGAAGATCTGCCATCAAAAGCCCCCAAGCATTAATCGGGTAGCAGGGTCTAAGAGGTCAGGTGATAAGGACAGCCAGCATAAGCCCCCAGCTTAAGAACTCAGGTAAGAAAACTGACAGCATGACTCCCAAATAACAGAACAAAATCGAATGCAGGAAATCGGGAACTAGGCAAGAACTGCCAGCACAAACCCCCAAGATTTATATTTTTTTAAGCTCCTAACTGACCAAGTATAGCAGCCACCCCCTCAATTATCGGCGAAATTAAACCCCAAACAGCATAAGGAAAGCTCTAACTGAGAAGGCATAGCAGAAGTAAGATAACACCAACAGCATAAGTAAAAGCTCCCCCCCATTAACAGCATAGCAGCAGGGAAGACCCCCAAAAAAACAACGAAATCTGCCAAGCTCGGTAAAGCAAAGAGGGGAGGGGATGAAGGAGAAGAAGGTGAAGAGTTTCCTTGTCATACCTTGCCGTGAGCTCCCCTTGCCGTGAAACCCTCGCCAGGACAGAGTTTCGAGGAGGGGGAGAGGAAGAGGAAGAGCGCGTGTCCAGTTACCTTGCCGCGAATCCCTTGTATAGCCATGGTCGACCAATCCGACGCCCCCAGCGAGCTCGCCTGGTTTTCGCCCATGGTTTCTCCGCTGATTTCCGGTTTTTGAACAGGGCACCTCACTCTCTTGTTTTTATATATATATAAGCTTATATATGTATATATATACACATTACACACACACCTATTTATACACGTTTATATATATCAAAGAATGCAAAAGTGCTCGCGAAATAAATGCGCAGAGGGTGTCGCTGTGTTCGTAATCAACCATACGAAGCTAACGGAATTATCTAAAGTTGATTCCGAGTCCGTTCATTCAATATTTTAAACTGGCGTTGTTGTGGCGCTCGACGTTACTCAAAATAGTGGTTTTCTTCAAATGACCTCGGATCGGAACGAAACAAATTCCGTTGCACTCGTATTGACCATACGAGTCTAACGTAACTGACGGAAATCGATTTGGAGCATGTATGCTCCATATTCTAAAATTGCGTCGTCGTGGCGCGCTGCGATACTCAAAACGGTCACTTTCACCAAATGACCTCTGATTGAAACGAAACGAATTCCGTTGCACTCGTATCGACCATACGAGTCTAACGCAACTGACCTGAGTTGATTCGGAGCACGTATGCTCCATATTCTAAAACTGTGTCGTCGTGACGCGCTGCGATACTCAAAACGGTCACTTTTACCAAATGACCTCTGATTGAAACGAAACGAGTTCCGTTGCACTCATGTCAACTATACGAGTCTAACGTAACTGACGGAAGTCGATTCGGAGCACGTATGCTCCATATTCTAAAACTGCGTCGTCGTGACGCGCTGCGATACTCAAAATAGTCATATTCTACATATGACCTCGGATCGAAACGAAACGAGTTCCGTTGCACTCGTATCAACTATACGAGTCTAACGCAACTGACAGAAGTCGATTCGGAGCACCTATGCTCCATACACAACTTTGACGTTGTGGCGAAGCACGATGCTGCACAAAACAGTCATTTCCCTAAATGATCACCTCATTGTGGTGAAAGTCGGGTCGTGATTGCCTGATGACCCGGCCTAGGTTCCTCTAAGGGTTCAACTGAACCGGCTAGACTCCTTTTCAAAGTCGAGATGTTACACAAACCTCCTACAAGGATATGTAAAAGTGTTCTACAAAACAACTAATATTGACATGCAATCTGACTTAGGAACTCTAAAGAGAGTCCTTTACTTCCGATCTGAAAGAGTGAAATCTTCTTCCTTGAGAAAGTTCTTCAGTCCGTAGAGGGCTGAGAAAGAAGAGTTCTTTTGAGCTTTGAAAACAAGATCTGAACTTGGAGAGTCGAAAGGATCAAATGAATGATTGACGAAAACTGAATCTATTGATCTTATCGACTCTAGCTTTTGAGGAAGAATCGCAGAGTATTTCTGATCGGCAGCAAGAAAGTCGTGCGAGAACGAGAGAGTCGGACGTCAGAAATTACGAGAGATTGTTCACGATTTTGCGATTAGGGCTTTTCGAAATAACCAACGGGAATATATATAGACATCTTCTCCAACGGCTATAAGCAAGATTTAGGGAAAACCTTCCACGTGTATTGTACATGGAGGAAGCCCTAATTGAAAAGCTGACAGCGATTTGAAAAACAAACAGCGCAGAGCAAATTCGTCGGCTGAAGAAAATTCATCGGACGGAGCTCGAATCGTCGAACGGCGATCAACGAACGACGATCGACGAAACCGCTTCAATTTGAGTATAACAGTGATCGACGAAAATACTTCAATTCGTCGAACGTCGATTGACAAACGGCGATCGACGAAACCTCTTCAATTTCAGTATAACATCGATTGACAAAAATACTTCAATTCGTCGAACGGCGATTGACGAGCGGCGATCGACGAAACCACTTCAATTTCAGTATAACATAGATCGGCGAAACTACTTCAGTTCGTCGAATGGAGCTCGATGAACGGCGATCGACGAAACTACTTCAGCTTCAGTAAAACAGAGATCGACGAAACTACTTCAGTTCATCGAACGAAGCTCGATGAACGGCGATCGACGAAACTACTTATGTTTCAGTAAAACTATCCATCGAACGGCGCTCGACGAAACCATTACAGTTCATCGAACGGCGATTGACGAACTCGCCAAAATTCGTCGAACGAAAAATACTTAGGAAAAATGTTTCTTCCATTCCTCGGGTAATCATGAATTTCGTCAGGTGAACTTTTCTCTTCGACGAACTCAAATTTCATCGGGTGAACTTTTCTCTTCGACGAACATGAATTTCGTCGGGTGAAACATATACTAAATACTTAGAATAAATGTTTCTTCCAGATCATAAGAACAGTAGCAACTTTCTCTTAGCTCTTCCTTTGTGTTTGAATATCAAGTACACCCCAATAGAGAGATTCCACATGAGTCAACATCTTGGTCTACACAATGAGGAATTACATTGCGTAGGCCTGTGTTTTATGACCCATTGAAACCTGACATTGGTTTGTACTTAGCCATTTAAAACCTGCAAACACATTACTAGAAAACAACATCAAATACAATCTCAATTCAACTTAGTTCAAGGGGACTTCTTCAAATCAAGGTAATTGTGGATACAATTCCCAACAATCTCCCCCTATTTGAAGAAGTCAAAACCTATGTTGAATTGCACAGAGAGTAAATATTAATAAATACATAAAGAAATAAGGAGAGCTAAAAACTTAGCTTTTCAACCTTCTCTCCCTTTCAACTTTCTCTCAACTTCAACTTCTCTCCCAACTTCAACTTCTCTCACCCTTTCTGACTACTTCAGATAGGGAAGGAAAAGTATGAGAGATCAACAGAGTGCTCCCCCTCAGCAACTGCATAGGAGTCCTCATTTGGGAGTAGACTTTGAAATTATTGAATCATCTCCCCCTCAATCTTTTCTCCCCCTTAGAATTTCAGTGCCTGGACTGATTTCCTAAGCTTTTCAGCAACCTTATTATATGCTTCTTATTCTGGTCATGTACCACGAACATCCACTGTCCAAATGCCTGATTAGAGTTTTGATTGGCCTTTGGACATACCTGCAATCACAGATTAATTACCCTTCGGAACCCAAACGGAGTTGGGTCCTAGGTTCCTAGTTAGACGGCTTCCACTTGGATTGTTAACCTTGCAAGTGGTCAGCCTTGCATTGTTAACTAGTGGAGTCTTATAATTTCTAGGATTAAACCAGCAATCTATGGCAAAGTGACCAACTTTGCCACAACACCAACAATCAAATCGATTGTATCGTCTCATGTTCTCCTGCTTCACCTTTTGGACGGGAGGTCTAGTAGGAGCAACATTCTTAGAAGTAGAAGCCTCGTGATTGCAACATACACACGACTCCTTCTTCTCAAGAGGCTTAGCAACAATAGATTTAATCTTTGGTGCTTTCTTGGCTGACGGTCCATGCACGAATGAACCATAGTCCTTGAGGAATATCTCTTCGTAAGGAGCTTTGAAAGTAGTTGTTCCAAAGTTTCGGGGACGGCTCCAACCTTGGTTACTCTTACTTGACTCAACGTGAGTTGGTCTCGTAAAGTGACCATACATTGTCTCAAAGTCATACGTGTTAGTGGGAAACACTACCTTCTTGAAAGAAGGTTGACTTTGATCAGCCTTACCCTTACCCTTTACGGCTCTTTTCTTTGCAGCTTCACTTTACTTGGTTTCAAGACCAAGTCCACTACCCTTCTTAGGAGCTAAAAATCCATTAATGAGTGGAAGTATGGTCTTTGGCTTTTTGAGAAGCTTTCTACGAGCTTCCTTTCCACCACTAATTTTTCTTCCAGTTCTTTGATGGCTTTCTCCTTTAGATTTAATAATTCAGTGGAGCTTTTTAATTCATCCTTCAAGAGTTGGACTTCATCTTTGAGAGGAGTTAATTTTTCAATTTCCTCCCTCAAATCTGATTCCACCGCCTTGAGAGATTCAATCACTTTTGCTTGAGATTTGACAACCTTGCGACATTTGTCAAATCCTACCAATAAAGCTTTATACTGAACCATTAGATCTAAGTCTTCCTCAGAAGAATAGCCTTCATTCGCAATGGATCCAATTTCAGAATCAGAAAGAGGAGTGTGCGAGTTTACCTTCCCTTCATAAGGGGTGTCGTAGTTATTCGAATCTGAATTTGCCATAAGCCCAAAATAGGCTTCATCATTCGAGCTTGACTCGACTGAGTCGCTGTCGCTAAGAGTATTGGTCTTCTTTGCTAAGAAGCTCTTTTCCTCTTTCCTCTTACTCTTGAAGGATTTCTTCTCTTCCTTCTTTTTGTATGGACATCCTGTACTTAAATGTCCTGGCTTATTACAGCAATAACAAATAATATCAGTCGAAATATGTTTATTCGGTTTAGTTTTATACCTGTCGTTGTTGTGTTCCTTCATGTGATGTTCATCATCACGTCTTGATCTTCTATAATCAGAAGAGGAGGATTGATTTCTCATTTGGCTTCTTTTTCTGAGTAACCTCTTGAATTTCTTGGAAAGAGATGAGAACTCTCCATCGGACATGTCTGAGCTTGAAGAGCAAGCCACAGACTCGTCATCTTCATCTGACGGCTATGCCCTCACAGATGATCTAGCTTTACTTCTTCTTGACTCTTTGGCCTTTAGTGCCACAGACTTCTCCCTTCCAGAGGTCGAGCATCCTTCTTCTTCAGCTCTTCTGATACTCAGCTTAAGCTCATGGGACAGAAGCTTTCTAAACAGAATCTGTGGCTCCATCGTAGCCAAATTTCTGAATTCCCGGATGGCAATTGTCTTGGTATCCCATTCTTTCGTCAGGGATCTCAAGAATGTGTCATTCAATTCTCCGACGGTGAATTCTCGATCATAATTCCTAAGACCATTTACGATATTGAACTTCTCATAAGTATCAGAAATGGAGTCTCTTGGATCTTGCTTGAATGCTTCATATTCTTAGTTTAGCAATGATCGTCGATCATCTCGCACTTCTTCTATACCTTCCATGAGAACCACTAGAGAATCTCACATCTCTTTGGCAGATTTGCAGTGTATAAGCTTTTGCAACATAGAATCGTCCACTACACCGGCAATGATATTCTTTGCCTTCTTGTCCAAGGCGACGAGAGCAATCTCATCTTTAGTTAACTCCAGCATCTTCTTTGGAACCTGAATGGTTGAGTTTATTGAAGAAGGTTTCATCGGAACATGTGGACCTTCTTCAACAATCTGAGAAATTCTTGGGTCGGTGGCTTCCATGTAGAACTTCACTCTTTCCTTCCACATGGGGAAGTTCTCCTTAGAGCAGAAGGGCAGCTTCACATAGGAATCCTTGGATCTTTCCATTCCAGACATACTGTCTCTTGCAACTAGACTTAGAGATCTTGATCAAGGTGTTAACCTTTATCGAACAACCTCCTCTGATACCAATTGAAAGTGTTTAGTTGCCTACCTAAATCACCTATAGGGGGGTGAACAGGTAGATTCTATGGCTTTTTACGGAATTAGAAACTTTAAATAAAAGCGCACAGAAACCAAAAGAGCACAGCACAACACAAGGATTTATAGTGGTTCCCCGATGTGGGTAGTCCACTTTCCACCTCACCTATCTAGCACGACCGGCTAGACTAGGCTACTTCACTATTCTCGAATTATGAATAATCCTACAACTCGGAGTCACCACTCCTACAACTCGGAGGCAAAACTCCTACAAACTCAGAAGGGAAACTTCCTACAAACTCGGAGACAACGCTCCTACAACTCGGAGTAAAACTCCTACACTCGGAAGCAAACTTCCTACAACTCGGAGAACAATCTTCTCCTACAACTCGATCCCTAGACAAGGATCTACAAAGATCGGAGGCAAACCTCCTACAAGGATATGTAAAAGTGTTTTACAAAACAACTAAGATTGACATGCAATCTGACTTAGGAACTCTAAAGAGAGTCCTTTACTTCAGATCTGAAAGAGTGAAATCTTCTTCCTTGAGAAAGTTCTTCAGTCGGTGGAGGGCTGAGAAAGAAGAGTTCTTTTGAGCTTTGAAAACAAGATCTGAACTTGGAGAGTCGAAAGGATCAAATGAATGATTGAAGAAAACTAAATCTATTGATCTTGTCGACTCTACCTTTTGAGGAAGAATTGCAGAGTATTTCCGATCGGCAGCAAGAAAGTCGTGCGAGAACGAGAAAGTCGGCCGTCAGAAATTATGAGAGATTGTTCACGATTTTGCGATTAGGGTTTTTCGAAATAACCAACGGGAATATATATAGACATCTTCTCCAACAGTTATAAGCGGGATTTAGGGAAAACCTTCCATGTGTACTGTACATGGCGGAAGCCCTAATTGAAAAGCCGACAGCGATTTGAAAAATGAAACAGCGTAGAGCCAATTCGTCGGCTGAAGAAAATTCGTCGGACGGAGCTCGAATCGTCGAACGGCGATCAACGAACGACGATCGACAAAACCGCTTCAATTTGAGTATAACAGCGATCGACGAAAATACTTCAATTCGTCGAATGGCGATTGACGAACGGCGATCGACGAAACTGCTTCAATTTCAGTATAACAGCGATCGGCGAAAATACTTCAATTCGTCGAACGGCGATTGACGAGCAGCGATCGACGAAACCACTTCAATTTCAGTATAACAGAGATCGGCGAAACTACTTCAGTTCGTCGAACGGAGCTCAATGAACGGCGATCGACGAAACTACTTCAGCTTCAGTAAAACAGAGATCGACAAAACTACTTCAGTTCGTCGAACGGAGCTCGATGAACGGCGATCGACGAAACTACTTCAGTTTCAGTAAAACTATCAATCGAACGGCGCTCGACGAAACCATTACAGTTCGTCGAACGGCGATTGACGAACTCGCCAAAATTCGTCGAACGAAAAATACTTAGGAAAAATGTTTCTTCCATTCCTCAGGTAATCATGAAATTCGTCAGGTGAACTTTTCTCTTCGACGAACTCAAATTTCGTCGGGTGAACTTTTCACTTCGACGAACATGAATTTCGTCGGGTGAAAACATATAATGAATACTTAGAACAAATGTTTCTTCCAGATCATAAGAACAGCAGCAACTTTCTCTTAGCTCTTCCTTTGTGTTTGAATAAGTACACCCCAATAGAGAGATTCCACATGAGTCAACACCTTGGTCTACACAATGAGGAATTATATTGTGTATGCCTGTGTTTTATGACCCATTGAAACCTGACATTGGTTTGTACTTAGCCATTTAAAACCTGCAAACACATTACTAGAAAACAACATCAAATACAATCTCAATTCAACTTAGTTCAAGGGGACTTCTTCAAATCAAAGTAATTGTGGATACAATTCCCAACAGATCTTCTCCCAACAATTCTTGAAGCACTGCTCCCCTTCTTCTAGAGCACGAAGCCACCCCTGAGCCAAATGGCGATGGGGCACTGAAGATAGCTCCAACTCCACAGTAGAGTCGTTAATGACTCTTTCTTCTCTCTTGCTTGAATATCCACTCTCTGGATGCACCACAGAAGAGAATCCCTGATACGAGATTAGTTAGTCAAACACCATATCGCGCGAGATGACGAACTTGTGGGTCCGGATCCATGCACTTCCACCCCTTCTTACGCTCATCGTAGCCGATGAAGACACACTTTCGTGCTTTTGGCTCCAACTTGGTTCTCTGAGCATCCGGGATGTGCATGAAGACACTTCCGTTCTGTCTGCCGAGGGGTTTCATTAGAATGTCAGAGTTCGATGTGCTTGCTCTTGTTGTGAAACATGGGGTTCTTAGAGAGGGTAACGGCAGATTGATTGTCGCAATGAATGGGGACAATTTCTTCTTCTAGATTATCATCTTCTTCTTTCCTGCCTTTAATTTCCTTCAGGATCCTTTGAAGCCAGTTGAGCTTCACAGGAGCAGAGCAGAGCAAGATGTATTTTGCCTCTGTGGAAGACAACGAGACTGTATTCTGCTTCCTGGAGCTCCAAGAGATAGGTTTGTTTCCATAGAGAAAGATGTAGCCGCTCGTGCTTTTCCTGTCTTCGACTTAGTCGCCCCAGTCTGAGTCATTGTAGCCAGAGAGGTTGTCATTTGCATCATGTTTGTAGAGATTTCCAAACTTCTTGGTGCCTTGAATTTAGCGGAGGATGCGCTTGGCTGCTAGCATATAGCTTATTTTGGGGCGGCTAACGAAACGAGACACAATAGCAGTGACATACTCAATGTTTGGTCGTGTGTTTGTGAGATAGAGGAGATTCTCGACCAGACTTCTATACTCTTCTTCCTTGACATCTTCTTCCTCCTCTGCTTTTCCCAGTTTTACTCTCAGCTGCATAGGGGTGACAGAAGAATTGCACTGTTGCATGCCAAATTTTGCGAGAAGTTCGGAGGCATATTTTTCTTGAGAGATAAACACATGACCTGGGCGTTGATAGATTCGGAGGCCTAAGAAGAAGTTCAGTAGACATAAGTAAGTCATCTCATATCTGCTCTTCATCTTGTCTTTGAAAATGTTAACCTCAACTTCGTCGTCTCCTGTGACGATGAGGTCGTCAACATAAAGGCAGATAATGGTGAACTTGTCGTTGTATTTTTTGATGTATAGGGAGCCTTCACTGGCACTTGGGATGAATTGTTCGCTGCAAAGATAGGTGTCGATGCGTTGGTGTTCCACGCACGGGGAGATTGTTTGAGCCCATAAAGTGCTTTGTTAAGCTTGTCACCTTGTGTTTATCGAGTGATTCATACCCTTGGGGTTGATCGACATACACCTCTTCTGTGATAAATCTGTTTAACTAGAATGTTGATTTTACGTCAAACTGGAAGATGGGTAGCTTTTTTGAGCCGCATAGGCGATGACAGAACGAATGGTTTCCATCCTCGCAACAGGGGCATAAGTTTCTTCGTAATCTCTCGATGGAATCTGAGCATACCCTTTTGCGACAATGCGGACTTTGAATTTGATAGGATTGCCTTGATCATTTAGTTTGGTTTTGAAAATCCACTTCAATCCAATGACATCCTTGTTTGGGGGCTTATTAACTAACGTCCAGGTTTCATTTTTGTTATCATTTCCATTTCATCGTCCATGGCTTTTTTCCACTCTTCTGATTTTGCGGCTTCAGCATATGAAGTTGAAGTTTCAGTTTGTAAGGTGAGGTGGAAAGTTTCATAAATGTCTCTTATGCTACACATTTTCTTTGGTGATGATGAGATGGGACTAAGATCCAGGATTGACTTCTATGAACCCTTGGATCCTCTAGGAGAGATGGGTTGGATGGCTTGGTGGAGATCAGGAGCAGGTACTACTTCTATGATGGGTTTGTGTTCTTCCTTGGCCTCGGGGGCAACCATCATCTCTGTGACTAGTTCCTATTCTAACTGCCATTTCCATTCAGAGGCTATATCAAAGGTGACTTCTCTGGATATGACTAGTTGTTTCGTAGGAGGATGATATGCGTTGCATCCAAAAACTTTACGGTGTGAGATGGAAGGTTTTCTATTGTAGAGGGATTCAAAAGGAGTAATATTGTGTAATGCTTTGGTAGTTGACCGATTTAGAAGGTAGACGGTGGTATGACAAGTCTCAGTCTATAGGGTTTTTGGTAAATGTTTGCAGTGAAGTAAGGATCTGGCCATCTCCAGAATCGAGCGGTTTCTTTGTTCGACGGTGTCGTTCTGTTGTGGGCTGTATGGAGAAGTTAATTCTCTGCAAATTCCATACTCTGAGCAGAACTTCTGGAAATCGCTGGAGATGAATTCTCCCCTTCTGTCACTTCTTATGACTTTGATATTTCTTTCAAACTGGTTTTCTATCAGGCTTTTAAAAGAATTAAATTGTGTGAGAGCGTCAGATTTGAATGGGAGGAAGTAAATTCACAAGTACCGGGAGTAATCATCGATGATAATGAGAAAGTATCTTGCTCCTCCTTGAGTGGGTGTGGAGGATGGTCCTCGTAGATCAATGTGGAGAAGTTCAAGAGGAATTTTTCATCTCCAAGTTGATCTATGGGGAAAAAAAGTCTGGCGGTGGTGTGCCTTTCCGGTTTGACAATTTTCACAAAGTTCTCCAGTTATCTTAAGTTGAGGAAGGCCAGAGACCATGTTTTTACTTAATAACCTTTGCATAGATTGGAAGTTAAGGTGCCCTAGCCTTGTGTGTCAAAGCATACAGGTTGTGGACTCTTTGGATTACATGATTCTTTGAGTGGTGGAGGGGATGTTGGTGAGAGTGGAGGGATCTATTGAGTAGACCATATTATTTGTTATAGGGGTGTCCAATATGTGTTGATTGTTGTCAGGATGAGTGATGATGCCTCCTCCCGAGCTGAAAATAACCATGTGTCCCTTTTGAGTAAGCTACCTTACACTCTGGAGGTTCTGAGTGAGGGTGGGCACATAATTTACGTAAGTGATGTACTTGGGTTCCTCATTGATGGATATTATGGAAATTGTTCTTTTACCTTCAATGATCTGAGAAGTACCATCTCTTAGGCAGATATGTGACTTGCAAGATTCATCAAGATACACATATGAGGCTCGATTGTGTGTCATGTGGCTAGAACAGCCACTGTCAATGTACCACTTGTCCTCGATCTGAGTTTCAGAGCAGGAGGATGATAATAGCATTCTGTCTGGTGGACCTTCTTCATGAAATTTGGCTTCCTCCCTGGGTTGTGACCAACAATCTTTATCAGTGTGTGTGGGTTTTTTGCACTGCTTGCATTTGAGGGAACAATCCTTATTCTCGTGTTGTTTTTTCTGCACAGACTGCTAGTCCCGGTGCAGGGGAAGGTCATCCTCCCGGTGCGTTTGGGGAATTCCCTAGGCAAGCAACCTGCAATAGTTATGCGCCTTGTGGGAAAGCGTTCCCCAAAACTCTAAGGAATTTCCAAGGACAGCGCTTGTACAACACAAGTGCTCCCGACCAATAACAGCGACACAAAGGAGGATTTTCGCACCCCCAAGACGATGACTTCCGTTGGAGGGGTGTCGCATAATGCAAGGGCGGCAATCATCCTGGTTCGAGCAAGCACCCAGCTTTGGGCGCACTTAGGGGCGCTAGGGGGCAAACGAAAGGACAGACAAGTCAAGACCATTGCAGGGACCCATGCCCGTACAGACTGGGTTTTGCCCCGTTAGCCAGAACTTCGTCGGTTGACATTATAACATTCACCTATTTCAATATCCAATCCAAGCGAAATAGCAAAAGCAGATATGATCTACCTTGAGGAAGAAAATGTTAATAAAACTAACTAGGAAACTGATTTTGATTCTCGGTCAAACGTTTAGAAGTACCTAAAGCAGTGAGGAATCGGTCGATGGACTTTACGCAGGGTAAATCTGCTCCGCCTTTAGCCGGCGATGAGCTACGGGACCCACGATGAACTTTATGTTGCTCCGCCTTCAGCCGACGATGACCTCTGGGACCATTGAATGGGAGCTACTGTTGAAGTTGAAGTGAGGAAGAGAGAGGGGGAGGCGAGTGGAAGAGAGAGGGAGAGGCGAGGGGAAGAGAGGGGGGTTGGCGAGTGCACCCCTCTCCCTACACCCTTGTTGGCGAGTGGAAGATGGGGGAGGCGAGTGGTACATGTGGGGTGGCTGGTGAGTGGAAGATGGAGGGGGGCTGCCTTGTTGTGGGCTGCAGAGTGGAGCAAGGGGGCTGCCTAGTGGTTGGCGAGTGGAAGTAAGGAGAGGGAGCCGAGCGAGTGGGGCATGGAGGAGGGGCGAGTGCATCAAGTGATGGGGCGAGTGGGTTGGCCGAGTGGAGCCTTTGAGGTTGGTGTGTGCACCCCTTACTCCCCCCCCCCCCCTCCCCCCTTCCCTCTCCCCATCATCTCTCCTATTTTTGTGTTTCCTATAAATACCCCCCCCCCACTCTACCAAGTTGATGCGAAGAGAGAGAAGAGGAGAGAACTAGTAGAGAGCTAGTGAGCTGAGGTTAGGCGAGCTGTTGAGAGAGAGTGGGAGTGTGCCTACACCCCAAGAGAGTCCAACCCCAACTCGTACCTCAGCGAGAGGTGGAGAGTGCACTGTGAGGTGAAGAGT
Source organism: Dactylorhiza incarnata (assembly GCA_033032865.1). Taxonomy (NCBI): domain Eukaryota; kingdom Viridiplantae; phylum Streptophyta; class Magnoliopsida; order Asparagales; family Orchidaceae; genus Dactylorhiza; species Dactylorhiza incarnata. The sequence goes on along the minus strand of JAWHQI010000159.1, from coordinate 4,789,262 downwards.
GCAGGGTTGAGTGTGTTGTGAAGTGGAGAGTGCGTTGACAAGCTCAACGACACTAAGTGGAGAAGCGGACCTTGTCCGCGACAAGTTATTTTTTTATATATCTCAGTTGACGTGATTCAAGGTGTATGCACCTTGTAGTCAGCTTGTCTTTAATCAAGCCTAGTTATAAAGTGTTCTTCGTCTTTGTTCATCGTTGGTGTTCTTGTTCATGGTAGCAACACAAAATTTAACATGGTATCAGAGCTAGGTAGGTGAAGAGGAGTGTGCTATCAAGGTTCAAGGTTGACAACCAAGATGGACGGCGGAGGAGGTTATGCGAGAGGACTAGGCATTGAGTTGCTCACCCAGACCAACTTCAAGAAGTGGAAGTCATGCATGGAGAGTTACCTGCTTGGAGAGGACCTATGGGAGGTCGTTGGAGGAGCTGAGCAAGAGGAAGTGGTAGTTGTTGTAGACAATGGTCCAGCAGTGAGGGCGTGGAGGAAGACCAACGCCAAAGCTGAGTTCACCTTAAAGAGGGCTATCTCACCTGACTTGTTCAACCACATCCTGGGGTGCAAGTCAGCGTCAGAGATCTGGAGTGCCCTTGATGGGCTATTCAACAAGAAGAACGTAGCGTGGCTACAATTCCTGGAGAATGAGTTGGCGCGGTCCACTCAGGGAGAGTTGTCGATATCCACCTTCTTCTTGAAGGTGAAGAACCTGTGTGCAGAGATCTCGGCCTTGGATCCTGACGAGCCGATTTCGGAGGCGAAGCTGAAGAGGCACATACTCTGAGGTCTGTGGAAGGAGTATGTTCCGTTTATCACGTTTGTGCAAGGATGGGCTACTCAGCCCACCTTACTGGAGCTAGAGAACCTGATGTCATCACAGGAGAGCTTGGCGAAGCAGATGGCAGGAGTGTCTATCTCAGGGGGAGATAGCGAGGCGCTGTTCTCAAGCAAGAGAAAGCCTTGGGACAAGAAGAAAAAGAACTCCGGAGATGGACCATCAACGTCCTCTTAGGGAGTTAGGGAGAAATTTCTCCCTCCTTATGACCAGAGGGGGAGACCCCTTTGCTTTGCCTGCAAGAAGTACGGGCACATGGCAAAGGAGTGCCGGTCAAATCTCAAGGCCGGTCATGTTGCTGAGAGAGAGGGAGACCACCGAAGAGATGGAGACCATCAGAGAGGTGGAAGAAGAGGTGGAGGAAGAGGTGAAGGTCACCAGGGTGGTGAAGGCGGAGACAACTGCTTCTTGGCTGAGATGACGGCAATGTCAGTCGATGCCTTAGCCTCCGTCATTTTTGAGAATGACTGGATAGTGGACTCTAGTTGCGGGCACCATCTCACTGGAGATGTGTCAAAGTTTTCCTCCTTGAAGGCATATGGTGGAACTGATGCTATCATCACGGCGGATGATACGGTGCATCCAGTTGAGAAGGAAGGGATGGTATCCCTGGGAAGTGAAGAGAAGCTCGTGACACTGAAGAGTGTGTATCACGTGTCGGGCATGAAGAAGAACCTCTTCTCGGTTGTGAATGTAGTGGATGCAGGAAACCACGTGTTGTTCGGACCGAAGGAGGTGAAGTTCCTGAAGAACCTGTCTTCAGTTGATGTTGATGTCACGCTTACCGGGAGAAGGGTGAAGGACTTGTACGTTCTATCTGTAAGTGCCTATGTGGACAAGCTGAAGACAAATGATAACGCATCGATCTGGCATGAGAGGCTAGGTCACGTGGGGATGGACACGTTGAAGATGATAGCGGCGAAGGGTCTGGTGTCTGGCCTGCCCAATCTCTCCTCTTGCGGCGACGGCCATGTGTGTGAGGGCTGTCATTTTGGAAAGTCGCATCAACTTCCATTTGACAAGTCGGAGACCAGGTGTAAGGCACCTCTTGAGTGCGTACACGCTGATGTGATGGGGTCGTGCACCACCCTGACCTATGGAGGAAACAAGTATGCGCTTGTCTTGGTGGATAACTACACCCGCTACACGTGGGTTTACTTCATGAGGGAGAAGGCGGAGGTGTTTGAGAAGTTCCAGGAGTGGAAGGAACTAGTGGAGGGGAGGTTGAACCTGAGGGTGGAGAAGTTAAGAAGTGATAATGGGGGGGAGTTTACCTCTAACGCTTTTAACTCTTTCTGCAGGAAATTCGGCATCCGGCGAGAGCTCTCCTGCGCCCACACCCCCTCAATAAAATGGGGTCGCAGAGAGGAAGAT